>HG995373.1:1250000-2500000 GCA_905333075.3 Atethmia centrago | reverse complement strand
TCATCCAGATTTAAACCCAATCGAAAACATTTGGGGTATTGTAAAAAACGACATTGCTAGCCGCAATTTCAATCAAAATTACACTTCGATTATGCCCATTTTAAATGAAGCATTTGATCGAGTAAATAAAGATGTCTGGTTCAATACTTGTCAGCACGTGGAAAAAATAGAAGACGAATACATGAGACATTGTGATCTTGATTTTAGTTTTATTGTAAATGTCGGTGATACATCAGACTCTGAATCAGATATTTCTGAAACGAGTGATTGACGATTTTCATTTCTCAATAAAGTTCAATAAAACTATTTCCGTATTTCATTTATGTCTATTATTACCTCCTATTATAAAAATAGTAATATTATCGATATTAATTAATAATCACATAAAATATCCACACCTAAAAATTAAATTAACATAACCTTTTCCTTGCGGTCTGGTAAAAAATATAAAATTGAAGTAGAGCATCTTTCACTTTGACCATGACGCTCTCTCCTGATTAGTCTATTCATTGTAGTGTGCGTGTGCACTCATAGGTAATTAGTGTGTACCGATAACACTCAAACATTTACGGAAGCTTGCACACATATACTATAAACGGTTAGGAGGAATAGTGGGGCGCGCCTTCGTGGATTGTACTATCTGTAGGCCTACTTTCCCACTAGAATGTATTAGGTACTTTTGATATGTCAATTGATTTGCCGCTATTGCTTTGTTTATATTCATATTCATATTCATATCTTTATTTGCATTCCATAATGTTAAATTTACAGATCTTATATTAGGCTTAAAGCTAGGTACAATTATGTTTACGTTTAGTCCTGCCGATTTCACAGTGTTGTAGGTATAGTAACTAAGTACTTAACTACTTACAGTTACAAAAAAGTAATTGACTAATTGTGAATCAGATAAATAGAGCAAAGTTCGAATCATAACAACAGAACATAATTTGATTATAGTCTAAGAGGCAGGCGTTAGTTTTTTTATGTTTTTTTTTTTGATAATAGTTTAGTCACTTACGTAAAACCGACCTCACAAACCCTGTACCCAGACAATACAAGTAAAAAATACAACTTTCCGACCCTTGCCAATTTATAGGCACTGAATTAAAATTTAGCTAAAATTGACAACCCTGAAACAGTAGGCAATTATATCGCGGATTGGGCCGGAGATAGCCTACTTCCCCTCTTTATACTATGATAATAGGCTTCTTTTTATTCAACCTGTATTGTCCCGCCGCGCGCCGCGCTGCTGCACAAAGGTCTCCCCCATGCAAGGCTAGTATAATTATTATTAAGGTTTTAATATAATTTATATTTATACATTCCTTCATACGGCGGGTATTACTAGAGGAGCTCGAGGCTAGCCACACGGGTCGATCAATCAAGTTAAGCTACGCTTGCCGCGGTTGGTCCGTGAATGGGGGACCATCTTTAGTACGTGCCTCGGAAGCACGTTAAGCCGTTGGTCCCGACTGTCATCCGTGGATCTTTGACAGGCGTTAGGGGTCGTCAGAAGCCCGAATGTCTGACAACCAGTATTATCAAGGAGTATCGTATTACCCAGTTACTGAGTTGTGGAAGTCAGATAGGCAGTCGCTCCATGTAAAATACTGGTATTCAGCTGCATCCGGTAAGACTGGAAGCCGAACCCAACATAGTTGGGAAAAGGCTAGGCAGATTGATTGGTGAACATAGTTGGGAAAAGGCTAGGCAGATTGATTGGTGACCATAGTTGCGAAAAGGCTAGTCAGATTGATTGGTGAACATAGTTGGGAAAAGGCTAAGCAGATTGATTGGTGAACATAGTTGGGAAAAGGCTAGGCAGATTGATTGGTGAACATAATTGGGAAAAGGCTAAGCAGATTGATTGGTGAACATAGTTGGGAAAAGGCTAGGCAGATTGATTGGTGAACATAGTTGGGAAAAGGCTAAGCAGATTGATTGGTGAACATAGTTGGGAAAAGGCTAAGCAGATTGATTGGTGAACATAGTTGGGAAAAGGCTAGGCAGATTGATTGGTGAACATAGTTGGGAAAAGGCTAAGCAGATTGATTGGTGAACATAGTTGGGAAAAGGCTAGGCAGATTGATTGGTGAACATAGTTGGGAAAAGGCTAGGCAGATTGATTGGTGAACATAGTTGGGAAAAGGCTAGTCAGATTGATTGGTGAACATAGTTGGGAAAAGGGTAGGCAGATTGATTGGTTAATACCCCCAACTAAAGAAAATCAAAGAAGATTTTCAGAAAATCATTCGACACATGAAATATCTCGAATCATTTCCGAATACACTCTCTACTCTACTTTAGAGATGTGTTGTCTCCATTTAATCTACAGGGGTTAGGATATCGTACAATTAGCCCGCAGCACGGCTATAATTATTGGCCATCTTGTCTTGTGGCTTGTGACGTCAGCACAAATTTGACCGTTCCTGCCTGATAGCTTTGCTAATCGTATGCGGTAGGAATACGGACCATGCCCGCGACTGTTCCTTTAAAAAATATGTGATATGCAATTCATTTTGAGATCCGTTTATCACTCTCTAGCGATGTTTCGTTTCATTTTTTTTATTTCCTTTTCAGTGCATTTTTTTTTTTTGAGGGTGGGAAATCATCAAATAACTTCTCCCGCTCTGGGCGGAGCGGGAGGGTGTGTCAGACTCTTACTGACTAAAACCCACCCGTATTCCTTCCTGTTGCCTGTGTTGCGGGGGCCTCGGTGACCCATAAGTACCTTCCCGCGACCCTGGCAGGCATCGGCCCTAGTGGACCCCTACTTTGTGCTGACGACATCTCTTTGAGGCGCGCGTGGAATACGACGCGCCGTCGACCCGGGCCTGGTCCTTACCGGACGGTGAGCTACACGTTACTGTTGTTTGAGCTTTTCAAAATAGTCCATGTAAGCCCGGGCCATTCTTGTAACCCCCGACGCAAAAAAGAGGCGTGTTATAAGTTTGACCGCTATGTGTGTTTGTCTGTCTGTGTGTCAGTCTGTAGAACCGTAGCTCTTAAACGGGTGAACCGATTTGGATGCGGTTCTTTTTATACTTAACATAGCTTAGCGCCGACAGTTGAAAATCCAACAGTGTTATTTGACGCGCTGGGATGCGCTCTATTGGTTTTTCAATGCTCGACTCTATGCCGAGAGTCGAAAATCCAGTGAGCCATAAAAAATCGTCACGTTAAAAAATCGTCCGTTACCTGGGGCTAAGTGTGTGGCTTTGTTTCTCGTATGGAACAATATTATGTAATACTTACCTAGTTAATGGGTTGGCCTTGAAGTAGTAATTATATCGCAAATATTTTTTTTATAACTCCTCCACGGTATCTTTGAGGTACGGTTAAAAATACACATAATCATCTAGATTCTAGAGCTTGCAAAGACAGCGGATGGCAAGCTGATGGCAATAGTGACATTACCGTTTAACGAATGCTTTTACAAGGAACTTCACTATTACCATCCTGGACTAAACCATGAACTGGTCCAGTTCCCGTTTTATTTGTTGACTAGACTTACATAACATCACACTTTTTTTCCCAGAAAGGTTACGCAGAGGTGTACCTACCTTATTAGATACACCCACATTTCGTTAGTTGTGTAATAGGGATAGGATATCAAGGATATGACATCAACCGGGCACAAATGCAGACACCGGGCTGCTACTGGGAAATTCCTGATGGAATAAACCTATTAACACTTTGCCCTACCTGGCAATCGAACCCAGGACCTTATGGTCAGCAGTGGGGCTTACGACCACTAGACCAACGAGGCAGTCACAAGACTTATTTTTCTCTATACATACTAATAAATAAAATTGAAATGTCTGTTTGTAATGTAAAAATAACAGTTTTTTCTAAGCGCATATGAAAGTATATACGGTACCACCACGGTATTCAGTACAAAAAAACATTTTTTTTTTGTCTGTCTGTTTGTTCCGGCTAATCTCCGAAAAAATCAAAAGTCATTTATTCAAATTATGCTGAGAATCAGCACTTTTCGAACGTCAAATTACATAAGACTGTCCCCAAAACGCCAACCCTTCACCAATTCCTAGTGCTTTAGCTGGGAAGAAGAAGTGGCGCAAAAACCTCCCCAGCAGCACAGGTGTCTGTTCAGTTAGAAAAAAAACGGATTCTATACAATAGTGCAAAATAATTTACACTACGCGCATCACGAAACAGTAAATTATTAGCCATATGTCAGCTAGCACACCACTATACCAACAAACAAAAAAAAAAGAAAAACACAGAACCAAAAACGTAAACAGAACTTACCTAAATAAAAGCCTCCAGGCATAAAGGGCTTACATATGTATAGCTATAGCTGTAACTCAGTCACAAATGATAAACTAGGACCATCGAAGTAAAATAAATAAACAGTTAATTACTAATAACAAACAAAACCATGGTCAGCAAGACGACCAGTCACCACAAGCAGCACCCGTTCACGAGCATAACACAAAAATCAGTCATTACCCGAAACGGCTGCACCGATTTTGACGGGACTTTCATTGGCAGATAGCTGATGTTATACGGAGCAACTTACTAGGCTATTTATATTTTAGAAAAAGACACGCGCGTTGTGTGTTTTACAATATGTTGTAATACATATTAAAGAGTAACTACGGAGCTTCTTGCCCATTCTTCTCCACACGAAACCACCTTTTGGAAGAGTTCACTAGAATCAAATCTTAATGCGTATGTGCCTAATTGAAATAAATTATTTGACTTTGACACTTTTCCCCTACTCAGGTCTCCCCTGCACCACTGCATCAGGAAAATGTTCCCGAGACCGACCGAGAACAGCAGCTAGTTTTTCAAATAAAACTAAAGTTGCTAGAAAGAAGCATTGTGTGTAATGCATAAATCAGGTCTCGATATGTGCTCGATGTTCTCGACTAGGTGCTCGTAGGTGCTCGTAACTCAGGCATCTTGATAGCGAGCACATGTATCGGCTGTTAGAAGGGTCATACACGAGGCACGAGCTAAGGATGGGGTGGATATTTTTAACGTGTGATGTGGAATATTTTTCGCTTTGCCAAACAATTTTCGAAACAAACACCTCTGCTGGATTCTGACTGTTTTTGTGTGTAGGTATGACATTTCACAAAAAACGAAACAAATCCTTTCCTTTCTATAAATCGAAAAAAGTTCTACTTTGAAATAAAAATGTTCCCCAAAAACCTTAAAAGAGCTACTTTATTTTTTCGCTGATGACGACATAATTTTACCTCCTTGGGTCACACAACAGCAAATTAACTTAAACTTAAGAACTGCGATATTTCTTCGATAAGACCCACCATTGAAGTTAAATGGTCTAAGGACATGATCGATATGTCCTCAACAATAAATTGATGTAAAGCCTTGTATCATTTTCGTGTATCAGATCTCCGTTGCATGGCGCCGCACAATGGGGCCAAAATCGACGCTAGTGGACATTTGATTTTTTTTTAAACAATTTCAGTTTAGTTCATATTTATGTATCAGATGATTTTCTAACATCCATAATACAGGAGCAGTGGTGGCCCAGTGGTAACGGCCGCGACTTACGAGTTGTCGGTCGTGGGTTCGAACCCAGACAGGCGCGCTTTGCTTTGTGTAAATAATTTAATCACCACTGCTCTCAAAACGGTGAAGGAAAACATCGTGAGGAAACCGGCATGTCCTAGAACCAAAAATCCGAAGACATGTGACATCTAGCAACCCGCACTGGGCCCGCGTTGTGGATTACGGCCCACTCCCTCTCGAAGAGAGGAGGCCTGTGTCCCAGCAGTGGGAACATTATAGGCTGATTATGTATGTATGATGTACCGATAGGAACTGAGACATAAAAAGAAAACCATTTTCAGTGTACGGGTACTTTCGGGTCGTTTTTCTTAAAACTATTCAAAACTGAATAAAGCCGAGCCTAAAAGGTTTTATGGGGCTACCACCAATACATAGGTACCAATATTCTGCCCCCGGACTAGCCCGTTTAAGAGATATAGAACTTTAGAAAACCAAAAAATGTCAGCGAAATAAATAAAATTAGCTTTATAGTTAAGTAATTATATATTAACATTAATATTATATATTAATATATTAACATTAGAATGCCAAAATATTGCACTTTTGAGGGTATTCATGCCTATATCTTGTCCAGGGAGAATTTTCAAACCCTAGCAGTGTTCTGTCTATACCTACAGATTTGTACTGTTATCTGCTAATATTCTCATTTTATGTTTAAACAAATTTTGTTCCATTGGTTTCTTCGAATATAGTATTCGTCGGACAGAATACCTGCTACGTCAATAAAACCCTAAAAACACCATAATTTAGTAAAATGCTTGATTAGATATCGTACCAATGATCACATTCAAGTAACTTCTACCAAGATATCAAACTTCTAATGATGATAATAGGTGACAGCAAATAAACATTGGTGTCCTGTTTTATTGCTGTCACCTCCTATAATTAGTGTTCATTCATATTTTATACGAATATCATGTACACCTCTGTAAACCCTGATAGATCTATGAAAACCACATAATTACCTAAAAGGCTTAGGTGAAATGATTTTCATATGTAATCCTCAACAACCTACATACATGGCGACAAGCCAGGTGACAAAGAGACCCTCGTTGCCTATGCGACTCGCTTGATGACGTCAGTGACTAACCGCTTGAAGGACGTTGACAAGGAACAAACTGCAGTCGCAACCGTTCTTGCTCACATTTCACAATTTTACACTGAACTGCATTTACGACCGATATCGTCTTGAAGGACAGATAGAGAGAGAGAAATCTGAGCTAAATCAATTTTCTTATTTTTTCACTATAATATGCCTAGTATGCGAGTTATAACGTGTGCGCTTAAAATAAGATTAATTTATTCGAACCGTACTGTACTGCAGCGGCGACCGAATAGGATGTCCGCGGATGGAAGAAAAGTAATTCGTGATCGTGTGAAGGAGGAGGAGTCATTAGATGCAATATTATAAGGCCTAGTTGTTCCCCGTTCGCGATGGGCCAGCCCGTATGTGTATATGGATACACCGTGAATTCAACAGTAAAACAGTCCCTTACCGGTATCCACTACCCTTATTTCTGGCCAGATCTCTCAATTAGATTGCGCTAGTGGATTTAATTTTATTCCTGTAAATGTAGACTCAATGAAGAGCACAGCATTTATAACACCTGAAGGCCAATATCAATTTTTGACCATGCCATATAGCCTAAAAAATGCTCTCTTCGGTTTTCAAAGATCCATCGTGAATGCTGATGGTGATCTTGCTCTTGACTATACGCGATCGTATGCGTAGATAACATTCTAATCGTTTCACCCGATGTAAAAACAGGTCTGGTTAGACCAAATTTAATTTTAGAAGTTCTGCCCAGAGCTGGTTTCTCTTTAAACCTTAAGAAGTACTCCTTCCTCAAGAACGTAGAGTTCTTGGGTTTTGGCCATATGAGTGAAAGGTAGAGGCACCACAGGCTCTTCCACCTCCACATACCGTTTCACAGTTAAGGCAATTTATCGAACTATCTTCATACTTTTGGCAATTTGTGCAAGGCTTCTGTAGTGAGTTGGCTCCTGTGTATGTTTTCATTCAAGTATTCTTAATTGTAAGATCTAGCGCAACCGCAGGTCCAAGTGTTTACCCTACTTACCCCGCGTTTCTACATGTTCTGTCATCAATAACTTCCACAAGTCTCTGGTTCATTTTGGAGCCGATAAGACGCGAGACAATTTTTTTTTCACTTACTGTTTGACTAAGTTTAAGACTAATTGTTTGACTTTTATTGGTTTCTGGGAATGACTCAGTATGTTAAAAAGTTTGTAGACCATTGTGTAACATGCAAAGTCGCGAAGTCTCACTCAGAGATAGTCCAAGCCGAGCTCCATCCTATACCGAAACTGACAACTCCATGGCACACAATTCATATTGACGCGACCGGTAAACTAAGCGGGAAAAATGATAATAAGTATTACATTTTTGTTATAATCGACGCGTTGGCGATTTCGTGTTATTATAAAAAGAAGAGCGAAATCAGACTAAGTTAGATCGGAAGTTCAGAGGTCTGTTTAAGGTAGCGAAATTTTTGGATGGTGATCGCTATTCTAACCGTACTTACAAATACGCTCACAATAGGTTAAGAAAGATGCCAGTAGGTCATGTACCAGTCGAAGTAGATAGAGATCACAATGGTGATGAGCAAGCCTAAGTTATGGGAAGCACGCGAGTAGGGTTCTCTATCGGCCGTCGTGTACTGGACCGTACCAGTTGCCATAACGTAACGCAGCCCCTAGCTACGACCCTGATTGGGACTACCGAGTTGAAACTACTATATTAATGAATATTATGGAAGGTAGAAAAATATGATACATAAATGTATCATATTTTTCTAGGGTGAATAAAAGAATATACTAAGGTTGATTTTTCAAAAATCAAATGTCCACTAGAGTCGATTTTGGTCTTATTGTACACTGGTGCCGATTCCCTTGTTCACAAACTAAACTAAATTTAATTTCAGTGCATCTTTTTCTTTCTATTTCATTAAGAAAAGGACAGAAGAGAAATTTTAGTTTAGTCCTGTCAAATTAATTAGCGCCTGTCACTACTCCATACAAGTTTAGACGTGATTAAAAACTTGCCTAATAAAATTACGTCAATTTTCGTCAAGCGCTGATTAATTTGACAGGACTAAACTAAAATTTATTTTCTGTCCTTTTCTTAATGAAATAGAAAGAAAAATATGCACTGAACAATTTAGTTTAGTTTGTGAACAAAGGAATCGGCACCACTACCTGATATAATCATCGCCTTACACTACACCTTCTATTCTATTTTTATTAAATGGCAAGCAAAGCCGATGTCGACTATTCTGCCAATGTCTAGAGTGCATTGGAAAAACAAGTGTGCATGAAGATAAAAAAAAAAAAAAACAATAACTGAAGACAAGTAAAATTCATTGATTGATATAGTTGAACACAATGTAGATCTTGTTGGGTTAGTACGGGACTGAAACAAACAAAAAAAATATAAAATAAATACATATTATAATTGTTAAAACATAAAATGTACGCATACCACACACACATAATTTACAGTTTTATGTTATTGTGGCGGATGAAAGTCATCAGCGCCACGAGCAGTTCAGGAGAGGAATGTGTTAACAAAGCGGGAAAGTTAGTCGGAAGAGGGATTTTAAATTTAGGAAGACGGCTATAGAGATCTAGAGGTGGAACGTTGTTTGAGCATTCAAAGAAAATGTGATTCAGAGTGCCCTCCTCCAACCCGCACTCGCAGAGGGAGGAGTCCCTAACCCGGATTTTTTCCAAGAACACAGGGTACAACAAAACCCCAGGCGAATACGACAAAGGACGGATATAACAGTTTTGGAAACTTTTTTGTAGCCGTAGAACCAAGGTTTTGACTTTATGGTTGGTTGAACTGCATAATAAAACCTGCCCTTTATTCTACCAGAGTTATTCCACTGTTCCTGCCATGAAGATTGGAGATTAACTTGTGGAAGGCTTAGCAAGTCATACCCCTGATGAGTATTGTGGGTGAGATCAGCTACTGCTGATGAGCAAGCATCTTTGGCCAGAGCATCAGCGCACTCATTGCCCTTAATGCCACAATGACTAGGTATCCAAACTAACTGAACCTCTTTTTGATTGCTAGTACAAGATAATAGGGATTTTTTAATTTTTAAAACTAGGGAGCTGTGCAATTTACTTTTGAAGGGGTTCTGTACTAGAGCTTGCAAACAGCTAAGAGAATCTGTGAAGATTACGGCTTTGTCAATATTGTGGTGAGACTCTATAAAAAGACAAGCTTCCAATAAAGCCACACACTCGCCCGTGAACACAGAAGACTCTTTAGGACATTTAAATTGCAAAATAATACTGGAGCTTTGGTAGTAAACTGCAGCACCAGTGCTACTGAGGTCATTAAATTTTGAAGCATCTGTAAAAAACCGTTGAAAGCCAATCCATCGTTCTCCCACCACCGCATTGAAAGCCGAATTTGCTGAAGGGGACTTTTTGGAAATACCAATGTCAAAGGAAATTTTTGGAGTGAAACATAATACTTCATAGGAGAAGTTAAAAAGTGGTAATCCGGGAAACTGTTCTATTGGACAAACTAAATTTTGAAATTGACGAAATGCTTTTAAAATTAAGGGTATTTCTTTGTTTTTCCAGAAATTTGAGCTTCTACAAATGGCATCTAGCTCGGTCAGTTTTGCTACAAGAGGATGAGAAGATCTAGATATCAGCCTAGCCACAAAACGTGAGGCCAGATACTGCCGTCTTAGGGACAAGGGAGGTTCAGCACACTCAACCTGCAATGCGTTAATGGGAGAAGACTTCATACAACCAGAGATGATCCGAAGGCATTTTGACTGAACTCTATCCAGGCCAGCCAAAGCACCCTTGTTGCATGGAACTAGATGGAACGTACCATAGTCTAAAACACTACGAATTAAAGCATTATATACCAATTTCATTGTATACGGGTGGGCACCCCACCAAACACCCGCGAGAGCTTTTAAAATTGAAATAACTTTTTCACATTTTTTAATCAATAAATTTACATGTTGTTTGCCATTTAATTTTGAATCTAGAAAGACGCCTAAAAATTTTACTTTATTAACTAACGGGATATTATGACCCAAAATGTCTATTGAGATATGCGGGATCAGTCTTTTGCGAGAGAAAATTACTGCCGAACTTTTTGATGCGGATAACGACAAACCGTGGCTTAAAAGCCACTGATTCAAAGAGTCCAGAGAGAGGCATAGAGATGACGCAGCGTCTACGATGGATAAATCTGTCACATACAAGACTAAGTCATCGGCATACTGGAGGATGTGACAATTATTATTTAGGCAGGTGCCAATGTCCACTGTATATAAATTATAAAGAAGAGGGCTCAGAACGGAGCCTTGTGGGAGACCCTTCCAAGTCTGCCTTTCATCGAAATCCTCGCCCTGGACCCTCAGAACCAAGGAGCGAGACAAAAGAAGTCCACAGGTGCTTTCGATCATCTTAACCGGGAGACTCAGCTGATGCAGTTTCTGCCTGAGTACGGGAAGAAGAACGTTGTCGTATGCAGAGGAGATATCTAGGAAAGCGGCTACAACGGATTCGTTTCTGGAAAACGCTAAGCGAATATCCGCAATTAAAACACCAACACTATCCATGGTGCCGAGCCCCTTCCTGAAACCAAATTGAAAATTCGGCAGTAAATCTCTCGATTCGACTATCCATTCAAGACGATTTTTAATCAAGTGTTCCATTAGTTTGACTAAGACAGAGGACAAAGCAATTGGTCTAAAGCCATTCGGATCATCTACATGTTTGCCTGGCTTCAATAGAGGAATAATTATCTGTAACTTCCACTGATCTGGAACCCAACCATGGCTGTAACAAAAATTAATGATTTCAAGGAAGTAGAATTTAGCTTTGTCTCCAGAATTAACTATAAAAGAATATGGCACACCGTCAATACCAGGGGCTGAGTCCCGGACATGTCTGAGTACCACACTCAGTTCTTCCAAAGTAAATGGCACATCAGAAGGATCCTCCGAAACATTTTGCAAGGGGATATTGGAACATTCAGAAGAAAGAGGAACGTATGGCGGAGCAATTTTGTCAAAAAAAAGGTCAGCTGTTTCCCTGGTGATTGGTGAAGAGACTGATGAGGAGCACCCGCGTCTAAACCTGTTGATGCTTTTCCAGACCACCGAGACTGGAGTAGAGGGAGATAAGGAGGTACAGAACTTAACCCAACCAGTACGTTTCTTCTTGCGAAGGTGACGTTTAGTTCTGGCATTAAGTCGTAAATATGTTAATAAATTTTCGGTGCTCATATTTGCATTGTAGCACTCCTCGGCCTCATCTCTATCCCTGATTGCAGAAGTGCACTCTGGATCCCACCATGGCGGGGAAGGAATTTTATCACGAGCACTGTTTTTCAGCGGAAAGCAGGAATCCGCGCTGGAGGTGATGGCTGTAACAAATCCCTCATAACAGCCTTTGGCATGGTAGTGACCAGAAGGATCTGATAAACATGAATTTAAATTTGGAAGAGCATCAATTTTATCCTCCAGTAATGATCGAAATTTTGCCCAATCTGGTTTAGACAAGTTATATTTCAGAAGTGGAGGGAAAGTTTTCTCTAAATATGTCTTATTAACCAAAGATATGACAATAGGGTAATGGTCACTACCATGCGACAAGGACGTACATTCCCAATGGGTCGAAGCTGCCAACTCAACCGAACAAAATGTTAAATCAACACAACTTTTTTGTTGACCGGGAGGAGATCTACGTGTTGGGCAACCATTATTGAGAATGCAGAGATCCAAGTCATCCAAGATCTCAACCAAAGCTGCACCAAAGGCATCACAGCGTTCTGACCCCCACCTGTAATGGTGGCAGTTGAAATCACCCATGACCAAAATTGGTCCATGTATATTAGAAAATAGGTTTTTTAAAACAGCAAAAAAATCATGATGAGGGTGAGCAATGTATATTGAGAACACTGTAATACCTTCCACACGTCCCGCTACAATACTCATGTCACCTGTGAGCGAAGGTAAAGGGAAGGGCAAAAGAGGGACCCGATTGTTGACTAGGAGAGCCGATCCTCCATAGCCATCAGATCTGTCACATCTGAGAATGTTAAAGTGTGGCATACGAAAGCTAAGACTTGGGGTGAGCCAAGTCTCAGCTATGGAACAAGCCAGTGGCTTGTATTTATTTAAAAGGGATATGAGGTCGTGCTTTTTATGCCACACGCTCCTCACATTCCACTGAAGGAATACTTGGCGAGACGCCATTTTTAATTTGAAGAAGTAAAGAAATAAGTTGATCGGCAACGTTGGACGGTGTTTGGGAATTGGAAGAAGAAGAAGAAATAACAGTAGGTAAAAGTTTTATAAGGAGTTCGATAATAGAACCGGTATTATTTGAAGGGACATTGTTGTACTTAAGAGCGCAGCCATTATGCTGTGAAGGTTGAGGAGAACTAACTATCTGCTGATGAGCAGCTTTGTCATAAGATGGGGAAAGGGGGGCATGGGTCCTGGGTTTAAGTGTCACAGTTTTGCGATATGACTGAGAGATTGGAGTCTTGGTGACATTGGCATAGTTACGGGAAGCTGTAGGAATAATTTTGCTAGCCTCAACATAAGGAATGCATTTTTCAGCCATTACAGTTTTAATGGCTTTCTGTCTACCATGCTCGGGGCATGACTTGCTGTTAGCGAAATGATTACCCGAGCAAAGCACACAGAAGGCCTCGCCCTCAGAAATGTTGCAACCATCACCAGGGTGATCGTGGCCACATTTACTGCAGCGTGGTGTTGACCTGCAAACGTTAGCCACATGTCCAAATCTGCAACACTTGCGGCATTGAATTGTCGGGTATATGTACTGCTCAACAGGGAGGGATGTGTAACAGCAGTAGATCCTATTTGGTAGAACTTGTCCGTCAAAAGTCAGAACACATGTTTCAGTGGGTTTCCACTCATTAATCCCGTCTCTTTGAATTTTTCTATTAATACGGCGGACTTTCAGTATTTTCCCGCAGCCTGAAGGCACAGTTAAGTATGTAATAGCTTCTTCTTCCGTAATATCTGAGGGAACACCGGTAACAACGCCCATACGTGTGATATTAAATGTAGGGATTGATGCAGTATAACTGTATTTGGATAACAAACTGTTTACTAAGAAGGAGTTAGCATCCTGAGGGGAGGCAAACTCTACAGACACACGGTTTCTACCAACTCTGTTAACACCACCACGAACAATGTTCGCAATGTTGTTGTTCATAAGGAACTTACCAAAATTAACAGGATGTAGGGTGGTACCAGCATTTGGTTGAGTCTCTATACGAGAAACGTGGACAACGTAAGGGGCCTTATCCAAAACGGAGTATTTAATACGTCCGATTTGGCTTTTTTGTTGCTTACTCGGAAGGGAAGGTGTCAAGGTTTCTACATCACTCGGACGTTTGCGTGAGCTCTGTTGGGATTGTGTAACATCCATCTCTGTAACGCTGCAGACAACATCCGCAAATTCAGCTAGAGGATTCGGAGAAAAGAGAGTTAAGGAACCTGGAATATCTGGGGGATCAGGATCAGGGGGTTTATTCTCATCCATCTTGGATGAAACGAGACTTCAAACAAGACAATCACAATACAAACCGTAACAAACACAAGAACAACACACTTAAAAAGTAACAAGTCAATAAGAGTATCAACAATCAATCAAGAGAACGCTAAAAATTCTAAACACACGTGCTACCCAAGGACACCGTGGCGAGAATCCCTACACTACACCTTGAGTGGGTACTTATAGCAAATGCATAAAGCATCACGTTGCCCGGCGCAGAACACGATCTACCCTCTTATTTATGAGATCCGAACACGTATTGATGGCACGTTTTATAACTTTCTTTTTTGAAATTGTTGCTCGCTTGGGGCAAAGTAGTGCTAACTTTGTTAAAAATTCTATATCATAAATGATTTTATTTCTGTAAGTAGGTTTGTACAAACACTTTTACACGGCAATCATATTTTAAAAACTAGATGAGGTCGGCATTTCATATCTGACTACTCTGAGAAGAAAGGCCGAAAAAAATTCAGAGGTCACAGTCTCTTTTAAATGCCAGACATAATCTTGGTCAGATCATGTGAAAACCATGTAGATTGGTGTCTGAAATGGTCTTTTGAGGAAAGTACCATACATATTGAGTGGACCTGTCCAATCAGTGCACGCATTTGTCAGTAATCGTGCAGCTCAAGAGTATATCTAAGTAACTAGACTTTACAACAAGACACAAACCCTTGACCTTTGAGTTTGTTTCGCCATTTCTTCTCAGGGGTAGTTAGATCCGGGTGTCACCACTGTGTGGACACGGTGGAGCATACGGTGGAGGTCTGCCCGGCTTGGGCAGAGCACCGCCGTGTCCTCGTGGAGGCGATCGGCGGCAGAGACCTCTCTCGTCCGGCCCAGGCCATGGTACGGAGCGAGAGGGCATGGGCAGCCGTCACCTCCTTCTGCGAAGCAGTAATGCTCGCGAAGGAGGAGGCGGGACGGTTGAGGGAAAGGCAAGTTTCGCGCCCTCTCGCCCCTAGCCGCCGCAGGAGACGCCCAGGGCGTCGGGAATCCCGGACGGATTTCCGGCCACCGTAGGCGCGGGCATGCGGACGGTGAGCAATGGGTAGCTCACCGTCCGGTAAGGACCAGGCCCGGGTCGACGGCGCGTCTTATTCCACGCGCGCCTCAAAGAGATGTCGTCAGCACAAAGTAGGGGTCCACTAGGGCCGATGCCTGCCGGGGTCGCGGGAAGGTACTTATGGGTCACCGAGGCCCCCGCAACACAGGCAACAGGAAGGAATACGGGTGGGTTTTAGTCAGTAAGAGTCTGACACACCCTCCTGCTCCGCCCAGAGCGGGAGAAGTTATTTGATGATTTCCCACCCTCAAAAAAAAAAAAAAAAGCGGTAGTTAGATAGGAAATGTCGACTCCATCTAGCTTATTTTTTAATATGACGTGTAAAAGTGATTCTCATATCATATTTACAGAATAAACAATTTCATTTCATTTCAAACTTTGCAGAAGTTAATATAGGTACCTGTTATCAGTGGCGGATTTGCAGTCTTGGCCGCCCTAGGCCCCATGTGTTACAAAACTCGTTGGCACGTAAGCGCAGCAAAATTATTAATTAAATCTTTGCAATCTAATTTCCTTAAAAAATCAGCTTCTATGTTAAGCATAGCAAGATCGCTTAACCTTTGCTGCGTCATTGTAGCGCGTAAATATTTTTTAACTAGAACAAGAAAACGATCGTTCTCCAGAACAGTTACCTACTGGCCCGCCAGTAAGTGTTCTGGAGAACGATCGTTTTCTTGTAGTACACACACATAGAAAGAGCAATATCCACGTTTGGGTAAATGGTAAGAAGACCTTCAGTTCGGAACCATTTCAACAAACTGACAGCACTGTTCCGATCCTCATTTTTTATGTTGCAGTGAGCACGAAAATGGAGCCATTCTTCAGAAAATTTGTCTTCCAAGTCAGTAGAATAAACTATTTGCAATGCTTTGGCCTTTATTTAGTCAGGATAGCAATAAAGTTACATTTATTTTACAGTAAGATATAAGCATCCCGTCGTTTGTCATTATTACCAAAAAAGTAGTAATTCTGAAATTTTTTGTTGCATCTCTTCACCTGTATTAGTCTCGCCACACGGAAAAAAAGGATGTCTTAAATTAAGACAATATCCTTTTGGTCAAGACAAATATTGATTCATATATGAGGAAAACAATATATTCTTGAATAAAGTAAAATTTTGTCTTAGTTTTATTGTATTCTTCGAAGACATTATACTTAAATGAAGAATTATTAAGTTTAATTTTAAGAATATTATTTCTCTCTTACAATATTTTCTTCAATTAAGATTATTATAGTCTTGAATCAAAAATATTTGCTTAAGTCAAGAATAAAAACCAAGTATTTATTATTCTTAATCTGAGTAAACAGGTTTTCTTGGACTGAGTAGGTACATTTACTTACGTTAAGAAAATATTTACTTGGATTGAAACAATTTTTTTGAGAATATTGATATTCTTCGCTGAAGAGATCCTTTTTTTTCGTGCAGGAAGTTGCTTACGCTTTCGATTGCGTCGAAAATCTCTTACATATTCCTGTTTGATTTGATTTGATTTGATTTGATTTGTACAAAGGACAGTTTTTTGGCTGTTTTCGAAATCATCGAAATTATCCCGTGTCGCCAATAAAACGTATTAGTACCTCATAGAGCTCTATAATTTTTTCACGATTGGCCGCCCCTAAAATCTGGCCGCCCTAGGCCCGGGCCTTAGAACAAATCCGCCACTGCCTATAATACGGATTAACCACAAAGAAATCCAATACGCAATTTCTTAACCGTATTATTACGGTCGAAGAAATTAAATCAGAAACTTAAAACTAAATTCAACACCACGGTAACACAGCAGATTAAGATGAGTAAGCTTCCCCTTAAAGGTTACTAACTCTAATAACTTTAGTTTGCAAATGTACAGTTTAGTTTACAGCGCAACTCCTTTGTGAGATCCTTTGAGATGAAACCACTTGATTTATTTTAATTCAAGTGGATCCAGTGGCCCGAATAACAGTAACCACACGTCCGCAATGTATCAGCGAATTTTATAAGATAGCCAAACAATGTTTTTACATAATATATCAATAAAAAAAACTGGCCCTGCGTGTCGGACTACGCACAATGAAAGGTTCTGTAGTTGGGATTACTTGGGATGAATTTATCCCAAAAACAAACTTAACATTGTAGTTGAAGAATATGTTTTGCAGGCTTAGCATGACGCTTTCTATTTCTCCGAAGACTAGACACGGCTCTTTCTACACAAAGTGACATTTCGTTTCTCCTTTTTTGACATCCCACCGTAGAAATCCTTCTACATAAAAAGGACCTAGACAAAGATCGTTAGAAACGAAAGATAAGATGACAGATTTTAGAAGGATTTCTACGGTGAGATGTCAAAAATGGAGAAACGAAATGTCACTTTGTATATAGAAAGAGCCTTGTCTATTCTTCGAAGAAATACAAAGCGAAAAGTGGTGTTCACAGACCCACAATATTTTTGTACAGCCTATCCAACGATACCCAACACCGTGGGATAGACGAGAATACCATCTCCACATTACGTGCAAGGAAGATACGCAAAAAAAAATATATTTTAAGATTTTACCACTTTGTCGGCGTAATTAAGTATACCTATGCCAAATTACAGCTTTCTAGTAATAATATAATAATAATAATAATATCCTTTATTTCAGGCAACTAAGACTAAGCGTCTCTGAGCTACAGCGGGTCAGACACACAGACTTTGTTTACTACAGAACCCTAAAAAGTTATTTTTTTCAATTATTTATTTTATATGTATTTCATTACTAAACCTTTTTTGCATTATCGGCCAAAAAATAAGAAAGATGATGACTGTATGAAAACGATGAAAAACTAAACGCGTTAACAATCAGTTGAACGGTTGACTGTCACTGTCACCTTTCAGTAGCCGGCCCCGTCAGGTTATATGTGTTTTGTGCTCAGTGTGCTCACCGGCTGGTTTGGTTGGTTGTTATTTAAATGTAAGACTGTGAAGTGCGAACGGTCAAGTGTATTAATTGAAGTAAAAGAGATTTCTGAAATAAAAGCAGTCTAATTTCCTCTCTTAGTCATGCTGGCGAAAAAGTTGTTCACTCTTGTCTTCATACGTAAAGAAGACCAAATATTATTGGGTCTCAAAAAGCGTGGATTTGGCATAAACAAATGGAATGGTTTCGGCGGGAAAGTAGAACCCAATGAAACAATATTAGTTGCTGCAGCTAGGGAATTAAAAGAAGAATGTTGTCTGAGTGTTAAACCTAGTGATTTAAAGAATATTGCACATCTAGAATTCACATTTGAAGGGCAGCCGATGCTAATGGACGTTCGAGTTTTCTCCACAAATACCTTCGAAGGAACTCCGAAAGAAACTGAAGAAATGAAACCTAAATGGTTCAAGAACGACGGTGTACCTTTTGATGACATGTGGCTTGACGATAAACTGTGGTTTCCGTACATGCTGCGAGGCAAAACATTTTTTGGAAGTTTCCACTATGAAGGGTTTGATAAGATTCTGAATTATAAAATCGAGGAGCAGGAGTCCATGGAAGCTTTTTATGCAAATAGGAAGTCAACATAAGAATATTGTGATTGTCTTTATAATTTGTACTCATTTGTGTTTTTTTTATATTTTCGTGATTTGTTTTATGGCCATCGAGTCAGTCATTATGTTGTTGTTTTTGCATTTACGTATTTTTTTAAATTATTTTTTTATTATTTTTTTAGTATCATTTTAAAGTATTATTACTTCTTGTGATCAATGTGTGATAGATAGATGGTATGTTATCCTTTTGATGTTGAAGTTAAACTTGGGATAATTCAATTTATTGATCAACCTATTTTAGTTTCTATATGACAAAGCTATTACGGCGTGATGTTATGTTTTATTGTAGAACTATGCATACTCTCTAGTTAGGGACTATACCAATTCATGCACAAACAATATAGTAGGAATGAATGCTTCAAAGAGTACTGTTATCTAAACACAATTCAACAATCATTACAATGTTGCACTTAAACAGAGGCTGTAGTGTATGTTTCCAAGTATTTGACATTAGTAAGCCTTTGATTATTTTGTAGTTTAGAGATTATACATTCTCAGATATATAGGTTATTATCAGGGTGGCTAAAGGCCTGCATGGACAAGGGACTTTTGTCTGCGACGATAAAACATAACGAAATCCTGACAGCCTATTTGTCATAATGTGTGCGTTATTGCATAGATTTCTATGTTTTATCGTCGCGGAAAAAGGCCTTTAGGGCCAGTTTCTCGGACGAAAATGATAGCAAAATAAATTTGACAAATTGTCAAGTGCACGTAAACTTCTGTGGTTGGTTCAATGATTTATCAACAGCCAATTGCAGCAGTTCACGCGCTTTCGCAATTTTCGTTCGAGAAACTTTCTCAGCATCACATTTTGTCAAGCTAGGAATAAAATTACCATTAAAATTGTCTGAAACATATCTAGAAGTTCAAATTATTACTAGAACTAGTGCTTCTTAAATAACTAAGCCAATACTTGTAGTAATCTCATTGTTTGTTTATCTTTATAAGATAGTAGTAAGTATTATGAATACTCAATGTAACATTGCCAAAATGTAGAAGATAAGAAATAAAAAATAATTTTAGAAAAAATATTGTTTTTTATTATTATTTTATAATTATTACAAAACATTATGATAAGTGATAACACACAAACATTACTAACATACTGTAACCACATCATCAAGTGGTCCACACTTGCTAAAATCTTGTTATTTACAAATTTAATTATTTAAATAATTGAAGAAAAAACAAAATAATTTTTGGTTAAATTTTTATTACAATAACATTGTTTCGTCCAATAGTATTTCTGTAGTAATTTTATTGACATATGCTTTTGATTAATCTGATCTTATATTTTATGAGGTTACATTTTTGGCTAGGCACTTAAAGCTGTCCCATTTTATTTTAAAGAGGCAACCCATGCAAGACAAGACCTAGGACTGACATAATAGAGGGCAATGAATCAAATAATCCATTCATCATTGATGTAATTTACTTATATCAGCAGATTGTCAACCTATCACGAGGTCAATTGGCTGGGCTGAGATTTATTATATAATAGTTCTGATTCATCATCGTTATCTCCCTGCTCTTATCCCGGGTAGTAACCCGGTAACCCCCAAGTATGGGGTCGGCGCAATACGTTTTCTTCTTCCATTCTCCTTTCAACCTAGTTGTGATTCTTATTACAATAATACTTAAGTTCCTTATCAACTGATACTATACAGGAACCATAGGCAGTGAATATGTTACATTGAAAATATTTAATGAGGAAAGTAGCTAATAACCTCAATTATAATTAGTGTTTATGTTAGCTATAGATCTCTCCATTCATCCATCATCGTCTTCATTCATCTCTCATAGTCATACTAGCGGAACTTTTATAAAAATGGAAATTATTTACCTACCTAAGACCAGTTATTATAATTATTACCAATATTAGGTATTGCAAAATGCAAACTTTCATGATGGTGTCTACTTCAACACTTAATGCCTTGCCTACCCTAGGAAAATCCATGAGAAGCACTCATACCATTTATAATTACGTATAAAACATGGAAAATATTCAAGAAACTTTATAAAGCTTATCATTACAAGTCACAACATTTTCCTTCTGGGTAAACAGGATACTGAACACAATATTATTTTATTTTCACTTAGCAACTACTTAACATTTAATATTTAATAAAAATAACATTTTATAACCATCAGAACTTATTAGAAAAAGGCCTTGCCATTTTCTCCAACACAATCTCTACTCAACCAAATGGATTTCTGAGACGTGATCCATCGTTATAATTGTTTATCAATCATTGATCATTATTTTTAGCCCATCAGATGTATTAGGACCCCAAATGTATACTCAATTTTAACTGTATATTCACGAAATGAATGTGTTAATGGGGAGTTTGTTGCGCGACTCCTTCTTCCCAGCTAAAACACTAAGAAGTGATGAAGGACGGGCGTTTTGGGGACTGTCTCATGTAATGTTGATGTTCAATTTAAATAAGTTATTTTTAATTTTGATTTAGAAAGAGATCGCAATAACGGTACTGGTCAGGCAGATATCACATGTCTGGTCATCAATAGCCCTCTAAGCCTTTCTCCCAGCAGTTTGTTGGTTGTTTCAGATGAACACCAAGACATCTTTTAAACCAACCAATTTACCTCACCACTGAAAAAATCACTTGCCTCACATTAGTCCATCTTGATCACATCCCACACAATTTGACTATTCTGGTGCCAAAGCACTGAGTTCCAAGACTGATGGGTGGCGAACAATCATTGAGCTTCATCTACTCCGTCTCCTTCTGCCAGGGCAGTTCGGGCGAGATTGCGGGCTAATGCCAAGCGGAGGAGGTCAGCCTTCTCTCCGTCCAGGGTTGAGGAACGAAGCTCTAGGCACAGCATGATCTCGTATGTGTCATTTGAAGTGAAGACGGGCTCGTCCGATTCGAGGAGAGGTAACGTGTCCAGGAGAAGTGTTTCCCAGAAACTGGAAAAGAGTTCATGGTTGATCATAATGCAATCATTTTAAGGATCGTATTGTATGAGTTTGTGTTTAACTATTTATGTCAAAATCAAAATATTTTATTTCATATAAACCTACATGGGCACTTATGAAACGTCAGAAGCTAGGTGTACGGTCCAATTGGTCGTTTCCTATGGAGAAGAGTCGGCAAGAAACTCCATGGTTACTCTTTCACAATATTTTCAAATCACAATGTTAATATAGGAGGACAGAGTAAGCCTGTCAAGAAGTACCAAGTACTTAACAAAACATAAATGGTCTACTAATCTAGTCTATTAAGCCTACAACATTCTCACATTCACAAAATACACAAGAATTATGTAAAATATTAATAAAATAATAAAAATATAAACCTATTTTAACCAAATGACATGTTTGCCATTACAACAAGTCACAAAAGCCACTAATAAATAGTTTGATATCAAAATTTTAGGTATTTAAAGAGATACTCACTATTCAGGTGCAATTTTCGATGTTATCAATGAGACAAGCAGCTGAGCAGCTTTCTTGAATTCTCTTGTTTTGTACAGTCTGTGGAAATCACAGTATTTACCTGAAAAAAAAAGTTATATGTTTACAAAAAGTATGACTTTTGGTACTATTATCAGTGAGATATCGAGTATCAAAAGTTGCATAATCTTTTCGACAGTCATAAACAGTCCTAAAAGTCAAATTAAACATTAAATAAATAATAAAATATTATATAATTAATATTATAATACAATATGTAACAAAAACCCTGTTGTTCCTTTTAGGAACGTATACATTTACCTATAAGCAGAACATTGATGAAATTATAATTTAAAAAAATTAAGCATTGGCTAGTCGAGAGGTCAAAATCAAATAACTATTAAAATCGACACATTCAAAAAAATGTTTAGAGTATCTGATTTTACAAGTACATCTTTATTTTGCTAAATAGCCTACTAGCTACTAGCGGCTTTCTTTGAATGCGACAAAAGGTGCCGCCAAAAACATCCGCCTCGCATGTCGGCGGGTCGGTACCACGTGCCTACCTACCCCGCCGCCCCGCCACCTATCTCCCTGCGAAGCACTTCCTTAGTCTCCCGCGCAGCTTTCTTCCGAGTGGACGTTATTGTTGACCTACGTTACTAGTGCCTAGTGACTTGTGTTTTGTTTACGTAAACGTTGACAATGTCTTATTCTAACGTAGAATATTTTAATATGTTGATGTGTCTTCGGAAATGTGACTGGAATGAGCCAAGAAGTGTAGAGGTACAAGGTGGTCATATCGAACAGCAACTCCGTGGCCGTCAAGGAGATATCATAATAAATTAATGCATTAAAATGTAAATAGGGACATCAGGTTTTATGTGACTGACGCGGCGAATTTGTTTTTTTTAACGTAGTGAAGTGTTAAATGTAGTTTTACAATTATCAATTGTGCTTAAAAATACTGTGTAAACAAAGATTTCCAAAGATTAATTTGTTAAAGTGATACTGATAAACAACAGCTGACAAGGTCACGAACTTGTGTAGAAAAATAGGTAGATAATCGGCGGCGCGGCGGCACCGATCAAAGAGAGGGCGGGAACGTTCTATCTACTTCTGGTTTCGCGTCATCGCTTCATGCAGAATGGCAGAGGTAACAAATCGATTAAACATTACAAATATTAATAATTAAATATTTATTTTAATTTTTTTTATTCAACAGTTTTTTATAAATGACTTGCTTTATCGCTTAGTAAACCGATTCTTAAAACGTAGGTAGAAGGAACAACATGGTTTTTGTTACATATTATATAATATTTTTTTTATTTAACTTTTATTTCCTGTTTTTTTAAAATTTAATCATTATTACTAGTAGACAAGCCGAATTTTATCGATTGTTGAACTTCGATATTTAATAAAAATGTTTACATTTAGATTTACCTGTAGATTATTATGACCCTAAACGCTTAGCTTGTATTAGCATGTGCTCGTGAAAATCGTATGAGCCCAAACACAAGGCAGATGCTGTACACCTTTGAGGATTTCTTCTGGCAGGTTAGGTATCCTGCAGGATCCTGGTGATCCCAGCGCATCAGGTCAAGGTTATCATACTTTTGTAATATCATTGACAACCTGTCCCAGAGACAGGATTTCAAATCGATCAGACCAATGGAAGTAGTTCTAGTTTATATCTCTTCATCAAACAGAAAAGAGGTTATCAAACGGCTGAGCAGATTTATTTGAAACATAGCTAAGAACACTTGATTAAGGCAACATTCAATAAAAAACCAAAAAAAAAATAATCGGTTCATCCGTTCAGGAGGAGGAAATCTTCAGATAACTTGTATATGGGGAATAATAACTGCCATATTTATTTTTCAGTTGAAAGTTATTGACGTTATTTGACGACTGAAAATTCGACCCTAAATCAATTCTCAACAAACTCATACCTAAAAACAGCAGCGTATCCGACAGTAGCATGGCGGAGCCCGCAGTCAGCAACAAGTCCTGCGCCGGCAGCGCGGCGTGCGCGGCGTAGTGCGCCAGCGCGGCGTGCGCGGCGCGCCCCGCGGCCGGCCCGCTGCGCGCGCGCACGGCCCAGCCCAGCGCGCCGCCCGCGCGCCCCGCGCCCCCCGCGCCCCCCGACATGTGGCGCGCGCACATGCTAAGGCATACTGATTGGGCTGGAACGAAATACAGTGGTATTTAGATTTTACCAAGAGTGGATAAGTATATTCTGCCTCTACTTTAGAAAAATATTTTATCATACGCTCTGGAACTACAGCTAGCCCAGGTACGCACGCGACCAGTTTTTAACGCGCACTGAATGTTCAACTCTAGGTGTTAAGCATAGAGAATCCAACACAGTCAAAAAAAGCAATGTTGGGTTTTCAACTCTCGGCGCTAACCAATCTGATGAAAACTTTATGTATTACTAGCTTCTGTCCGCGACTTCATTCGCGTGTTTTAACATAAAACATTATCCTCTAGCACTCGGCAATAGCGTAACATTCTATCACTGAAGTTTCGAAATCGAATCAGTAGTTCTGAAGATTACCCTCTAAATACAAACTTACAATCAAAGGGTTTTGAAGGTCCGTGGACCTTCTGACCGACCATTTTATTTATTTCGAAAATGGCGGCATCTATACCTAACTGAGACCACCCCCCCGCCCTCCCCCCGACCGCTCACCATGCGCGTGCGCAAGCAAGTGCGTTGGCGTGCCGCTTTCGCTCTCGGTAGTAGACATTCCGTCTTAAATGCGCGCGGCAAATTGTCCCTTAAGTGCAAATTGCGTATTTACACAGCGTGCATCCGTCCCTTCATGACATATGCCTGTGCAGTTTTCGCACAAGCTAGGCCCCACCACATCCACAGGATGCAGTGCCTCCAAAACCGTTTCCTCCGAAAAGCAACGGGATCCCCATCGGGGTCCTAAACGAGATCCTCCATCTCGATCTTAAAATACCAACCACCCAACAGTTCATGAAACGCACCGCGAAGCGATTCTTTGACTTTACCGTCACCCACCGCAACCCTCTGGTTGTGAAGGCCGCCAGTTATAGGCCCTCCTCTATTAGCTCTATTCGCCGTCCAAGGTATACGCTCACCGACCCCGACGACCCCATTACCCTCCTCCAGGAAAGTAGTAGGGCCACGAGTATAGTGCACAAATCATACAGATCGACCTTCCGACCTCGCCGCCGAGGTCCCTCGCGAAGACCCCAACGTTGTCCCCCCGACCCTTGCTCGACGAAGTACCAGCCCGCGCCGCAGCTGAGCCCGTAGCTTTAAATTCCCCGATTAATAATAATTCAGTTCTGATCCAGCCTGTCCCACCTTGCTGTCCTCCCCCCAGCGACGCCCCAAGCCGAGGACCGTACCCCACAGGGGGTGCCCATAGCGTGCAGTCGCTTAGTAACTTAAGAAATTCGCCCCTGGCTGGAGGCTTTGAGTCCGCTTAAGCCAGCCACAGGATAGTCCGGTTGAGTAGTGACGACCTCTCAAGGTTAACCGAGCTGCCATTCATAAAAATAAAATAAAAAGAGACCAATCCCCGTAAAGTGCCACGTTTCAGAGATATTAACGTTTAAAGTTGAGCATGACATCCATATCTTTTTGAATTTGCTTAAGTCTTGTTGCATAGATGTTTGGAATAATCATTTTAGTAATGATATTAAGCTAAAAATGAATTACTGTGTTTCTGTATACACATATACACACGTTAAACTTATAACACCCGTCTGTTTCCGTCGAGGGTTAAAAAAACAGCACGCGAAAAAAAAACCGTGAGTACGAGGGCTTACGCTATTTGAAACGCGTGCAGATCTGGCGTTTCGCTTCTTTACAAAGCAAGAAACATTAGCAAGGTTTTAAAGTGAAGGACGAAATTAAAACGGGATGTCCAAGTGCACCCCCTATGCCCCCTCTGTGACAGATCCATCTCTGTACTTCTTTGTAGATATTCTACAACTGAATTTTAAACACTTCTCACTTACCAACACCCATCAGCCCATGCTTCTTGGCCTCAGAAATGATCCTCATAGCTTTAGCCTCAGTTTCGACGGGCATCCTCTCTAGAATGAGCTCGGCTCTCCGCAGTCCCTCCGGTGGACAAGAGGCCAGGTAAGAGAGCCCGACTGACCAGAGGGACTTGTGCTCCATTAGAAGACAACCATATTCTAGGATTAAACTGTCACGAAGATGGGATGTAACGCTGGAAAAGATAAGAAAATCTTGTTATGAAAATGTCAATAATACATTTTATTCCTGAATAGATTCATGTAGTGTTTTCTAAGACAATGATGAGCTTCGTTAAGTGTTAACTAGTTTAGAAGATAAAGATTTTTACATTTTATTTTCATTCAAGAGCCCTTTGTTTTTATTCCACGAATATAGTTAATGATGAGGTCCTTGCCCAGCCGAACAGTAATGCTAAGTTAAAAAAAAAAGCTTCATCATTTGTTTCCTACAACCAATAGGTGGGCATTTCCGCCAAATCACGCTTTTCGATGGACACAAAAAAAAATTCTGATATTTGTTTAAAAATACGTGTAATGCATTGCCATAGTAATTACAAATATTCTACTTTGCGTGTACACTAATTATGACAAACGTATCGTTGTTAATTAACGTTTTAAAAAATGGTAAGGACCCTAAAATCCCGGTAAGGACAACATTATGTAATTATTAAAATAAGATAACTGCAATAAGTAGAAAATCCACAAATAGGTTGTTGTCACTCATGTATTTATTTTTAAAGTCTACAAAACAGAAGTTATTGAATGAACGGTAAGGACATACTAAACACGGTAATGACCGTTGTTGACGAAACAGTTTTAATATGGAAAATTACCCAAAGCTTGGCGCAGAGGGCGCCACTAGCACATAAACAAACCGCCATGGCGCCAAATGTCATTGGGTTAGTTGAGAACTCTCACTGTAACCACTCTGCTCTTGTGAAACTCATCCAAGTTTTAATATGTTGTTTAACTCACCAATTTTTTGCCATTTATAGAATTTACTTGTCAAACATTTGTTTACGGTTTGTGCTAGTGCTGCGCTCTGACGTCGGAATATTGCAGTAATATTCCTAGTTTTTTATTGCCCCTGCTAGAATGATAACATGGAAATAGAAATAAAACAACAATTTTACGTAATCAACTTTAAACGTATATAATTCGTAATAACAAATCACTTTTTATGTTTAAATCAGTCTCAAATATTACAATAATCACAGAACAATGAGTAATTTTCACAATTAAATAAAACCGATACAATTTAAACCTCCATTATACAATTAAATTACACATTTTTATAATAGTTAATAAGAACCTTGCGACTCAAACATTAAAGATGTAAAAAAATATATTAAATAAATCCAAACTAAAACATGATTAATCCTTAAAAATAATTATTGCTGGCTCATAAAATTTGTGTTGAGTAATCACTTAAATTATATTAATCACAGATTTAAAAATGTATAAAATCAATATTATCAAAGTGAAAATTAAGTTTGGCATCAATATTTGGTTCAGAAAGAACTGCCTTTATACAGTTCCTAGAAATCACCTCCCTCTTTCGTGCCTTGGGCCACCTAAATCCACCTGACATTTTTTTAAGAACTGATATCGATATATTATCACCGTATATCCCAATTATCCGACCTATCTGATGCTTTTTTGCTCTGTCTGTCTTTTTAATTAAAATCCAATCGGCGACATGTAAATTCAAAAATTCAGCACTGCTAGTTGAAGGAAGTTGAAGTGGAAGTTGTTCAATATTTTCTTTGAACGTTGCCAGGCCACTTAAGCTAGTTTGCAGGCACTAATTCCTCAAAATCATCATAGGTAGACGTGCAAGATTTAGAAGTTGACGGCGTACTTGATATAACAGGATCTATATTAGACATTTCAGTAAGAACATTATTAATTTGAGAATCATCTGGCGCGTTGGCAATAAAAGGAATATTAGCAATCGTATTTCTTGCTTCACCTAAAGTCGTCACTTCGACCAATTCTGTTACATCAGGTTCGCTAAGAAACCCTAGCCGTCTTATTACAAAACAAGGATTATCTTCAGACCCAGGTTTAAATTATTGAGCCATTTTTGAATTTCGAACTTTATTCCGACTACGTTAAAGTTCTTAATGAAAAACTGTCAACTTAGTACCGGACTAAATAGTCAGTTTTGTATAAACAACTGCATTTCAATCATAGTAAAGTTCTTATTACGAAAACTGGTTCGATGGTTTAAACCATGTCAAAAGAAATCTTTGTTTTGTAATAACACCGTAAATGTGCACCGTGCTCGCAGTGAACATTCGCGTCGCAGACAAAACAGCTGAATTTTCTGAATGTTAGGTTTTGCCCACAAAATAAGTCCCATAGAACTTGATGCACATCAAGAGTGCCTTTAAAAGTTGGTAAGCAAAGAGGTAAACTTTCTGATTTTGCAGTAATGGCAGTCTCACTAACGATCTCTATTTTTATATTAGGTATGTTTTCCTTTAAAATATTATAAAAATCGTTGAAGTGACCAATATCATGACCAAAGTTGACTAGTCTATCTGCTGTTGTTTTAAGGACGGCACCTACTCCGTCTGCAGCCCCTTTTCCGTGGCCAGACTCGCTGTAATTCCAGGATAACTTATTTAAAAATCCCGCATAATCTTTATGTATTTGGGTCATAATCCAAAAAATATTTTTATTTCTATATTGGCTGCTTGGAGAGTCAGTAAAAATATGTATTGAGTCGACATTAGAGTTTATCTCATAAATATAGTCCAGCACAGGTTTAAGATGCGCCCTCACGGCAGCAGCATCATGACATACGTTAGCGCTAATAGAACAAAAAGACTTTGTTATCTTTTGGCCAGTCAATTCTTCGTGGAAATATAATACCGACGTATGTAAGGCTACTTGGCGGTGGCTACCGCCAAAATGCATCGATTGAACTTCTTCGTGATATTTCAGCTCATAGTTTTCTGACCAATCCATGTGGATAATTGCTTCATTATTACTGAGCACATCTTTCAGTTTTTTCATTTCTTTATACTGTTTCTCAATATTAAAACAATGTTTCAGAAATGATTTGGTATTGGAACGTAATTTTTCAATGAGGTCTATTGGTTTAGATTTTTCTTTTTTCTTTGTCGTTATGACTTTGACTTTCCTGATGTCACCGATAATAGGCTCTTTAATTTTACACCAGTAACTAAACTCTACGAGATCTTCATTATTGAACTCATTACAAATGATCTCTTTATCTTGGCATACTTCACATATTCTTAACAAACAGTTGTCAGTTTTCGGGGAACAGCACAAAGAGTTTATAAAATCATAGTCACTTTTTTCATTTTTAATTTTTGCCTTATGTAAAGCCTCGACTAATAACTTAATATTGACGTGAATTTGGCATGAACATGTTTCTCGGTTATTCGATTTCGGAAAAACTACCCAAAATGGTCTATACTTGCAAAAAGTAGAGTAGCTTATTTTTATTTGACGGGTGGTGATAAATTTACTGTAAAGGTTTTTTAAACTCATTACTAAGTACCTTTTTGTCTTCCTGATGCCTTTTCTTGTTATAAATTCTTTTTTCCCTGCTGCTTGTCTACTGTTAATATCTTCTTCATAACATTTATGAATCTCGTTAATAATAGTTGTAAATTGTATTTTAGACTGCTTATTTCGACTTTTAACATGTTTTTCTTTTCTTAATCTATGTATTTTTACTCTGTATCTATTATTAATACTTTCAAGTCTCTGAATTTTCTGTTCATACAACTTTAGCTTGCTTTTAAGATGCACCGTTAATTTCCTTAACCTGGACAATCGGCTAGTAATTAAAGTAGAGTCATGATTGTCATTAAAATTTAGCAGTGGATCTTTGTCTTGAATGCTGGTACTAGGGTTAACCTCATCTGCTTGCTCTATATTTACTTCTTGTATCGCAGAATTTTCCTGTTTCTTACGTCTATTATTTCTCTTATTAATTCTCCACTGCTTCCTTTTCGCTCTCTTTTCTCTTTCTGTCATTTCTGTAATGTTTTTCAATTTTTTTGTTTCTCTTCTCTTTTTGTAACGCTCTTTTTCTTTATTTAATAATTCTGCATATTTTTCAGGGTCGTTGAGTTTAATAAATTCATATCGTTTCGATTTACTAACCTTCTTTCTTTCTTTGCTAGCTGACGAACTCGCCTTCGGCATTTTTGTTTAACTGTAAACAAACAGGCAATTATATTAAAAAAAAACTATAATACAACAGCAGGAAAATGATGTAAAAAAATGAAAACACCGTGTATAATTATTTTAAAACAATTGTTTAAAAAAGCAATAAATTCGCATCACAAATTAATTACATGTATATATTATTAAAAAAGCATATTTTTGGCATAATAAATAACTTCATATTTTATAAAATATGCTATCGTCCAGTAAAAAAAAAACTTGCCTAAAGTAAGTCATTACCGTTACCTCTATGTCCTTACCGTAGCCTTCAAATTGACACGGTAAGGACAGTAGTGGTAAGGACATTTGTAACGTTTTCTATTATTACGTAACTTAATTACGACTTAATTATTTCCAATCATCATGCCGATATTAATTGCACATCTACATACAACTTTCCACAGGAATTAACAAAATAAAGTTTTTACTTACCTTAAAAATAGGGCCTTGATGGTAAGGACACTTTTTATATATTCGAAAAAGAACAACTGCCCACCCCGCAATTCAAGTCACAACCACAATTCACGACGGTTGACAGCGCACTGGCGGAGTGCGGGTCGCGACACGTCATCCAAGATGGCGTACGGCTGCGTTCAAAGCATGCCAACAAACATTTTATAGTGAATTTGGTAAGGACCGACTTTCGATATCCCTTAATATTACAAGCAAAAGAACATGTGTGTAAATAATATAATTATGTAATTTTTATATCCGGATATTAGCAAGGGTTATATGACTCTAAAAATATTAGAAAAACGTCGATTTATCAGTGAATTTTCTATAAATATTTATTATTTAATGCCGAAAACGCAGTTTGTTACACTGCGTTTGGCGTCTGCGAAACTGCAAAACTTTTTTTTTTGGGCTTTTGATGACCTATTTGTTGAGTAATAGTTGTAATACTAATTAGTAAGATTGTATTTAAGATTGTAAAATTTTTGATCCGCTTAAATAGATCGAATATTAACTGCTAGGTAGTTGTTACCAGTTTTTTTGCCATTGGCGGAAATACCCAGGTGTCAAAAATTAATCCTAAGGTGCCAGTTATCTCAGTGTATGTCAATAGTAATAACTCACTTGGTCTGGTGCTTATCCATGATGTTAAGTTTGCCGCAGTGGAACAGTATGTCTGTGAGATGCGTCGCGAACCAGCCGTTGTCAGATATCTGCTGTATTTCGTGGATCACCTGCAACGGCACAACTTATGGTCAAAATTATGTTTTTTTCCAAACATCTTTGGATTCGTCCGCTTTCTAGCCATATCATTGTATGTTTAGCGCATCAAAATCTGTTTCGTAGTTTAGAAGAACAACGCTGTCACACGATTTTGTCTTACTTTGTATTTATATACAGGGTGGCAGAGACATCTACGCCCAAACCGCTGTAACCGTACAAAAATTAGTCAGTTATAAAAAAAACTGCTGTTTCATAAAATAGTGCCTATGCGGTCAAAATGTACGGAAAAGCTAGGGGAGCCAAAGCTAGCGAAGAAAAGCTAGGTTCAGAATTATGTGTGTCGATGTGCCTGCCACCATGTATTTATTTAAAAAATAAGCTAGACGGGGTCAAAATTTCCTATGTGACTACCCCTAAAAAGAAATGGCGAAACAAACTCAGGGGTCAACGTCTGCCATGGGATCTGAAGGCAAAAATCCTCGCACACGTATGTGAGTGGCGCGAGGAGGCAAAACGCCGGAGGCATAACTCCGCTGCCGCGAGAAATCACGGCACAGCGGACAGAGCTCCGGCGGAACCTCATGGCGACATGGAGAGTGCGATTGTCGCAACCTAGCGCTGGGCACGCCACCATTGCGGCGATAAGTCCCCTCTTGGAAGAGTGGCTAGAGAGGCGGTGTCCTCACCTTCCATCTGACGCAGGTCCTCACCTTCCGTCTGACGCAGGTCCTCACCGGCCGCTTCGGGAAGTTCCTGTGTCGGCTAAGGCGGGAGGAAACGCCCGGGTGTCACCACTGTGTGGATCGCCCGGAGGACATGGTGGAGCATACGGTGGTCTGCCTGGCTTGGGCAGAGCACTGCCGTGTCCTCGTCGAGGCGATCGGCGGCGGATATCTCTCGCGTCCGGCTTTAGTCCAGGCCATGGTACGGAACGAGAGGGCATGGGCAGCCGTCACCTCCTTCTGCGAAGCAGTAATGCTCGCGAAGGAGGAGGCGGGACGGTTGAGGAAAATATTAATTTCGCGCCCTTTTGCCCCTAGCCGCCGCAGGAGACGCCCTGGGCGTCGGCAATCCCGGGCGGATTTCCGGCCACCGTAGGCGTGGGCTTGCGTACGGTGAGCAATGGGTAGCTCGCCATCCGATAAGGAGCAGGCCCGGGTCGACGGCGCCTTGTGTTCCGCGCGCGTCTCAAAGAGATGTCGGCAGCAAAAGTGTAGGGTTCCACTAGGGCCGATGCCTGCCGGGGTCGTGGGAAAGTCAGAAAGGGCTACCGAGGCCCCTGGCAACACAGGCAACGAAAGGAACACGGGTGGGTTTTAGTCAGTAAGAGTCTGACACACCCTCTCGCTCCGCCTAGAGCGGGAGAAGATATTTGATAATTTCCCAACCAAAAAAAAGGGGGCACAAAGTCTCTTTGCAAGACCAGACTCCTGGTCAAATCATATGAGGACCACGGAAATCCGTGTCTCAAATGGTCTTTTGCGGAAAAAAGTCTTCCAAGTTATACTCAAATATTTACATTGTCTTTCGAATTTTGTTAACAAAACCGGTGAGTACAGTCTCCGCTGAAGAGCTTTTCAACATTAAAACTAATAAAAAATGATTTATGAAAGACTTTCAGCTTTGGCAGTTTTATCTATTGAAGCAGACATGACATTTAAGTTGAATTACGATACAATTATCAAAGAGTTCAGAAAGGCTAAAAACAGGAAATTTCTGATTGTTTAATTATTTTTTCTATTTTTCTTCAATGTTAGTCAAAGAAAACGTTTTTTATTTTACAAAATCCGTCTTCTCACGCCACCAGAGGGCCTCGCTAAATGTACCTGGCCCACATCACATTTAGATCTTGCGCCGCCACTGCTTATAGGATATCAATATAACTAACTACAGTTCATGAACAGCTCCAATTCTAATTCCTTACCTATCACACCCTATATATTATGATGAACTAATTTTAGAGTATTATTATTACATTTATTTAGGTTACCACAATTTGATGAATTAAATCTTTATTTAAATTTTCTTAATTTATTAAGCAAGAGGTTTCCTCTATTGTCCTAATTTCTAATTACTACAATCATGACCATCACAATATTATTATTACCTGATGCAAATCCCCCTCCAGCAGCGCGCGCACCATATCATCGAGATGCGAGCTGGGCGCGGGCGCCAGGCCGGCGCACGCGGCCGCCGCGGCCCCGAGCTCGTGGCGCCGCGACCACGGCGCCGTGAACATGACCCAGCCGCCCAGGATGTCGAACCAAGAGGAGTACTTGCTGCGTATTGACTCGAAGGCGGTGTAGTCGCCGATTATTATCTGGGGATCAGTTGAATGCTTAAAGTTTTGATGTTATGTTACTATTATATATGAATCAGCACTAGACCAAATGAGTCTTTTTTTTTTTGAGGGTGGGAAATCATCAAATAACTTCTCCCGCTCTGGGCGGAGCGGGAGGGTGTGTCATACTCTTACTGATTAAAACCCACCCGTATTCCCATAAGTACCTTCCCGCGACCCCGGCAGGCATCGGCCCTAGTGAACCCCTACATTTGTGCTGACATCTCTTCTCAAGCGCGAGTGGAATACAACGCGCCGTCGACCCGGGCCTGGTCCTTATCGGACGATGAGCTACCCATTGCTCACCGTCCGCAAGCCCGCGCCTACGGTGTCCGGAAATCCGCCCGGGATTCCCGACGCCCTGGGCGTCTCCTGCGGCGGCTAGGGGCGAGAGGGCGCGAAACTTGCCTTTCCCTCAACCGTCCCGCCTCCTCCTTCGCGAGCATTACTGCTTCGCAGAAGGAGGTGACGGCTGCCCATGCCCTCTCGCTTCGTACCATGGCCTGAACCAGGGCCGGACGCGAGAGGTCTCTGCCGCCGATCGCCTCCACGAGGACACGGTGGTGCTCTGCCCAAGCCGGGCAGACCTCCACCGTATGCCCCACCGTGTCCTCCGGGCGATCCACACAGTGTTGACACCCGGACGTTTCCTCCCGCCTTATCCGACACAGGAACCTCCCGAAACTGCCGTGTCCGGTGAGGACCTGCGTCAGGCGGAAGGTGAGGACGCCGTGGCGCCTCTCTAGCCACTCCTCTAAGAGGCGGGGACTTATGGCCTCAATCGTGGCGTGCACAAAATGAGTCCAGACAAGGGAGTCTACTTACATACTAAATGAATGGTCCAATGGTTGACAATGAGTAACATGAAAATAACAGGGATATGGGATTAACTTACTAGCTACATCCCCAATATTTGAATGAGTGAAATTTTGAATAATTTCAAGGATCCAAAGCTTTGTTCTAGCTCTTGTTCTTGCATGTTTATTTGCCAAATTAAATTGAAATGTAGGCTATCATATTTCTATATTCATAGTGACGTAATTAACTCATACTACAGTAACTACAATAATTTCTACATATAGCTTTAGCATAATCAGCCTATAACTTTCCCACTGCTGGCACGGGCCTCCTCTCTGTGAGAGGTAGTGGGCCATAATCCATGTCTTCGACTTTTCTGTTCTAGGACATGCCGGTTTCCTCACAATGTTTTTCTTCACCATTTTAAGAACAGTGGTGATGAAATTATTTACAGTAAAGTGCCTGCCTGGATTCGAACCTACGACCTACAGTCGTTTCCACTGGGCTGCCACTGCTCAAATAATTTATAGTGATAATCTATTGATACCCTCATGATAAGCTCCAGATTAGGTTGTGAAGCTAGCACCCTGCTGCTGAGTTTAGACCTACACTCAGCCTGCCAGTGCTTCCAGGATATTGTGAACTCCCCTGTGGATATGCCTCCATACACCTGCAATCACACAAAAGTAGAATTCCTCACATGTCCATTTGAATGAGTATATGATAAAAGGGAGACATTCTATTTTCTCTGTTGCTAGAGAAGAACAAAAACAAGAGAAAATGGACTTTTTAAAAACCAAGTTGATTACGTCACAAAATAAGTAAGTTAGTTTTCATCAGAAAGATCAGGAGAGTAGTACTTGCCAGGTACCAGATGCATCAATGTAAACAAGGCAAAATGAGTATGTAGGGATAGTAGCAGGTGGCATTCTGTAGTTTAGATTAACAAAAACAAGCAAATCATTTGTTATCAACAGTATCCGCTTTTATAACAAGTTGTCAAAGTCAGTTACAGAACTTAGCGATGGAAAGTTCAAAACCCACATCAAACGTGTCCTTACCAAAAACGGATATTATAAGATTAAAGACTATGTTGAAGACAAGGAAGTTTGGCAATAATTCCTTCTGCACATGTGGCTTCCCTGGTACCTCATAAATGGCATAACTATGTAAATGTCTATTAACTGCTCCCAAATTACGATGTTTATTATTATTATTTTTTTTTTATACAAATTTTCTTTTTGACATATTATTTTCACTGTTTGACATTATATACCTAAAATTTTGATTTCAGACTTGTTGTAATGGCAAACTTCATTTGGTTTAAATGGGTTTTTATTTTTATTAATATTTTACACAGATTTGTGTGTACCTTGTGAATGTGAGAATGTTGTAGGCTTAATAGACTAGATATTTTGTAGACCTTTTTTTTTTTTTGTTAAGTACCTGGTACGTCTCGACAGGCCTACACTGTCCTCCCATACCTATTAACACTGTAATTTGAAAACATTGTAAAAGCCAATTATTTTTAAAAGAGTTACCGTAGAGTTTCTTGCCGGCTCTTCTCCATAGGAAACAACCCATTGCACCTAGCTTCTGACGTTTCATATGTGCCCATGTAGGTTTATGTGAAATAAAAATATGTTGATTTGATTTGAGTTTCTGGCTACCCCCATGGGAAGAAGACGAATTTATGTATGTGTGTATAAGTTAGTAGATACCAAAAACTTACACTATAAACTGGCATACTCCTCAAAGAGTTATCAACCAACTTGAACTCATTACTGTCTGTAGCAGAATGTAGTTTCAGCAGTGCTCTAGCCACGTCCACTCGACCTTGTACCACCATGCCCACTACAGTGTCCCAATAGTCTTGATGTAGTTCTGAATCCCTCTCACAAGCGTCCAAAAGTCCAGCGGCGGTCTGCTCATGACATGGAAAGTGGAACCGGACCCATTCCAACAAATATGGTAAAACTATGTCTCCTGGAACATTGTCTATGTACAGAATCTCACATAAATGCCAAATACATTCTATAGAGTAGAATATTGTTATGTACGATAGTAAGTTGTTCTTTTCAATGCCATTCTCTTCTTTTGAGGCAGCTTCTTGAAGGTTTTCAATGCACACTCGCAGGATCGAGCGGAACTGGCGGGATAGTTTGAGAAATTCAACTTGGTTGTCTGAAATTTTGGCGGCTTCAGCAGCCTTCTGTAGTGATAAGTATGTTCCATTGGACTCGTTGACGAGTTTCCTGAGAATTGGAGTGAAGAGGAGAATATCTTGGCGGATATTGAGTAGTTTGTTATCTAGTGTGTTTGTTGGTGTTTTGTTGACAGTTTGACTTCGAGGGTATATCGTAAACTTGTTCCCTCGTCCCCATGCACATCCGACATGTTTTTGGAAACATTTGTCTAGTAGGATCTGTGAATAATTAAAATTTTTAACTGTGATATTTAGTTTGACCTCCAGTAAATTTGATGTTTAACATACGAAATGTTTACTATCGCCAATGACATATTGATTTGTCGATATGTTCCCACTTTTTACTATCTGAACAGAACTTTAGGCGGCTTTAATTATAAAATGGTCAAAACTGGGGAAGAGTTTAACCAAAATAGAAACCATTTAACCGATGACGCAGGAACAGGTCAACAAAGTGAAGCTCAAGCAACGAGTACCTCCACATAGTTTTTGTGTTTATAATCTAATTCAAGAACAAACATAACCTACAAGTTTTCAAAATTATACTTACAAATGTTTTTGCTGCGTCTGTTGTTTTCCCATGTGAAGGGTCTGCAGAAAAACTTGAGGTATTCATGTTTATAATAATAGTAACCCTTTATATTGTTTGTAATTATTTTATAGTAGGTACTGCAGAAAAACCGTTTGATTTCGCACCTTCAGTTTTCAGAACTATTTTTTATCTGCGCTCGGGGCTCGGGTTCGTCGACGGGACGGAAGGAGAGTGTTGCCACTAGCCAACGAAAAGTCATTGAACTCTTTCCCACAATATCTAAATCCTGCCTTATGTCTTGGTCTAGATGGATTGGTCTGGGTGGTTTTGGTTTGGATGCTCGAGTATCCTTCACTTTATTGGAGCGTGATGACTGAGTTCTGATTATAATTAAAACTAACATAAAATGGGTCATCTCAAGCTCAGAGTTTCTAACACGACAGTTTCTCTCCTTGGATAACGTACCAAACAGAAGCAGTTATAAACGATGTAGACGTGACCCTGCACACTGTATGCTGATTGCACTTTGATTGTGTCCCATTGCATGTTGTAAGTCTGTTATTACTTTACGGACTACTAGCGCCAGTGTGATAAGTTTCGCATATCACTAATCAACTAAAAATACATACTATTACAAAAGTAGTTTATGTTCTATAGCTGTTAATTGAGAAACTTTCAATGATGTGTTTGTAACTATAAATATTATACTACTGAAGATTTATCTTGTGCTTCAAATAAAAACAGAAAACTTTTAAAGGTAATTTTTGTTGCTATATTCATATTAATTTCGTATTAATCGAATAAAATTATGACCGGATGACCTGTTGGAGGACATGTTGATTTTGTCACGAATAAAAACGATAATTGTCAATTCGTCAAAAACTGTTTTGTTTAGACGAAAAATTAACAAAATTCTATAGTAAATCGTGTGATACCGTGTTGTGTAACGTGTTAACAGTATAATGTGTGATATATATTTACGTAAATAAGTCTGACTGAGGGATAAACATTCATTACAACGTCAATCCTTATTATTTGGTAAGTTTTTGATATTGCACCAATGTTTGCCCGTCACTAACTTTCTATGTAGCGAATGCTGACTGTGTGAATGTGCAAGTAAACCTTCACCCGCTGGATCAGCCGTAGCCCGTAGTTAATAATTGTAGCGCGCCTGGGCTGACGTAGCGCGCCGCGTAGTCAGGTATCGTATTTAGGCCGCGATTAGCAACTTTATCGAATGTCTATGTTGTGTATCAGTGTGTTTGCGAATTGGGTGGTTCATGGTTGTTTTGTGACGTCACTTGTATGCAAGTTGGATATTCTTCGTGGTAACGTTGCCTTTGATATGATAAACATTATCTACACATGATAATAGTATCAAGTAGTCTACAGTTGATTCCGTTATTCGTGTGCATACCGTACGTTTCGTACGAAAAAAAGTGATAACAGTGTCTAGTGTAGTTGCTAGCTAGCACTTTCAGTATTGTGTAAGTTTTTCATGTTTTACTTCATATAACCTTAGTTTTTACTGTTTCTTGTTGGAGACCTTGCTAATAACCTTGTCCCAGACGCTATTTACTTTATATTTATGTTATATTCCACTCTTCATGAATACTTGATCATATGATTTGCTCAAGTCATACATTCAACCACAAATAAAACAATCTAACTGACAACCCTAATTAATATAATTGGCACAATTCTCATTACTAAAGTCAGTCATAAATTTACCAAAATACATACCTATCTGTAATAAAAAAAATGAGAACTAAAAACCTTATCCTAGAATATGAAAAACTCTCTAAAACTATTTTCTGTAAAACTCAAAAGTTCTTATCATGAGTATCAAAAAAGTAACTTAATCTACCTATTTACAACTATTTGACAAACAGCTGATGCCAAATTAGTCATTCAGGAAACCCCAATATGTTTCTAAACTACTATAGGCAACCAACTAGTACAGATTCTGGAAAGAATACCAATTTAACTTGGCTCAATAAAAACAAACAACAAACTTTTAATTTCACTTCTTCAGACTTAATCAAAGCTTCTATGAAAACTATCTTTATTGAAATCTTTATAACTCTCCTACTGAAAGAAACCCTTTCGAAAGTAAGAAAACAAATTGATTGTATAGAATATCTCACTAGCCATCATAAAAAAAAAACAACTTTCAAAGTATCCGTATATTGTATAAATAACTGATTTCTTTACTTTTGTATAAATAAATTATATTTTAAACAAATTCTAGGTAATCTCACACATATACAACACACACATATGAAGAACAAGTAAATATGTCAGTTTCATGTATTTTCTCTAAAAAAGTTGTGAAATGGCAAGATTCATTCCTCACTTATAAGTTTTGAAATTGGTGATCCATTACAACTTTTACTGGTGTAACATGATAATCAGATGATCTTATCCTTATCATAATTTTCTCTTATCTTTAGAAACCATGTTCTTCAGAAAGTACTAATAAACAACAATGTGTAGAAACAAGAAAATAATAATCACAAATAATCTTTTCTGTAAGTACCTGGTACCATTTGACATGACATTAGTATTTGCACTAAATAAAATTTGTTGGCAACCTTGATTCAACACCACACAGGCTGCAAATCCCTATGTTTATCACGATGAGATGGCTACTGATAACTTATTTGTTAGTCATTTGTTTCAGACGTCATTGTTTAAGCTCTGTTGACCTTTACTGGGGTTTATTTATAATTTAACATAAGTTTTAATTGTTTACAGAGGTGTACAAAGGTACAGGTTTTTCAGATTTAATATCATTGTCATGAGATAATTATAAGGTAAAGGATTTTTTTACTATTATTTAGCAATTATTATATTCAAACCATACTCCTATAATAATAATTTGTAATAATTTCTGAACAGAGCAAAGGTCTAATATTTTCATTCAGAAACTGATGAATGATAGGTACTTACCTACCTACATGCATTTGATTGATAACATATCTTAAAAGTTATTGTCTGTTTAGGTATGGGATTCCCACTGAAACTCATCCAATTGATATATTAATTGAGTATTTTGAACTAAAAACTTAGTAATACCCACTTTAAAACAATTAAATTTCTACATTCCTATAACAACAACAACAACAACATTAAAGAAATCTGTCTTTTAGAAAAAAAATGCTTTCAACTGAATATATGGTAATTTGCTTAGATGTTTTATCAACTCTAAGTTTATAATGAAGAATCAGAAGCTGCACACGTTTTTCTAAAGAAAATTCGTTTCGTTTTGGCATATTGCAACGATAACACTTAAAACTTTGAAATAAAAATACCAAAGGCGCACTAGATCGCTGGATGTGTTCACAACAAGTGATGGTAGCGAACTGATAAATAAATACAAAAATTGTAAAAGACACATTTTATTGCACCCAGGTGTTTTATTGCTAGCTGCGGCGTGGGTCATTGTTTTTAAATCTTTGTAGATGACAGACAAAAGAATATTTCAACAGTAGATTTGGTTTTCTCCCATACTTACCGTGAACGATCGAAATTTGTAAGGTGCTCAAACTTTTGGCCAAGGCTGTATGTGGATGTGGATGATATAAATATTTATAGGCCTTGCAAGAATATACAAGACTGTGAACTTCTTCAAATGGACCTAGATAGATTATAACACATACTGTAACAATAATAAGCTCTTTCTCAGTCTACCCAAATGTCATTCCATCTCATTTACCAAAAAGAAAATTGAAATAAATTTTAATTATCACACTCTTAAATGAAGTTAGTTTTGTTTGTGACTTAGGTGTCACACTGGATGCCAGTTTGCACTTCGACAAACACGTTGACAACATAGTAAACAAGGCATATCAAATGTATAGTTTCGTCATGAGATCGTCACGTCACTTAGTGCGGCCCTCTACGTTCTTACTGCTTTATAAGACTGGTAAAATCCCAGTTAGCATACGGCGTCCCGATCTGGAACCCTTTCTACGACAAATACAGCACTAGAATTGAAAGGATACAGAAGTTCTTACGGTCTATATACTATAAGTGCTTCCAATCAAAGGTTCCTTACGTGCAGCTATTGAAACCGTATGGCGTTCTGGAATTGGGGTCTAGGCGGCTGTTACTTGATATCATGGCACTGCATGCAATGGTAGCATTTGTCTTCAACACTTTTTTAACCTTTAGTTAAAACGTGGACAATAGTGTAGGTTACATGTTTGTTAAATCTTATTTTAATTATTTATCTGTATTTTTGTATGATGTAACTGTTTTTGTCCCTAAAATAAAAAATAAATAACCAAAAAATATTAATATATTTGATAGGCCAGCACACGTAAATAAAAGGCAGAAATGCCTATAGTGTCTCCACTGGATGATTTGAATTAAAATGGGTGATATCTAATAGACTCGATCTCGAAAAAAAATCAAGCAAGTAAAGAGATAATTCATTCAACATATCGTGAAACTCGAGAAATTACAATAATTTCAATTCAAATTTTGAATATGTTTGGCAGAAAAAAAAATAACCTTTCAAAACAAATGGTTTTACAATAAGAAACTCAATAATCAGAGACCGGTTTACTATTTTGTCGTGGCGGAACTAACACACTTAAAAACATGAAAAAGTTACCGTACCCATAAATGATCCAAAGAAGAAAATAACCTTCGGAGGTAACGTCTTAATTAAAAACATCTGAGAACAATATGAATAATTTGTTATTATGACATCTCAATTTAAAAGACATCCCACAGTTCATTAATTAATAATTACGACAAAGGCAAACAATTGTTTTATTTACCTACTTTTTATTTATCGCCAATCGATAAATAAAAAGTAGGTAAATAAAACAATTTGGAATACAAGCAAAGTTATTATTCAAGCAATTATTTTTGCAGCCGTGCCTGATTTTTCGCTACAGAATCGTGTCTCAGAGCAAATTCGTGCTTTGCAGTAATACTGGGCAACATAACCCAGCCTTCTTGCGCATTCGCTTACGCAGATAGTTAAATATTTGCATCCATCCCCGATCATGCAAATGTCAGTTAATTTATAAGGCATCAGTTTCCTCCTGGTAACACAAACAAGGTTGTCAGTCAGTGTCGTCAGTCTTTGTCGCTGGGACAATGTCGTTTCCTTAATATGAATGTCAAATAAGTTGATCACCTTATTGTGACGTTTCATCATCAACATCTTCAAGTTAAGTTTTTTAGAGGGTAGTCAAAATTACTTGCCGTAGAAGCATAGTTTCATGACAGCAACATAGGCCTTAATGTTATTAAATATCAATAGCCTTTCTTTGCTGGGTACAAAGGTAACACTCTGTGATGATGATCCACCGTTTGGAGCACTTCAATAATTTACTGTTTCTAATTTGGGTCCTAAAATTGTTTGCTACAAAAGCTTACGTTTTACCTCGTTGTTTGCTAAACTTTTGGTTTATGCGGGTTGTGGCAGTTGTTATGCTCTAGGGCTCTACATATTTTTATGCTAATGAATTAGGTGACTTTTATCCGCAATATTGAAACTTTTCCTGGATAAAAAACATTGAGCTTCCGTTGCAAGCGCCATACGTGTCCAAACTTTAATCATGACCGGTAGTGATCTAACGTGAATATAAAATGTCTAAAGTGGTTTCCAAATGGCGGCCAAAGTCCTTGATAATGAACTATGTAAGTTGATTCAGAAGTTACTTGTATATTTTATGTGTTTAGCTTTTAAACCGGCTCCGCAAATGTGGGTCAACTGTGCCCCGAAGTAACCACGTGGTTCGGGTTCATTGAGGTGCATTTAATATTGAATGTTGACTCAATTTTGTTGGGATAGAGGATTATTTGTTTCTGGATACGGTCTAGAATGTTTAATATCTGGATCTTCATTTGGATGAAGAGTCCTCCGCCGTTCATTAAGCTCGGTAGACCCCGGAAAAACCAGTAAGACCAACGATGCTTGCAATACGAACTACGGAATTTTTGTCATACCAATCTTCGCAACAATATCGGAAATGCATCTTCTCTTTCTACTTGTATCTTTCTCTTCAAAGCAGTTTTGATCTCTTTTTAACCGATGCAACAAATATCGATGATCACCAGCCTTTTCGCAAAAAACTAGAACGAAGTCCTATGTTTAATATTCATTCACAAAACAATAGACATTAATGATAGTGAGACATTAATTAGGGACTTGAACTTACAATATATTATCAAATACGTTGACCCCTTATAAGAGCAGACACTACGTTATTTAGGTATTATCTGAATTATCATAAGCAGGCCAGACGGTATTTGTTGACACACACTTTTAGTGTAAATCTTTGGAGTTATCTTTGTGATATTATTATTAAGAGCTGTCGTGCTATTTTCCCAGAGAACACTGCTCAAAAGTCAGATTATTGATTGATTTTGAAGTAATGGCACTATCTAGACAACGATTGCCGACAGAAAATTACCAAATGCTTAGGCGAAGACCTGACGCTACTGTTATGATTTCAACCAAGACAACAGTTCAAAGTTCATGGGTAGTTCTCAGCTTTTCTCTGGAATGTCGTGCTGTTCCTCAATTCTACTAGAACCAGTGCCATAAGACATGAGTCAGTCTGTATATATTCTAGTTCATCGCCTACCACACACTTTCTACTATTTCTAACTTAGAATCTTCGCTATTTTATAGAAACACATCCTTCTCGGTAACATCGACAAAATAATTATGTTATTCACCTTTTATCGCCAATGGCGTTATCAATGTCCTTCTTCCGATAAAACCTATAATAACACGCAAATCACTGATTTGACGTCTTTATAGTGTTTTGCTAATGAAGCAAATAAAATGATAAACAATTTATATCAATTTTCTTTCAAGAACTTGTTCATTGACCTGGAATTTTTGAGGGGAATTCAAGAAGTGTTGATTATATAAATGGGTAAATCCTAGGTCACTCATCATAATGAATTATGAATTCAGATTGAGTCGATAGATATTCCCATAATACATAGCCTGTTCCCAACTCCGTACTTCATTGTCATAATATAGTTGGTCCTTATTTCCGCGGGAGCAGTTTCACAGTTCATTCATTAATCCTTTCTTGACTTAAATAACGAAATACCTGTTTCGTAGAAAACTTTTGTTGTCGAAGTGAACAGTGGCATGCAGTAATGTGTTTTCAAACAATAATGTATCTTCAAACATACCACTGATTCGTCACGAGGTTCAAACGATATACGAATGTTGTGAGCAAATCCACGCATTGGCTATACATTTCTAGCCGATGAGGTAAAGTTATTTCCCATGTCGGATTGCTGATATGTAGCTATTTCTCTGTAGAACTGGCATATTTCGTTAGGTCGTTAGATTTGAAAGTTATAATAGTTGTGTAAAACCAATAAGAAAGTTTCTACGTGTTCTGTTACTATCTTAATCTAAATATTTTCAAAGTATGGCTTGTTCTAAGCCCAATCCCTGAGAAACTCCTGTACCATCTTTTTTGCTCATGTCCACATCGGCCGAAACCTAACTACTTATTAGAGCTGTCTCTACTGGCCCTCTTAGGGACTCCAGCGTGATATCTCACACATAATTAGCATCAGTACAATGCATAGGATGCATGACACACAAGGCCGTCTGGTTAGCAGCACTGGTCATTGCAGACCTCGACCAATACGGCTTAAACTGATTATATCAGTTGGTGTTGATACAGTCGTCCGTAAGGAATCAAACTTGTTTAGTCAAATTAAGCTGAGAATCATCAATTTATGCAAAACCAAAACGCCCGCCCTTGAACACTTCCTACGGTTTTAGCTGGAAAGAAGTGGCGCCACAAACTCCCCAGCAAATTCATTTCATTTCAGATCATTATAATTTTGCCAATAGTGCAACTGCCTCTGCCAGGCCATAGAGTAGTTCAGTTGATGGTGTCGTGTGTAAAGCTTTGCAGCCGCTAAGTTTTTAGCGCCACTGGACTAGCTAAGGTAGCTGTGCTAGACTGGTCTAAGGCCAGTGCCCGTTAGACTTAACCGGTCGTGTGTCTAAGCAGTATTTTTTGCTTTATCTAGCTGACCTAGTGTCTGAGCAGGGCAGTTTTTTTTAGTCTGTCTGTTTTACATTGGCCAGATCTTAGTTTTGAATAGTTTCGAATATCGTCTGAAGCAGATCAAAATTAGACGTTATGCTTTTTGGAGCTACCTCATAATTTTCGATGTAAAACTAAATTGTTATGCTTAGTCCGGTGTTGTCACAACATAACAGTTCGAATAATAGTCTCGGTTAATAAGATTAAATTTAAACATAGAAGTTGTAGACAAGACGTTCCGGCCAAGGTCGACGGCTACACCATAGCCTTGCTGATTGTGTATGCTTTTACGTGCTATATCGATCTGCAGGCAATCGAGGCTATTTATAGACGATGATGGTCGTAGGGGTTCGATGTGAAACCTATTATTATGTGTGGTTAAGTCAGAATTGACGTCTTCAGCGCCTTGAGAATTTTAACTGATACTATCGCAATTAGTTATCAGCCTACCTACCTACACAAAACGAAAGAGTAGATTGATATTAAAATTGTTAACCAATATCTATTATAGCCCTCCTCCTAATTTTTATGTTGTTATGCCCTACAGGGCCCACAATGCTCCAAAACGAATGTATGTACTAGTACTTACTACTTTATGTACCTACCACCTAACTTCACATTGTGGAATACAATAAACGTATTGAGTATTGAGTATCACGCACTTTCGCAACGTGAACCTGTAGTATGACAGATGTTACCCGTGCGATATTCGCTTTGAACTTTTTGTATACTTTCGAAACTGTCTCGACCTGCTATTTATGTTGATTAGCGTCAAACTAAGAATACGTTGAATTGAAACCGTTATTTGCAATGAAACAGTCTGAACAGATATAGGAGAATTTCTTACAAAAATTGACGTCATCATTTGGACCACCCCGTATATCCTGTGAAGCCTGTGTCCCAGCAGTGGGAACATTATAGGCTGATTATTTATGTATATCCTCGACTGCCACGCATGAGGCAGCATTGCTATTGCATTTGAAAGGTATAGTTGTCAAGTTGTCGCTGATGTTTCAAGCTCTCATCACTCTTCAACATTAACCTGGCGACGAGAAGAATACAATTACTTGTTAGGTGGGAGTTGACAGATACTCCCACCTAACAAGTAATTGTATTCTTCTACGAGTAAGTACTGTAGTTTTATAGCAGAGGTTACCCTTTAACACAAAATAAGGCCATACTGCCAGTCTTCAGCATCTTTCACAGCCCGACCTCACCCACTACTGCGCATAGGTATCTTTTCTTGCGCCAATCCCCACGCTCCTGTGCCAATCTCATCCAGGTTTTGCCCGCGATGGCACACCTCATCCTCCAGTCCTTGGACGCCACTCGTTCACAGCCTTACTGCCAGTACCATGACCTAATCTCATAAAAAATGCATACACATTTCTAACATTACCTTCTCTTATGTAACGAAGCCTCTTGCCCCACATTGTATGCCCTTAATCTTGACACCCTTGGCCGCTGACCAACCCCATGCGACCTGATTCACAATAATTGTGGGTAGTCCGACATTCTGCAAAAATCATGGCGGCGTGCCGTGAGACGTCATCAACATTAAACTTTCATAGAATGGGCCTCACAACCTCAGCCATTTTTAACGTTAGTCTTGTTTTGGTAAAGTTTATGGGCTTTTTATAGGGGTAGCTGTTGTAGCGGCGTTTAAGAAAGTCTTTTTTGTGTAGTGGACTTAACTATCAGGCCAGATATGTTTACTTATAAGCTATAAATAGCCAGAAGAAGGTAAATATTTTCAAAACCGTGTAAAACAATAATTTATTTAAGTAACACTTTCTCTATGAAAATTTATTTTTTTAAACTTGTTAGTTTTGTACGAATTAGTTTGCTCCACTTCTAATGATATAATTCAACATTAATTAAGATGTGATTGTGATCTCTTTCCGTCGTAACATCCGTCTTCTCCACCGAATATCTAACTACTAGGTAAATAAGATAACCGTCATATTTTTCATCACTATTCTTACAGCAATTCTTTTGGTCATAATATAGACTCGGTTAGGCTAAACAGCCTCATTATGTTTCTGCTTATTTTGAACTGAAGGACCATTTTGCATGAATCTTCCAATCATCTCAGTATTTCTTTGTCTATTTCTGCAGGCTTAGCATGACACTCTCTATTTCTTCGAAGTATAGACACGGTTCTTTCCATACAAAGTGACATTTCGTTTCTCCTTTTTGACATCCCACCGTAGAAATATTTCTACATAAAAAAGGACCTAGACAAAGATCGTTAGAAACGAAAGACAAGATGACAGATTGTAGGAGGATTTCTACGGTGAGATGTCAAAAACTGAGAAACGAAATGTCACTTTGCATAGAAAGAGCCGTGTCTATTCTTCGAAGAAATAGAGAGTGTCATGCTAAGCCTGCTGGGCATTGTACTTCCGTCTAATAAGGCATATTTAGTCCAAGCTTGAGGAATATTTTCTGGTCCTTCTGACCTGAGTCCATTAGGACCAATGTTTTGAAACTGCACAGCAATATTTTTTTATGATCAGGTCGCCGGTCTACACTGGGATGTTTTCACGTTATCTAGTTTAAACGAGTAGTTCACAGTGTTCAACCAGTTCAACATTGTGAAAGTGAATTAATTTAGCCACAGCTCCGTGATGTAACCACAAAAATATGTATATGCTGATGCAACTACTATTCTAACGATGTTAATCTTGGAAAGAAAACAAAGCGTTGAGTTTGTAGGAAAGCCACAGAAACCATAAAACAAATCGACTATACGTCAGTGCGATCGAAGATACCGAGATAGTGAAATTAGTAGCTTAAAAAAGGGTGTTACTTTTAATATATCATTTAAGTAGTTTCGGTTTGTTCTGCCAGTTAAATGAAAGTGAAGCCAAAGTTTGTACCTGCTCATCATCATCGTCGGTTCTGTCTAAATACGTGGACAGCTGGATATAGGGCTCTAGATAATGAGAAAGTGCCAATGCTATATTGTGCCGAAATATCTTCAAATACCTACGTGCCTAAATATTTGTTATCATAGCGATTAGTTCTCTGGCCTTGTGTTCTACAGTCTTCCAGCCCGTTCTGCTCAGCTGATTTTTACGTGCGTGGGATTATAAACGCCGAACAAACTAATGTTTTCTTTCTTCATCGGCACTAAACAAAACAAGACTATAAATAGTACCGTCAAAACATGTTTACATAAACATTTAACGCCGATTTTTTTGTGATTGTTTGCCCAACATTTTTAGAGCTTTTTAGACTTGGTGCGTCACTTCCGACTTTACTCTTTGGCTAAAATGTAAAAATATAGAGGAAACCATAAATTCATCGCGCAGAGTGAGTGAATCAACTTATATCAAGTTGCAAATTTTAATGCTTATTTGGAAGCAGCAAGATACAATACTATGACTATTCATAACACCCACTGCAGAATATGTGTAACCATTCAGACAGCAGCGGTATAACAGGAAAAAAACACCAATTTCTTTCTTCGAAAGACAACTCCTTGAGGGATTTTTTTTTTTTACTTATGTATCTGGGGAAAATTCTCTTCCATACTTTTCCAATGTTCGTAAAATTTTGCCTTCTCCGGCCAATCGGTCAGGAACGAACGATGATTTAATCTGAATAATTACTTCAAGATTTTGTAAAACCACCACTAAACAACCACCACAGCATAACAAAGCCTATAAAATGAAGCTAGCCCAATGGCAGAAAAATTGAGATAACACAATCAACACATAACTCATATTCAAAGTCGGAAACAATCCGGCGCCGATAGGATGCGGCGGTCAGCGACCTCGAGCGGCGCAGGAGTTCCACCTGTAATACACAAATAAACATAGAAGTTCCACTGCGCATGTGTAAACAAGGTCACCCATACATTAAAACAGAGTTAAATAAATATCGCAATTCGTGATAGCAGTGGTTTTGTATTATATGGTGCATACGAGGTCGTGCGGATTTCCGGGACGGCTAAAAGGGTATTGACTGTAGTCGTATTGCTCTGTTCCTACGATTTCTGACTCTGTATGCCCATAAAGTCCCTGTCCCTGACTCATCGTTGGTTTCTGCCGTTGATTTCATCAAGGGTTCCGTAGTTGGGATGAATTTATCCCAAGAACTAACTTAACATTGTAGTTGAAAAGCATGTTTCCCCATATTATCCAACTGCAAATGTAAGTTTGTACGCTATTGAGAGATTTACCAAGATATTTTAACACCATAGACTTCTTATAGTAATTGTATTAGTTTCCCTTGCTGTTTTTTTTTCTAATGTTTGGGTCAGTAGTTTCGGAGAATGGTAAATTTGCAAATAACCATTTGCCGTTTGTTTTTTTAAATAACTTACAATTTTATTATGAAATTATTAAAAAAAAATATTTGAGAACCACAAAACAAGCCCTTTCATTTGAAATGTCTCACGGCACAGTTAGCAAAGCTTTATTTTGGTCACAGAATTCATACGTGTACCAAATTTCAACTTAATCGGTCCACAGTAGATTCGGAGCAAATCGTTAGTGACAGACGGACAGACAGACACACGAGTGATCCTATAAGGGTTCCGTTTTTTCCTTTAGAAGTACGGAACCCTAAAAACCGTCAAAACTGCTAGCTCATTGCTAGAGTGACAAAATATCTAACCGGTACTAAAATGCTGTCTCCGGTATGGGCAGTATGTCCTGTATTTAGAAAGTATGTGGGTGAACTCATAAATTGGATATGCCAATTTCATTGACGCATGGCTGTTGGGAAGCAGTAAGGACCACACCTTTTTATTCTGTTGTAGTTAATTGGTCCTTCGGTCCTTCCGTCCGCAAATGCTTGTGGATTGCACTTCTGTAATCTATTTGTGTTAGAGCTGTAGCGTCACAATGACACTACGTCACTTCGCCGTCTCTCACCATATCATTCCGGTCACAATTTTGACTAATATTTGACAACTAAGTTTGTCTTTAGAGGATTCAAGCATAATTATGCAAATGTATGAGCATCTTAATAGCTAACTGTACATTATTTATTAGGATTCCCGCTTACAATTCTGTTAATTTTACTTGCGGGGCATTTTCTAGGTAGAATATATGGATCAGCTGATTTATTTCAGACGTTTATATGAATGATGTGGAATATTTTGTATTGTATGAAATTGGTTCAAGTTTTCGTTCTTATGGGTCTTCAGCAGGTCGTTTGTCAGTCATCATTTAGTCACTTGTATGTAGTATATAACGGCTTCCTCTAATCCACTTCGTGACAAATTAAAGCCACGATGAAGCTCGTCTCAGCATACATTAAACGATTGTAAACATCCATCAATAATGCATTAATGATCGCAGCACGTGATATGTTTCCTTCTTCGCTTCCTCTGTGCTAAAGGAACTGGTGTTACACTCATTGTCAATGGGGAGACTAGTTCCTTTGTCGATTTCTGACTATAGCAGAATGAGTTTCACATACCAGAAGCGAAGTGTCCCTTCACTAGTTCTTATAGACCAAAAACTGTAGCAATATTAACCCATGATGAAATACTTAAGCGCAAACACACAGAGGTTATAATATACTTAATATATAAATATTAACTTAATTTAATTCGTAGATACAACCAAAGGGATCTACTTGAAGTTAATCGGACGAATGGTTTTATACAGTTATGCATAAATAAATAAATAAATAAATAAAAACAAATGAAGTCTTAGATCATGCAACAAACAAGTCATCAGATCTCCCTTCGAAGCTCAGCATCGAAACAGTGCGAGACATTGTAAATGACACATGCAAACCATGGCTAAATCATAAGTTCAACGAACGACTCGGTCCACGGCCAGGCGTGCACTATCTATACATCTTTTACGACCAAAAATGCACAGTTTTCTACCTTATTGCCATCAACATACGAGCTAGTGAAGAGTTGAGTGGAAGAACATTCTGCGTTGTCAAAAACACAGCTAGGAACGAGCAGAGCGAATTTTATTCATATTTTGGTATAGATTTTTGGTTGGAATTTAAGTTTTCGATGACGTTAGTAGATTTTTCTTTATGCTTATCATCTGTGGTGTAAGCAATTTTGCCCATATCACCATTCAAATCTGTGGAATATAAGTATGGGTCCGAGGCAAAGCCATCTTTTGGAAGATACGTTCTTTATTCAATATCAAAATTCAAAATTGGTAATTGATTCTAATACATTCCTAGGAGTTGCTGTGTCAACAGTAAACATTTGCTGCTGAACTGGGTTCTCCTATGGTTATACCTACCTTAAACCGTTCTCAATCTGCAAATATTATTAATATCATACCGCTATCGCTATGATGTTGGGAATATTGGCAAAGCCTGCAGGTAATATTAGCCAACGTATTGCCTGCGCACGTGGCGATGACCGGTGAGTGGTGACTAAAGTCAACCGAAATAAGTAATTTGTTATTTCGTCCTCCAAACTCGACTTATTGTTAAATCTTTCGCATTAGTACGGCTTGATGGCATAGTTTTCTTGTATGGTGTACAATATTTTGGAATAAAAGGAATCAGGCTTGAAAACTCAAGAAATCATAATAATGTGTGAAATACGAGAAAGGGCAATCAAAAGCCTGAAAGTCTGAAAACTGATCTAACCTTTACATTTCAGTATCCTCTAGTAATAGTGCAAAATAATGATGGTAATATGAACATTATATTCAGACACATCTCATCCTGGCCTTATTGGAAAATGGAAACTACTCAAAATGGAATCTAATAATAGTTTAAAAAAGGGACCATTAGGAGATTTGGATTGGAAACATTTCGTCTTGATACTAAAGACTAGACAAGTTACGTTACGGCGCCATTCCAATTAAGTCGAGGATGTCTATAATCTACTTTTCAGACAAAGCCTTTTAACTCAATTACATAATATTGACACCTGCATCTAGGACATTCTATGCAACAATAAAATACTCCATAGAAGCCACTATCTGATAACGAATGACGTTAGCCCCTGAAAGCGTAGCTGTAAACATTCATTGTCTTTATGTACAAGCAGATGGTTATTCGTGGTTACCCGACTGAACAGCGAGCACTGACTTCTGAAAGAAAGGAGGCCTTTATTTATGAACTGTATTAATAACAACCTCATCATCTTTGTTGGAATAGAGAGGCAGAATATTTACTTTATTCCCTTTTTACACAGTTTAAAACACCTTTTTTTTTCTGGTCCTTCTATCCACGCCGATTTTTTCAAGCGCAGTTTGGGAAATGTCTCGTTCTTATAGCCAAACCTTTGTTTCCCTCCAGTGACTTGTTTGACATCCTCAGTTGAAGGTACTGTGTAATATTTAATTAGAGTGACCCGCTCGTAGTTCAATATTTATCAAACAAATAAATTCACTTCCCTGTGATGCAACCTCACGTCAGCTTAGTTTTGCTAACCCGAAGTTCCACTACAATGCTATGATTTAGTAGGTTTTTATCAGTATCCAAATCTGATATATTGGGTTAATGACTCGGAGAAATCCTGTAATTATAAATAATAATCTTTTCATATGTGTACATGCAAACGAATACATTTCACAGTCGCACAGTGGAACGAATGTATGGGAGCGGTTGGACGTAGACATGTCCGAAAAATAAGAGTAAAATTATGCCAAACTAATGATGCCATCTTATTCGATTACTTAATGCCTTCATAAATTGTGGTGATGAATTTCTTCATAACTCCCATATTTCGGGAGTAATTTGAGAAAATGTGAAATTTTACTATGAAAATGAGTGTATCGAGCTCTCTCCCTCCTGATTCCGGGCTTGTTTCAAGTAGCGGTCTCTAATATCGTAATGCTATTACTAAGAGCTATATTTAATACTAAGACACATAGTGCGCCAAATGTGCACTTTCTGGGATAAAAGGAAATGAAAATTTAAAAAAAAAAACGTTTTTTCCCCATTTGTATTTACTTTAAACCGCAGACAGACTTATTAAGAGGTCTATAAATATATTATATATATACAGAAATATATATTAACAAAAATATTCACAAGAACTGATGAGAGTATGACTTTTAAGTAAGTTGATAATAAATTACCTAGTTTCATTAAAAGTACAATAAATAATTAAGATGTAAGCTCTAATTTACTAAGTTACACATTTTAAAACAATAACATCATTTAATTATCTTCGTCATCATCATCATCATCAATTAATTCAAATTCAGAATCGATGTCCGCTAAATCATTTATGTTAACAAATTCGATATCACTTTTCTCAGAATCCGTAAGCTCATAAAATTCCTTAAAAGAAGATTTTTTTACAAACTTATTTCCTTTTGGACGGATACTTGTAACAAGTGGATCAGAAGACAGTAAAAGATTGTGCATAATATCTTCATTGCATGAGATACTGCTATGCTTTCGAGAATGCCCCTCTCTATATTTTCTAAAATCTTTATTTCTAGCCTCAGATGCCTCTTCGGATAGAAAACCAATGGGCACAATTGACATGTTCTGAACTATGTCTGGCCCATGCATTAAAATTTTATGAAGTGAAGAAGGCATATAATACCATGGGTATAACTCCACGTAAAGCTTAGCAGTATCAAAGCAGAACTCTCGGAATTTAGTTACGTTGATCTTCTCTCCTGATGAAATACACTGCAAGATCACACAGATTTTTCTTAAAAGCATAGCATCTATTCCGGTCAGTTCAGCAGATTTAGTGTAGTTTTCAAAAAATCTCCTTGCCGAGTTGCCATTGTTGGTGGATCCACTGCCTTGTTTCACAACATCGAGAAGTAAGCCCGTTTCTCTTCTTACAGCCTCTTGAACTCTTTTCTTCCTGTCATCAACTTGCCTTTTTGCTATATCACCCCTTACTTGCCATGATTTTATGTCTAATTTGTAGGAAATGTGTAATAAGCATTCCATTGAGCGAATCCAAGCGTGAAGGGTGCTTAAGCTATATTTATACATGTCCTCGTTTGCGTGTTTATCTTTGATTAACTCTAAATTATTCATTTCTTTAGGACAAGCCTTGCATATGTCACACACTGAAGCTGCTGTATTGGATATAATGGAATGAATTTTACCATCAATCATTGTCAACAGCAGTTGGTGTTTGACACTAATTCCATCAGTGATGGTGGATGGAGTTAAGGCTTCAATCTCTGCTTCGATTTCAGCCATCTCTCTCTGCACATTTTCTTTGGTTTCCTTTATAAACTTAAACAATATTGGCCGGCAAAATGAAGTGGAAGATGGTCGCTCGTTTTCCCAAATTGTTACACCTTTTGAGACGAGCCGCAGTGGTACAAGACTAATCATAAAATTACTAGCAAGATCGATTTGCTCATCTTCACTCGTCCTTTGATGATAAATGCTTTGGCTAGATGATCCGTCAAAACCCCATTTGCTGGTCAATACGAGCTGTTGATTGGGATCAACAGGGGTTTCTAACGACCTAATAAGTCTTCTTGAGGTTAAATCCATCAAGGCTTGTAATTTGATTTTTGCAGAGCTCTCTGTAACTGTGAGATCTTCTTTGGCCGGATAGCACTTAATTTTTTCTTTAACCAACATGTAGTAACTCGGGTATTGAAGAGCTCCTTCTTGAGTGTTGAAATCCCGAAGAGTGTTATAGCGCCATTTCGATAAGTTCATCGATACATAAAGAGCCAATGCCTTCAAAGGGGATATTTCCCGTACCTGAATTGATTTACCTTCAATGAAGGCTTTGATTTTTGAGGCCTCTTCTGGATTCTCCGTCAAGTATTTCATAACATAAGCTGTATCGCTTTGTCCTGCCTTTTGAAGCGCCCTTTCGGCCGAAAACATAATTTCAGCGCTGCTACTGCTGCATGAAAGACTATCTTCAGTGCGTCTTCTTTTTTGCCGGTTACTAAGGTCCTCAAAAGATTTACGAGGACTAGGATGTGTACAAGTTGAAGCATCAGATTTAGCAGGAGAAATTATGGGCTCGATGACGTCACTTATATTTTCTGTAGAAGGTTCCATATTTTCATTCTGTAATTCCGGCCATTGAATTGCAGCCTGTAGCCAAATCTCATGTTTCTTCCGAAACTTATCTGTGCTTCTTCCAGACTGTGTCCATTTTGCATAAATGCGGTAGCAAAATCGACGACACCAGTCTTTTAAACTTGTTTCAGCACTTTCACATAACTGAACACAACTGTTATCTTTTAAAACACTGAACAAATAGTTAAAGTCGCGTAAATCTTTATGTGCGCGTGCGCATAAAGCAACGTGAATATCAAGATTTGTATTAAAATTTGGAAAATACATTGCGAGATTAGCTTGGATACAACGAGGTGTAAATCAACACTGATTTTAAAGTTACTAATAGTGACCTATTTATATAAAATCCAGGTATCCCAGGTATCCTTTGTTAAATATTGCAAGGTAATTAGTTATTGTGATAATTAGTAAATGATGCATGCTAAATTAGTGTATTAAGAGCCATTTAGTAATTAAATAATAGCAATGTTCTTATCAGTAATCATTAGTGCATCAGTTTTATATGTAAACCTTAAGTCCCTAATTATATATCCTAATTAGCTTATATCTTCTCTAATTGGCTGCTCAGAAATGTTATTGTAATAAGGTAAACCTTTAGAAAAACGGTTTTAATCAACAAAATAAACAAAAAATAAAAAAATTGTGTTATAAAATAAACATCACTCTTTATCCCAGAAAGTGCACATTTGGCGCACTATGTGTCTTAGTATTAAATATAGCTCTTAGTATTAGCATTATGATATTAGAGACCGCTACTTGAAACAAGCCCGGAATCAGGAGGGAGAGAGCTCGATACACTCATTTTCATAGTAAAATTTCACATTTTCTCAAATTACTCCCGAAATATGGGAGTTATGAAGAAATTCATCACCACAAGTTATGAAGGCATTAAGTAATCGAATAAGATGGCATCATTAGTTTGGCATAATTTTACTCTTTTTTTTCGGACATGTCTACGTCCAACCGCTCCCATACATTCGTTCCACTGTGAGTCGTCCCAATACAATACATAACATTTCATAAAGCACGAGTTTTAGCCGCACGTAGTGCTTCCTCCCACCTTGTTACTCAACCTACCCTCTTTGTTAGTGCCCCGGCAGACGAACCAACACACACATAACGACTGCCCGTTGACATTGCTATCTAATCGCAATCTTAAAGGTGACGAAGTGCGATGACACAAATAAGTCATGACATGAATTTGCTATTTGAGTTGGAATTAGTTAGCGTTGCTTGTTTTTGTGTATTTGTAGAGCGATTTTGTTGTTGTTTGTAATTAGGACAATCTAGAACTGACGTAAATTAGTCGACGCTACAAACTCCCTGGCAACACATCCACATAGCTTACAGTTAACGCAGAAATTATAATTCTGAAATGTAGAACTAGGTAAAGGAAATCCTATCATTTGTGACATTATTTGACCCTTCACCCAATTTCAATTGTTTTGGCAAATTGTATATTTCGTCTCAAAAATATCAACAACGTCCACTGGTCGTTCTTTTCTCGTAATTATTCGCATGTTGAGTCATGTGTGGGCACACTAACGGGTACATTACTGCGCGGCTAGACAATGCCGAGCCGTGCGCGCCGCGTGACGCGTACGTCGCGTCTCCTCTAATATCCTACTCTTTGTGGTTATTACTCTTTGATGTGTAGCTGTAGTGTAAGCTATCAAAGTAATTAGTGAAATAAAAGTGATACCGTAGTTAGAATTAAAACTCCATAACGTAGTGACGTTTTAAATGTGATTTGTCAGTGTTTAGACTAGATGTTTAGTACTAATTGAAAGTTGAAACGTAATTTGTGTGTTTTATTAGTTTTACTCGCTTACTAATAAATTAACTGTGCTATAAGTGTGAAAGTGCAATATCGTGTTTATATTATGGTTAATAGGATCGGAATTTAATTGGAAAAGTGTCATTTTGTAGTGGAAGTGATCTCATAGCCACGGTGGGTACTTCTGAATATGAGTTGCATATTTTTGTCTATTTGATGGAATACTAATAATTACTGAACTAAATAACTATTAATTATAAAACTATTTAATTGCTCTGATAATTAAATTCTATAAAGGTTTATTGTTTAAAGAACGATATTGTACTGGAATCTCTTTTATTTTCTCTTTGTGCATGCATACTTTTTGTAAATTATTAGAAATCTAGTAGGTTGATTTATTAATTGTCTGTATGTATAAAATTACACTATTACTATACTTAAATTATATTTTCTGATGAGTACATTTCAAAGCTGCGTATTGACAGTGCTGATTGCTATAAACAATTAAATTGTTTTGAACAAAATTGAATGGACAATATAAGATCGAGTAAAGACTCTTACAAACAAGCGCGACACGCGATGCGACACAAAGGCACCGCTTGTAGTGCTACACGCGGTGCCTTTGTGTCGCGTCGCGTGTCGCGCCTGTTTGAAGGAGCCTTAAAGAATAAGCATGCATCACTTTTATTTGCACAATAGATTTTTTCACTTCTGAGACATACGTTCAGTCTGAGAAGTATGTTTTACCTAAACATATTTACATTTTTGAAGCAAACAATATTGAAGGATACAGTTGCATCAAAATTCAATTTGAAATATCACTATATCTTAATTCTCAACAATCGCTGTCAAAACGCACACAATTTCGGCAACAAGACGTGTTTTCAACAATGTATGCATGTACTAACATAATAAGTTTGTATGTATATCTTTATGTATTTATTGTCGGCAGAAAAGGCGACTAACCACGCAATCTTGGCTGTTTTTGTCTAAAATTTAAACAAAATACAACACTATTGCACAACAAAGTAAGTTATATTAGATAAAAACTAAATTATTGGATTTTTTTGCTTGCTACATTACGCCCTAGTGTTGCCCCTGATTCTGGAAGCGTTATCAATTTACTCTGTTGTCAAATCTCATGAAAACTTTTATGATTGATAGCTGTTAATTTGGTCAACAAATTACCATTAAGGCTCAAGCGCGACGCGACTCCGGTCGATCAATTTCCATGAATTTTTCTTTTTATAGAAATTGCTCCACCATAGTCGCGTCGCGACTTCCTGCGGGAGCCTTTACAGCTGGCATGATATCTGTCATCAGATTTATTGAACAGTTTTCCTGAAAATGGGGACGAGTTTTGTAAGTTTTGACGCCACCTACTTTAGGCGTATTTGTACAAATATACATATTCATGTTAATTGGCTATAACAAAATAAACAGTGTTTTTTTGTATTGACTACGACGTGAATATTTGGATTTAGACAAATTACGCCAATTTAAGTGCTAACTTTAAAAACTGACACTCAGGGTACATTTTTTGCCACGCTTGGTTTGACAATTCACGAACATGTCGTCATTCAGTTATCCTGGCTAACGTGCACCTAGCAATGATGAACCGGATACGGCTCATTTTGACTTTGGCACCGTTTTATTTCGCATTCCATAGTTACGTTTTTTTATAGGACATGCTAGTGGGTCCTTTTACATGGTCTTTTCATCCGCATGCTTTAAGTTTTAAATCAACTTAAAATAATTGAAGAACATTATGTATAATTGGAGTGACCAGCACCAGCATCAGGAAAAGGGAAAAAGGTAACAAGAAAAATACAACCAAAATACGGAATTGTGAGCTTGAATAATAAAATGTGGAAATAATATAAACGATCATGTTTTGAATGAAAACACGCGAAAGTCGATACAATACGAATGAATCGCGTTCGACATAATTTTGTTTGTACATCACGTCTCTGTTCCAGCCTATTTCAAGGTCTGTTTTACATAAATTTGATGGAACTTTGCCTTCTTTGATGAGTTATTGGTTTTACAAGCGACAACCCGTAAAAAATAACATATAAATGTATGTTATTAAATGCCAATAGCAATACAGTACCACAGTAACTTTTCAGTTGTGTAGGTAAATTCCCAATATTATGTCAGATATTTATTTTGGGAGAGGGGCTTGTGGCTAAGTAATAACAGCCGCATGGGTCGATCGATAAGGTTAAGCTACGCTTGCCGCGGTTGGTCCGTGGATGGGTGACCATCTTTACATACCAAGACCCCTCCGTGCCTCGGAAAGCACGTTAAGCCGACAGTCGTTACGGGTCGTCAGAAGCCCGAAAGTGACAACCAGTCTTACCAAAGGAGTATCGTGTTAACCTAGTAACTGGTTTGTGGAGGTCAGATAGGCAGTCGCTCCATGTAAAATACTGGTATTCAGCTGCATCCGGTTAGACTGGAAGCTGAGCCCGAAACAGAGTTGGGAAAAGGCAGGTAGATGATGACGATGATGTTAGATATTTATTTCTCATAAGAACTTATAAATTATAATGAGATACAAAGTTACTTCTAATAATAATTATACTATAATATTGGCCTCTGGGGCGACGGTGACGTTATAGGGTACCTACATAAGTGTTTTTTGAGTTTACTCCTAAATATGTTAATAATAATATTTTTTTCGAGAGCAGTGGTGGCCCAGTGGTAACGGCCGCGACTTACGAATTGTAGGTCGTAGGTTCGAACCCGAACAGGCGCTTTACTTTGTGTAAATTATTTCATCACCACTGCTCTCAAAACGGTGAAGGAAAACATGGTGAGGAAACCGGCATGTCCTAGAACCAAAAATTTGAAGACATGTGACATCTACCAACCCGCACTGGGCCCGCGTGGTGGATTACGGCCCACTCCCTCTCACAGAGAGGAGGCCTGTGTCCCAGCAGTGGGAACATTATAGGCTGATGATGATGGTGATGAATTTACACTTCTTTTTTTTTGCACTTCTTTATGTCTTCCGGTAAATCATTGAACCGCATTTTATTTACATTTAACATCATATTATTTACATTTAACAACATATTATTTTCTTTAATTTTCTTAAAAAAGTGTATATCTGTGAAATGCACGCTAAAGTTATCAAAACACGATGACTAATGACACATCTCACACACCGTAATATCTATGTAATAAAGCTGATTCAGAGTGTTATCACCAGATAAGCCATCTTTGATTTACGTCGCAAACCAGCAAGTTTTGATAACAAGTAACAACAAAATGACTACACTTTTGTGTTGTATCTTGTGACTTTATAATACTTATTATGATAATAATCCTTACATATTGTAAAACAAAGTCCCCGGCCGCGTCTGTCTGTCTGAACGCGATAAACTCAAAACTACCGAAAGGATTTTCAAACGGTTTTCGCCAATGGACGGTGTGATTCATGAGGAAGTTATGGGTGTATAATTCATTAAGGGTTTGTGTAAATTGGCTGAAATGTGACGATTATTGTTGAAGATGTCGGAAAAAATCGTGCCGACTGGGAGCTTAGATGTCGGAAAAATCATGCCGACTGGGAGCTTTGTGGCGTGCGCCGCTTAAACCGTAAGAGGTACATAAAATTAATGTTGTACAGGATTGACCATCTTAATAAGTTCAACAAAAAAGTCCGCGATAGCATATGTCTATCTTCTAAGGATGACCCACAACAACTAAAAAATTTGTTGTTATTTCCGAAGCTATTTTGACCGGTATATTATTAATCCTTATCCAAACATGTTATTTGAATTGGACATTCAATTTAGATTAAAATAAGACATCATATCATTTAAATGAATACTTTAAAAGATATCACCGATTCAAAATTACGCGTAACAAAATATTTATGGTTGACGGCGGCGCGAGAGTCAATGACCTTTTGCTATTACTACGATAGAAAAAACGACTGAAAGGATTTAGATGGAATTTGGCACACAGATAGTTAATAACATGGATAGCCCCGGACAAAAGCTAGATAAATCGTTTGAAAAATCCCCTTTCAAATGTACGTTTGTTACGAGGATGTCTTAAAAATGGCCTTGCGACTGAAAAGACGAAAAGAAACAACAATTGTTTGTTATGCACAAATAAGACTCACATTATAGAATAAACACAAAATAATCTAACTAGCCTCGTATTCCAAAAGAAAATAACAAACACAAAAAGAGAAATTAAAAAATGTTTATTATTTGTAAAAACTTTGCCCAATCAAAATATCAATATAACTACCCCGTTATCAACGTAGATACTAAATGCTTTCTTATCGGTTGTACTCTTATCATAGTCATTATCACACATTGTCACACCACTGACATTGATAAAAATAGTCTATTCAAAATAACGCCTTTGTGTAACGAGGTGATTATTTTAGCCCAATCAGCACAAAGACGTCCTCTGCAGAGTTTCTCCTAAGACAGCCGCAAACGGCTCCGAAGGAATATTGCATCGGCAAAAAAGACGAGCTTCCATACAAACCTTCATCCCCTTTTTAACCCCTTTAGGGGATGATCCACCCACATTCGATTATTTTTCATGAATATTCAGAAAAATATGCCCGTATGCGGCATTGTATATCTTAGACAGTCTGTATTTAATGCGAGATTGTGATGAATTTCAAGGCATAGGTACACTGCTGGGGCACTAATGTACTTATCATGAAAATATCGCGGTAATTCAAACATCTTCAAGGCAAACATTAAACCAAAATGTCTTTGTGCGTCGGGTCAATCGCCGCGGATAAAAATATATATTGTACCAAAGCGTCACATGTTTACGAGGCATAACGTCCGAAATGTTATTTCCATTGTAAGGAATAAAGACCAATGTTGGTCCTTCGACGCTCAGGATCAATGGTTTGCGGGAACAAGGACCAATGTCCTGCCAAGTTTGTGCGCTTTGGGAACAAAGTCCCTTGTCACTTTTAAGTACCGATTACTTACCAGAAATGAAAGTGTTATTCTTTGTTAATAACAATTGTATAATGCAATATGGTTTATTTCGTTGATAATAACATAAGTTTGAAGAAGTAACTTTGCAACATCATCAAGTACACTTGGAAACTTTGTGCTTTCAAGCAAATATGCTGACTTCTCTTTCCTTTGATCAGCCTCGTAAAAAGTGGATCATAGAGGGATGCTGACTATTGTCATATCCCCATATGTCAATAGTCAGTCTCTATGATAATAAAATCCTTCATCGATCAGCAATTATACGTCTGCCAGTTCATAACTTTTGTTATCTTCTGACTCAATCTGTCTATTAGGATGTTCAGAGTTTAATGGACGTTTCTTTACGATAAAGACGACGTTTTATTATCAATATCCATTAGCACAATCACTTACTGATCATTCAAGTACGATCACGGGTCCATACGTCACATAACTATAATTAATACACAACACAGTTATGTTTGTATCTACAGACGTACAAGCTATTTGGTATACAGGCAACTACCTTGCAATTACTTATAAAATTATGTTGCGAGTGTGCTGAGTAGTCAATTCTTCAAATAACTCTTTCATAAGCTTATTGGTCAAGACACAATTGATTTTCTATTGTTTGACTCCGAAACGGTGTCGCACGGGGCTTAACAGGCACACTTAACTAACACTCGGCAATACTGTAGCTTCCCATTAGGGCCAGCGCCCACTGGCGGGATGGCATGGCAAGGGATTTTTATGCGACTAATAGAAATATAGCTTTTATGTATGACAAAATTGAAATTTCAATGATGATGCATAAGGACGTCGAGGCATGCGTAAGGATGCCGCGGCATCGTTGCCATTAAAATTTCAATTTTATTGCCATACAGTTAAGTTATATTTCTATTCGTCGCATAAAAATACCTTGCCATGCCGTACCGCCAGTGGGCGGCCCTTAGTGAAAGAATTTTCGCAAGCGAATTAGCAGTTTCGAAGATTACCCCGTACATACAAAATCACATATTTTACCTTCTTAGAATATAAATATACATAGCGTGTTCGACTTTGAAGTAGTCGGTGTCACGCCGGTTTACATCCAATTAGTGCGCGCCAGTAAATAGTTGGAAGTCAATTAGATGGCTGCCGTGTCACTGTCCCCCAGTGTATTTACTGAAAACATACATGTGTTATGTAGATTGTAGCATGTTCGTTCACTGTGATTAGAGGTGAAATGCTTTGTCATTTGAAATTCTCTAGGACAAACCACTTTGACATAGGTGTGACCGATTTTCATATAAAAAACATGATTAATGAAATCATGATAGTACCTTTCGTAAACTAGAATAATTCATTAAACGTTGATACAATAAGAGGGTCTAAGGGATAGCTGCAGGCTTAGCATGATACTCTACTTCTTCGAAGAATAGACACGGCTCTTTCTATACAAAGTGACATTTCGTTTCTCCATTTTTGACATCTCACCCGTAGAAATCATTTTCGAATCAATCGTAGAAGTCATTTTGCCTTTCGTTTCTAACGATCTTTGTTTAGGTCCTTTTTTATGTAGAAGGATTTCTACGGAGGGATGACAAAAATTGAGAAACGAAATGTCACTTTGTATAGAAAGAGCCGTGTCTATCCTTCGAAGAAATAAAAAGCGTCATGCTAAGCCTGCTGTTTTGCAAACAAGAATGCGCTAAAGACGTTTCTGAGCACACGACCTGAAACAAAAAACTTACCAGCTGTTGTGCCGGACAGCTCTACAACACTAATTGCAATTTAATTTTAATTTCAAAGGTGTGGCTGAATATCTGTTTTCGGTAAAAAAAAAACATGAAATCCAGTAACACGGATATTTCTCATAAGACTACACAGTCAACAGTTTTCCTTGAATTAAAACAATAATTTCCAGTTTTCCTGTTGACCGTGTAATTAAATACGAAATGCAGATATTTATATGGAAGCCTTTATCTCGGTTGAATCAATAGACTCACTCAATGATAGTAAATCCCGTGCTGCAGGTTTTATTGTGTTGATTGTACCTACTGATAAAACATAACCCTGCTTTGCATGTAACAAAGGTTTCCTATGAGGGTGACATGTTCGCTATGTGATGAAACCCTCGTTAATGAATAAAGACTTAAAAAAATATAACCCTGTCTCTGCTGTCGCGCAGTAGGGTAATAAGGACGAAAATAAGAAAGAAACGTTGCAAAGGTCAGCTGAGCAAAATGCATCATCCAATATGCCATATTTTTAGGGTTCCGTAACTCAAGAGGTATTACAAGAACTCTTATAGGATCACTCTTGTGTCTGTCTGGTTATCTAAGGAAAATTGACCACCACCCCCCGCTATCTCCAAAACTGCTGAGCCTAAAATTAAAAAAAAAAAAATCATAGTATTGATCTATACCTACTTTTAGAGTATACGATAACCTATAAGAAGTCCATGGTCTTAAAATAACATGATAAATCTCTCAATATTGTGTGTACATTTGCAGTTGGAATGTGGGTGTGGGGAACATGTTTTTCAACTACAATTTTAATTTCGTATTTTTGATTAATTCATCCCAACTACGGTACCCTTCATTGTGCGTGGTCCGAAACACACTTGGCCGGTTTTTTGTAAACAGATAAGACTGTATCCTAAGGGGAAAAGAGTTCTTGTAATTACTTATGCTTTGGTTTCCCAGGAAAGCGGTTCCCTCTATAACGGCCATCATGAAAATCGTATCATTATCACCAGTATTTTACATTAAGGTGTCAAAAAACGCTATTTAGTTGGACAACCGTTATTGTGCGACCGTACAGCGCTTTCTTAAGAAACCAAAGCTTTAGGGAAAAAGCGTTATTGTAATTACTAATGCGGTCCCAGTGACCAATGCGTTACTAATGCGTGCGTCTGCAGCCGGCACCGTTACTACGTAACCAAGCTTGATAACAATTTCTGTTATTATAGAACTCCATGTTCTGTTATAATCGATACTTTAATATCGATTATATTATAACAGAACATAGTTGCATTCTAGTTCTAGATTCGATAGATGATCATTTTTAATGGAAAATTGCATTGAAGAATTAAATTAAAGCTTATTTCTTAACAAAACGTTCTGTCGAACTCAATATTAGATATTTTTTATTACAAAAATTCGTGATGCACACTTCATTCGCACCGTTCCATTTTTAAGTCTATATTGTTTTTTTTTTTCTTCTTTTTATGTTTCCAGCCAGTATGTATGTAGTTTATCTTGATTTTATAAAATAAAAAGACGAAATACTTTTTTCTTTTTATAAAATAGAAGTTATTAATAAAGATTACGAAGATATTACCATTATTGATGCCATGTTTATTGTTTACGAAATATCGTTTGCGAACAACTTTATCTGTGCCACAAATATTTTGCACGATAAACACTTATCTTTGCCGATAAACAGTCTCTTTGTTTATAAGATCAACATTTAAAAGTGCACAAAAGGGACCAAACACATTGAACTTCTCAATCACTTTTTGTCTTGTAAATCAGCACAAAACAATTATAGGTACTATATATATTGATACAATTGCGAAAATCTGGGACGATTTTTGTATTCAAACTCAAACATCGATCACCCTTTTTGTCTCATCGAAATTTATTTTTGTCATTGAAATTTTATGTGACGTAAAATGATAGCTGTCGACATTATATTTTTTTCAATAAATCTCACTTTTACACAATTTTGTAGATATTGTAATGTAGTAGATACTTACCGGAAGATTACTTAAGCGTCTGAAAAATAATTAGGGTATAATAGAAGACCTTGACCTGGAAAATTGCAATTTTATACTCTTTTTTGGGTTTCCGTTGTAAAAAGGAACCCTTATAATTAGAATAGAATACAATATTTATTTGCCAGAAACATGGTATGTTTACACAGGTGTTCTTAAAATTGCAATAGTGCTACATGTCTCACCGTTTTAATGGTATGCAAAATCAATTTGAAATTGCATAAAATCAAAGAGAGATACATTAATTTATCAATTTACATTATTTGTTTATTTTACAATTTACATTTTATTAATTTAAAATTTTAAATATTATTTCAATTATTATATTATACATACATTCATACAAATCATACAACACACTTTTGTGCACTAATTTTACCATGTCATTAAATAAAACAATAAGTTTAACATAGTAATCACTTTAATTACTTATGCCTGTATTTTGATACCATACCAAGAGAAAAAAAAATTACAGGGACATTTTACAAAAAACTCCAATTTCGCCATGTCTGTCGTGTCTGTCGTGTCTGTCCCTACTGTAGCTCAGAGACGCTAAGTACTAGAAAGCTGTAATTTGGCATAAGTATACATATTAATCACGCCGCCGACAAAGTGCTAAAACAAAATATAGAAAAAAAAAAAAATTATGTTCTTTTTTTAGGACGCACGTAATTTGGGGATGATATTTTTTTCTCGTCTACCCTATGGTGTGGAATATCGTAGGATAGGCCTTTCAAAAATATTGCGAGTCGTCAACACCACTTTTCGATTCAAGGATCCACTTGCGTAATATTAAGCATTAAAGTGCTAATTTGTGTTAGAGTCAAGTTGACCGTGGCATATATCGATGTATGAGAGAACATGTCTTTCAACTACAATGTTTGTTTTTGAGATAAATTTTTTCTCAACTTCCCAACTACGGAACCCTTCATTGTGCGTGGTCCGACACGCACATGGTCGGTTTTTTCTATAAACTGATCTATCAATAAAACTACTAACTTGAAGTAAACTTTTCATAATAAAATAAAAATTAACGAAAAATATCAAATTCAAATAATTATAGAAAGAAGAAAGAGCGTAAATTTTATAATGTTAATAATATCTTTATCATCTGAACTAAAAACCATAGACAATTTGTAGCGGCCATTGTTGTTTACATCTTTTGTTTTTTTTTTTAATTGACATAAGACAATATTTTGACTGAGCGTGGTTGTTGGTAGTTTGAGTGCCTTGATATTAATAAATTAAAACAAAAAATAGAATACTATAATTTCATAACCAATGAAACCACTTCAGTCCTAAGTAAGACACTTATTTTCTCTTACCTTGGGTTGAAGCCACATAAACACAAAAAATTAAACATCCTAATTATAATATTATAAATGCGAAATTGAGTTTGTTTGGTACGATTTCACGCTAAAACAGCTGAACGTATTTAGATGAAATTTGGCACATGGGTAGACCACCATGGCCTGGATTTAGGACATAGGATATTTTTTATACCGGTAGTCCAACGGAACGGAAACCGCGGGGCGCAGCTAGTAAGACGATAAACATAAGCACCCGCATTTAATATGTAAATAAACGGCGCTTATTTCATTTACCCTAGAATGACATTCACATTACCATCATTTACACTATGTGAATCCTCACCCCTGGTGGATTCACGAATTTATTATAAAAACCATTTTGCATTTTTCATAATTTTATTTGATTTACGAATGAGCATTTTTCTGTTTGCAGTTTTTATAGTGACATTAGTTTTATTTATTATTGTAGCTAATATTAAAATGTTTGTGTTTCAGATGCCCCGCGCCCGGGACGAAATGCAAGTAAACGTGGCGGGGCTACGGAGAAATATTAAAAACCTCGCGCACAACTATTCCGATGCCCAGGTATGGCCTGTCAAGTTATATTCCTTCTTACAACTGTGGTCATTTTTTGACTAATGGACATCGCCAAAAGATGACCACTTCTGATCATACTCGTAGTCTCTCTCTTCAGAGTGAAATGGGTAAAATTCTTGATGAAACAACAAAATATCAAGGCCTCCCTTGCAGGAGTCTAATATTGGCAGCTAAAATAAGGACGCCACTTGGCAATATTTAATTGTTATTTTTTTTTTAGTTGTTTTGCTAGCTATTCTTTTGTATTACTTCTTATTGGTATCCCCTCCTTATTGTTAACTAGCTGACCCGACACACGTTCATAGAAAAAAGTTCGTTCAGTATTTCCCGAATATGAGCATTTTCCGGGAATCTTTTCCAACTTTTCTTTCCGTAAGAACCTGATTCGGTCTATTAGTTTACTAGCATTTTAAAACAAAAAAAAATGCCAAATACGTCCAGCCGTTCTGAAGTGATGCGCTTACCAACGAACAGCATTTCATTTTTAGGGTTCCGTAGTCAACAAGGAACCCTTTTAGTATCGCCATGTCTATCTGTCTGTCAGTCCCCGCTTTAGCTTAGTACTAGAAAGTTGTAATTTGGCATGGGTGTACATATAAATTACGCAGAGAAAGTGGTAAAATAAAATCTTTTTTAGGGTGCCTCCTTTGCACGTAATGTGAGGATGATCTATGCTTGTAATGTTGTGCATGTTTTTCCCAAATAAATAATGTGATGCACGGCTTAATTGTTCTTGTTTTTGTTGTTTGTTGGTTTGTTACAAAAGTACTCATTTTTTCACTTTGCAATCGGCATTTTGTTTTTGTTTGTGTATATTACGCAATGTAAATTGTCTTTGGTCCCTGGCCCTGACATCAAGCAATGGACAAAATTGACAATCTTTTATTACTTGAATACGAGGCTTTTGACTACTTTGTATTTGTGTATTTTATGAAAACAATGTATAATGTACGGTTTGTTTGTGCAAAGTAAACAATTTTCCTTTTTTTTTATTTTTTTGTTGACTGATGGATGACCCATTATTTGTATTTGCACAATTTGATATTTCCATAATTCAATTAAAATCTAGCCTTCCCACCAAATAATACTTTGCAGACCTAGTTATTATACAGAACGCGAAGTCAATTTGCGTCACTATTTCACATAATTAATTTCTATTTTCCAGGTAAAAGTGCGCGAGGCAACATCAAACGATCCATGGGGCCCTTCCAGCACATTAATGGCGGAAATCGCCGACCTCACGTACAACGTGATGGCTTTCACAGAGATCATGCAGATGATCTGGAAGCGGCTCAACGACCACGGCAAGAACTGGCGACACGTGTACAAAGCGCTGGTTCTTATGGAGTACCTCATAAAGACCGGCAGTGAAAAGGTCGCCATGCAGTGCAAAGAGAATATCTTTGCGATACATACGTTGAAGGACTTCCAGTATATGGAGGAGGGGAAAGACCAGGGTGAGTGTTTTGGTCTTTGTTTTGTTTTTTAATCTGTCCTCGATTACACGTCAGCAGAACCGTTGATAGCAGGATAAGCATACCCCAGGTACCTCATTGGAGAGAGATCCTTGTTAATTGCGTGATGAATTTGAGTATTTGCAGTCTTCCACAGGTTAGGGAACCAAAAATCCAAGCCCCAAAAATTCTTAGAAATGTGATATCTACCAACCCGCTCTGGTCCCGCGTGGTGGATCAGGCCACTCTCACAGAGAGGAGGCCTGTGTCCCAGCTGTGGGAATGTTAAAGGCGGACTATGCTACGGGTTAGGGACATAATAAGTACTTAATGTTCATTATAAGGCTCGAATGTTCATCTTTCAAACAGAAAAGTCGAAAGTCGGTTGTCTTTTAAACTGAAGGCGCGTGAACATATACGTAAGAAGTTGGGAGAAACATCCCAGCGCTGATATTTTGCTGGATTCGTTTTCTCCTCTACTGATCGTTATTTCCCCACTACCGATCGTTATTTCTCCTGACAAAGTTTATTCTGTTTATATGTATGTATCTACGTATCTATTCTTGTATTGTAAAGTTATTTCGTGTTATCTATTCCTTATGTTGCACCTGCCATGTGTCTTCTCTGCATCACCCTTTTTTTTTTTTTTTAGGGTGGGAAATCATCAAATAACTTCTCCCGCTCTGGGCGGAGCGGGAGGGTGTGTCAGACTCTTACTGACTAAAACCCACCCGTATTCCTTCCTGTTGCCTGTGTTGCGGGGGCCTCGGTGACCCATAAGTACCTTCCCGCGACCCCGGCTGGCATCGGCCCTAGTGGACCCCTACTTTTGTGCTGACGACATCTCTTTGAGGCGCGCGTGGAATACGACGCGCCGTCGACCCGGGCCTGGTCCTTACCGGACGGTGAGCTACCCATTGCTCACCATCCGCAAGCCCGCGCCTACGGTGGCCGGAAATCCGCCCGGGATTCCCGACGCCCTGGGCGTCTCCTGCGGCGGCTAGGGGCGAGAGGGCGCGAAACTTGCCTTTCCCTCAACCGTCCCGCCTCCTCCTTTGCGAGCACTCTGCATCACCCTAAGGTTGACTGGTAGAAAATGTCTCAGGCATTAAGTCCGCCTTTGTACGGTATATATATATTTTTTTTTTACTTGTGTATAAAGTTTTAATAAATAAATGAAAGTCGTCCCTTTATTCGGTCGGCATTTCAAGATGAAAATCAGCTGTTTTAATTTATTTATTCATAGCTGCTGTCAGTGGCTTCGCCCGTGTGGCTTTTTCTAAAATAAAAGAAACCTAAGTTATGTCTTATGACATATCTGCCAGTGAAATCCCCGTCAAAATCGATCCAGCTGTTTCGGAGATTAGACGGAAAAAACAGGCCGACAAAAAAAAATTAGTTTTTTTGTTATACGTGCCGTATGCACTTTCATATCCATTTAGTATAAAGCTGTTACTTTCTTAAATTATATTTATTTATATAGATATAAATTTAATTTTCCTTTTTAATACGTCAGGAGTTCGCAAATCATACAAGCATGGTACTGCTACGTCAAATGAGTTTGGAAGAATTGTAGGACCCAGCCATGTTCTAAGCAACCTTGTCTCATGTTTAGCCACTAGCCCCGAACCCATGCTAATGAGTCTAATGACTTACGAAACGCAACAACAGCGATGTAGCTACGTGGAGACTTATTAATAAACAATCTACTACAGTCGCCAGCATAACCGCAAACTGTCAAATTTCTCCAAATGATTTTAAACCTTAAAATGTTGTTGGTTAAGTTCAAAATCGCATGAGAAAATTTGACAGATTGTGGTATATTGATGTTGACTGGTGTGCAGAATGTTAATGATATGTAGGATTGGAGGCGTTGCGTTATCTGTCGATGTGATAAGGGCAGGGATTGTGGACCTGTGGTTGGCGTTAGAATTAATTGGTTGACTCATTGTGATAGTACAATATGTTAGGATTCATTAATGTTGTTGCTGATAATACATTTATGTATGTAATGCAAGAGAGCTCAAACTATCAATCGAAAGATATACAGGAGATATCAGTAACTAAGAACCTGAAATTGTTTATTAATCATGGTCCAGTATTATACGTTTTTAGGGTTACGTACCTCAAAGGGGAAAAAACGGATTACTCGTGTGTCTTGTCTGCCTGTCCGTCCGTCTGTCACAGCCGACTTGCTCCGAATCTACTGGACCGATTCAGTTGAAATTTGGTACACATGAATTTGACCCAAACACGAACATTCAATGTGATTAAATGAATTTTGATAATGGGGTTCAGTTTTGGGGGAAAAATTAGAAAATTTTAATAAAAGTTTTGCTGATTGTGCTGTGTGACATATCAAGGAATTGTCATGAGGATTTCAAATATATATTTTTTATAATAATTAGTTTTACAGTTATTAAAGAAAATTTATGAAAATTGACCATTGCCTTATCTCCAAAACTGCTGAGCCTAAAATTTTGATGAAAAAAAACAGAGAATATTTCTACATATACGAGGGTCATTCAATAAATACTTAGCCTACAAAAAGTAAACGAAAATTTTGGAAAAGTGGCAATTTATTTTTCAACAAAGTCTCCTTTTAGTTCGATACACTTAGCCCAGCGATGCTCCAACTTTTTTAACCCGTCCGAAAAATAGTTTTTGTCAAACTCTGCAAAATAGGCCTCCGTGGCGGCGATGACCTCCTCATTCGATCCATATCTATTCCCGGCGAGTGATTTTTTCAGATTAGGAAACAGAAAGAAGTCACAAGGGGCCAAATCTGGAGAATACGGTGGATGGGGCAACAATTCGTAGCGTAATTCGACCAATTTGGCCATGGCAACGGCAGACGTGTGAACCGGTGCGTTGTCGTGGTGAAACAGCACTTTTTCTTCGCCAGATGGGGTCGTTTTTTCTTTAATTCGGCGTCGAATCGGCCCAATAAATCGGCATAGTAAAGCCCTGTAATTGTTTTACCCTTCTCGAGGTAATCGATGTAGATCACACCTTGTGAATCCCAGAAAACGGTGGCCATAACTTGTCCGGCCGATTTTACAGTTTTCGCCTTCTTTGGAGCACGTTCCCCGGTCTGGATCCATTGTTTTGATTGCTCCTTGGTCTCTGGTGTGTACCAGTGGATCCAGGTTTCATCGACGGTCACAAAACGACGCAAAAACTCCGCTGGATTCCGCTTAAACAGCGCCAAACACGTCTCCGATGTGGTCTCACGGTTGCGCTTGTTTTCTGGTGTGAGTAAACGCGGCACCCATCGCGCCGACAGCTTTCTCATGCCGAGTTCCTCGTGAAGAATATGATGCACTGTTCCTTCTGAAATGCCTACAGTCTCAGCTAGCTCCCGAACCTTCAATCGGCGATCTGCCAATACGAAATCATGGATTTTTTTAATGTTTTCCTCCGTAGCAGCTGTTTTCGGTGCACCTGGACGTGGTTCATCAAAAACCGACGTACGGCCACGTGCAAACTCGTTGAACCAATTCTTGACGGTGGCCATCGATGGAGAAGAGTCACCGTACACAGCATCCAAGCTAGGGGTCGCAATACCGAATCATTTAAGCAAAACCGGTATTTTCGGTATTGGGTCCAGACCAATACCGATAATCCGGTATTTTCGATATTTCCGGGATTAAGCTAAAGTTAGCAAATTCAGTATAATAAAGTTAGTTTGCGGAGGAATAGTAAGTAGGTACCTAACCTAAATGAATTTATCAAAGGGCAAAGCTATAAAAAATAAGTTGAAAACAATTGCGGTAGAAACCATTAATTAAACGTTCATTTATATCGTAATTTCTATCTTAGCTATTTGCAGTACAACAATAGATACAATACAAATGTAGAAAAATATTTGCACTTCTTTCTCTCTCCACAAACAGAAAATATGGGGTTTTTAATTATTTTTGAAAAGAGTTCAAAAATAATTAAAAACCCCATATTTTTACGATTACGACATGCAATATAGTAATTTAAAATCATTTACTTACAAATTTGTCTATTTTATTTCTAAATTCCGACTGTGGATAACAAAAACAAACCACAACATCAACAAAACACGCAATGACAAATGACGATGACGAAATGTAAACAGTTGAAATAGAAAATTAGACACTTGTCTGTCGCATCGCAACGCAACTAACTTCAACTCACTCACTTGCACCGTTCGCGCCACGCCATTGGCTATTTGGCTCGTTCGATAATCATTGCGCGGGCGGGACAGAGAGCGGGAAGTTCGGCTACTCGGCTGTCGCCGGATTCATCGGTCTTGTCGTAAGGTGAACGAACTCGCGCGCGCGTAATTTGAATGAAATGGCGCGTAACTTCTTCTATTTGTATTTGTTTTTTAATTGTTTTACTAAAACCGAAAATACCGAATATCCCGGTTTTTGTGAAATGAATACCGGTATTAATTAGACCTAAATTTGGCCCGGTATTCCGGTATTTTCGAAATTCGGTATCCCGGTTTGCGACCCCTAATCCAAGCGCTCTTTGATTTCGATGCGCGTTTTCCCTTCCAAAAATAGGAATCGAATCACCGAACGATATTGCTCTTTTTCCATTTTTGTAAAACCGATCGACACGTTCGCTTCGATAAGTTGTCAAATTAAAACAAATGAAGGGATTGGAATGAAAATTTGAAAAAAGAATTAAAAAAGAATGTGCTACACTGTGGTAAAACTCTTTTGAAACTACAGCGCCCTCTGGCGATGAGGCTAGGTACTTATTGAATGCACCTCGTACTTATACTAGATTACAGGAAAACCAATAAGAAGTCTATAGTTTTAAAATAACATGATAAATCTCTCAATATTGTGCGTACTTACAGTTTTAAGTTTTTACTTGGGATAAATTCATCCCAACTACAGAACCCTTCATTGTGGGTGGCGTGACACGCACTTGGCCGGTTTATATTAAATTGTAGTGTAGGAAAGCAAAAAGGTTCTCTATCCCTGACACACATGATACAGCTGTGGGATGTTCAAGCTCTGCTCAGGTTATGTACCAGTTTGACAGTGACTTTCATTCCGTTCGCACTTGAACAAAGTAAGCGAAGTGGTCTTCACTGCCCTGTGTGTCCTAAAAGGCGAAAGAACTGTAACATATAGGGCACAGAAACGGTACTTGTACAATCCGGATCCCTACTTTTCTTCATCATTAATTCTTCAATTCGTTTATAAATTAAGGCCCGCTTGTACCACAAATCACTAAATGCGGTTTCCGCTCTACATATTTAAAATATCATTTTATCTCAGTCATATTCAAACGATTGACAGAGCGATGCTTTGAATTCGTTTAGCTGTAAACGTATTCAGCGAACGTCAGCGGTGTCAGCGGGCCTCAGTCTCGTTCATCCAAATAAGGCAGACAAACAACACTTTCCATTCAACAGTCTACAAAATGCCCCTTTGATCACGTCACTTTTTCACCCACTTTCCTTTTCCTACGTTTAATTAATAATGGTTTTCATAACTCGTAATCGACCCACTTCATCAAGCACAAGTCCTCTTTCCATTAAGACTGTATTTTTCTTATCATTTTCTAAAATATCAATGTATATTTTCCAGGTTTAAACGTCCGTGAAAAGGCGAAAGCACTCGTAAATCTGTTGAAAGACGAGGAGAGGCTAAAGAACGAGCGGGCGCGAGCTTTGAAAGCGAAACAACGGTTCGCGCAGAGTGCGAGCGCGTTCGGCAGCGACGGTGCCTTGGACACGCCCAGCAGTCCTACCTACCCCGCGGTGAGTTTAGCTTTGTAATGTGAGACTACTAACTGTTTATAATGGTTAGAAAAGTCAAAGTTTAATGGGACGCTACAGTACCGCCGAATGTCAGATTATAGAGAGATATATTTTGGGTTGAAACGTGAAATCTCACGCGGACGAAGTCGCGGGCAGTAGCTAGTCCATAGATACGGGCGTTTTTTCTGTACTCCGATCCGAATCTGATACTTCTTATCCTACTAATATTATAGATGCGAAAGTTTGTAAGGATGGATGGATGGATGTTTGAAATTTGGCACACAGATAGTTTATAACCAGGAATAACACATAAGATACTTTGTATCCCGATATACCCACGGGGTCAAAACTTATGCGGGTAAAACCGCGTCTAGTATTGGTATAAAGTAGAAATTCAAAGTTTTGGGGGCGGATGGAGTAATCAAAATGTTTGTTTTTATACTCATTTTAACCTGTTAAGCCCCGCGCGACACCGATAGAAAATCAATTGTGTCTCATTAGCTGTCCTTGGCCAATTAATTATATTTTGCTTTTTTTTTTTTTTTTTTTCGTGTTTGGGACGTTTCTAATGGCTTGTCTCGGTAGTGTTATATTTTTTACTGTATAAATGGTTTATGTTTACAATTTATTGCAAGTAGTGTTAATAATAATGTCATTTTCTTCCTAACCGACACTAATTTCATTTCGTTCATTACTTTCTATAATGGTCACGGATGTCATCTTTTCAATGTCACCATCATTTGGTTATTAAAAATCATCTTCACATATTACATCACGCCATCTCCCGTCTCTCAATGTGTTAACTTTCAATATCTTCTGTTTGCTAACGTAGCCGTTGTGCCCTTTCAGTTCGGCAGTGACGGCGCGCTAGACGCCACGTCCAGCCCCACCTACCCTGCGGTGAGCACTTTTGTACTAACCTTCACTTTAAGGGAACAATTATAATAATTAAAACCATCATTACAGTTCTCTAAGTTAGAATCGGCCTCAAATGTCATGGTATCATGAAATAGTCATTCAATTGGGCTTTGTAAACTTAGATAGTTTTTTTTATTGGTGATTTCAATGATTTTAAATCTGTGGGAACATATTTTTTACGGTCGCGAATTGTATTTTGATTAACATACAACTGGGATAAAAAAGGCTTGTTTTTGGGTGGAAAATTATTAAATACCTTCTTCCGCTCTGGGTGGAGCGGGAGGGTGTGTCAGAATCTTACTGACTAAAACCCACCCGTATTCCTTCCGTTGCCTGTGTTGCCAGGGGCCTCGGTAAACCTGGTAGGCTTAATAGACTAGATTTGTAGACTATTCATTTTTTGTAAAGTACTTGGTACGTCAAGAAGTACCAAGTACTTAGGCCTACACTGTCTTCCCATACCTGTAAACACTGTGATTTGAAAACATTGTAAAAGCCAATTATTTTTAAAAGAGTAACTGTGGAGTTTCTTGCCGGCTCTTCTCCATAGGAAACGAGCTGTTGGAATCGTGCACCTAGCTTCTGACGTTTCATAAGTGCCCATGTAGGTTTATGTGAAATAAAATATATATTTTTTTTTCGGTACTGAATTTCAAATTGCAAAAAAAAACTTAAAATTCCTAGTCTCTTAGAGGGTCTTTCTTTTGATTTGTGCTCGGTTGCCGGCAATTGCATGCGGCTTGCATGGGTCTTAAATATAACTGACAAAATGTGGGTGAACTATATGTACACCTCTGCCTGACCCTCCGGGAAAACAGGCGTGATGTTATGTTATGTGTGATGAAATTGTAATCTCGCGGCTACCCTGGCGCTTGCGCTTCAACTCGCAACCTATGACGTTTTGGTCAATGAAATGGCATAGTTTAGTACCATACAGTCGGTCATTGAAGTTGCATACTCAGAACAAACGTGCGGGGTATTGACTGTATGTTTCTCTAGACTGTGGCCACAGGCTAATTGGTCTGGTAAAACCTAGTTGATATATTGTAAAATTTGATATCTTTCGATTCCAGCTAAGCGGAGATTCAGCGGAGTGGTCGGGTGGCGGTCGGGAAGCCGAACTAGCGCGACCGCTAACGGCCGGCGAGGAGGAGCTGCAGCTGCAGCTGGCGCTCGCCATGTCGCGGGAGGAGGCCGAGCGCGAGGAGAGGCGGCGCCGCTCGGACGACGTGCGGCTGCAGCTGGCCATCAGCCAGTCGCAGCAGGACTTCCAGTGAGTAGTGTGTGCGCTGTGTGCGAGGGGCCTAGCGTGAGGGGCCGAGCGCGAGGAGAGGCGGCGCCGCTCGGACGACGTGCGGCTGCAGCTGGCCATCAGCCAGTCGCAGCAGGACTTCCAGTGAGTAGTGTGTGCGCTGTGTGCGAGGGGCCTAGCGTGAGGGGCCGAGCGCGAGGAGAGGCGGCGCCGCTCGGACGACGTGCGGCTGCAGCTGGCCATCAGCCAGTCGCAGCAGGACTTCCAGTGAGTAGTGTGTGCGCTGTGTGCGAGGGGCCTAGCGTGAGGGGCCGAGCGCGAGGAGAGGCGGCGCCGCTCGGACGACGTGCGGCTGCAGCTGGCCATCAGCCAGTCGCAGCAGGACTTCCAGTGAGTAGTGTGTGCGCTGTGTGCGAGGGGCCTAGCGTGAGGGGCCGAGCGCGAGGAGAGGCGGCGCCGCTCGGACGACGTGCGGCTGCAGCTGGCCATCAGCCAGTCGCAGCAGGACTTCCAGTGAGTAGTGTGTGCGCTGTGTGCGAGGGGCCTAGCGTGAGGGGCCGAGCGCGAGGAGAGGCGGCGCCGCTCGGACGACGTGCGGCTGCAGCTGGCCATCAGCCAGTCGCAGCAGGACTTCCAGTGAGTAGTGTGTGCGCTGTGTGCGAGGGGCCTAGCGTGAGGGGCCGAGCGCGAGGAGAGGCGGCGCCGCTCGGACGACGTGCGGCTGCAGCTGGCCATCAGCCAGTCGCAGCAGGACTTCCAGTGAGTAGTGTGTGCGCTGTGTGCGAGGGGCCTAGCGTGAGGGGCCGAGCGCGAGGAGAGGCGGCGCCGCTCGGACGACGTGCGGCTGCAGCTGGCCATCAGCCAGTCGCAGCAGGACTTCCAGTGAGTAGTGTGTGCGCTGTGTGCGAGGGGCCTAGCGTGAGGGGCCGAGCGCGAGGAGAGGCGGCGCCGCTCGGACGACGTGCGGCTGCAGCTGGCCATCAGCCAGTCGCAGCAGGACTTCCAGTGAGTAGTGTGTGCGCTGTGTGCGAGGGGCCTAGCGTGAGGGGCCGAGCGCGAGGAGAGGCGGCGCCGCTCGGACGACGTGCGGCTGCAGCTGGCCATCAGCCAGTCGCAGCAGGACTTCCAGTGAGTAGTGTGTGCGCTGTGTGCGAGGGGCCTAGCGTGAGGGGCCGAGCGCGAGGAGAGGCGGCGCCGCTCGGACGACGTGCGGCTGCAGCTGGCCATCAGCCAGTCGCAGCAGGACTTCCAGTGAGTAGTGTGTGCGCTGTGTGCGAGGGGCCTAGCGTGAGGGGCCGAGCGCGAGGAGAGGCGGCGCCGCTCGGACGACGTGCGGCTGCAGCTGGCCATCAGCCAGTCGCAGCAGGACTTCCAGTGAGTAGTGTGTGCGCTGTGTGCGAGGGGCCGAGCGCGAGGAGAGGCGGCGCCGCTCGGACGACGTGCGGCTGCAGCTGGCCATCAGCCAGTCGCAGCAGGACTTCCAGTGAGTAGTGTGTGCGCTGTGTGCGAGGGGCCGAGCGCGAGGAGAGGCGGCGCCGCTCGGACGACGTGCGGCTGCAGCTGGCCATCAGCCAGTCGCAGCAGGACTTCCAGTGAGTAGTGTGTGCGCTGTGTGCGAGGGGCCTAGCGTGAGGGGCCGAGCGCGAGGAGAGGCGGCGCCGCTCGGACGACGTGCGGCTGCAGCTGGCCATCAGCCAGTCGCAGCAGGACTTCCAGTGAGTAGTGTGTGCGCTGTGTGCGAGGGGCCTAGCGTGAGGGGCCGAGCGCGAGGAGAGGCGGCGCCGCTCGGACGACGTGCGGCTGCAGCTGGCCATCAGCCAGTCGCAGCAGGACTTCCAGTGAGTAGTGTGTGCGCTGTGTGCGAGGGGCCTAGCGTGAGGGGCCGAGCGCGAGGAGAGGCGGCGCCGCTCGGACGACGTGCGGCTGCAGCTGGCCATCAGCCAGTCGCAGCAGGACTTCCAGTGAGTAGTGTGTGCGCTGTGTGCGAGGGGCCGAGCGCGAGGAGAGGCGGCGCCGCTCGGACGACGTGCGGCTGCAGCTGGCCATCAGCCAGTCGCAGCAGGACTTCCAGTGAGTAGTGTGTGCGCTGTGTGCGAGGGGCCGAGCGCGAGGAGAGGCGGCGCCGCTCGGACGACGTGCGGCTGCAGCTGGCCATCAGCCAGTCGCAGCAGGACTTCCAGTGAGTAGTGTGTGCGCTGTGTGCGAGGGGCCGAGCGTGAGGGGCCGAGCGCGAGGAGAGGCGGCGCCGCTCGGACGACGTGCGGCTGCAGCTGGCCATCAGCCAGTCGCAGCAGGACTTCCAGTGAGTAGTGTGTGCGCTGTGTGCGAGGGGCCGAGCGCGAGGAGAGGCGGCGCCGCTCGGACGACGTGCGGCTGCAGCTGGCCATCAGCCAGTCGCAGCAGGACTTCCAGTGAGTAGTGTGTGCGCTGTGTGCGAGGGGCCGAGCGCGAGGAGAGGCGGCGCCGCTCGGACGACGTGCGGCTGCAGCTGGCCATCAGCCAGTCGCAGCAGGACTTCCAGTGAGTAGTGTGTGCGCTGTGTGCGAGGGGCCGAGCGCGAGGAGAGGCGGCGCCGCTCGGACGACGTGCGGCTGCAGCTGGCCATCAGCCAGTCGCAGCAGGACTTCCAGTGAGTAGTGTGTGCGCTGTGTGCGAGGGGCCGAGCGTGAGGGGCCGAGCGCGAGGAGAGGCGGCGCCGCTCGGACGACGTGCGGCTGCAGCTGGCCATCAGCCAGTCGCAGCAGGACTTCCAGTGAGTAGTGTGTGCGCTGTGTGCGAGGGGCCTAGCGTGAGGGGCCGAGCGCGAGGAGAGGCGGCGCCGCTCGGACGCCGTGCGGCTGCAGCTGGCCATCAGCCAGTCGCAGCAGGACTTCCAGTGAGTAGTGTGTGCGCTGTGTGCGAGGGGCCGAGCGTGAGGGGCCGAGCGCGAGGAGAGGCGGCGCCGCTCGGACGACGTGCGGCTGCAGCTGGCCATCAGCCAGTCGCAGCAGGACTTCCAGTGAGTAGTGTGTGCGCTGTGTGCGAGGGGCCTAGCGTGAGGGGCCGAGCGCGAGGAGAGGCGGCGCCGCTCGGACGACGTGCGGCTGCAGCTGGCCATCAGCCAGTCGCAGCAGGACTTCCAGTGAGTAGTGTGTGCGCTGTGTGCGAGGGGCCGAGCGTGAGGGGCCGAGCGCGAGGAGAGGCGGCGCCGCTCGGACGACGTGCGGCTGCAGCTGGCCATCAGCCAGTCGCAGCAGGACTTCCAGTGAGTAGTGTGTGCGAGGGGCCGAGCGTGAGGGGCCGAGCGCGAGGAGAGGCGGCGCCGCTCGGACGACGTGCGGCTGCAGCTGGCCATCAGCCAGTCGCAGCAGGACTTCCAGTGAGTAGTGTGTGCGCTGTGTGCGAGGGGCCGAGCGCGAGGAGAGGCGGCGCCGCTCGGACGACGTGCGGCTGCAGCTGGCCATCAGCCAGTCGCAGCAGGACTTCCAGTGAGTAGTGTGTGCGCTGTGTGCGAGGGGCCGAGCGTGAGGGGCCGAGCGCGAGGAGAGGCGGCGCCGCTCGGACGACGTGCGGCTGCAGCTGGCCATCAGCCAGTCGCAGCAGGACTTCCAGTGAGTAGTGTGTGCGCTGTGTGCGAGGGGCCTAGCGTGAGGGGCCGAGCGCGAGGAGAGGCGGCGCCGCTCGGACGACGTGCGGCTGCAGCTGGCCATCAGCCAGTCGCAGCAGGACTTCCAGTGAGTAGTGTGTGCGCTGTGTGCGAGGGGCCGAGCGCGAGGAGAGGCGGCGCCGCTCGGACGACGTGCGGCTGCAGCTGGCCATCAGCCAGTCGCAGCAGGACTTCCAGTGAGTAGTGTGTGCGCTGTGTGCGAGGGGCCGAGCGTGAGGGGCCGAGCGCGAGGAGAGGCGGCGCCGCTCGGACGACGTGCGGCTGCAGCTGGCCATCAGCCAGTCGCAGCAGGACTTCCAGTGAGTAGTGTGTGCGCTGTGTGCGAGGGGCCGAGCGTGAGGGGCCGAGCGCGAGGAGAGGCGGCGCCGCTCGGACGACGTGCGGCTGCAGCTGGCCATCAGCCAGTCGCAGCAGGACTTCCAGTGAGTAGTGTGTGCGCTGTGTGCGAGGGGCCGAGCGTGAGGGGCCGAGCGCGAGGAGAGGCGGCGCCGCTCGGACGACGTGCGGCTGCAGCTGGCCATCAGCCAGTCGCAGCAGGACTTCCAGTGAGTAGTGTGTGCGCTGTGTGCGAGGGGCCGAGCGTGAGGGGCCGAGCGCGAGGAGAGGCGGCGCCGCTCGGACGACGTGCGGCTGCAGCTGGCCATCAGCCAGTCGCAGCAGGACTTCCAGTGAGTAGTGTGTCCTCTTGAACAAATTTCTCAGCCCTATGGCCGTCTGCTGCATTAGCGGAATGTCCGCGACGGACGGACGGAAATATCAAAGAGCTCTGCAGCGCGAACCATCGGGCGCAGACGAACAGACGATCCAATTCATTCGTATCCCTCCACCACACTCATGACCTAACACATTCACTACCCCATCGTTAATCCTATCCCCTCCAGATTAGAAGCCTACCTCTGCGAAGAAGCAGTCCGTCTCCACACATACAAGCGCCGCGCGCCTTCCGCACCTGAGTGGACCGTCGTAGACACGACCAGGCCTCCAATATGGTCCACCGTGGCCCCGACCACCGGCACGATCTGGTCGGGGGGAGACACGACTGGCCCGAACTGGCCGAAGGTGGTCCCGAGCAATGGCCCAAACTGGTCGGCTCCTACAGACTCGGCGCCGCGGTGTTGGTTCTACGGGTGCATGGAGTGTCTCAGACCGAATGTAATACAGTCAGTGCCGAACACGTCACTAGTAGTAGTTGTTGATTAGGGGAAATGTAGAGCCTTCGAGGTTTTGGGGTCGTTAAAGGGATGTATCTTAAGAGTCGTATGTAGCTTTGTAATAACTAAAAGACTTAAAATTATGATTTAGGAGGCAAATTCTAAGCAATTTCCAGAACGAGTATTGATACACCGCATGTAATTCAAGCAACGCAACGGAATTATTGAAATGTCAACGTCTTTTGTTTTAATTCTCTGGTGCCAGTTTGCAAGTTTTCCTGAAACAAAAAGAAAGAAAATACCTTTATTTGCTATAAAACATGACTCAAAGAAAAAACACAAAAAAGAACAAGTTGGGGAAAAATAAGCGTCACATCCCCAATATGCATCATCACTTGACTTCACAGAGCATGTCTCCTCGTTAAAGTTAATCGACAACAGAAAATCATGCTGTTAGCAAAGCTGAGACAGGCTCACTAACTTATGCATGTTTCTTCAACAGGACAACAGACGGCCTGCCGCCCCCTAAGAAGGGCCCGGCGCCGCAGTCGCACCTGCTGGACCTGCTGGACGTCACGCTCGCCAGCCCCGGCGCCTCTTGGCCCGCGCCCGACCCGCCGCGCCCGGTAACTGACATTTTTCATTTACTATTTATGTAGCACTGAAATTAAGACTAAACAGTACAATAAACAACGAAGGTAAATTCTGTGATATTTCGTGTCGGTAGGTCATATTCTTTTTTCATCCTATCTATGAGAAAAGAGGCGAAGGGTTCCTCGATAAGTGCGAGCAAAATGGGTCATTCCGGCGCACTGAAACAGTGACGTAATGACTTGAATTTGGAACACTATTTAATTAAAAAGTTTGAACGCAATTCGCTTCGATATAGTCCTGGCCGGTAATAAAAAAGCGTCTGCCGACGCAGCATTGGTTAACCAATAAAAAGAAATACGCGGGAACTGCTTATTCGTTTTTTCATTACTTTTGTCAAAATATTACAGACAACTTTAATTTGATCTTAATATAAATTTGTATGTTGGTTATGTAAATATAAATATTCGTCACTACTAAAAGCATCTGTTATTTATTTTTCTCATAGAGAGGAATGAAAGACAGAGTGTGTCACACGGTATCAAAATTATTTAACCTCGAGCGACGTACTTTGAATCCCTCGCCACGCTTAGGATTCTAATCTAGAATCCGTCACTTCGCTCTGAATTCAAACAATCGCTCTCGCCCTCAATACATTATTTTGCTCCCTCGTGACACAATCTACTATTTACCGCTTCAAACCAAAAAACATAGCAAGTAGTCGCGGGAATATGGACATAAAATCATTAATAAAACGTAATAATAATAAAAAAATCTCAGGTTTCTGGAACGAACATAATCGACGCGTCAAAATTAAACGCAAGTTAAATGATGCGATTGGCTATTGATAACCCATTCAACCAATCACAGCAGGTTACACGGGCTTGACAATTTGTTAACAAAGTGTGTTGATTTTTTAAATTCAATTAGTTAAGAGACAAATATTTCGGAAATGCGAAAACTAATTTAGAAACATTATTTAGTAAAACTTGACTTGTTTCGTTTGTATTCTATCAGCCCATGCAGTTGGAATTTGGTATATTTGCCGACTCAATGGTAAGATGTTTAGAGGAACTCTGAGTAAAGCTAGAACTGTATGTAATGCTATGTTTGTAACATCAATTTGGTTCCAAAGATAATTTTACTATACACAAGTTCTTCCTTGCACACACCACAAAATTATAGTATTTAAAAGTTTTTATGTGAAAGCTTTCTGATAAAAACATAATGTATAATGCCATGTATGCTAATATCTTTATTAGAATCAAACGCTAGACCAATATTAGTACTCAAAGAAAAATTGTTTAATTAATCTCTAATATGTGCAGGAACTCTCTAATATGTGTAGCGGTGGCCCAGTGGTAACGGCCGCGACTTACGAGTTGTAGGTCGTAGGTTCGAACCCGTACAGGCGCCTTACTTTGTGTAAATTATTTCATCACCACTGCTCTCAAAACGGTGAAGGAAAACATCGTGAAGAAACCGGCATGTCCTAAAACCAAAAATTCGAAGACATGTGACATCTACCAACCCGCACTGGGCCCGCGTGGTGGATAACGGCCCACTCCCTCTCACAGAGAGGAGGCCTGTGTCCCAGCAGTGGGAACATTATAGGCTGATTATGTATGTTATGTATGTGCAGGAAACATCATCAGACGCGTGGTCAGCGGTGGGTAGCCCAGCGAAAGACCCCTGGGCCCCTGCGGCCGCGCCACCTGACCCCTGGGCCCCTGTCGCAGGGATGCATGTGAGTACTCCTATCAGATAGCTCCAATACTCGATATAGGAGGCAACACTTAAGATAACTGTGTCAGTTAATTGCAATAAGGTACCCTTTAAATATTTGAAACATGCGAAGAAATGAGAAACTGTCGCAAATTCAAGCCATTTTTTATACAAATAAGTCCTTCTGAAGCACCTTCACTGTTGCCTATTTACTTAACATAATCACAGAAAGAAAACTAGCACAGGACAAATATGGGTGGCCTTGTTACTATAAATTTGGTTTCACAAGCTTAGGATTAGTTCTGGGTAACTTATTTGGCAAATAGTGCTTATTCGGACGTTGTCAAACAGGCTTTTAGCTTATTTTAAATTTATTTTATACTAAAATGAACATTATTATTTTTTAATTTCAATAGTCTTCGCAGTTGGATTTTGGTATATTTGACGACGCAATGGTAAGATACTGATATACAAAAGTTGCCATAGTATCGCTAGAACTATATATAATACTAGAATTATAACTTGAGTCAGAGATAAGTCAGCTTTTTTGCCATGTGACACGTAAACATTGAGATAGACTTTTTCCATCCCATCTATACGAAAAGAGGTGAAGTAAGTAGCTCGATAAGTGCGAGCAAAATGGGTCATTCCGGCGCACTTAATAACAGTGACAAAATGACTTGGATTTGGAACACTATTTAATTAAAAAGTTTCAACGCAATTCGTTTCGTTAAAGTCCTGGCCGGTAATAAAAAAGCGCGCCTGCCGACAGATAAAAAAAATGGGTGGGAACTTATTATTCGTTTTTCATTACTTTTTGTCAAAATATTACAGACAATTTTAGTTTGATATTAATATTTATATTACAAATGCATATGGATTTGTAATTTGGTTATGTAAATATAAATAGCCGTCATTACTAAAAGCATCTCTTATTTATTTTTCTCATAGAGGGGATGAAAAGCAGAGTGTGTCACACGGTACCAAAATTATTCAACCTCGAGCGACGTACTTTGAATCCTTCGCTTCGCTCTGGATTCAAACAATCGCTCTCGCCTTCAATACTTTATTTTGGTCCTTTGTGACACAATCTACTATTTGATCCCATCTAATCGAAAAGAGGCAAAGGGTTTCTCCATAAGTGCGAGTAAAAAGGGTCATTCCGGCGCACTTAATAACAGTGACGAAATGACTATTGAATTTGGAGCACTATTTAATTAAAAAGTTTGAACGCAATTCGCTTTGATAAAATCCTGTCAGGTAATAAAAAAGCGCACCTGCTGACGCGGCATTGGCTAACCAAATTAAAAAACAAAAATACTTATCCTCGAGTGACGTACTTTGAATCCTTCGCTACGCTCAGGATTCAAACGATTGCTCTCGCCCTCAATACATTATTTTGTTCCCTTGTGACACAATCTACTATTAATAACCTATTTACGTATAAAGAGGTACTAAAACTATTTGCGTATATTTGTAGAAGATAATCTCTGGAAATTCTGCTTCGATTACTAAAATTCTTTCATTGATTGAATGCTACATTAGTCCTGTGCGATTCCCGGCTACTTATTATGCTAGAAAAATGCTTATGTGAATCTCCATGCAGGTAGTTTGAAAGATGTTGACATGTTAACAATGTGTTTCCAGGGCAAGTCTCCCGTGTCCGTGCTATCATCTCCGTCCTCCTCAGAACTGGAACAGTTCGACGCGCTGTCGCAGCGGCCGCGCACCAACCACAACAATCATGCGGAGTCAGATCCTTTCGACCTCAGCGCATTAGGTAAGAGCAATATTTAATAATATGAGCTTGGTTTGAACGGAAATTAGCGAATATGCTGCATTTGTGTGATGTAAGGCCCACTAGCACCACAATAATAAATGTATATATTGTTCAACTAATTTAAAACTCCTTTCTGTCTCTGTGATCTTCATATTATTGACACAAATAGAACGACGTGTTTTGTAATTTGTGGTGCATTTGAGAGTCTAGCTTTTAGGCCCAAATGCTCTAGTAATTCTCAAATTATACTTATTATGTCGCTATAATACAATTAAAAGTGACAGGGAAATACGTGCTCAGACGTGGAGCTGCGGATATATGCTCGTTATACCAAACTATACGAAAGTGACAGGAACCGCGTGAGACTTGACGGTGACTTGAGTATTAGAGAATTTTACTGTACGTTGTATCGTTGTGTATAAAGGGTCACATAGGTACCCGGTGTGCCACATGAGACACCGCTCATTTGTTTGTGCGGCAGAAGAAAGGGCGAAATATTCTATATCAACGCATCTTGTGTATAGGCTCTAAGAGTAGCAAGCTCTTTTAAATAAATCAATTGTTCTGCTAAGGACGGCGAAGTTATGTCACGTTGGTATGTTTTGACAATACGATGTTTAAAATGTATTTTGTTATCTTTTCAGGCGACAACCTAACCCCTAAACCGTCATCCCCCATCGTAGGCAGTTTGGGCGCCATCAAGAAGTCCCCGTCGGCGTTCCTGGGCGAGAACTCGTCGCTGGTGAACCTGGAGCGGCTGCTGGCGCCGGCGCCGGGCGCGGGCGCGCCCAACCCCTTCGCGCCCGCGCCCGCCCCCCCGCCCGCCGCGCTGCTGTTCGCGCAGCCGCCGCCCGTGAGACACTATGATAATCATCATCATTCCAGCCGAAAGACGTCCACTGCTGGACATAGGCCTCCCCCAATAGGGGGGGGGGGGGTTAGCCATAATCGCCACGCTTGGCAGGCGGGTTGACGATCGCAGTATGGTGTTAAAATGCATAGAGTACGCTGCTGCCCATTCTCTAGTAAGTCCCTTAGTCGCCTTTTACGACACCCACGGGATGAAATGGGATGGTACTATTCTTTACGTCCGGCACCACACAGATCACTATGATAACACCGGCCTAATATTGTGCACTGCAGGGCGAAGGCCTCGTCTCACACAGAGTAGGCACGAGCATTGATCACCACGCTTGCTCACGACGGGCGACGCGACGGTTTCAAACTATTATATTAATCCTGTCAGATGCTGTATCAATGTCTACTATATCTTTCTTAAATCTAAGTATACAATTATACATACAAAAACTAAGCACACTGTATACAATAACAGTTTCGCTATCAATAGGACTATGCATTTTTTTTTTTCACTGTATCAATAAGAAACAGTAATATAAACCCAAGAAAAGTATTACAAGTTAAATTCAACTACTGCTTGTTGCTCAAAAAAATTATGAAACTCCAACAATTTTCTACTACAGTTCAAACGACCATTTGAATTGTAGTAGAAAATTAGACATCATTAGACATCAGTAGACATCATTTACCACGAATCTTCTTTGTTTGCATCTGTTTGTAGCCCCAAATAATATAAATTAAATTATTTGTTGTGCTTTATTCAAGCAGAAATCGCACTTACTTACCTTAGTGAGATTTCAAACCCTTTGCTTAGACTAGATTTTTACTAACATAGTTTCTTTCGTCACTTCGGGCATTGTCGAAGACGACGCATTTTGAGTTTGCGTTTAGTTCTACCAAAAAAACGCAACATAAATCAATGAATTGTGAAATAAGTAATACATTAAAAAATGTAAAAAGAATAGGAATTTGTTTATTAACTCCTACACAATGTATATTTAAATAATGGATAAGTTTTGAATTACTTGCATATTCCCTATTTTTTGACACTAGTGTTTGGCAAAAAGCTTTTCTTTCCTGTGTATCAACTATAACCATCGTTGCATGTAATGTCTCCCAAGGAACGGAGGATCCTATGCAACAACGAATAATAATAATTATATCTTTTTTACAGGCACGGCTAACAATGAACGAGCTAAAACAACAACAGATGGGCCTAACGGGCCTCGACTTCGGCACGGCATCCCCTTCATTCGGCGCGCCGGCCGCCGTGCCTGCGCCTGTGGGCTTGGCCCCGGCCGGCCTGGGCAACGGCGTGGACCCCTGGGCCCCCGTGGCCCCTGTGGCGGCCCCGCGCTCCACGTCGCCGTGGTCCCCGCCGCACACGCGACACACACCCAACCCCTTCCTCTCCTAGCCGCTCACCACACAGGTACGCTGCCTTCGGGTTACTCAAACCATATATTTATATTCACCAGGCACTTGAATTGTCAAAAGAGTCGGTCATTCAGAAAGTTGAAGCTAGTTGCTCATCCCAAAGCGTAATAAGTTCCCATGGAGAAGAACAGGCAAGAAACTCCATGGACTCCATTTAAATTTAATAATATTACTACAAGATATTAGTTACTTGATCTGATGATAAGCCCTTTAGACCTTGTGTTGAGCACGCATTTTCAAAGTAAAAGCCAGACATCACCCTGGTCTTTTGATCAGTATGCATGCATACATTCCTGATTGTAATAGCAGTTGTTTTGTTCGCAGGGTACAAGATAACGCGGGGCATGGCGGGAGCGCGGCGCCCGGCCGACCCCGTACGAGCGGCCCCAGGGGCCCGCGCCCCGGGCGGCCGGGCCGCACGTCGCCGGGCCGCACGTCGCCGGGCCGCACGTCGCCGGGCCGCAGGCCGCCGGCCGGGCCGCACGCGCGCCCGCTCGCCCACACAAACTGTTCTACTTTCACGACTACGTGTACTTGACCAATTCATAAACTGTACGCTTGGCGTGAGGTCGCGCGCGCCACGCTCCACTCGCGTGTGAACCCCGTGACGTCATCGCCCCACAGTGACGTGTGCCGTCTGGTTGTAAAACGAACGATAGTTTATTCCTCAGTCTGCGCTTGTTTCGACGGAATTAGTATTTTTGTTTCTTTTATATGTCCTATATACAATCACCAATTTTGATTACCAATAAAATGTATGTATATTAATTGTATTTGTTGTAGTAACTAATTTACGCAAACGGTATGTGGTATAATCATGTGGAATTATGTTTTAATATAATACGGACTCAAGGTGGTAGGCAGAAGACTCGGGTGTCGACGCACTCGACGTAGTTTTATTGACAAACAAATACAATTATTTTGTTTTATAAAAAAATATGTATAAAATCAAGGACGATATTTAAAAAAATATAATATAATTAATATAAAATGTATTAGAAAAATAATACGTCACGGCTATATTTGCTTTTTTTTGCAAAATGTTTTGTTAGTGTCGATGTGTCGATACCCAATAACTGTAGACGCAGTATACATAATGTAAAATGAAATGTTTTTAATAATAGACTGGATAATGCTGTGAGCTGTCGTGTTTATATGTAGCTGACGTTCTGTGTGTTTGTGTGTGCAAATATGGTAAATAGATGTAAAACTATAGGAAATTATTCGTAATTTTATATTGTACAAATGTCTGATTAATTGATATATTGTACAGATTCCAATTGAATAAAAATATAGTTTAATAAATTGATAGTGTTTTTATGCTTACGTGTATTTCGGTAAGGACTGAGTGTCAAAAATCGGGTCTTAGAGATGTTTATATGTTATGAACTCATAAACTTGCAAATAAATTAATAAATAAGCAATTAAAATTAACTATAACCTACATATAATTATCTACATCTACTTAGATTCAGGCGATTCTGGTTAGATCAGTGTCGCGAGCTAGTCTGTATGACAACGTTGTAGAATGCACACACAAACATACAGAAGAATAGATCGTAGCCTAGAGAAGTAGCGCCAATAGTCTAGAGTACTCTAGAGAGTTTGGGGCCGGCTGCGAAACCTGCCCGTGTTCGCGATCACTCATATATCGGTGAATCAAAATTTGACGTGATCTGTGCCTATGCTCGTAGCTAAAAATACCCACCAGGTGTCTGAGATAAAAATCGAATTTAAAATCTCGAATGTATTCAAAATGATGTAAAAATAAAATACTAAAATTATGAAGAATGTGTGAAGTTAACATTGGCCTACGATAAGGCGATAGCAATAAATATAATAAAAAATGGGAAATTTAAATAAAGTGTTAGCTATGCGCATCGACACCACTCGGGCCTCAAACAAATTCGGGTGTTAAGGGTTTTGGTGAGGTTCTCGGTGAGTTTCACAGAGTGATTGTACTGAATCCTGAATGAACATGTAACAGACGTTTATATTGATCCAAACATTACGGTATCACACAGTGTGTTGGTATCAAGCGATGGTTTTGGTCATATTCCCTCGCAATCGCTCATTGAAGCGTTATTTTTGGGCTCAAAATTTTTCTTCCTAGTTACGACGCAAAATGTAAGAAATCTTATTCTGTGAAACTCAGGCGAGACATCGTCGCGACGACTAAGGGGACAAGTTGTTATTCGTGCCTTAGTAAAGTTTTGTATTACAGTAATTGTATCACACGTCGCCCTCCACTTCTCTTCTCCCCCTAACTCTCGTATTCACGGTCATGGGGGTAACTTGGTGGCTTCTCGTAGTCATTAAAATAAGAGACCGGGTGGGTGTTATTCGGGATAGTATTGAGAAGCTGGTTGGGAAACCTGGACGCCCTACTACATAAGTCATTCTAGCATTATATCTGCCCAACTCACTAACATAATATTATTAATTCCTGAGCCTCTAGATAATAAGCCCCCTTCCTAGTTACACCCATGATCAATGATATCTGTCCATACCTTTTATTCAGTTAGAGTATCTAAAGTCACAATTAGCTTCAAGAGTTAACTCTCGAAATCTACTCACCTCGAAAGGGGATCAAGCTTAAACTTGTACGATTTCAAATGGAAATACAAAAATTTTGTTTTGTCATACAAAATATGTTGACTACTAATTTGCATTTTGTTTAAGAAATTGACAAGTTTTTAAATATGTTTAGACATTTGACTGCTTTTCGAAACATCATCTAATAGGTACAATTCGTAAGTGATACATTTTATGTGTTATTCGAATGGGAGCTAAAACTGACCAAAGGCTGCATTCACACCAAACGAATAGTGGGCCGCCGACTGTGAGCGTCCAGTTTAAGTAAAAAGTTTACTTATATAAAAAAAACAGCGTCAACCGCCGACTGATTGTCTTTTGTTTTTCAGTAATCCTCAGTCGCCTGGTCGGTGACTACACGTTTGGTGTGAACGCGGCCCAAATGTTTGATTATACTTCGATAAATTGAATTAAATTTGTTGTTTAAATTTAGTTTAATTGTTGTGCAAAAAAAAACTAAACTGGGAACACAGTAAAAGTATTTTTTGCAATACTGGGGTATGGCGGCTTGTTTTATATTTTGATTTGAGTTTCCATTCGTATTTAATTCATAAAAACTACGCTGCGTCCAATCAGAATGCGTTTGTAACATACAAATTATTCCAGTTTATAATAATGACCTAAACTATTATCATTATTGTAGTATTCAACGTATTAGATAAATTATCTACGATTAGTTAACAAACTAACTGTGTTGCCATACGCGACGCAAAAACGACCCCTTGCCAGATAAGTAATCGCATTTATATAAATAATAATTACGATAATATCCATTTAATAATACTTCAGTTTTTCCAACGGTTTTTCGCGCTGGCAACATATTTAGGGTGTTTTTTTTTTTGCTTATTAACTGTCAGGTTGATGTGGTTGTTGTTTATCCGTTGTTTAGATAAATTATTATTTTTAATATTATTTTCTGACCATAAAATGCATCGATGCTAATTCAACGTGTCACTAGCTAGGGAGAAACTGTAAAGATTAATGTAACTATTTAATTAAAATATATAAGTTTTTCAATACATGTATGTGTATTATTTAACAAATGCTTTTAGCCAAAACAACCCAGCGTTGAACACAGCGTTGCGACAGACGGACAAAACCCTAATTTTGACTTTCAAGAGTTTTTCGCAAATCTCTTAAAAACCAGACGTACTAGGTCAAAAATAATAAATCGTTACGGTTACTCCGCGCCTTCGTGCCAGTGTTGGCATAAAACCAACCAGTTGTTTTAAAAAACACGGAAGTATTTTAAACAACCTGTACAACAGTTTGAGACAAACAATGTTTTAAACATTAAGAAAAAACATGGTTTTAAATACAATTTGAATAGCGAATGAATGGAAATAAATGAAAGTTATACATGTTTAGGACTTGAAATACGAGGGCTGCACTAAAAGTATCGGGAATGGAATATTTCCACTGTTCCTGTCATATTAAAATCTTTTTCAATTGAAAACTCCTTGGTTTCAAAAATCGAATACCATTTATTTATTTAAAAAAAGATTCTCGGTCTTGTCACAAGGTTTTGTAAAACTTGTTTATTCGTTGAGCAAATGGAATTGACGCCGAGAAAATTCAAGAGCAATGATTTATTATGACTTTCCAAGTGGTTTAACACAAAAACCGTGTGTTGACCGGATGATTTCTGCATTTGGTGATGAAGCCCCATCCAAAACCACAATTTATCCGCTGGTTTGCTGAATTTCAACGTGGACGTGTCAAGCTCAGTGATGATCCCCGTCAAGGTCGTCCAAAAACTGCAGTCACCCAAAAAACCGTTGATGCTGTGCGTAAGCTGATTGAGGAAGATCGACATGTGACATACCGCGAAATTCAGGCAACTTTAGACATTGGCATGAGTCAAATACAAATAATCTTGCATGAACAATTAGGTGTAAAAAAGTTGTTTTCCCGATGGATACCGCATTCGCTCTGTGAAGAGCAAAAAGCGGCTCGCGTTACTTGGTGCGTCAGAACTCTCGAAAGATTCCACGCAGGATCCTCAAATGCTGTATACAACATCGTATCAGGTGACGAATCCTGGATATACGCGTACGAACCCGAAACAAAAAACCAGTCACGAGTTTGGGTGTTCGAAAATGAGTTAAAGTCAATAAAAATTGTTCGTTCACGGAGTGTTGCAAAAAAAATGGTGGCCACGTTTGTCTCCAAAACCGGCCATGTTACGACTATTCCTCTTGAGGGACAAAGAACGGTTAATGCAGAATGGTATCCTAGCATTTGTTTGCCACAGGTCGTTTCTGAACTCCGTAAAGAGAACTGCAACCGCCGCATCATCCTCCATCACGACAACCGCGCACAGAACAAAAGAGTTTTTAGAGCAAGAAAACATAGAATTATTAGACCATCCGCCGTACATCCCCGACCTAAGCCCTAATGATTTCTATACTTTCCCTAAAATAAAGAATAAATTCCGTGGACAGAGATTTTCATCACCTGAAGAAGCTGTGGACGCCTACAAAACGGCCATTTTGGAGACCCCAACTTCCGAATGGAATGGTTGTTTCAATGATTGGTTCCATCGTATGGAAAAATGTGTCAAATTTCGCGGAGAATACTTCGAAAAGCAATAAATACATTTTTAAATAGTAATGTTGTGTCACTTCCTTGATTCCCGAAATTTTCAGTGTCGCCCTCGTAGCTCGTAACTAAATTAAAAATGTTAGATGGTAGATTAGATTATTAGATCTAATCGTCATTAATATGTCTTCTTCTTTAGCCTTAATCGACCAAATATTTGGTGTAGGTCTCCTTTAACCCTCTCCATTTTGGTAAAACCAAATTTTTGTTTGTCGCGCGTTTAAAAATAAAAAATGGCAAATTAAAAAAAAAACTCAACTTGACATTATTAACAGCTCCTCACGCGCAAGCGCGGCGTGATCTTATCACTTCACCCGATTCTCGTAACCATAGTAACGACTCGCGCCGGCTAGGTGAAGTGAGTGGGTAAGCGCGACGCGCGAGTGTCGTGATCTTATCACTTCACTCGATGCTGGTTGCCATAGCAACATCACTTCACATGGACTGGGTGAAGTGAGCCTAGCCGCCCGCCGGCCGGTGCGCGCGCTGCGCGAGTGTCAGTTGAACTGTTGAATTTTGTTACCAGTATTGATGACGGTGATTTTATGAATATTATTTTATTATTGGCAACGCGTAGGTCGGTATAAATTTACCTACTTAAAATAAAATATTAGAAAGGTACTTATTAAATAACCCGCACGTTTTTTATTCAAATGGCTTATGTATACAGACACACACATCGTGTAGTTAGGTTTCCACATAGTTTGTGAGGGCATAAATTCTATAGTCCGTCAGCCAGGCACACTTTTAGTACTCGATCACTTGACACACTCGGTTATCTCTTCGTATTGAAAATATTGGGGTTAATAACAACGCTGAATAACGTCGCACAGGCTTTAGTCGACTCAATCCACTATCGCTTCTTCAAAACACATCGCAGTTGGGTCATGGGATTGCGTTTATTTTATCAGTTAAAACACATCGCAATTGGGTCATGGAATTGCGTTTATTTAATCAGTTAACTGATTATGATCATTATTAGAATAATATCTGGTACGTCAATAAAAGGCGGTGGTTAGCGACAAACTGTTTATTCGGGTCACAGTGCCCGACACTGTATATACTATTGTAATATAAACATCCTTCCATCGTCACATCTCTCCTCACTAAGCTTACAACACGGTTATTTTAAACTAATGATACACAGTATAAGTATTGTTATGTTAAATGTAAACTAAACTAACGTAAGCTAAATTTAACTAATGTAAACTTATTTAATGTAATCTAATCTAACTTATTAAAACGCTTAGCTCGATTGTGGGCACGCAGTGCTCGAGCCGATACACCAGGCGGTGTCGGTTCTGGCTTTTCTGAATCAGCCTTTGGTGACGATAATGTTGCTGACGGTGCATACACAACCTCACTGTCACCGCCCAATGCATCCTCATACAAATCATCGTTTGCTTCTTTATTGACTGAATTTCCTAAATTTATACTTTGTCTTTCCTCGTCTACCGTTCCCCCTGCCCCGCTCATTCGAGATAGAGAGTTATTGGGATCATTTGGTCGGCATGACGCCGCCATTCTAATTCGTCCCCCACCTTGCTGTATAGTCGCGAGCTAACACCGAGTCCCCCACGTCAAAAAGCCTATCGGTGCCTGAAACGCGTGCAACTTGGCGCTCCTGCTTGGCGCGCACAGTGGCCGCGACATCCGGCCGCAGCGCGTCCAGCCGGCTCCGCAGTCGCCGCCCTTGCAGCGCCACTGCGGGTGATACCCCAGTCGTCGCGTGCTCACAGTTACGATATTGTAACAAGAATCTACAAAGAGCCGCGTTTACGTCCTCATTTTCATACAATGCTCTTTTGATCGCTTTTTTAATCGTTTTAACAGCGTTTTCCGCCGCGCCATTTCCTTGCGGCCTGTAAGGAGCCGACGTTGTATGTGTAATATAGTTATTTGCACAATAAGTTTTAAATTCTTGGGACGCCAATGGTGGTCCGTTATCGGTCACGAGCTGTGACGGCAAACCAAAACGCGCGAAAACACTTCTCAAAACTTTAATTGTTGAGGCTGCATTTGTACTTTTCATTGGTAACGACTCAATCCACTTTGAGTGCGCGTCTACAATAACTAAATATCGAACGCTTCCACAATCTGCGAAGTCAGCATGTAAAACATCTTGCGACAACGTGCAATTTCGGCAAATGCAATTCATGTTCAACCCTAGAAGAAAACTTGCGGGACCAGTTCGTGTCAGGTTTATCAAATGACGTGATGCGGTCTAGGATCTTTGCGGAAAAGAAAATCCAATACAAAGAAGCGGTGGAGCTAGCCCTGGCTCTAGAAGCAGCAGAGAAACATGCTGAGGTGAGCGGCAGCACCACTGTGGCGGTGACAGCGGTAGACTCAACAGCAGTGGCAGGCGGCGCGGCAGGCGAACGCCTGCATTACGCACGCGGAGGCGGCGGCGGTGCCGGCGGCGGCGGACGAGCCGGCCAGCGGGGGCGCCAGGCACGCGCCGCGGGTGGAGGCGCAGCGGCAATCAGCGAAGGCGCAGGACCAGGCAACGGAGGCGCGAGCTCGCGCCCGCTATCTTGTTGGCGTTGCGGCAAGGCGCATGTGGCTGATAGATGCCGTTTTAGGAACTATAATTGTGATGAGTGCAATCAAAAAGGTCATTTAAAGGTGATGTGTAAACAAGCACGCAGCAAAGGTAGTAGGCAGAACTACGTATGCGAAGAGGAGTCAGATGACGGTATGTTTAACATTGAAGTCGCAGCTCGAGGTAACAAACCATATTTTATTAAGTTAACGATTGACAACATTAAAATTAAATGTGAAGTGGACACGGGTAGTCGTATCTCGGCTATAAGTGAAGAAATGTACAAACAGACGTTTTCGCATAAAAAAATAGTCGCGGACAATTTATTGTTACGTTGTTACTCGGGCTCACGGATTGGGTCTCTAGGTTACATTGAAGTAGATGTCTGTTTAGGGCGAATTAAAGGGAAATCATTGCGTCTTTACGTTATAAATGGTGGCGCCCGACCCCTTTTGGGACGAGAGTGGATGCGCGTTTTAAAAATAACTCAAATTACACTCAATGAAATAATAGATGACGACTTGGTGGCGCAATTACGTAATGAATTCCCTGAAGTATTTTGTGAGAGGTTAGGCACTTGTAAACAGCCCATCCGTCTACAGCTGACAGATAACAAACCGGTTTACGTGCGAGCGAGACCGATGCCGCTGGCACTCCGCGCATGAGTTGAAAGGGAATTGGAACGTTTAGAGACAGATGGGACCATCTACCGTGTAGATTACTCTGATTATGGGACTCCAATCGTACCTGTCGTCAAAGCAAATGGGGATATACGTATTTGTGGTGACTACAAGGTCACAATTAATCCCAAATTAAAACGGGATTATTATCCTTTACCGCGAATTGAAGAATTATTTGCAAATCTTACCGGTGGGGAGAAATTTACAAAAATTGATTTAAGACATGCGTATGAACAATGTTTTTTATCCGATGATTTGTATGAGGATGCATTGGGCGGTGACAGTGAGGTTGTGTATGCACCGTCAGCAACATTATCGTCACCAAAGGCTGATTCAGAAAAGCCAGAACCGACACCGCCTGGTGTATCGGCTCGAGCACTGCGTGCCCACAATCGAGCTAAGCGTTTTAATGCTTGCAAATACTCTGTCAGAGATTCGCCAGCCCGTTGCCTTCGCAATCTGAATACGTGGCGCTCCGCGATCTCTGAACGTTGAGGCTCCAAGTGTTCCGTCACCAGTTTTACTAGCTCGTCATACGTTTTACTCTCAGGAAAACTGGGTGCACATAAATCACACATTAACGCATACGTTTCTTCACCGACCACGGTTATCAGCATGGACACTTTCAACTCATTGTCAATGTCATTTAACTTTATGTACTGATTAACGCGACGAACGTAAGCTGGCCACTGGTTGGAATTTACACTAAACGGTTCAATTTTTCCGATCGGCATTTTCTAAAGTCTATGCACAATATTTTTACCAAGAAAAAAATATAATAATACAGATCCCGTACTCGTCGCCAATGGTACGTCAATAAAAGGCGGTGGTTAGCGACAAACTGTTTATTCGGGTCACAGTGCCCGACACTGTATATACTATTGTAATATAAACATCCTTCCATCGTCACAATATCAATAGAAGAATAGAATTAGCATAAAAATATTATTAAAATCTCGATTATGTTTGTAGATGTAATCCTTGGTCCATCCCTAGTATCCGGTGGAATGACACTGACAATTCACTCCACGTTCACTTCACTTAAGTTTTCACGGTGAGAAGGTTACAGAATAGCACAGCAGGATAACCCAGTGTCGGCGCATAGAATAGCACAGCAGGATAACCCAGTGTCGGCGCATAGAATAGCACAGCAGGATAACCCAGTGTCGGCGCATATGTGCAGTGAAAGAGCAATAGATTGAACCATGTTAATAAAGAAACTATTTGGATTTGTTGGTTATAGTACTAATTATATATGATTTTTTGACATATAACGGTTATCGCAGCAATTTTTTTTAAATCGTCAAAATATTTTTCTTTATTTTTACATATGAAGTCTGTCTCCACTAAAACTCAGAGACTCTTAGTACTAGAAAGCTGCTATTCGGCATAGGTATACATATTAATCACGCCAATAAAGTGCTAAAATAAAAACTCGAAATATTTTTTTTTAGGGTTTCTCCCCTTGTACGTAATGTGAGGATGATATTTTTTTTTCTCGTCTATTCCATTTTGTGGTCGTTCAAAAATATTGCGGGCACCATTTTTCGATTCAAGGATCCGTTTGCGAAATATTAAGCTATAAAGTTATATAAAGTAATTTTTGTTAGTGTCAAGTGTCGTCGTCGTCCCCTGCTAGCTTTTTTTTTTGGGTGGGAAATTATCAAATAACTTCTCCCGCTCTGGACGGAGCGGGAGGATGTGTCAGACTCTTACTGACTAAAACGCACCCGTGTTCCTTCCTTTGCCTGTGTTGCCAGGGACCTCGGTAACCCTTTCAAACTTTCCCGCGACCCCGGCAGCCCCCTGCCAGCTAAATGGTTGTTTATGGAGATGTGAAAAAAATCATGGCAGTAGTACATAATTATAATGAAATTATGGAGGCATGAGGAACAGGGTGTAAAGTTCACTCATCCTCCATAGAAAAGCGAGGATCCTCCGACCAGACGGGTGTCGTGTCTGGTGGGCAACTGCCCGACGGTTGATGTCGGGATGTTGTATATATGCTAGTTGCGCGGTAAACTCTGCTTGCGCGATGCAGGATTTTGCGTGACGTCAGTGTGATGCGTAGTTCGTATGTGGCGCTGTAGATGCCGCCACATCACTCCCCTCCGGAGACCGGAGGTCGATAGTGGGCTGAGTCGTGTATCTTGCGATGCTTGCCAGTGCCAGGTGGGGTTCCAGTGGGTCGGAACCGGTTGTCGCATAGTTCGCGGTGGGTCGGAACTGTCTGCGGTGATGCCCCAGTGAGTCGGGGTGGCGCTGCGTTATGCTCCAGTGAGTCGGATGTGGTACAGCGCCGGGTTGAGGGCTGACTGCTGGCGTCGACCAGGAGAGCGTTGAAGAGCTCTGCTTGTTGACCGGCCGTAAGTGCAGTGTGCTGTGCCAAGGTTGCTGATGAGGCTTAGGGTGATGACCAGGTATGCGCGGTCGCTGCATGCTGGTGGTCAGGATACCCGTTGAAGCCGTGGGTGCTGGCTGGCTGTGTGACTCGCCGCTCGAGAGCTTGAGGAAGTGTAGATGATGACGTCACGCTGAAGTAGTTGCACGAAGGCTGCGCTGACGTTCATATTCGGGGTCACCAGTATGGAGGCATGAGGAACAGGGTGTAAAGTTCACTCATCCTCCATAGAAAAGGGAGGATCCTCCGACCAGACGGGTGTCGTGTCTGGTGGGCAACTGCCCGACGGTTGATGTCGGGATGTTGTATATATGCTAGTTGCGCGGTAAACTCTGCTTGCGCGATGCAGGATTTTGCGTGACGTCAGTGTGATGCGTAGTTCGTATGTGGCGCTGTAGATGCCGCCACAAAATTAAAAGGCAAACTATCACAGCTAAGTAGACTTTACAATTTAACGAGTAATACTCGTAGTCGACCAACTTAAATTTGCAGTTGGAGAATTGACCGTGACGTATATAGATGTATGGGAGAACATGTTTTTAAACTATATTGTAAATTCATCCCAACTTCCCAATTACGGAACCCTCCATTGTGCGTGGTCCGACAAGTACTTGACCGGTCTTTTTCAAATTATACTCTTCTTCGCCGAGTGCACTTGGCGTAAAGTAAACTGAGACATAACGTAGAAATGCATTCTCAAACGAGATCAAACGGTCTGTAAGTTGAAAACTAGCCGTTGGCGCGTGGACGGTGAGCTACCAACTGGTAAGCGGCGCGTGAACAACAACCTGTCACCTCACTGATGTGGTTTTGCAGACGGCGCGGCGGCGCATTGGCGACAAGTGGGTGGATTTTTTCGAGGCGGGGCCGGGCCCTTGCTGCGCTGGTGCGGTGCTGTTATAACGAGTGATGACCTTTAGGAACGGGTTGTTACGTTTCACGTTTTTGTGATTTCAAGTAAATTCAATAAACCACATTATTTTTTTCAAGATTTTCATTTTAGCACTTTGTCGGCGTGATTAACATGTATACCAATGCCAAATTACAGCTTTCTAGTACTAAGAGTCTCTGAGCTAAGCCGAAACAGACAGACAGACAGACGAGCATGGCTAAACTTATGGGTTCCTTGTTGACTACGGAACTCTAAAAACTGTATTTTTTCCAACCCTGCGTGCTAGGCCTACAGTAGTTTTGTTAAAAGAAAACAAGAGCAGTCATGCTGCGTTACAGATTTTGGTGGGCATTTACCGCGCTACAAAAGCATGGTGATTCCATGCAACCGCTGTCATTAAACATAGAAAGGGAAATATCAATCGACTCAATGCGACGTAGGGACCGCGCGTTTCGTAAAAAAAGGGATCCCACTGATGAGAACTGGACATTATACAAGGCTGCAAGAAATAGATGCAATCAGATGATACGCAATGCTAAACGCCGCCATATTCTGTGTATTACTATCAATTCTTCCTCTTCTGCCGATATTTGGAAATTTCTTGGAACTCTTGGTGTCGGCAAACCGCGACACTTAGACCTTCCTAGTTCAATTGATTTAGACGATCTCAACCGTCATTTCTCCACTGTTTCTATCATAGATCGTATAACCAAGCAACAAACACTGTTTTTAATATCTAGTCTAACGCGTCCTCGTATTAATCCTTTCAGTTTCATTCCAGTTGAACCAACAGACATCAGAAAAATCATTCTCTCCATCAAATCGAAAGCGGTGGGATGTGACAATATAACCCATGGTATGATCGTAACTATTCTGGATCATCTCCTACCCGCGATTACCCACATTGTAATTTTTTCCCTGTACACCAGAGTATCCCCTTCCCTGTGGCGCAAAGCCTATGTTCGTCCACTACCTAAGGTATCTAATCCCTCTCTTCCTACCGACTTCCGTTCAATTTCTATACTTCCCTTCCTATCGAAAGTGCTCGAGGCCTGGGCCTGAAAAAGTTCTTATGCATGGTGCAGCTATTATTGAAAGTTTTGGTCTAATACCAATTGGACAGCTAACTGAAGAAGCTGCTGAAGCTAGAAATAAAGACTTTCGTAGGTACCGCCAACACCATTCCAGGAAATGCAGTAGAAAAACTACAAATGAAGACATTTTAAATAATTTATTGACCAGCTCTGATCCACTCATCTCAGCGAAACGTCACAAACTTCACAAAACAACCGTAAGCGTTCGACGAATTGAAGGCGATAGTGGCAGCGGATCCAACTTAATCTACGGTTGAGGTTGCTGCAGGCCTTGGAGTTAGTGTCAAAACAACATTGAAGCACTTGCGTCAAATCGGAAAGATAAAAAAGCTAGATAAGTGGGTGCCACACGAACTAAGCGACCAACAGCGAGACTTACGCGTCGAAGCATGCTTAAAACTACTGAATCAGCATAGAAACGAGGGAATTCTAAAACGAATTGTTACCTGCTATGAAAAGTGGATCCTGTACGACAACCGTAAGCGTTCGTCTCAATGGGTGAACCAGGTAAGGCACCTAATCAGTGCGCTAAAAAAAAGATTACTCATAGGAAGATGATGGTGACTGTATGATGGACCAGGCCGGACTTGTACATCACAGCTTCTTACCGAATGGCAAAACAGTGACGGCAGATGTCTACTGCCAAGAATTGCAAACAATGATCCTCTCATACTTCTGACTTTGTTCATTCTTCCTTTCATATTCAGTCCATTCTTCTTTGGAATGCGCTTCCTCTTGATATCAGGACGGCCACCAGTCGGTATGCATTTAAGCGGAAATTGCAGAGTTATTTTCAAAACAAATAGCGTAGAGTCATCTCAATTATGTATCTCTTTTCCTTGAATTTGTATGTATATATATATATAATGTAGGTATATATTGTAGTAAATATGTATGTATTTGTATTTTATGCTTGTAACCTATTTATGTATTTCTGTACTTATTCTATTTATAATCTATTATGTTATCTTTAATATTTATCGTTATTTTTATTTCCTATCAGAGCACCTGCCATCTTATCTCTTCACCACCCTTGGTTGACTGGTAGAGAATGCCTAAGGCATTAAGTCCGCCTTTGTACTTAATTGTGTGCGAGAAGTTTAAATAAATAAATAAATAAATGATGGAGAAGCTCACAATTCAACAACCGAGACTGGTCAATCGCTCTTCCCCATTGCTTCCGCACGACAATGCGCGAGCTCACACTTCACGACAGACCATCGCAAAGCTACAAGAGTTACAGCTCTCCGTCACCCACCGTACTCACCGGACCTTGCCCCAACAGATTTCTACTTTTTTCAAAATTTTGACAATATTTTAAGTGGAAAAAATTCAACACCCGAGAGGCAGTACAAAACGCTTTCGCTGACTTCATCACCTCCCGTCCGGCAGACTTCTACAGTAAGGGGATAAACAAACTGCCATCAAAATGGCAAAATTGTATAGATAATTTGGGCCAGTAGTTTGATTAGCTGAAATAAAAAAATACGATCAATTTTATATTTTAAAATTTTGATACATAGGTATCTTCAATTTCATAGGTATAGACCTAATATTATAGCAATAAAAGAGGATCACATTCTTCCATAAATTCAGTATTGTTCTCAAGCGATATCGATTTCATTGTGTTCACAGGAGGTTGTTGGTGTTTGATTTAAAAATCCGGCTATTGATGTGCTGGTGGTGGGCATTTGTGTTGCTGGAGCGGCAAATGAAACCGATGTTGTGAAATTTATTCTTCATATTTTCGGGACACTTTTTGCAATTTAAGTTTATTTGCCATTAAAAATTTGTACTCTGCATTATAGAAATTGTACAAGACATGTTTTTTTACCATCGACTTCAGAAATTACCAAAAACTGATCCCAAACTTAGCTACGAGAGCTTGAATATTGATTTATTCACAAAAACTTATTAAAAAAAACACGCTCATATACCACCCGGCCCGGCCAAAACAATATGAATACTGATAAACATTAACAATAACAATGCAAGCGTAGTCACACCTGCCTGCCCCTTCTCTCCTCATACCTAGGTTGCGATTTTGGTAGGAAAGTGCAAAATAAAAATGCGACGTTGCCGTTTCCTAAGGCTAAATAATTTCTTAAGCAATTTGTTCGTTCTAAAATAATATGTAAGTATGTTATATGGCTTAACCTAAATTAAACAAAATGGTGAATTATTTCATAACATAACATAACACGCCTTGTTCACCATACCCGAAGTGTTGGGCAGACGTGTACCTGTAGTACACCCACATTTCGCCAGTTATGTTTTAAGTCCCATGTAATAGGGGGCGAGCCTATTCTAACAAATGTCTCGCTCTTGGTTCCTTTGACCAAAGAGCTCTGATTATAATTTATATTCTGTTTTCACCCTCAATCAATAATTCACCTGTACCTAGTGTTGCGTGATTGAGCAGTAAATTTATGACGGATAAGCCATGTACATATTGTGCAAGACGAAATGTAAATAAAACACAATCTTACAATATGATTATAATTTATTTATTAATAGTTTATAAAGACGTTATCGTACAAATATTTCAGAATCAGCATTGCATACAAAATACCCTCAATAAAAAAAAACAAATTTCTCGTTTTGTTCATTATACAAGGTGTCAACGCTTCCCAAACGTTTTCGTAAGTACAGACTTATACGCAATTGGAAATCGTTTATATACAAGACTACGCACCAGTTACAAAAATCTCCGTTTTTCATGTAAAAAATAATAAAAAAATGGTTTTAATCCCATGTCGTAATTATAAAAGCATGGAATGGACGATTATATAGTTGGGAGCGGATCAAGCTTACCCTACGTGATACCTTACATTAACTTACCTACCTTACATGTTCATTAATTAGAAGCCAGACTCAGTGCAGTACACCTCCTACACACTGGCGACATGTCGCGACAGCTCACGTCTAAAAGTCGCAAGTTTGCTACGATCTATTTCAATTGGTTTGCGCTAAGATCGCCTTTGTGTAGAAAATATTTGAATCTGTCAAATTAACTATGCACAACTTTTTACGGCTGAGATAATCAACTTATTTGAATTTATTATGATGACTACTTTATTAGTGGGTTGCACTCGTGTATTGGAGCACAGACAATCATGTTAGTTTATTTATTTGGAGTGATTGTGTTGTCATGCAGAGTTAATGTTGTCAGACTATTATATTGAGCAATGTACCGGGACATCGCAGGCGAGGGCAGCGCCTCGAGCACTCGTCTGGTATTGCGTCAATCCCTGTTAACTTAAATTAATTACGGTACAGTGTTACTGCAGTTATGTGCTGTTTGTAGGCGTCAGTCTCACGATGTTAACATTTCACTAACCTACAGGAAACGACGGTACTACAGTACTGGGGGCTGATAAAAAATTGTATAAAAACCATCGACTAGACACTACGATATCCAATAAATATTTTTCGAAAAATTTCAGAATAATGTCTTCCATACTAATTTATATACCATACAATCTAGAATAAATAATTCAAGCGATACGAGTGACGGTCACAAATATTTTAATATAAAAATAATTCGACATAAGCAACGTGACGGCAGATCTACCAGTTATAAGAAAAATAATCTATGATTACAATAATAGGGTGAAGCGATATTTTCATTATGATCACATTCGCGCTACGTCGCGCGACACCATCTTAATAGTACTAAATGCAAATCAGGGCGGCGCCTTGTGAGTGACGCATTTTAAATTATGTTTTTTTTTAGTACGAAATGTGTATCATCAATGCAGGGGCATTGACTAACATTCCTATTTTATAATAATTTAATATAAACCATTGGCAGCAGATTCCGTCTCAGAATTAGCTGATTGGGTCGTTCGTCGCCGCCACGCTTCAACAAGATGGCGGCTATAGGAAACTAAAATGGCGTCAGTAAAAGCGCGCGCCCTCGGAGTTGACATTCTCGATATGAAGTTAAGTCCCACGCCAATCTGCAGCGAGCGCTGCGTCGTGAACAAGACGTGCATGATGATGGAAGAGTATTGCGAGTAGGATTTGTATGAGATCCTTTTGAACATGATTGTTTGGATGATTTGATGAGATGATGATGAATGACTGCCTCAAACTAAAGGCTTGTAAATGAGCCAACTTAGGCCCATCTGTAGTGACAGAACCATTAGGGAAACAGTTTAGGACGAATTGGTAGTGTTACAAAACCGAACATTTTAGACTCTGCCGATTTTAGTCAGCAGTATGACGATGACGTGTTGTCAAAAGGATCCCCTAGCAGTGCGGCCGGCCGCCTAGTACTCCCAGTGCGTGGCGCTGCCCAGGTCGGGCCCGGCCAGGCGGAAGTTGCCGTTCTTGGCGGCGGCCAGGTAGTGCCCGCCGTGCGCGGCGCGGATGGCCAGGCGCGTGGGCTCGCGCAGCTCCAGGTGGAAGCCCTGCGGCGCGTCCGCGTCGCACGCCACCGCCTCGCTGTCGGCGTGCCAGTAGCAGCCGTTTTGTCCTGGAATTTGGAGATTGCGATGTAGACCATTTTAGATACACATAGGCTGACAGTACTTATTTCGACCACCTGGGGCAACCCATCATTTTGGAATTGTCGAACAGCTTGCCACTGCCGACGACAACATGAAGGCGTGATAACTTTAAGTGGCCTTGTCTGGTGTCCGAAAAAATATTTAAAGCACACGGTGAAGTAAACCCGCATTTAAGCCACGCTTCTCCGTGAGTCCTTTTTTACACCGCGTGCGAAAATGAATACATTTATTTTTCCGCGTCTTTTAACCAAAGTTTTTTTTTAACAATGTGACCATTATAGTTCGTCGCCGAACGTAGTTTCATCGCGACTCAAATCTGCGCGATAATGTGGCCGCAACCATAGATCCGATTTTGGTCACGCGCCTCTAAATATATTATAATTATGTCATCTATGCATTCAGACAAGTGAAATCGTATGTTGTGTCCTAACTTGGAATCCCCTTTTCAGTTTTTAGCAAATATCTCAAAAACTAGACGTCCTAGGTCAAAAATAATGAAATTTTCATTTTCGAGTGTTTATCCTGATACCCCAGGATTCTTGAGTACAGATTAGTGGTAGTCTAATTAACCTTGGCCTTTTTTCAAAATATTTTCAAGTGTTTGACCTGACACCTCCGGGATTCTTGAGTACAGATTAATGGATGACCGCTTATTAACCATGACCGCGACCTTTTTAAAAAAAATCGAGTGTTTGACTTGATACCCCCGGGATTCTTAACAGATTAATGGATGACCTATAATTAACCTTGAACGTGACCTTTTTCAAAATATTTTCGAGTAGTTGTGACCTGCGGCGTGTATTGATATTGTAATTGTGTGTAATTGCGTTATACTAAAGTGATTTTTAGCAGAGTCACTATTTAACAGTGTCCTTCAGGGGCTAGCCCAGGTTTAAATAGTATACGTGTTGACCGCGTGCTTATCACGCTGTTTGAAATGGTCTACTTCCCTCCAGTTCCATTAAAAAAAAATATTTTCATTGAAAATTGGGCGGGTTTATATCACACGAGCTATAAAATAGTATATGATAGGTACTCATCGGGCGTTAACTTTACGCCGTACTATTTCAGAAATAATATCCCTGCTAGGCGAATTTTACTGACTCAAAACGGGATATTCAGGTGACCAACAACCGAGGCGAGCGTTTTAGTCCGATCAACGGGGCTTTTGTAACCCGAAAAATTCTCCCGCCTATGAAATTTGGCATATGATGAAGTTAGGTAATACAGATTGCAGATGTACAATAAACAAACAACTTTTATTACGAGAAGTTAGGTATTTTTACCTAAACATGAAAATCGCTTATAACTCTCTGAGAATATTTCCTCAGACTGAAATACTTTCTGTATACGTACGTATGTACTAGTTAGAATAAGTATGTAAAGGCATTCAACATTTTTTCGATTTCAGAGATACCCCAAATGTAACTTTTAACACTTTGCGCTATAACTTCTACTGAAAAATTGGTCTGCTAATTGTTATTTTTTAATATGTTTTTATATCCTTAAATACATAGCTTTGTTTAGTTATCCAAAAGATTTTCCTTTTTAATCATATTTTTTGTTTTTTGTTTAACTACGTAGTGTGAAAAATAACTCCGTCAATTTTTATACCTTTATTAGTCATATGATTTAATATTAAAACAGATTTATCAATTATCCAACAATTTTTTGAACGTTCATATATTTTTAGAACAGTTCGCTGATTTTTGCTATAGCGTAAGGGTTGACCTTCACTTGACCGCTCGGAACTGCTTTGCCACGCAGTTCTGCAATAGTAGGCGAGTTTGGTGGCCACAGCTACAACGCACAACGTACAACGGGCGTTTATAAATTGGAAATTTTAAAAGGAATATTATTTTATTAAATGCATTTAAAATAAACGTTAGATACTACCTGAAGGACTTTGTACAATATGTAAAAAAAAGGCAATAAGTCTAATAATGTTTAGAAAGGCACCTACTGAGGAGATATCGAGTTAAGAAAAAAAAAAATTTCGTTCAAGTGTTCGAACAATATACTTATGTGAATAATTGCTCAGGTTAATTCAATACGTTTATCACTTATGAGTCCTATTTTGATAGATTTTCCAATAAGCCAATGGAAATTCGACCTAATACCAAAGTTTTTACAATCTCAATTTTTGCTAAGTACAAGTATTGCCGTCGCTTAGCAACGATCGGATGCGGGTGTGAAGAGGGGTGCGGGACTCGCGCAGAGGTGCGGTGACGCGGGCGGCACTTTTTCATCGTGGTTTTACCAAGAGGTATTTTATGTTTATTTATTGTTTTCTACAACATATTTTTTTATCGGTGAACGCAGATGCTGAAAAAAATGTACAATATTTTTTTTATACAGAATGTACGAGAAAAGTGTAATAAAAAAGGGTGAAGTACAGATCATCAAACTGAACAACTTTCTCCGTAATCGCGAAAAGTTATCAACTGTCCCATAGATCACAAAACTGTCAACTTCAATACCTACTGGATGCAAATATATGCGACGGCTTTTTTTTTTCTTTTATTATTTCGATCTACAATCAGCCCTTGAGCTTTAATTCAAGCTTTAAGCAGTTCGAGGATGTTCACATCCTGGAAGGCGTCATCTCGTTATTTGATTTATTAGTGTTGGTTAGATTGGCGCTATTCGTTCTCTTTTAAGTCTGTTGGCACAGTCTGTACAGCGAGTTCAGTTTTATGCCGTTGAAGTATTTCCTTATAATTCTTGCAGGACCTTTCTACAACCTCCTTGATAGTTGGGATTTGTAGGCATTCATGCACTTCAATGTTTTTTGTGAACCAGGGTGCACCACAAGGTTTTTAGCGCTTTAATTTGGAAGCGCTGTTTTATCTCAATATTTGAGTGGCTTGCCGATCCCCAGAGCTCTATTTTATATGTCCATACAGGTTTAAGGATGCATTTGTAGATTAGATGTTTATTTTTGAAACTTAGTGATGACTGTCTGCCTGTGAGCCAGTGCTTTTTTCTTAGTTGTGTTTGCTTGGTCCCTTTTGGTCTTTATATGTTCACGCCAGGTAAGTCTTCTGTCGATGTGCATACCTAAGTATTCGTATGGCGAAGGTAATATGGACAGACTTGGCAGCATTAGCCTAGATTCTCTACTTTTTCAGCCATGATCCAATATTGTTTGCTTTGAAGTGGGTAGGTCAGCAGGGTAGATGTGTACAGAACAGGGCCCAGCATAGAACCCTGGAGGCATGAGTTTTTATGGCCGTTTTAGTGACTTAGTTATTTTCTATAGGGAATAGTCATCTGCTTTGTGGGGTGATAAAATCTTTAGTTTATCTTGCAGAGTGGCGTTATCGTATTCTTTAAGCGTTTCCTTTCATTACTTTTGTGCTTTATTGAGGGCTCTTTTATCATGTGCGTTCCTGCTTGTTTTCCAATGTCGTCTCAGTCTCCATTTTACAGCTACCTTCTTCCTTATTTTAAGTGTATAATCCTGTTCTTGAGGATTGTATTTTATACATGGTGGATGAGCAAATAAGCGATTTTGATAGATTTTGCGTTGGTGTTACAAAAAAAAAACAATGTATGGCGTACAATACTGTTTGGAGAGAAATTGGGCGAAAAACGACAGTTTGTACAAAGGAAAGGTTGCACAATACCTTACTGGATGCGTTGGAGGCCTGGAGCGACGATACGTATGCAATTTCACGAATCTTTCTTGTTTCTTCGAGTTTCAACGCACGAGTTGCGAGCGCGACGCGTTTTCGAATACAATCGACATATTTTTTGTCTTCTCTCGTTCATATGTATGAAGTGACGCGATTGCGCGGTTCGGCGCCACTTGGTGTACCCATCGTGCTCACACGCGAATGAAAGGCAATGTGCAGGATGGGACCTGTCCCATCCTGCACATTGCCTTTGAATTAATAGATATAGTTGGTGCAACTTCCTATCTCCTAAGATTGGAAGTAAGGAAAGGAAGTTAAGGAAAAATAGACAGGAAATGACAATAAGTAATAAAATTCTAATCGGATCAGCGTAACCACGAAGTAGACATCCAAGCGGCTGTTTGGATTAGGTTAGTTGTATACCAGGCTACATTTTCTATGTTTTCCTCTGTTTTGAGGGGCATGTGCAAGTTGGTATTTTCTTCTATAAAGTTCTTCTTCTATAGACTCCCAATTAGTTTTACGATTGTAAAGAATCTCGCGGGGCTCTTTACAAATAATTGTGGTGCTTAGTGTGCATGTTACTGGTGAATGATCGGTGTTACCGTCCAGGCATGATTCGACTTTTGTGTATAGTACTGACATTCCTTTGGTAAGAAAGAAATCGATGAGGTTAGGTGTTTTGTTGGGATTAGATGGCCAGTGAGTTGGCTCTCCTGTAGTCAGTAAATTGAGTGAATTTAAATCTATGGCCTTCTTAAATTCTCTGCCTCTGGTTGTGGTCAGTCTGGAGACCCAAATGATATTTTTGGCGTTCCCATTTCCTTCAGCGACATATCTGCCACAGTGTTTTAAGAAAATCGCTAAACATTTGTTCGTCAACTTGATGCCGAGGCGGGGGGCAGCGATGTTAGGTGGGCTCTGCCAATCGTCTATCGATACAACAGTAGCTTGTAGGTATGCTTGCTTAAAGTTTGGGAGAGAGTGTTGTTTTATACTTTCTTTTATTATAATTGCAGTCCTAGCATGTGATGTTCCATCGGGATGATTAGTGTGATATATGTTATATCCTTTGAGAAGGATGGCTTTTTTGTCAGTCATGTGTGACTCTGAGATTAGGAGAATCTATTTTGTTGTGTTTCATGAAAAATCCTACTTCCTGTTTATTAGGAGACAGACCATTTACGTTCCATGCTGCGATGCGTAGAAATTTCATTTCAGATATTGGGTAACTAGAGTCGCAAGGAGACCCATTAGGGTGCCTATTTGTTGTATGAGAATATCTATTTTCTCTGACTGTTTAGTGATGATTTGTTCTAGTGGATTTGTTGGCTTATATTGTATATTCTCTTGTTTTTTGTTCCATTGTGCAGTGTTTCCTGTGTCTTGAGTGCGTGGATTAGGTGGTTGTTGTTTAACGTGGCTTCTTGGCTGTAATTGTGGAAATCCATCAATTTGAAAGGGGAAAGTGTTATTTTGTGGATTCATATTTGGTAATGCAGCTTTATGGTGGGGTTGCTGTGAAATTTTCCTTGCGCGAATCTCCTTGTATACTTGGCACCCCTTGTAGTTAGCGGTGTGGTCTCCAAGGCACAATGTACATGTGGCTGGTTTGTTCCTGACTTTTTTAGGCGACTGCCTAAAAAAGACAGGAATTTAGTTCTATGTCCTTCTTCGCATTTAACGCAACGGTAAAGGCGCATGCAGTTATTTTTAGTGTGCCTATATTGTTAACATCTAGCGCATTGAGGAATTTAATTTGTATTTTCGTGGATATTCTATCTTATCTTTCGTATGGTATATAGAATATATAAATGTTTATATTCGGGGTTGTTTGGGCCAGTTTCTACATTCACGAAAAACATGTTCAGTGACTTCTTGTTTCTTCTTGAGAGTCCACATATGATTTCACCTCTGACTTTATTACCAGTTTTTTTTTCTATTTCCTCAACAATGACTTCTTTTGGAGTCGTGTGGTGCAGATTCTTAGTCACGATTCTGCAGCTCCTCGTGTCTTTCTGTGTGAACGTATGGCTCATTCTTTCGAATTAGGTCTATGATATTTTTGTACGCTTCACTTGTCTGCGCCATTACTCTCAACTGATCTATTGACTATTTTATAGGTGTAAGTGTCGCTTGGTACGGAACTATTCAGTTTTGATATGTCCGTAATACCATATAGGATTAGCGGTGGAGGTTTGCTATTTTTTTTAGCAAACCACCACCTTATCCTCTTGACTTTCCATTGGTTCAGCGGAGTCATCAAGTGTATCTACTGGAAGTCCACTGTATCTGTTGGAAGTATTAATAGAGCTCTGCGAGTTCTGTGATAGGTTCTTATGTCCTTCCGTAGACGGTGGGCTATTAGATAGCCTCTTTTTCTCTTTGGGTTGCGTTGGGTGGGTATTCTTTGCCATGTGAGAGGACACCTGGTGTCATCATTCTCTATGGTGATCCTCGCTGGTGATGTGGGAGGTAAGTCTTTCCCCTTTGTAGTGCTAGTTGTGCTTGGTTTATTTCCAAGCGAGGAAGATCTAGGTCTTGAGATAAAGAGGCTCGGATGAAACGCCTGCTGTATAAGATTCCTTGTTGTGCTGCCAGTAGCATTATCTGTCACAGGCGCCTGGTTAACTACCCCTGCGCAGACGTCGGTAACCAATTTCCCACTCGCGTACCTGCGAGCGCCGGGCGTTCGGATCGCATGTCAAATCGACATCGTTATCATTCAGACTTTCATATTACGAGTTGGGACATACCTACATACAGCACTTTCCCAAGGTACTGGTAGGTAGGTCGCACTTTTGGAAGGGATTTAATCCTACCCAGGCCTGCGAATGCCTAGGCAGATTATTTACCGCCGCCTGTTGCTCGGCGTGGCTGCTCATTTAGCACCACCCGAAGGACACGTATAGGGTGGGCCTAGGAGAAGGTGGTAAAACTTATGGACGCGAGCAGCTTCATCCCCCTTATAGGACGGCTGATATTTTTTTCGCGATTACGATGTTGGTCCCACGGAGAAAGTTGTTCAGTTTGATGGTCTGTACCACACCGTTAAAGACCTCATCTTTCTGGTACACCCTGTATATTGTTCGGACACTTATGAACGAAACTTTTTTTTTTCTTAACTCGAAATCTCCTCAGTAGCCTTTCTAAACATTATTAGACATATTGCCTTTTTTTTCGCATATTGTACAAAGTCCTTTAGGTAGTATCTAACGTTTATTTTAAATGCATTTAATAAAATGATATTCCTTTTAAAATTTCATATTTCTAAACGCCCGTTGTACATTGTGCATATTAAGCTGTGGCCACCAAACTCGCCTACACTGTTGCAGAAGTGCGTGGCAAAGCAGTACCGAGCGGTCAAGTGAAGGTCAACCCTTACGCTCTGGCATAAATCAGCGAACATATCCTAAACAATACCTATATGAACGTTCAAAAAATGTTGGATAATTGATAAATCTGTTTTAATATTAAATCTTATGACTAATAAAGGTATAAAAATTGACGGAGTTATTTTTCACATTACGTAGTTAAGCAAAAATCAAAAAAATATGATTAAAAAGGAAAATCTTTTGGATAACTAAACAAAGCTATGTATTTAAGGATATAAAAACACATTAAAAAATAACAATTAGCAAACCAATTTTTCAGTAGAAGTTATAGCGCAAAATGTTAAAAGTTACATTTGGGGTATCTTTGAAATCGGAAAAATGTTGGATGCCTTTACATACTTATTCTAACTAGTACATACAGTAAAACGGGGTGAATAGAAATGCAGGGGTGAATCGGGACGAAACTTTAAAATGGATTTTAACGTTGAAATAATATAATTTGTTGCCAAAAAGAGCTCTAATGTGTTTATTGAATAATAATTAACGACTAACTTTCTTTGTTGGCAGCAAACTGTATTATTTCAACGTTAAAATCCATTTTAAAGTTTCATCCCGATTCACCCCTGCATTTCAATTCACCCCGTTTTACGGTACGTACGTATACAGAAAGTATTTCAGTCTGAGGAAATATTCTCAGAGAGTTATAAGCGATTTTCTTTTTTAGGTAATAATACCTAACTTCTCGTAATAAAAGTTGTTGGCTTATTGTACATCTGTAATCTGTATTACCTAACTTCATCATATGCAAAATTTCATAAGCGGGAGAATTTTTCGGAATCTCCATATAATAAATATCCTCGTTGATTGGCCTATTTGAGATACAGATCCTCAAAAATAAAAATAAAACAGATGCAAGGACGTTTAGCTACTCAATCTACATAGCCAGAATATTTTTGAAGGGTCGATAAAGAGTTAACTTACCTTTGAAGTAGACAGCGCCCTTGGGGCCGCGGATGACCTGTATGGTCTCGTAGTTGGCCTTGTTGCACTCCAGCCGCACGCCCTTGGGCCCCACGAAGCCCTGCTCACACTTCAGCACTAGGATAGGCCTGCAAACAATGTTCAGTTGAAAATCCCGGAAATGATGGATGGACGGATGGCCTGTCAATGTCATTTAAGCGCCAAAAGATCCTTGTAGCATTTATATTTTACAGTTTTAGTTTTAGTGCTATGCTTGCCCTGCCCTTTTTATTTTGCGAATACTAAGGAAGTGTAAGTCATTATTATGATTTAATTTTAAGTTGAATGTTGTGTTTCAAGTAAGATGATAACATCAAATTGTGGGATGTAGTCTTTTGTGTAAATAATTGATTTGACGAACGCGAAAAAATATGTTACTTTTCTTGTACATTAGCCATTATAACACATTGTAACCCACCTGTTGATGAGATAGAAGTAATATTTGCAGTTCTCCTCGATGGCGTCTGCGTTGGCGTACAGGTGCCCGGAGCGCTTGGTCATCAGGTACTTGCCGTTGTTTGCGCGGAAGGCCACGGCGCCGTCGCCCTGCCATTCCAGCTCGAATAGAGCGTTTGATGACCTGGAGACGGAAAGTAGTATGTCAGAAAGAATTTACACATTAAAAAAAAGATGTTTGGATAAAGGTTGGCTGTTTCAGGTTCATCACACTATCATTAACTGGAATGGAAGCAAAGAGGCTATGAATAAAAGTAGTGAGCGGCGTGAAACTTCTTGTTCTAACTGTAACAGAATTTTCTTAATTTTAAGTACAATGATGGATTGCTGAGTCAGACCAACCTAATTATGAGGAATCAGGATTTTCCTTTTGCCGTTTGAATTTTAGCAACTTTTGTCTGCCAAATTCCACCAATTTGGCAGACAAAGTCCTCCTAATCTTTGTAATGGAACATACTTGTTGTCACCGGAGGCCTGGATGCCGCCGCCGGTCTCCAGCGTCCAGTAGCGGTCCTGCATGGTGCGGATGTACCAGCGTTTCGTGGCCCAGTCGAACTCCAGCTGGAATGTCTCGTGGGAAGAAATCTCGTCCTGGTTTGCTGTCACGTCAACTCCTGGAAACAATAGAAAACTGTTAGGTTCTGGTTTCTGGTAAAGATTGTGTCTAGGATATCAGATTCTAAGTCAACGAGCGATGTTTATGGTGATTGTAATAACAAAAGGTAAAAAAGGATTTTTTTTCTAAAATAATTCTAATATTCTTGTGGCCATTACAGGCATACACCAGCGTGTTTGTGAAGTCTCAAGTTTACCAATAATCTATCCAATTCTATAACATCCGTTCTAAAATACTGCACACGCATTGGATAGGCTACCTACATGCCATGCGCTGTGGCGTAGTAATAAATAGTTCATGTTGTCTTTCTGGTAGATGTTACCCTAACTCGTAAGTTGTATGTATACTAACCAAATGGACTTGGTCTACAATAAAAGCTTTTAGTTTTATAAAGATTTCCCTGTAGGTACGCCCTCTTGCCTATTGTTACCAGACTTACAACATATTCTTTAAATCCTATTCAGTCAGGAAAACACCTTTTCTTTTTGTAACCAAACAAACCGACTCGATCTTTCTGGACCACACTCTACATTCAAGAGGACAGCTGACCGCCTGTTGGTCTGTTTGTCAGGCACTTGAGACCGTATGGACCAGAGTACATCGGTAAATACTACAGTAGCTCAAGGTATGAGGCACAAGTGGGGCAGGACTTGGGAAGCCATGTCGAGTGCCTCTGGTTTGGATGAGGAGATTTATTATTTTATTCAGCAAGCCCCATGCGTCTGATGCGAGTTCTGGTGGAACTTCCGCAAAAACTTTCACCCCCCGAGGGGATGAAAGTTTAAACAATCCTTCCTTGGCGCTCACTTTCGTTACTTAGATTTGTTCCATGAACTTTTCCATAAAGATTTGTTCTTATGGAACAAATTACCTAAGGTAGATGTATTTATGATTATATTTCCGTAAATACATATTTGTTTCGGTCGCGAATCTTTTTTTACAAAAATTGTAACTTGATAAAAAAACCAGCAAATGGCAAAAAACGTAAGTACATTTACATTTCGCGGGCTACCACTGCGGATCCACCACAATGCTACACTTCAGTTGTGCAACGGCAAAGATAGCTCTACAGCTACCTTCGAAGTCCCTGAATTATGCTTGTTAAGGCAACTCCTAACTAGGAAGATACTTAAACTGCAACCTCATTTGGTGGAAAGGGTACAAACATGGGACTTTATATTATAGTATGCTTAAGTTTTAATGCAAAAGAGACTGACACACGTATTTGAGATGTTATTGTAATACTGCCTTTGGTTAAACATTTTCAGCTGGTCAGATATTGTTTAGTATTTTCATACCATAACAGACTCATCACTAAACTCAGCATGGCACTGGAGTCTCTCTTGGGATACAACGTAAGTAAAGTATCGTTAAACTTCAGTCCCATGTGACACAGGACTCATGTAAGTGTAATCACGCTTCACGTGTGGCCCCGAGGGGGGTGGGTAGAGATCGTAATTGAGCTGTGCATAATAATGAATTGGTTGGCGACTTGTTATGTTACGGTAGACGGTTGGAAATTAGATTAGCTTTGGTATATTTTCATAACATAACAGTTTCAATACAGACCCATGTGTTGTGCCGTACACGTTCATTAGGTACAGAGATGTAACATCACTTACACCTGTAAGTGATGTTACATCTCTGTGGCGTCAGTTTTAGCGTATTAAGAAACGATGCTTATTTTTAGTTCCTAGGGGCCATTCAAGTATTACGTAAGCAGAATTTTAGTAATTCTACCCCCCCCCCCTCCCCCTTGTCAGTATTGGTAAACAAAGCTCCAACCCCCCCCCCCCCCCCCTATGCTTACGTAAACATTGGTACTTATACATATTTTATATGTTCAGGTTTCTTTATTGTTATTCATGAGTCTAGAAATAAAGAATTTATAGACTACACAAGAATTGAATGCCCATTTAAGTAATTTCCTTATTTCGGTGCTTTATAAATTAACCATAAGAGCAAGTTAGCAATATCAATTATTTTGGGGAATCCCTAAACATGCTTTTCGCTTTCCAACATAGACAGTAGGGTTGTCACATTTGTTCAAAACAGAATCTTCTAAATGTTTCAAAAAAATCAGAAAAAGTACATAAATACATATTGCTGACGTAATCACCATCCAGACTGCCCCGTCTCCCATGTCATCAAAAATAAGCACAGCAAAGACCTCCGACCCGCCTTTGGTGCTTACGTAATAGTTGAATGGCCCCCTACAGATTCTAAGATATTAATCCCTAGACCTAATAATCCAAATACTAATTGTCGTGATAGCTCAGTGGTTAAAGCCTCTTATGCACGAGGTTGTGGGCTGTGGGTTCAAGTCCGGGCAAGTACCAATGTGACTTTTTCAATACATAATGTAATTTCGGAGTATATCTTGGACATTACTGAGACCGGTGAAGGAAAACACCGTGAGGAAACCTGAACTTATAGTTTCTGAAACTACTAACCCGTCGTGAGCAAGCCTGGTGATCAATGCTCATGCCTTCTTTGTATGAGAAGGGGCCTTAGCTGGTGTTACTGATCCCCTGTGATATTAACACAGATATTACGGTAAAACACAACAATTTGTAACTCTTCTATCTCCCGGAAGCTTAGCGTTAGAACATAAGGTTCAAAGTAATGTACAAGTTGAAGCCAGGAAGCGCCGCAATCGCATCAGTGGGCCGGTGTGAGTTAAAGATTTGCCGCGCGGCTGACAGGCGATCGTGCGCAACGACTGGCTGAGAACAGGGGTGGCAGAATGGCAAGTTGTATAATAAAATGAACTGGAACACTTTATAATATAAAGTAGCATGCAAATGAAACACCATGTGGTTCTAGCCAGCAAACGTCTGATCTAACCTTTTTCCTTTAAATGCTTGCTCTCTCTCGCCCCCTCCCTGGCCAAAGGTAGTTTGCAGTACCTACACTGTGTAATTTTAGTCTGTAAAACCAGCTGTACACACTCGTCGAAACATCTCGACCCAAGGCGAGCCGAGAGCAAGTGTGTAGGTATATATGGTGCTCTCGTCTCTTCAAGCTCTCTGATGTACTCTCGCCGAGTTTCACACCCGAGACTGTCGACGAAAGGCTCTTGAAGAGGCTGTCAGATCTCTGATCCCTTTGATCGACCCAGGGCGCTGGACATAAGTCAGGATCTCAATGTGTAAAAAAAGGGGTTTCATTAATTCGTTCACTATTGTGAAAGACTCTCGACGAAAGGCTCTCGAAGAGACTGTCAGATCCCTTTGATCGACCCAGGGCGGTGGACATAAGTCAGGATCTCAGAGTGTAAAAAAGGGTTTCATTAATTCGTTCACCATTGTGAAAGAATTCATGGAACCCTTTAAACAACTTCTTTTGTATAAGAAATGAATGGAAAGAATCCTTGTTTGTCTCAAAAGAATGAATACAAACAAACAAAAGCATTTTTATGGAGACATTACGGTATGTGATCGTGATTGAGTCATACGTTATGTATGTAGATCAATACCCATGTATTCAAATTAGTTACGAGAATAGTACAATGGAAATTAAACCATTTATTGTGTAGTGCATCTCGACAAGCGAACCAATGAACCACAAATAACAACCGTTGTGTTAAACCGTTATTTTTAGTAAACAACAAGTAACTGCTATAATTAGCAGTAAGTCGTGTTATTAACCTATTGTAAGAAGACTAAAGTTTTTCTTATTTCAATTAGATATTTTCATGTCGTAAAGATTTTATGGCTTCCATAATTCTCGTTTAAAGCTTTTCTTGTCCTAATTGGACCATTATTAGCTAACTAGCAGCCGTAATCTCTCTTATTTTGACAGGTCTATAATTCATATTTATACACGGTTGACAATGTTTTTGAGAAACTTAATGATTATGTAGGTATTTTTAAAGTACTTCGGAAAATGAGAGAAGATTTCATGTAAGTTGGTACGTTTTGGCATAAGCTGAATCCTCTCAAAACACGATTTCAATAAACGCAGTTCGATTGGCAGCCCTGCTCGCATCGTGCGCTATCACCGGGCTATGACCAGCGCGCGCGCAGGTACCGCTAGCGGCTCACGGCGCAGATGCATTGCCAGACATTATTTGTTATATATCGAATAGGCTCAGGCGATATTCCACTAAATTTGATTTATCTGATGGAAGAATTGTGTAGGAAAATATCGTAGTTGCAGATTTGATATAGCAGCACATAGGAGGATACCGCTAGCCCTTAGTTCACACACACAGGCTTCAGTGTTTAGTTAGGAGCCTGCCTGTGTGGAAGGTATGATACAGAATAGGGACCTAAGTCACTGCTAAAGGCAACTTGCGGGACATCATCATCTCTCATACAATTCCTGACTGTAGGTATTTTATAAACTTTACAAAACTTTTATATTTATATTTATGCTACATGGCTTGCTATCTGGCTTCCTTGCTTGCTACCTTGCTAACTGGCTGCTTCATTTAGCACGACATGGGAAAAAGAAGACAAAAGAGATAGGTACGAAAGAAAAAATTTAACCCCATTCACCAGCAGCGAGAACATTCTATCAGAAATCAGACGACGAAGATAAAAATAGCAGTTAAACCCTTTCACACACTTGAGAAGCCTTTTCTGTCAAGTACTCTCTTTAAAGGCTCTAAAAGTTCAACTATCCATCACCATCACATCAAAGATATAGGTATCGACAAGCGAGGTGGCGGAGCGTGTAACACAGTCGCGCCCGCGCCACAGCCGCACATTACTGCGCGGGCGCATAATTACAGATGTTATCCGCGGCGCCGCTCCGCTACCTGACTGGCGGTGACAGGAGTGGCTACAAATCATCGCAAACGCTATCGTGTCATGCACAATTGTACAGACAATTAAAGAGATGAGTATGCAGGTAACTAATTGCAGCTATCACCAAACTGTACGCCTGATCTGACTGAACTTGAGGACTTGAGGCGTACTTAAGAATATTGTGTGCACGCACGGAGTTACATATATTGGCCCAGGTAGCCCTAAAATCTCAGCAGCAGTAAAGTATATGGGAGAACTGGACAACTAGTTTACCCATGATGATTCAAGTTTGTTGCATCGTCATCTGATTATGTTGTACTGAGTAGTCAAATCATAGCTCCTCTAAATGTATTTAGGTTCGAGCAGACTGGGGCGATATCGCGGGCGCGACAGGCTTATTGCTACCTGGCGCGCCCGCGATATCGCGAGCCTTTTAGGTTTAAAAAGTTTTTCATTTAAACTAATTGCCTGTGTATTGCAAAGTTGTATCACTCACACGCCTATCTCCTTTGCATACAGTACCAGTAGTAGTGCTAGTGTGTAATTAACGACGTCTGAGAGTTGCGTGCCACACAACGGCTAGACTTAAATAGACGCTAGGTGCTCGGTTTATGGGCTGGGAATGTTAAGGATGTTACTATGGAAGGATGTTACATGTACTTGCAGACAGTTCTGGAGACGCTATACGACAATATATGACTACCTATGATTCACACCAAGTTCTTGTAATTGTTTTGATTATATTTCTTGAACCTTGAACGAGCTTGAACCGAAATTAATTTTTATATTCATTCTGTTACGGCAATTAAAAAAGAGAATAATAACTACAAATAATTGCTTTTAATTTTGAAATTCGTACGAAACTGGTTTTTTTTTGTTGGCAAATTATGTTTTTTTTACAATTCCAACTTCTCCACAAGACTGCCGCTTGCATAACTAAGTAACCACATAGAAATAAAACGGAGTAGCCGGACTACCGACCAATTATTTTTAAATGAAATAGAAATAACAAAAATAGCCATTTTACGTCGAAACCCGTTACCGCGAGCTACTTGGAGCATAAATTTAATTAAAACTATAAAGTTTAGTGATGTGGCGAGATCACACGACACTGTGCAGGCATCCGTGCAGTAGAAACGTTAGAAAGCATAGAGCGCGTTTTTTGCGCGGCATAGCTGCGCGCGCGCACCATCGGCCAATTGCGTTGACAATTTGACGTTGTTGAATACCTCTAAATTGGCCTGCTCTGCTTTTGAATGGAAGTTATCATGCATATCCGATTATAATATGCGTTTTTGTGTAATAGATCTCGGTATGGACGGTTAAGCCGACATACGTGCGATCAATAATAACGACACCTCGCTAACGTTACGTTTTGAGATAATTCTTTTTTTAATTAATAGCGATACAAGAGTTGTGGAAAATTTTGCGCAGAATACGTAGTGCTACATTATTATTTATATTTATGTAATCTGCATGCGTGCACCTGAGCATATATTTTTAATTCTCAACAATAAAATAGAAAAGACGCTACGCCCAATATAGCACGCGACGGTTAACGAGCAAATTATTATAATTTAGCATCTTAAGAACGAATTACGCGGTCTTTGCACCTTCGAGGAGGCAATCTGAAATGTAAATGATGATGTGTAATTAGTAACGCGGCCTGGCTCACGAGCCATCTGTCACTGTACTGTACCGTTACGCATAATAACTCAAGATTTGAAAACGGTAATTTCTATTTGTTCAGGTAACAGTTAAACAAAACTTAATTATAAATACAGATCAAAACTTGATATTTTAATTTCACGAGGTATAGAAATTCGAGCGAGCCTTGTTTTATGGCAATAATAAACATTTCACATGCAAATGTTTTAAAAACAGTCTGCCAGTTATTCTCAACACATATTCAATTTTGCTCGACGACACTCAACGAAAGGAGAACAATAATTTTGAACAACTTGCGCTTACTAAAGAAAGCCTATTTTATCTCAATAAGTACCCATAAGATTAATCAGCCTATAATGTTCCTCCTCCCCTCTGTGAGACGAAGTGGGCCGTAATCCAACACGTGGGCCCAGTGCGGGTTGGTAGATGATGTCTTCGAATTTTTGGTTCTAGGACATGCCGGTTTCCTCAAAATGTTTTCCTTCACTGTTTTAAGAGAGTGATAAAACTGTCCTAACACAAGCTACTAAATATCGAGTAAATATGTCTACAGCAGGCTTAGCATGACGCTTTGTATTTCTTCGAAGAATAGACACGGCTGTTTCCATACAAAGTGACATTTCGTATCTCCATTTTTGACATCTCACCGTAGATATTATCCTTCTACAATCTGTAAGCGTGTCTTTCGTTTCTAACGATCTTTGTCTAGGTCCTTTTTTATGTAGAAAGATTTCTACGGTGGGATGTCAAAAAAGGAGAAACGAAATGTAACTTTGTATAGAAAGAGCCGTGTCTTTTCTTCGAAGAAATAGAGAGCGTCATGCCAAGCCTGCTGCTGTCGGTGGGTCGATAGACGCGGCTCGTGACTGACAGATCCGTAGGTATGTACGCCGATAGCAAGGTCTAGATCGTGACGAGAACTATACACAAAACCAAACGTACTCAATTAAGTATGCAGGAATTGACCGCAAAGTAAGCTGTAAGTGGTTGGTTTGGATGTAAAACAAGCACAATAGATTGTGAAAAACCGGTATGGTGCGTTGAAAAAGTATCTACGTGAACGTGTCATGCCATCATGTCAGTCAGCCCTGTTATTAACCTTTCTGACTGGCTAATCTTTTCACCAAGTTTTGTGCTTAAGTTGCCTAGTATCGAGTTTATTGACGTCTAGCAGGTAACTGCTACAGGCTGATGATGAGGTCTTTGTAATTAAAAAGAAAATAAGTTTTATAATTCAGCTAGAGGCTTACTAGAAGATTATTCTCTATAGTAGCCAAGCTATGATCAACCAACACGCTACTGATAAAAAATACTCATGGATATCTTCAACTGTTTAAAGAGCACATAAGTTCACCGATAACTGTTCACTAGCAAGCACGTATTGTTGGTGATTTTTTGTTACTGGACAATTCAATATCTTCTATCTTCGAGATCAATATTGTGACGGACGTGATTCAGCTCGGCATAAAAACTGTGCCACTTACGTGAATGAATCTGTTCACAATTATTAAGCCGTTATTTACCGAAAAAATCTGTAATTTTACAATAAAAAATAACTGATGAATGCCCTAGTTTTGGAGATTGGATTGTCAAACTCAATAAAAATAAACACTTCCTGACATGCAATTCATAAGTATGCAAGAAGCTTGGTTTTAGGGTTCCGTACCCAAGGGTCTAAACGGAGCCCTATTGCTGTCACTCACGTGTCCGTCTATCCGTCGTATGACACACAGGTTTTACAGCCAAACGGTTGGAGCTACAGTCTTCAAATTTAAGCATCTTGTTGACCCAAAGCCATACAAATTGTCGAAAATAATTTTTAAATGTTTTTAAGGGGAGCACCCATACAAAGAAAGGGTGGCGCGATAAAAATATCTACCCCATTTAGTGCTCGTAGAGTAGATAAATAATGTATTTATGTTTTTCTTTTTTTTATATTGGTAACCAAAGGAATATGAAGCCACCAAAGCAGCTTTTTTTTTTTTACAAAATTTTGTTCCGAAGAATTTTTTAACTTCCCATTGACCTATGACCTTGAAATTTGGTGATAATGTTTATTATTACGTATATTTTAATAACAAATACAAATATATTGATAAAACATGTGTTTTCTTTGAAATTCCCTCACATGAAGAAATCTATAACCAAACTCCAGAGATTCCTCACAAAAAGTATTACTAAGGTCACTCACCTACTGTTTATGAATAATTCTGCCATTCGGACGGCTTATATTCTACATTTGATACGGAACACTAACTGTGCGAAGTCCGACACGCACTTGTTTTATGTTTAGAATGTAATCAGTAAACTCTGTACGTACCTATCCACGTTCCACGTTCCCCTCATGATCTAACCCGTGGTTGCCGTGACTCTGCATAAAGCGTACTCTTCATTAACAACACGCCCAGCACGCACGCAGTCTCTTATTATTGAACATATACAGCTATGCCATACAGTGTCCCTCCCGAACACTGTCGTTCATAATAAGTGCACAGTTAGCGTGACTCTGCATAGTGCGGCGTCTTTATTAACGGGTTGTGCTGCCTTCCTTCGAGATTTAAGTTCATGTCAGAGGTCGTGAAACTTATGTGCTTGCAGTTAGATAAATTACAACTCATTCTAATAATCTAAATATCTTGCTATTCAGTTCATAATTCCAGTCACTGACTTAGGTTAGTAAACAGCTTATTTAGTTAACAGCTTTTGAAACTGGAATTGTCTGCGATATCGATTCTTTTTTATTAACTTCCGTTAGATTTACAAATTGTCAGAGCATTCTTCTTCCTAATCTAACCCAACCTAGGCATATTGTAGCTAAACAGCAGAGACAATCTAAGCGAGCGATGGATCGTATAATGTACGTGAGGTGAGAGCGGGTCGACACACCGTTAGTTTACTCCTCAACGATCCTGACCGCCTGGTACTCGCTGACGAGATCTGAGCAATATACAGCTTCCTTATAGCGCCTTTCAACGACAGTAGCTTTTACGTAATTGAAGGAAATTGTTGTTAAAGCTTTCTAGCTTCCAGTACGAGTGGTACTCAAATTATACTTCTGAAAACTAGACCTCTTAATCGTGATGTCTCTAGACATAATGATAAGACATTTAGGAGTTTCGCGTGTGCCACAAACATACACCAAGATCTGGAAACTGTTGGAGTGTGAAATTGGAGAGAAAAAGCCGGAAATGGGTACAATAGAGAAATATACTCGACCTGGCTAAGGCCCACCCGCGGCTGTAAAGCCTTAGACCATGGTGACAAACGTACAACAAAGTCTAGCGCGACTCATCTGAAAGGTATCATCGACATAAAAAGATGAAGATATTGTCCTTCCACTACAAACTTCCTAAGATAATTTATTTTATGTCACAACATGATATATTCTTTAAATCATCTTAAACTGCGTATGAGCCTGACGTTCTAGATGATGCCATGCTCACAAGTAAGCAAGTATGCAAACACAGCACAACTCTAAACAATACGGGTCAACAGTCGCGACTGCTCCAGTATTGGCACACCGCTCACAACAGACCGCTTCTGAGAACGACGGAACAATCCGCGCGCGTCATCAGGAGGCTGAGGTTGCGAGAAGATGCGATACCATTGAAATACTGGCGATGTTTTTCTCGTGTGTAATTTCGCATGGATACCGTCAGAGCAAGGTCTAAGCAAATCATAGCCCCTCATCGTTTAGGATAGCTACAAGACGTCCGGTGTGGTGGCCAATGGTAGGCAAAATGCTTCCGTCTATTCCGAGAAGATTCTGCCATTTTTAGCAAGTTTATATTATAACCAAATTACAATCAACTTCTTCTCATCTTTACATGAATCGGACCAATAGAGAAGTTAATTTAATCTCCAACGAATCACACATACCCTTCTATATTGATTGCATCATCAAATGTTAATGGCAGTGGGAACCAGTTGTAATGGCGGTCCCTGCCCGCCTGCCACCTAGTAGCGAACTGTGAGCGACGCTATTAACTTTCACTGTAGCACTAAAAGCTAGGAACTAGGAAGTAACAATACAGAAGTAGAGACAAAGGAAGTGCCCATTATGTGTGTTTATGATCGTTTGAGCGATACTGGAGCGGTATTGTCTATTCCGTATTTTAATTAAGAAGCGATTGGAGTTTGACTTCCTACAACTTTCTTGTATGTTTTACTACAGAGTGCCACCTTCCTGCCCTCGGCCCATTCTTCTTAGGGTCCTGCAGGCTGTCGGGGTACTTTAATCTCATAGTGATCAGTTCTACAACTAGTGAAATCTCTTCTCTAGCGAGACTATCTTGCACTTGCAAGTGCGTTCTTCTTGATAAGCTTCGGAGAGCGGCCAGCCCGTCATACTTTTCGAATAAACGCTCGTACGTAATTATATGGCGTTGTAACACAGACAGAACATCAAAGAAACATTTCTTTGATGTTCTTTAACTAATAGTTATCTTGTGCACTATATCTAGGTTTCGATGTAAACAAATTCAGTATAAGGCCGCAAATATCTGCTTTTTTGCACAAATTTTACCGGAACTTTGGCCGTTGCTCCTACTCATAAATTGTAAAAGTAAAGAAAACATCTTCATAGAAACCTCACACATGGAATGGAGATTCTAAACGACAAACATTTATATCACAAACTTGTAAGGCTTACTCAAAAACACGTGTTTCCTGGAACAAGTTTTATGAATTTTTTTCGTTCAATAATGGTGCTGATTCCCTTGTTCACAAACTAAACTAAACTTAAGTTCAGTGGATCCTTTTCTTTCTATTTCATTAAGAAAAGGACAGAAGATCAATTTTAGTTTAGTCCTGTCAAATTTATCAGCGCTTGACGTAAATTGACGTAATTTTAGTAGGCAAGTTTTTAATCACGTCTAAACTTGTATGGAGTAGTGACAGGCGCTGATTAATTTGACAGGACCAAACTAAAATTTATCTTCTGTCCTCTTCGTAATGAAATAGAAAGAAAAAGATGCACTGAACTTAAATTTAGTTTAGTTTGTGAACAAGGGAATCGGCGCCATTATCGAGTTCTCAATACAGGTGATGCTCCCAAGAGAACGAAGTCTGTTATCTTTACCTACATTCACTTGTGATGTGATATGTAAATTATAGTAAAGGTGTATGTGTGTTTTATTTTATCATATTAGATCAGTGCTAGAATAAACATCTCTGAAGTTTTTCAGTCAGGAAAATCATCCTCGAATTGGTTTTCAACTCTGATTAGGTTATTTTTGTCGTAGCTTACACCTCCAGTCTTCAACAAAAATAGTGAATTGTACAACTAGTGGATAAAAAAGCCATTTTACCCCGAGACGTTTATATCTTCATTTTAAGTCGAGGGGTAAAATTTAAAAATGTAAAATTATGCCCGAGTCTCACTATGTTTTTCACTTCGGCTCGTCGACCATGGTCGCGTTGATGATAGACGGACCGGGAAGGGCCCTCTTAAGTTATCTGGCAGATGAGAGACGACAATTGTGGATTTCATAATCAGGAAGTTAAAGTCTATCCGTCCTATCTATCACTGTCATAAAGGCTCTAATGCGACAAAGCACATGGCCCTCTGTTATTTAAACTCAACCTTGTACACATGATAGCAAAAACTCACCTTGCTTAACCGACACATATTTCTCGTTCAAGGCCGCAACAAAGGCCGCCTGTGGCAGACTGTCCTCGAGCGAGAACAGCTCGTCCCTGGTGACGGCGGTGGAGCGGGTCTTCAGCACGGCCTTGGATCCGATGGGGGCCAGGTAAGCGCCCGCGCCGTCGCGCAGTGCCAGGGCTCCGGCGTGGTATTCCGCGCTGAACAGGCACGTTGATGTGCATTGTTCTTGCAGCTGGGGAGAGAGATGAATGTTAGAATGTGGGGTGAAATTTGTATGGTAAGATTTTTAAAGTTGTTGTACCATTGTCCAGGACAGATCATGCTATCAACTGACGAGCGGATACAATACAATACAATATAATATTGTGTTGCATATTGTAAATATTGAATATTGTGTTGTGTGCAGAAGCCATTAGCCTAGTACGACTAAAGGCTTTTTGAATTAGTATCCACATAAAATGTAGTCGAAAAAAGATAAAGACATTTAAAACACTTTTTACAAGAAGAGTATTGTAGCAATCCCATTTTGCGTCATGTAACCTCTTTAACGAGCATTGTAATATGGCAATTCATTTACATCTAGTTTGGTCACAACTCCATTATTGTTCTGACAACATAAAAAGCAACATCCGCGTCATTAAGTAATGTACAAAGGCAGTCGTTCGGCTGTTTACGTCCTAAACAGTTTGATTCCTTCGCTATTCGTCCATAAAGAGCTACAATGTTGCGGGGGTCTCACGCACGCGTCGTACTTAGTATCGACGGTTCCCACGTGTGCTGGCTGGGAAGCTACGGCCGCTCCGCCATTGTTTGCAAAATGAGCTAACTGGGATGTAATTAGGGGTGCTAACTGGATACATTCGTCTAGATTACTTATCATACGCCTATCAGTGTAACCAGGTGCGGCTGGTTATATGGATGTTGATCTCAGAAACCTAGTTATTCTAGACTACTTCATGTTTCTGAAAACCTGGTAAAGCCTCAAAGCCTGAACAGGTGCCTATAGCTATAACTCTAAGATATCATACTTGAGTATTCAGTAAACTGTCTATTTATTTTTTAATATCAAGGACACGCAACCAAAAATTACTCTGTGTATGCAGTATTTGTTACGTGGCAACCCTGTTACTTAGAAGCGCGTACGCAATTTACGGATACAAATAACTTATTGTACAAGTGTTGAGCGCTTTGTTCTGCGACTGCCGAGTGCCGTGTCAGCGAGTTGTATCGCAATATGCACACTCATGGACTCGTGTATTAATTACTGCTCCCTTTTACATAGCTTATATGGTAATTATCTACTTTTTATTTTATTCACTTTTTCAACTTGGTATTAATTTATCGTATCTGGGAATGACTAAGCGTTAAAGAAGTGCTAGATTGTCATCTCGCAAGAATTAGGGTTAAGAGACGTGGCGTAAAATTTTAATCTTTAAAACGTTTTCTTGACCTGCTTCTTAACTGAACGAGCAATACGAGCATTAAATTATTTAGCGGCACTAATTTAGCTATGGTTGAGAAACTCGAGAGCCTTTCTCCTGATTTAATTAATTTCTAGCCAATGTACTGTCTTTTGGAATGGTCAGATTTCGAGATTTTTCACGACATGTTGATGACAATGATTAACCAGTCATGAAAAACGTTACATTCGGCGGTGTCGTAGTGGATGCACGTATATAATGACACGCTTTTTAGCACTAACCATTTCCTTTTGGCGTTTCTTGGGTGAGCCCGCTCTATGTTCAGAAGGGAAAGTTTACAGATATCTTATGTAACATTGTCTAATATATAATTTCTCCACTCACCTTCCCACCAGCACTCAAGTACTTGTTATTGCAGGTGTGCAGCGCGTACTTGCCGCCCTCGTCAGCCCTGAACTCCAGCGTGAACAGCGTGTCCTCGCCCCACGGCACATTGGCGTCCACGTGGATCTCGTCCAGGGATTCCGACAGGTGCGCGAAGCGCTTGCGCCCGATCGATCGGAGATTCACCTGGAAGGAAAACGAATTAATATGGGGTTGCAAATAGTAAAAGACCTAAAAACGAGCAGCTTCTGAACCCAAAGATGTACCTATGTCGTGAATAAGTTCTTGCAATAAATGCATTATGTAAATATGTCACAGCCATCTGGTTAAATTAGCGAGCTAATTGGACGTCGAGGCCGTTCATTAAACGCCGGCACCGACGTCGCAGCCAACTAGCTTAATTAGCCGTTTAGTTAACAGCCTAACCGTTAGAAGTAGCGCTCGCCGGCCGCTACCGCGGCATCGCTTGCTTCGCTCGGTCGGCTCGCGCGCGGTTGGTCACAGTTCTAACCTAACCCATTTGATCGGAGTGCCCTGGCTTAGTTAATGCTACTACTGCGGCGCGCGTGGTTAGTCAAAGTTCTAGTTGTCCTTCAGCTATTTAATTGGGTGCCGGCGTTTAATGAACGGCCTAGGCGTCCAATTAGCTGGCTAATTTCATTAGATGGCTGCGAAAGAGTTAGGATGTTAACTAAACGGCTGATTAAGCTAGTTGGCTGCGACATATACATTGCTTTATTGTAGATTTATGGTGTTAAATGATAAATTATTTTATATCCAATATTTTAAGCATAGGTACAATTTGAAATATAATAGCATCAATCCATCACAAGCACAACCTTTGTATAAATTATGCTACTAATGCATCTGTTATTCTTATAACAGTCTTTATTCACTTATACCCAGTAGTGCATTCCCCTCTGAAGCAAACGGGCCGAGCCGGCAAGATCGTCGATACGGCAGTACGGCACAGAATCAATCCGCACATTATCTCCATGATATGTCATTCAGATGATATTACACTGATTATAAGTCTGAGAAACTGGGGCGGATATAACAGTATACTGTTTTATTATACGCAATTTATGCTTTTCTTGGTTGAATGTATCGTTATTAGAATGAACTAGCGTTAACCTACATGTTGTGGGTTATATTGATTTACAAATATGCTACCTGCATTTGTAAATCGATGTTGTTCACAAAAATATTTTTAATGGCTAATCTTTTCCTAATTTAGATTTTTTCAATAATAATTTGACATAACGTCGTATCATTTAAATACGTAAAGGGAACTGAAGCAAAGTGTTTAAAATCTGAATCGGAATAAAAATAAATGCGAATTTTATTATAGAGAATTCCCCTCTAAATCGTATTCCAGCAATCTCATTGCGAACCACTACCCCTTTGAGAAACTTAATAGACTTGAAGTCCTGTGTTTGGCAGGTCATGGACCCAGACGTCTGACGATGTTGGCTAGTAAATAGTCTGCGGAGTTTGTTACCCTTGAATTTCGGAGGTAAAATGTATAATCTCCCCATAATGTTATTGGGAAATGAACATGCGCAACTTGTTTTTCTAGTAAGACATTTGAACAGTATCATAATCTCCTACTGTGTGCTGTGCCTGGCGGGGTCCACAATAATCCTGTCTTTGTAAACTTACCAGCCAAGTTTGCATTGTGAAATGCAATTAATATACTGAGTATTGAGCCCCAATAAGCTGGACCGACGATCTGATGAAGGTCACAGGCATCCGTTGAATGCGGAGGATACAGGACCGGTCGTTGTGGCGATGACAGCAGACTCTAAGGGGGCCTATGGCCAGCAGTGGCAGTCTTTTGGCGGAATGATGCTGAGTATTTACCTGAGGCCTGGCAGCCAGGTGCACGTGCCACAGCTCGGCGTCGCCGGGCACCTTGGCGGTGCAGGTGAGCTTGTCCGAGCTGGAGCCCAGGAAGTAGCCGCGCTCTACGTTGCGCAGCGCCCAGCGACCGCTGTTGTCATCTGATACGCTGGACAAGGAGAGAAAACAATTAGTGAAAAACATCCTTCATATTGTGAAATTCCATTTGATCTATGTAATATGGGTTTGGAACCCCTGAACTAAATGGTTTTTTGTTCATATTCGTAGATGCTAATGCAAGAGATGTCTTGTTGCAACATTCATACGTGAAGAAGAATCAGTACTGTTCGAACGATTAAAAACGTTTTTTTGCACGATCTCAGCATCTACTTCGATTTTCAATTAGAATGTTCGACAATTTGGTGTTTTTGTTTCGCATTTTGGGCAGTTTGTAGTCCAATCGAAATAAAGTTAATGGTCATACTGATTTAAATCCGTATTCATAATATTATCACAAAAGCCCGCTAGTCTGCTAGAATATGTTCTACGTGACAATCCATACAAAAAGCACATATTTACATTTTGATTCCACCTTGTTAATTTACGAAATGAGCATGAAATCGATCCAAACACTTTTATAAACACTTTCCATCACAAATTATGGAATACTCCACATAAATCCCGACCTTATATTCTAGATAACAAACACCATATTCCTATACGTAAAAGAGTTATTTTCTTTCCAACAATGGGTGCCTGGACTGGGTTCGCGGAAAAAGCGCGAGCACCGAGACGGTCGCCAATTAGGAATGCCGTGCAATTATTTAATTAGTGGTATAAACAAGGACTTCTTGGGCGATGAGAGCTTAGGATTGTTGAGGACAAAGAAATGGTTCAAATTCTCGATGAAATATTAGTATGGTATGGAAGAAATTTTGCGATAGAACACAACAAAATTAAAAATGGTTTATTATTTTAACAAGTCAAAAAAGGCAAAAGGTCTGTAGGATGAGAGATTTAGGGAAAGATGTTGCTTGCTTTTTTGTATCGGCACAAAATGGCAATAAATATGTTAGAAAAGCTCAAACTGTGGCGGTTCACTCAGAGTTCGTAGCTGGGGTCTACTCTCTAAGCCCGTCCGCAATTAGTTGGTCCGTCAAAATAAGTACCAAATTAAATTTTACGGACAGGCAAATACCTACTAGGGACAACTGTCAAATCGTGTTGTCATTCGTTCTAAGTTCGGTCCTCAAACTAATCATATATCCGTAAGTGATACAGCGTTGGAAATGCCCGTAACTTCGGTCGAAACTACGAAGTTAGTGCTTAGGGAGTAGCAGGGCCCAGCGGTGGTTGGACAGCCATACGTTAGAAATAATTAAATGAAGGCACAATTAAATTCTAACAGAATTTCAGCAATGTAGTCTAAAAAAAACATTGTGCGTAGTTGGGATGAATTTATCCCAAAAACAAACTTAACATTGTAGTTCACAAACATGTACTCCCATACATCGATATACTTCACTCAATTCTTAAACTACAAATTTAAGTTGGTCAATAACTTGTAAAGCCTACTTAGCATCGATAATTTTCCTTTTAATTTCATTATATGTACTACTGCCATAAACTTTGACACTTGACTCTAACAAAAATTAGCACTTTAGGTTAATTTTACGCAAACGGACCCTTGAACCGAAAAATTATGTTCACAGACCCGCAATATTTTTGAACGGCCTATTCCTTGTTTACTACAGAACCCTAAAATGAAGACACCTGCGATAAAGTCGAGCATAAGCAAAACATACATTATTTTATTATACAAGACGCATCCACAACACACAAGGGGATGGAGCCGCGAGCCACCCTTCACACACTGGAGGAGCATTTTAATTAACCACTACACTTTACGTCTAGGGGGAGTACGACGACTGTCTTTTGTTTTAACTGCCAACACCTCGTCCTGGGTTGCCTACTCGTATTTGTTAAGGGCGAGGAGGTGCACAAGAGTAGAACTGAAATAGAGACACTACTTTTTTGTGTCTCCGAATAATCAGGGAAGTATGGCTGTTTTGGTGTTCATTCTATGCTAATTGCATCATAAAACTATAGTATATAGTACTTTCAGTAGTGTTTAAATTCCTATGAGTAACATTTTAGTATCTTTACTAATCTTAGCACATGACATATTTATAACACTAAGTGCATAATGCAGCCATATTATCACACACCAGCAGAACGCACTGGAGCCAGCCAGCTTCATGTGTTTTTTATGGCTTCTAAATTCTTCAGTCTAGGTCTGGCCTAGTTACCTTTTACTTGGCCTACTATACAAAATGAGGATTTTAATAACAATCATGTATATTCAACATATTACAGAACTGAAATAATTGAAAACTTATTTTGTCTGGGAAGTTTGTGCTCACAATAAGAAAGAATAGACTATACCTGCAGGCTTATCATGACACTATTTCTTCGAAGAATAGACACGGCTCGTTCTATACAAAGTGACATTTCGTTTCTCAGTTTTTGACATCTCACCGAAGAAATCCTTCTACAATCTGTCATCTTGTCTTTCGTTTCTAACGATCTTTGTCTAGGTCCTTTTTTATGTAGAAGGATTTCTACGGTGGGATGCCAAAAAAGGAGAAACAAAATGTCACTTTGTATGGAAAGAGCCGTGTCTATTCTTCGAAGAAATAGAGTGTCATGCTAAGCCTGCTGGGAAACTTTTCCTTTCACGATCACCAAGCACTCGAATGGCCACTAAAATGTGTGCAAACTTAAAATGTCAATGGTTAAAGAAAGATGTTAACTTTACAAATGCTTGAGCTTGTAGCATTTAACATTTGCATCAGGACACAAACGGTTGAAAGCGACATTCAATGTAAATGCCAGGCGGTTTGAAAGCTCAGGGGACTTGCAGTTGTACACGTTGAAGAGCGAACGAGGTAAATGTGGCGGTGAAATTACTCGCAAATGTGATACAGGTGGTGGATATTTGTGTGTTAAAGAACAAAAGGTAAGAGCAGGCTTGAAGCATAGACATGTGACGTTTTATCGGTCCATTGCACTAAGGATTGTTATAGTTGTAGATGGAGTGAACCCATACTCATTAAAGCTATAGAAAAATTTGAGGAAGGTTTACTAATATATACCTGCTTGTTGAATACTGTTGCGTCACAAAATGCTTTAGTTTTTTTTTTTACATCGGTCCAAAGAGATGGATGTTAGCAGAGTACCGTCAGCATAAATTTCGGATTTTATTTCAACAAACGAGTTCCTAAGTAATTCTCTAGATAGCTGACAATAGTTTGCATATCTTCTCCGTATCCCTAACTGGTCATCCTAAGTCAACAAAAACAGTGGTATCATAATAATAATTTACATAACAATTGTGAAGACCCTTCAAAACAATTTAAAGACGTTATTTTGGCACGCGCTGTTTCCAGCCTTACAACCTTCATGTAACCTTTAGTATTACAGGCTGAAATAAACTTTATTGCTGTAATTTAAGATCGAATGTCCTTTGAGGTCGTCTCGTCTGCACCCTCGTTCACTCCGTCACTCCCCAATCTAAACGCTCGGTGTGTGTTGTATTGAAAGATCAATAATTTTGGGGTCACCTCCGGTAGCTCCGGTTGCTAACGTGATTCAAAAGTCCATTAAAATGTTTTGTGAAGCTTTACAAGTGTTCCGATGACTGAGAGCCTTGTTATTACAAGATTTTTTACTCCATAAGTGCCATTATTGAGGAATAATTTGAGAACTTTCAGTGTTGGCTTCTCGCAGTATTGGACGAGTTCAGCTTAAGTTTAAGTAAACAAAGGTAGGGTAATAATAATATGAAGAACTTTCAGTCTCAGCTTTTCGCTGTATTGAACGAGTGGAAGTTTAAGACAGCAAAGAAAGAGGAAGCCAATCAAGTATTCGAAGTTAAAGTAAGCAGCAATATTGAATTATCTTTTAAAACTTGCTTAAACGCACTGGCAATCAAGACATGGGATATATTTCGCCAGGATCTGAAAGTTCGCCAACAAACAATTCCTAAGTTATTTGTGTGAAGGCTGAGTCATGGGTTTGAGTCACGTTTCATCCCTTTTATTTGGAAAGCTGCGAGCAACGTGAGTCAGGATTTGTTTTCTCCTGAAAGTACTTTAAACGAAATGGCGTCATTACATATTTACACTGCCGGAACATCCATTATTATAATTTGACACTTTCTTGATTTATTAACAGCACATAAGCTTGTAAATTATGTCACTGCAGAGAGACAGATGCATTTAACTTACAGCAGACATCTTGAACAAGCTGTCTTAGTTCATTTTAAAAGTAACAGTGAGTGTTGGAAGAGGTATATTAGAAACGGAGCAAATTGCTTCCCATAGAACAACAAACTATTTTCTCTTGAAACTTCTTATCAAACGGCGGGCAATCCCGAGAACGTGACTAAAATGATAAAAAGTCATAATGTTTTTATCTCATCACTGACACGTGACTCAAACTACGCCAACGAACTTAACAGTACCTTCCTCTTTGGGCAAACTAAAAAGTGGCAAATCCATACTAAAGTCGAAATATTAATTCACTGGAAGTGCTAGCTGTCACTTTGTGTAATAAAATGGTCATATTTATTGTATTCTAGACTTTACACTTATTATTATACATTTATTTTACACTTAAGAGGCCGACAACACCTAAAGCGCGGTCACTGTCGGACTGCATAGAAAAGAAAGAGAAGCGCGATGACACAACGCTGGTAATTTATTGCAAAATATGAAGCAATTATCGATTTACAAAAAAGCTATAGATTGTATAAACAAAATAAAACACTACTATGCTAATATATTGCTTGTAGAATAATCTGACAAAAAATCAGAATTATTGCATGTATATTAGTATGGTTTTTAATCGTTAAAATAATTTTTTAGAGGTATGATCGTGATTTTTTTCTATCGTATCAAATTAGTTGTATTATGTTTTCAACACACTATTTACCTAGCATATATCCTGAAGAATATCATATATTTTTCTGATTTTGTTTACTGCAGTGGATCATATACTTTTAGGCATTATAAAACTTACAAAATTTGCGTTTAGGTCCTGTGGTCCCCTTAAATAAATCGATTAAACTAAACGATCACCATTACAATAAATATGACCATTTTATTACACAAAGTGACAGCTAGCGCCTGTCAGATTACTCCAGTGGATTAGATAATTTGACTTTAATATTAAAAATACGAAAGTCTGTCTGTCTGTCTGTCTGTTGCCGTTCGCGCCTTAACGATTGGACGGATTTTGACGGGCAAAGAAGTAGACCAGGTTAGGACATAGGATATTTTCATCCCAGTGTACGTTCCCGAGGGATAATCATAATTTCCGACCTCCGCGCTTGCTAAAAAGCTAGTAACTTATCATTCAGCAAATGCACCACGCTTGTTCAAGACACCACGAAGGTTTTGTCATAAACCGTTTGACAATAAAGCAAATATCATAGACTATAAAAAAGGTAAAATATCGCCGGCACAAGCTCCCCGGTTCCGGTGAGTCAGGGGGATTAGCATTAGTATGCGAGGGGACTCCGCCAGTTGTACGGCGTCTTAGACAGAACAAGGTAAGGTTGTTTGAACTGGATGGATTTGTGTTCAGATGACTTTTTATGACACGTGTTAGATCAATGAAATTTTCTATAGAAGACATTCATAATAGCATCTATTTTGGATCACAATTCATTAGAGTTTTTCTTAAGTCAAGTCATTAGCGTGTCTAAAATCCGTATGTCTTTGGAAAGGGATTGTTTATTGGAGTTTGAATAAGAATTCTTTAAATTTTGATTTCCACAATTCAAATCCAATTCTTATTCAGGTTCATGTTAAACATAATCCTGGTATTCCATCTCGGTTCTGGTCAAAGCAACATGGCAAACCAAACTGATGAATTTTAATAAAGCTCCGTCAGAAATGTCGGGATCTCGTTAAATTACTTTCTGTTTGGGAATTTTAAACACGAGTGTTTTGTTTAATGAGGATACATCCTTTGATCTCGCAAAGGTTAGATAGAGAAATATTATTCTACCCACAATTTGCTTTTGACGTGACAGATGTCCAATGAAATGACAGTGATAACACTGTCATTTCATGAAAGATCTGTCATGATAATGTTAGCATTATTATATAACTTGGCTCTTTCTTTTGGAGTAGGTTTCATCAAATCAACACAGTATGGCTTTGGTACTATCCAGAAACGAAAGGACAGTAGCCAAAGCAAAAGATTTCGTCAAAAAAATCGATTTGATTTTGGCGTTATGAAAATAAAGAAGAGTTACTCCTTACCTGATATGAAACTTGCTGCCAGGCTCCTTCTCTTCAGACTCGCAGGTGACGTTCCCGAACGAGTCCACAGCCAAGTACTTGTCCAGGTGGGAGCGCAGGTAGATCATACCTGGACAAAATATAACACAATTTATTAAATGCAATCAAATCAAATCAAGTCAAATCGAGAATGAAGTACCCCTTTTTAGAGTGATTGATGCAATTGATCCTCATGAAGATAAGGGGTTTAAAACGATAGCACACGATTTACAACAAGAACTTGATACTATTGTGGATCTTTTAATTGGTATTGTATATGGAAGACTGTTAACATTTTAGTTAAATAAGTCATGCTCCGGTAGGATTTATTATTATGTGCCATAAAAGATCAACACAAAAAAAATACATAAAACCATGTAAAAAATACAAAAAAATATTTTCTTAAAATCATAGTCATTAATAATGACCATTATGTTTAAGAACATGTTTTAATGAAGCCAGGGATGTTGATTACCGTACACAAAGTACGCGCCGGGCGAGGAATAATTGATTTGCGGACACAAGCCCGTTATACAAAACAATAAAAGACCAAGATTAATTTATACTGTGCTTAAACACTGGAGTAAATGAAGATAAAACACTATTGTATGCAATAAACACTGAGCTTTTCCTCAAAACACGCTTAGCTAGCCCCGACCCAAATAGCTGCAGCACTGTTCTGGCACTTAACTGTTGAAGTAGAAAGCTGCAATCGAGCCGATGCTAGATATTAGAGATTTATCGTGCCACCACTCCGTCAGTGATCGGACTCGGTCGGCACACTGCATCTGCCCCGATTGTCGGTACCGTACGCAAACGGTTTGTGATGTGCGGACTATGTATTGAGATTTGAGATGTAGCTTATTAGCTCCTTGAAAGAGTCTACGATGATATTGATGATTCACTTGTTAGGAACACCGTCGGAGACTCGTGAAACTTGAATATTATGTTGAATTTACGAGATCTATATAGTTTACGCACACTGGATTACAGTGTTCATATTTACAACTTTTAATTGCACTAAAGGCAAAGCGTACACAAATACTCCTCATGTTATAGATGATCAATGAAAGGAATAATAATCATCATCAGAGTATTTTTTAGAGTCAGCACAAAATCTGCACGAAAGGAAACATCGCCAAATAAATGTTAAACAGCTGAAGTTTATAATCGGGCAAATAAATAATGTTGTCGAAAGCAAAGCATTAAACACACCTGAGGGATGTGACATCGATCAGGTGAGGGCAAGCTCACAGCTGTTAGACCTTGAAACTTGACAGCAGGGTGAGGGGAGCGACCCTCTGATTGGATCGTAATTTGGCAATCCGTGGGGCGGCAACTATGGCGTACATACATGCTGTTCTTGTATGGAATTAAAATAAGCTTTGAAGAATTTGAGAAGAGCTTATATTTGGAAGGATTTGGACAAATGCTGGAAGATTTGTAAGTATTGGGTCTTAATTTTTTATCTTACTATCCATAGTATGGATGCATTGACTTTGGAACACAGGTTGGTCAGTAGTTGGAAAAACTATATATATACCAGTTTTGAGTGAGTAGAGACTGTTTAGAGTGGAAGGAGATTAATAAAATCTGTGGAGCCAGCTAACTATAGAGCATCTATGGTTCATGGGCGTACTGCTCATTTAAAAACTTAAAGCGAAAAAAAAAAAAATGCAATACTATTCAGTTTTAGAACAATTGTTTTGAACCCTCATCTTTCGTCCGTATCTCCCGCGGCATGCCCTATGCACACCGGTATAATTAAGGACTCGGGGGCAGGGACTTTTTGCGACAATTAGTGGCTGAGGGGAGTGCGACAAAACTGTCGCTATGGCGACATACCGACGTTTTTGTCACACGAATTATATTTAGGTATCGTGTTTGATATGCAGCCAGTATAATTGTGATGCATGAAGAATGTGATCAAAATCAGCGAAAATATTCAAAGCACGGTCGTTTGATCAAAAATGTAAAAGGTCAAATGTATTCCAATTAGATATATTACACTCATAGCTGAGAAAACCTCAGTTTTATCTTGAATCAAAAACCTAGGCATTATACCTTTATAGGGTATAACCTGGTAAAAGAATTAAGTTTCCAGGATCTGCTGTTTCCTTCCTAGCAATAATAATAGTTGTTAGCGATCCTAGACCTTATAGGCGTCCGGAAGTCGGAGGTTTTAAAAAGAATAGCACCTGAAGCATATAAGTGAGTCATGGATTGCTTTAGGATTACTAATGGCATTGTTAACGACTAAGTTCAATGCTCTGGCGCCAATGAAAAAAGGAACGATAAAGATTGTAATGTCGGAGAGGACGATTGTTTTATACAAGATTGTACAGTACCTAAGTGTGAATCTTTGGGAGATGATAGTCGGGTCTTTACTCTTTAGGACTCCCAGAATATGTTAACCAAATGAATGACTTTGGAAGAAAGCTATCGACCATTTATAGTTTTATTGTAACTCATTGATTGCAGAAGATACGAATGAACATTGCAATAAAGATCAATGAAATGTGTAGCATTCGCTAACGCTAACGGAAACTTGAGTCACTATCTGGGTTTAGCTAAATATATGTTTTATTTCGTTTTAAAATCAACTCACACAACAGTTCGCCATGATGCGAGCTTTTGAAATTCTAAGTCCTAGTTTGAGAATCAATTACGACTTAATATACTGCAGTGAAACAAAACACGATATTGTTGTAATACCATAAAATGAGGATAACAACGATTACTCTTATGGCAACACACAAATCCAAACACAACTCGCCCATAAATCGATTCAGTAAACCATCAAAATGCTACCTTTAATACACCGTAAAATGTTACAATCTGCCTTCCTTGGAAGTTCTCGTTAACCGAAACACGTAGCGAATTACAATTTCACGAGCATGATTACAAATTGCTCAGATCCCTTATAATATTGCCAGTCACTACAGAGCTTATAATAGAGAATCGATAGATCGGATTTGTCCATCTGTTCGTAGAACGTTAAGTGGAAAGATTCCAGGAATATCGGATAATCTTTTCCGGAAAGCAATAACAACAAAATTCTAGAGCCTGTATTTTTTTCTGGGCTCACGGTTGCGGCTCCGGCTTTGGGGTAAAAAGGATAACCGTTTATCGGGCTTTTACGAAATTCACAGTAAAGGCTCCTACATACTGGCGCGACTTGTCGCGCGACGCGACGCGACACAAAGACACCGCGTGTAGCGCTACAAGCGGTGCCTTTGTGTCGCAACGCGTCGCGCGACAAGTCGCGCCAGTATGTAGAAGCCTTTATGCTATTTCGGATCTTCAATTTATAATGTTACTGCTTAATATGGGCAAGTATTTCCTGGATAAAGCAATCTTTCGGTCGATTTAGATTTCTCTTCATTGTGAATTTGTGATAGCAGTGAGAATCACAGTGTATACTGCTGAACATGACCTCTGCATAGGCTGCCCAGTTTGCTCGGTTGCTCGAGCTCCGATATTAACGGGTAACTTTGCGGAATGAATTGAGAGTTTATCTAAGGACCTTAGAAACCACGCATAAATAATGGAAACAGTGGAAATGTACTCACTATCATTAGCGTTCCCTGAAGCCGGCTCCAACGTCCATATCTGCTTCTTTTTGAGGCTGGTGCCGTTGGCGTTGATCTTAAAGCCGAAGGTCTCGGCCGTGAGGTAGCGGTAGCGCGAGTTGATGAGCCCGATGGTCCACCAGCCGCGCTGCTGGTTCTGCGTGATGATATCTCCTGCGCCGTTCATGTCGCCGTTGCTGTGGCCGTTCATTTTTTATAGTCTGTGGAGGAAATGGTGGTGGTGAGAATCAGAAATAAATGATAAATGATTTTTATTTCTGTAAGTAGGTTTGTACAAACACTTTTACACGTCAAACATATTTTTAAAATAAAGCTAGATGAGGTCGGCGTTTCCTATCTCACTACTCTGAGAGGAAAGGAAATACAAACAAACAGTACAGTAAAGAACATGTATTGATACTGGTGAATGAAATTGTGAATCTGTATTTTGAGAATCACACTGTAGAGATGTTCCTGTCAAAGCTGAAGTTAAAGATTTAGCGTTAATTAGGGACCGAGGGCCAAAACATTGTTACAATAACTATAAACTATAATATTATGGCAAAATATTTGTGTCATCTACTCAAAACAAACAGCCCCAAAACGCAGACCATTACAAAAGCACTTTTATCACATAATAATAACAGTCTGAGAGCAATATTCTGTCGGTTGATATGAAAGATGACGGGCGCGAAATCTGTGAGGAAATAATTCATTCGCCTCGCAGCTCGCAGGACGCAAATATATAGCAAGAATCGTTCCTCTCACAGCTGTCTGGCAGCTCATTTGTTTTGGAGACAATAGCCGAGACAATGGGTGGAGATTTGGAAGTGCCTCGTTTGTTAGGATTCAATTCGTTTTGGCGGTTTTCAAGTACCTACGCTGAAGAAACAAGACTGCTAGATAATAACTATCATAAGTAAATACAAGTTTTTTAAATAATGTAAATTAGAATATTTAAAAAGGTACCCACAGTTTTGTTACTATTTGTAAGGCGTTAACAATTGTGTAGCAGAGTAGGTAAGCATCTTAAAAGACGTCATAACTTTCGATTCGCCAGATATATTATAATTAATTGTTAAATGTATCTTTGATCCATCTTACAATGTCAGTGGAATGATGGACGAGCAGCGAATAGACTGGCAGGAGAACTTTAAATAGAAAATTCCTAAGTAGATTATGCCACACATAGTTACAAGACAGGTTGTCATGTCCTGCCAGTCGTCAGCCAGGCAGCGTTACTCCTGACATCTGCAAAGCTGTCCCATCTCCTTGCCTATCTGCCTCACGCATCTGATTCATAGTTCCTATCGGTAGGGTCATCTGCACGGTCTAGACGAGCAGTTGGCCCATTTTACGACTATTTTACCGACTATTTGCCGAGATTAACAGCGTCCGGCTGTTTATCGGACCGGTTCGCTTCCGTATTACTTTGGTTGTATATCGAACTTTGTTGCGGGCTGGTTGATTAAGAGATTAACGTAGTCTACGAACTGCTAAGTTCCAGGGGCAAATAAGACTGAACTATTACCGTAATATTCGGAAATTGCCAAAAGCTAAAGAAAGCTATATCAACAGTCCTTATAATGCACAGTTGGGGTACTAAGCATATCAAAATCATTCAAGAACTTATCGTGAGAAAGCTTGTAGGAATCTTAAAATACGCGCCGCCACGTACGAACGAGAAAAGAACGCTCATGCTCGGGTACGAACAAATCAAAGTAGATGTAACTTGAACCAACTAGTGTGATACGAGGTTAAGAGGCAATAAATTCAATTCTGTTTCAAGTCAACAGCTTTTGTAGACACACCAATTTACTACTAGATCAATTTACTCTAGCAGCAGTTGATCATTTTAATCCAAATGATGGCTTTGTGGTCTCACAATGGTAATTAAATCCTGCAATAATACAACTAAAATACGAATTAGCTCGGCTTATAAATGGCTATAGGCTGGCAGGATGCCGTCACGGTAGTGCCCAAGGTGCCCAAGGTCCCACTAGGTCAAAGGCACCGCTCCTCGTCCATCGTATAGTATTACTTGCGCACACGCACGGGCGCGGCGCGGTGAATGAAGATACGATTGTTATGATTGTGGAGTGACATGCTAGTTGTTTCATTATTAATCGTATGGAAATTGGGAACGGTGTAGGAAATAGGGCCCTTAATTATGTAGTGGGTACGTTGATCATGGTCATTGGCTTGGACATCTTAAATCCTGCTTGAAATTTGGTTTGCTTCAACAAGATAAAATGGAAGATAATCACAAAATAACTGACTCGTCTAAATAGAGATAAGATGATTAACAACCAGCGAACTAAAATCAAAACAATACTTCGACGAATTCTAGACTTAAACCAAACTCATAAAGAACCCGTAAACTGCCGTCAAATAAACAATAGCCACTTATCTCCGGTTGGAGCATCATTTACATACTTGCGATTGTTTTGGCGGCATCCATCCGAGCGTGATTACTGTGACATGACATACATCATCATCTGAGGTACTGGGCTGGCCATGTCAAGGTGTGGTCAGGAGGGGCCATGACTACCCTCATTCTAATGCAGTATAGGCCCCGTAAGGTAATAAGCCTTTTAGAGAAGCTATGCTGAATGTTTACGCCAGTGGGACATTTGTGTCAAGAGATACATCCTGTCTACTTTGCCCTTATTCAGTTAAATGAATATTGATTAACGTAAATGAAGCAGTTTAATGTCAATTTATAGATGCAGCTATTTAGATAAGAACGATAGAAATGGTGGATGATGACCTAGTCCTTGCTGTGTCTAGTTTATCATCAAGGGCCTGCCACGCAGTATCAAGAGAAACAATATTTTAAGTTGGTCTAGGTATAATTAATTATGTCTGCTTTCAAATGAATATTTCCTAGGCAAAGAAAGACTATGTCGTGCTTGCCAGTCACGTGACTAGTTGTGATTCCAGTAACAGCAGTTTGTAAATATTGTGCTCGACATCTGTCTGTAAACAATAATAACAGCGTTGTTTGTTTTAGAAAGTAAACGGTTATTGTACACAAAGAGCTTCCTGAGAGAACGGATGGTATCTTGATTGAGATGACAGATATTGGCGTTACAAATACAAATAATATGTCATTTTATAGCGAGAACACGTTTTGGTCGTGTCTTTGTATTCCAGATAAAACATATAAAGAAGCTAAAGCTGCTTTTTCTTGAGGTCTGGCTGGTTAGGTGACCTTACTGGAGACTTTTGAAAAGTTTCGTAGGTAGATTTAGAGTTATTCTCTCATGTATCTACTATTTTGTTGTATATTCTTGTGTGTAGTGCTCCAAATAATAATTATGTGCTAGTACATTCTACAACAGATAGGCAAATCAAGAATAATAGGATGCTAGTATCAGTGCGTCGAATAAAATCAAGCGTAGTATAATTGTTTTTAAAATCCACACAATGCAAATGGAGGGCTATATTGTAATAAGTATGTTTAGGCACTCCGTTCCATTGTTAGGAATCTGGTTGATGACGATATTTGCCTGTTTAGGAACTTGCTGTAACATCATCATTATTTTGTCATTTTTAATTAAATAATCATAGGATAGACTTTGTCGACATAGTGTTGTTTTAGCTCAAATTAGACATAAATTAACTGTACAAGTTTACGTAAAGTGTTATTTTAGCTCAAAATAACTGCAAATTAACTGTAGTTCAGTTTATTAGATAAGATTTGTATTGTACACTTGTATTGACTTATCTTCTATCAAATCTATAAGTTATGGCTTAAGTAATATCAAACCAGACATTAGTGTGCAACACAGAAGATTAAGCACACAGTGATCCACAAAATGAACATACATTTTGAGGATCACTGTGTACTTAATCTCTCTCCAAGCAACCAGTATAATATCTCCTTTCATTCTCAGACGAACATGGATTCTGCACAAAGCGAAATAAACATCTAAAGACAAGACATAACCGCAGCCGCGTGCTGTAACACTATCCTGTCCATCGCGAGATGATTCACCAACTGACATGACAACTTAGCACGTGCATCTACTTCATAATATATAATATATCAAAGTACTAGATACACAGAAAAGGTATGAGGTAGCCATGCCGCAAGTCTCTAACTTAAAGGTATGTGGTAGCCATGCCGCAAGTCTCCCGCTTAAAGGTATGAGGTAGCCATGCCGCAAGTCTCCCGCTTAAAGGTATGAGGTAGCCATGCCGCAAGTCTCTAACTTAAAGGTATGTGGTAGCCATGCCGCAAGTCTCCCGCTTAAAGGTATGAGGTAGCCATGCCGCAAGTCTCCCGCTTAAAGGTATGAGGTAGCCATGCCGTAAGACTCCCGCATAAAGGTATGAGGTAGCCATGCCGCAAGTCTCCCGCTTAAAGGTATGAGGTAGCCATGCCGCAAGTCTCTCGCTTAAAGGTATGAGGTAGCCATGCGGCAAGTCTCTCGCTTAAGGCACTGACAAGACCCTAACGACCAAAATAGGCTTCTCTTAAGAAAAAAAATTGCCAAATCTGTATAGTTTGTGGTAGCGGAAAAAATATATGTTAATTTTGAAACATATTTCCTAGAACTTAGTTGTTACCAAAACACGTTTTGAAAAAAAATCTCGATACAAACTAACCTGTTACCTTGAGTTCTAATCCAAAATAACTGCATTAAATATAAACATACGTTACGTATTTAATTAATATCAAGAACGTCTTATTTGAATGCAGAACTTGGTTGTTTTTTATTTTCGATTACTCAACTCAATTTTGAGTAAATAGATAATTGCTTCATATTTTGCAATAAATTACAAGCATTGTGTCATCGCGCTTCTCTTTCTTTTCTATGCAATCTGGCTGTGACCGCGGTTTAGGTGTTGTCAACGTCTTAAAGGAGCGACGCGACGCTAGTAGCACAATTTCTATGAAATCTTCATGGAAAATATCGCGCTGCCTGTCGCGCTCGCGATATCGCGCCAGTCTGCACGAGCCTTTATGAGAAGATCAACGATTCTTGGGCTGCATTAGTCATTGAAAGTTTTATGTTTAAAACTAAGTTACCAAAGTAGCCATGTCTGTGCAGAAATTAATTAGCTAAAGTGGCCTTCAGTCAGATAAGGTCAAGCGAAGGAAGACACTCGTCTTCCCTGTAGTGATGTAAGAGGAGGTGCTGGATGGGCAAAGTCTTCCCGCCTGTACAGTTAGAAGTTATTGTTGACATCTCAACAATAACTTCGACACTGACAATTAGATGTACACATTACAAACGAAGCAATTAAACAAGAACTTGACACCGAAATATTTCAGAAAAACCCACAGTCACCGTAAACGCAGCCATCACCGCCAAATCGATTATAAATCTATCCAAAGATTTCCTGATACAGTTTTTTCCGATGTCTAGACTAGCGCCGTTATAATAATGGGATTTATGAAGAACTACACCGAGTTTCTGCACCACCGCTCCTCGCTTATCGTTCATCTGCCGCCGGTAATTGTTTGAAAGTTCATCAAGCTTTTGTTTCGATTCAAAACTTTTCAATGTATGGTGATTTGTGACAGGTTTTTGATGGATGGTGATATGATAAACAATGACACAAACCCGTAGTTTCCGCACGTTGTTGTCGTGAATCGTGACTGGTTTTCGGTTACTCATGTTTTGCATGGATTGCAAATTAAAGGCTTGTGCAGACTCGGGTGATATCGCGGGCGCGACATGCATATTGCTGCCTGTCGCGCCCGCGATATCGCCCCAGTCTGTTACAAACATATATAGCACCGAAGCTGAAATGAGAACAATAAGTGGGGTGGGTGGTGAACTGTGGTGTGACGCGAATGGATTGAATAAGAAATGAGTAGGAGGTACATAAGAGGAAATCTGAAAGTGGCACCGATGACTGAAAAGTTGTGTCGTGGAAATCGGTTATCACGGTATGCGGAGGAGTAAGGAAAATGTGGTGAGGATAGTTTTAAGTATGTTTTATTTTAAATCAGAGTAGGGTAAAAACAATGAAACGATGGATGGAATGTGTGAAAGATGGTATGGGTAGAAAGGGAGCGACTACTGCGGTGACGACTAGTAGACAAGCATGGGAGAACAATACATGTTGCGCCGACCACCAATAAATTGGGTTAAGGGCAGGAGAATAATGAAAGCAGTGACTTTTCTTGTCTCCCAGCTACAAGACAATGCAGCTGGCGTCGTAACAAGAAACTGTAAAGATAAGAAATGAGACAGAAGCCTGTGATCCACTCTGATAACGTTGAATCCAGATTACGTAGTAGTGACGTCACCAGACAAACAGCTGTGCTATCACTATCCATCCCTGAATGGCTTTAAGGCGCAGATATGGGATTTTAGTGACTTTTAAATCTGTTATTAGGCCTTCATACAATACAAGTAAGTTATGCAAAAAATATACGAGTATGTTAAACTAGAACGCATACCTACACATCAATTCTATATGTGAATATTTAAGTATTTTAGTTAAATAATTGATGAAATAAACTCAGTAAGCAATGTCTACCCGAAGCATAAAAAACGATATTACTTTCAAATTAGTTTAGATATTTTCATGTTTTTTTTATACGTAAGTACAGATTATTTTTAATTCTATCTGTGATTTTTTCAATTATTCATGTTTTCGTTACTAATAATAAATATTTCCTAAGAAGCCGAGCGCGTGCGCGGCTTGAGCGCGACGCACAGTTGTATGGCCAAGGTCAACGGCGACTACCCGACCCTTAGGACAAGCGTAAAAAGCGTGATAAAGTTTTTTTTAATAGCTTTGTCATCCCACAGTATTCCGTCCGATAAGTGCAATATTTATATGTAGTTTGTCATGTCAAATGATTTTAGATAAATTTTACAACGTAACATCCGCTGGAGGAGCTTGTGGCTAAGTAATAACAGCCGCACGGGTCGATCGACCAGGTTAAGCTACGCTTGCCGCGGTTGGTCCGTGGATGGATGACCATCTTTACATACTAAGACCTCTCCGTGCCTCGGAAAGCACGTTAAGCTGTTGGTCCCGGCTGTCATTTGTAGATCTTTGACAGTTGTTACGGGTCGTCAAAAGCTCGAAAGTCTGAGCCTTACCAAGGGGTATCGTGTTACCCAGTAACTGGGTTGTGGAGGTCAGATAGGCAGTCGCTCCATGTAAAATACTGGTATTCAGCTGTAAGACTGGAAGCCGACCCCAACATAGTTGGGAAAAGGCAGGCAGATGATGATTACAACGTAACATCCGCTGACATTTTTTTTAAGTAGGTAAGTATGTAAAAAAGTGTTGTCGTTAGAGAGGTGAACAATAAATGAATGTATGTACTGTACAGGCTAGTTTATTAGACACAATCGAAATGTTACAGGAAACAAATTAAGTATTAGTAGGTAGGTATCTATTCTAGAATCCTAGAAGTTAAACACAACGGGTATTTTAAACTAATTACTAATAGGCAAAATAACTGGTTTGTTTCCCTGTCAAAACGAGCCAGGGGGTATTTTTGTTTAGGTAAAAATCTAAATAAAGCAATCGTTAAATTAATTATTCTGTAAGCAATCTACATAACTATATGTATGACCTAATATAGATATATAAGTAAGTACGTAAATAAATTAGCATTCCTCTGCAGGGGGCTAATCGCCGCGGTCAGTTCAATGACCCGCTCCCGCGATTTTGCAAAAATGGCGGCAAGTTATTGCTTGTACCGCACTTACTTACGCAAATTATACGCACTTGTGTATACAGATGAATCACTGTATTGTAAAATAATTATCATGACATAATAATATATCTAGCAGGTTATATAACACAGTTACTTATTTATAGCTAGGTACCCATTGTTGTATTTTGTTACCTATTATTTTATTAAATTAGAGACCAAACCCGCACCATTATACACCATTTTTTGAATTATTGACACCTTCCTTCACTCTTCTTTATCTTTGTAAAAAAATATGGACGTATGTCTGAATTCAAGTTAAATTATTATTTAGCCCTTTTCATAGAAAGATTGTTTTCATAGAAATTGTTCTACTAGAGTCGCGCCTGTCTGCCGGACACACACGCGGGACACAAGGAATAAACAAAATCTGTGCTCATTTACCTAAAGCATATTATTTAGCAGTAAATTAGCAGAAACCTGATTTATTAACATTTAACAAGAACATAAAAGTGCGTTAGAAACTTTCCTGACTGATTCATTAATTATTATATCTAATAAAATATCATAACATTTTATTAAAACATAAACCAAACGTCTTTTCTATCGACGAACGCGGCCGACTATCCTTTCAGATTTCACACAACGTTGCGTTCAGAAATCAGTAAAAGTACCTCGGTACAAAATTAAATGTTGTTGACCTCAAAGCTTGTCAATAAATTATTCATTATTTATAAATAATCTTATCAATCAAGCGCGAAGCCCAGTTCAAAGGTCTTCGGCCGCGTAAACTTGCAGCCAGTACATAAATCAGCATAATATAAATAAACAAAGTGCAAGGCTGTGTGGGCGCCTTGCCTGTTGCCTGGGCCAAGACCAGTTAAACTTCACTTTCTTGCAAGTTATGTTAGCCGTACCATAGACGCATTGTTTGCGACAATGTAAGCGGAACTAAGATTACACGCTGAAATATTTTTCTAGTTATGCAAAAGGTGTGTTTACTATGTAATGTGTAGTTCATGAATATTTTAATGAATGAAGGAATTCGAAATCTCGTTTTGATGTCTAAAGATTGGCCCTAGTATGGTATTCCGAAATACCGCTCACCGAAAGGACGGTTTTCCGATAACACTCTACTCCGACGGTTAGGTGAACGAAAAAATAATTGGCCGATGAAACGTTTCGCCGAAAATATTATTTATCGACGGTTGGTAGTCCGAATGAATCCTTCGCCGATGTAACGGTTCACCGAAAACACTCTTCAACGACGATTGGTTAAACGATCGAATCTTTCGCCGATAGCATTCAGTTTACGCTAGCTATTATATTTTATAATTATGTGCAATGCAGCTAAACAATACTCGAGTCCCATGTTTAATTTTATCAGCATAGATGAATAAATGGAACTAGTTAGAGTAGGTTAATTATTTTAAATATTGGTTTGGTTAGGTTAGGTTAAAACTGTGACCTCCTACGCCAGAAAAGATCGATCGATCGATCGATATTTTCGGCGAAACGTGTCATCGGCCAATTATTTTTTCGTTCAACTAACCGTCGGAGTAGAGTGTTATCGGAAAACCGTCCTTTCGGTGAGCGGTATTTCGGAATACCATACGTAGCTCCTAAAGATTCTGATCTAAGGGATAATATATAAATAACCACGAATTTTATAATCCTTGCCTAGTAGGTACCTACAATTTCTGCTGTGAAAGAGAATAGTGATCAAAGAGTTGATATCCTTCCCATCCACAGAATTGTATCATTGTACTCTTACCGGTGTTATACATTTATTATATTTGAAGAGCAACAAGTTAAAATTCCATACCGAGCTTACACGAAGCTATCAGCAAACTCGTTTAGCCTGCCAGTCGAGCCGGAGTGTTATCGGTACCGAAAATACGGTATTTGCAGATGCCGTTCATTTATTGTCTGTGGTTAGGTGCCCACTGAGCGCATGAGCCTTTCGTCCAGTCACTATTGTAAGCGTTATTGATATAATATTATTATAGTGACTGGCCACTAAGCTAAGACTTGATCAAAATAAAACCACAATCAGACTCATTAAGAAAAAAAAAGTAGTTTTAAATTGAATTTTGTTTTTATTCAGCCTATACAATCAGCAGGCTTAGCATGACGCTTTCTATTTCTACGAAGAATAGACTCGGCTCTTTCTATACAAAGTGACATTTCGTTTTTCCATTTTTGAAATCGCAACGTAGGAATCTTGTCTTTCGTTTCTAACGACCTTTCTCTAGGTCCTTTTTAACGTAGAAGCATTTCTACGATGCGATGTCGAAAATGGAGAAACGAAATGTCACTTTGTATAGAAAGAGCTTTGTCTTTTCTTCGTAGATATAGAAAGCGGCATGCTAAGCCCTCAGTTAGCTTCGGATATTGTGAATTAACTTTTTAACATCAAAATAACTTGTTCACCTAATTATCATAATATAATATAATATAATATACAATTTATTTTCTGAGAAATAAATAAAAATTCTGAATAATAAAACGTAAGTTCCATAGATGAATGGCTTTCTGGGAATCTTGTTCTTGTGTACAACTAAAAAACTTTTACACTGCAACAGTTATTCACCTCGTTTGTAAGGAAATATAACCTGTTGTTATAAAAAAAAAACATGTTTGATAGAGCTACTTACGTTATGCCAAGTGCACTGATTTAGTGCAAAATATCTCGTTTATAATAAATATAATAACATATCTCAAAAAAAAGAAAAAACGTATGCGGAGCTGGGCTACAATAAGGTTGCCAACTTTTTTTATATCAAATAATATAGTACTTATTTTCGAAGCTATTGCCTGTAAAAATGTAGTAGAAGGCGAAAAAGATACATATTTATATGTGTAGTAGTTTCAAAAATACTTTATTTTTTTCTCATAACAGGTTAAAAAAATGATGTAAAAACTATTATTAACTAAATAATTAAGGTTACAAAATATTATTAATTCAGATTTTATGAGATTAAAGGCACCTACATACTGGCGCGACTTGTCGCGCGACGCGTCGCGACACAAAGGCACCGCTTGTAGCGCTACACGCGGTGTCTTTGTGTCGCGTCGCGTCGCGCGACAAGTCGCGCCAGTATGTAGGAGCCTTAATACTGGCCCGATTGCGTTCATCTCCCCATTTTGTATCATCATTGAATGTACTTGTATATTATTATTTATTAAATGCGCCCAGCTGAAGTTGTTGGTATAGAAAGAAAACATATTTTTTTTAAATATAATATAAATCTGAATAACTGAGCAACACTTGTTCTCCTTTTTCAGCAGTTTATCAACAAATTTTTGGTCAGACAGAGCAATATCCAGAATTTTGTTTTACTTTTAGAATACAAATTGTTTAAGTTAATTCAATTTTTAATCGAAAATATAGTATTTAGGCCTCCCTCTTAATCGAAAATAGAGTAGGTACAGTAATAGTACTTACCTACTTTTTTATTATGCTAAAAGAACGACTATTTTAGGTAAGTAATATGATTAATTTAATAGGCAGGTACGTGCTTCAATCAGTTAGTCCACGGAAGTATTCATGTAGTATGGAATAACACTAATTAATGAAATGCAAAGGAGTGGCTACAAAATAAAACGTTTTTTATGATCACATACTAACACATGCGCACACAGCACACCACACATGTAAGCATTTTGTTGACAGTTTTGTCAATTTGATACACTATCAGGAGACAGTACCCACAACACAGTGACTACTCCTTGAATATAATAGAATGGCCTGCGGAGCACGACGCGGCACGGAAGACCGCGTCAAGATAACGTCAATTTCTGTACAACAGCCCGCTGGGAACTGTTGATCGGACAATCGTAAACTGTTCCTGAATAGAAGATTTCAACCAGACGGCGGCAAAGTATTGCAGATACTCGTATTAGCTTCATATTATTTTATATTAGTTGTTAAATAAAAACAATCTACGATTCAAAGACGACACATATTCTTATTTACCCTATACCTACATATCCTGTATATTTGTATGTGGATAAAATGATAGCCAAAATTAGAAAAGAATTAATAAGTTTGTCATAATAAGGAAGTCATGTTTTGCAAAGGTATTTTTTAAGAGTATTATATTATGTAATGTAAGAAAACTCCTTGCGTAGACAAAAATATTCTTTAATGGAATTTATTTACACAACCAAATTACAAGCTGACTAAATGAAATCCTACTAATATTATAAATGCGAAAGTTTGTAAGGATGGATGGATGGATGTTTGTTACTCTTTCACGCAAAAAGTACTGAAGAGATTTAGATGAAATTTGGCACACAGATAGTTTATAACCAGGAATAACACATAGGATACTTTTTATTCCGATATGCCTACGGGGTCAAAACTTATGCGAGTGAAACCGCGGGGCGCATCTAGTTAAAACTAAGTTAAGCCTAAAAAAGCCTAAAACCCTTTCTTTAATTACTCCAATCCAATAATCTACTACAATCAACAGCTACAACAGTTATTTAGAATTATCGACGGTTACCGTAGTTTGTTCGACCAAAACCAAGCGAACGAATCGATTCAATCGATTAGGCAATCGATTGAATTTAATCGCGCCTTCCTTGACCACTAGTCAACCGTCACCGGTTGGTGTTGCCACATAAATAATCGTTCTGAATAATCGATATGTCAGTTTAGACGATATTAAAAATACACATAAATGAACCTAACAGTAAGTTTTCGAATATTTAAATATGAATGATGAACCACAACTGGAAGAGTTTATCTCAAAGAGTAAGAGTGAAAGTCGGAACTCTTTTGTGGTTAGCACTTAACTGTCATGTGAGTCACGTTTGCATCTCCAACATACTTGCGATACCACTTTTTAATCGCCTTTCAAAACTAGGTCTGTTCAGTAAAGGAAAAATAGTAAACGTACTATTGGGCCATTTGTTTTTCTATGAGCTATCTTTAAAATGTAAGAAAATCGTCATTCTGAGAAATAAAATTCATTTATTTCTGTTCTGTTTCCGTTCTACTTAATTTTAATTGTTTTATTACAATAACCGTTTTTTTTGCCGATATTTTTAATACCGGTAAACGGAAATAACACTTTCTTCTTCGGTCAAACTTATGATTTTCAAGTCATAAATTTGACCGAAGAAAAAAGTGTTATTTTGTTGATACTTAAATTAATTAGAAAGAAAACATCCAAACAGGATGCGTGAAATGAACACCTACTGCCAGGCAACTAAGCAGGGTCACCAGTGCGAGCCCCGCGGTCACCAACCTGCTTTTTTGGAGAGCAAAGGAAACTGCTTCAAATCGGTTCGATTTCATCTTCCACGCATAACAGCACTTAGGATGTTAAATGACGTGTTAGCAACGAGTTGTCCCTTCGCGTGTGGAGTGTGAAGGCGATCACGCGAATGTGAAGCGCCGTTAGCACGGTTCGACGACCCGGTTCGGTTCACTATAAGTTCATAACGGATGAACGGGGAAAGATGCACTTCCAAGATAGATAATTATTTAATAAGTATGTAATAACAATTTGAGGTTAGATGTGCATATTAATTAGGCTACTGTTTAGTGAAACAGTAGACCATATGCAGCGCAGGTGGCGTATACGAAGTGTGAGCGGAAATATGTGAAGTAATTAGAAAATAATGGAGGCAAGACGATTAAAGACTCTTACAAACAAGCGCGACACGCGATGCGACACAAAGGCACCGCTTGTAGTGCTACACGCGGTGCCTTTCTGCCTTAAAGAAAGTAAGCATCCATCGCTAACAAATGGTGGAATGCTGTATTTCATATTAATTGCTATCAAGAAACAAGTTAATGGTTTTTTTAAGAGGAAATTTATTTTTTCTCGATCAAGGAGAGTATTTTTTTTATACCAATGCATTAGCAGAAAATGACTAGTGTTTGACCATTTGCAACAAAGAACAGACCGAAATCCGGACAAGTGAGCAGCGCGGGCGCAGAGCCTGGAGCAAGCGGCGCGTGACAGCAATGCCGCACAGTGGAACGAATGTATGGGAGCGGTTGGACGTAGACATGTCCGAAAAAAAAGAGTAAAATTATGCCAAACTAATGATGCCATCTTATTCGATTACTTAATGCCTTCATAACTTGTGGTGATGAATTTCTTCATAACTCCCATATTTCGGGAGTAATTTGAGAAAATGTGAAATTTTACTATGAAAATGAGTGTATCGAGCTCTCTCCCTCCTGATTCCGGGCTTGTTTCAAGTAGCGGTCTCTAATATCATAATGCTAATACTAAGAGCTATATTTAATACTAAGACACATAGTGCGCCAAATGTGCACTTTCTGGGATAAAGAGTGATGTTTATTTTATAACACAATTTTTTAATTTTTTGTTTATTTTGTTGATTAAAACCGTTTTTCTAAAGGTTTACCTTATTACAATAACATTTCTGAGCAGCCAATTAGAGAAGATATAAGCTAATTAGGATATATAATTAGGGACTTTTTTTTTTTTTTTTTTTTTTTTTTTTTTTTTTTTTTTTTTTTTTTTTGAGGGTGGGAAATCATCAAATAACTTCTCCCGCTCTGGGCGGAGCGGGAGGGTGTGTCAGACTCTTACTGACTAAAACCCACCCGTATTCCTTCCTGTTGCCTGTGTTGCGGGGGCCTCGGTGACCCATAAGTACCTTCCCGCGACCCCGGCAGGCATCGGCCCTAGTGGACCCCTACTTTGTGCTGATGACATCTCTTTGAGGCGCGCGTGGAATACGACGCGCCGTCGACCCGGGCCTGGTCCTTACCGGACGGTGAGCTACCCATTGCTCACCGTCCGCAAGCCCGCGCCTACGGTGGCCGGAAATCCGCCCGGGATTCCCGACGCCCTGGGCGTCTCCTGCGGCGGCTAGGGGCGAGAGGGCGCGAAACTTGCCTTTCCCTCAACCGTCCCGCCTCCTCCTTAGCGAGCATTACTGCTTCGCAGAAGGAGGTGACGGCTGCCCATGCCCTCTCGCTCCGTACCATGGCCTGAACCAGGGCCGGACGCGAGAGGTCTCTGCCGCCGATCGCCTCCACGAGGACACGGCGGTGCTCTGCCCAAGCCGGGCAGACCTCCACCGTATGCTCCACCGTGTCCTCCGGGCGATCCACACAGTGGTGACACCCGGACGTTTCCTCCCGCCTTATCCGACACAGGAACCTCCCGAAGCTGCCGTGTCCGGTGAGGACCTGCGTCAGGCGGAAGGTGAGGACGCCGTGGCGCCTCTCCAGCCACTCCTCAAAGAGGGGACTTATCGCCGAAATCGTGGCGTGCCCAGCACTGGGTTGCGACAACCGTACTTTCCATGACGCCATGAGATCCCGCCGGAGCTCCGTCCGCTGAGCCGCGATTTCTCGCGGCAACGGACTTACGCCCCGGCGTTTCGCCTCCTCGCGCCACTCCCATACGTGCGCGAGGACTTTTGCCTCCAGATCCCATGGCGGCAATCCGGCAAGGAGGCTCGCTGCCTCACAGGAGACCGTGCGGTATCCTCGGACCATCCGGATGGCCATGACCCTTTGGGCCGCGCTCAACCGGCGGGCTGGCCGCAGCGCCAGAGAGCGCGCCCATACAGGAGCCCCGTAGAGGGCCATGGACCGCACGACCCCCGCGTAGAGCCTCCGGCAGGAGGCGTTTGGACCCCCTAGATTGGGCAGGAGCCGCTTCAATGCAGCGCCCGCCCGCTCAAGTTTGGGAGCCAAACGTCGGAAATGCTCCACGAAGTTCCACCGGCTGTCGAGGACGAGTCCCAGGTACTTCATCGTCGACTCGACGCCGATAGAAACCCCTCCTACCGTTATTTGGGACCCCAACGGTGGCGCGTTCCGAGGACCATGAAAACACATGGCCTCGGACTTGTGCAGGGCCACCTCGAGTCCCAATTGCCGGATATAATTAGGGACTTAAGGTTTACATATAAAACTGATGCACTAATGATTACTGATAAGAACATTGCTATTATTTAATTACTAAATGGCTCTTAATACACTAATTTAGCATGCATCATTTACTAATTATCACAATAACTAATTACCTTGCAATATTTAACAAAGGATACCTCGGATACCTGGATTTTATATAAATAGGTCACTATTAGTAACTTTAAAATCAGTGTTGATTTACACCTCGTTGTATCCAAGCTAATCTCGCAATGTATTTTCCAAATTTTAATACAAATCTTGATATTCACGTTGCTTTATGCGCACGCGCACATAAAGATTTACGCGACTTTAACTATTTGTTCAGTGTTTTAAAAGATAACAGTTGTGTTCAGTTATGTGAAAGTGCTGAAACAAGTTTAAAAGACTGGTGTCGTCGATTTTGCTACCGCATTTATGCAAAATGGACACAGTCTGGAAGAAGCACAGATAAGTTTCGGAAGAAACATGAGATTTGGCTACAGGCTGCAATTCAATGGCCGGAATTACAGAATGAAAATATGGAACCTTCTACAGAAAATATAAGTGACGTCATCGAGCCCATAATTTCTCCTGCTAAATCTGATGCTTCAACTTGTACACATCCTAGTCCTCGTAAATCTTTTGAGGACCTTAGTAACCGGCAAAAAAGAAGACGCACTGAAGATAGTCTTTCATGCAGCAGTAGCAGCGCTGAAATTATGTTTTCGGCCGAAAGGGCGCTTCAAAAGGCAGGACAAAGCGATACAGCTTATGTTATGAAATACTTGACGGAGAATCCAGAAGAGGCCTCAAAAATCAAAGCCTTCATTGAAGGTAAATCAATTCAGGTACGGGAAATATCCCCTTTGAAGGCATTGGCTCTTTATGTATCGATGAACTTATCGAAATGGCGCTATAACACTCTTCGGGATTTCAACACTCAAGAAGGAGCTCTTCAATACCCGAGTTACTACATGTTGGTTAAAGAAAAAATTAAGTGCTATCCGGCCAAAGAAGATCTCACAGTTACAGAGAGCTCTGCAAAAATCAAATTACAAGCCTTGATGGATTTAACCTCAAGAAGACTTATTAGGTCGTTAGAAACCCCTGTTGATCCCAATCAACAGCTCGTATTGACCAGCAAATGGGGTTTTGACGGATCATCTAGCCAAAGCATTTATCATCAAAGGACGAGTGAAGATGAGCAAATCGATCTTGCTAGTAATTTTATGATTAGTCTTGTACCACTGCGGCTCGTCTCAAAAGGTGTAACAATTTGGGAAAACGAGCGACCATCTTCCACTTCATTTTGCCGGCCAATATTGTTTAAGTTTATAAAGGAAACCAAAGAAAATGTGCAGAGAGAGATGGCTGAAATCGAAGCAGAGATTGAAGCCTTAACTCCATCCACCATCACTGATGGAATTAGTGTCAAACACCAACTGCTGTTGACAATGATTGATGGTAAAATTCATTCCATTATATCCAATACAGCAGCTTCAGTGTGTGACATATGCAAGGCTTGTCCTAAAGAAATGAATAATTTAGAGTTAATCAAAGATAAACACGCAAACGAGGACATGTATAAATATAGCTTAAGCACCCTTCACGCTTGGATTCGCTCAATGGAATGCTTATTACACATTTCCTACAAATTAGACATAAAATCATGGCAAGTAAGGGGTGATATAGCAAAAAGGCAAGTTGATGACAGGAAGAAAAGAGTTCAAGAGGCTGTAAGAAGAGAAACGGGCTTACTTCTCGATGTTGTGAAACAAGGCAGTGGATCCACCAACAATGGCAACTCGGCAAGGAGATTTTTTGAAAACTACACTAAATCTGCTGAACTGACCGGAATAGATGCTATGCTTTTAAGAAAAATCTGTGTGATCTTGCAGTGTATTTCATCAGGAGAGAAGATCAACGTAACTAAATTCCGAGAGTTCTGCTTTGATACTGCTAAGCTTTACGTGGAGTTATACCCATGGTATTATATGCCTTCTTCACTTCATAAAATTTTAATGCATGGGCCAGACATAGTTCAGAACATGTCAATTGTGCCCATTGGTTTTCTATCCGAAGAGGCATCTGAGGCTAGAAATAAAGATTTTAGAAAATATAGAGAGGGGCATTCTCGAAAGCATAGCAGTATCTCATGCAATGAAGATATTATGCACAATCTTTTACTGTCTTCTGATCCACTTGTTACAAGTATCCGTCCAAAAGGAAATAAGTTTGTAAAAAAATCTTCTTTTAAGGAATTTTATGAGCTTACGGATTCTGAGAAAAGTGATATCGAATTTGTTAACATAAATGATTTAGCGGACATCGATTCTGAATTTGAATTAATTGATGATGATGATGATGACGAAGATAATTAAATGATGTTATTGTTTTAAAATGTGTAACTTAGTAAATTAGAGCTTACATCTTAATTATTTATTGTACTTTTAATGAAACTAGGTAATTTATTATCAACTTACTTAAAAGTCATACTCTCATCAGTTCTTGTGAATATTTTTGTTAATATATATTTCTGTATATATATAATATATTTATAGACCTCTTAATAAGTCTGTCTGCGGTTTAAAGTAAATACAAATGGGGAAAAAACGTTTTTTTTTTTAAATTTTCATTTCCTTTTATCCCAGAAAGTGCACATTTGGCGCACTATGTGTCTTAGTATTAAATATAGCTCTTAGTAATAGCATTACGATATTAGAGACCGCTACTTGAAACAAGCCCGGAATCAGGAGGGAGAGAGCTCGATACACTCATTTTCATAGTAAAATTTCACATTTTCTCAAATTACTCCCGAAATATGGGAGTTATGAAGAAATTCATCACCACAATTTATGAAGGCATTAAGTAATCGAATAAGATGGCATCATTAGTTTGGCATAATTTTACTCTTATTTTTCGGACATGTCTACGTCCAACCGCTCCCATACATTCGTTCCACTGTGTGCCGTCGCGCTCGTTACACACAGAGACAAAAAAACAACGTTGTAATCTAGCAAACATATAATTCTGGATTAATTACCAGACTTCGTAAGGTGCTGGTCAGTGGTCTTTGCCTTTTACTTGTGAATAAAAATTAGATAAAACTAAGCAAAGTACCGTAATTGAATCCTATTGGTTTGGAACCGTTAGTGACCAAACTTCATACAAACAAACTTTCATTGGTCCATTCAAGGATACACACACACGCGATTATTTCCTACAGTTTTAAACTAAACAATTGAACATTTTACATGCACAGTAACCGACAAAATGTTTAAACCTACAAATAGAACCGAAAACAAATCACAGCGAACCAAGCTAACCATCCCAAAAACAAATCATGTCTAAAATAAAAGGAATATAAACAGACGAGCTGCTTGTATAATTAACGTTAAACGTAACTGTTCCGGGCGTGTGTCGACAAATTAAATTATCTTAACTATGGCCGCTGATGACAGACGCCATGTTGTTTTGCTCCTTTTTGACTCTAACGGGATTTAATAACACCAAAGATTTAGGGGAAGTTGAGATTTTTAATTAATGTGGTTTAGTTAGGATTGATATTGTTACAATGAAAGAGGAATTAAAAAAAGTTGATACTTAAGGTCTTAAATTCAGATGAGTTGAGGACAAGGTCCAAAGATAAATGAACGAAATCGATGAACGGAAGCAATTGAAATCCGTTTAAGCAAATTGAAAGGTGATTTATGACACTATTTTGATTCATAATCATAACATTCATAATCATATCATTATAACACTTCGATTTTCCCTTCATCCGACTACTAGATTACAGAAAACAGCTGTTTCTAATACCAGCTTTCCAACCGGTTTAATAACTTCTCAGATTTGATGTCTAATAATGTTGTTGCATTCCTTCGGTGGCTCAAATCGGTGAAGGAAAACATCGTGACGAAACCGGCATGTCCTAGACATTCACATGTCTTCGAATTTTTGGTTCTAGGACATGCCGGTTTCCTCACGATGTTTTCCTTCACCGTTTGGAACCACCGAAGGAATCATCTACCAACCCGCACTGGGCTCGCGTGGTAGATTACAGCCCCCCTCGAAGAAAGGAGGCCTGTGTCCCAGCAATGGGAACATTATAGGCTGACTATGATTCCTTCAGTACACCGAAGGCGTTACGACATCCTATTCCGGATCGAAAGACCAGCATTTAGTTTCGTGTCACCGTAACGCCGTCTAGTTATGATAGGTCCCACTTGTGAAATAGATTGATGGCTTGCTTCACCAATATGTTATAAACCGTTATTTATCGGCTGGCACTGAACATTATGACTTTTACGGCTTGTCGTTTGAAATATAATGAAGTTGTCGTTTTTAGTGTGTTTAGTGACGCGAGGTTTTCTGACATTCCACATTTTTGTATGACCAAAGTTATAAAATACAATAATTTCAGTTCTGCGCGTGTTCATTCGGTTTCATACCAGTCAATCTAACTAAACAGTCTCGGAGTCGATGACTCGCGTTCACAAGCAATTTTAAAGGACCAGAATTTCATGCCCAAAACTGCAGATGACTAACTCAAAATATATCTAAGTACCAGCATAATAAAAATACTCCATGTGCAGCTGCGTTCGGAGTTCAAACTCGTAAAAATAAAATATTCGATACTGCGGCGGGAGCGGCGCGGCACGCATGCGCCCGTGACCTTGACATAGGACGCGGCGCGACGCGACTGAAACCGAATCGACACGTGTTTATGTATTCCAGCCGCATTTGGACAAGGACTTTTTCCAAACGGAAAGTGTAGGTAGGTACTTCTATTGTTGCACTTCCATTTATAAACTTAATTATGATGTTACCTTTTATGAGTTATCGTAAATGCTGTGGTTAAAATAAAAGTGGAAGAGCGGAATCTCCTAACAAGCAATTCTTGCTTAAAATGTTATCTCCAAAATCATGTTTGTGAATGTGTTTTGTAATTGAAATAAACATTTTTTTATGAGTTTATGGCGAATGCGTCTGGGTAGACCGTAAAATTCAAATTACGTAAAGTTTTTTTTGCAATTAGCAGGTCAGTGGTTGTATGTTGATCTAAATAATTCGCGTCGTATCAAATACACTCGGCGTCACAAAAATCGCACCTCTATAAGAAATCCTTTCAAAGTCATTTTAACCCTATTAATCAATGGGTCTACCATTGATTAATATGACTATAAGGTGTCATTGGAAAGGCAATTTATTTAAATTTCAGAATAAATCAATAGATTTGTTTTTTTGTTTACCAGGGAATAAAAAAAAGCAAACTAATGCGAATGATTAAAAAGTTAATTTTATTTTATCAGCAAAAATTACAACAAAGTCCTTAAAAACAACTTAAAACCTAGTGTTACCCCCCCTAGCCTTGATGACTGCTTCCATGCGTTCTCTGTGTGACAACAGTCTCTTGAGGAATGTTGTTCCATTCTGCAACGAATCTGGCATCTTGGAGATCTTGGAGAGTGGTAGGGGCAGGATCACGTGCCCGTACTCGTCGTTTCAGTTCATCCCAAAGGTGCTCAATAGGGTTCAGGTCTGGACTTCGCGCCGGCCAGCGCATAACAGGGATCCCAACTTCTTGCAGGTAGTCTCTTACAATTAAAGCGGTGTGACAGCGGGCGTTATCGTGCATTAACGTGAACCCACTGCCAACAAAACCAGCATAAGGGACAAACTGCTCCTCTAAGATCTCTGTTATGTACCGAGGAGCAGTCAGCGACCCTTGCCCGCGAGCACTTCCAGTCCGAGAAACACACACGAGGTTCGTTTTGCCGTCGATTGACATGCCGGCCCAGAATATGCACGAGCCACCCCCGTATTCCACTGTCTCTTGAATACAGGCTTGTGCGAATCGTCCCCTTGCCTCCTGTACACTCTTCGACGCCTGTCGTTGCAGAAAAGACACACCCTCGTCTCATTTGAGAAGAGCACAGCCCTCCATTGGTCTATTGTCCAATCCACGTGGTCACGGGCAAATTGCAACCGGTCTCTCCTATGCTGTGCAGTCAATTTTGGCCCTGTAGCAGCCCTGTGAGCTGCAATTTTCTTCTCCCGCATTCTTCTTCTAACTGTGGAGACGCTTACAGAAGTTCTGCGAGCTGATCGCAGTTGTTGTTGCAGCTCAACAGCATTGGAGAACCGATTACGTAAAGACGTCGAAACAATGAAGCGATCGTCTCTTTCGGATGTGCACCGTTGTCTTCCAGATCCACGTCTTTGGATATAGCCACCAGTCTCTTGGAAGCGTTGGAACACTCGTCGAACGGAAAAACGACTCAAGTTCAGTTGCCGAGCAACATCACATTGCCGCATCCCTGATTGCAGTAGTGCAATGACTTGATAACCTGGGTCGCCCGTTTTATACCCTTGTAGGGAGGTCCAATTAGTGGCCGTTGTAATGCGTATTTTGACAACATCTTTTTTAAAGTTACGTGCTAATGAGATCTGTTGTGTTTAGGAATTCTAACTGTTGTTAATTTAAAGGTCGTTAAACATACTTTCAATTGATACCAATATTAATTGGGTTTAATGTATTCGTTGCTGGCGGGACGTGCTTGAAACTTATTTCCGAAGAGGTGGGATTTTTGTGACGCCGAGTGTATTTATTTATATAATTCAAATGACATTTAAATAATTTTCAAATAACATTATGGGGGATGTTTAAACAAACGCAAAAACCGGTACCTTTCTAGATTCAAGGGAACACTTGAGATGCAAGAGCCCTCATCCTGTGCCTTTGCATCTCCATAGCAAAGTGATTAGAACTAACTCTGCTACAGCAGCGCCTCAATCCATTAAAATACGATCAAAGTTTACCACAAAGGTTCAATAAATTCGGGCACTAAAAATATAAATTTTCAAAATTACACTCAATCCATTTATTAAATGAGATTATAATAAAAAAAAAACCCGATATTTAATAGATTCCAACGTTGTATTAAGTGAAACTACGGAGATGATTTATGACAAACTTTCGCTTGTTACGACAAAAATGTGGAAGTTTTTGAACGAAACGAGAGCGGTTTATAAGGTCGGCCATGTTTCGTGTCGATTATGATCACACAGCGACCGACACGAAGGTCGTAAACTATGTTTATGTCACATAAAATATGGAAATTTTAGTTGAGATCTACAGCATTAATTTAGGTTCTTCCACAGAGCTCGTTGCTTCTGCAAACGGAGACGTTTTCAGTTGAACGGTAATAGGTAAAAGTTTATTGTCAGCCAGCGAATCTGTCAACAAGCGCCACGCCAAGTTAGCTTGACCAAAGTTAAACTCCTGATTTTGCAAAATCGCTGCATCCCTGGGAATATATTCATTTTTATTCCATTAAAACACCTTTATTATGTATTGATAAAAAAAAACAATATTATAATAAAATAAGAAAGAAAAATAAAAAAATTAAAAGCGAAAATTAGATGGGTCTGGTTTTTTGGTCCTTCGGTACCCATATATTTATTGGCACAAACGACCAAATACCAAAAACATTTTTCAAATGACGAATCAATTCGGATACGCGCATCAGCTATTTATAAAAGTGCATGTACCTACATCATTGTTTTTTTCGGCGCAACATTTAAAAGCGTGTCCTGTCCCATCCCGTTCCCGTCCCACAAGGCAAGTTCTGCATTACAATGAAGGCATTCATACTAAACGCAGCATTGTGGACACACGAAGATGGGAGATTAGGGCGACATCGACACAAGTGTTTTGTGTTTGTTTTTTCTTTTACTTGGCCATACGGAACGTACCTACTACGTGCGACACAGAACATTCCAATGACAAGTATATTAAGTGGTTTGTTCTGCTAATTGTCAATGGATTGTTTTTAATAAAAACAATATGTAGTTTGTTAATATTTAGTGATAAATGCATTCACATTTTAATCAAAGACAGTGTGTTCTTCCCCTTTGAATATCTATTACCAATCCATAAATTATTGTAATGGTAGCAGATACATATTTGATTATACATCCAAGGACCAATTTTGTCTAAATTCTGCAGCACTGCACTGGTGCATTAAATAAACATACAAGAGCATACAAGATGGCATCCGTAAAAGGAAAACCACACAATCCAGGGCCATCGTCTGTGCTAAAATTAAACTCCATTGCACCAATCAGTGTTGCCTGCCGTAACGCTTTGTTTTACTTTTTAAGACATTCTATTGCGATTATCCAGATAAAGTATTTTTATTATCTGTGCTCGATCGATTTTAAACTCCGCAAATGGAGGATTCGTCATGATACTCGTCCGGACTGCCAGTATCTGGTATTTAATTGCGCTTTGATAAAAATATACGGATGAAGCCTTGTGACTTGAGAATCGGCAATGGTTGTCCCGAGTTTTTTTTACTACTACAAGACGCACATATCAAAAATATTACAAAATGAATTAAATCTTGGACATAGACGACTCCGACTGTTTTTGAACAAAAAACACAACTGTTTAAAAATCAGAACAAACCTTATATTAGGCTATACAAAAGCCAGCTACCTATAAAACTGTCCGCTACAATTATTCCTATTGTTCCAATATTACCTACACATTAGTATCTTCCTCATGCATTTTCCAACACTTCATTGGTGACTAAACGGGAAGATACGATACCAAAGTATATGCGCAACACGAATGTGATGGCGACGCGTTTCACTTGAGTAAACAACTAAGCATACAGCACACACTTGCCACACAAATATAGCCTCTATTCCCAAAGCAGTAAGTGCATCTGCATTGGCAGACACGATCTTCGCTAAAATGGATCTTAGTTGATTTGCTTAAAAGTATTCATTTTAGTGTTTAGCATTCTCTTTGAATGTCTGCTTTTCAATTTTGATGGATATTTGAATATAAAAAGAACGCTATCTTCCATTTTCGAATGTAACTATTATAAAAACAATTTAATGGACTTTTGGGATGCAAGAATGATGGGGATAGATATTGACTCAAATTATATTGAGCATCCTATAATAGGTAAGAATTGATGGGGTTCTTCGTTTAGAATTAAAATGAATCCTTTTAAACACTGGACTCTAAACCAATCCTCTACTTTACCAAAGTATGTTCACATTGTTCACTAGGTACCTCAATGGATGGAATGATTTAACTAAGAATGGATTAACTTTCTTACGCAATTAACATAATATTAAGCTTCTTATCTTGGCCGAACTAAGCTGCATGATGGACGACATCACACAGGAATTAAGAACGTATGTATACTAATGCCCGTATTCATACGAAATTAATATGGAGCGATGTTATCATGATAAACATTAATCTTTTAATAAACTTTTTTTGAGGATTTCAGAATATTATCATAATCTTGATTTGCTTAAGTAGTCAAATCCGTTGCCGACGTCAGCTTAATTTGGTATGTACCTATTTAAAAATAGAAGGGATTCAGTTAATACTGATTAGTTATCAAGTGATGATAAGCAAGAGCTAACCAAAATAAGTAAGACATGATTATAATGTAGACCGTCATCATTTTCTATGTATTAGGAAATTGAATTAATGTAAAGAAAGAAAATTATTTTATTTGGGACAAGCACAGGGAAAACTAACAAGATCATGTAAACCAGAAAAACAACATTCTAGCTTACAAAATCACGAAAACAAAAAACTGTATTACCTAAGACCTACACTGTACCAACACCTATTGCAAATAAATCTGGACAGGAAATAGCTTTTCTGCAGAGTAAAAATAAATCACTTCCAAGGACCAATATATTTTATTGAATAATGAAATAACCAAAAGTAGTAAAATATTATTCCAATCTTTACTAAACCCTTAACGTAGATAAAATACAAAGGCCAAAAAAATCTGGTCCTTTAGAACGAAATGTGTATTTTCTAATTCTGCCCACAATGTGCACATGGTCCCAGTACAGAGCATGTCAGCACGAAAACAGCCTCGCCTACGCAAGTGACGTGACAACAATGGACGGATGTCTGGCCGTAATCACGGGGTGACGGGGCATTGTCGCCTGGCGCAGTAGGGCCACGCCATGACATGATTGACATTCGCCTATTGATGAGCAGAGGAAAGTCGGCGCCCAAATGTGACTACATTAAAATATAATATGATAATAATGACGTTATTAAATAATGACAACATATAAACAATGGTATTGGATAATAGAAAAATGACCGCTCAAAATGTTTTAAATTGAGTTCATCTGACTAACGGATATCTACAGAGCTTGAGCTTCACACCTCGTAGTTTAAGACCGGCTTATTTGTATTTTCAAAGTCAACAAATAGTATCAATGCTATTTAAAAAAATAAATAATCCTATTAAGCGCCATACTATTGAATCACCCCGCGAAATTCCCAAAAGCATGATAAGCTAACCTCATTGTTGACACTATCCATCGGTTGATAAATTCGACTGTATCGCTATGAAAGCCTCTCGAAAATGCTAATAACCGACGTAATAGATGAACTGATAGTGCCGATACGCTATCAGTTCATCCATATGTCAGACGCGGTGAGAAAAAATCGAGATGAAAAAAACTAAACAAATAATTTGGATATCGGAACCTTATCGGCCAAACAAACTGATACGAGAAAGTAAGTCATTCGTCAGTCACTTTTATTTTTATGTGTATTTTTTTATTATTAATTTCCGATTAATTTATTTTTTTTATTTTTATTTGACATTGTATTTATGATGTGATGCCATTGTATTTATTTTTATATTGTGATTTCTATTTATCTCGTGTTTCATTACTTCTGATTGTAAATATGGGAGAACCTGAAATAAATGGATTTTATTTTACTTTTTATTGATTGTGGTGTAGGGACACAATGTAAACATGAAAGGCAGAACACTTGATAAGCAAAAGGTATACAAGCGAGAAGTATGAATGGACGCCAGTGACACTACATCGGTCCACGTAGAAGGTTGTCTTAAAGGGTTTTCAATGTAATAAATACAAACATTATTAACTTGACGAAAGACTTTAATTAATGGACCCGTAACCTTCTACAACCAGACGAGGCAGTCTTGTTTAGGGGCTTACACATCGCGAAACGAGAGAGACCCCTAAAGTGGTGACCCGCGTTAAAAGTTACACGTGAACAATAGTGAAATAGTTAGTGCAATACGTTTTAACGTCGTGAGTGCCGCGTACATACGCGTACGCGTACCATATTTTTACATAACAATCAGTAAACGTTACGGGTAAACATGGGTCTAGAGCAGCAGTCAGGTCAAGAACCGGCACCGCAATGCAAGGAGGGAGACAGTGAGATAGCACAAATCACGTTTAAGACGCAAATTCCTGACTTCTGGACAGACCAACCACGACTATGGTTCGGTCAATTCGAAGCGATAATGGCGAATCAAAAGCAAGGGGAACGCACAAAGTTTAATATCGTGGTGGCAAAACTTAGCAAAGACAACGTACAACAGGTCGCCGATCTAATCCTACACCCACCAGAAAAAAAAGCGTACACAACATTAAAGGAAAGGCTCTTGACCGTGTACGGAGAGTCGGAAATTGGTAAGGTACAAAAATTACTCAGCGAAATAGAACTTGGGGAACAGAAACCATCACAAATGCTACGAAAAATGCAGGATCTTGCACAAGACAAATTTCCAGAGGACACACTACGGATACTATGGATCGGACACTTACCAGCTTTAGTACGGGCGGTACTGACCGTAAGTGAAATCGCAGATATCAATAAATTAGCACAGATGGCTGACAAGGTGATGGAAATGGCGAAACCCGATGTATCAATAGCTGGAGTGAGCACGACCACGTCACCAAGTAACAACTATCTAATTATTGCGGAAATAGCAAAACTACGCGAAACAATTGAGGAGATACAGAGAGGTAGATCGACATGGAGGCAGCAGCATGGCGCTAGACAACGATCGCAATCGGGAAACAGACGGTACAATGTTTCAGCGCAAAGACGTAACCCGCAGACATCAGACTGGGCCTGTTACTACCATTTCCGTTTTGGCGACAAGGCGAACAAATGCGTACAGCCCTGCAACTGGAAACAGGAGAAATCATCATCGTCAGCACAGATATCGGGAAATTAGGAGCGATGCAGTCAGCGGCGGAAAACTGCATCGACACATCAAATCACCGCCTATGTGTAACGGACATTACTTCCGGCATACGTTTCCTCATCGACACAGGTGCGAACGTCAGTGTAATACCAGTGACCAAAAGACAAAGGTGCGTAAAAGATAATTATAATTATAAGTACAAGTTATATGCAGCAAATGGTTCTGAAATTCAGACATACGGCACAAAAACATTAGAATTAAATCTTAGTTTAAGAAGGCCATTGAGATGGACATTTATAATTGCAAATGTAACACAACCGATAATCGGAGCTGATTTTTTAAAATATCACACTTTATTGGTAGATCTGAATGCTCATAAGTTAATAGATAAGCGAACCGATTTGAATACGATAGGTTGCATAGTAAAATGCACAGAACCCACAATTAGCATCGTAGACAGTAATCATAAGTATCACGATTTATTATCGGAGCATGCAGACGTTACTAAACCTAGGCCATTCAAGGATGATGAGACAGACAATAATAGTTGTAACATTTTCCATCACATTGAAACTACTGGACCTCCAGTACATGCACGGGCTAGGCCACTTCCTCCCAACAGGTATCACCAAGTAAAGGAAGAATTTAGGCGCATGCAGGAGATGGGCATTTGCAGGCCGTCCAAAAGCGAGTGGGCGACACCTCTGCATGTAGTAGCAAAGAAAAATGGGGACATCCGACCATGTGGTGACTACAGGCGTCTAAACGCCATCACCAAGCCGGACCGATACCCCGTTCCACGCCTACATGACTTTACTTACGTGCTCTCAGGTAAAAAAATCTTCACCAAACTAGATATCAACAAATCATACCATTGCATTAGGGTAGCTAAGGAAGACATAGAAAAAACAGCAATTATCACACCATTTGGATCATTTGGATTGATGGAATTTGTTTCCATCTCATGTAATATGCATAACATCTTAACTTGATTGATAGCAAATAATTTACTCGCTCCGCCTTCAGCCAATCTCACCAGGGATAAATGCGAAGAATGTGTTAGAGATAAATCACAAACAAGGAAGACAAGCTAATTTGTTACTTTATTGGGCTTTAATAATTAAGTTAATCTGTAATCAAACTTATTCATCTGTGTAACACAGGCCATTCACATAAGAATCACTGAAAGCCGTTTTAAAAATTCTGAATTTGGAATTAAGAATGCGAAGTATGGCGGCTACGTTCGGAATAGTTCGGATACACGTTCCGGTGTCCGCGTTACAGAATAATTAAAACCAAAGCGCACTTAATTACTGAAATGGCCACATATCTGTTGCTCGAGCTAAATGAGCCTCATTTTTATGAAACAGATAACATCGACGCCCGTTGGAAAGTCGGCGCGATGCCGTGTCTATCACGGATTTGGGAAAGTATAGCAATGATATTCCAACGCATTCTTTAATATTAAACATTTATTTTAAATTGTTACGTGACTTTCTCCTTGCAAATAATATAGTTTAAGTGATGACTCGTACAATTACAAAGCACAATTTTAATGAGCACACGCACCGATCGCGAGATCTTTTTGCGGTCGAACTCACTTCTCATTTCGCTACACTATGTGATATTGCATATTTAGTTTATCACAATATAATATGGGTATTATACTCATCAATTTTGGACTTATCGTTTTTAAGAGGACTTAAAAAAATCTACAAAATGCTGTGAAGGAAGATTTACTCTTCCTTCACAGCATTTTGTAGATTTTAAAAGTAAATTCCTCCAATTTTTATTACAAATGATAGTTTAATTAGATGGTTTTGCATTTCTATGATGTTAACAAAGAGAAAGTGTCTGCAATCGGAACTTGTATAAATATATGGCGTCTAGACTTAAGTTCGTATTCTCTCTCTATTGATTCAAGCCAGACGTGAAGCTGTGAGTGCACAAACGCAGCGCGACTCTGTTGAGAGTTTAGAGCAAATCGCTTTGAAATTGATTAAATATTTACTTACTACGTGTGTGTCTTTCTCAAAGAAATCTATTCAAACGGGACATTCTACAAATTATTATGGGCTCACAGTCAGCTATGAATTGACCTATTAGTTACCAGCTATTAAACAAATACAAAATAGTCACGATCAGCTTCGCACATCACGCTTGCCTCAATCTAATTACTCAATTTGTCAGCAAATCAAATCGTTACTAGTACCAACAAATTGAATTATCAGTAATTACTGTTTCTGATTAATAGGAACTGTCAACACACGTCTTGTCATCACTAATTATTTCGATGTAGACATGAAAACTATTGTCAATTGTCGCGACGAATGTAAGACGACACGCGATGGTAATGAGGTGTGAACAAGTCAGATGGACACTTGATACAAGGCAGGAGGACACGCTCACGCGCCGCGGTCTGATTCTGCGCGTGCGCTCGACGCCCGTAAATCACAAAGGCTAGATCCGAGCTCAATTTCTCTGACCATTTATTAGTCTCCTCAGCCATTTCGTGTCTGTTCAAATAATTTGTGTACACGCAACGGTAATTTAATAAAAATGTGGCATCTTTGTTACTGAGTTGTAGTCACGTCAGCGGAAATGTTGCGTTTCGGTAAGTGATCATTAGAACTCTTGGAGACTTTACATAGGATTGGTCGACATTTACGAGTAAGAGGGTCCTTCTTGGTTGATTATGAATATTCATGCGTCGACGATGCTCGACTAGCATGGGAGCGCGACACACTGGCGAAACAAAAGGGTGTGCTTAGAACTTAAGACAAACGAACCGGACTATCTATCATTTACCTTGTTCTACATTTTGTCCTTCTGTATTTTAACACGGGAGAGCAGGAAGGAGTACTTGTAGTGTTCCTCCCTAATATAAGTCTTTCACGATAATGCATATTTCCCCAGCAGAAACTGAGCCACAACTTATGTTTGGTCAGACGTAGGAAGCTCTTGAAGAAAACTTTAGGGGAGAGAAACTTAGTTTCTAGACACTAAAACAAGTGGACACAATGAATGTATTTATTATCTTTTCAATCCATCCCATGTCCTTCTTTCTACTCATTGCACCGTAAAGGCTCGTACAGACTAGCGCGATATCGCGGGCACGACAGGCAGCAATATGCATGTCGCGCCCGCGATATCGCCCCAGTCTGCACGAACCTTAATTCGTAACAGTTGGTTACTCATTCAATCAAAATAATGATACTATCAAACGTCTGTGCACTGTAAAACAATAGGAGATATTTACCAATATTGCTCACTTCTTTTTAGACAGCTTCTAACATTCCAATCTTTAGCTGTCTATTTGACTTGGTGGTACAAAGTGCGGAGATAAGGACCAAACATTACAATGATTGAAAATTACTTAACTCGACTGGGTACAGATTGGTCCTAATGAATACAACAAACAATACGTAGGTAATACCGATCGTCGCATTAACTATGAATAATTAAAAAACGAAAGTATAGTAATAACTCAAAGCACAGACATGTAGAACGGTCTATCAATAATTCATTGACGTATATTATGATTATGTTGTGAGCGGTTATTAAACTCATTATTCAGGTAAGGTAATGAATATACTTTCACGTCAGTACCATAATTATTAATTATAATATGATAATGTTATTTCAAACTGCTTCCAGCAGGCTTAGCATGACACTCTCTATTTCTTCGAAGAATAGACACGGCTCTTTCTATACAAAGTGACACTTCGTTTCTCAGTTTTTGACATCTCACCGTAGAAATCCTTCTACAATCTGTCATCTTGTCTTTCGTTTCTAACGGTCTTTGTCTAGGTCCTTTTTTATGTAGAAGGATTTCTACGGTGGGATGTCAAAAAAAGGACAAACGAAATGTCATTTTGTATGGAAAAAGCCGTGTCTATTCTTCGAAGAAATAGAGACTGTCATGCTAAGCCTGCAGTACGAAGTTCATCATGTTTTATTTGTTGACTTTAATAGAGAACTGCTGAGTTCGAAACCTTTTGAGAGCATTCTCATTCAAACCTAGGTTTTTGCTTTCATTATGATTTTAGTAGCTGCGCCCCGCGGTTTCACCTGCATAAGTCTCGATCTCGTGGGAATATCGAGATAAAAAGTATCCTATGTCCTAATCCAGGTCATGGTCTACCCATGTGCCAAATTTCATCAAAATCCATTCAGCCGTTTTAGCGTGAAAGCGTAACAAACAAACATACAAACTCACTTTCGCATTTATAATATTATTTATTTATGAAGGATTATCCAAATTAGATGAAAGTATTTTTTAAAGTTAGAACTCAACAATCATCATGATCTACAGTCAGGTTAGGTTCAGGTTAGGTTAACCTCGAGTCTATTCTTATGATAATAATCATCGAAGACACCCATTTTTACAGTCTTAATGACTTGAGGGCCACCGTACGTCTCGTAGAGCTCATTATAATAGTTGTAATTACGGAGTTCGACATTGCTCTTTTTCCTGCATTGCACAGAATATGCGAGGATAAGATTAGAGAGGATTAGAGATAGGATTTTGCATACAAAGTAACAAAGTTCTCGCCTTTTTTGCTGAGTACCGAGCATTCGGAACTAATCGGAACCGTTTGTCGAAAGCTCTTGCATATCATGAGAAGGAGAACGTTTCTTGAGATATTTTTTTTACCGCAGTTGGTTGCAATAACATTTATTGGCCGCCATAATCTAGTTATTCTTTTGCTTATTTTAGAAAGAAAGCATTCATTTTTTTCTGTTTCTCTCTCTCTTCTCTTCTAGCTAGACATTCGGTCAATAATGTAATTGTAGTCTTAGGGGTTGAAATAGGGCCTATTTAATTATGTCTGTCCCTTCTAGCCTAGTCCTACCATTTACGTACCTCTCGCAGTTATTTTTTACAGGACTTTTCGTAGGTTGTTATGTTATTCAGATAAATCATAACAAGTTAGGCGAGTGTGAGCCCATGCGACCCCAAATAGTCTGCGGTCATGTTAGTATAATTATTGAGTGCACATAATTTCCTGTAAATCAACTCAATAAAGCAGGAAAAAACAGATCAGGAAGGAAAAGAATACCTTACGATACTGTTCCTGTGCTACTAATTATTGCTCTATTCAGTCAGGGTGACATCAATATTTTTGGAAATTAATAACTATGTTTTTTTTTCTGATTATATGGCACGGATTCAATGCGCGAGTCCGATTCGCACTTGGCATATTATTTCTTCACATCATCATAAAGCGCGATATTGCGGGCCCGACAGGCAGCAATATGCCTGTCGCGCCCGCGATATCACCTCAGTCTGCACGAACCTTTAGTCATAGTAGGTACTACCGTAAAACGGGATGAGTAGGGATGCAGGGGTGAATCGGGACGAAACTTTAAAATGGATTTTAACGTAGAAATAATATAGTTTGTGAAAAGGACTCTAATGTGTTTACTGTATAAATAGTTAACGACTAACATTCATTGTTGGTAGCAAACTGCAAATTTTAACGTTAAAATCCATTTTAAAGTTTCGTCCCGATTCACCCCTGCATCCCTATTTAACCCATTTTACGGTATGACTAAAGGCTCGTCCCCAAAAAAGCCCTACAATCTTGAGCCTACTATAGGTACCTATAGTAGGCTCAAGATTGTAGGGCTTTTTTGTTGAGTCAATATTCATCTCGTCTTTCATCATCTGTAAGACTGACTTAACAGATCTCTCTATTACAATTGATGCAGGTTCAATTGTGGTACTTAGCTTACGTGCTTTCATTTCTTCTTGTGAATCAGAAACTTTTATCATGATACTGTATGATGATAAAAGTTTTCACCGGACCAAATTTGACTGTTGTATGATTCATTAAGTACCTAACTCAGGTTTACAACAGTAAATCTAGTAAGAATTGAATACTGAGACAAAGATATTATCCAATATACTTAGATATTACGATAATAATAAAAATGTGGGTATATAGCATGAATCATCAGATCGTAACGATCTGGAGTTCATCCACGTAGATAACTTTACCCACCTGAGTGCAGCTGAAAAAACAACAGCGGTGTACAGAAGAATGTTTATAAATAATTCATACACATAACAAAACTGGCGCGCCGTGTCTAGCAGCCTAGTTCAAGATCACCACATGAAACGACAATACAGCGAGCTGCGGGCACGAGAGAGCGAGGGTGTGAGTGCGCAGCCCTAGAGCTCCCGGTCCCTGTACGTAGCTATACCTACCCATCCCATGGCGGGACAATCGATTCGCGGGAGTCGCTCGCTCCCCCAGCGGCGCGCCTGGCCGCCTGGCAGCCACCCGACCGGCACATTCTACCGATAATAACATAAAAACTTACCTTTTCACACTTCAGCAATCTCACACCACCAAAGAAATGCAGCCACGGATATCGCGAGATCAAATCACAGGTTGCACTATATTCGCGAACTGCAGATTTAGTCTAGCACTTCATCAATTAACTTGACACTGATTTTTTATTATAATGGCTAATTTATATGTAAAATAGTGTATACCGGTACGGTTTGGTCCGTGTAGATTAATTACGTGAATCGTTGCACAACAACGTTTCCCCCACGGCAGTTCGCGGCGGACTGACCGGCTTGAAGATGGCGCTCTGCGTGCGGCGGCAGGGACGCGAGTGAATACAGCTGCGGAAGCACCGTTAGAAATTGCTCCAATAAGAATCCAGTATGACTCCGAGCGCCTGTTGTCAACCAATAGTTACCGAGCTTTATCACTAAGATTTTGCCCGTGAAAGTTCAAAAAGGCTCATCATTATTCTAGTTTTAATGATATAATTAATAATCATAAAATAGGAAGAGTATTCGCGTACAGTAAGCTAGTAACGGTTAATAAACGCACAACTAAAATAAATCGCGATTAGAGACTCCATAAAATAATAATATTACGAAGACGTACTTTCACAGCTTTTTATTAGGTTGTATTCTATTATTTGCGTGAGATAATAATAGGGTAAGATTAGACTTTAGTGCTGACAGAAGGCACTTGATATTTCAGTAAAACTATAAAGCCATCAAATAAAAATACCATTAAATACAGTCTTGTTTGCAACCTCTTGAAAAACTACTCATTTACTAGATACGTCATATAATTACTTACAAATACCATTGCCTCCTATCTAGAATTCTAGATCTATAGATCTACAGTTACAGCGGGTATACCCGCTGCTGGCAGGATAGTGAGAGATCCGGATAAGTTTTGAGACACAAAAATTAGTTGACATCTTGTCAAACTCATGTCCAAGTCATCATCATCATCATCTGCCTAGCCTTTTCCCAACTACGTTGGGGTCGGCTTCCAGTCCAACCAGATGCAGCTGAATACCAGTATTTTACATGAAGTGACTACCTATCTGACCTCCACAACCCAGTTACTGGGTAATACTATACCCCTTGGTAAGACTGGTTGTCAGACTTTCGGGCATACGACGACCGACCCGTAACGACTGTCAAATATCCACGAATGACAGCCGGAACCAACGGCTGTCATTGTCATCATTACCAAACGCATGTCAAAGTGAATGTTGTTATTTCAGTTCGCCAATTAATTATATCTGCACTTAGCACGTGTTTGATCATCTGAAAACAAATTGTATTGATTAGCGTTTTAGAAACTGGGTGATAGGCAGTAGATTTCTGAAATTTTCTGTAGTAGGGTACTAACAGGTACCTACTTTGGACTTGAATAATCACGTTCTAGTTAGGGTACCATAGAGTCCCCTCGACTAGTCATAAACTAAAATGAATTTGTTTGAGTCACGTCACCATCATCTAAAATCCACGCAGTGGTTTTTTTTATTTGGCAAAGGAAACGTGCGTGTCTAATCAATCAAATTAAGAAGAGAAGTAGTTTACAGCAACTTTTGTTGGAAACGTCGACTTAAAATGACAATTCATCGTTTGGGAGCATGATAATACTAAGTTAACAATACAATTACCTACAAGTAAATATTCACTTTAAACTTCGGTTGCATATTGCAAAATAGTGGTTTCACGGAAGACTGCTTTGGAAAGTAGGGGACAAGTACCTATTTGCATTTGTTTAGTGGTAAGTAAGTGGTGACAGACTTTGTGAGAGCAATCTCTCTTACGGTTTTATTCTCGTGAGCAAGTACGTATAGTAGGTACCTAAATGAAACAGACCTCACAAGTTGAGGGTTTCAACATATATATGACTTAAGGCATTTGTGTTCTAGGCAACTGAAAACTGAGAGAAAGTACACATCTTACTGCCTAAGTATTCGGTTGTCAGTCATCATTTGAGACACTTTGTCCGTCTGTTCGTGAGGCGTTGGGTGGTTTGTGTGGCGAAAAGCAGAAGCTTAAGATTTTAGGACACACAAAAGTTGTAACATTCATGCTTCTTCTCCTATTCTCCTAATAAAATTCTGGGACCATAAAAACTTAAATTTTAACAAAGCAGATGTAGGCATATCCAGGTTTCTGTCCGTAAAGTGTAAAAATGTGTCTAGTGTCAATGCCAGTAGACTGTGACGTGACGAGCACAGTCGCGGGTCACACCTAGTTTAAGCTGGCACTCCTCGGTCTACCCGCTAGTTTCAGGTCACAGCATAGTGATGAGTGCCCACTCCACACATCCGTGAAACCGCAGTTTAGGTAATTCATTACTATTCATGGGAATTATATGGCTTTTTAACGTTAGGTAGGTACATTCAAAGAGAATAAAGGCTCCTACATACTGGCGCGACGCGACACAAAGACACCGCGTGTAGCGCTACAAGCGGTGCCTTTATGTCGCGACGCGTCGCGCGACAAGTCGCGCCAGTATGTAGGAGCCTTTAAACAGTCACTGGGTACATTCCTGCTGTTTGGATCATTTGGGTGTCGTGTTTTCCTTGTTCTTTATGACAACTAAATAGGATAAACGACAATTTATGTGACCCTACTGAGCAAAGGAAAAATACTTAAATAAAACAAGTGTGATTGATATATCGAGTACATAATGGTGGTGCAGATACCTAATGAAATAATGTAAGGGCGTCAGTGACCTCTTGGGCGCACAGTTCCGATAAGGGTAAAATTCAGTCGCACTTATTCTGAATAAGTACCTAATTCAGTATAAAGCTACCAGAGACATACAACAGATTTTTAATTCAAATAATGTTGTAAATGATCAATTTACCTTAACAATATTGTCATTTTGTGAGGTAATCTACTTAAAGGCACAGCCAGCCATATTTGTTTACTTCATAATGGCCTAACTTAAGTCCAGCCAAGCAGAAAAGGTGTCTAGAGCTAAACGGTGCTCCTGGTGACAGCTGCGAGCCGTAGCGGTTAGCTAGCCTAGCGGGAATGACCGCAAATATCTGCAGTTTAGACACTCAGGTACCTACGTGTGGATAATTATGTATTCTGTATTATGGAATCTGCTTCCGGAGCGTCGGCTGTGGTCTACGAGATAATTATACGAGTTTATCGTTACCTGTTAGTGCTAATTGAGAAAAAGTGTGTGCATAAGTGCTTGAAGATTGATCAATTCCGTGATCTTCGGATCTAATCTAAGTGTAGGTAATTGTATACTTATGCTAAAAAAACTAGCTGAAGAGAAGACAAAATACCTTAGGAGAGATTGTGCGGGGCTTAGATAAGGATCAAAAGCACGGATGAGTTAACAGTTAAAATTCAAAGTTTTATTCCGCTTCCACGGACCAATTTGCATGCCCAAACGGCCGAGAACTTAACCAAGTACTAAGTACCGAGCACAAGGAACTACAACTTGTAACAAGTCTTGCAAAAACTCCATACTCCGCCGTACAAGCCATTAGAAGTCCATTGAAGCACGTCTGGCATCACCGCGGACATGGGCTCGATGGAGCGTGCTATATTACGGCCAGTGTCAGTCGTGCCTGATGTAATTTGCCTACTACAATTTTATGGAGAAACATATGGGACGATATTGTAGCGAGCGGCAGACTGGGTGGCTTGAGGGGTTTGATGTGTGGAATATTTAGTAGGTAAGCGGTGTTAGGATTGGATTTCAGTATTGTGAATGGGGTAAGGGCATTTGAAGAGTGAATGAAGGACATATAATTTGGGCTTGTGATCCTCACATGTTCTTCATCTCTGTACCCAAGTCGAACAAAGTACATATATTGAATTAAAAAATTCTTCCGTTGCCCGTGTTGCGGGGGCCTCGGTGACCCATAAGTACCTTCCCGCGGTCCCGGCAGGCATCGGCCCTAGTGGACCCCTACACTTGTGCTGACGACATCTCTTTGAGGCGCGCGTGGAATACAACGCGCCGTGGACCCGGGCCTGGTCCTTACCGGACGGTGAGCTACCCATTACTCACCGACTGCCGGCTAAGCTAGTTATTCGTATAGCTCATTCAACAGCAGAGCAGTGTGGGCCGGAAATAAAAAATAACGTAATGATTAAAAAAATCTCTCCACGTCCGGACAGATTCCTGGGACGCTCCGTAACTTGGACCATTACGGTGAATTCCTCATCCTCACGCGTCGTGATATAAATCAGAGGCGATCGGCCATCAATCGTCGCGTTCATGCTCTATGCTCGCGTCACCGACAACGTTACGTCCTGCATTTTTTTCAATATTTAGCACCATCTACGGATTTCAAACATCACACTTTTTTCTAAATCGAAATTAATGGTCTGTATTTTTTTAACTGGTCGCGCACTCATTAGCGTGTTTACGTACAGCGGAAAGTTCGAGTAACTTGAGCCTGTCATTGAGCCTCTCTATTCATAACACCGACAGTTGGCCAATGATGGCATCAAACCCTTTGTGTTTCCAAGCCAATCGCCATCAATACTGGATTCTTTCTTACTAAGAATTTCTAAACAGAAAACGCCACTCAACTTACTTATTTCTGATCAAATCAAATCACTTTTATTTGTTAACACAGGTTAAGAAATACTGATCTTGAGTTTGGTGAAGAGAACGCTATGTTATGCCAGGAGGCGTACAAATATGGTGTGCATGTATCTTTATGAATTAAAATAAAAAATAAAAAGATGTCTGAAAATCATGCATAATTAAAATTTCAAAATAAATCATAACAAATAAATAATAATAGGTTGGGGAAAAAGTTTCTTCGCATTTTTTAAGAAAATTCAAATGATAGTTTATTTACATTTAACTAAAGTATGTAGGTACCATTTTGTTCGATAACTTTTTGCCATCTTGCAGGTAGGGACATGATCCCATTGCTATAGAAATTTTGGGACTTCTGATCAAAATACCGCGACAAGTGGTTTTGGCAGTCCTCTCGTGATGTTAACCTGACACTGCCTAAAGAATTCTGAAGAGACCGAAACAGGTGGAAATCTGAAAGTGCAAGGTCAGGACCATACGGCGGATGCATTAACACCTCCCAGCCAAACTCTCTTAATTTTTGCTGAGTGGCTAAAGATGTGTGAGGTCTAGCGTTATCATGATGAAAAACCACACCCCTTCTGTTGATTAATTCCGGCCGCTTTCTCTCAACTTCTTGCTTTAATCTCATCAGTTGTTCGCAGTAGAGTTCAGAATCGATGGTCCTGCCTGGTGGTAACAGCTCATAATGAATAATGCCCTTCCAATCCCACCACACACACAGCATCACCTTGTTGCGAGTTAACCCGGGTTTCGCCACAGTCTGTGAAGCCTGACCGACCTTTGACCACGACCTTTTTCGCACGTTCTTGTCGTACGTGATCCACTTTTCATCACCAGTTATCAGCTTCTTCAAAAATGGTTCGGTTTCATTACGTTGTAATAAAGAATCACAAATGAGTACACGGTTCATTAGGTTTCTTTCAGTGAGCTCGTGAGGTACCTACCCAAATATCGAGCATTTTTGTGTACCCAGTTTTTTTCAAATACGCCAAAACTGTTTTGTGGTCAATTCCCAGTTCTTCAGCTACGTCGTAACTACTGATATGCCGATCTTGCTCCAGTTTTTAAAAAATGGCATCCATTTTATCCGTAATAGGGCGACCAGAGCGACGTGCATCTTTGACATCAAAATTTCCGGATTGAAAACGCTTAAACCAAATTTGTGCTACTCTCACAGACACTGCACTAGGTCCTTAAACATCGCAATTTTTTTTCGCGGCTTGCGTTGCATTTTTACCTTTTTTGTAGTAAAATTTTAAAATGTATCGAATTACTTCATTAGATTCACTCATCTTGACGGTACGAAAAACAAATGAAAATCACACATTTTCTTAATTTGAATTTAGAATATATTTATTTACATAACCAAATTACAAGATGACTATTAACATTAACTAAATTAAATTAAAACTAAGTTAAGCTTAAAAAAGGCCCTCGGGGCATTGTACCGAGGATGCTGGCGGCATTTCCTCGCTGAATTGCAATGCTGATGCGTTGCGCGAGAAAGCCGCCAGCTTTTCGGTCACCAGTTACATCAACTAGACGTTTTGCGATTTCCGCAAATAACTTATGCGCACTGGGACCCCACGGACCGAGGGTCTCGACGCCAAAGGGCACAAAGTTGTACTCTCTGCCAAGGCCTCCATATTTAATAACTTTCAGATTTTCGGCATTTTCTGCCGCTGCACCCGCTTTAGAAGTAGTCCGTTGGAGGTGGGACGGTGCCAGTGTGTCTACACAGGTAGCGTCCCACACAAGCATCCGTCCCAAACTCCACGGGACCAAAGACACACCATCAGGTCTTTTGCCATCATCTCTGACAATGCCAGTCGGCTCAAGAAGAGCAGGCACATTGATGCTGGCAAGAGACCGGCGGATTATGTCATTAAGTGTTGCATGTCTTGAAAAGCGGCCTGCACTTTTTTGACAACAATTGTTCTTTAAAATTTAAACTTTCAATGAAACCAAAACCAGCCAGATAGGTACAAATAGTATACCCAAAGAGATTTTATTACAAGTTCATACATACTATAATGCGAAAAGACTGTTTCCCCAACCTAATATTATTAAAAAATTGCACGATGTCAGATTTAAATGAGGAATTATTTAGTTAAAAATGTCTACACAAAAAAAAACCAAGTCAGAGTAATTGAAAATGTCAAAAATTATTAAATGTAAATATTAATAATAAATTTTAACCTCAAATTAGTTCATAATTTAAGTTTTTTCTTAAAACATAGAAACATTATATTGAGCCATCATTTAAAAAATCATCCAGTGTGTAGTAACATTTGTCAACTAAGCAACTTCTACTATTCCTGATTATTCAATAATTGAAGCCAGACGATCTGCAGCCGTCTAGACACTCCGCACACTGCTAACCCACTTATCCCAACTCCGTAAAGATAAAATAACAATAAATTAATTTTACGAACAAATTATACAAATCTCCGCCTGATCCGGCGATTTCTAGTGCAGTGCGTTAATTCAGCGCGTGCGATAGTATCGCCACGTGGCTGAGCGGAAAGATTGCAGGATAGCACGCAGGCGCAGCTCAGATGCTGGTGATACGCGGGAACACTCGGCGTGGACGGAATGGAGCCGACGATTAAGGAGGCGACAACGAGTTGCTGGTTAGTGAGTATTTATGGTCAGCCGCTTGCCAGTAATATTAATGAGAGGCGAAACATTTTGCTACAATGTCTTTCATATTTTAAACGCTAATCTTGGATTCCGCTCTCAAATGTGTAAAAGGTGATCCGACAAACTGTTGAAAGTCGTGGAAATCCGCTGACTTTTGTGAGGCACAGGGTCGGTAGTTACGTATGCGTACGCGATGCTTAGGGGTGGCCCACAGGACACATTTGTTTTGTGTGGAGGCCGGGAGGCCCGTGTCTAGCAATGGACGTCTTTTGGCTGAATGGTGATGACAATGATGGCGACAAACCATATATTCCAAATGGTTTTTCCGAAGATTAGAGATCAAGATACGGGAAGTACCTTAATTCGGTATACGCTAAACTAGTAGGGCAAAGGTCACAAGCTGAAGCATTGCAGTGACCGCCTGACATTTGATTTCCCGACAATTTACCAATAATTCGCCTTTCTCTAAATCCGTTAGGTTTGAATTCCATGCACGTTTTCAACAGTTCGTGTTAAAGCCACTAAATATCACCCTAAAGCCACACTACTCGCCATGATCATGCAAACGTCAACAATTAGACGCTACAGATCTTGAAGCAGAACACTGTGTTGTAGTCAGAGAAAGGCGCTAATTACGCAATCTGTTATTGTTTCCATCGATAATAGCGCGAGGGATATTATTTGTGTGTCCGCGGCTGTCTGTAATTGGCGTCTATCATTCTGTAGCCTGTTGGAAGATGCTTGATGTTTCTCATCGTGAAACAATGACGAGGTTTTTGAATAACTACGGATATATCTTCCTGTGGGATCTTTTATGAGAAGTTACTTTGAAAGACAACGTTTTTGTCAGTCCCATGCTAGTTGATGCATACGAGTACCTATGCTTTGCTGTGACTCAGCTCATAAATACGATGATTCAACGAAGATAAAAGATTTCACAACACAACCACTAGAATGTCTATCAATACCAACACCATGCGATCTACCACAAGTCCACAACCAACTACCACCATGGGTTATTATATTTGTTTGTTATATTTAATTAATTTCGCGCTTGACAAAACATTGATATTTTCATGTAAGGATGGCACTGCATCGTTGGTTTAAATACATCGTTTAAAGCCCCTATTTTTTTTTTTTTTGGGTGGGGTATCATCAAATAACTTCTCCCGCTCTGGGCGGAGCGGGAGGGTGTGTCAGACTCTTATTGACTAAAACCCACCCGTATTCCTTCCGTTGCCCGTGTTGCCAGGGGCCTAGGTAACCCTTTTGGACTGCCACGCGACCCCGTCAGGCATCTGCCCTAGTGGACCCCTACACTTGTGCTGACAACATCTCTTTGAGGCGCGCGTAGAATACAACGCGCCGTCGACCCGGGCCTGCTCCTTACCGGACGGTGAGCTACCCATTGCTCACCGTCCGCAAGCCCGCGCCTACGATGGCCGGAAACCCGCCCGGGATTCCCGACGCCCAGGGCGTCTCCTGCGGCGGCTGGGGGCGAGAGGGCGCGAAATTTGTCTTTCCCTCAACCGTCCCGCCTCCTACTTCGCGAGCATTACTGCTTTGCAGAAGGAGGTGACGGCTGCCCATGCCCTCTCGCTCCGTACCATGGCCTGAACCAGGGCCGGACGCGAGAGATCTCTGCCGCCGATCGCCTCCACGAGAGCCCCTATACCGTAGTCTTTTGGGTCCCTGCCCTCAAACTCAAAATCACCTTTAAGTCCCCAGCCCTGCTAGAACTGTCCAAATGATACGTGTATACTTTCGAGCCCCAAAAACACCAGAGCGCGTAAGTTAAGTAAGTAATAAAAAATACAGCGTTTGATAATTTATTGATTGTTGAAATGTGTCCGTCACGTAAATTATTGACCTATGATAGAGCTTTAATTACACGCTGTTTTCCGAAGCCCGGGAAAATCGGAACAGTTATGAAACCCGACACATTATGCCGTATGCGACCACTACCCAAACAACGGGAACTAGTGAAAACTGACCGACACTAAAGTCTGTTTTTTAATCTCGGCGACTAATTTGACAGATGCAAATGTCAAACTCCTTATTAAAAAACCAAACTACAATCATTTGAAATATCAAATTAGTCTCTGGGATTAAAAAACGAACTTTAGTGAAGCCGACGACTTGTTTTATGGTAATTTATTGCACCTTGATTAGTCTGGACCTAATTAGGTCATACGTAGTTGTTTCTGTAGACTTAATGTTATGAGTTCATGACCTATTACCGGTCTTGCAAATTCTACTTCAGATGCTGTTGATTAATGAATTGACGCTGAGTCACGTCATGCCAAAAGAGCGGTAGGTAAGTCATTTGTGCATGAAAATTTCGATCGAATTGTTTGACAGTTCGACGTTGGTTGGATTCCAGTTCCAGTTTAACCACTTGCGTCCTGATATCAGCACAGATAAGTAACAGTTGTATTAAATAAAAACACCATATAAAACTGCAGTTCATTACCGAACAATTCACCCGATCTCATTTGCGAGTAACAAAATAAGCAATAAATACTACCGAAAGCATAGCGGGACATATAAAACGTCTTCATCAGACACCAATTATCACTGCTACAGAGCTACTTCTCCCGTTAAACTTGTAAAATGTTCTGGTTTCTCAGTAATTACAAGACCAGCATAGCGTGGTCTTCCTCACCTCGAGATAAGACACTGTTTGAGGTAGATACAAGGGGCGGTTGGAAGATTTTCAAGGGTCAAGTTATTTGCCTGTTTGTTGTAGGCCAACTAACAAGAGCGTGAAGACGCCGCAATTTCGGTATGCGAGCGATTTAATTAAGAATGTTTAATGTTCACAATTTTAATTTCATTATGCGCTTTCATTTTGACTTATATGTATGATTCATAGAAATGTTTCTATGCTTGGAAAGCGGAGAGATGGCTTACAAATATAACGTTCAAATGAATTATTTGTTGTAACCCGTTAATTCTAATACTGTTACAAGTACCTCGCTTGCGCTTGCGCATGGTCCCATAAAATACATTTTAGATTGTAACCTGTAGGTACTGAAAGTTTATCGTCCATTCCAGAACCGTTAATACCAACACAGCTTCAGTCGTAATATGTGTAGGCAAGTTAGTAAATATGCTTACAGACGACGCAAAGGCAAAGGAAAATCAACAATTTCAGTAAAGTATGTTGCTAACCCAGTTTTAACAGTGTTAGGTAGGTAACGTATATCACTAGTGTAAAATGTAATTTTAATACTTAGTCATGATCGATATATATATCGATCATGACTAAGTATTAAAATTACGTTCATAAAAAATAACACACGTTTTCTCGACGCCAATAATTAGAAATCTAGAAACAACAGAACAGATGCAGTTGTTCGTGACTTGCAGCCTTTCCTTATTTCTCGCCTATTAACACCTTGACGACAAATCTCATGCAATTATAATCGATATTTATAAACATCGAATTTACGATGGCAAGCATCGTTAAACCTCGGAATTAGGAAAGCCGATGGCGTGCTGTCGCGTGCGCCTGCGCTCCTCAGCGCAGCATTATCATAATTGATGAAAGCAGTAGCGTATATTGTAACGCGAGTTTTGTGCACACACATTACGCTTGAGATCTGGAGGTAGCTACCGGAAGACGGAGCAGATCGGTGAGGGTATATCGGCGAGAGTAGTGGGAACAGGATGGATGAAGTAGGTTAGAGAGATCGCCGAAATCGCAAAACATATTTATTCGGCTTTGGTTCTACTCAATTTCAGGCTAACATACTCCAATCTTTACCACCACATCTCCAATCTGCTCTAGAGCTCTCAATCATCGAACTAGTACTCTTTCTGGATGTTCGACGTAAGAGCGTCCATTACCACCAGGAAGAAGAAAGGACTGAGAGCCGACCCTCGGTGTACGCCGCCAGCCACATTGAAGCAGCCAGTGGTACCTAGTGCCCCTTGTAGACTCTTAGGTAATATCGTTTATCGCCGATTCTAAAAGTATAACAAGGGTCTGCTATGGCCCTTAGTAGGTACTTTTGCAGATTATGACCTGGATATCTGTGGCTATTTTACAAAAAGTTCGCTTTCTGAGTAGGTATTTTCTACAAAGCTTCACCAGACTACATTACTATAATATTAAGGTACATTATAACGCTTATCTTTAACATGAGAAGTAATATTTTAATTATCGTAATTGTGTAAACTATGCTTGAAATAATGATCAAGCATGCAGCTTATGCGAGTGTGGGCTACCAGTGCAATTTAAATCAATTAGTAAGATGATTGTACTGCACACTTATCTCCTTAGTAAAAAAATATTTGATGCCTCGCGCATTCATTAGTCGATAGATAATTGCTAATAATAATCCACATCGACTATGGATAATGAAGAATAGACACGGATGGTCATCGGGACTGTTGGCGTCTGTTGGAACAGTGGGGTAACTACACAGATCATATAAACATAATGATCTGTGGGTAACTGCCTAACACACAGTAGCAATGTGTTTCATTTTGACAGTTTAAAAATATTCATTGCATTATTTACATTGTTGAGCAGAAAATTGTTTCTAACATGAAGCAATGAATTAGCAATATCCTTCAAAATTATTCAGATTGTTATTGATAGTGTGTTTATTCTGGAGTACAAGACTTTTTTAGAAGCTACCTACCTATGTTTGCTCAAAGAACTTACCTAGCTTCCTCTTTGGAGCTAATTTGAAAGTCCCTTCAGTTTATTTTTTAAACTTATTGCACATTCGAATAAAATAACTTAATCTATAGTGCAGTACTATTTTGCATTTTACATAACGTAATTTTGAAAGATGTAAAGTGATTAAATTATAATTAAGAAAATAAAATAAAATACAAGTAGGCACTTGGAACTTTCATATGTAACGGTTGTTTAATATAAATTATTAAATTATGAACGGTATGCTTACCTACCTAGTGTTTTTGGTAGTGATTCTGGCTGTTGTGTCTAAATATTCATCTAGAAACGCGAGAGGGCGCTGCTAAGCGGAACGGGCTCCTAATTAAATTATCTGGAGCGTGACATGCGCGTGCATTTTATGCCTCATGTTTTTCTGGACGATAACTAAACTTAGCAGTTTTGTTAGCTACGAAAAATATACCTAAGTAGGTAATGATAATAATACAGCTTAAAACAAGTAAATAAATCTATGTACCTATAGGTAACATTTTTTAAAGTATCGTATTAAGGCACGTGCAGACTGGGGCGAAATCGCGGGCGCGACAGGCATATTGCTGTTGCTGCCTGTCGCACCCGTGATGCACGAGCCTTTAAGTTGGGTATTTATTTTCAAACGTCCTATAACCAACGTAATATGGTATATATTACGTTGGTTACCTAAGTATAATAACAGACTCTAGTCGTAATGTGATTGTGGTAAAAAAATTGACTGACTTAGTTATCGCCTCCAACTGAGGAGTACAATTTAAATCGCGAGATGTTATCCTATTAACCGGCCAAGTGTGTGTCGAACCACGCACAATGAAGGGTTCCTTAGTTGGGTAGAATTTATCCCAAGAACAAAGTTAACGTACTTAGTTGAAAAACAAGCTCCCTCATACATTTCAACTGCAAATTAAAGTTTGTACGCACAATATTGTGAGATATACCATGTTATTTTAAGACCATAGACTTCTTATTCCGTTTATTAATCTTAATAATACGTCCATCAATACTGCTGAGCGTGCCCGCCTGCGGCGCCTGATGGCTGTGGGTGAGTGGGAGTCGAGCCTCTGGCTTCAGGCGCTACCGTCACCCAACATAGGCACTATGGTGGGTGACACCACCTTCCGGCTCGCTTCTTGTCTGCTTTTGGGCGCTGCGCATCGCTGCCAATGCGGTGAAGGTGTCTTCTGCCTCGGACAGCATAGCCGGAAAAGCGCAGGCCGGATAGCACGGCACGCCGGCATCAACGACATCATCCTTCGTGCTCTCGTCACCACCGGGGTGCCCGCTATTTTAGAACCCAATGGCTTGGCAATCGACTATGGGAAGAGACCAGACGGAATGACCATACCTAATGCCTGGAAAGGTAAGTAGGCCTTTGGTGTGGGATGCAACGTGTGTCGACAACCTTGCGCCATCCCATCTTCTTAGCACGGCGGGCTGTGCTGAGGCGGCTGCTGCAGGTGCGGAAAACCTCAAACGGGGCAAATACTCCAAACTTATTGGGACTTATATGTTCGGGCCATCAGGGGTTAAAACAGGGCCATGGGGTCTGAGTGCCCACTTAGTTTTTCGACACATCGCCAAGCGGTTGGTCGACTCCTCACGTGACCAGAGGGCTGGCCTAATTTGTATCCAAAGAATCAGCATTGCCATACAACGTGGCAATGCTGCCAGCCTTTTGGGCACTTTTCCTGTTGACAGCGATGCGGACGAATTTTTTGATGTTCTTTGATTATTGTCCCCTCCTTTTTTAAATAATTGTAAGTATATATAATTATATAAGGGTCATGAGTACGGGATGTCAAGTGACAGCGAAACGCAAGTGTGAAGTTGGCGCGATTCGACAGAGTCTAGCCTGACGTTCGTGCGAGTCGACGAGAGTGCTACAGCGGCGTGGAGAAGCCCTCTTGAGCATCGGACTTCGTACGGACAACAAGTGCCTAGTAACCGTCCAACGTTTTGTTTTAGAAATTTTGTCAAGTTAAAATATTATAACCCAAAAACAGACTTTTTCTTCTCGCTGCACACATCTACGCCCAGTAAAATGTTCAACGGTTAAGAATCCAGCTCCAATGGGCCCTCTTTACCGACATATAATAATTATAATTTTATGATTGTAAGTTTTGGGGGCTTGTGGCTGAGTAATAACAGCCGCACGGGTTGATCGATCAGGTTAAGATAAGCTTGCCGCGGTTGGTCCGTGGATGGGTGACAATCTTTACATACCAAGACCCCTTCGTGCCACAGAAAGCACGTTAAGCCGTTGGTCCCGGCTGTCATTTGTAGATCTTTGACAGTCGTTACGGGTCGTCAGAAGCCCGAAAGTCTGAGAATCAGTCTTACCAAGGGGTATCGTGTTGCACAGTAACTGGGTTGTGGAGGTCAGATAGGCAGTCGCTCCATGTAAAATACTGGTATTCAGCTGCATTCGGTTGGACTGGAAGCCGAACCCAACATAGTTGGGAAAAGGCAGGCAGATGATGATGATTGTAAGTTTTTAAAATATGATGTATTTTATTTACTTCTTATAGGTTTTCCTGTAATCTATGAGTAAAGAACTATATTAAGTATTTTTTTCAAAATTTTAGGCTTAGTAGTTTTGGAGATAAGGGAATGGTCCATATTCATCTTCTTAAATAACTTTAGAAGTATATATTTTAAAATTATAAAAAAAAATATATCTGAAATACAACAACAAGCCCTTTCATTTGATATGTCACACGGTACAGTTTGCAAAACTTTTTTCCATAGGTAATATCGCTTCAAAGTTTATCGCATGTCACGTTCGTCCATCTATCGCATGTCGCATTACAGCCGGCCGCGGAGTAGGGGTAAAAGGCGCTCGGCAGAGCAGCCAAGGCCAATATGGCGGCGCCCATGGCTCGCATCAGCTAATCGTGTAGTAACCGTGTAACGAGGGAAACCCCAAGAATAGTGCGAAAATATCCGACGAAAAAATGTTTCACTTGCATCGTGGTTTCACAAAACCACACAATGTTAAAAAAAAGAAAAAATGATAAAAAGATTTGATTCGATGTTTTTTTATTTACCCCTTATTTGAATTTTAAATATGGGACTCACTTTAGGTGAGCCCTATATTCAAAATTTAATTATTTACGTTACACGTTCGTGTTTGGGTTACAGAAATTCATAATGTTTACCTATCGGTTCGGTGGTGGTGTAATGTTTACAAATTGGATGTGACAGACGGACAGACATACACACGAGTGGTCCTATCAGAGTTCCGTTTCTTCCTTTTGAGGTACGGGATCTTAAAAACAATAACACTTTTTTTGAGATGGCTGTATGATATGCGACTTTGCTCATAAAGAGGAATAGTATTGAGTCTCTGACAGTTAAGTCAAGGTAATGACAATGGACAGTGACACTACTGACAGACACTACTGACGAACTGATTGACACATTTGACACTGACGTATAGATTTACTGTTTTTGAAACATTGTTACGAGTCAGGAGGTTATGTGTTGAATTTTTGAGTTATTCCGAGTTAATAATGAACTATTGTGTAAATTTATGTTAGTTTGGCAGTGATTATAAATAGCAATCATGGCTTTTGCATCGCTGCGTTTTAATGTCCTGCGCAAAGTAGTGCAGTCAGCTTCGTACACAACCTTGCTGAAGAGGCCCTTCGCATATAAGAGTGCAGTTTCCTTAGAAACATTGTATCCTAATAGTTCATTGAAGCTTTCAACGCCAGCATTTGTAAGTATTTTATCATTTAATTTATAATTCATGCCAAAAATAGACTCCTTGAACGATAACCTAATTTCAATTTCTTGTAGCAACCAGCTGACCCAAATGAGAAGTTCTCAGGATTCATACCGATCGATAAACTAGATATAACGTACAGTGCTAGCTCTGGACCTGGAGGACAGAATGTGAATAAGGTAAGATATCAATTTTTACTTCTATTATAATAATAGTCCCATAGGACAGAAAAAAAAACGATGAATGTATTTCCATCATACTTCTAGTTATTGTTAGTGGCCAAAATAGCACAGAACTGGGTGCAGACTACCTTGTGAGTTGTGAGTTTCATATGTCCAGTCATTTAGCGGAGTGGTAGAAAACTAAGTCATACCTATTTTGTTAAATAATTTGCAGGTGCACACCAAGGTGGACCTAAGGTTTAAACCCAGTGAGGCAGACTGGCTACATCCTGACATCAGAACTAAAATGGTGGAGCTGGTATGTAACAAAACATTTTTTTTTTCATTAGAGAGAATAAACATTTTACAAAAACATAAATACTCTTAGACTACATTTTACACAAATTACTACTTTAAATAAATTAAGCACAAACTGTTAGCAAACATTGATTAACATTAATCCTTATATTATACTCTGTGATCAATAAAAAAATATAATATAAAAATATTAATCTTTTATCAGTTTGCTGTGTATTAGGATAAGGACAGGACTTCCTTATCCTAATACACAGCAAACTGATAAAAGATTAATATTTTTCGTTTCTACTTTCAGTACGGCAAAAAACTTACCAAAGAAGGCTACTTGATCATCAGGTCCGACACCACTAGATCCCAACAGTTGAACCTGGCCGACTGCATGCAGAAGCTGCGGAACATGATCCGTGATGCTTCCACTACCAAGAGGGAGCCAGCACTTGAAACTGTTGAGAGAATTAGACAAAGGTAATGGAGATAAAGAGAAAGATACTCATGTAATTATAATAAATAATCTAAAAAACTATGAATATAATAGAATATTCTTTATGTACAGGCACCATAGTTAATATAATATATATAATAAAACAAATCAACACAATGCAATACACACAACACAAGTTTACTTTGCTGAAACAGGTCTAGGGTGAGGAGCCAGTCCAAGAGAGATATATAAACCTGCAGGGCAGCATGTGGTGAGCTGTTGGTCCCTACCCTATCTCCAGGGAGAAGTCTTGTTCATCACCTTTGGCTTGCTCTGTACTGGCCGGCTGGAGTGAACACTAATGAGGAACAGAGCTACCACCTCTTTCTTGCCTTTAATGGCCGACTCGAGTGGAGATTCGCAAGAGGAAATGTGCTTGGAGGATCCATTGTCCCGAGATTTGACAAATAATAATAATCAGCCTATTATTGTCTCACTGCAGAGCAAAGGCCTATTCTCAAACAGAGGAGGCAATAGGATGGATCACCACACTTTTCAGATAGATTTTAGACTTATATCCTACTATAATATTATAAATGCGAAAGTTTGTAAGAATGGATGGATGGATGTTTGTTACTCTTTCACGCAAAAAGTACTGAACGGATTTGGATGAAATTTGGCACACAGATAGTTTATAACCAGGAATAACACATAGGATACTTTTTATCCCGATATACCCACGGGGTCAAAACTTATGCGGGTGAAACCGCGGGACGCATCAAGTTAAGTATAAACCCAGGTTTCCTCACGATATTTTCCTTCACCCGTGTCACTAATGTCCAAGATAAACTCAGAGTACATAAGAATTTAAAGATATAAAAGTATTTTTATTATTTTTCAGACACCTGAAAGCAGCTCGCATGCGTGTCGCAGTCAAGCGCGAGGACTCCTCCAAGCGCGCGATGAGGCAGCCGCCCACTCTAGACTTATGATTTTTCTATTAAATTGGGCATGCACGGCTTGACTTGTGCTGGACTCTGAGGAAATACAAATGAAGTAAAATTGTTGATTATGACATTTTTGTTCATAGACACAGTTTCCTCAGATGTTTAGCTCAGCCGTAAGGTTTGACTGTTTTTATTATTATGTATAATTAATATAATATAGTTGTTTAGCAATCAGAGTCTTTATTTACGTAGCATTAAAGCTTGGCATATGATCACTGCATCCTACGACAGAGTTGGAACACCGAATCAAATTATTTAATTGATAATGGCCTGCCGCCTGTCTACAAGTAATTACGTGTTGGTATATTTATTGTATAAAGTTAATATCAGAAACTCTTAGGCATTACTAAACCTCGCGGTTATTTTTAGAAGCGCCTGATCAAAATTGTTGAGCAAACTTTTGTTAAGATGTTTGTATTAAACTAGGATTGCGTAGGCACCTGTATATTATTGTGTGAAATGTGTAATTATTTGAACAGTCAAACAACATTTATACGAAATTAATGAACGTATAAATGTTTCGTATGCCCAATGTAATATTGGAATAATGGTATTCCAATTGTACTTTAGATTATGGTAATGTAAACGTAGCTATAGTTACATCATTTAGATAAGTCGGCGCGTGTAGGCGCTAAGTTATAATAAAATTATTATAATCGCATTCTTTGCTAAATGTCACGATAGCTCTAAAGATTATTAGTACTGATAAAGTTAAATAATAATGAATAAAGTACTTTATAATACTCCAATATTGTTTTTATACTTTTCTCGAATATCCTATTAGGTATTGTTTTCCGGTGGGGTTATCCCATTAATGTTTTGATTTCATTGTCAACATAAAAAACAAACTAAAACCTTATTTGACGCTTACTCTTTACTTTCTTGATTTTAAAATTAGCTTGAAAATGGCTGTAACATTTTAAAAGACTAAAAAAGGTTTTTAAATACTCTTTGGTCATAAAGCAGTTGTCATAGCAACGCAAAAAGACAAACACTAAACTGTCTTGTCAAGTCACATTACTGTAAATATTTTTTTATTGAGCAATATTAACTTTAAATATGTCTTACAGGGATTTGAGGAGTAAGCATTTTCCATGCTATACGTACTAAATTAAATTCTTGATAATCACTACTGATTTTTTTTATCGTTTTGTAAGATTTTAGCGAAGCAATGCGGGTACTGGGGTTTCCAAAGCCGATATCTTTGGAAAGCTTCAGGACTCCGAACTGGGAGCTTATGGAGGAGTGTCTCCGCTGGCTGGCAGCCAGGGTCGAGCCTGACGCAGAGCTGGCGGGTGGCAGACACTCCATGGAGCAGCGGGTGGCGCTGGTCACGCACGCCATCGCGCTGTTTGTAAGTGTTCCTATTAGTGGCCCCGTGGGGGCCCTTTATACGTAGTCAGTAGATGATCAGTTATCTAGAAGCAGAAATTCGGATATATGGGTAGGAAATTATTTCTTAAAGTGATAAAACCAGAAAACAGATGACTTAGACTGCCTAAAGGCATATAAAGTAGGTAGCTATAACACATTACATATTTCCCGCCCGTTGAAGACCCTGACTATCCTCTGCCTCCCGTCACTCCAGACGAAGTGCATGATATCATCAAGGGTCTAAAACCTCGCAAAGCCCCCGGCTCAGACGGAATCACCAATAGGGTGCTCCAACTGTTCCCCGCTCACCTCATAATGCTCATGGCCACCATCTTCAATGGAGCCCTGAGCAATAACATCTTCCCACAAGAGTGGAAGAAGGCCACCGTCATCGGCATACCGAAGCCCGGTAAGCCGAAAACGGAGCCCACCAGCTACCAGCCCATCAGTCTGCTCAATGTCTTCGGCAAAGTCTATGAGAGGCTTATCTTAAAGCGCCTCAGAGATTTTGCGGTAACAAAGGGCCTCATCCCCGACCAGCAGTTCGGCTTTAGAGCCCAACATTCTTGCGTCCAACAGGTCCACCGCATCGTTGAACACATAAGCCACGGCTTTCAACGTGGTCTTACGACCGGTGCTGTATTCTTCGATATAGCGAAAGCGTTCGACAAGGTCTGGCACAACGGCTTATTATATAAGCTCTACAAACTCGGTGTGCCCGATCGTCTCGTGCTCATCTTACGAGACTTCTTGTCGAACCGCACCTTCCGCTATCGCATCGAAGGATCGCTATCCTCCCCTCACCCTATCCATGCAGGCGTCCCTCAGGGCTCTGTACTATCCCCTCTCATTTTCACTCTCTTCACCAGCGACATCCCGAAAAGTAGAAAGGCGCAGTTGGCTCTGTTCGCAGACGACACGGCCATCTACTACACCGGGTTAGTCCACGACCACATATCTCGCACTCTCCAGACCGAGGTCAACAAGCTTGGCGCTTGGTTTAGAAAGTGGAGAATAGAGGTCAATCCCGACAAAAGTCAGGCTGTTCTCTTCACCAAACAGCGTAAAAACCTCATCGCCCCCCGACCGCTCACCATGTTCGGCAAGCCTATCCCTTGGGAGAAGCGAGCCAAATACCTAGGCGTGACCCTTGACCACCATCTCTCGTTCTCAGAGCACATCAAGCAGGTGCGTTCGCGTGCCGCTTTTGCTCTCGGTAGACTTCACTCCGTCCTAAATGCGCGCAGCAAATTGTCCCTTAAGGGCAAATTGCGTATTTACACAGCGTGCATCCGTCCCATCATGACTTATGCCTGTGCAGTCTTCGCACACGCTAAACCCCACCACATCCACAGGATGCAGTCCCTCCAAAACCGTTTCCTCCGAAAGGCAACGGGAGCCCCCTGGTTCGTCCGAAACGAGATCCTCCATCTCGATCTTAGAATCCCCACCATCAAGCAGTTCATGAAGCGCATCACGAAGCGCTTCTTCGACTCCGCCACCACCCACCGCAACCCTCTGGTTGTGCAGGCCGCCAGTTATAGGCCCTCCACCATTAGCTCTATTCGCCGTCCAAGGCATACCCTCTCCGACCCCGATGACCCCATTACCCTCCTCCAGGAAAGCAATAGGGCAACGAGTACAGTGCACAAAACACACCGACCTACGTTCCGACCTCGCCGCCGAGGTCCCTCGCGTAAACCCCGACGTAATTGTCCCCCCCGACCCTTGCTCGAAGAAGTGCCAGCCCGCGCCGCAGCTGAGCCTGTAGCTTTAAATTCCCCGATTAATAATAATAATATTAACCAGATCCAGCCTGTCCCATCTTGCTGTCCTCCCCCCAGCGACGCCCTAAGCCGAGGTCCGTACCCCACAGGGGGTGCCCTTAGCGTGCAGTCGCTTAGTACTATAAGTAATTCGCCCCTGGCTGGAGGCTTTGAGTTCGCTTAAGGCAGCCACAGGAAAGTCCGGTTAAGTAGTCACGACCTCTCAAGGTCAACTACGAGATGCCATACATAAAAAAAAAAAAAAATTGTGTCTCTTGCTCTAGTGGTAGTAGCTAGTCAGTGTCTCGGACTAAGGGATCGTCAATAGCTAGAGAACAAAAGCTGGCTCGCCCGGCGCAATGATTAGTCAACATTAGCTGACTGTTTGAAATGAAGAGGTAGGTATACCCGCAGTGCTGAGCTCGTCATAAGTGTGCGCCGGCTGTTAGTTTGTGAACGAACCTTATTCTGGGTTTAATTAGGTATTTTGTCGTACCTCAATTTTGTTTGTTTGTAACTCTATTTGTTGGGAATTTTACTCCTAACTTCGCACATATAGGATTCCCGCGAAAACATAAAGGCTTCCGCAGACAGGTGCAACGCGACACTAGTAGCACTATTTCTATGAAAACTTCATGGAAAGAGTCGCGCTGCCTGTCGCGCCTGCGATATCGCGCCAGTCTGCACGAGCCTTAAAGTGGAACGGCAAGCACGTGTAGGTACTGTGCGCATGGTTATGCACTGCGCGAGATGAAGGTGGCCTGGGAAACTGCTTAGCACTTCATTCTCCCTACGTGCGTGTACGTCACGGACGGCTATGTGGTGCGCAAGATGAGTAAGGTGGCCTCCCATCTGCTTAGCGTTCCATCCTCCCACCACCGACAACAACCAACATAAGACTACACTATATTCTTCTTTAAGAATTCGCGCGCCAACATAAAGCTGAACGGCAAGCGTGTGTACGGCGCGGACGGCTACGCGGTGCGCGAGATGATGAAGGTGGCTACCCTGCTGCGGTCAGCGCTGGAGACACCCTCTGCTGACGACCAGCAGCACGAGACCGCGCCTGTGAGCTATGACTTTAGCAGCCGGGTAAGGATTCGAAACTTGTAGTGTTAACAGATGCTTCGACTTACCTACTGATTGACTGAGTGCTACCTACCATGTTTTTAACTATCTTTGCTACCACGGATATCGAGGGATATGCCTTGGGGGCGTGGCACGCGGCGCCTCGATATTATCAAATTGGTCTTATGTTCGAACGGCGGCTGTACGCTTCATTCAGTCGCTTTGCAACTGCGTACAGTGTACTATTGATGCGTAAAAAACCAAAATGCCGAGTTGTGCAGTAATTATATGTAAAAATAGGTCAAATACCAGCAACCTGAAGACAAATGGCGTGTCCTACCACCGGTAAGTAAACAATTAAGTCACTGTTTTATATTATAAATCAATTTTTAAATGTTTTATTAACTTTCGTCCGGAGCGACACGAACTAGCCCGAACTAGCCCGAATCTTCCCGAACGCAACGAGCGTTTTGAATTTAGAGAGGTGCAATTGAGTGCGTGCGGCTGTTTTTATCGATATTCGTATTATTACAGTTGAATATTTTTTTACAGAACTCAATGGATATTCTCGTATTACATGTATAGTAAAAGAGTTAAATTAGTTATTAATTTAATGTTTTTAAAAACAAGAAGTGAAGTGTAAAAACTTAAATTAATATTACGCCTAAAGATTAAACCAAACCTGAATGTAGGTAGGCATTTTTGATTAATTTTTTTTTTTAAGATTAAGTAATATAAATATACAGCATGATATTAAACCATAGATATCCGTATTTAACAGAGAGCGTTCCCTTTAACCGGTAATACAATATTTAAAAAATATTTCCATTTTATTTCAGTAAAAATAAACTATATTTTCGGATAGATACTTATTTAAAAAACTACTTATTTAAAAAAGTGGCTGTGACATGCGGACGGACAGACAGACAGACATGACGAATCTATAAGGGTTCCGTTTTTTGCCATTTGGCTACGGAACCCTAAAAATATTTAAAGAAAATTAAACAAAGTTATTATAATACAAGAATGTGCTAAAATTAAATATCGATAAAAATGATCGATCATCGCTTTCGACTCCCTATTTACATGCGTGTGCATTGAATGTTCGCAAATAGCAAATGTTTACAAGTGAATGCCCCGCCCATTCTATGTATGTGTGCTATTAGAAATTGATTTAGTGTAGCTGCTTTCTTCTTAGTGTGCGTGTTCAAATTTTAAGTGTGTGTCGTAAGTACACTATTTGTTAATGTTGTAATTATTTTGGTGGGAGATAAGCGGTGGCACTAGGACTCCTTACTATTCCGCAATGAAGGCATATCTCCGGATATCTATGTTTGCTACCCATACATATTATGTTCGTCTCGGCACCTTGGATCTGGCAGTATTTGTTGAACAACATAGCCGACCCAAAACAATGAACATTCGGCTCTCATTCGGCGCGTGCTGATCGACAAACTTCATTCGGCATTTATTCATGATCGGGTTGGCTCGGCACAATTCGAGCTAAGCCGAGCGGGCTTTTCCCAAACATATACATATTTAGGTACCTACATATTATGTATTCGATTTTGCCGCCCAGCTGTACCGAATCATGTCGAAACGAGCATGGGTCTAGCACCCCTCAGGAACTTGTCTGCTTCTCAATTGGTCAAAAATAAATGTTCCTTTAATTTATTTGCCGCTTCTAGTTGAGTGAAATCAAGCAAGCTCGAGCGTTGGCCACAGATATCACAGCACAGGGCGCCTTCCTCTACGACCTATTGGCTAAAGAGGCAGAACACAAGGTGAGTTCCTTACCTAGCTAACGTCAATGAAAAAAATCTTTTAGAAATGGTAGGTGTGTAGCTAAGTCTGTAGCTTTATAATGTTACTAGCTTGAACTAGCTTCTGTGCGCGACTTCGTCCGCGTGAAATTTCTTGTTTTAACATAAAATACAGGGTGTAAAAGACACGTCACAAAGCCGTCAACTACGCATGTCGCATACTGTACATCTAACTAAGTAGCTTTGCGCAAAAATTATTGTTGGGAACCGATTTTTATTTTTAGGTATACAAAAATTGCTATTTTTTATTGCGCGCAATGTAACGCAAACCTAGGCAAACGGACTCAGTGCTGTTGTGTGAGTGAAGCCCCGCCCCTTCGCTCTAGTTCAGTTATTTGATATTCATTGCGTTTTTGTAACTTCAAATGCGTAATTTGTTAAGAAAAATCGAAGTTTCAGGTAATGTTGTTTGGAAAATAGTTTTGTAATAACGCTTGAAATTCGTTATTGTAAAAAGTAAAAAAAAAGCGACTTTGACCTTCAATATCTCCAGAACCAGTGGATTCTCAGGTATGTTTTAGTGGAAAAAAATGATCCAAATAATGGGTAAAATACGGCTTTCGGCTTCGGAAAGTGTCTTTTTACACCAGATATATCCTACTTGTTGCGCCCGCGGTTTCACTCGCATCAGTCTCGATCCCGTGAGAATATCAGGATAAAAAGTGTCCGTGTCCTAATCCAGGTCATGGTCTACCCATGTGCCAAATTTCATCCTAATCCGTTTTAGCGTGAAAACGTAACAAACAAACAAACTCACTTTCGCATTTATAATATTAGTTAGGATACCTCGTTGCTCGTTGCCTCGTGGGTCTAGTAGTAAGCTAAGCGCTACTGCTGAGCATGAGGTCCTGGGTTCAATTGTAGTCGTGAAAGTTTTGTTGGGACACCCCCTGATGGGACTTAAATTGGCGAAAAAAAAAACAGTGGAAGTGCAATGCAACAAACTCACTATAGGAACCGTTGTCGCCAAACTCACACAAATAAACTGATAATCATACAATGCACTACAAATAAACAATTCGTTTGATTTGTCGTTTTAATTTTAGTCAAAACTAGCATAAGTCACAGATCCTTCATCTGGGAATAAACCTTCATTCTCTACAAATAGGATTTATTTTGCTTTAGTGCAAAAAGTCTTTACAACGTTTTGTAATCTATAATCAAACTAGATTCGATTGCCGAGTAAATTCCGCTACCCGACTATAGATGGCGGTTTTCTCAGTGGTCGCAATTATAAACTTTAATGTGTTAAATATAAGGTTGACATTCGCGTCATAGGTCGTTATCCATTGCTACTCGACCAGTACAGCACATATTGAATTTTGAATTACTTTATCGATATCGATTTCTTGTTTAATTCGAAAAAAAATGACTCGTTGGTGGTTCAGTAAAACTGTAGGACAAATAACGTAGTACGTATTATTCAAAAATAAAATATTTAAGTACTAATATAAATTACTTTCTGTATTACTTTTTTTAACGTCAGAGCTCTCCGAATTACTTTGTCTTTTTGAAGAACTTGCAGAGGCTATATTAACATTTTGCGGCTGAAACCAAAATAAAACTATTAAAAACAATACAAATAAAACAATAAACGGGAGAAAACTAATTAGTGTATTTGTATAAGATTTGATACTTAGTTAGTAAATGCTGCTTTTTTTGGTAATCGTATCCCCACACAAGTACGAGTATAAAGATATATTTATTTGTAAACATGTCTAACATTAAACATATAAATGTCAATGTGGATGTAATAGTGAAAATCTTTGAGTTACAACATGTTTTGCCACCATTGGCGTACCAAATTAATTATAACCACTTGAAATATAACACAATAAGAAAGACAAAAAATTATATCATCTTGTAGATAAAATTCTCGTGTCACAATGTTCGTTCCCGTACTCCTCCGAAACGGCTTGACCGATTCTCATGAAATTTTGTGAGCATATTGAGTAGGTCTGAGAATCGGCTAACATCTATTTTTCATACCCCTTAGTGATAAAAAAAAAAAAAAAAATTGCTTAACAACGTTTGCCGGGTCAGCTAGTATTATATATAGTATACAGCATATAAGTGCGTTGATTAGTATCGTATTGTATTAAGTAATTTCAATCATTATTTTTAAGTGATAAAAATAAAATATGTTAACTTACTTCATTAAAAAACTTAATGATTTTAGGCTGTAGGTTTCGTGTATATATGTACTTTATTTGAGCATATAGTGCTTAATTTGGATGGCATCCAATTAACTCTGCCCGTTGCATCAATCCATTTACATACACCTCATATTCATATTCATACACTAAATTTATTTATTTTAAACATTACAATAGGTACAAATATAAATTTGTATTGTAGTGTTTATAATAAATATTAAAATACATATTTTCTTTTATCGATATCAATCGATAAAATCAACATCCGACCAGACTACATCACTAATTGAGTAGCGAAGAACTTTCGAGAACGAAATAGTGAATACATTCAAACCAAGATAAACTTTATTTTAATGATCATAAGGTTGATTTTAACTAGACGTTCTATTAAATTATTAGTGAATTGAAATTAACTTAGATTTTATTAGAAAACAAATAAAATCGTACTTACCGATGGTAAGAAACACCTCCATTTTTAAGATTTTTTCCCCTACTATAATTTTTGCACTCCAAAATGGAACAATACGGCATAGCTACGGAAAAATAAATTTATCGTGAGACTAGCGACTCGACGCGATGTTAGAACACGACTGGGATCAAGTAAGCGTAACAGCGCTTATTTGTGGCACGCGTGCCACGCCTACTTTGCACTTCCACTGTTTTTTCTGTTCCGTGGTGTGTACTATATGTGTGTGCACACCTCTGCCTAACCTGATGATGGCAGCCGTGATGTTGTGATATACTCCGTGACCTGTTATTTTGTTTTCGCTTAGCGTTCTATCAGACTTTTTCTTTCTCGTCTCTTAAGGGTCGTAGCGTGATGTTAAATAGCCTATAATATTCCTCAAATATTGAACAAATAAAAGAAAAACAACTCCTACTGGTAGTTTCAGAGATTAGCGCGTTCAAACAAACAAACAAACAAACTCTTCATTTTCATTGTTTAAAGATATGTAAGTACATTTTTTATGCATTGTGTGCTGTGTGTAGTATTATATTTATTAGCAGTACCCACTGTACTGACTGCCCCCTCCATTCTTGTTTAAGCTTGTTCAGTCCGTCCAAAGGTTGTCTGGAAGATATCGCTATCAGCGACAAGACCGCCATTGTGTAGAATTAGCAATATTGTAAAAGAGCTGTGTAACAATCTTAGTCTACAGTAAGAATAAAGTATATTCTGCCTATCTAAAAGAGGTTTGACCGTGTCAAATAACCTAGGAACAACGTGAGCAAGCGCTGTCCCGTCCCCTGGACATGTCTGCAATGGAAGCTAGTCTCCGGCGCGCGCTGGATGCCGTCGCCGGCAAGGTGTCCTCCGGTCGGGAGCAGATCGACAACGTGGCGGCTAGTGAGGCTGCACTCGATGCCAAGCTTGAGAGGAAGAGGGCTGAGCTCATGAGGGCGGAGAAGCGGCTGCATACTGTGCAGAAGATCAAGTAAGTACTTATAGGAGTGTGATGGTCTATAAGGACCAGCTCGTTAATGAAACACTATTTATTATATAATTAACAATTATTCCGGATCTACTATGTTTTACATTATGACATACGCCATGTCAGCTCTTCAGCTAACTCCCAATTCTTTTTCTGCCTTTGTTTTGTAATAGCGTTTATCTCATAATTGTATGCCATCTTATAATTACTAGAAAAGGCTGAAGCAAGGCAGGCTAGAAGCAAACAGGCTACGATCTTTATAATACCTTGCCAGGGTAAACCTGTAGAGAGATGTTTGTAACTTTCTACATTGCGTTTCGCTGATAGTCCTTTTGTCCTTGCTTATGGCTGTGGGCCACAATGCGGTTTTAGTCAGTAGAAATATGTTTTTCAGCTTTTCATAACAAAGTTCCTTCGAATATCCTTTCGGGGTTTTCGGCGCTCAGCGACGACAATAGTCGGGAATCAATTCAGCTGCGATTTATTTGATGCACGTTTAAATGATTCTTAATACTTCCAGACCAGCCTACCAGGGTGAGCTAACTGCTCTGGAGACTGAGATAGAACAGCTTTGGGACCAGTATGTGCTGCGGTATCGTTGCGTCGAGGAGCTTAAACACCAGCTCAGCGTGCTTGAGAGTGCTCAGGCTGAGGTAAGCAACTGTCGAATTTAATGCTTTATTAAATTTTTCAACATTCATGTCGATCTAGAACTAACTGATGAACTAACCGTTCTTGGCTAAGCGTGAGCTCTTGTTATTAGATTGTGGTGATTGTTTGTTTGCAGGCAGCAGAAGAACAGCAAGCTGCTATCATGCAGCTAATTCATAAGTATGAAGCTGAAGATGTTCTAGGGAAACTTAGCGACTCTGGTATGTGATAAGGGGTAAATTTAATAATTTTATAGGCTAATAGAAAGATCGAAAATGAAGAAGAAAATAGTAAAGAAAAATGAGAAAATATCCTTATTTTGTAGATGACATGGACTCGAGTGATGACGGCAAGGACTTGAGCGAAGTGAAGCAGCCGAGACCAGCCACCAGACCTAAGACACGGCTGAGGATTAAAACAGCAGGTCAGTAATTATTAGTGATAGCGAGAAATGTCTTATAGAGCAACTGACTTATACTATAGCTGCTGTTTTCAATCTGCTTCCACACTCACAGTGGGCGGTGTAGTGGGTGCCAAGACAAATTATAAATGTTGGCGAAAAATTTTAGTACTATTTAGCTGAAAGTTCCAGTTTTTAGTTTAATAGATACCTGTGGAATTTATCGAGTATAATGGCGTGCGATTGGCTAATGATGATAAGGAAGCGGATTTTTGGTGGTTTCTAGACCTAACCCCTGATTTCACCCGTGAATTAAAATATGTCAAGGGATGTAAGTATATGACCACTGTGGTATGAGCAGGCACCGCAGCGGCGGAGGCTCGCCGCGCATTCGGCAGCATGGCGGCGCGGGACTCGCTGGACGACATCCGCGACGAGGACGACTCGCGCTCGGACTCCGACTTCTCCGACAAGCAGGGCTTCGGTGACCTGTCCATATCTAGTAAGTGGTGTCTGTTACTGATGAACCCTGGCTCCGAGTAGTGGCCACAACTATTGGTGAACAACAGGGGTCCATAGCGTAAAGCTTGGGTTGCCTAGGACACGTGGCGCCACAATGATGGCACCAATGTTTGACTTTATAGAGTTGAAAAAAAGGTCTTTACAATACGGACGGCCGTCATTACAGCCGTCACGTGACGACAACGATGTCTAAAGAAACTCAAGCTTTACTGACAAAGAACCTTTATCTATAGTGTACAGATTTCGCCTTGAAGTGTTGAACAAAATGGCTAGGATGGGGAATATATCCCCTCAATCAGTTCTTAACATGACGACGCTATTAATTCACATCATTTTAGAAGCAGTTCCATTAGCCTATTCTTTGGCCAAAATTCACCGCAGTCTCAATAGTAAATGGCCACTGGACCAAGATAATGAAGCATGAGACCAGTTCATTTAACATTGTCAGCTTCAGCGCGAACATCTGTTGTCATTATACTGTTTGTAACGCAGGGAAGGGACCAGCCACCAGCTCGGACGGCAGGATGATGTCTGCCGCTACGTCATTTGGTTCGTCATGCATTGCTTCTATTGCTAACTCATTCATAGTTAATTTTATAAAGTGAATCTCGTAGATTAGGTATTTAGGAGATGGTATTAGGTGAAGGTCACTTGATACTTGCTGTTTTGTGGGAAAGAAAGTACCAAGTTCCGGTACCATGATGTACGTATAGCATAATATTTTGTCGACTGTTGTAATGTGGAGAAAAAGATACTCGTAGGTTCTCTTTTTGGATAATCTTTTTGGCAATAATCTGCATTTCTTTGATAACTATCTTCTGTAATTCATACCTACATGGTATGAATTGCAGAAGATGGTTATCAAAGAAATGATGGAAGCATATCTAATCCATAACACTATTTAAAGATAGGAGCATTGTGTTCCCTCATTCTCCTGAACTTGCTTGGCAGTGTCGTCGTTAAGCCCTATAGGTACTGGAATTTCTCTAGTATTTCTTTGGAACAGAAGTGTTAGTGAGTTAACACTCACTCACGTATTAACCTACGTCCTGATGTGAACGTAGGCGGCGGCGACGTGCCGGCGCGCTGGTCGCGCGCGCGCCCGCGCCCCGCCACGCGCACGCTGGCCGCGGCCGCGGACGACGAGTTCGCTGAGCTTATTGAAGGTCAGTTATGCAGTTATACTTAACGTTAATTAACCTTATTATGTGCTTTCCAAAAACACAGCATCGTCCCAGAAAAACGGTGCTTTATTATAGAATGAAATGCGATAAAGTTTTAACTATCCGAAAAAAAGTAGTTTTGCAAACAGCGGATGCAGCTGTGTTTTCGTAACGGTTGAAACTGTCTTACGGCACTGCTAAAGCATCAGCTTCGAGCGTCCACCAAAATTGATTAGCTGGGTTCACATCGGACGATCCAGTGCGCTCCGATCGGGCGCCGGGCGCGGCAAAAGCGCGATCCAAATGCGCGGTCGGAGTACACGTGCCGCGCGCGGTGCCGCTTGCGCTCCTTGGAGCGGCCGATCCGAACTCTGTCGGTTTTTTGACAATACTCAAAGGCGCCTTGGTCGTTTGGCGCGCTTGGTGTGAAGAGTATCGGGCGATCGGGCAATATGGATAGTGCGCAAACTCTCCGTTTAATATCCATTTTAAAGAACATTAGTAGTAGAATATAGGGTACAGCTGCCACTGATGTCTCGAAGACGCTGCCGTACGTGCTCCATATCGAGCGTGTGTTCAACTGAACTTAATCTAGTTAAAACGTGGATCGGCACTGGAGCGCGCGGCAGGATCACGGGTTTCCTAAAACGATCCGCGCTCCATGATTGTGGATCGTGGAGCGCCGGTCCAAATTTGGTTCGTCCGGTATGGACCTAGCTAATGAGGTTTCATTTGGATTTTCGCTTAGAATTTGGGAATCCGAAGTCTGAATGTGAGCCTGCCCCTAAATGTGTATCCCGCATGTCATCCTCATTTTACTTGACGGACGTTTTCTGTCTGGTCCGATCACACGCAGACCATGCCCAGTACAATGATGTTTTTTGACACAATGATATTTTTTTTTATCAATATACAAGTCCATTGAATCATTTCTTCTCCCCAGGAGTGGAAAGTGGCGACGCAGGGGACTCTCTGGGCAGTTCTTCAGAGAGTGAGCTCCGCGTGACCAGCGCCCGGCCCAGCGCTGCGCCCGGTCGCGTCTCCGCACTCAGCGACAACGAGTTCTAAACCTTATCACTCGGGAGTAAGGCGCATTTCTGTTCGTAGCTGTTTGTACTTTTAGTACCTAGGTGTTTAGATGTTCCGTAATAAATGCGTATAGAAATTGCTGGTGGATTTACTTCTTTTATTATCTGTAGGTGGATCTGTCAGATCTGTCTGTTTATTACCTATTTCAAATTATGTACAAAGCTAAAAAGATATTTTGGCGCGTGGCCAAAACTATCGCCTCCATCTTGTTTTGTCAATACAATTTCAGAAATCAGTATTTATTACATCTACCATTACAGGAAAAACCCAATGCGATAAATGCGCCTATCCTAACTTAATCAATACTAACACCAGTATTATTTTTTTACCAGCAATGGCGCCTGTCAATGCCATTCAGGTGCCACAAGATCCTTGTTCGTGTGTATCACTCTACAGGCTTAAATTTCGTTTTTTTAATCCCAGATAGTAATTTGACATTTCAAATCTTTGTTAACAACAAATATTTGAAATGTCAAATTACTATCTGGGATTAAAAAAACGAAATTTTCAAATATTTGTTGTTAACAAAGATTTGAAATGTCAAATTACTATCTGTTTTTCAATTTTGAGTTTGACATTTGCACCTGTCAAATTACTACCTGTGATGGATTAAAAAACGAACTTTACGTATCTGGTACAGACTGAGCAGTCAACCTTGCTTACTTTTCTCTCTATGGTATGGAACATTTTCTTATATTACTTTTTCTCACGAGGACATTTGACTCTTCGATGTTTTTAGTTGAAATAAAACAGCATTGTTTTATAAAAAGAAATATTTATTCGTCTCGTCATCCAAGCAGTATCTGTCCACAATAAATAACCTTCTGAAGCCGTAGACCATAGACAAGCAGCCACAATACATAAGTTCACCGTAAACCCTAGCATAAAGTATATACATCGATCTAAGGAGTATAGGTTTATTTACAATTATATTTTACAGTCTCTAAGTATTTGTTTACGTAGAATAATTAAATGTAAAAAAATATAAATTCTTATCTAGAAAAGTAGTAATTGTAATAATCTTTAAAGAATTCTTAAACCTAGTTTACGTATAGTCTGGATACCGTACAGACTGACACACGGTAGATCTTGGTTAGTTCTAGAGTCGTTTCTTTTGATTATTTGACGAAAGGTATGACACAAAAATGTCGTAAATTCTAAACGTTCCTCAATCAAAGGAGTGTCAGCAATTTTAAAAGAAATTTAACTATATAAAATATGGTAACAACGATATAGGAAAAGTAATAGTAACAAAATAAATTCAGACCCCGCCAAATACGCTAAGACAAAAAAGTCGTTAAAACATAAATAAAGAAAAATAAACACTACAATAATATATTAAATAGCTTAGCTTAGCCGAAAATAAAAAAAAAATAGTTTAATTATACAACATAATTAAAAGTAATGTTTGTATTAATTTTTTAAACAATTGTATATGAACAAAATTGAGCAACAATTTAGATGTTACCAATTGTAGATTCGCAATTTGGCCCCGTTTAGGTACATAGGACTTTCATTTTTTATATATATACAAACGTAAGTATACCTGACATTATATCTAAGAATATAAACTAAACAGTATTTGTGAAGTATTTTTCATGTCAAGTTTATTCTCTTCCATTATTGCAATGTACCTGGTTCGGTGGGTCTATGTGAGAAATCTCTACTACTGATAATTACAATGAGGTCCCGACACTTTAGCATTGAAATACATCTGTTAATTGGAATAATATTAAACTTTTATAACTGAGAATGCATTTGTTAGATTTTTTCGATTCTATATATTCTATAATAATAATTTATCATTTTAATGAACATTTTCACCTCTATAAATGACAAAGGCTCTATTCAAGGACTCTATTCAACCTGTCGGAGGTCTCTTTAAATAAGACAAATGTAATTTTAAACCTGATTATTTGCTAAACTGAAAAGCCTCTTTAAATGATAAATAATCCTAGGTCCCTTGAGACCCCACTTATCCAGGTTATACTGTAATAAAAATATGCAATTTAGAAGTGAAATAGCTTCATGTCGAATTAATTATTCTACAAAACATATGTTAAAAATATCTTCACAAATAAAGGCGATATAAAACTAGATAAATAAGACTTAAAATTGAGTATAACACAGATATTTGACGATACGTACAAGTTTACAATTTGTTATTAGTTATGTTAGTTAAAATAAAGTGAAATAAATAAGTAATAAGAATGAACCAAAACTACGATTTCGGTAAAGACTGGCCGATTTCTTGATGTAACCATAATTAAAAATGATGAATGAACTGCGAAACATGAATGTTCAAAATGAATGAAAATTAATTACGATACACAAACGAAAAACATTATCGTAGTAGAAAATTAGAATGCTGGCCATGATATCTCAGCTAGGCCATTCGAGTACCGAACAAGATGATGTCATCTACATAAACTAAACCAGATATTGCAATAATTAAAGCAATTACATCTACTATGTTTGACAGTAAAGAAATACTGAAAACATTATGGTTATTCCATGCTAATCATTTGCAAAATCGTTTGGTCCCTTTCATTTTTTGTTAATATTTTACGTAGGTCGGCCAACAATCGGTACTTGATGATAAGCTTTTGATGAAGCGAATGAAAATGAAGACTATAAATGATAATATATGAGTATAACATACAAGTATTCATAATTGTGTTGCGATTAATGTTTTATTTAAAGTTAGTGGAAATATTTACAATTTATCATAACGTATTGCGACCTTATAAAGCTAAATTGTTAAGTTTGGTATGATATGCTTAGACAGTTTACTTAAACGAAGAGTATTTAAAAAATCTCTTACTGACTAAAGTTACTTAACATTCGTATTAATTTTTAAATGTTCATATAAATTACTTGACGCTGTTTTAGTTTAAGAACCGTTTAACCAATATTTATTTGATAAGAGTACGTCTCGATTCTTATATAAATGAAGTATGAAAATTAAATTTTGACTTAAAATGTGTCATACATTTTCTTGGATTTAAAATGTACTAAAGCGCCTCAGTGGGTGTTAAGATAGCTCCTGATGCGAGTGGCTGGTGTCACTGGTGGCCGACGTGCTCGCCAGGGAGTCGTGTTGTTCCGCAGCATGACGACTCTCATCGCATACCGCTATGAATTGCTCCGCATATGCCCTGGAATATTTACATTACTAAGTATTTTAAACGGGTTCATTTCATTGTGTTTTGTACGTGTAGACCAACTCTAGTTATGAAACTACCTATTTTTGCTTCAGCTACCTCTAGTAATGCTTCTGTTTCCAATTGTACCAATTCTTAGATGTTATATTATATACAGTGTGTAGTATGTATGATGTAAGTTACCTATCAAGACCAGTGTAGGTCCTCTTAAGTTCTGCGTCAGTGATATGCTCGCGGTCTGCTCGTCTCTTGCGGTGGATCCTCTCGAGAGACCTCGCCAGCTGCGAGTCTCGCTCGCGACCCTCGCGACGACGCCGCTCCGTGGTCGCGCGCGGCGATCGACGACGGCGCACGCGCTGCAATATACGATTGTTTAGGTTTATTGCTGGTAAAATAAAAAATGATTGTAGTTCCTTTGTGCTGTAAACGGACATACTAGCAGATTGATACTTTTGTGATTTCGCTGATGTCCATAGATCATCGTGTTATTAGGAATTGTCATCATAATGTACTGCTTGTTTCCACCCTTTTGTTATTAAGCTTTCTTTGAACTGCTTTTCATACTAGAATGTTATGGCGGGCTAGAATCGTTCTAAGAATGTTTCAGAATCAAAAGTTATTTATTCAAATAGAAATAAGGCCAAGTATTAGCACTTTTTGAACATAAGACAGTCCCCCAAAACACCTTCCCGTCGTGGTCGCATGTCTCACGGAAGATGCGTCTCATATCTTCGGTCGTGTAACGCCAGAACAGACGGATAATAAAACATTCAACCTTACACACTCAACCAATGATGCGTTAGTGCGTTGATTACCTCACCTTGTACCTCAAATTGTAATTTTAATTTGTAATTATGCAATCAATAATGTTAATACTACCTTAATAATCTCTATCCTCTAATAATTGTATGTACCTAATATTTGCACGTCACACTTGGCAGAATGTGATGATACCCAATTGACTAATCTTAAGACTATATATTGTACCATATTCTGACAAACAGATGATTATGATTATGAGCATACTAACGAAGTTCTGCCCACGCATCTTCCGTCACATTGCGACCACCCTCACCTAGTGCTTTAGCTGGGAAGAGGAAGTGGCGCAACAAACACCCAGTTGCCTGTCTTGAACTTTTTACTCTGATGATATACTCACAGCGTCATGCACGGGGTAGTACACAGGTCCGGGTGCGTATGTCGCAGGCGGCAGCGGCAGCGTCGCGTACCGCGGCGGCATCACCATGCAGGCGGCAGGGACACGGCCCAGCTGTAACAAGGAAATAGTGGATTGAGTAAATAAGCAATAAAGAAGAAATCCGAATCATGTCGTTGATTTCAGTAATTTGATTCCTAAGGAACTGTCATTAAACAGTCACAATGCAGCAACTGGTGTTGTTTTATAGTACCTGGTACAGTCAGCTTCAACAGTTTTATGAACATAGCGTCCATGTGCATTGTTATAGACCGCTATATTAGTCCATGAACCATCACAATATTACCTAAATTCAGAAATACCTACACGAGCCATTTCTAACCTTGTACTAACGGTTACCTATCATTCAGCTTCGCAAAATTCAGAGCTACAAATAAGCAACAAATTAATAAGTATTGAACTCAATAGGCAGTACGCAGACGTCACCAACACGCCAGTCAGCACAACAATCGCAGAGCACACAATACGCTCTTCTAAAGAGAAATGCTTGCGATTGTACACGTCCATACAAACATGGTGAATAGGGCTGACGGTCGAAAGAAGATTAAACTTGACCTTATATTGTAGGCTTATTGAATTGTAGGTCAAACGTATGTGAAGGTAACTAATTGCGTATTAAAAAGACATTAGCCACATTCATATTGGATTTTTTGTCATATTTAGTTATGGCCGACCGAAAACGCACAAGTAGACAAGACAGACTTACGAGTTTTGTGAGAGAAATTGAATGCTAACTTGAAAGAAATTCGTGTAGGTATTTGTATACACATGCTATGCTAGGCTGTAGGTTCGTCTCGAACTTCTAAATTGAATCGACATTCGTCTAGTATGATGCTGCCGCTAAGTTTGTCAAATGTTTGTCAAAGACAAATCTGCAACTATTTTCGAATAATATGTAGGTATAGTTCGCCACTTGGTCTGAGAAATGACCTGTGAACATTACTAGGAGATATGAAGAGACCAAAGGGTTAATCAATGAGTTCAATGGTCGAGAAAGTTAAATCCTTTAATTTAGGTACTTCCATTTTCCTTATCTATCGCAAATCAGTGATTTTCATGTACAATTGTAATATCAAGTAAGTACATCAACCCTACATTAGCGGCTTCCATCTAAAACAATAGTCCATAAGATGTGTGCCAGCGCGCTTCCTACGCCAGTGACACACTGTGGGCCCTTATTAATTCACACCATGTGCGTCTGGAGGACACGGGCGTATCCTATTGTTCCACATTCTCTTCTTACGTGAAATCCTCACACTTTTTGAGGAAAACAACATTGACTCCTTTCATACAAATCATACAATTATGCCAATGAGACCCTACACTCAATTAATACTCATACAGCATGGTTTGTTTTGTCTACGAGAAATTTTTCGATTACGTGATGGAATCTACCAAATTAATAGTTTGTCAGCTGAGAAATGGGTTTTCAGCCGCCAAATTACGACTGGTGCTTCTGAAATACCTTTTGTAAATGAGCCTTACAATTTATTTTGGTACCTGTATTGTATTTTCTGCCTATTTTGTGATGGAATAGATTGTATGTTATAGTAGTTGTGTTCACTTGTACACTATATATATACGACTTTTGGCCTGCTACGAATAATCACATTATGTGGTATTTTGCAAAAACCTCGCGTTTGACCTGAACGGATAACGAATAAGCAATTTCTAGGTAAAATATAAAGTGTTTTAGTGTGTCTAATACCTACAGAGTTGTACAGGGGAGACACATACCTAGCTGTCGGTCCCTGTCTTTTTTTTTTGAGGTTGGGTAATCTTCAAATAACTTCTCCCGCTCTGGGCGAAGCGGGAGGGTGTGTCAGACTCTTACTGACTAAAACCCACCCGTATTCCTTCCTGTTGCCTGTGTTGCGGGGGCCTCGGTGACCCATAAGTACCTTCCCGCGACCCTGGCAGGCATCGGCCCTAGTGGACCCCTACCTATGTGCTGACGACATCTCTTTGAGGCGCGCGTGGAATACAACGCGCCGTCGACCCGGGCCTGGTCCTTACCGGACGGTGAGCTACCCATTGCTCACCGTCCGCAAGCCCGCGCCTACGGTGGCCGAAAAACCGGCCGGGATTCCCGACGCCCTGGGCGTCTCCTGCGGCGGCTAGGGGCGAGAGGGCGCGAAACTTGCCTTTCCCTCAACCGTCCCGCCTCCTCCTTCGCGAGCATTACTGCTTCGCAGAAGGAGGTGACGGCTGGCCATGCCCTCTCGCTCCGTACCATGGCCTGAACCAGGGCCGGACGCGAGAGGTCTCTGCCACCGATCGCCTCCACGAGGACACGGCGGTACTCTGCCCAAGACGGGCAGACCTCCACCGTATGCTCCACCGTGTCCTCCGGGCGATCCACACAGTGGTGACACCCGGTCGTTTTCTCCCGCCTTATCCGACACAGGAACCCCCCGAAACTGGCATGTCCGGTGAGGACCTGCGTCAGGCGGAAGGTGAGGACGCCGTGGCGCCTCTCTAGCCACTCCTCAAAGAGGGGACTTATCGCCGCAATCGTGGCGTGCCCAGCACTGGGTTGCGACAACCGTATTTTCCATGACGCCATGAGATCCCGCCGGAGCTCCGTCCGCTGTGCCGCGATTTCTCGCGGCAGCATCGGTCCCTGTCTAATGAACTGATGGTATGTTGAGCCTGTGCTACGCTATTACCGTTTACTAGCTGGACATACGGCTTTCCAAAAAACCAGCCGGTTTTGTTATATATGTATAATAACCCGTAGTTTCACATACATTAATGCCATATTGTTGATGTGAATGTAGTCATAAAAGTTGATAAAGCAAGAATGTCTACTTCTCCATAAAGGAATCTAGTAAGCCTCGCAAGTAACCATTACGGGTGTTGCAGCATTAATTCTTCGTTGAACAGATACCTGGTTATCGCTGAGATAATGTTTTTTCTAACAACTTCAACCGCAGCCGTGGAATGCGGGCGGCCTCAAATGTTGGCGTCGTCGTAAATATAATGTACCTATTGCTTTTACCCGCAGCACGGTCTTGTGTTTTATATTTGACAACTCTATTTTCCTGCCATTCGGTAAGTACCTAAGTATTGTTGATTGCGACAGAGTTTGATTCGAATTCAATAACAAAAAGTTCTTTGGTCGCATTGGAAGCATGATGGGAGCAGTGGTAACGGCCGTAACTTACGAGTTGTAAGTCGTAGGTTCGAACCCAGGTAGGCGCTTTACTTTGTGTAAATTATTTAATCACCACTGCTTTCCAAACGGTGAAGGAACACATCGTGAGGAAACCGGCATGTCCAAGAACCAAAAATTCGAAGACATGTGACATCTACCAACCCGCACTGGGCCCGCGTGGTGGATTGGGGCCCACTCCCTCTCACAGAGAGGAGGGGTAATAATGTTCCTTGTGGTTTATTTACCTCAAAATATGAATACGTAAGTTATTGATATTTTTAGCTCACAACTTTTCTACAATACACAATTCATAAGGTATTTTTCATACTGCCAACTAGCTTATTGTTAGTGGTTTCTGAGCTTTTTCGAAATGTTCAGTATAATAATAATTGATATTGGCACTAAAAAAGAACATAATGAAAAATTAGAAATAGAACACCAGCCATAATAATGAATAATCTGTTGTCACTTTGATTGCTGTTTATCACGATATAGGTCTTTACGATAAAAAGTATTGAATTAATAACCTCACACTGGTGATCCAGCATAACATCACGGCAACACATTTATTCGGTACCTCTAATATAATTGCCTCAACCTTCACATTCTGATCTGCTGCAGTATCTTCAACTATCTTCGCGAATTGTGAAATATTTTTTTATATATATCAAAGATTATCTTGACCGTTGATAATAAGGACTGTTCGAGTGAATTGCGATTGAGAAATATTACTACTCGAAGATTTGAGAAGGTTACGGAGGTTATTTGCGAAATTGGCACTAGTTTTATTAATTAAAAATTTATATTTTTTCCAAGGTACCGTTTTTTGGCTCCAAGGGACCGTATTTGATATTCATTTCAACTTGATACCTCCACGCGTTCCCGATAAAAATGATTTTGACAGACAGACAGACAGACGGACGGACAACGAAGTGATCCTATAAGGTAAGGAGCCCTAAAAAGTAAGTTGGAGTCTCATTTCCCACGAAATGTATGGGAGAAGTTTTTTTGCGATTTCTGTCTCTTCTCAGACGGCTTAAATATCAGTTGGTGTAAGAGAGTGTTTTGATCCTCATAACAAACAGGATTAAAATTTATACCAGCAGGCATCATTTTTTTTTTGTGAAAGTTGCCCATTTTCTTGCTAACTGTACCTAATATTTTTCAAAATCTGTGTATGCAGTTCGAAATGTCTCAAAAATTGAGGACAGTCTCCTAAGGCCAATTTCATGATGATTGACTGCTTAGCCCCATAAAGATATAGCGTGATGTTAATCATTTAACATGTTAAATATGTAACTTTACGTAATTTAATCTGCAATGTTCTAACCATTTGGCTCGTCTTTTTACAATTTGCTGTAAACCATAGAGGAATACAAACATAATACAAAATTCCTCATCCCCCACTGCTAATAGCGTGATCATATATAGCCTACCGACTGACCAGACTTATAGGGAATATCCGGTAGAATTTTCGTGATGCTGGAACATACATTCAGACAAAGACAAAAATTCTAAAAAACTATATAATGATAATTATTTATTTGGGAAGACAACAAATGAGGTCCATTGTGTTAGTAACAATCTTACTTAGCCTATGTTAGTACTTAATAACTAAAACAGATCTTGTCCGCTCTGCTAACGCTCACACAAGCGGACTATCTAATATCAGCGGACTATATAATGCCGAACATTACAATCGATCCCAGACCTCGCAATTCCTGCCGGGGTCGCGGGAAGGTACTAATGGGTCACCGAGGCCCCTGGCAACACAGGCAACGGAAGGAATAGGGGTGGGTTTTAGTCAGTAAGAGTCTGAAACACCCTCCCGCTCCACCCAGAGCGGGAGAAGTTATTTGATGATTTCCACTAAAAAAAAAAGACCTCGCAATTACTTTTATTCAAAAATATTCAAAGTGCAGTTCTGACTTCGCTACGATTTTATAATAATGACCTATAGATTCTTCTGTACCTACGTATGTATGTCACTGAACTCCTAAACGGCTGGACCGATTTTGATGATTTTTTTGTGTGTTTTTTTGAGTGGATCCCTAGATGGCTTAGATTCACAATTGGACCCGGTAGGTGGCGCTGCGATCAAGTTCTAGGAAACAGGACGTCTGTCCGGTCAGCTAGTGGTATATAAAATATAGCTCATATAACTATGTATTGTGATGGCAATTTCTCCCACATAGGTGTAGGTAGGAGGTAGGTGTGCCATCCATCATGTTTATATCCCCTTTACGAAGTTTACGATATTGAAAGTAAACGTCTTATTGATAAGATGTTCTTGGTTTGTAAGATGTGTCTCTACCCAGTTAGTTGAATTAAACTTAGGTAGTAAATAAGGATAAATACATTTAATCAAGTAATACCAAGATACAAATTATAGAGCTGCATTGTATGGGCTCCCACGAAGCAAAACCAATTCTCCTTGATACATTTACAGACATGCCACAGAGACCAGATCATTATGCATGATTTACATAAATGTTTCATAACAAAGCATATCTAGATCGAATTAGAATTAACTATGCTGTCAATGTATTTATGACTAGATTACATTTCCTGAACTTGATTGAAAGATCGATATTCCTTTATAATATCAACATTTTGATTGATTGCAGTTTATTGAATTTACTTCTTTTGACTTAGTTAGACTTAGACTTAGATAGTTTAGATATATTTGATTAATTTTCCAACTTAGTAGTCTTCAAATTCATTCGTCATCAACAGAATACTCTAACAACAAAACTGGTATGGTTTTTTTCAATGCTCCCGAGTATTTCTCTATTGAGACCAAGATTAGTACTGTTTGCCGGAACGATTTCTATTGTGCATCCTATAGGAATCCTTACTAAATTACTAGTTGGTTGACACCTGCTCCTCTAATTTCTAGATCACTATGGAAAGCTCCTCGTTCTCACTGAGAGACCTTGCGACAAGTGCGTACGCGCCGCTAGTTGCTCGACCGGTCCATTGTGAGCTGTGATCGTAACCTGCGAGGGCGCCGATTTTTGTACTAGAATTTGTTTATACCCTAGGATCTTTGGGGATAGGAGATCTGTTGTCTAAGCCTTAGTTCTTATTATATCTGGTCTTTGCAGGTTGTGTTTACGTTTTTTGCTACGACGATCGAAGTTTGCTTCTGATTCTCTAGTTGACATCCTCAGGCCACACACCTACACAGTTGACTTAGGTGGGTAGTTTTTAGGGACACCTATTAGTTCATTCGTAAAACCATTAATTGAATTGATCTCGTTCACTAATTAAATGTTCATAGTTATTAAGTCCCCCCTTCTTCCGTGTCGAAACGAGCTATTTATGAGAAAAACTTATGAGGTGCTAAAAAGATGAAATATTCAGCTTCGGTGTTCCATCTATCTGGCAGAATCTCGATGCTCTTAAATTTATTTGGCATAATTTTCTTTAAAATATTATTAAGGCATAAAAAATATTTAATATAATTATTGTTTGGCCGAATGTTTACAAGTCCGAATTTAAGATGATGACATTTAAGATGGCAGAATTTTATTTGGCAAAGTCAAAACTCCGCATAATTTAATTTAGCATAACTTTTATTTAAAGCGACGATTATTTGGTACAATTTCACTTGGAATACTATGAAAAATAGTTAATATATTAGTGACAGAAAAGAATCGCTGCAAAACCGACTCCACGTAGTCTTGTCTGCCCTACCCCTAGAGTGTAATTAAAGCCCGCGTAGACGCGGAGGGGCGAGGCGGCCCGCGAGCTGAGGAGCAGGTGGTGAGCGCTAAAACCATCTGCGACGATAAGCTCGGGTGGACCGCCGGAGCCCCGCAGCGCCGTAGCCGCGACAGAAACCATGCTTGCTGCATGTTCGCTGCATGTTGCATGCTCGCTTGCATGCTGCATGCTTGCTTGCATGCATGGTGTAAGTATGCTTGTTTGCATGCTGCATGCTTGCTGCATGCATGGTGTATGCTTGTTTCAAAATATATCCCCTGACCGTTTAACGGACGTTTTGATTTAATGTCTACCGATATGAAATGTATACGAGTACCAAAAGACGATTCTGACTGTGAACTTTCTGCGATATGATGGTTCTACTTTTTAATTGTAATGGATATACAATTTATGCCTCAAGATGATTCTGACTTACAAACTTATGAGTTTTGAATGTATGATAAATGAGTGTCTGCCAAACGATTTTCTGCGAAATGTCTGTGCTGTCCGCTGTTATGCAAAATAATATTATGACAAAAAAAGTTCTGCCATAAAGGGTAGACCCTCAGCTTCGTTAAGCCGTGTACGGTTATGGCGTATTGGGTCAGATTTATTTTATGATAATTATTTTTATTAGAAATAAAAATAATTTTCTTAAAGTGATTATTGTTTTTTAATTTATGAAATTGTATAATTGAATGATCAATTTTGCATGCCTGAATTGTTACAACACAGTGGATCGCGCATTCACTTGGCATCTGGAAATGTATGATTACGTACTGAGTTGAGCAATAAACTTTTGAATTTGAATTTGAACACGAACATCATATACCACACAGAACAACGAAATTGGATCGCCACGAATATTTTTGACGAACATAGTGTTTCGTGTTCGTCAGTGGTAGGCACAAATGAACAAACTGTTCGATGTTCGTTCGTGCGTACCTACACGCCTTTACGTTTATGATCATTTGGATAATCAACACTAAGTATAAAACCTATCGAGTTGTCACCACTTCGATAAAAAACATCAAAACCAACATTTTAAAACGAAAAAACAATAAATGAGTCTCATAAATATTCTACCAGCACACAAATTAGTTGCCTCCGACTTTCTTTCCACGTTTAACGTGAGATAGCCAAACTTTGGCGGCAACCGGCAACCATGTGGAAAGTGAACGCCAAGGTCAAAGAATGATGCTCTCGTGAATATAATATAATGGTTACCGGGTCACTGTCCCACGTTCACAGAATTGTAATTAGCGATGTCTTTGTGACATTGTTTTGTACAGAATTCGTGTGTTTTTGAAACGTGTGGTTTACTTTTCTTAATAAACGAAAGGTAGAGTGAGACACGTGTGTTGTGGTTTTTTATATGGATCTATCATATCTTGGCTTTTAGTAGGCCTTGTAAATTGTAATGAAGGGAAATAAAGTATGAAAATCGGTATGCAGCAGTATTCTTTGATGAAAACTGATAACAAACGACGGACTGTTGATAGCCTTAAATTTATTTCCTATCAAATCCAATACATGTGTTACAGTATTTTTATCACACGAAGCGACGCGTGCTTTAGTTGTGGTAAACAAGCGTACAAACATGTTGTGAATGTGTGCCGTGAAGACAGGTAGCGTCAGGACATAACACACACGCGTATACACACACTTCCGATTTCACCCGTGTCTCGGACGGTACCCAGAGCTCCTGCGCGTACACGCACATTCACATCATGTATGTACACTTCATAACCACAAGTAAAGCGCGCGTCGCTTCACTTCAATCAATAAAAAAAAAAAAAAAAAAAGAGGACTGTTCAACTGAACAACTAAAGGAAGTCTCTGTTACAAAACCATTATAAAGTAACCGATATGTGTAAAGATTGGATTCAACTACAATGTAGATGTAGGTATGTTCATGCGAGTACAAGTACTTCGTGGCTATCGAAACATTGCAATTTCCAGTGTTTTGCAAGGTACTGCACGTATGCGTTCGACCTGCACCGACGTTGAATTGGCAATTTGTAGGTAAAACCATAAGTAACACGGCTTAAAAGTGTTTTAGTGTGTCTAACTGTGTAGTGTTAGTGCTGACCGGAGACACCAACAGTCAAGGTTTGATGAACCTCAGGACTAAATGTTAAAGTGTCGGCACCAAACAATAAATAATCATCCCACACGATTGCAATCAAAACAACATTCTATTAAAATTCCTAATCCACGTAATAATTCAGTCAATTTCATTAGGAATGTTGCAATTTGCCCGCAGTTGCTGTTTTTGTAATAAACACTGATAGTGATCTTGAAGACTTGGTATGACTTCTTGCCTGCAAGTTGGGACATAAATCATGGCCGCCCCCTAGCGGAGTAACGGGACACTTTACGTTACACCCACGGGACTTGGAACAATGTTATGGCTAGTTTTATAAACTAAAGCCTGTTACATTGTTTTAAATCGAGTTTTACTCGTTCTTGCAATGCAAGGTTTGTACCATTGTATTTTTTTTTAAGTAATAGCTAAGTGCAATGTCAGCTACTGCCCTGGTGGCTGGGAGTATGTCGTGCTCACTCTAATGTCTTGCTGATGGTGGCGCGTGTGTTGGATCATTTAGCTCCCTTCAAAATGGTTGAGCGGAATGGTGCTGATCCACGCGTCATGTTCGTGAACGGGCGCCGTCAGTAGAGACTGGTCATCTCTTAGCTGCCACGGCTTATTTTAACTTTAATTTTTGAATTGCTTTTGTTTTTGTTGTAATCTTTTTATTACGGACGCTTTTACGTTTTGCATCGTTCTCACATGTATAATTTCAAAATGAATGATGTAAACAATATTTTGTAACCATAATACGTTGATTTAAAAGAGTGTCCTTGGAGTTTCTTGCCCGTTCTTCTCCATAGGTACCTACTACGCTTTGGAATGGGCAACTAGCTTCATCTTTCTAACTGACTGACCGAACCCTTGACAATTCAAAAGTGCCTGTAATTGGTTTATTTGAAATAAATGGTTTGAGTTTGAGTTTGAGTTTGATACAGACGTCAAACTACTGATACTTAAAAAAAAGCATTAAATAGAAAAAGCACCTTGAAAATTCCTGAAAATAAAACTTTATTGACTATTTTATGGAGCATTTATTTCATCTTCTGATGGACAAAGATAAACCAGATCAAATAACTTGCATCACTACACACTGTAACGCACACCACCAAACACCCCAATTAGAATATGTTTTAATCATAACACATAAATTGAGTTTTTACTATTATATATAAAACACTGTTTATTTATTAAATTAGTTAAGTATACTGATTGTAGCAGAAAATTGTGGTCACATTACAAATGTACGCACGCATTCGTATACGGGCCTTTTTTTTTGTTTTGGGGGGGAAACCTTCAAAAGGCGCCCGGCCTTTTTTTTTTTGGGTGGGAAATCATCAAATAACTTCTCCCGCTCTGGGCGGAGCGGGAGGGTGTGTCAGAATCTTACTGACGAAAACCCACCCGTATTCCTTCCTGTTGCCTGTGTTGCCAGGGGCCTCGGTGATCCTTTAGTACCTTCCCGCGACCCCGGCAGGCATCGGCCCTAGTGGACCCCTACATTTTGCTGACGACATCTCTTTGAGGCGCGCCTTCGACCCGGGCCTGATCCTTACCGACGGTGAGCTACCCATTGCTCACCGTCCGCAAGCCCGCGCCTACGGTGGCCGGAAATCCGCCCGGGATTCCCGACGCCCAGGGCGTCTTCTGCGGCGGCTAGGGACGAGAGGGCGCGAAATTTGCCTTTCCCTGAACCGTCCCGCTTCCTCCTTCGCGAGCATTATTGCTTCGCAGAAGGTGACGGCACCCGGCCTTTGGGGATAAGACCGGGGATTTTACCTCACTAAAACCACCCCGGCGGTGGTCTCTACACATGGAAGGGGGCATCGTTACCCCTCAAAAGACCGATCCGAAACCCCCTCTATGCAATGCCTGTTAGGGTACATCTCTGGGGAGACTGTAAAGGGGTCTCCCCAAAACCTAACTGTGCAAATATGCAAGGCAGCACGTGATCACTGTGCGCCGTCATGAACTACGTATAAGGGCCTAGCGTACTAGGTAATTCGTCCATCTTGGTTTGTTTTGACTGTACAGTGGAAGTGTGACTGTAATTTACCTAGTTTTCATTACTTTAGGGATAAAAATACATATTTAAAATAACAGAATTCGATTCAGTAAACGATTCTGAACAAACTACTTTCATTTTTCAGTTACACATTGTATTTTATATTAAGGTGTCTTACTTCGAATCGTCGTCGTTACGGGTCATCCGAAGCCCAAAAGTCTGACAACCAGTCTTACCAAGGAGTATCGTGTTACCCAGTAACTGGGTTGTGGAGGTCAGATAGGCAGTCGCTCCATGTAAAATACTGGTATTCAGCTGCATCCGGTTAGACTGGAAGCCGACCACAACATAGTTGGAAAAAGGCAGGCAGATGATGAAGGTGTCTTACTTCATGAGATACTTACTGCATATTATGCAGTAAGTATCTCGCTGCCAGCCACCCTGCGAAGATCGACGCGCCACGTGCCTGACGGCGGCCTACCTTACGTTTACCGATTCGCGGTCTCTTCTCAAGAATACGTCTACCACAACGGTCATTGGTTCTACGACTAATATGGCAGCAGCATATTTCACAGTAATACACGAGAAATATTTTGTGATAATTTCCAATAATTACGTCAATATTAATCATTAACAAATACATAGATCATTAAAATGCCTGAACTGGATCAATTGGATGGCCAAATATAGCAAACATAATGCTTGTGCTTAATCGAGAGTTTACACACCAACTAAAAATGTTTTAAGAAGGTCCACTCTCCTCTAACTAAACTAAAATTCAATAAATAATAATAATATGGAACAGAGAATCTGAGAAACTGTTCAGAGAAACGGTTAGTTCCATGGTGAAAATGGAGTAGACTTCTAACGTCACAACTAATATGTGAAATTCTACTAGCACAGAGTCGTGGTGGATGGAGCCTGATGAAGCCACAGGCCAGTAGTCGAGTGATGGAGGCTGAATATGGTCACTATGAATAGACGTCTACGTTGCAAGTTGTTATTAGCGCCAAAAGATGATAATTGAACTGCAACCGTGTTGGTACCCTGGATCCAGATACGTTCATGATAGCCATCGATCATGTAGGTATATTATGTCCTGAAAGCTTGTACGAGGTAAAAAGGTGTGCTTGATTATTATTATAGGTCTACTGTATGTTTATCTACATAATTATTGTGTTGAATACAGTTGCGCAGTGCGCCTGCGCGGAAGGTCGGCCGGTCGGCTGCGCTTGCACAACTTCGGTCGCACATCGCACGCATCTGCACATTGCACAGATTTACGTGAATACGGTTCTATAGCTGCATTGATGCAGTAATGCAGTGCGTATGCCAGTTGAATGCACGTATTTAGACAGGTCAATCACTTCTGCAGCACACTTTAGATTGTACTGGTTGACGAGCGCTGCGCTAATGATCTTAGAAATTGCACATCGTGTGATGGTACGTTGACAAACTATTTCTAAGCCTGCGTTTCCGATTACATGAGATATTCAAATATCTACTACAATTAATATTAAGTTGTGCGTAGGCTTGTCCATTGCTAATGTTAGCACAGTTGATCAAACCTCAGAGCTCACTCACATACCTACCCAGATTTCGTAACCATATATCTATGGAAAATATTTGCTTAGAAAACATAGGCGTGATCTCATTTATTTATTTCTACATTTAAAAGGTTAATGCGAAGGTTATCTATAACCGTTAAATAATACATTGTTAACCGTGAATGCGGATGTGTAGGCCCGTTACGTCTATTTTTGCTTAAAGAACTATATTTTACACTTTCGCTCTCAAAGATGGCTAGGTTTGAGTAAAACTGAGTTTAATTGACTGTTATTTGAGTAATTTACAAGAAGTTAATGGCCGTGAACCGAACTCTTTATTTATTTTTATTGTGCACTAGATGCGCCCCGCGGTTTCACCCGCATAAGTTTTGTCCCCGTGGGTATATCCGGATAAAAAGTAACCTATGTGTTATTCCTGGTTATAAACTATCTGTGTGCCAAATTTCATCTAAATCAATTCAGTACTTTTTGCGTGAAAGAGTAACAAACATCCATCCATCCATCCTTACAAACTTTCGCATTTATAATATTAGTAGGATTAACAATTAGGTTTGTTTATGAGTCTGTTTAGTCATAAGTTTCTTCTTTGTGTTTAGGCTGTGTCATGTGATATAATGAGCGAATGGGATCGTGGATGTGCAACGTTGTAAGTATGTACCTTTTTTAAGAGCGCTAAACTACCTCCCGGTCAACAGAGGCATCTTCCCATGAGCAACTTTACCAAGAGATACAAAAGTAGAAAACTCGACTATTTGTAAAAGAATTTTAGTAATCGAGAGATATTTAAGTACATTTCTACTGTAAGTAAAGATGCCACTGTTGAGTACCTACATAAAAAAAACATGTCATTGGTCTATAAAAGAAACACTGCTTGGCCAAAATAAACTTTTTCTCACTGTGTCTACCTTCTCATAGGTACCTAATGATTAATCTCCTAATAAAGTGCCTCTAACTATAAACTAATTATAATGAACTCGACAGTTAAACGTAGTACGTACAGCTACCGACCAACCGGAAACAGGAACCGGGTTGTGCAACATAACCGCACCGGCTGATAACCGGTGACATGCAGCATGTAACCGTGAGCTGTGGGTTGCGCAACAGATGGTTGCCACTACTGTTACCAGTTTGAGATGAAAGTCACTTTAAGAGAGTGTGATGTTGCGTTTCAGTTTGCGCTGTAAACATAGCTTGACATTGTGAGGTTGTTTGTCTTCAATATCAGTTTGTGGGTTGAGCCCAATCGTTTAGTCTCTGCTGATGAATGTGCTATTATTTTGTACCTAACTTAGTATTCCGCTGCAAAGATTTAGTGATGACCGTAAAGACATGTCGCTCGCTTAATAGAATACTGACCTATTAGAGGTTGAGTCAAAGTTAGGACTTCTTATTTTTTTTGCACTGGTTTTGAAAAGTAGGTATTATAATTAACTGTAAATTAAATATTTATTATATTGGTTAATAAGCCCACTAGACTCCAATTGCAAAACATTTAACGGCGATTTCTTAGAAATCTTTTTTAAGTTAAGCTAGTATTCTATTCCTAATCAGAGGTAAGCCTCTGATTAGGAATAGAATACTGGCTTAAAACAACTAAATTTAGATTTTATATACCATTTTGTAAATTGATTAACTACCAGTGCAAAACGGGATCGTAGGACGGATTTTAGGCTTTTCTGATTACTATCTAAGTCGGGACTTATGGTCCCGACTTGGTTAACCGACTTGAACTATGGTGGTTTCGGAAACATAATTTCCAAAATTCATATAACCACTGCAAAAATTGGCAACTCATCATGTGTTATATATGAGCCTACTTTTTACAGTTCCGTAGTAAACATGGAACCCTTAAAGTTTCGCCATGTCTGTCTGTCTGTCTGTCTGTCCCCACTGTAGCTTAGGGACGCTTTGTACTACAGAAAGCTGTAATTTGGCATAGGTATGTACGTACATATTAATCACACCGACAAAGTGCAAAAATATTTTTTTAGGGTAATGTGGGGATGAATTTTGTTTTTCTCGGCTACCTTATAGTGAGGGGTATCGTTGGATAGGCCGTTCAAAAATATTGCGGGTCTGTGACCATCACTTTTCCCAACTACGGGACCCTTCATTGTGCGTGGTCCGACGCGCACTTGGCCGGTTTATATATATACATGTAATAACAATACCAAACAGAACAAATCTATCGAACGTCTATAAAAAGCAAACAATTTATAAGATTACAACAAAACAATAAAATCCATAACTTTCTCTATAGCGGACACAAGTTTGTGTGAAAGTGACACGACACGCCGCCGTGTCGATCGAATCGAAACTATCGACCGGCGCCTGCGCCGCTAGATCTAATTATATTATTATGTTGAAATCGATACACTCGGACAAAAGAGATGAAATGGACGAATGATCGGGTGTTAATAAACCTGTCTAGTCTTAGAACATTGTGTTCTGTGAACATCGTCGTGACAACTGTGAAAATATGCAGTGTGGAAACTGGCAAACAAAGAAAAATTTTACTGAGCAGCTGAAGATCAGTTAATAGCCAATAAGTACATAATAATGTATATTGCCTTAAGTAAAGTCTAGTCTAGAACACTTGATTCCAATATAAATAGAATAAGATTAGACGCTGATGATGATGAACCAAGCAAAAACTGTAGCAGTTGATACTGATGTAATCATAGATTCTGAAAGTGGCAATCATTTATTACCAATAAAATAATGACTTTATTATCCCAAGACATTATAATTTTCTGGCGAAATGTGGGCGTACTTGTACAACTCTGCCTAACCCTTCGGGGAGTAGAGGCATATTGTGTTATGTTTATCAAGTATTAGTAAATGTAGTAACGTACGAGAGAGCAACATTTCATAGCAGGAGATTTCTTATCGAAAAGCTTCAAGTAAGTACTGATGACGTAAAAATTCAAACTGTTCTGCTTTCCACTTACAGTGCATATTTTTATAGCTTCATTCAATCCATCAAATACCAACTATAATTACATTATACGACTTAATCTCCCGTGGATGACCTCCCCAGCCTCACGAAGGCAATAATGGCCACCATCATCTCCCATGTTACACCATGGACTATGGATAATAATGGCCAATGCTGGCGATTGGTTCCACTAGTTACGCGACCTTTGCTATTTGCTGTCGGTACAGAGTTGCCAAATAAACAGGTTGCTCAAATATGTAGTCCTAATAGAGGTACGGTCAGCAAAGTTTTATTCAAATTTATTGTTTATTTTATTTATAATTGTTTTTTACCGCATCCTCTGTTGGGATTTATTTTGTGTCCTTAGGAGTGTCCGTGGCATCACAGCGGGCCCTATCAGAATACCAGCGCTGCGGTATTAGTTTTTTTATTAAATATCGCAGCATCATGCTTAGATAGGAGCCTTTTGGCCTCGCACAGGTCTTCTATTTTGTTTTTGTTTTCACTATTATGTTATTTTTTTAATGGTTTCATGATTTTGTTAGTTTTATGTCCTTTTTTTAATTGTTGTATTTCCTGTGCGTGTCCCAAATAAATATTTTTTTCTTTCTTTCTTTCTATCAAAGATAATAATTTAAGATTTATCTTTAAAAGGATCGTTTAGGAATTTTGGATTAAAAAATAAGACAAATAAACAGGAGTTCTAATTCTACAAATTAATGATGCTTTGATTTGTCAAAAAGCCAAAAAAGTTTTATTGGTTTAACAGTAAAAGTTATGAAAATAAAAGAATGATTTAAATAGTAAATAAACAGGATGTGCCAATAACATTCTTACAATTCTGATCATATGTGGTTGACGAAACTTAATTTATTCGTTTGTATAAAAAGTAAGGCGTTCTCGATATTATTCTCATTCTTATGTAAATGTAAACTTATCAAAAAACATTGACTTGGGCATGAGGTATCGTTGCGATTATTTATTAAACTTTCCTTTAGCTTTAGTGCTGTTTTAGGGTGACATCGTCGCATAGTTTTGACTTACCCAGTACCCGTGGGTAAAGTAAGTGTACGATCTACCTTAGAATATTTTGATCTGATTTCGGACATTTCCATAGATGTAGGATGATGTTATAACAATTAGGAATGTTGACTGTTTCTCAAATTAGTCATTATTTTGGACCGTGTCTAGTCTACACAGACGGTGCCTAAGCCCATGCGGTTTTAATTTACGGAATAAAACATAGATTTCTAAGTTTAATGAAGCTAGGTATTTTAAATTTTAGCTTGAATGAGATTCCATTCGTGGTTAGGACTGCAACTAGGTAGGTTTTATAAATAAAAACACTTGACAACTTTAGAATGCTGTTTTCCTCTATTTTCCCACTTGGTTCGCGTGATTGGGAAACTACGCGTTTCCACGATTCACGCAATCGGAAAACGAACGATAAGCGTTGTGTTTGTTACTATGTTTTTCATGGCGGCTTCCAGTTCATGACGATAAAAAAGCTGAGCCCACAAGTACCTCGACATGATTTAAGTCGATAAATTAAATTAAGCAAAAACAGACAGACAACAGTCGTAAACGGCAGAAGGTGAATCAGCTAATTCTGCTACAGACGTGCTTCAAACGTGAATGCATCTATCAATACAATCAATCTACAATGAGCAAAAAAGTAAAACTTTCGTAAAACGTAATAAGAATGTAGTGTCGACGTAACTTTTTGTCAGTCTGTACGTTACGCCGTTCGTGAGAAATAATTGTATGAACCTCCCCCCCGGCCCTCCCCCTCACAGGTGCGCCCGCGCAGTGCCGTACTACAAAATATCTCATTATTGTTCGTTTATTGCTCCGTGTTGTTTACTATTGTTACCTAGTATATTGTATGACGATCACAGGTGTTGTCGAGACATAATGCTCGTACATATATATTACAGAAACTTTATTGATGTGGGAAATTAGAGCGAAGTGAAAAATATTAGGAAAATTACTTTTTGACTGCGGCGAAGCCAAAAAAGGAGGGTTATGTGTTTGACCTGTATGTACATATGTATGTCCGTCCCTATGTTCCCTCATAACTACTAAACGGCTGAACCGATTTTGATGAATGATAATATCGTAGGGTCGTCTATTGCGCGAGTGTCAATCGGTATATTACAATTATAAAATCTAAATGGCGGATCTCTGGCGCCAAAATATATATTAAAAAAAGTCCTCCCATACCTACCTATCGAGTGGGGTATCAAAATGAAGGATTTTAAAAGTTGATAACAAAAATATATACAAGTTATGTGTTTAAATGTAATATGGAATGAGAAATGATAAAAACTTTCCCGAACTTTTGGATTGAGTGAGTAAGAGGCCGTTATCACTCGATTATAAGTGGCTAAATAACCTCATTTACTGTTTTATCATCCAAATTAAAAAGTGTAAAATAAAAAAGTAAGTAAAAAAAAATCAAAAAACCCGACTGCGTAAAAAGTGAATTTTAAAAAAACATTTTTTAATAAAAAAAATTAAGACTTAATCACCACAATCTATTGAATAGAACTATAAAAATCGCAGCTTTTGCTAAATTAATATTTAATTTCAAAGAGTTTTACAGAAGCAGTAAGAAATATCTCAACAATGATTATATGAAACATACTCGGTCCAAACACGACACGACGAGGATGGCAAAGGAACCGTCGCGGAAAAACCTGATCAAAGGCTTGAAATCGCATACTCGCAGTAAAACACGTCTGGTGGTCAACGGTCGTACCTTCTCTGTGCAAGAAGACGTATTTTTCCTTAGATTTACTTCTAGTCTATAATTATTTGTAAGTTTTACGTTCACATTGCTTCATGCTCTACCTTTAATGTCATGTGCTAACTCATGTCCAGCACTATAATTATGTTGATACGACATTACAACATGTCAGCAAAACGTTTATCTCAAAATAAATAAATTCATATTCAAGTGATCAAGTTGCGATCTTAATTGATTTTCGTAACGTGCAGTAAAACTTTTAAGCAATTTCATAAAATTTTAGAACATGTTGACATTGGGACACTTTAAATGGTTTGTAAAATTTGTAATGTCTGGGAACAGCCCTTTCTCACGACGTTTTTCCTTGCCATGCACAATTGTCACTGAACTAAACTAAACTAAATCTAAATATATTATATATTTAGATTTAGGTAGTTACCTTAGTTAAGGTGGCAAGATACCACCGAAGTGTAGAGAAGATTCACATCACCTAAAATCTATGAAGCCTAAAGTAACATACATGTGGTGTATGGGAGGTGTAGCCGCAGCGCTTAGTGTTCTAGAATGTTGCAGGTGTCTGCAGGTGAAAGGGACGGCCCTACGAGCTGCGCCCGCGCAGAGCCTAGATTGGACACGTAGCGAGTACAGACCCGCGGTAAAGCAAAGACTTTGTTTTATAGAAATTAAAGGATTCACCAAAATAGCAGGGGAAATAAACCAGGAAAGAAGATCTTTATGTAGCAAAAGCGGTAATAACTTGTATTCCAACAATTTATTTTGACCAGCATCCATGCCCTTCTCTCGTTTTCCGACACAGATTACTTCCATATCATTTTGATTTTAACGTCAAGTCTGAAGTCCCTTCCAAATAAAATATTTGTTTCATTACATAAACCATGTGGCATTTCAAGACGAACTCCTGTGTGGAGTCCTACATATAAATTACTAGGTCAATTAGTCAACAGCATCCATTGTAAACATAATCAGAAAATAGATGAATGTAGTCAGAGTTATTGACTATAAAACTTTATGTGATCGCCATTACTAAGGTCGTGACGGCCTCCGCCGGCGCTGCACACCGCTGCGAATGTTTCACAAACTGTATCCGACTCTGGCTGTACAGAACGTTTTGTTTTACTTTATCTTAATAATACATATTATGCAGTTGATCCAGATAGTATTTTTCAAGAATAGGCAAGGAAGTCGAAAAACGTGTCCAAAATGCTTGAAAGATCTACTGAGCCGTTAAAGAACACATGAACGGAAATCTCCAAATACATTGAAAAGAAAACTCATCGACATGTGCATCCTGCCAGTCCTAACCTACGGTGCACAAAGTTGGTAATTTACTGAACCAAAGAAGTACAAACACAAGATTTAGTAACGGGCAATGGAGCGCAGCATAATAGCTGTCAAGCGAACAGATCGCGTTAGAAACACCAACGTGCACTTCATAACTCAAGAAGAGGATGTTGGAGAAAAAACAGCCAGGCGGAAGTGGGAGTGGGCTGGCCACGTCACACGAATGCACCCGGAGCACTGGGCACTCACTGGACGCCTGAGGGAGGACATTGTCGTCAACGTAAACCGCGCGAAGGTGGTGTGACGATTTAATCATGTTTGCGGGGCCAACATGACCAGAGCTCGCACAAAATACAGAGACTTGGAAGGAAAAAGCGGAGGCATCCCAGCAGTGGGACACAATGTAGACAAGCTATTAAAAGAAGCAAATAAAAGAATTTGGCCCTGATGTTACTGAAGTAAGCTACGTCACGTAGTATGTTACGTAGGACTTTGAAAAATGGTCAATGTTAACTCATCATTTCTATTTGTCAGTTAGTTTAATGTCAACTGTTTAAGAATTCCTATTAGTTCGTTATACTCTTCTACGAGTATTATATTTTTATAGCATTTATGGCAAGGCCCTTATAGCGCCTCGGGGACTGATCTATATAAAGGTCAGTCTGTAGTTTGAACTGCGGTGTAACATTTGTAAATTACGAAAGCTTCTATCGCGATTTTAAACACCACACTATTGCCCTTTTAGACGATATCGAACAGGCGGGTTTCACACTGAATTTCATGCATTTTAGAGCAAGTTGGGACACTTACGACATAATATAAATTTGTTAACCCTAACCCTGTTATATAACCCTGTTATCAGTTTGCAGACTCGGAGGTTTGCAATTTGTTAGAGAAAACCTATGTTATTAATGTGGATAATATCTGCAGTCTTGCAATAATCTTCTGTGCTAATGCCTCGGACTCAGACGACATAAGATTCGGATGCTAATGATGGCGCAAGTTAAGCGACATCGTCAGTTAGGGATCCGAATTTTATAATGATAATAGACTTTCATCTAAATTTTTTGGTGAAAGTCTTTGGGTCTTTACGCTATGGGAATATAAGCGGAAAAATAATGTCCCGTTCCAAACAAAGAGTTAATTGTTTTTGTCACTTACCACCAAATAGACACACAGCTTGCCATAACATTATTTTACGAGCCAATCCTAACAGTTTACAAATTCTAGAAACTGTACATTAAATCATTTCTAGCGCTGCATATCTAACGTCGCAATGACTTCACACCATTTTGCTAAGGGTCTGACTACGGTCGTACATTATTTAAGCCTCCGTAACATTTTGCCTATCTTATTCATATCGAATTGACCAAAATTACATTAGTTATTACCTTTTGGCTTTGATCTTGCCAACTAAGTGACAGAATACTGGGGTTTCTAAAGATATAGCAGATGTTTGAGCTTACGAGCCATATCTGACCGGGACGCCATGGCGGCACAGCCAGGTCGCGTCGCCAACAAAATGTAAGATTAGCGTAATCAAGCGGACGTCAAGTGAGCCACCCATCACATATAGCTGTAGGTATACATATAGTTGGTAGCGCGACCTGGCGACGTCGCCATTGCGTCCCGGTGAGGAATGGCTCTTAACAAAAATAACGAATTTCTGGAAAAAATATTGTTTGCGACACGAAAATGATAAAATGTTCCTTAAATATAATGGTGTTAATGGTTCAGAGCGTCCTAAATCGAAAAAAAAATATCCTAGTGTTCCTTAACTACAACATTTTGAGGACAAGGTCATGAAAAAGATAGATCTAGATAAAAACGCGAAGTGAAAACGGGCTTAGCAGCAGCATCAGTTAGTCTATGCAGAATAGATCGGCTGGTGCGGGCCGCACTGCGCATACTCGCCCGCGCTACGAAACCAACTCTTGCGCAATCAAAGTTCATAAGTCATCTATAATAACGGTCAGAGTGCGATTGTTCTGTACCGCGGACTTCTTTGTCATGTGCTAGCGTTTTGTAACAGCTCAACTATGATAGATGAACATGAATGTTGTTATTGTGGTCAGTTTGAAATTATGCATGAAATACTTTAGATTTTATGGTATTTGTATTTTCTAGATTTTGAAAGTTAGGCCATTAGGTAGGTACCTATATAATTGTATGCTTTTCGTCGATAAAAAATAAACTATTTTTTATTGCATAAACTGCAATGTATTCTATTCTTCGTCCTGACATGTTTGGTGTTCCGTTAAATTGGCACATGCTAAAATAGACATTATGAGATCCTATTTATTCGGAGTTGTCTGCTGATTTGCGCATTTATGTATTTGGCGCGCAGAAATCGTTGGCCAAATCCATGATTAAACACAGACTCAGTCGTAACTCTCTAGGCCTCCACAACACCACGGTAACAACACATCGTGTCAGTCTCTTGGCACCGATACAACGTCCTCATTCTAAAAAAACTTGTAAAACACACGGTTCGACTACAGTTACAATAATAATACCATTCAAATCATTGACATTTTGTTAATATCCATCAAATAGCATTGACCGGGCCATACGTAACCGAAACGTATTTACTGTATTATAGACCTTACTGACAAAGAATAAGGTGTCTAATCATTTGTTTGGAGGAAGTTGGCCAGAGCTTTTCGGCAAGTTAAAATGATTATAAGCTTTACAGCAAATCTATCATTAGTATAATAGGTTCGTACCGTTAGCGTATTCGTTGGAGTTGTATCACGTTTTTATGATATTTAATTTTAGTGATTTATGATAGAAACGCAAGGTTTTCGCGAAATAAGTTTGTTGTTTGTCATTATATTTAGGCCAGTAGATAGATATGTTATTTATAAAACTATAAATACGCCGCTGATGGTATTTATATCTGTTTTAGCGAAATTTTATGACCGTAATGTGATTTGTACGGGCAAGTTTTGTATTTTTTTCGGTCCCAATAAGGAAAACCCAGTGAAGTTGTTGCAGCGAAAATTTCATAAACATAGCCATTTTAAGCAAGTAGGTAAGTAAGACCAGCTTTTGGAGCATACATTCCTTGTTTATAATATTAATGCAAGAAAGGTGGAACTGTCGTCCTCGACCACAGGTCACTGACTGTACATTTTTAAGGGTCGGGTGATGCAGGTCACTGACTGTACACACTTAAGGGTCGAGTGATGCAGGTCACTGACTGTACACACTTAAGGGTCGGGTGACGCAGGTCACTGACTGTACACACTTAAGGGTCGGGTGATGCAGGTCACTGACTGAAAACACTTAAGGGTCGGGTGACGCAGGTCACTGACTGTACACACTTAAGGGTCGGGTGACGCAGGTCACTGACTGTATACACTTAAGGGTTGGGTGATGCAGGTCACTGACTGTACACACTTAAGGGTCGGGTGATGCAGGTCACTGACTGTACACACTTAAGGGTCGGGTGATGCAGGTCACTGACTGTACACACTTAAGGGTCGGGTGACGCAGGTTACTGACTGTACACACTTAATAAGGGTTGGGTGATGCAGGTCACTGACTGAAAACACTTAAGGGTCGGGTGATGCAGGTCACTGACTGTACACACTTAAGGGTTGGGTGATGCAGGTCACTGACTGTACACACTTAAGGGTCGGGTGATGCAGGTCACTGACTGTACACACTTAAGGGTCGGGTGACGCAGGTCACTGACTGTACACACTCAAGGGTTGGGTGATGCAGGTCACTGACTGTACACACTTAAGGGTTGGGTGATGCAGGTCACTGACTGTACACACTTAAGGGTCGGGTGATGCAGGTCACTGACTGTACACACTTAAGGGTCGGGTGACGCAGGTTACTGACTGTACACACTTAAGGGTTGGGTGATGCAGGTAACTGACTGAACACACTTAAGGGTCGGGTGATGCAGGTCACTGACTGTACACACTTAAGGGTCGGGTGACGCAGGTCACTGACTGTACACACTTAAGGGTTGGGTGATGCAGGTCACTGACTGTACACACTTAAGGGTCGGGTGATGCAGGTCACTGACTGTACACACTTAAGGGTCGGGTGATGCAGGTCACTGACTGTACACACTTAAGGGTCGGGTTATGCAGGTCACTGACTGTACACACTTAAGGTTCGGGTGATGCAGGTCACTGACTGTACACACTTAAGGGTCGGGTGATGCAGGTCACTGACTGTACACACTTAAGGGTCGGGTTATGCAGGTTACTGACTGTACACACTTAAGGGTTGGGTGATGCAGGTCACTGACTGTACACACTTAAGGGTCGGGTGATGCAGGTCACTGACTGTACACACTTAAGGGTCGGGTTATGCAGGTCACTGACTGTACACACTTAAGGGTTGGGTGATGCAGGTCACTGACTGTACACACTTAAGGGTCGGGTTATGCAGGTCACTGACTAGACACACTTAAGGGTCGGGTAATCGCCGTTGACCTTGGCCAAACAAATGTGCGTCTCGTACACGCCGCGCGGCTGTTCGGTTTCATAGGGAATATTTAGTTTTAGTAACGAAAATATGAATATTTGAAAAAATCAGATAGAGAATTATAGATAATAAAATAGTCTGTTCATACAAAAAAAAATCATGAAAATGTCTTGAGTAGTTTGAAAGTAATATCGTTTTTAGGGTTCAAACATACCTCAAAAGGAAAAACGGAACCCATATAGGATCACTTTGTTGTCCGTCTGTCTGTCGAGACCCTTATCTCAAAAACGCTTGGAGGTATCGAGTTGAAATTAAAACTTGTATACTCAAGTCTATAGTCTCTTGAAGCTGTAAAAAAATACTTCTACGTAGACGTAAAAAAAGATACGGTCGTTTAGACCGCAAAAAACATATATTTCGACACTCTCAAGGGAATCAAAATGTATAGGTACTTTCCTACCTATGTACCTGTACAAAATGTATAGGGTACTTTCATAACTATGAAATTTTGCAAGTAGGTAATATCGTCATATACTACAAGTACAGGAAAAAATTTGAAAACTATACATTTGTAATTAAATCATAAAAATATAGTCTTTATTTTGAGTACCATTTTTTTTCAGTCACCACTTACAAATCTGGATAAAATTTGATATTTAAGTAAAAATACTTTGATTAGGTTACCTAACTAATTTAGGTATGAACTGTTAGTATAACAACAATATAAGTAATTACAGGTTTTGGAAACTGAATTTCGAGTAAAGCTCGGAAAAAAACTGCGGGACCCGGTTCCTGAACTATTTAAAATATGTACCTTAAAAATTTGTACGGAACCCTCGGTGGGCGAGTCCGACTCGCACTTGGCCGGTTTTTTATGCTTTGGGTGTACATTATTTCCTGAATTTATTTCATAAAGTATTTTACTACAATATCTACTTAAATATTCACATATACGAGTAGAATTGATGTGTATGCGTTCTAGTTTAACACACATTTTTGCATAGCTTACTTGCATTATATGAAAGCGTAATAACAGATTTAAAAGCTACTAAAAACATATATCCGCGCCTTAAGTAATAGTTACGTTTTAGAACACTTGATGTTTACGGTACGGCTGTCAATATATGAACAAACGATATAGATACCATATAGCACGTTTGATGGGCTAACGAAGTTTGGCGAGGGTGACAAGATTGGCTCACGTAGCTGGCCAGGGCCGCTGCAGGGTGCCCGAGGCGATGAGCCAAAATATGGTTACTAGCCTTACCTATGTTTAAGAATGTTTTTACTTACGCATTAAACTTACGAGTTACCTACATACACCGAGTATCGAGTCAATTAAAGTAAGTTTTAAATGGCAGACATCACTGTGATAAGAATGACTCCATGCTTCGTGTTACTCTAAATCACACCACAGACCTAAAAGTCTAGATGTACATTTTTTAATGATCGAACACATACTTACTCGTACTTTTCTAAGTAAGTACACCAAGATATTCACCTAAGTAATCAAACATTTCGTCAGCAACATAGTTTTTGCTACAAAACATGATTTTCTACGAAATGTGGAAACATTCGCCGCGTGTGCACTGTGGGACTCCATGTTCTACTGACGGCGGTTCCCTGCGGTTTTTATCGCATTCGCAACGCTTGCTCAACGCACACCGCACGCTGGTACTAACCGCACGCTTTTTAGGACATAATTGTGCCTTTCCTGTAAGTTGCCTTACTGTTTGTAAATGTAATACAGTGCAATACTACACAAATTATGTGAAGAAAGTTAGTGGGCGTGTATTGGCGAATTGTTCTATCGTTATTACTTACGTGTGTTGATTTAAATGCAGTTGATTAATAACCCGGCAATAGTTTACTTACCTGTAACAAGGAAAAACAATAATGTTAAAATTCACAATGTAAAAAATAGAAGATATCATTGACAGAAATGATCACACAAGTTTCGGTAGGATACCGCATATTTGTGAGAACCGTAGCTGCAACCATATGTTTCAATCATTTAGAAAGAATACTAAAATATTTAAAAAGTAGAACCGTCTTTATAGTGCTCTCTACCTATTGCAAGGTTCCGCCGTGGTTGATTATACACGATCTTTCTACTTCCACCTTCTTCCCCCTCCTTCTACCCGGGGTACCAATACCTCCTCCATTCCCACCGTCGCTCCCTGGTAGCTAATGACGGCTACCCAGTGTGCAGTTCACTGGTGGTCGTAGTTCACTGGTAGCTGCAGGTACACTCTCACTGTAGAAACCGAAAGCGGTCGGGTAACTTGCCACGGACGGACTACGTACCGGCGCAAGCGCACCCGCGCGGCGCCCTCACGGCTGCTCGGGCGCAGACAAGAAACCTATACTACTCACTGCCATAGGTGGCCCATGTAAAAGCTCTAAGACACCTTTTCTTAAAAGTATAAACATCCTATGTGCCGTGTTCCTGGCAAATTAATTACATTACAATTTAACAATATTCAAAAACGTTAGCGAAATACGTATATTAAATAATAATATTTGGTTGAATTTAATCAGTTTTACATAATTCTATCAATTCAGACCCGTATTAGAGTATAGGGGTCTGAATTGATATATATTATTGATATGATCGTATTATTGATTTTTAGTAAAATACAATAGTGACGGAACTAGATTGAATAACCGGCCAAGTGCGTGTCGGACTACGCACAATGAAGAGTTCCGTAGTTAGGATGAATTTATCCCAAGGACAAACTTAACATTGTAGTTAAAAACATGTTCTCCCATACAGTCCATTTCGTAAGTTGGTCGACTATTACTCGGTAACTTGTTATAAAGATTACTTAGCTGTGATAGTTTTCCTTTTAACTTTGCTATTGCCTTGATTTTTTTCAATTATCCAAAAACAACCATTTAGCTGGCAGGGGACACTTGACTCTAATAAAAGTTAGCACTTTTCTTAATATTACGCATCCCTGAATCGATCCCTTAGAGCAACGGATCCCTGAATCGAAAAATTGTTTTCACAGTACTGCAAAATTTTGAACGGCCTATTCAACGATACCCCAAACCGTGGGATAGACGAGAAAAAAAATATCATCCCCACTTTACTTATGTGCAAGGGTACCCAATAATTTTTTTTTCAGTTCTCATACTCGGAAAGTAGTGTTTTATCCGAATAGCGGGTGAAAGACGCAGCTCCCCCCACCTTTGGGCGGGATAGACTTATCGTAATTAATTGCTTCCCTCTCTAGGGCGGGAATTAATTAAAAAAATGGAACTAAATTTGGTTAGGTATTCAGCTACGAAAAATGTTACGAATTAAGAGAAATATCGTTTAAAAAATAAAAAATGCTGCGGTCTTGGCATGTAGTGGCAGTGTATTCAAAACAACCAGTGTGAATTAAAAAAAATAGCTATCAAGAGAGACGGCCCGCGGCGCTAACGCGGTGTGTTCCATAATTAAAATTTAAAAAGACTAGATATATAATTTTCAGACTACTAACTCTGTAAGCTGTACCGAAATCCAAAGTTTCGGATTTTATAGACTTGATTAAACATAAGTTCAAGGGATTCTGAAATATTGACCAAACTACTATTTTTACTTTTTTAATGTTCGCAATGAAAAGTAGAGTGTTTAACACGGGTGAAAGTCACCAATCGTACTCGGACTACACAATTGATTCCTTTCGACCCTTGTATAACAATCTAAATTTTTTTCAAGATTTGTTTCCACTTTCTCGGTGTGAATAATATGTATACCCATGCGAAATTAAAGGTTTCTAGTAAAAATAGTTTCCGAGTTAAGCCGCGGACAGACAGACAGACGGACATGGCGAAACTATAAGGACGTGTTGACTACAGAATCTTAAAAAAAACTAGATTTATCGCACCCGTAGCTCTGATGAAAAATTGTTTTCATCTCAGATGACCGATCTGATGATAGAGACCAAATACGGATTATCCTACTAGAAGAAGTTCTTGGTTCGGCATCGCCGAACCATTATCTGTGGCCGAACTACCTCCCATTTCTACGTCCCGATCCAACCCATGATGGATTAAGCCGGATGCCTTTTATTTGACTAAATAGCTACCTACTGATATTATTAAATTATATAGTAACCTAAACGTAATTAAAGTGTAGTATAAATTAACTACACAACATTTTCTGATGTGTTGTGACTTTCATATCAACACGTATCGCTTTCCCGAACTGAATGAGCGGACTTCCAAGAAATAAATACCGGTCCTCCGTGTCTCTTCACTTTGCAATGAGTCCACTTGCTTCCACTTACAGAAACGTTTCCACTAGACTATTTCGTTTAGGCGTGTCTTCATTCTTGAGTCTGTTCTGTGTTGTGACGTTCAGGTGAATAGAAATGAAGAAAAATCAGATAAACCTTTTTTGACAAAGTAGATTGTGTTATGCTGGCTAGATAAACCCTCTTATCTGAGAAATCTTTACACACGTTAGTGCAATACTAGAAACAGAATTAAAATCTTAATAAAAACAAATAAAAAACTGTCACAATAGCCACTGAGATCCAAGATATCAAATGAATTAGTCAACATTCAAAACATTGTATTTGATGACAAAACTAACGGGAACTAGTCCAAGCACACAATATTATCATAATCTAACGTTTAAAACAATAGAAAAAGCATTTTATTGTTTAAATTAACGTAGCGTTATGTCAAAATTATAGAGATGGCCGGCAACGCTATGGTTATGTCAAAATATCAAGATGGCGGCGTGTTCCGTGTTTGATAATAATTAGTTGTTACGTAAAATTAATAAGTTTAGTTGCGGGGCCGCGGTTGTTTGCCGGAAAAATGGACGGTCACAACAGTCACTCACAAGACAATAAATATCTACAGTTTATGTAAGCAACTGTGGGATTTGGAGAGTTTTATCGACATACGTTACGCAGCGAGTTTATGAGTATGGCCACATTGGTTACGGACAGTTAGACAATTAGTCTGATGTACTTACTGTACGCATATGATGTACGAAAGAGAATTTTGGCAACATTGCAAACGCAAGATGTATTCAGTAATTATATTTATAATACCAGTAATAAATTGTATCTAAAGTGTCATTAAAACCTGAATAAATGAGTATTGACATTTACATTTTCTGAAGTTCGAAATTAATGTCAGTTCAGCAGCGCTTATTACAAACTAACCAAACATCTTCAAATAAAGCTTTTCAAAATCGTAGCTCAACAATTTTTCGTTATTAGGTATATGTACACACCAATAAGGGATCCGACATCAATACGGTGAACGAACATGTCCTTAATTCCTTATGTACTTATTGAAAAACCATTTACTGCGGTAAGTGTGTCAAACCTTTCAAGTGTCAAATCCCTCGAGGCCTTCACACATTGGCTGTGTATGGACCATGCGTAGCCAGTATAGACATTACATCACACACATGTTTTTGCTGGGCCATTGTGAGGTAAGTAGTCATAATTAGCGACACAATGATGGTCACACATGTCCCTTTGTGCGCCCGCGCTGGTTTTGCGACGATCGATGAATGGGCGAGAAAAAGTCGATAAATGATCCGTAGGGCGACCATGGGATTGAAGCGAAGATTAACGAGCTTTATGTGAAAATTATCGGATTGACTTTGCTATCGTTAATATTCTATAAGTTATTTGAGACCAGTTTGGGGTGAACTGACTTTCCTGGAGACAACTGAAATCATTGGGAATGGTGTTCGAATTGATTCGTTCCAGTGATTGAATTTACCAATTCTAAAAGAGATTCCCTTCGAGAAAAATTCAAAGAAATAGATATTCTGACTGCAGCCTCTCAATATATATTTGATAATCTTATGTATGTACACAAAAATATATCAAATTTTAAGAAAATATCCGATATCCACAGTTTAAATACCAGGAATAAACATAATCTTACTGTACTTCAACCTCGCCTCCATAGAGTAGGCAACTCGTTCATGGGTCAATGTATACGCTTTTACAACAAACTTCCTATTGATATTCGAAATTTACCCATTAAACGTTTTAAAAGCTGTATTAAAACCAAACTTTGTAAAAAAGGGTACTATAAAATTTCTGACTATTTAGAAGACAAAAAGCTTGGGATTGAGCTGCTCGCTCTGATAAGCCTTGTGATAAAACCGTAAAACTTGACATTTTAACTATGCAAAATCATCATTATATGTATACAACTATATACTCGTATACATATTGACATTGATGAATATTATAAACAAAATTACGTGTATATTTATGTACCTTAAAAAGTATTATATTACTTTAATCATTGTGAATGTGAGCACTATGTGGGTCATTTTTATTTATTTCTTGTTTTTTTCTCTCTTAGTTTTAATGATGGTCTGGCATTTTGAGTACTTTATGCGGCCAACCCAAATGTCCTTTCTTTGGTATTGTTCGTCGAGTCGTTGAGCTCCTTAAGTTTTGAGTAGAGCTACACGATTACTGACAAATGCTTGCACTGACTGGAGAGGTCCACTCAAATTTGTGTGGTTGTTTCCTCAAAAGACCATTTCAGACATGGATCTACATGGTCCTCACATGATCTGACCAAGATTATGTGAGGACTTTAAAAGAGACTTTGACCCTTGAGTTTGTTTCGCCATTTATTCTCAGGGGTAGTCAGATAGGAAATGTCGACTCCACCTAGCTTATTTTTTTTTTTTTCAATATGACGTGTTAATGTGATTCTCGTATCCTATTTACAGAATAAACAATTTCATTTCATTTCAATGAGAAACTACAAGGAAGAACGAAATTTACCAATGGGAACTACACTTCCTGCGTGCTGAGGAACACTCTAGTAACCTGTTTCCCTCAGTTTGTCTATAACAAACAGTTCTGCCTATCTATTAGAGGACGGCAACGCATTACGCACCACTTACGCACAATCTTGGTGTCGTGGTGTTAAGCGCGACGCGATATTACTGTGCAGCGAGCGCTCGAAGCGACAAATAGATAACAGACACAAGGTTGGAGTTTCAGTTTGCTACACAAGGGCCCAAAATACAAGAGAAGAGCAGCAACAACGATCCATTAACTAGTAATTTATTTATTTCTAGTAGCGTTTTTTAAAGTTGGTATATTTTCAAAGCTAGACGAGAGAGGAAATCTTTGAAAATTCAAAAAAATCCAGAAGTGTTGCAATTAAAAGAGATACGCAATCGATCATGGTGTCCGGAGACTTTCCCGCCGCGCGGCCGTCGCCCCCATTGTTCATACTTGTTGATTTGTTGGCTCGATGCACGAACATACTCTGATTGGCACAATGCACGAAAACCGCACAAGTGCTGGTAGATAGTAGCGATCTCGTAGATATATCCTAATAGTCGCATACAGACAATAAGAAGTTACCTATGTTAAATCGTAAACTGACCAAGAACAGCATAATATCTAGTTGAAAAAAAATTGAAATGCAGCGGAGTAAATAAGACTAATGAGAACAACGTTACTTGGAATACGTACCACCACTGACATGGAAATATAATTATGAAGAAAAGATTACTACAATATCAGCAGCATATACTTTAGGTATTACCATACTGTAGCTAAATCACATTCCTAAGCTTGGCAATATACATAGTCACAATAGAAACAGCCGAGAATGTAGTTAATATATGTACCTACTGTGCAAACCTAAGTACCATCTGATCGTAGTTGCTATATTTTATAGTTACTACGATCTGTTTTAGAGGGAGACTGATATTTTTAGTACCCATAGTGAACATTTACTGCCACGGATGATGACAGCCTGCACCTACTGCACAATAGCTCCATCAGTTTCGGTACATATTGCTCTGTTATTGCGCGACGCTGTATTTTCATAATTCACATGATGCAAACTAGACATTGAGGAGTTTACGAGTAGGAATGCTGTTTACACAGTGTTGTAAGGCGCTTTAATTGACTTGGTGGTGCAAAATGAAGTCGCGATTTTAATTAAGATAAGAACTTTAGCTCTTTTTACGTCGTGGTTTTCATGTTTTATCAAATGGACCTGTGTGAAACGCAGAGTAGACACATTATCAAAACTAGAATAATTGAAATGGAATATTGAAAATTGCCCTGTTGTTTTGTTGGGATTCTTCGTAGGTGCAAAAACAAGACGACTTCTCTATAAATACATAGTAAGTAGTAGATATAAAATCTCTAATTAGGCAGAGAAATTCTTTGACAACCTCACAAAAGGCTGTGAAAGTTAAATGAAGAAGCTATGATGGAATATAAACGCCAATAAAGTGATATAGCGATGAAGGAGGATTAAAGTAATGTCTGCAAGATTTCATATAAACTGTTACATTACATAGTAAAGAGAAATGCATTACAATGACGCAACGACGATGACTCTGCAAGTAGCATTGTACACAATTATGATCATGTAGCCCCAAGCGACAGCTTAGTATAACCACTCAGTCTTCAGGAAGGTCCTACACATTGCGTAACACGTGATTATTTAAGCCTTTCTCTCAATCACACACTTCGATTCCGATTTGTTTTTATACAAGTTGTTGTTTTTTTAGTGACCAATTACTGATTTGATTGGGTTGTTAATTAAGTTACGTCAAAATTTACCCGCTGGTACGAAGTTGCTAGTATCCTTTGTTCATGAATCGCAATTTACTAAACTAAATTATTTTAAAAACTATTTATAAGAGTCTCAGGAGGCGAGGTTTTTCCTTCTTTCTGTATAATATCAAGCCTTATTATTCCCATGTTGAGTTGAAGAAATTTGCATTTTCATTCTGTTTTTTTTTTCCAATATTAGTAATTTGGAAAATTTTATCCCTATTATTAGTCAGCATAATTATGATTTTTTACGAGCCGTGTTTCCCTACTACGCTCTGATGCGCCATTTTTTAGGGTTCCGTAGTAAACAAGGAACCCTTATAGTTTCACCATGTCCGTATGGCTGTGTCTGTCCCCGCTGTAGCTCAGAGACGCTTAGTACTAGAAAGCTGTAATTTGGCATAGGTATACATATTAATTACGCCAACAAAGTGCTAAAATAAAATCTTGAAAAGTTTTTTTTAGGCACGTAATGTAGGGATGATATTTTTTTTTCTTATCTGCCCCTTAGTGTGGGGTATCGTTGGATAGGCCGTTCAACATATTGCGGGTCTGTGAACATCACTTTTCAATTCAAGGATCCGCTTGCGTAATATTAAGCATTAAAGTGCTAATTTTTGTTAGAGTCAAGTGTCCCCCCCCCCCCCCTGCCAGCTAAACGGTTGTTTATGGAGATGTGAAAAAATTCATGGCAGTAGTACATATAATGAAATTAAAAGGAAAGCTATCACAGCTAAGTGGCCTTTACAAGGTATCAAGTAATAGTCGACCAACTTAAATTTGTAGTTGGAGAATTGACCGTGGCATATATCGATGTATGGGAGAGCATGTTTTTCAACTACAATGTTTATTTTATTTATTTATTTATATATACTTTATTGTACACCACAAAAATACATGACAAAAAATACATCAAACACTACAAAATATACAATGGGCGCACAGTGGAACGAATGTATGGGAGCGGTTGGACGTAGACATGTCCGAAAAAAAAGAGTAAAATTATGCCAAACTAATGATGCCATCTTATTCGATTACTTAATGCCTTCATAACTTGTGGTGATGAATTTCTTCATAACTCCCATATTTCGGGAGTAATTTGAGAAAATGTGAAATTTTACTATGAAAATGAGTGTATCGAGCTCTCTCCCTCCTGATTCCGGGCTTGTTTCAAGTAGCGGTCTCTAATATCATAATGCTAATACTAAGAGCTATATTTAATACTAAGACACATAGTGCGCCAAATGTGCACTTTCTGGGATAAAGAGTGATGTTTATTTTATAACACAATTTTTTTATTTTTTGTTTATTTTGTTGATTAAAACCGTTTTTCTAAAGGTTTACCTTATTACAATAACATTTCTGAGCAGCCAATTAGAGAACATATAAGCTAATTAGGATATATAATTAGGGACTTAAGGTTTACATATAAAACTGATGCACTAATGATTACTGATAAGAACATTGCTATTATTTAATTACTAAATGGCTCTTAATACACTAATTTAGCATGCATCATTTACTAATTATCACAATAACTAATTACCTTGCAATATTTAACAAAGGATACCTGGGATACCTGGATTTTATATAAATAGGTCACTATTAGTAACTTTAAAATCAGTGTTGATTTACACCTCGCTGTATCCAAGCTAATCTCGCAATGTATTTTCCAAATTTTAATACAAATCTTGATATTCACGTTGCTTTATGCGCACGCGCACATAAAGATTTACGCGACTTTAACTATTTGTTCAGTGTTTTAAAAGATAACAGTTGTGTTCAGTTATGTGAAAGTGCTGAAACAAGTTTAAAAGACTGGTGTCGTCGATTTTGCTACCGCATTTATGCAAAATGGACACAGTCTGGAAGAAGCACAGATAAGTTTCGGAAGAAACATGAGATTTGGCTACAGGCTGCAATTCAATGGCCGGAATTACAGAATGAAAATATGGAACCTTCTACAGAAAATATAAGTGACGTCATCGAGCCCATAATTTCTCCTGCTAAATCTGATGCTTCAACTTGTACACATCCTAGTCCTCGTAAATCTTTTGAGGACCTTAGTAACCGGCAAAAAAGAAGACGCACTGAAGATAGTCTTTCATGCAGCAGTAGCAGCGCTGAAATTATGTTTTCGGCCGAAAGGGCGCTTCAAAAGGCAGGACAAAGCGATACAGCTTATGTTATGAAATACTTGACGGAGAATCCAGAAGAGGCCTCAAAAATCAAAGCCTTCATTGAAGGTAAATCAATTCAGGTACGGGAAATATCCCCTTTGAAGGCATTGGCTCTTTATGTATCGATGAACTTATCGAAATGGCGCTATAACACTCTTCGGGATTTCAACACTCAAGAAGGAGCTCTTCAATACCCGAGTTACTACATGTTGGTTAAAGAAAAAATTAAGTGCTATCCGGCCAAAGAAGATCTCACAGTTACAGAGAGCTCTGCAAAAATCAAATTACAAGCCTTGATGGATTTAACCTCAAGAAGACTTATTAGGTCGTTAGAAACCCCTGTTGATCCCAATCAACAGCTCGTATTGACCAGCAAATGGGGTTTTGACGGATCATCTAGCCAAAGCATTTATCATCAAAGGACGAGTGAAGATGAGCAAATCGATCTTGCTAGTAATTTTATGATTAGTCTTGTACCACTGCGGCTCGTCTCAAAAGGTGTAACAATTTGGGAAAACGAGCGACCATCTTCCACTTCATTTTGCCGGCCAATATTGTTTAAGTTTATAAAGGAAACCAAAGAAAATGTGCAGAGAGAGATGGCTGAAATCGAAGCAGAGATTGAAGCCTTAACTCCATCCACCATCACTGATGGAATTAGTGTCAAACACCAACTGCTGTTGACAATGATTGATGGTAAAATTCATTCCATTATATCCAATACAGCAGCTTCAGTGTGTGACATATGCAAGGCTTGTCCTAAAGAAATGAATAATTTAGAGTTAATCAAAGATAAACACGCAAACGAGGACATGTATAAATATAGCTTAAGCACCCTTCACGCTTGGATTCGCTCAATGGAATGCTTATTACACATTTCCTACAAATTAGACATAAAATCATGGCAAGTAAGGGGTGATATAGCAAAAAGGCAAGTTGATGACAGGAAGAAAAGAGTTCAAGAGGCTGTAAGAAGAGAAACGGGCTTACTTCTCGATGTTGTGAAACAAGGCAGTGGATCCACCAACAATGGCAACTCGGCAAGGAGATTTTTTGAAAACTACACTAAATCTGCTGAACTGACCGGAATAGATGCTATGCTTTTAAGAAAAATCTGTGTGATCTTGCAGTGTATTTCATCAGGAGAGAAGATCAACGTAACTAAATTCCGAGAGTTCTGCTTTGATACTGCTAAGCTTTACGTGGAGTTATACCCATGGTATTATATGCCTTCTTCACTTCATAAAATTTTAATGCATGGGCCCGACATAGTTCAGAACATGTCAATTGTGCCCATTGGTTTTCTATCCGAAGAGGCATCTGAGGCTAGAAATAAAGATTTTAGAAAATATAGAGAGGGGCATTCTCGAAAGCATAGCAGTATCTCATGCAATGAAGATATTATGCACAATCTTTTACTGTCTTCTGATCCACTTGTTACAAGTATCCGTCCAAAAGGAAATAAGTGTGTAAAAAAATCTTCTTTTAAGGAATTTTATGAGCTTACGGATTCTGAGAAAAGTGATATCGAATTTGTTAACATAAATGATTTAGCGGACATCGATTCTGAATTTGAATTAATTGATGATGATGATGATGACGAAGATAATTAAATGATGTTATTGTTTTAAAATGTGTAACTTAGTAAATTAGAGCTTACATCTTAATTATTTATTGTACTTTTAATGAAACTAGGTAATTTATTATCAACTTACTTAAAAGTCATACTCTCATCAGTTCTTGTGAATATTTTTGTTAATATATATTTCTGTATATATATAATATATTTATAGACCTCTTAATAAGTCTGTCTGCGGTTTAAAGTAAATACAAATGGGGAAAAAACGTTTTTTTTTTTAAATTTTCATTTCCTTTTATCCCAGAAAGTGCACATTTGGCGCACTATGTGTCTTAGTATTAAATATAGCTCTTAGTAATAGCATTACGATATTAGAGACCGCTACTTGAAACAAGCCCGGAATCAGGAGGGAGAGAGCTCGATACACTCATTTTCATAGTAAAATTTCACATTTTCTCAAATTACTCCCGAAATATGGGAGTTATGAAGAAATTCATCACCACAATTTATGAAGGCATTAAGTAATCGAATAAGATGGCATCATTAGTTTGTCATAATTTTACTCTTATTTTTCGGACATGTCTACGTCCAACCGCTCCCATACATTCGTTCCACTGTGGGGCGGCCTTATCGCTTTCTGCGATCTCTTGTTGAACGTTGTTTGTTTTTGGGATAAATTCATCCCAACTTCCCAACTACGGAACCCTTCATTGTGCGTGGTCCGACACGCACTTGGTCGGTTTTCTTAAGTTCATAGCACCTTTAACAACCGCAGCTTTCAAGAAAGGTAGCCACACGTTGCATAACTACCAACACGCAATTATCCTGTCTATTAATAGAAGCACCTTACTCGTACTATCGCTGTCTAATGCTAATCTGTATGCCGCTGACGAATTGACACTGTTGTCATGACGTAACTGGCGTTATGATACAAAAGATTGATCAATGATCTTTGTGTTCTTTCGATTGCTTGTCTTGTTTTGCGGTCGTTTGTTCTTCTTGTATACTTTTTATGATTATCTGATGCTGTTTGGTTTTCGTTTTGCGTCGGTTTAGTGAAAGACATTTAGAGAGTGAGGTAGGTATGTCGTTTATAGATTTTCGTTCAAAATCAATCAAAATCAAAATATTTTTATTTCACATAAACCTACATGGTCACTTATGAAACGTCAGAAGCTAGGTGCACGGTTCCAATGGGTCCTATGGAGAAGAGCCGGCAAGAAACTCCACTCAAACTCTTACTCTTGTAAAAATAATTGGCTTTTACAATGTTTTCAAATTACAGTGTTAATAGGTATGGAAGGACAGTGTAGGCCTGTCGAGATGTACCAGGTACTTAACAAAAAAAAAAAAAGAAAAAGGTCTACAAAATATTTAGTCTATTTAGCCTACAACGTTCTCACATTCACAAGGTACACACAAATCTGTGTAAAATATTAATAAAATAATAAAAATAAAAACCCATTTAAACCAAATGAAGTTTGCCATTACAACAAGTCTGAAATCAAAATTTTAGGTATATAATGTCAAACAGTGAAAATAATATGTCAAAAAGAAAATTTGTATAAAAAATAATAATAATAAACAATAAACATCGTTAAGTCGATAAGGTCAATAGATAAGTTGGCCTTAATGGGATGCCAATTACTTTTTCCCTTTTAGCAATGCTTAATTCGTTTATGACGACCTCGAGTTGAGCTTTGTTGAGGTGTAGGTACTATACAAAAAAAAAATCAGAAAGATATCAGACATAGACTCAAAAAACTCTCTGGAAATGTTTACTTAATTGTATATATTGTGTCAGTGTGCAATTGCAGAAAATAATTTATAGTGGCCTACCTAACACTTAAAATTAAACACTGATAATGAAGTGATCACCGTGCAACTTTCATCTCGCTGCACTTGCCTTTTACGAAGGTACTCCACGTCAGCCTGACCAGGGGTCACACACGAGTGGCCAGGTCGGGCGGCGTGTGTAATTGTGTGGTTTCTCCGCCATCGGAGAGAGTGCTGTAATCAACGCGTTTCTAGCCGCCCACGGCCCGCCTGCGCTATCATCGATATCACTTTTTCCATAAATTCAAGGAAATAAGCTATATGGAGCGGTGTGTCGGAACTGGAGGAAATGGGGTATCAAGTATAAAGAAAACAACTGTTATTTGCCAACAACCTTGCTCAATTCTATTAAAACTAGCTAGCCTACATATAAATTATGAAAATGTTCTTACTAAGTAATATGCGAAAGTAAGTTTGTTTGTTTGTTATGCTTTCATTTTAAAGCAGCTGAACTGCTGCTGGCTGATTTGGATGAAATTTGGCACTTGTGGGTAGACCATGACCTGGCTTAGGTCATAGAATACTTTTTATCTCAGTAGTGTGCGTGCGATAATGCCGCGGGCAAAATCTAGTCATTAATAATATGGAAATATAACCTATTATTCAGAGATGCAATAAAAGAGCCCCCGCGAGTACCGCCGCCTGCACCGGGAGCGTTGTGGGCAGTCACCCGCACAAACTTGGTGCTGTTGTGAGTCAGCCGCACGAACTTGGTGCAGTTGCACATTGGTTTTCTGATAACTACGCATCGATCTTGTGCGAATTGCTGCTTGATTTAAAATATGAGTAACCAGCATCTATTTAATTTACATAAACTGCATACTTATCTACTTCATCCGCCCACACATATCGATGCATTTTCTTCAAGAAGTATTTTTCAAGGGTACGGGGCTGTAGGCAAATGTTGATTTATTTGATTTACAAAAATCAATCTTTAATCGATTCTGTAATAATCGATATATCGCAGGTACTTATTGAAAAGGATAACGGAAACCTGCTTACTTCACTACCCATTATCATTCTTACATTCACTTCTTGTTGGCGCTTTAACGGAGACGGACGTATAACCTTCCTAGTGAATTTTAATTGGCTAATAATAATCTATACATTATAAAAAGCTCACAACTCGTTTTATTAAAGTGTTAGAACCTATATTTCCTACAGCAAACCATAACGTTTTACATTGGGACATTGGGGAGTTGCTCCGAGAACCCCCAAGGCAATGAAGGCAGTGACGACGACGAGGACCTTGGAAGGTACGATAAATTTAGGAAGAGTGACAAGAAAACCAAAGCTGGTGAAAATGGAGAAAATCCCGTTGATGCTACAGATGCCGTTAGTGAGAAAAGCAATGTTGAAATTAATATAAATGTCTAAAAAATAAACGTAATTTTAAGAATGAATTTACCTTTATTGTCTTTATGATTAGCAATGTATTCATTATTGCAACACCCCTGTATGTTAGTCAGGTGATCTAACTTGAGCGTTAAATATTTCACTTTGAAGGCACAACGACTGTTGTTCTTATTTCACAGTATATTAAAATGCGCGCAGAATCAATTACGAAATGAGGCATCCGCACAACGTCTACGTCTTCCCAAACATCAAGCTTGCAGAGCACTTCGCCACCGACTGACGCCATAATTATACTATCCCTAGTATAATTATGGCGTCAGTCGGTGGCGAAGTGCCCTGCAAGCAAAATTTTGAAATCCTCCCGGATTTCAAAACAATAATGTAACAAAAAGGAAAAGTAGTAGTCGTAACAAAAAAAAAGTAACAAAACGGAATCATAAAGTTGGGGACATATCAAGAAAAACACCAAAGATTGTATTTACTGATTCGCTTTATTTATTCACAGCAATAAAAAACTGTATCATAATCACAAGCATACCAGATCACTGCCGGGGTTGCGGGAAAGTTCGAAAAGGTTACCGAAGCCCCTGGCAACAGTTAACGGAAGGAATACGGGTGGATTTTAGTCAGTAAGAGTCTGACACAACCTCCCGTTCCGCCCAGTGCGGGAGAAAAAAAAAGCATACCAGATCACATGCATAAATTGTCCATGTATCCTACGAATCAGTACGACTATAATAGATACAATGTATTTACAGAATTATAATTATTAGAATCATTCATATATCTCTCTAAGTTAGATTTGTGCCATTACATTGAATGACTTTTTCATGCAATCATGATATTGGGGAACAAATCTAACTTAGAGAAATGTATTAATGATACTAATGATTATAACTCTGTAAATACATATCTGTTATAGTCGGGAATCATATTTTAATCAACATACAACCTGACACTGAACTGTAAATAGCAAAAAACGTACAAAAAATATAATTTCGCGGGCTGCAGCTACGGATTCACCTTAATTAAGAAGGAAAACGAGTACAACCAAATATTTGTCGTCACGTTTATCAAGCGTTAAAATGGGAAAGTATAAAATAAAAAATATGTTTAAAAAAATTATTGGATACAATATTTTTTTAAACATATTCTTTTATTTTATTAAAAAAGTATTGTAACCCTACTACGGAAAAATAAAGTGATCTAAAAAGTACAAAACACAATATTTCAGACAGAAATCAAGACAGGTACGAAAATGGTCAAGGTAAAACCGTGGTCGCATGTATACCATGTGGATGCCAGGAACACATACAAAATTATAATAGCATCCGACAACGGCTTCTCCTTGACCATTTTTGTACCTATGTCCTGATTTCTGTCTGAAATATTTTCTTGTGTCGTACTTTATAGATCACTTTTATTTTTCCGCTGTCGGGTTACTGTTTTTTTAACTATTTTTTTTTATTTTAAATTACAACATTGTATTTTTCTTTTTCTTAAATAAAGTACAAACTTATAAACTTTAATCACACACCAAATCAGTCAAATCACGTATGAAAATACGTGATTTGACTGAGTTGGTTTAGATATCTTTAAGAATCGGCATTCTTACAAGATATCTAAACCCAATCTAGATGTATTTTAAAAGTACACAATTTATTTTGCAATTCATTTAAGTTAGTTTAAATTGAAATGTTTTAATTGATTGTTTTTGTTTTAAAAAAATTAAAGCCGGCCATTTGTAATCACTATACGGCGTATAGTGATTACAAAAGCCGGCTTTCATTTTAGTTTATTTTTTTCCAACTAAGCCAAAAATAGAGACAGAGATCGAAAACGAGAATGAGACTCGCGATAACGAAGGCATAAACGCAAAAAAAAAATCCCGACGTGATCTCACAATTTCAGCCTTAACTATAGGTACGCAATATTTTTTTTAATTAAGAACGGCAGTACAGATCGTTCACCAGGTGTGACTCCTGCCTAACAGTTAATTTTTGTTACTTAAAAAAAATAACTGTAACAAAATGTAACAAAAATGAACAGAAACCACATGTCTAACATAATCTAAAATTCATAAACTGGGACTCATGAATCAAAATGTAATCAGTTTTCGAACATGTAATGACTATCTTTTATAGCTCAAAATAGCAATTAAAACAACTAAATATGATACTTACGTTTGGGTGTCGTAAAAGATGACATAACACTAAAAATTTATCTAAATTTTTAAAAGCACTGTCACACTCTCAGCTATCGTACACAAAATGGCTGCAGAAAGCACTGTAGTAGTGCCATCAGTCTCGCTTTAATTCTCAGTGCTACCAGTACTAAGTGATAGATTTCTACTGAATTTTATGGTCATTATTATAACAAAATAGAATAACAAAAAATAAATTGGACGTGGGACATAATATTGTATTTTTTTACTATAGCTTTTAGATAGATTATTTAATGCCTCTATTTTTGTATAAATATGTATTTAATATTACAAGTGAAAATATTTTTTTTGCTCCGTTTAAACTAATAAAGTATATTTAAAATCTCTAAAGAACCGTCTCACCTATTGGATGGGACAAAATGTTTTGTATGAAATTAAGTTACACTGAGACCCAATTTAATTGATAATAAATAAGTCTCTTACATCTTAACTATATAATGAATTGTAGAAGTATGTAATATATTTTATTCTATCAATATTAGAATAATTTGTTCTTCTTTACTAATTATTAAAAAAAGGACAGCTTGGGACATAATTAAAATTAAAATGTACATTTTTTCTGAAACTGACCCACTAAGTAGATCAGGACAGAAAGAGACACAATCAGCAATTCAGCATGATCTACGATCTGCTTCAGAACTGCCAGATAGATTGTTTACCAAACCCCAGACAGCTAAATCTAGCAATGTATCTTTGTCAAAAGCAAATAAGCTACTTAAATCAATAGCCAGCCACTACAGCTTGCTCCATTGTGTTCCAAAGCGGGCTACCGTTTAGAAAGCATTCTTACCTCCCAGGCCGCGAAATTAAGATGTTCCCCTTTAGACTTGCAAATGGCGGTGAAAGCAAAGCCCTTATGTTTACATATAATATCTGATCAGTATGTATTTATGCGGCTGATGGCCGTCGTCAATGTTCCGGAGTGACAGTCCGCCGGGGGTCGGCAGGACTCGCGGAGGCTGTATGTCGCTGTGCAGATTATGGTAATTATGTGTGTTTATACTTATACTGATTATACAGGAGAAGCGGAGTTATCTGGGATGATGTTATTAGGTACGTATTGTGGACTGCCGAGGGAGGCCTATCTTCTAATTATGTTTGCCGCTTTTGTATGTTTTGACTTGAATCCTAATCGGTATTTTTTAGAGGACTGGCATTAAAGGTGGGTTTGTCTCCAAATGACATGACAAAAGTTAAGAGCTCATACTCGTAAGTACTACGTCCTAGTTTACTTAAACACGTTGAAATACATCGCATGCTTAATAGAATACTGACCTATTAGAAATTGAGTCAAAGTTAGGATTTCTGCAATTTTATTTGCACAGATTTTATTAATGGTTTTTGAAAAGTGGGTATTATATTTAACTGTAGGTAAATTACATATTTATAACATTGGCTAATAAGCTGACTAGACCCCACCCTAATCGCAAAACATTTAACGGCGATTTCCAGAAATGTACGTTTTTGAGTTAAGCCAGTATTCTATTAAGCATGCGACATGTTGGTGCGTCCAACCAAACATAACAAGTCATGTTTCAGTCAAAGAATTTCTCTCACGGACTCTCAACATTAAATAAAGCAACACCACAAACCACAAACACACGGACACCAAACATCGGTCGATCGATAAAATAAAATCCTTTCCACAGATCGCGGAAATGCACATCTGATAGGCCATAATTTAATATTAACCACGACCATTCCGCACGAACTGAAAAACATGCTTGAACAAACCGCGGGAGCAAAACAAAACACTGATGTATCTCCCTCTCTGTCGTTGGTATAACTCTGTCTCTCTCTAAGAACGGTCGGTCCCTTTGATCAGCGGCTAATTGCGTGCTTTCCCGCAGGAAGCGGTCGATTATCGCGTTAATATGAGGAATCTAAGCGGGTAATACTGCCTATCAGAACGTAAAGGGCTGTTATTGGCACTCACGGTCTATGTGTACTTCTTACTTGATTTATTTTGTCATGTAGTAAGTAATGTATTCATATTGGAATGAAGGTAAATCTGTGTTGAGCTGATAAAAGGTTTGATTAAGTATAGGACTTTATTCATTGAAGAGATATCGTATCAATTTTGAAAGACTGTTATAAGATCTATGTTAAGCAAACATCATAACGATTAAGTTAAACTTGAAGAATTGAAAAACGAAAATCGAGATATTTTCCAGAAGAATATGCCCTTGAAAGAAAATTTTCAGGCGTCACATGACTTTCTCATTATGAAAATATGTAGAAGCATTCGTCTTCCATGAAAACTTTTTGAAGGATCCTTCTTTGAAGAGGTCTGCTTTGCAGATAGTAGAACAATTTCCTTACATAGAAACGTGTTTTTAACAAGATTGGACGTAAGTCCAATCTTGTTAAAAACACTGTGTCCCAGCCTGATTATGTAAATAATCAGCCTATAATGTTCCCACTGCTGGGACACAGGCCTGAGATGGAGTGAACCGTAATCCACCACGCGGGCCCAGTGCAGGTTGGTAGATGTCACATGTCTTCGAATTTTTGGTTCTAGGACATGCCGGTTTCCTCACGATGTTTTCCTTCACCGTTGATCGTGATGAAATAATTTATACAAAGTAAAGCGCCTGTCCGGGTTCGAACCTACGACCTAAAACTCGTAAGTCGCAGTCATTACCACTGGGCCACCACTGCTCACAGATTGGACTAGCCTAGAGCAAATAACTAGCGATGATCTGATGAATGAAACATAACACGTACCTGCTTAGAATCATAACATTAAACCAATCTCTGTAGCGTACTATAAATCACTTAACTTCATAAATTCAGCATCTTCGCTCCAGTAACCATGGCAACGGGCACGCAGGCGCGTAAACAAGAGCCCAACAGACCAATAGACACCTTTTACAGGAACAAAAAGAGTGTAATCTTGAATGATCATGAATTGCGAAGCTACCCAATGATGACAACTGAAAGTATGTTTTATTTTAGTGACAGTAGAGTTCAAATTCTGGTGTGGTTGTTGACAAATAATTGTCAAAGATTGCGCGCACGCACTGTGCTCTAGTACGAAGCAGCGGATGCGATTATAATTATTGTTTTAATTGTGCGAACGGCGGCGGCGCAGGCATTCGAAAGACTGTACGAGATGCAACTCAGGGCACCGTAAGCGTAAGCACGGATTATAGTTGTTAGAATTGTTGTTAATCTAATCTGGGAATCAAACATGGTCACTTTATGTTTATAAACAAACATTGGAAGACCAAATAAACGATGGATGGACTGTGTAAAATATGATATGGTTAAAAAGGGGGTGACTACTGAGATGACAACTAATAGAGAAGTATGGAAGAAATAGACATGTTGCGTCGACCACAAATGAATTGGGACAAGGGCTGAATGACAATGGCAAAAACTCTTACACGAACGTTTGTTACCAATTTTAAGCAAGCTCGTGAAAGCTTATTAGTTAAGTACAGTCCACAGCACATCAGGTTATACAAAACTGTCAAATTTCTCCAAATGATTTTATACCTGGAAATGTTGATGGTTAAGTTCAAAATCGAATGAGAAAATTTGACAGTTTGTGGTGACTTGATGTGGCGCTGTGTACATTTTTTCAATTTCTTTTCAATTTCCATACGCAATTTCGTCGTCACACGTCTGCATTGGTAGAGCGACCATATGGCCCATATCGCAGGTACACTGTGCCCCTACCGCAGAAGATTTTCTTTTGCTTTATAATCAAACGGCCAATATATGAAAGTTAGTACTGCTTGGCAAACATCATACCTTCTCGTATGACATAGCGTGAACACCTGTACAAGGTAGGCATATTTTGGCACTTGTTATTAAGGCCACGCCACACCTCGCAGGGCAGGCGCGGAATGTGGCACAAGGATGGACGTTCCAGAAGTTTTTGACAGTCACATGATAAGTTTTATAGCTGTAACTTTAGGCAAACTGATTCACGCTATAGAAGTCCGCAGTCTAGTATGCTGGATTAAGGAATCAATTCCTCAATTTACTGCACTGTTATACAACTTCACGAGATAGAAGAAAATACATGAAAACCGGTTAGAATTAGAACTGGCAGTGGAATAGGCCATCATGAGCTCTGTTTTTGACACTATCGTGATGATTGTGCAACTCTGAAGTGACCCTCATTTTTGTCAGGTGCTAGCATGCTTGCAAGCACCTGATGATAGCCACACAGATATAGCCTCAGAATTCAGCCACAGCAATCAGTTAATTATATAGATAAGTACCTGATAAAAATGAAGATCATACATTCATACCCATTCTCAATCACAACTCTGGTAATTAACACATGCAATGCGTGGATCGATATTGGGCAGTTTGATTCAATAGTGCTCGTTACTAAGGTCGCGCCACACATTGCGAGTATCGCCCGGTATCGGGCACAAGGATCCACTTACTCACTTTATTTTAATGTAATCTCATGCTCAGATGAACCATCACACATCCAGCATTACCACAAAATATTATGTTCCACTTCAAACATAGATTTTAAACTAAATCAAGTATATATATTACCAGTAAAGTCGTTTATGACCCACTTCAAGTCAGACTACATTATGTTCAATGACCTCCATTTAGATTATTGTGCGAAAATACCATGTTTGACATTTAGCATTTAAAGTAATATTTCTTATGTGTGTTGCCAGCATCGCGAGTTATTTCTGCTAATTTATATTGAAATTGAGTCTCAGACTGTCGGATACGAGTTATGTAAATGCCGAAATATCGCTGTTGTGTGATTGATAAAGTTAATTAATAGTCGGACTCAATCAATAAATCATCATGAGGTTAGTGATTAGGAGCATTTGTGCCAGTTATCTGATGCATGGTTAGTGAAGCAACGCGCCAGAACTGTGTATCGTGATCTTATCTGTGTTAACATCAGGGTTTAGCTACTAGTTGATGTATGATCACAGCGTATCATAATCCGAACCAGATTTAGATTCCAATCTGTTCCAGCCATCGCCCTACGAGATGGCGAACAGTGTTGTTCTTAATCTAAGTTGCATTGCGCTGGTTTGGTTGAGTAAGAGCTATCTCCGTCTGCTAAAACACAAAGCACGAAAAAATCCATCTGCCACTTTTGCTGACGTATCTTGAATTCCTGATTATTGCCCTTTTCATTTTGTTATGACTTCATCACGAAAGAAAAGAATAAGAAATATGAATACAAAGAGCATGTTGAACACTAGGATACATAAAGTATAGCTGACAGCATCTGAAAGATGACGTGTGTTTATGAAAGATGCATAATTATAATAATAAACTGAGCTAAGCTCTCAACCATCAGTAGCACTAATACCACGATCGGTTACAACCAATGAAGCTGAAAATCAAGTCTCGTGCGCCGCCCGCGTCCGCCGCCGGCGCGGGCGCATAGCGGCGCGCTTTTTGTTCCGTTCCGCTCTCATACACACACGCGAATTCTTCACAGAGCGGGGATATCATACTGACCAGTACGTGAAGTTTGCAGATAACAATGCTATGCATAGCTAATAGTGATATTTACGTTTACGACTTCGGAACACTCGTAGGGCTGTCGACTTCTCACTTATCTGACTGACCGTAATTTGTGATTGATTAAACACTACTTCTTGTTCCAAAGGCAAGAATTTTGTTCGCACCTAAAGCGGTATTGGCCTTAAACGGCATTGAGTGATGAGCTTTCTGTTAGAACTCTGGATTTTGGTACTTATTTCGAAAGGCCTGGATTTAGGTTTCCTTTCTGTCTGCATACTACGCCCTACAAATATCTAAAGACTGGTAATGCATTAGCTATTCCACAGACGGTTTAACTGGCTGACTTTCATCACCAACTTCTATGTTCTATGTTAGAGGATTTGGTTTCGCACTTAGTCCTTCAGGTGGACCATTGCGCGTGGACCATAGCGGCCGTTTGGTGGTTATTCCAACCAGCCAACCTCTCTCCAGAAGTTGATCACATCTTCTACTCTGCTTAGAACATCTGTGAAGAATCTGGGTGCCCCGAGGGTCGCCAACTTTAATATCAGTTTACAGTAAAACCAAGTTACTGTACCTATTCAATCTTCAGTATTTCAATTGGCACTTTGCACTATAAACATGATCTCCACCGAATGAGTCGTGACTCTTTCACAAAGAAACCCCCGATATTTTACATCTTATCATCTAATAAAGTCGTCGAAATATAATAGAAAACAGTAGTGAACAGTCTCGGTGAAAGATCGAATCGTTTATTTCTCATAGCGGTTCCGGTGCTCACTCAGTGGTCGGTGTCTTGTCTCAGGGTGCTGCGCGCGACGTGCTCCGCCGCTCATTTACTAGGGTTGACAACATTCTCGTATCACTTGTGTGTTAAATATTTGCTATATTATCGTCACTCTCCTAATCACAATTTATTCGTAGTCGGCGGAACATGTACTCTTCTTACATACTTCTCTATCAGTCGTCATTTTAGTAGTCACCCACTTTCTAGTTATATTATCTTTCACACAGTCCATCCATTGTTTTTTTGGTCATCCCCTAATCTTATTTATACTCAAACTTTCCTTACGTGATTTTCTTCATCCCTCCGCCCCAAATACCCATACCATGACAACCGATTTTCACACAACTACCCAGTCACCGGTGTCACTTTTTTTCTATATAATTATTTCTTATCCTATCCATCATCAATTCATCATTCATCATCATTTCTTATTTAATTTGTGATCTTGCAGAAATCAGAAATAATTTATTTTGCCTAAAAATAGTACTTAAAATGCATAGCACTTCCTCATAAAATGTAAATGTAGTTTTTGTAGATTTAGGACTTTTCTGGAACGACACAAAAAATGCTCCCCTTTAGCCATGATTCGAAATAGTTGGTAGTCATGGCAGGGGGAGAAGGCTTATTCCAACAGTTAGATGGTACCTACAGTTGCCATTTCAATCAATCGCTCTCTCACTGAGCTTCTGCTCTCTTCTGCGATCTTGCTGAGAATCGTGACTCCGTTTCAAATTGTCAACGGTCTTTCTCCATCTGTTACGATCAGTGGCCTTGTGGAGTGCGGCGCAGATAGGTGCCTCCAGTTGCTCAGGTATTTGATCCAACCACCGCACCGTTTTGGGCGCTGGCTGTAGGTATTTGCCCTTTATTTTTCCTGTTACGATTAGACAGACGTTCCATGTTGTTGGTACCTGTGCGGGCAATGTGGCTGAAGTATCGCACGACACGTTGCAGGCAGGTTTAAGATAGTTTTTGCGGCTGACATAATGATCTCAATATATTTTAAGTTACCACCTAAGTACTCGTACTTTCACATCGTGATATGCAATCAATGACTGAGCAACTCGTAGATATTATTTGTCCTCCAGTTCTGGATTATGTTATGTCAAGTACTCAAGTCAGACAACCCTGTCTGTGCGCAATGGGCGTTTGTCGAAAGTGACCAGTTATTGTGCGTACGCGCCGCGAGTGGCGCGAATTTATTTCAGATATCTTTTTTGTATCGTCTCCTAAATTGATTGAGGCAATAAAAACCATAGAGCGGCCTGCAGTTATTGTTGTGCAAACTTATTGCTGGAAATAATCTTTTAAGTGATCACCTAATTATATATATACAACATACAGTACCTATTATTAATCTGACAAAAAATTTGATTCGTAAAAACAGTAATTTTCGAATTGTTTCTAAACTACATAGTGCCATTTCTATTTCAATTACAACGAGTTGTAATTTTTTCAATTAGATTCAAAGATACGCGTTATTATTCAATGAGCGTGTTACTCTGAATACAAAATGGACACAGAAGGTTTACTCAAAAAAACTCTTTGCATCTATTCGATGATGTTTGTCGTGGCGACCTATATAGAATAACTAAGCCATTTTATTATCTTATGATTTTTTTATGCTTGATTTTATGTTTGTTTTGTGCGTTGATTTTTGGATAAAGTTGGTAATATGTTTGTATCCTGTTATAAATAATCCGTGTGACCCTTTTGTATTGTCTCACTGTGTGCTGCGCGCCTCGATTTCAATATTTGGGGCCGTTTGTTCTTGTTTATTTCGGTATCTACCAAAATTACCGTTTCTCAGCGAAAACACAAGAAGTGAAAAGAGAAACAAGCTACAGATTTATGATAATTTAATACGTAAAAGTGACTAAACTTTTAAAATAAAAAGTGTTAACAATAGCGAATCGGCCAACATAGCCGAGAAAGGCTTTCAGTTAATTAGATGAACTTGAAGAAGAAAGATGGCCCAGACTACTCGTAGATGCTGAACTCTTGATGGTGTCTTGTTATGTGCAGCAGTGGCCTAAAATAATCAGAGTTCTTTGGTCGAGGTAAAGTGTTACTGTGGCGTTGTGTAAATGTAGCTGCAGAATCAAATAAATATGAGATTTTTGATATAGCGAGCCATCATATTATTCAGCAATGTATCTAAATTCTATGTTAAAAAGCGAAATACAGTTATTCAAAAAGGAACATACCACCAAAGGTACGCCTCTGCCTTACCCCTTGAGGAATACAAGCGTGACTTTATGTTATGAAACAACCGCTTGTTTTGAACTTTCAAGTAGAAACATTCTTTTGCAAACAAACCAAAACAGTATGTTTACAAAAACTTGCGATTACATAATACGTGTCAGCATATCAATCAGTTCAGGAAGGACCTGCGCCCGCGCAATGCGGAACACGCTCGTAACTGGCTGTACGCACTTAGCGGGGTGTGTTTTGAATAACTTAGTTTTTTTGTAACCTACCTAAACACATGACCATTTAATAGCCTGTTCGATTCTGATCTAGTGTTTTGATATCTTAATTATGTATGTAATGCGTGACTTGTTTAGTTCACTGTATTTTTTTGGGGAATCAAAGATCGAATTAACTTGAAAAAAAAAACTGTGCGTGACATGAATTATTTCAAGTAACCTTTAATGCGATTGATTTATAAAAACTATGATCTCTTAGCAACAGGTTTAGTAAGGACAACATATTTTATAAAGATAATGTTTGTTCTTGTGTCGTGAGGTTTCTTAAGCTTATGATAGTAAAATCATAACGTTCACTATAATAATCTACATAATTTAATTAACTCTATAACATTAGAAGATTACTCTTGAGGTTACTCACGATGCTCAATCATTTACAATAATAACTGTGATGTTAACGTGCGTTCATTATAATATAACTAACGTTACATTAGCGTCGTGACTGTTGGTGGTTGTTGGGCAACCTGCCCTAGTGCTGGGCACGTCCGGACAGACGGGACCACGCAGCGGGTACACACGTAGTCGGGTGATGACTTTTTATCAACAATTATACAACGGAATTTAATGTTTATATACAAATCTGTACACAAAGTCATTCTTATAAAATAATATGTATGGTCATGTAATATGCACTTTACACAAAAAACGATATGAAAGTATTGTAGTTGTTTGCATTTATTAATGTTTGCATTAATCTATGAAAACAAACGAATTGACCATTAAATTGAGAGTAATTTAGCTACAAGTAGATATAAACTGTTTAATGTGATGACTAAACGTAATTAATGTTGCTACAACTTATCAGCAAACATAGTAACGTCCTTCAATATAACTCGGTGAACTTAGTGAATGGTTATTCCCATAGCAAATGAGTAAAGGTGCTGCTCTACGCGTTGATGTCTTTAGTATGCGAGACCGTTTTTTTGTAACAATAAATTTTTAACTTCCACTGACCTTTACACGCGATTATGTTAAATAGCTAGTTAGCAATCTCAGTTATAAAATATAACTGCTTGGCAAAAAAATATTTTTCAAACACCAAAAACAATATTTATGTTATGGCAAAGTATAAGTTGCATGTAATATCGGTGTACTTACTTACACAACATTTTAGATTATTAAGGAAAACAGCAGTTACAAAAACTCTATATCATTTCAGTTACGCATCACTTGACTAGTCGCTACCAGTAACTGGAAACTAAACGATATTGCCTAAAGAAATATTAACCCATTTGAATAATTCACTGACCGTGCTTATTCAGCTAAATTATTTACACGAAAAATGAATGAAACTGGCGTAACGAGGTATTTCACGGTATATTAAACGTTCGGGCAACAAGTCAAGAAGTCATCGGGAAGTAATCGTTTATTAAGCCAGTTGTAGGTATTTAAGTAAACGTTACAAGTTATGTTATTGCAAAAAAATCTAATAGTCGGGACGTCCTACGATTACTGACAAAATAAATCGGCCAGGAAGTAAACTGAATCGATATTTCAAATAAATATTTTTATAATATCGATTCAGTTTACTTCCTGACCGATTTACTTTGTCAGTAATCTTCCCTGAAAATTTTCCCTGAAAATATACGGTGCCTTTGTGCGTTTTTTACACTTAATATTCAGACCAGAAATTACCTAAAAAGAATAAAAATTAAGCCATTACACAAATAAGTCAAAAAGTTTGTCACTAACCGTGCTAGCAGGATGTGCAGGCAACAGCACCAGCGGGGGCGGCTTCCTCTGCTTGCGCACGCCCCGGCGACGGGCGGTAGCCACCACCCCCGCGCCTGCGCCCGCGGCCGCGCCCGCCGGCCCCTGATGTCGCCCCAGCCATCGCGTCACCAGCTTCTCCTTGCTGTTAGCGCTGCCATACTCTGGCTCCTCCTAGGAAACATAGCTATGGTCAAAATGGGCACATTGTTGATGGCAAAACATGTTTACAATGATAAAAATGCCCGGTTCTTAATTGATTTTATGTAATCTGGTGGCGTAAGATTCTGACCTGTGTTATTTTCGTCATCTAAAAGTCAATCAGCTAATTCAGCGTTTTAAGCATAGATTTTCGCCTTTAAACTTTCAGAAACCATTTCAATATTTCCTCCTTTTTTACATGGACCACATGTTTTAAATTACCTTCTCCACGCCATTTTCTCGATAACAGCCAAAGCACAATCAACTATATTTTTATGGACATCTTCGGCCTTACAACAGTTAACCAGAAAGCTGATCGTCAATGTCAAGTATGTTTTAAACGGTTCCCTATCCATTAGCATAAAATTTTAAGACCTAATATAACTTAGCATAATGTTGTTTGGCATAATTATTTTTTCGCATAATATAATTACGCATAACAGCTCATGCATAATTTTTTTAAGCATTATGTCTATAACCATAATAATGATTAGGCATAATATTTTAAAGCATAAACTTATTAAGCATAAAGTTCTAAAGCATAACTTTTTTAAGCATAAAGTTCTAAAGCATAACTTTTTTAAGCATAATATCCTAAAGCATAAAAGTTAAGCATAAATAACAAGCAAGCAAGCAAGCAGCATGCAGCAGGCAGGGTTTCTGTGACGGCTCCGGCGCTGCGGCCCTCCGGCGGCCCCACGCGTGCTAATCGTCGCAGACGGCTTTCGCTCACCACCGCAGCTTCGGCTTGTTGGCCGGCTTCGCCGGCCAGCCTCAGCCGTGGCGGCTCGCTCGCAGCCGCCTGCTCCTCAGCCCGCGGGCCGCCTCGCCCCTACGCGCCTACGCGATTTTAAATAACACTCAAGGGGTAGGACAAACAAAACTACGTGAAGTCGGTTTTGCAGCAATTCGGTTCTGTGACTAACTTTTGTTGCACAGCATATTAATTTTTTAACCAACAATATTATTTGATTGTTACAGGTACTATAGCTAATTGGTTTGCTCAGAATTATGTATTGGGCACTACAAGTTCACCACCACCATTTCCACCCAAAGTCTGGAGTATGTATTTACTAGTAAAGGAAAATATACTCAGGACACAAAATCATGCAGAGGCATGGCACAATAGATTTGCTCATTTTGTGGGAACTGGATTTTATTTTCGGCAAAAAAGATAGTTCAAGAAATAAGACATCAAACCATTGAAATAGATAAACTGGATATCGTAACATCACTTATACCAAAAAAAAAGAAAAAATGCACGGACAAAACCAAAAAAATTGAAAAAATCATTGGTAAAAAAGATGAGTATCCTTCTAAACTAGAATATTTACAAGCAATTGCTAAAAATATACACCTAAAATAAATAATTAAGGACTACTATTTCAATCAGTTAACTTCTATCTGAGGAATAACCGCCATATTTATTTCTCATAATAGAAGTTAACTGATTGAAGTTAACTAATTCACTGCTGTGTGAAATAAACGTTTCTCGCGATTGAAAATGTCATGTATATTTATAATAAATCATTTGCATGAACATTGTTTTTGTTATTTATATTAATTGTATGCCTAAATATTATTATGCTAATAGCCATTAGGCCTACTAACGTTATGCTAAAAGTCTTTAGGCCTACTAACGTTATGCTAATAGTCATTAGGCCTACTAACGTTATGCGAATCAAATTTATGCCAAAACAAATTAGTCTTTAACATGATTATGCCAACATAAAATGTATGCCTAAAAAAATTATGCCAAAGTTTTAATTTGCCTAAAAAAATTGTGCCAAAATCGTTATGCCGAAGTATATTAGGACAAAAAACATTATGCGAAAAGAAGGGATCCCGTTTTAAACAGCTTAGCAGTATTTTTTATTTTGGAACCATTACTCAGAAGAGTTTATAATGGTAAACAATTAACAGTATTCTTTTCTACCTAACATAACATCATAACTAAATTCACGCCTGTAATCCACGAGGGTTAAGCAGAGATGTACCTATAATACACCCACATTTCACCAGTTAAGTTTAAGTCCCATGTCCCTTGCAGGGGCGAGTCTATTGCCATCAACCGGACACAGATTCCGGGCTTCTACTGATAATTTAACCCAATAACACTTTGCTCGACCTGGGAATCGTACCCAGGACCTCATGCTCAGCAGTAGCGGTTGCGACCACTGGACCAGCGACCACCTAATGTACACATAAATGCAAGTAGCTCACCTTCTTCTTCTTCATGGTCTCCCCCTGCAGCTTGACCTCCAGTTCCTTGCAGAGCTCGTGGTTCCTGACCCTCTCCACATCTTGGCCCTTCTTGACTTCATCTACGCTGACCACGAACTGCTGCACAGGTTTGAAGGTCGGGTCGAACTGGTTGTGGTCGTACGCTTGCTTGGCTCGGAAGCAGGGGCAGATCCTCTTGGATAGGTGGTAGATGCTGATGATGCAGACCAGGCAGTGCACGGATGCAATGATGAGAAGGGCGATGTTGGTGAGGACGGGGGTCCAGGCTTCCATTTCATCCTGTTGGAGGAGTGAATAAATTAGAAAGAACGAAGGTTGAATGATGTGTTGTGGATGGTGAAGAAAATGACGTCAATTGATCTAGCGTTAATATGCCAAAACGAATTTAACATTAACAATAATAATATCAGATATGTCTTGCAGAGAGTGAAATCTACATTAAAAACATCTAAATTATAATTATAACATGACGTATAGATAACACCAAAACGATTTTTAATGATACACCATAAATATCCTCGATCTTAATACTTAATAACAGTTTACTAGAGTCTACAACACCGATCTCGACCCAACACTGCCTACAACCAAGACCAGCCGACCTTTACACCTGACGACACTTAAAACAGCACATCACTTCATTTGCCTGCATTGTTTAGTAATCACGTGTTGAGTTGTATTTAGTATAATATACGAATACAGTTGCTATTAAAATAACGTTATTAAACATTGCGGCACCTCTTAGAGAAGCAAAATTAATGAACATCTGTTTGACTGACAAATTGACGTTTTATGTGTTCTATGTACAGTTCAATGTTGTACATAATACCATTTCTGTGTCGTTCTTTGTTGTTACGAAAGACAGTATGAACAATAATGAACAACAATTTAAAATAAGTGAAATATAACTCACAGAAAGCAAATGAATCATATTTTCAAGTTACAAAATGAATTAAGAAAATTATTTATGTTGATTAGCTCGTACAGAACAACAACATTCTTTCAGTTCATATGTAACTGTAAACTGGCAATGTTATCTTCAGTTCATTCACATAGGAGCGTGGAAAAATACTTCCTTCGAGAACAATATTGTTAATAAATATCGTTTGACTTTTAATACTCCCGCGACAAGATAATTAGCCGCATAGATTGACTGCTTCCCGTTACACGCCTGGGAGAAATAGTAACCCCGTCAGTCTCATAAACACGTCTCATAAGAATTTTGTAAAACCAAAAACTCGAAGACATGTGACATCTACCAACCCGGACCCGCACTGGGCCCGCGTGGTGCCTCTCACAGAGAGGAGGCCTGTATCCCAGTAGTGGGAACGTTATAGGCTGATTAGGCAGTCTCATATACGTCCCCTTTAGCAATGAAATACAATATCATACGGAACTTGAGAAGATAAAATTATTGGTAAATAAATGAAACAGATAACTACCGTCATAATAACCACACTTATGCATACCTACTGATCGGGTTTATCTAAATTCTCAAATCAAAAATAAAGTATTTTAACATCCATACACATACATAATTCAACACATAAATAAAGCGGATCCGACTGTATTCTTTAAATAAATTGTTCTTTTACTTTATTTTCTCTTCACCGTTATTTTGTATTAAGTCGTAATTTTAATGAAGCTGTAACAGTGCATTGAACTCTACTGCACTTATTTTACGAGAAAATGTACAGGTACGTAGATTTACCGTCAGATTCTACCAAGAACAAAGGCTAGTATTTAAGCTTCAAGATACTTGAGGGGCTTATGGTCTAGTAATAACAGCCGCACGGGTCGATTGATCAGGTTAAGCTACGCTTGCCGCAGTCGGTCCGTGGATGGGTGACCATCTTTACATACCAAGATCCCTCCGTGCCTCGGAAAGCACATTAAGCCGTTGGTCCCGGCTGTCATTTGTAGATCTTTGACAGCTTTAACGGGACGTCAGAAGCCCGAAAGTCTGACAAACAGTCTCACCAAGGGGTATCGTGTTGTATAGTAACTGGGTTGTGGAGGTTAGATAGGCAGTCGCTCCATGTAAAATACTGGTATTCAGCTGTACCCGGTTAGACTAGAATCCGACCCCAACATAGTTGGGAAAAGGCAGGCAGATGATGATGATGATACTTGACTGAATATTGTAGTCACTAGACATAAAATTCCTAATTTGTAAGCACATCCTGTAACTTGGTCACAAGTTCACAATATACCACGTGTCAACGTATACCACCCTTGAATTGGAATATTACAAATACATTCGATACATTTTACATAACCCACCACTGTATATTACACAGCTATACATTCATCAAATCAATCAATCAACTCAGCCTATAGCAGTCCACTGCTGGACATAGGCCTCTCCCAGACTGCGCCACAACACCCTGTCCTCCGCCTTCCGCATTCAGTCTGTCCCAGCCACCTTTTTAAGGTCATCGGTCCATCTAGCTGGGGGGCGTCCCACACTCCACTTGCCGATACGCGGTTTCCACTCCAGGACTCGTCTGCTCCACCGGCCATCGGTCCTTCGACACACATGGCCAGCCCACTGCCACTTCAGCTTGCTGACTCTGCAGGCTATGTCGGTAACTCCGGTTCTCTTCCGGATAACTTCATTTCTGATCTTATCCTTCAAAGAAACTCCGAGCATAGCCCGCTCCATGGCGCGAAGAGCGACCTTTGGTTTGTGGACCAGCCCGACTGTCAGTGTCCACGTATACATTCATACATGCTTCAAAAACGCCTTACGTTTCTGTTTTCTATTCTTCGTATCAAGCGTGTTTCGCTGTCATTACATCGAGCGACTAATGAGTGTGACCGCTCCGATAATTGACGTAACATTCGTGCGCGGTGTCATTACGCGTAATAGCCGGCAAATGTACATCACCAGGTAATGTCAGCCTTGACCGGGGAGGAGCTACATCCGCTCGTTTGCACTCCATTATACTGTTAACCTTATAAGTTGTTATTTGTTGTGAATCACAAAAATTGTGGGCTTGAGAGTAATGTTTGTTATTATTTTCGAAATTATTATGATCATTTTCAGAGGATAGCGTGTGACTTCATTGCGTGGAAATCTTTAAGGCGCTGACAAGACCCAATTGACCAAAATAGGCTTCTTTTAAGAAAAAAAATTGCCAAATCTGTATAGTTTGTGGTAGTGGAAAAAATATATGTCAATTTCGAACATATTTCCCAGAACTTGGTTGTTACCGAACCACGTTTTGAAAAAAATCTCGATACAAACTTACGTTAAACTAACCTCTTACCTTGGGTTCTAATCCAAAATATCTGTATTAAATATCAATATACGTTGCGTATTTCATTAATAACAAGAACGTCTTATTTGAATGCAGAACTTGGTTGTTTTTTATTTTCAACTCAATTTTGAGCAAATAGGTAATTGCTTCATATATTGCAATAAATTACAAGCATTGTGTCATCGCGCTTCTCTTTCTTTTCTATGCAATCTGACAGTGACCGCGGTGTAGGTGTTGTCAGCGTCTTAAATAAAAGCTAGCGAATATCTTTTACTTGATTTCGGTGGCTTAAACGTAATGCTGTAATTATATCAGGTACAGCATCAACTAATTACAGGTACGTTTCTGACGCCATTTTAATATAAAATGGGGTTGTTTATAAATATTTATAAAAGAAAGTTAAATAGTAGATTATTCACTAAGGGGATAAAGCAGTGTTTTATTGTCACGGGCGCTATCTTAAATCCCGAACGTAACGAAGAATTCTAGGGCTAGGGCGACGGAACTGTGAGTTAACTCCTGAGCTAAGCGAGGAGTTAAGACTAGAATCCTGAATGCAGCGAGTCATTCAAGCTCCCCCAAAACGAAGAGACCTTTATCCCCGAGGAGAACACTCTACTTTTCGCACCTACTGCGAGGTAAAAAAACCAATTCGATTTTCGAATTAGTGAGTCAGGAAACTGTTAAATTCGGGGAATAACTATGTTATTATGTCCGGTAACATACACTATTTTAGTGTAACTCATGCAATTTCATCAACAATAAATAATGTCGTAAATATGATGTCCAAATCCAACGATTTTAAGGGGTCCGATAACACGTACCACACCCACACCGCAACCATGCCACAACCACACCACAACCACGCCACGTGAATGGGCGCTAATTTGTATGAAAATGAATAGTCTATTCACAATTTCACTCGGACCATATTTGGCCGTCAAAATCAACCGACCACATCAAGGCGACGTCGCAGCCACAACACGACGACACTGGCACAGCCTGATTCGATCTGTCTGCAAACACTAGCCACAATGTGACCCCATCGTAACTACAAGTGGCAACGCAACTGCAATAAGTTGCAGCGACACTTTTTACACGTAACCACTGCTTGCCCACATTTTGTTGCTGCGATGTGGTGTGGTTTTGGTACGCGTGAATGGGCGCTTATTATTGAGGTTCCAAATTTAAATCAAATTATGCGCCAGCGGGTCTTAATGAAATTCAGTAGGTAGAGCTAGAGCCTCTTTAATGACTTGCTTTAGGTTAAGTTTGCGAGCACATAATAGGAACACAATAGGGGGGCCCCAACAGTCATCTCGGACCGGACGATATTGTGAATAAAAGTGTTTACAGGGCCTCAAGTCTGCTATTACAATAGTGTCAGAATGGTCGGTTCCGATCCTCATTAATGACGCCATTATATTAGTAGATTACCAAACTTATCAAATTCAACAATTATAAAATCAATGATAGACCATTCTGACACTATTGTAATAGCAGAATTGAGGCCCAGGCCATAAAATAACCGTCTACATCTTTAATTAAGTAACCGTAATTGCTCAAACGTTTATTTACTTCTAACGACTACATAAGATGTCACGTTTCTCGCTATGTGGGACAAGGCTGCACAGTGCATGGTGCCAGCACAACCCGCGGCGCGAGCCCTCGCAGTACTCTGTCAGTTCTATTCATTAGCCCATATGTCACCCGGCGGCCTTCTACCATCCTCGCCGATAGTACAGAACTACAGATGTAAACAACGATGTGTTTACGAGCTGAGTGCTCTTGTCCAAGAGCATTCTTTAGGTTCTGTATGCAGTAGGTGCTTGACAAGTCAGTTGCGCGTGTGTGTTTAAAAACTGAACGAAAACCGATACTATTCGGAGAAAAGTAAGGTACCACAAATATTACTCTGTTTAAAATCAGTCACCGTCGATGCCTTGTAGTCTTCTTGAACAGTAAACACTACATTAGTCTGTGTTTCACTTCACAAACCACGGTTTGCTCTTGGTGTCCATTGAACATTGAGTTTTCAGACCCGCGAAGGCTTCTGCCACCCTTGATTGCCTTCCCAAGAGGAGGAATGATCCATATTATAAGAGGAACCGACGTCCTCAACAAATACTTAGTTGTCGAGTAGGTATTTACCTAACTGTACGTAAGTAAATAATCAAAGAAAGTAAGGAAATACTTAACGCAAGTTCTAAAAGTTGAGTAATTTGTTTAGTTAGTGGTTCCTAGAATAAGTTAGCGGTAAGTGCCTGTGTTAGGTAATACGTGAGATATGTTGACTATTTACATGTGCTGCAGTATGTTACAATATGAGGAGGTACTGTTACGTGCTCTTCACACATTTTATTATTAGGAAGCTTTAAAGCCTGCCAGTTAAGTTACGAGTATTAGATGATTCATGTTTAACAATCGTTTAAATATATTTATTATTTTGTTATAGCTGGGAACACAGGCATGAATTGATTGTGCTAATATAATTATGGATTGAAAAGTCTCCCTCAGTCATTTGACGAAAAGTATCGTAAGCTTACATAATCATTGTCAAGAATATCAATTGTGATGAAGAGGCATGTAATTCTATTAAAATATCTATCTTACTTCACAAATGGAAGTTGTCGCATGAATGAAATATCACAGAAGTGCTATTGTTTTTTAGAATCTTTAGGACAAGTGACTAAGTCTGAACATCGCTTTCATATTATATCAGCCTTCGAATAGAATCCTTGCACACCATATAAACTTATAGAGCTTGATCGAAAGTGTCCTAATATAAGAAGGATTCATGTTCGCTATGTTTCTATTATCACGTCCCATAAAAATCCTACCGTCTTCACTTATCAACAGGTATCAATTAATTTGAGCGAAACTCATTTTCTCTGAGGTTGTGTCGGCGTTTCTTCTCAAGGATCAGTCAGCTACAAAATGCCGGCGCCATCTAGCTTTAAAGTATTAGCCTAGCCTTTTCCCAACTATGTTGGGGTTAGCTGCTGGTCTTACCGGATACAGCTGAATACCAGTATTGTACATGGAGCGACTGCCTATCTCCACCACCAAGTTACTGGGTAACACGGTAAGACTGGTTGTCAGACTTTCGAGCTCTGACGACCCGGTACGACGGTCAGAGATCTACAAATGACAGCCGGGACCAATAGCTTAACGTGCTTTCCGAGGCACGGAGGGGTCTTGGTATGTAAAGGTGGTCACCCATCCACAGACCAACTGCGGCAAGCGTAGCTTAACCTCATCGATCGACCCGTGCGGCTGTTATTACTTAGCCACAAAACTTGACGTGTAAAAGTGTCTAATCCTTGTGGACCTTTTGGACTTTCTTGTTTTAGGGAAACATCTATCAGTGGCGCCTATTTGTACTTCACAAATAGGCGCGACTGATAGCAAGTTATTTATGTGGGCAAGTGTAGCGGGCTACTAGCAGCCAGTAGCTTGCCCAACCGCCGCAATAAATAGCTCGCAGCCGATGTAATGTCAGATTGTATGCTAATATTGATAACGTTTAATTGAATCAATTATTGGAGTACGCCAAGTGGAAAATATGTTATCTACTGCACTTAAAAGTTTCACTATTCTTGAGCTGTATAACTGTTCTGTACAGCTCAAGAATAGTGAAACTCTCTCAATTTTGATTAAATATAGGTTTAGTTCATGCACACTGGGCTGTGTTCAGTTGTAGTTGGTGAGTCTTGTTTTCTCCAAATGCTTGTGCTCTTTTTCACATAGACTTGTTGATACGTTTCTATTAGGCATAACTTTCGTCCGTCATGCTTAATATGCTGTTCCATTTAAAAGAATTAAAATCATGATCTACTTATTATACGCCAAACCCCATTCAAAAGGTGAGGTGGCATATATTATATGGTTGGCAACGCTGTCAGAGACAAGTAGCGACATTTGATATTCTTGTAACGCATCATCACCAGATGGAACAGCGCAAGGTCTATGAAATGCTGTTCATCTTGTACTCACTTCGAAGCTGGCGTGCGTGGTGGGCTGCCTCAGGGAGTCGCGCTGCAGGCCGGTGGCAGCCAGCACAGCTGCACTGTTGCCACAAGCCAGGCACAGCAGCGACAGAGCCAGGAACGCAGTCAGCAGTGGACTCCTGGAACAAGGACATATTCCGTTAGTAAGGCGCTCCATTTTGTCTGGGAAAATGTAGACAAAATGACACAGGGAGAGAGATATTTGACAGGTTGATGTTAAATATTTCTGTCATTTAAACAATATTTTATTTTGTTTGTAATGAAATGATTGAACCTGATTTAACTTTTTTTGACATTCTGTTTTGTAATGATATATATTTGTTTATTTATTAACTTATGTACTTAATTGTTTTTTTTTAATTAAGCAATCTTCACATTGTATTAAATTATTTCTTAAAAAATAATGAATTAATGAATATGAAGTACTTAGTCTAAACCCGTAATGGATATACATATTTGAGTACGTAAATGATTTATATGTCCCTACTGTAGTTACCTAACTAATACCAAGAATCAAACTTATATATGATCTGATTTGATTTAAAATCGGATTAGATAAGAATAGAACGTAGGCTTAGTTAAGTTTTTAAAGGATGCTGATGTCGGAGCGTGTATACGTAGTCGTTGCACATGTTCTGGAGAATGCTTTCTGAAGTTTAACTTTTCTGACTGTGTGAAATTACAGTCTTTAGTGCCAATGCTCCCAATACAAATCATCCCGCCAAGTTTTGCCTTGGACTCACGTGCAAGTTGATATTTAGTCCTATTTGAAGTCGTGACTCCGACTCGACCTGTGTGACCTCATGGCAATTGAACAGCGAAAGTTTGTACGTCTCCAGTCCATCTATTCAATTTGATTTAACTAACCAATAAACGTCGTGGAAACGTTTAGTGAATACTTGGCATTTTGATCACTTTGGACAGGTACTTCGTAACGACGGATGAAACCTATCAAAGACCTATTCTTTGATAGTTTTCATCCGTCGAACTATAATGTTACGGAAGTTTAGTAAAGGATTTATGTCCAGTTTGAGCCAGGCGTTGTGATTGTGGTTATGACCATTTCCTGCACTAATAACCGCGTTCAGCTGTCATTTTCATCATTGTAGTGGCGCACATCGCTGGCATGCCACTGCCAGCGGTGTGCGCTTGCCGTGCTGATCGGGATCAGTTTGATGAAATTCGCCCTAAGTGAGGCTGCGATGATAATGAGGTTTCTCATGACGGCATACTATGGCCCACAACAACGAGTAGGCCTCGTCAGTGCCCGCAGGCGGCTCACCGCCCCGTGTGCCGCTCAGCGTCATCCTAATTAAATGATATCAAGCTGTCGATACTTTTGCACAGTTTTTAATTATTAGTTTTATATCGTTGAGATTGATGGCAATAGCTCTGGCCTCGATTGGGTTGCGAATATCAAAGTGGAATATTAAACAAAAAATTAGTGGCTTTAAAAATCAAGAAAGATTAGCTAGGCTGTTCCTTTGTATATTAATTACCCCATCAAACCTGTCGCGTAATAAAACATAAACAATATTATTATTTCGGTGTGGTTTATTTGTCTCTAAAATTAGTAGGTCGTGAACCGTGAACGTGGTCACGACCTACTAATTTTCACGTCTGACATCTTCGCATCACAATAACGCGCTCAGCCCCAGCATCCAACACAACACAACACATCCCACCTCATAAAGAAACTCGTTACAGATAAATAGAAATCCTGCCTCAAGAGAGCACCTATTACGAGATTCCATTACAGCCCCGTGATCGCTCACCCAGTCATTTAACAGTGTATCTTAACTAAATCGACGCTCATTCAGCATCAATCATCGATCGCCACTATCTCCCTTTCGGCACTTTACAAATTAATTATTTTCTCTCATGATTGTCACTTGAAAATGGACCGTGGTGCGATGACGTTATGACACAGATTCGCTCGTGTGATGCAACGTGTCGCGGCTGAGTGAAAGCATAAGATGCGCCAGATACACTTGTCTTGAGGCATCCTATCGAGTTTCATGTTGATGCTAGTGTTATGTTGTCTCTTGACAAAAGCGAGATATAGTAGGTAGAAAAGAATCAATTTAAAGGTTGAGTGTGAAAGGGTGAGATGGGACTTGTCAGTTTCATTGCATGAAAAACATGATCCTGGCAACCAGGGCGAGATGCCCAGTGATACCACAAACATCTTCGACTGTTTTTTATGCACTATTGGGCTTAAGGATTTACCTGCAAAACCGCCAATCAAGTGAATACTGCAGGCTTAGCACGACGCTTTCAATAGAAAGTGTGTTTCAATAGAATGTGTCTTTTCTTCGTAGGAATACCTACGAAGAAAAGACACAGCTCTTTCTATACAAACTGAAATTCGTTTCTCCATTTTTGACAACGCACCGTAAAAATCCTTCTAGATAAAAAAGGACCTAGACAAAGATCGTTAAAAACGAAAGACAAAATGACAGATTGTAGAAGGATTTCTACGGTGCGTTGTTAAAAATGGAGAAACGAAATGTCAGTTTGTATAGAAAGAGCTGAGTCTATTCTTCGTAGAAATAGAAAGCGTGTTAAGCCTGCTGAAGGCCTGGAGATTAGGAACTTTTCAGTCTTTCACGGAAACAAATAACAAGTATTCAAGCCAGTATTCAGAAATTCAGACTTTAGAGCCTTGGATATATCTTGATTATTCAAAGGTCCTCGTTAGCAAGTCCATGTGAATAGGTTTTTCTTCATAGGAGACATGGGGCATTGAGGAATGTTCTTATTAGCGCCTACTGCATTTGTGCAGCGCTTTATTAACCTGGCAAAAGTTACTAAAGTGCCTGAAACGACAATGGCGTCCTTTGCGGCCGGGAAATTAATTATTGAGCAAATTGACACCCTACGTCAATTTACCGTGTTAAAAGCCATTTCATACAACTTTCAAATAATGGCAGTTGTGACTTGAATACACGGACAGTTTAAGTTAGTCGTCAATTCGCTTAACGATTAATTTCCCTGGCTCTACAAGAACAACATTCTTCATCACTAACTTATCCGTACTCTCAATTATTTACATACATATTTTATTATAGTTCAGCCACCAAAGCGTGCTGAGATAAACAGCACAACTGCAGTGCGTAAGAGTTGACAACTTGTCATCGTCTGATCACGATAATAACTTGTTGCCCTCCGCGACATGACTGCATGTCGTCGGTTTGAGTATTACGTGGGAATAAGAGATACATGCTCTCCCTATCTCAGCAAAACACAAACATAATTATAGGTGACTGATATTACATTTGGGTGAACTCATCACTATCATCATGAACCCGATTTATTAGGTAACTGTTACAATAGGAAGGGGGCTTATTAGGTAACTGTTACAATAGGAAGGGGGCTTATTAGGTAACTGTTACAATAGGAAGGGGGCTTATTAGGTAACTGTTACAATAGGAAGGGGGCTTATTACTCGTGACTTTATAAACTGTTTGGTAATTATTAAGTAACCTCAACATAATGGTAACTTCCTTTTGACCGACACTGGCGGTCAAAAGGAAGTTAACGCATCGGCGTCCCTCCCACGCATTTACAATATTAAATTAATTTAGTTTTAAATAATAGGAAAAAGAAACAGAAAACTTAATTTAGTTTATTTATTTTGTACTTAAAAAATTATGTTTTCTTGTCGGCATCAGCCGACGGTGGCGTGTTGAGCACGTTTTCATTTGTCGGCTATACCCGACCGTGGCGGTCAAAAGGTCAAAGCTTTTGCAGCCTTCAACACCTCTCCTGAACGTATGAAGTTTGCTACTTTGGTCGTAAACACATAGGTAAGTGGGCATTCAACCACAATAGGTAGTACCTGGTAAAAATCTAACATACTATTCATATAATCTTGACATTTGTAAAGGTACCTACTGTAAGCCTCAGACATCTTCTATAGACACCTTTCAGCAGTGTTCAACAACGCAGTTTGCAATAAGTTATATTGAAGCTCTCGTATCTATAAAAAGTGACGTTATGATTTTGTGGATAAACACAGTGAAAAATAACTTTAATTTCGTAAAATTAAAGTTATTTTTCACTTTGTAGTGTTTCTTTGGAAGTCGGTATTTTTGTAAAATGTTTTTTTATTTTTTAGTGGGTCCCTTTGTAATTTATGTAAGTTACAATAGTATCATGTCAACTGCTAATCACCTTTTACAAAATATTAATTTTCCCGATGCAGGGACCTTAATTGTCGGGAAGTTGTCCTGGTGAGAACCAGAAGGACTGCCACTTACCATATGCATTGTGACGAGCATAAATTGCTTAGCAACTATATTATTGTATCTAATCGAATCGCAAACCGTTAAATACTTATTATTAGGTAATTCCGGTGGCCATCTGTGGTCTTCATCATCAGTTCCACTTCACCAAATGGTGTTTTCCGAGAGCAAATCCACGAGATACTATAAAAAAATTCGTATAGGTGTGCGTATAAAATTTGAGTATTTCCCTCGATTTCCATGGGATCCTACACCAAATTCTGACTTTGTAACAATGGGACCACCTCGGTAGCATATCCTTTCCAACAAAAAAAGAATTTTCAAAATCAGTTCATAATTGACGGAGATATCGTTGAAGGTAAACATTATCCATAAAACTCGCTTATCTCGATTATTTTTCAAGTTAAAGTCTTTTGGTACCTACGTAAATAGGGTGTAAATAGGGTGATATAAGTAAATCTCAAAACATTTTAGTCACTCAAGTCAACTATCAATCGCACGTAGGTAGACACTTGTCCGAATCTAAGCAAAACAGCTTATTTCCCGCGACATTTGACGTATTTAACATAACCGTATCAGACGTTGAGTTGGCAACAGACTCGCTACAATTTAACTTGTTCCCGAGATAAATGAATGTTGAAATGACAAGATTTCGCCATATAGTTAGCAGTCTGTGTATAAACAGACACATGACATCTTAATTAATATTAGGAACTCGCTGAATTAATTCGCGTGAGTATGTGAATTTCACGACACGCCTGGTTGCGCAAACGCAGTTTCGGTAAATTACGAGGCGACGTACAGCAGAAACATTAAAAACATCACCAAGAAAAAAAATATCTGCGACCTAACGTTTAAACATGAAGACTTTAGTGTTCGAGAAAATACTCTCTTTCACGTTGCATTCTTTGTTTTATTTTAAACTGATTTAGTAAAATTACCCAGTCTTAGTAACAATTAGTATTTTAATTAGTAAAAAAAGTAACAATTTTGTTTAGGTTTTACTTTTCCTTAGTTTATATGAAAAAACATGATATTTTGCCCTTCCATTAAATACAACTTAGTACTCGTACATATTCCCACTGAGAAATATGTCTAAATCTAAACTGTAATATTTCCATAAACATCCACCACATTCAATAAGGAAGTAGCAACAAAAAGCGTACAAATGCAAATCAGTAAGCATATCTCACAGCTACCAGAAGTGGTTCCCACCTGCCAGACGACACAATAGTGTTAACAGTACCAGACACGTGTCTCGGCACGGATCAACACACAGCGACGAAGAAGCGGCGTGGGCGCAACGGTACCCGAGACGCATCATTGCGCTCGCCCCGTATTCCAACTAGACACACTGTGTCTGTGTACAGGCTGAGAGTTAACAGAAAGATTTGGAGTTTGATTGTACTATACAGGACAGTATGGTGAATAGAGGAATGGGGATGAGATCAATTCAGGGATGATTCTGAATCTATCTCGTCATGCTGTACTATAAAGATGGTTGAGAATAGTATCGATTCATTGAAAGGATTCATTTTGACCATATAACTATACTGATACTGACAGGAGAAATTTAGTTTGCAAAATACCAAATCTACTTAAACGGTCCTTGTCAGTAATACTGTACAATGCCACTCTCTCGTACCCCTATTACCTAAAACTCTGATCATAGGTTTTCAGTTGGTAAGTAAGCTGTCTTAATTTGAAGATGGCTGTTGTGATTAGTTGAGACTTTAACTCAAATTTACCCCAACATGTCTAAATACTTTATCCTTCATTTGTAAGGCTATGCTCGGTGCTAGTGCACTACACCTAGTAGATGGTGTCGTTTGCGTCCACATCTGCGCGCGCGCAGCGGAACACGCCACGCTCCGCTGCGCCACACTCCCGCGCGTATGCCTAGATATGGGCACTTCTTGCAAGGAAACGTATGGAAAAGAAATTTAATACATATATATAATGTGGACGTGTTACGCTTTTTATGAGAAAACTAGCTTATGCGCGCAGCTTCGCCCGCGTGAAGGTAGGATATAATCCCACCGGATAGTACTACTGAGATAAAAATGTCTACTACTATTTATGTCCTAATCCAGGTCTCGGTCTGCCTGTGTGCCCATCGAAAGCCGTTTAGCTGTTAATGCTTGAAAAGGTAACAGACAGACAGAGTTACTTTCGCATTTATAAAATAAGTAGTAGTATGAATGGCGTTGACCTAGGAAGACAGTGTTGTGGCATGACTTAGTAAAGTATGTGATCAGCAGAGTCATTGATGGCCCCGTAATCGCTTGTCATATTTCGTAATAGCAAAAACACTGATAACACTACAAACGGCGGCCAGTCACGGGTTCATTATCAACTTTCAGTAATCATCTACTTATTAACACTTCAAATTCACCGACATACAGCACACAGCCTGCCTAGAAGCTTGACATTACGCACGAGAGTTCGTTATGTAACGAAGGTGAGCAATACCGCAAGTTTTGAAAATTCATCCCCTAAGGGTTCAAATAGAGGAGGGAAGTTTTTGTGGAAGTATGTAATTTTTGCCGATAAGAAAACCCCATCGAGGGCACGGCTGGTCTTAAAAGAAGACTCGAATCAAATGCGAATCGAATCAGAATCAAATTAAGAAGTTAAAGAGCGACTGCTCCGAATATTGCGCACCAATTTGTAAAACACATGTTGCTACTACACTTACATGTTTCTCTCATCAATTAATGTTTTTTTTTTAATTTCTTTCCTCTGTAGATACAGTCTAAGGCATTCTCACTGAGATCTCAATCACTTCGGTTATAATGTGTTTTTTTTTATTTTTATGTGAGTTTAATATCTATTCCGACGGAGGAAATGTATCAAGTTTATTGTCAGCTTCCTTAGTAACAGCAAAAAGTTAATTAAAGGAAATCATAAGAAGAATGGTACTCTGATAGTTAAATACTTCAGGTCAATGCACAAGTTACCGTGGGGGCAGATTGTGTTAGTAATAAATAACAAAACTAGAAGGTTAAGGTAGATTAGTTATTAAAGCTTAATTGTCTCGAACATGTTTTATACGAACAATCATCATCCACATTTAGTTTCCACTTTTACAATTTTATAGGCATTGTAAACCTTTTTTATATCTTTTAGGGTGTTCCTCAGGGTTTTATATTAGGTCCAATTGTTTTTATAACTTCCTTTAGCGATTCTATGGTTACAAACCGGCCAAAATATATTTGTAATTTCTATCTTTTCAATAGTACACACTTTTACGAATATTTTTTATTTTAGCTATGCAGTTCTTCGTCATAATCTTAGAGCGATACAACTCGAAAACACGATTTTCATTCTGTGTCGCCCAAAATTTTCCGCACTTTATCACCCAAACCCGAGCCCACTTCGGCACGTGACCTTTACATTTCATAACACAAGTACATAACATACAAGATCCAACTCAACAGCCGAGAGAAAGCGCTGGACTTTCATCAAACAACCTGGTTGCCATAGCAACGAGTTTGCGGAATGCTGCCGATTGATTTCCTATTTCCTGACTGAAGGATTTATGGTCAGCGTAGAAGTCGAGGTAAAGACGCTTTCTTGTAATTAACGACATGTGCCTGTGCATGTGTATATGCATGTACATTGTGGAGGAGATTGATGCTATAAACGCCGCAATACTATTAATTTTGTGATTGAAAAGTGAATTTTCTGGTACTTTAAACCTTTAAGATGTTTTCTACTTGATTATCGAAAATTCTTTGAACTTAAACAGTATTTAATAGCTAGGGAGCTAGTTAACATCATGCATTGTAGTTTTAGACTGTATATTATGTCTTGTTGTAGTGGTTTAGTCAGATTTATTTACAACAAAACATTCCAAAAATGATACATATTTTTGAAAACTTTCTGCATTCTCACAGAGGGTTGCCTTCTACTTACTTTGTTTGTTACATTGTACCACGTTTTTGCCGCTTTATATTTACATTCGATGTAATGGCGGTCTCGAGTGAAAGGTCACGAGTTCAAAGCCTGTTCAACTGTTGTTATTTGTTATAAAAAGTAAACCGAGATTGCGTCACTTGCGCACCGCTGTCTAATCTGATGGAAGCCAGTTCATTATGCTCTCCTTATGGAGATCTTCGATGCACATACGCTATCACTTTGGAAACATCTTTCATCTCGTTATTAGTGTCACATTTTGGAATGGAATCTTGGGCACTTAAAGTTCAGCTTAGATACTAACGCTTACATTTTTGTGACTTATCTATGATTGAGTTTTAGATCATTTTATTATTATAACTGGGATGAAAGGATTTCCAATCAGTAATGGAGTCTAAAATTGATTGTATCTAAAATGTGAACCGTCATGTTAATTAAAAAAAAAATTGTTACCTACATGATAACCAAATTTTCATTTTCTAACCTTTTATTTAGCTGAGTGATTAACGCTAAATCCTGAATTGTTTTTATAAATTCAATGTCTCAACATTTTACTTGGTCAATTGCATAAACCATAGATCACAATGTTTGCATATAAATGAAGTATTAGTATTGTGCCACGCGACCGATCAGCTAATGATGCGCGTGCGCTGACTCGCGAGGAAGCTCTCATTCGTCAGTAATTGGATGGCAATTGGTTTTGAATTAGAACTTTTGAATTATTAGATGGTAGACATTTCAGAACTAAAATTATTCCGCCATGATGTGGTTGGAGAGTAGAATTAAATTTATTTCTATCAGGGGATTTGCTAAAAGCCAGCTATGACCACAAATGGAATGGATATCCCAATAGGGTGCAAATAGGAGGACCGAGGCAGATTCATGAACAAGCGAAGATAAAAATGTCAGATCACGATATTTGTGGATTTGGCACAGATATCTATGACATTTTGAAAAAGAGTAAATGATATAGTGGCCGTATGTTTATAGTATAGACTCCATATTGTTTGACAAAGTATTCTGAATTTCTTAATACAGCTATCTGGATATGGTTCACCGTTCACGAGATGACACACTTATAATGGATTTTTGTGTTACCTACAAACTTTTTACACAACGCTCGTGATTTTGATAAACCAGTTCATAGTCTTCAGTAAAAGTAGTTCCTCGCGCTAAAAAAATATGAGTTATGCAAATAAATACCGCGAGATAACCCCGAATATTCTATCGAACATTAAAATATTGTTGACATCAATTTTTGGGTCGTAAAAGTCTAAAATATTAAACAATTAGTCTAGTCTCTCTCACGTTGGAGCCTGTTTGTTTATTTATTTCGCAAAAGATAACTTTCTCTTTAATTTACATCTAAGTTACAAGAATGTAATGACCAACTGTTTCTCTTTTAACAAACGCTTCCATATCGTTTAAATAAGTTTAGTAACGCATGCAATATATTTTTTTATTTTGTTAATTTTTATGTGTTCATTCATTTCACAGTCGCGAATTCATGCTCTGTTGCGTCAAACACATCGTTTTGAAAGAAACTTACAACTCGGAATAAATTCACTCAAACGAACTCTCTCTCAGTTTATTGCACATAACTGACATGCATGATGCTTCACAGAGATCTCTCCACCGGCTGACACTCACCCATTGCTTCCTCCATTCAATCCATAGCAGTCATTGATGCCGGCGAGCACGCCGACCACTCCGGCAACTACGGCGACACACCCCGCCCACAGCCCGGCGCCCACCCGCGACAGGGCGGCGCCCTTCACTACGGCCAGCGCCCCGGCACCCACCAGCAGGGCGCCGAGCACCACCTGCCCCAACCCCAGAAACACTACCAGTCGCCTTCGAGTTGGTTCATCACTGCCCGCTTCAACACTCTTAGAACTCACACTCTTGTCTTTGGTCACTTTCTTAACTTTTTTCTGGGGAGTCTTGCATATGAGCTGCTCAGTGGAGTCCTCGGACTTGAGGCTGGAGACGGTGGCCGTGGTGACCCTCACGTCGTAGGTGTCGGCTCTCTCGGCGTCGGCCATATTGTCGGCGCATAACTGTGTGCGCGTGCGCGGCGCTCGGCTCTAGGCAGCGACTGACGCGCATGCGCCTGCACGCGCCGGTGAAAGTCGCGCACCTGTCTGTTGTGTTGTTGTTGTCCACTGTTCATTGATAACAGATTCGGCATCGCGTGATTATGTTTTGTTCCCACAGTTTAGATATGCGTAGGTTTGATCGTGTGTGGACTTGCGAAGATCTCAAAAATCTCACTTGAAGCAGTATAAACTGAAATGAAAATAAAGTTACGTACTTTCAGGATTTCTCGTTTTGCCATTGGTTCCAGATAATTTAGAAGACGACTGTTGTAAAAAATATGCTCATAATTAATTGGCTGATGACGACGATGACTATACCATACCTTCAACTTACTAACAGAAGCCTTCGTCTTATATAGATCACCCACCCCTTCACCCAGTTCACAACAATAAGGTACCTTCCACAAACGATGCAGGATAGCTCACAGTTGTATTCAGCAGATGAGCGTCATACGCGCAGAGAAAGCGGCTCTCACGGAAGTGCTGGACATTACCGGCGCGGGCGCAGGCCGACGGCGGCTGCACCAATCAGATGCAGTGTTTACGTCTGATGCATTGTTGACGACAGGTTAATGCGAGGATCTGAAGGGAACTGTCAGGTCTGGTCAAACTGTATGGATCAAATCAACTTTAGTGAAAGTGTTGTGGTATGTTTCAGGACTGTGCGAAATTTTCCGCATTTGCTACCTACTGCAAAACAGCAGACAAATATGGGAGAGTAGCTTCTTTAGCGTATCTGGCTTAGCGTATTATCATTTTTTTTTTGTGTTTCAGTATTCCTTTCAACTCAACATAATCTATCAATTTGTTTGACAATGCCTGCCAAGAAATATGTAGTACTACTTGAGGTCAACTGCTCCTTTTCCTTTAATCATCAGCTTCCGCGCAATAGTCATCATTATCCAGAAGCAATGGTAATATCATGTTTTATGGCTGGGAATGAGAACCATCTGTGAAAATTATGCTACCGCTACACAACACCTGCATGTGCCTGTGTGTGTGTGTGTGTGTGTGTTTGTGTGCCTGTGTGTGTGTGTTACAACGGTAGGTAAGCGTTGCTTCCCAGATGACAATTCTCATGAGTTATGTGTTAGTAGCGGGAAGTTGTATGCTGAATATTACACTAATGTAGGCTGTCACTAACGAGTTGTAGGTCGTAGGTTTAAACCTTGACAGGCGCTTTACTTTACGTAAATTATTTCATCACCACTGCTCTCAAAATGGTAAAGGGAAACATCGTGAGGAAACCGGCATGTGCTAGAACCAAAAATTTGAAGACATTGTGACATCTACCAACCCGCACTGGGCCGCGTGTCATGGTGGATTACGGCCCACTCCCTCTCACAGAGAGGAGGCCTGTGTCCCAGCAGTGGGAACATTATACGCTGATTATGTGTTGACATTATGGAATGCCAAGCTGATGGATCAAAAACTATAAAAGTTATTAATAAAGCTAATTATTTAAAAAAACTAAAAACCCGACTGCAAAAACATCTCACTGAAAAGAGAAAAACAACAACAAATAATGTATGGGACGTTCTTCTTTTTTATCGACAATGAGCGGCAAATTTTTATATTTCTTAAAAAACTAAACATGTGATTTCTTTATTAAATTATTGCCTCGTTACAGTAGATTTCAAACAAATATAAGACATCGAAGAATTACTAGTAATTTTTGTTTTACTTCAAATTTTGTTGGAATAGTAAAAAAAAATTAACACCTCCGTCACAAAAATGTTTTATTAAAAAAAAAAAAGACACGCCTGCCTTGTCAAAAAGTGAATTAGTGTTGGTATTCAGTTCAAAATCGTTTAGCTTGTTTTTAATTTCTTAGTTAAATTTTTGTAATTCACTTTTTGGCAAGGCAGGCGTGTTTTTTTTTTACTGTTTGCTAGCGACTGACTGGTATTGCCGGGGTGTAGGGACGCATAGCGTCGGCCCGGGGTGGAGGGGGACTATGCTCATGTCTAGTGACCAAGGTATAAAATATTTTTTTATTTAATAATAGAGACATTAAAAATATTTCTTCTTATTAATTTAATAACAACGGTTAAGTAGTTCAGTAAATGTTTTTGCCACAATTGGCGATAAGTCCCCTCTTTGAGGAGTGGCTAGAGAGGCGCCACGTCGCCCTCACCTTCCGCCTGACGCAGGTCCTCACTGGACACGGCAGCTTCGGGAGGTTCCTGTGTCGGATAAGGCGGGAGGAAACGCCCGGGTGTCACCACTGTGTGGATCGCCCGGAGGACACGGACACGAAAAAACACCTCAATTTAACAGGATGCAGTAGCTACCATCTAAAAGTTATAGAGTTGTAGTCCGAGCAGACTATCAGTAGGTATCACCTTAGGAGCACATACAACGTTTGTCGCTAGAATAGAAAAGTAAAACATTTACTTTAGTCACATAACTTTCATGTAGAAACTGTATTAGCATGCCTGCACGTTATCGTGACTCACTCTGGTTAGCTCACCGACCAGTCTTTTACTGTTAAAACATATTTATATAAAACCCTTAAATCGCTAGCTTAGCAAAACCTCAGACTAAATAAAAAACCAAGATATAGCGCTGCGAACAATACAGTGAACCCATGCCAAAACTCCACCTCGCTCTGTGCATACACGCTCGCACGCACACATTAACAACACATTTCAACCAAAGTACACCTCACTAAGTGCACACATGTTTACAAAACCGGCTTCACGTCACTGTTAACAGCGCTGTCTTGGTTTTTTAATTTGGTCTGAGAGCAAAACTAGCTAAATCGGAAGGCCACTTCCCATAATTGACAATCAAATTCTAGTCTGGTCGCAATCTCATATCAGCGACAATCATTATTTCAATAACTTGTCATAAATGTTGGGAAATTAGAGATGTTTGACAGATTAAGACAGATTAGATTGTGAACGTTCATAAACCACCGGCCAAGTGCGCGTCGAACCACGCGCTACGAAGAGTTCCGTAGTTGGGAAGAATTTATCCCAAGAACAAACTTAATTTTGTAGTTGAAAAGTATGTTCCCATATCATCCAACTGCAAATGTAAGTTTACATAATACATATAAATATCCCACTGCTGGGACACAGGCCTCCTCTCTGAGAGAGGGAATGGGCCGTAATCCATCACGCGGGGCCAGTGCGGGTTGGTAGATGTCACATGTCTACGAATTTTTTGGTTCTAGGACATGTCAGTTTCCTCACGATGTTTTCCTTCACCGTTTTTGAGAGCAGTGGTGATGAAATAATTTACACAAAGTAAAGCGACTGTCTGGGTTCGAACCTACGCCCTACAACTCGTAAGTCGCGGCCGTTACCACTGGGCCACTCGCACAATATTGAGAGATTTACCTTGTTATTTTAACACTTGTTATTTAGACTTTTTATAGGTTTTCCTGTAATCTACATACAATTATTTTCTGTATTTTTTTCAAAATGTTAGGCTCAATAGTTTCGGAGATAAGGGGGGGGGGGGGGGCGCGATGTCTCTTATTCTTCTTGTTCTGTCATTTATCTTCTTAAATACTTATTTTAAAATTAGAAAAATTATATATTTGAGACCCTATTTTTCACACGGTACAGTTCGCAAAACTTTTTTTTTCTAATTTGCCCCCAAAAGTAATTCTTATAATAAAAATTAATTTGTTTACTATACACGTCCATGTTTGGGTCTCAGAAATTCATACGTGTACCTTGTGTATTTCAGCTTAATCGGTCCAGTAGATTCGGAGCAAATCGACTGTGACAGACGGACACACGAGTGATCCTATAAGGGTTCCGTGTTTTCCTTTTGAGGGACGGAACCCTAAAAATAAACAAAAGGAGTAATTAATGAAGTATTTTAAACTGTCGAAGTAAGCGGTAATCTCAGAGTATGTGCTTTATGTCAAAGTTATTTCTGAAAGGTCCTTTAAGTAAGTAGGTATAATTCAGAGTGTCAACATCGTGTTAGGAAGATAAACTAAGTGAGTACGATTATTATACAGGGTTTTTTTTACCAGCGCGCAATGTTTTGTTGGTGGTTCAGTATCGGTAATAGGTTATATTGAACAAATATTTATTATAAATATTATTTGTTAAAAAAAACCTTTTAACCCTACTTTTTTTAGTAAATAAAGAACATAAAAATGATCAGTATGAAGACAAAATAAACACAGCCGTAGTAGCCATATTAGAATGGTTTGAGCAAAATAATTTATGTGTTAATGTTTCCAAAACCAAATATAATAATTTCTGTAACTACAAAATGACAAATGAAACAATGAAAATTATTGGACATGATAATGAAATTGAAGAAGTAGACTGTACAAATTTTTTAGGAATAGTAGGTAATTGATAAAAATTGCAATTGGAAAAAACATATAGAAAATTTATGCAACAGGCTGAACCGCTTTGCATTTGCATTAAGGAACCTAAAGAAAACCGTTAGAATAAATGCTGTTCTTTTATAGGCTAAAATTCATTGATATGTCTCATCTGAGTTAAGATACGGCATAATAATATGGGGTAACTCTACGGAAAGTGAAAGGGCTTTTATTGTGCAAAAGAAATGCATACGAGCAGTGTTTGGTGCAGGTCCACTAGAATCTTGCAAACCCCTATTAAAAGAGCATACATTATTCACTTTAGCGTGCTTATACATACTAGATATGGGATTGTTTGTAAAAAAATTCCTAATCTATTTAGTAAAGCGGATAGCGAAAATATTTATAAAATGGATAAAAACTGTAGGGAACCAACCAAATTGGCAATGCCTAGGTGTAGAACAGCATTCTGTCATAAAAACACACATCGGATGGCAATAAAGATATTTAATAAAATTCCTAAGGAAATAAGAGAACCGTCAACGAATTTATTCCTTAATAAACTCAGAGCATGGCTTATTGAAAACTGTTTTTATACTGTAAATGAATTTATGAATTATAATAAGAAATATGCACAGAAATGAAATGAATAATTTGATGAATAATATAATTAATTTTGACATTTATTTTATTAATTTTATTCTTTTGTAATTATATTATTCAAAACATTTTTTTTTGTCATTGACTTTGTAATTTTATAAATTGACATTAATTTCAATTATTTCGTTGACATAATTTAATTACTGTAATTAGTAATATTGTGTATTAATTTAGAATCATGGCCATGTCCAAAAATTTGCATGCTGAACTTAGTAGGCGGAATATGTAGAACTATTTATTGTATTTTAAGATCTGTACAACACCATATTTCAAGCAAATAAATTATAATTATTATTATTATCTTTTTTGTCCTTACATATCTCGGGACCATGGGGTCACCTTTGGAAGGCGTACGAGGGGCCGAAGTCAACTCGCAGAGGCCCCTTGGACATTGTAATGGGATGAGGCACCGACCGACGATTATCCCTGTTTGCTCTATGAAGGTGCACCCAAGGACAACCCCCGGTTGATGCAGGACTATTGCAGAACATGGGAACAAAACATATTGGGCTATGGGTTTGGGAGGCTATAGTGTATCGGTTTCCTAAGACTATAGAAAGGCTATGGCCCCTACCTGACCAATGCTTTATATAAAATACACCGATAAAATGGCAGGGAGTGACTTGCACACTCAATAATGGGCCCCCGAAAACGGCCGCTAGCACATAGTGACAAGGGGGCAACACTTCCTGAGGTGCTTGAGGAGTGGAGAGGTATTCCACGGCTATCAGGACAATCCCGGAAGTACGGTCAAGATCCCTACCAGCATCTTACTGGAATACTTCCTTCCTCCGAGCACGTTTGCTCTTGCGAATCTCCACTCAAGCCGGCCAATAAAGGCAAGAATGAGGTGGGAGCTCTGTTCCTCGTCAGTGTTCACGCCAGCCGGCCAATAAAGGCAAGCCAGAGATGAGGAAGAAGACTTCTTCCGAGAGATAGGGTCCGTGTGGTCGCTACTGCCCAACAGCTCGCCACATGCTGCCCTGCGGGTTTCTGTATCTCTCTTGGTTTGGCTCCTTACCCTAGACCCGTTCCGGCAAAGTAAACTCTACCGGCACAGACCTGGAGTTTGGAGCGCGCAAGCCCCACCACGACGTCAACGTAGAGATACGGCGGTGGGGTTATTATTATTATTATTACGCCGGCAAATCGAGCGAGCGCACGGCTGTTTAGGTACCTTCGAGCGCACGGCTGTTTAGGTACCTTCGAGCGCACGGCTGTTTAGGTACCTTCGAGCGCACGGCTGTTTAGGTACCTTCGCGCGTTCCGCTACACCGTGCGCCCGCGCCGCGCCGGCCGCTCCGGTCGGCAAGTCACCATCAAATTTAAAAGTTTCAAATTCACGATAACTTATTTTTTTGTACTAAGACATATAAAAATAAAATATGTTTAATAAAAGTCGCATAAGTTTAATTTGTCTTCCTATATTATGACAGTAAGATCTGGGGTTCTAAAAAGGTCGCTTTGGCAGAATCATAATAGGATAATATTATGAATCATATCACTATACCTGACAGCAATGCATTCATAGCCTAAGAGCCTCCAGTGATGATCACAGACAGATCTATGATAGGAGCACAGTGATTATTGTCGTGACACTCTAATAGACTTCCGGAAAAGTGACGTGATGACGTGTAGCATTTAGACTGGATCCCATTCATTCAGCACACATATTATGTACGTACCTACATGCAAAATACAGTTTAAGAATATTATTTACTTGAGTACGAATATATTAGTTTAGATTGCAATCCGGAAAACGGATCCGGTAATCCGGCGGATCCGCCATCATTAAACGTTTACCAGATCCAGTGCCAATATACCGGATCCGGTAACCCGATCCGATGATAGCAATTTTTGGAAAAATAATAGCGCAGTGGAATGAGTAGGTATGTTAAATCCGTTACACGTGATGTACATGTGTGGTGGCTTGGTAATATAAGCTCATTATTGTGATAATTGTGCCATTCAATGCATCAAATCGTGATGGTGTCCGTCATAAACATAAGACTTGTTAGTTAGCATTCTCAAATACTTTAATATTATTGTGATCTCAATTCTTATCTCAGTAAATTACGCAAGGTTAATTACGAGTATATTAGATTTTATAAAGTTACTTACTAAAATAATTGATATATCTGGGAAAGTGAAATCTAGAAAGACTGAGCCACTCGTTACGTCGTTAAAATGTTACTAGTTACCTAAACTACTAGATTTTAATTGTTTGCTCGTTGTCTAATCTTACTTAACATTGGAAATAAAGTTGGGGCAGGAACCTTAACCGTTGTCGTTACAAGAAAATTTGTTGAGACTGTCCTTAACTTTATGAGATATTATCTGTATTCACAGATTTCGAAAAAAATGTAGTCATTAAGAAAAAAAACGGGGTCGATTGGAAAAAAAAGCAAAAAAAGGTTTTTGTGAAAACTGCCCATTTTCTTGCTGACTGTACATTTTTTTCAAAATCTGTGAATGCAGATCTAAATGTCTTAAAAAGTTAAGGACGGTCTCCTAAGACCGTTTTCCTGTAGCTACAACAATTAAGGTAGCTGCCCTTATTGCCCCGTCTCAAAAATACATCCTGTATATATGTTTTTTTTATAAACTTCCTATAATAAGTACAATACTCGAAAAATTCACTAACAGTTCAGAAGCGAAAATCATCCTGATTACATCGATCCGGACTGATCCGGCCGGATCCGCCCGGATCGACGGAAATCTGAAATTGACTGCAATCTCTACCTACATTATAATAATATACTCGGCAGTAGGCCACTGGTCTGTCTCAACAACCCACTGACTGACTTCCTCTCCTGTCGTACAGTAATAACACAAACCTAGTACCTATCTACCGGATACAGCTACTTACCGTTACAGTTACCACCAGCTGTCTTACGCCTCCTTGTCTCTGCCCGCACTTCCGGCCGTCCGCGCCGGAAGCTGTAAAACTAAAGGGGCGCGTGCGCATATAAACGCAGGTGCATTAGAAAGTAAAGGAACATGTCGGATTAGAAGGTTGTGGTGACATTTTTTGTGGTTTGTTAGATTTCAGCTGTTTTGGGTATCGCCTTTAAATAATTTAGAACGTTTTTGCTAAAGAAATTCTTAACGGGTTCTATAACAAAACCAAATATTGTTCTTGTAAGATCACCCCAGCAATAGCGCCCAGGCCATGTCCCGGGGCTCGGGGACCAGTCTACCAGAAATATAAATATTTTATTTCACATCTGTCAAGCCCCGCGCGACACCGAGTCGGTGTCAAACAATAGAAAATCAATTGTGTCTCATTAGCTGTCCTTGACCGACGTACGTGGGCACTTATGAAACGTCAGAAGCTAGGTGCACGGTTCCAGTTGGTCGTTTCCTATGGAGAAGAGCCGGCAAGAAACTCAAGGGTAATTCTACTAAATATAATTGACTTTTACAATATTTTCAAATGACAATGTTAATAGGTACGGTTGGAGAGTGTAGGCGTGTCAACAAGTTCCAGGTACTTAACGAAATAGAAAATGTGCAATCCTAGACCCAGGCACATGACATCACCACCCACATTCTGTTCACTTTCGGCCTGTTATTCGGTTTGCATTCGTTTCCTCGCGCGACATTATTTTCACCTACCATTTGAGGATGGCTGCGAATGGGTTGAGTGAAATGCAGGTGCATTCATGTCCGGCGTTGAATGTGCCCACATTTCTTTGTCATGGCCAGATCTTGTGTATTGTTTAAACTGCGGTCGCTAGCGTGGCCTGACGCTTATATTATAGCGTATGGGATGCTCATGGGTAACGGCTTTGTTTGAGTCCGAAAGTAATCGGGCGTTCCCGAAATATACACTGAAGTAAACGCAGTCAGTATCTTTGTCTATTTAAACGTCATCGTACTTGCAGCGCTTACCACCTCGCACGTACAACATCACCTATTCATGCAATCATATTTTTATGATACAATCTCATCGCCCATTCAAGTCACATGGTAACGTGTCAAGTTACGTTGGCGTTACATCGCGTTGCATTCCCTCGCCTGTGATGGGGAGAAACGATAACCTTACTAGTCTGTAAGAATTAGGTGCTGGTAACGTAATCTTATTTGAATATTCTTAATCAGTTATACATAGTTAGAATATTAATTGAGGTGTGAAAGAGGGAAGTTTATGTGACGCTTATGACACAACATCTCACTTCTCCAAGAGTTCTATCGGGTGCACCAGCACCCTAATTGCATAACACCCTATCAACCACAATCTGAATTATTTTGAAGTATATTGCAAATCCATTGCTTCATGTGTTCGAACAAATTGTCTGCTCAACAACGTAACTAACGCAATGTTGTTGTTGAGTGAAACCCATTGCTACTGATAGTGTGTGACGCCACTACGCCGCTGGTTTGTCTCGCGAAATGCTTTAGATTAGACTATCCAGACAGACATCTAGAAGTGTCGAGTACCTGTACATAATCAGCCTATAATGTTCCCACTGATGGGACACAGGCCTCCTCTCTGTGAGAGGGAGTGGGCCGTAATCACCACGCGTGCCCAGTGCGGGTTGGTAGATGACACATGTCTTCGAATTTTTGGTTCTAGGACATGCCGGTTTCCGCACTTTTAGAGAGCAGTGGTGATGAAATAATTTATACAAAGTAAAGCGCCTGTCCGGGTGAGAACCTACGCCCTACAACTCGTAAGTCGCGGCCGTTACCACTGGGCCACCACTGCTCGAGTACCTATGTACTTTATTGTTTCAAATTAAATTATAAGATAATAATCATACATAATATCAACTTAAAAACATCCTCTGCTGGATATAGACCTCCCCTGAGTTGCCAGTGATGGCATTAAAACGCGATGGCTCACAATGAGCCTAGAAGGCTCTGCCTCTCAACCCCAAGATAAAGTTCATAAGTTGCATTGTAAATAAATACATTCTATATAGTAATCCGATAAGACATTGAAGCAATATAAACATGATCATTATGTAACTATACATCGACCTCTATGTACTCATGCCACATCCGGATACATACAAGTATGTTTACACTACACACTACATACAGGGAGGGCGAACATTACGCAATGATCAAGTCGAAAGTATCAATTATAACATCAATCCTAGTGATTGATGTTATAATTGATACTTTCGACTACCTAATATGTTTATTGTAACCTGTTGTCACATACTGCACAGTTCTATCGTTAGAATATTAATATTAGTACAATTAAAATCAAAAGTCATTTATTCAAATTACGCTGAGATTCAGGACTTTTCGAACGTCAAAATTACATAAGACAGTCCCTCAGAACGCCCGCCCTTCACCACTTCCTAGTGCTTTAGCTGGGAAGAAAAAGTGGCGCAACAAACTCTCCCCAATAATGTTCAGGTACCATTTCGTAGCGGTGTAGGTACATAAGAAAAACTAGTTTTTTATTCATTGGTTAAATACAGTTTTCATTCAAAGTATAATAAGGACGTGGCCTGGTAGGAACAAGACATACCTACTAACTGGTTAAAAAAAAAAAATATACAACATAATCAGCCTATAACGTTCCCACTGGTGGGACACAGGCCTCCTCTCTGTGAGAGGGAGTGGGCCGTAATCCACCAAGCGGGCCCAGTGCGGGTTGGTAAAAAAAAATATTTTGGTCCAAATGTTATTTTTATTATTTTTTTTTTACAGTAGATATAATTATATTTATTTACATAACCAAATTACAAGATGAATATTAACATTAACTAAATTAAATTAAAACTAAGTTAAGTCTAAAAAAGGTCCTCGGCGCATTGTACCGAGTATGCTGGCGGCATTTCCTCGCTGAATTGCAATGCTGATGCGTTGCGCGAGAAAGCCGCCAGCTTTTCGGTCACCAGTTACATCAACTAGACGTTTCACGGTTTCCGCAAATAACTTATGCGCACTGGGACCCCATGGACCGAGGGTCTCGACGCCTGCATTTCATCATTTTAAAATTCATATTTATATCTATTCAACGAATCGTCACAATTTACTTATTATTATTACTACAGTACAGGTACTCGCAGTATGTAAGACATGTAAGTATATTAACCTTTTGACCGCCACAGTCATGTACAGATGACAGACCAAAATGTGCCCAGCACCACGGTTACGTCATGAAAGATTTTAAGGAATAATTCATAGTTTGGCGCCGAGAGGGGCACGTTTTTACTTTTTTGACATGGCGTTCAATAGGTTAAACAATACGTACTTGTCTAGGTGTTACCTACATCAAAACATGTTTTCGTCACATTTTTATAATTTTCAACTTTTCTAATAATAATACCTAAAACTTCTACTCTTCTCTATATCAATTGTCGACTCCGTAAGTGTTCTTGATGAAGTGCGCGGCCTTCTCCGCCACCATGACGACGGGCGCATTGGTGTTCCCGCGGGTGACGGCCGGCATGGCGCTGGCGTCGACCACGCGCAAGCCGCGCACGCCGCGCACGCGCAGCGCCGCGTCCAGCACAGCGCCCAGCGCGCACGTGCCCACCGCGTGCCATGCCGTCGCCGCCAGCTCGCGCACCTGGCACCTTAGCACCTCGTTCTCCTCCAAACTCTTACAACTGTCTGGAGTCAAGTCCACCACATGAGCACCTTTCTCCTTGAAATATATCGTATTAACCAATGACAGAGCCACTTTAACAGCTTCGGGATACTCCTCCATATCGGCAACATTGTTAAAAGTACCAGAGTATATCAGATGATCGTCCATCGGGTCCTTGGACGTCAGTGTCACCTTGCCTCGTGACTGCGGCTTCAGCAACACCACGGCAAGTGCTATGATTTCGTTCTGCTCGCTCTCCTTCATTAGCTTCATACAAGTTTCATTCTTGTACCCGATGCTTCGCATGCACGCATCATAAGATAACTGTCCTTGAGGGAAGCATGAAGGGTAAATTGCAAAATATGGTATGTTCGGGTCTCTGTTCTTCTGAGGCAGATATATACCTATACTGTCGGAATAAGACAGCTTCCCTGAGCCATCATGTAGGTATTTGATCACTTCGAAGGCGAGATCTCGTTCATTTTGCGGACAAGTCCCGTTTCCTGTGGCGATGTAGAACAGCGCCATGACGTGATCGTTCAGACCCTCGCCTACCGGCAGATCTTGAACCACCTCTATTCCGAACTCGTCGAGGCAAGCCTTTGGCCCGATGCCCGACAGCAACAACAGCTTCGGAGTGTTGAAAGTCCCGGCTGATACAATGACCTCTTTGTTGGCAAAGAAGGACAATTCTTCTCCATTCGAGAGAGCATTGACACCGACCGCTGAGTTGTTCTCTATCAAAATCTTCGTCACTAACGTGTCTTTTAACACGTGGAGGTTGTTGCTCTGAACTTTATTCAGCAAAGCAGTTAACGAGCTGGCTCTCCGTCCATCTCTAATGGTGTGCGAGAACCTGCCGGCTCCTATCTTGTAAGGGTACGTCATGTCATCCACTATGTTGAAGCCTAATTCTTCAAAGGCCTTCAGCAGCTTTGTGTTAGGGCTATCTGGTACATCGATGCCTGATACTTCAATTTCACCGTGTGTTCCGTGATACTGCATGAGCTCGCTGTTGTTGACGATCCTGGGGTCGGTCATCTGTTCGGTCTTCATGAAGTAGGACTAGTCTTCATAACTGGACCAACGTACTTAAGAGTACGTTGGTCCAGTTCCAGGCGTTTCCTACGATGTCCGCCCACTCGTAGTAGTCTGAGGGGTGTCCGCGCGAGTACACCATGTGGTTGAGGCTGCCGCAGCCGCCCAGCATCCTACCGCGTGGTTGCTTCTTCCGGCCGCCCGCCAGTGACTGGCTCGTGTAGCCGTCGTCCACCGTCGTGAAGTTCCAGTCGTAAGGGGACTCTGTGAGAGTTGAGCAGAAACCTGGTATCTAGAATATGATTTTAAAGAAATTAGATCATTATAATGTCTTGTTCATTTAGGTTTTTGATGCACATGCTAATGCTTGAGTACAGAAAAACTCTAGTTGGTAATTTACTATCGTGGCATAATAACAATAAGGCATAATCGTATTATTGAAACGTCTAGTAGATGTAACTGGTGACCGAAAAGCTGGCGGCTTTCTCGCGCAACGCATCAGCATTGCAATTCAGCGAGGAAATGCCGCCAGCATCCTCGGTACAATGCCCCGAGGGCCTTTTTTAAGCCTAACTTAGTTTTAATTTAATTTAGTTAATGTTAATAATCATCTTGTAATTTGGTTATGTAAATAAATGATATTATAGGCATAATCAGCCTATAATGTTCCCACTGCTGGGACACCGGCCTCCTCTCTGTGAGAGGCGGTGCACCCTAATCCACCACGTGGGCCCAGTGTGGGTTGGTGGATGTCACATGTCTTCGAATTTTTGGTTCTAGGACATACCGGTTTCCTCACGATGTTTTCCTTCACCGTTTTGAGAGCAGTGGTGATGAAATGGAATACACAAAGTGAAGTGCCTGGCTGGGTTCGAACTCACGACTTACAAATTTGTAAGTCGGGGCCGATACCACTCAAAGTCAAAGTCAAATTATTTATTTCAAATTGGCACATAAAAGGCATTTTTGAACGTCAAGATTTACAAAAAGATTGAATTGATTCTAGTTGCCCCTTTCAAAAGGTAGTTTCGTATGGAGAAGAATGGGCAAGAAACTCCACCGTTACTCTTTTAAAATGTTTTACAATATTTTGTATAGGTACATTATATAAATATGTGTGAAGACGATGCACCTAGAATAAAATTACTATACCAAAATTGGTAAAAGAAAGAATAAAAAATGAAGCAATGGCAGATAAATTAATTATGTGATAGATACCTACATGCTCATATTTACAAACATTGTAAAAGTATACGTTTTCCTAATAATAATAATAAATAAAGTAATAGGTCAGTGTGTGAGTTAAAGTAATCACCGAATTGAAATTCAACATTGATTTATTATTTGTATCAAATAATAAATTGGGCGATTAAAATAGCAACCAGTTTGATTTTGTCTAGAGGCCACTGGGCCACCACTGCTCCTTCCTGCTCACCCCTCCTGCTCCCCCAAATTTAATAAATAATTGTAGGTAGAAATAAGTTGTTGATTTGTCAGATAGTCGGAAGTACGCCTTGCGGTCATTATGAATTGGATCGTTAGGCCTATACATGCACACTAATATTATAAATTATGCGAAAGTGAGTTGCTTTCACGCTAAAACGGCTGAACGGATTTGTATGAAATTTAGGAATTTGCATTTGGCACCTTAATTTAGGTCATGTTCTACCCATGTGCCAAACATCGGAATAAAAAATGTAATTTTATCGGGATAAAAAGTATCCTATGTCCTATCATAGGATACTTTTTATCCCGATATTCCCTCGGGATCGAAACTTTCGCGGGTGAAACCACGGGGCGCAGCTAGTATAATATAAATCCTAACCCTAAAGATACTTACAATGCTCTCCTGCGGCGGGTCGTGGCCAGCCTCCAGCAGCAGCACGGTGAAGCGTGGCTCCTCCGCCAGCCGCGCCGCCAGCGCAGACCCCGCCGTGCCACCACCCACGATGATGAAGTCAAAGGACGACCCATCTGCACTTCAAACTCAAAGCATTTATTTCAAATAAACCATTTACCATTGATTTAAAAGAGTCTCCATGGAGTTGTAACTGACTGACTACTTGAAAATTCTAAAAAGTCAGGCACTTTTCAGAATTTTCAAGTAGTCGGTCAGTTACAAACATTTGCTCATTCCAAAGCGTAGCAGGTTCCTATTGAGAAGAAAGAGCCAGAGCCCAGAAACTCCATGGAGACTCTTTTAAATCAAAATATTGATACAAAATATTGGTGTCATCATCCATGATGAACCTATACGTACGATATCATAAGTTTAAGAACGATGTAGAAAGACGTGCACGACAAAAGCTTCCAAAGCAAAAAGTAAACAAAAAAATAAACAAAACAAAAAAACTGACAGCGAAGATATGAGCAGTCCCAGCTGACGGTGGCGGCGCCCGTTCACGAACACGACGCATGGGTCAGGTGGACCAGCGCCAGCATCATTCATATTACTTTGCATTCAAGACCAATGTTATAAAGGGGCGAACCTATTGCCATTTAACGAACTCAAAACCAGGAGAGAAATTCATGATAGAAAAAAACCTGGTAAAGTATTAATTTTTTATAGGTACCTTGCCTGACATGGAAATCGAATCCACTTGGCTAGTAGACGAACAAGTCAGTCAAAAATCTGCGTAAATATGAAAGAAAGAAATAACGTTTTTGGTTTATTTACAGTACAAGGACAAGGAACACATACTAATGTAACTCATTTATTCAATATTTAAATGACCAACTTTATTTGTTAACCACCTACAGCGACAATATACAATATTCTATTCTATTCTATAAATTAATAACAATACGTACTGATGACATCCGCTTGTCCGGGGTAGGGTACCTGCAGTAGACATTGCGAGGCTGCGAAGAACTGCAGCGCAGCCGCCACCGCCGCGCCAGCCGGGCCGGTGCTCGCGCATTCACCCAACGAGTAGCACATCCTTGTTGGAAGTAACAACTCAAATTTTGTTCATCATAGGTCATCAGCGGGAGCAGAGAGCGTTGTCGGTACTGAGCCTATTGTAAGTCTTTTTTGGCTAGACGTACGCAAAGATCGTACAACGCTCTCCGCGTCCAGTATAATAACGCGTTCAGGATGCTGGTGGGGCTGCCCTGCTTCTGTAGGGCGTCGGGGATGTTCGCAGATGCGCATGTAGATTGTTTCTACACAATCATGCGCAAAAGGTACGCTTCCGTTGTGCGCGGGGTGTGGAGCAGCTCTAACAGTCATGTCTGTAATAGTCTATAGCTCTATCATCGAAACCATTGCACCCTATTTAGCTTTCATATTTAAAACTAGTGTTGACCAAGGAGTCTTTACGCATCTTATAAAACACAGTAAAGTAGTTCCTTTGTTCAAATCCGATAGTGTTGTATGTGATAGTAAAGAACTTAACAATTATAGGTCTGTGTCAGTTCTGCCAGTTTTCAGTAAGGTGTTAGAAAAGTTGATACTCAATCAAATGTTACGTCACTTGAATAAAAATCCATCTTTTATGAACAACAGTACGGTTTCACCAAAGGGCGTTGTACGGCTGAAGACTGACGCCGGTGTCACCTTAATAAAGAACATTTTTAACGCCTGGGAAGAAGCACAGGATGCCATTGGAATCTTTTACGACGTCTCTAAGGCGTTCAAAGGCGTAAACCATGAGACAGTTCTGCTGAAACTAGAGCACTATGGACTTAGAAATACAGCTCTTGATTGACTAAGATCATACCTAAAAGATAGAAAGGTTAAAGTTCAAATAAACGGCGTAAACTCATTGGGGTCTGAAATGTCAATGGGCTTTCCTAAGGGGTCGATATTGGGCCCATTCCTCTTTTTAGTTTACATTAATGATTTAACCCAATTACTTCAAAATCAACCGAAGGTGGTGTTATTTGCAGATGACACATCATTGATCTTTAAAATAGACCGACGATCACGAAATCTTGACGACGTGAATAACTGTATTCTTCAGGTCCTAGATTGGTTTACGGTAAATAATTTGGTACTAAATAAAAAAAAAACCAAATTGATTAGATTTAAATTACCTAATGTCAGAAGTAGCGAATGTGATCTCATATTAAATGGAGAAAAACTGGAATTTATTAATCAAACGGTTTCCCTAGGAATCACTCTAGACGAGAAACTACAATGGGGACCACATATAAAATCTCGTGCGGGGCGGCTCAGCTCGGCAGCTTATGCTGTTAGAAAGATAAGACAGTTGACAGATATAGAAACCGCGCGTTTGGTCTATTTATGGTATGGCAATTTTCTGGGAGTCGGGCTTTTGACATTGAATCCATCTTTATTTTGCAAAAGAGAGCTGTCAGAGCCGTTTAATAATCTACGTCGTCGCCGTGAATCTCTTAGGGAACAATTTAAGAAGATTAATATTATGACGGTACCTTGGCAATTCATTTATGAAAATATCATGTATGTAAGAAAAAATCGACATCTTTTTAATAAATCAAGTGATAGACATATTTTTAACACTAGAAATAAAGATAAAATAGATCAACCTTTTTTCAGATTATCTAAAGTACAGTCAACGTCTAGAAGTCCACTTACACCGCAATGACCATTATCGCCTGCGCTATACTCGTACGGGCTGCGGTGCCTATACACACATACGCATATTTATCCTTGTGAGTGATGTTCCAACGCTAAAAAATTAACATGTCGTGTAGCATCGCTACGAGTAGTTATAGATGTGGTCAATGCTAGACAAGGATGACAATATCAGTAACTTGTTTTTTTATCGCCATCTGATTATTTTTTTCATACTAATGCAAAATTTTGACAAGTAAACATTAGCTAGATCGGTAACGAGGCTGTACTCGCTAATGTGATCGGGATAGATGAGTTCGAATCCGAGTTGGATCAAGTTTGTTTGATGTTTTATATAATTATTATTATTTGTATGTTTTAGTAATTTATTTTTGTAAATTACTTTGAACAAAAAGATATTAATAACAATAAATATATTATAAAGGTAATTTATTATTATAATATGATAATAAATGAAACAAATTTTGATATGGTAACATTGTAATATTATTTATCTAAAAGAAATCTTTTACACTTACTTATGTTATTATTATAAGTAGTATTGAAGATTAAAAAACACATTTTAGGTTACATATAGATATTATGAAAATTCTGATATCATTTAAGAGGTTATAGCTTAATTATTTATTTTCTCAATGAAAAGAGGATTGAAACTTAACCTCAATATTACAATAATATAAATACTAATGTGTTAAAGTTACGGCCACTATATCTACTGACACAAAGTTACCCTACCTGTTAAGGATTTTTAATATTTCGTGTGACCTCCGTTAGCCTCGACACAGCTAATGAGACGTCGACGCATCGACGCCACAATATTTGCACAGATATTTGTGCCGCGCAAACTATCCCATAACTGCATGCAATGGGATTTGAGTAGCTCAGGGCATCTCTCGTCCCGAGCTTCCCATCTTTGCACCATTAAACCCCATATATGGAGTATATCTGGAGTCCCACAAGGTTCACATCTGGGGCCTATATTGTTTATCTACTTTATTAATGACTTTCCCCGCTGTTTGCGGCACTCCACGATTTTTATGTATGCGGATGACCTAAAGTTTCTTAGAATAATTAAATCTGATAGAGACTCCTCGCTTTTACAGTTGGACCTTAATAGTCTCATCCGATGGTGCAAATATAATGAAATGCATTTGAACTCAATGAAATGTTACCATGTGAAGTATACAAGAAAAAATAATCATATAGAGACAGTATATTACATTAATGAGGACAGGGTTAATGAAGTGGACACTATACGTGACCTTGGAGTTTTGTTTGACCAAAAATTAACCTTTGTGCCACACTTAGATCATGTTGTTAAAAAGGCGTCAAAAATGTTGGGGTTTGTCATAAGACAGAGTAAAGGTTTTCGACAAAGTAAAACAAAAATTTTACTTTATTATAGTTTGGTACGTAGCATATTAGAATACTGTAGTGTGGTGTGGCGGCCACACTATGCTACTCACAGTTTGCGTATAGAGCGCGTCCAAAAACGCTTTGCTTGGCATTTAGCTCTTTCTGTTGGTATAGCAAAAAAATCGCCTTCTTACAAAGACAGATTAAAAATCTTCAACATACACACCTTAGAAGAGCGAAGGCGTTTAAACGACGCAATGTTTGCCTGTAAAATTTTGAAAGGAAATATTGACTCACCGCCGCTGCTCGCACTTATAAACTTTCGTGCTCCTTCAAGAATTCCACGTAAACCCATAACTCCACTTCGTCCTCCACAGAGAAGAACGGTGTTGGGATCTAACTCTCCATGCGCTAGGTTCTGTAGGGTTTTGAACAGTTGCAGCGATCTAATCGATTTCCACTTTGATTCTCTGACTAAGCAGAAATCTAAAATCTTGAGTTGTTTATCAGAGGTGATGTAAAGCATCCATTATTTTGTTACTTACATAATTTTAGGAATCTAATTCAAAACTAAGTCTTTATTTAGAGTACATATTTTTTCTTTAGTTTTAAGTAGGCTTGTAGACTGTAAATGCACCTAGGCTTACAAATTAGCATAATTTTAGTTCATGTGGTGTTTACCTTTAAGTAATTGTTACACTGTTCAAAGTTTTTAATTGTTATTTTTATCAAGATGTTAGTGTAAACAATTGTTGGTGAACCAAATAAATAAATAAATAAATAAATAAATATATTTTCTATGGGGTTTAAGTCAGGGGACCGAGCTGGCCAAGGAATAACTTTAATTTCCGGATGATTGCTAAACCATTCCCGAACAATGCTGGCACGGTGAATAGGACAATTGTCTTGCACAAAACTTATTTCGTTTAAGTCTTCTGCGGGGTAGATATTACGCACCGTAGGCAACATTACATCGTTCAACACTTCCACATAGTTGACACTGTTGGGTCGCGTCGATATAAAACTTAATTCACCGGGCCCTTGAGCACTTATCCACCCCCACATGTTCACACTAATTCTGCCTGACTCCGTATTTGGTCTGACATTGCTATCAGACCAACGCGTGTTATTTTTACGCCACAAATGCAGCCTTCCTTTTTGGCACGATTTAAAAGATTTTTCGTCGGTGAATATTGTCGTCTCCCAATCAAAGTCCAAATATTCCCAGGCAAAACTTAACCTCTCCTCTTTATGCCGTTGCGTTCAAAACGGTTTTTTAGCTGGCGTTCGGTGATGAAGCCCTTTGGCATGGAGTATGCGGTGAACGGTGCGTACTGATGTGCCGAACTCATCGGCAAAACGCCTTGTTGGGATGAAACCATTCGTCTCATATTCAGCTACCATATAACGTCGCTGAGGCTGGCTAATAAGAGATGGTCTTCCACTCCTCTCACGACTCTTCAGGCTACCTTCTTTCTCAAATCTCTTCAACAAACGCCTAACAGTCTCTCTCTAAAAAAAAATCTATATTAAACACTTGCAAGAAGCGATTAATCTACCATTATATTTTGTAGGTATCATCACATAAAATAAAAAAAAAAACTTACGCATAAGCCAGTTTCATTCGATATTTGAGATATATTAAGGTCATTTGAATATAGGGCCACAATATTTGCCTTGGCTTCAATACTAATATTAGCCTGCATATAGGAATTCAGAAGAATACTAAAATAGCAACAACAAGATAACACAAACGCTCGTAACTATGTTCACCAACCAACAACAGCGAATAGTGGAATAATTTATGTGAACTAGTAAAGTAGTTAAAATATGAGGGTAGATTTGAAACAAAGTGAACTTATTTTGTTTCAAATCTACCCTCATATTTTAATAACTACGCTAAGATTGAAAATAATTGTAAAACGAAAGAATCTTCGTTTAGTTGTGGAATAAACATATTTGTTATTAGCAACTCGGCATTCTTATTTCATAAAAAATATTTTCATGTTTGATGTGAGATTTGAACCCAAACGTTTGCTATGCGAGGCACAGTTCTAACCACTTTGGGCACCATAACGCTTACGAAATTTATTGAAATTTGTAATAACAATCATAAGCGGGCAACAAGATGCCAATGTGTAGTGTTGTCAAACGTTCTTATAGAAGAAGGTCATAAGTACAACTAATATTGCTATTCCATAGTTCTGTGAGATTGCTAGTCGACTTCTGACTGTTTCTGTACATCTTTTATGGGGTACTGTGTCAAAAGTTACAACAAAATACCTTGTGATATATTTTTTTTTTTTTTTTTTTTTTTTTTTATTTGTGATGGGTTTGCTCTTGACTTTAGTCTATGCCAGAGGCGACAGAAACAAAGTCGACGATGGAGCGAGCTTACCCAGAAGAAGCCTGTTCACTCTCACTTTGAAGAGATTAGGGTTATATGCGTTCGGAAACACAGACGCAGGCAGAGAGTTCCATTCCTTTGCTGTGCGCATTATAAAAGAAGTTTGGAAACGCTTAGTGCGAGTTGGTGGGATAGCCACCAAGAAGGGATGGTAACCTGAAGTGCGCCTAGATGACCGATAATAGAAGGGGGCCGGTGGAATGAGGTCGTGGAGTTCCTGAGCACACTCTCCGAAGTACAATCTATAGAAGACCGACAAGCAGGCAACCTTGCGACGATGGGCCAAACTGTGAAGCTTGGCATCCACCAGATTTACGTCGCCAATGAGCCTCTTAGCTCTGCGTTCCACCGAGTCAAGCGCGGCAAGTTGGTATTTAGCCGAGCCATCCCAAAGGTGGCTACAATACTCCATGCAGGATCGGACCTGCGCTTTATAAAGGGTCAAAAGCTGTCCAGGCGTAAAGTATCGCTTCACCTTATTTAGGATGCCCAGTTTCTTGGCCGCAGTCTGGGCTTTGTACTCGATGGTGGCGCCGAAGTTGAGGTTAGATGTCAACTCCATGCCTAGGAGCTCGAGCCGATCAGTTACAGGAACCGATGTACCCCGAAAAGTAGGAGTCAGGTCGAAACGACTCCTTTTTGCGGTAAAAAGACACGCTTGTGTTTTGGTGGCGTTAAAAGTGACCAGATTATCATCACCCCACTGGGAGACAAGGCTTAACGTCAACTCTGTCCGCTCTACCAAGGCCTCTCTCAAGGAACGAACTGCGGCCCCGTTGGTTTTTGCGCTGGACAAGTATCTCTCTGAAACAGTACTGTCGTCCGCGTACCCAACAATACCAGTCTGTAGTAGGTCATTGATGTGCAGCAGGAAAAGAGTTGCAGAGAGAACAGACCCCTGAGGAACTCCGGCATCAATAGCCATAAGGTCAGAGGAGCAGCCGTCAACGACTACTCTGATCGACCGTTCACTAAGGAAGTCTGATATCCAGCTACAAAAATCAGCTGGGATGCCATAAGCAGGAAGCTTGCTGAGCAGACCAGCGTGCCAGACCCTGTCGAAAGCCTTCGAGATATCAAGCGATACAGCAAGTGCTTCGCCATGTTTCTCGATGGCTTCGCCCCAGCGGTGCGTGACATACACAAGAAGATCACCAGTTGACCGTCCCCGGCGAAAGCCATATTGACGGTCACTGAGGAGATCATTGTCTTCGAGGTAGGTCAGCAACTTACTGTTCAGTACCCTTTCCATAACTTTGCATAGAATGGAGGTAATGGCGATCGGACGGTAATGGGCAGGGTCAGCACGGTCGCCCTTTTTGGGCACTGGTTGTACATTAGCAAGCTTCCAGGATTTTGGTACCGTGCCTTTTTTAAGAGAGAGGCGGAACAAACGTGTCAACACAGGAGACAGTTCAGGCGCACACTGCCTCAACACTCTCGCCGGAATGCCGTCAGGCCCGCTGGCCTTATTCACGTCTAGACTGCACAATACTCTTCGGACCTCTCTAATGTGAACTGCGATCTCCGGCATCGTGGAGTCACAATGAGGTACTGTAGGTGGTTGCTTGGAGCCAGCGTGCAGACGTGAATTGCTTGCAAAGAGAGATGCAAATAAATTTGCTTTCTCTCTTGCGGAGTGGGCCAGCGACCCATCAGGTTTCAGCATTGGAGGTAAAGTGGGACGACAGAAATTCGCTTCTATATATTGCAATTAAATGAAAGAAAATTTAAAACCCATGTTAAAAGTATACTTTGTATTACAAATTAGAGTATTATATCCAAGATAAGAATGCTTGGAAACATGCTGGTCCAGCTCCATAGGACTATCTAGAGTCCAGACAAAATCAAACTGGTTGCTATTTTAATTGTACAATTTATTATTTGATACAAATAATAAATCAATGTTGCATTTACATTCTCATTCGTTTTTTTTTATTTATTAACACACACTGACCTATTACATCGTGCATCGTCTTCACATATATTATATAATGTACCTATTCAAAATTTTGTAAAACATTTTGAAAGAGTAGGTAACGGTGGAGTTTCTTGCCCATTCTTCAATCACAATCCGAGAGTTTGAAGCTTATTACCAATCCATTGCTTCATAGGTTTAAAAAAATCGTCTGTTCATCAACGTAAATAACGCAATGGACATGGCTGAACTGTCAAAATGAAACCGATTGCGATCAATTGTCATTTTATGAGTGTTACGCAATTGCCGCTCCGGTGGGTACGGTAACTTCATAGCTATCGTCCCAGGTTCTGCATTTAGATATTGCAAATAATAGCGTTTTGATAGTCAGATTTAATAAATGTTTATGTTCTTTCTCTAGAATTAGCTTACCTACTGACAGGTTATATGAGTTAATATAATTGATTATTTTTTTATTTGACTGTATAAGTCAATGTAATTTAATTTAGTTAAATTTTAATTTTAATTTATTAGTGACATAATCTACTCATTACAATGTGTGTTTTATGAGTTGTATTGCAATAAGTGGTTAGCTAGCGTCCTCGACTATTGATTATACTATTCTTGCCTGAGCAACCGGCAGCAAGCTCGTCATGCTCCCTTAGATGTCACTGCCTTTTTTTTTTTTTTTTTTGTTGCCGGGGTGGAAAATCCTCATGGATGTCCTCCGCCCTGGGGTGGGCGGAGGGGTCTGTCAGACTCTTACTGACTAAAAACCACCCCGGTGTTCCCTTCCCACACTTGCACCGGGGATCTTGGGAGCTAGTATTACTTCCGTGATCCCCGGCTAGTGCCGGCCCGCCTCTGCGGGCCACCTCAAGTCTGCGGGGGGGTGAGGTGTTAGACCCCCCCGCGACGTCTCAAAGGTGCGCGCGTGGAACACTACGCGCCGCCACCTCGGGTCCAGTGTGATAGGGGGCGGCGGACGTCCCCGAGTCCGCCGTCCCTGGACCCATTTAGGGGGGCCGGAAGAGGGCATTATCTGCCCTCTGCCGACGCCCGGTGCGCCTGCTGCGGGCCGGGTGAGCGGACGAGATCTCCCGCTCCCTTTCCGCAGCCTCCTTCTGCGACACGACTGTTTCGCAGAAGGATACCACCGCGTCCCAGGACTCCTCGCTGCCGGCCATCGACTCGACCACGGCCGGCAGCGACAGGTCACTGCCTACTTCTGAGATGAGGGCACGGCGTGGCTCCTCCCAAGCGGCACACTCTGCCAGCGTATGCCGCGCCGTGTCCTCCCGGCAGTCGACGCAGTGGTGACACCGGGCGTCCGGCTCCCTGTTTATGCGACACAGGTACTTCCCGAAGCAACCATGCCCCGAGAGCACCTGCGTCACCCGAAACGACAGGGAGCCGTGCCTCCTCCCGAGCCAGGGCTCGAGTACCGGCCGGACCGCCTCGATGGTGGCGAGGCCGGCGGTAGGGCGTGAAAGCCTGTCCCGCCATTCCGCCACCAGGGCTGCGCGAAGCTGTGACCGACGCAACTCCACATGTCGCTGCATCAGCCACTCGCCCCGCGCCCTCACTTCCTCGCGCCACCGATACAGTGACGCGAGTACTTTCGCCTCGAGGTCCCAGGGCGGGGATCCGGCCAGTACGCAAGCCGCCTCGTAGGAGATCGTGCGATATCCCCTGATGACTCTGACGGCCATCGCTCTCTGCGGCTTCCGCAGGACTGCGATGCTTCCGGCCGTCAGGTCAGCCGCCCAGATCGGGGCCCCGTAAAGGGCCATCGATCGCACGATCCCCACGTAGAGCCGCCTACAGGCGGCGCTCGGGCCCCCCAGATTGGGAAGCAGCGTTGACAACGCCCCAGCCGCGCCCAACAACTTGGGCGCCAGCCGCCGGAAATGGGGGCCAAAATCCCACCGGCTGTCGAGCACCAATCCTAGGTACTTCATGGTGGACTCGACAGCGATTTGAGCCCCCCCGACCACGATGTGTGATCCCGGCGGCGGCGCCCGCCGGGGGCCATGAAAGATCAAGGCCTCCGACTTGTTGAGGGCAACCTCCAGCCCTAGGCGACGTATGCGACTCACCACCTGTGAGACCGCAGCCGTCGCCAGCAACGCTGCCTCCCGGTACGAGCTCCCCCGGGCCGTGACCAGTGTGTCGTCCGCATAACACGTCAGGTCCACGCCCGGCTGGAGCTCGCCCCGCAGCACCCAGTCGTACCCGATGTTCCACAGGAGCGGTCCTACGACCGAGCCCTGTGGAACACCGCACGACATGCGGCGCTGGTTTCCGCCATCACGTCCCGTGTAGGTGACACACCTCTCCGCCAAATAAGCCCCGACGATGCGGCGGAGGTAGGAAGGCACCCGATGGTAACGCAGTGCCTCCCGAATACAGCTCCAGGGCAGGGTGTTGAAGGCGTTGGAGATGTCCAAGGACACCGCCAACATCACCCCGCCCCGGGACACCGCTTCCTCCGCCAGGACTCTCACTCGCGAAATCGCGTGGATGGTGGAGCGCCCGTGCCGAAAGCCGAACTGGCTCTCGGCCAGGTCAGGCCCCTCTCCGCACAAGTGGCCGACGAGGCGGGCAGCGATTATCCGCTCAAACATCTTACCCACCTCGTCTAGCAACACTATGGGCCTGTACCCGGACGGTGAGTCCGCAGGGCACCCCGCCTTCCTGAGCAGGACCAGACGACCAGATTTCCACAAAGTAGGAAACTGGCCCTGCTCAAGGCACGCTGTGTAGAGTCCTCTCAAGTGGGGCTCTAGCTCCTTCAGAGCGAGGGCAAGCGCTTGGCCGTGGATCCCGTCGGGCCCCGGAGCCACGTTCTTGGCCCGGAGCCGCGTCACGGCTGCCCCCATCTCTGTTTGTGTCACCTCTGGGACGCTGATGGCGTTCTCTTCTTCTGCAGACTCTGCGGCTGTGGGCAAAGCCATCGGCGGCGGAGTATGCTCCGCTCTTGCCGGGAAGAGGGCTGCGACGACCTCCTCCAGCAGCTCAGGTTGGAGACTCTCCGTGAGTGGAGGCGCCGCGGCTCGAAGTTTCCCTCGAACCACACGATAAGGGCGCCCCCACGGATCTCCGTCTAGAGTCTCCAACATCTCCTCCCTGGCTCGCGTCCTCGCTTCGCCGATGGCCAGCCACAAGGCCTGCTTCGCCGCGCGGTACACCTCATACAGCGCGGCTTCTTCGTCAGGGACCCGACGACGTCTCCTCCGGTATCGGGTGTACCGGCGTCTAACCGCTACGCACTCGACACGTAATTGTGCGATCTCGGTAGACCACCAGTACACCTGGCGCTTTGCTGGATGTGAGTGGACGCGGGGCATGGACGCGTCGCAGATTTGTGTCATCGCCCCGCGGAACCACAGCGCCTCCTCTTCGACGTCGATGGGTCCGTTTGTTGCCGACTCCCGGATCCAGGCCTGAACAATAGCGGCCTCCTCGAGAACCTCCCTGTCGATGCGCTTACGCGTCCAGCGCGGACCGTCCCTTCGCGGGGCCGATGGACTACGGCCGCCGGTGGTCTGGGTGGAGACGTCGAATCGGATGTATCGGTGATCCGACACGGCTCGCGACAGCAGGGCTAGCGAACGAGACGTCCACTACAGATCCGCCCCGCTGCCGCACGCACGTGTGGACCGAGCCCCGATTCAGGACGACCAGGCCAGTCGTGACCGCCCACTCCTCTAGCGCCTCACCCCTAGCATCGGTCACCGGAGATCCCCACGCCGCAGACTTGGCGTTGAGATCCCCGAGCAACAGCACCGGGTGAGGGTGGAGTCGGCCCACGACGGCACCCAACTCGACAAGGAAGTTCTCGAAGTCGGCGAGACTCTTGTTGGGCGAGAAATACGCCCCAACCGTGCCAATGCCGTCCGCGAGGGCGGCCACCCAGCCGTGTCCTCGGGACGGGTTGACGAGAGCCCCGCCAATGATGGCCACCAAACCGTCCAGGTCTCCCACCCAGTTATCCCTGGGGGGGACAAAGTACGGCTCGGCGACCACAGCCACGTCGATCGACCACTCTGCCATGCTCTGGAGCAAGAGATCCTGAGCTCTGGCAGCGTGGTTGATATTGCTCTGGAGGAAATGGTACAGCGCCATTAGACGCAGTCCATCCCCTCCGCACCATTCACAGGCCGGGAGTCGGCCGTAGGGCAGCCAGGCTGAGGGGGGGGTAAAGAGCCCCCGGCAGCCATGGCTCCCCTCTTCTTTTTTTGTGCTGGCGCACGACAGGCCTTGCCGCCAGCCCTGTGCCCCGCGGGCCTCCCTGCAGCTGTACAGAGGCTGCAGTTTGGTGCCGCGGAGCACTGGGCCGCCTTGTGGCCGGGCTGACCGCAGCGATAGCACTGCTCGCTGCGGTCTATTTCAGCGGTGCACCGTGCCCGGACATGCCCCATGTCCAGGCACCGGTAACACCGCAATGCCCTGGGTTGCAGCAGCTTGACTCTTGCTGCAACCCATCCCACCAATAGACGCCCACCGTTGGCGACCTTGTTTGCCGCCGCCACCGGGCACTGCACCCAAATCGTGCCAAGCCCGGAGGCGACGGCGCGGATCTCACCCGTCCGCACGTCTTCCGGTGGACATCCACCGGCCTTGGCAACGGCCGCCACGACGTCAGCTGGGGTCGCCGAGTCATCCAGTCCGTCGACGCGCAGCTCAGCAGTCTTCATAGGCCTGGACACCCGGACGTCCTCCGGGTTGAGGACCCCTCTCAGTTTGGCGGCCAATGTGTCCGCCTTCTCAGCGCTGGAGGCACCCGACACCTCGAACAGCCGCGCTCCCGTAATAGCTTGCTTATAAATAAAGCCAGCTGGTGTGCCAAGGTCGGGGAACGCGATCTTGCTCCTCACATCAGTCATTACCGCCTGATAGGAGAGGCCCCTCGCGATGGCTGCGGGCTGCAGTGTTACCACCACAGCCGCGGAGCGTGGGGCTCTCGTCCTAGGCGGCTTTTGAGTCCTCCTCGGTGCTGGTGCCGGTGCTTTAGCGGGTGCTGGCGGCGCCGTCTTCTTCTTTTTTTTCGTCTTCTTGACGACCGTCGTCCAGGCCTCTGTGGTGGTTCCGGGCGCGGTAGCCGGGGGGGCAGCCATTCGGGAAGTGGGCACGGACTTTGCCTCCGCGGGCTTCTGGGTCCCCTTCGCGGGCTTTTTGGCCCCCTTCCCGGGCTGGTTCGGCTCAGCCACCGCCGCTGCTCTCGCCTCCGCCTCCTTCCTCCGCTTATCTGCCGCAAGCGGCGGTCGGATGATTTCAGCCGGGGGGAGTCGCGACTCTATGGCCTCCAGTCGCGCATCCACCATGCCCCCACACTGCACCATGCAAATTCTGGCCACCCTCTCCTTGTCGTGGTCCGACCAGGCAGGTGGTGGAACAGGTGCAGGGGCCGACGAAGGCGCGGCAGGAGTGGGGCCGGTGGCTGCGGGAGGTGCTTGCCGCTGCCAGTCTTTCCTCTGAGCAGCAAACTCCCGTTTGAGGTCCTCCAGCTCGGACCGGAGATGGCTATTCTCCTCCCACAACTTTGCCGTTTCCTCCGTGCTCGTGCGACTGAGGAGGACCTCAACTGCCTCCCTGATGTCATCAGCCGCCTCCTTCAGAGCACGGGTGAATGTGCCCTTCAGGTTGCCCGATTTGGTGGCAACCTTCAGGACGACATCCACGCCGTCCAGAGCTTGGCGACTGAGAGCCACCGCCGATGGGCTCTCCCCAGCAGTCATCCGGGCTGAGCGCCGCTCTCGCGCCTGACGGGCCAACTCACTGATTTCATCAGCCGCCACCGCCTTGCGCTGCGCCCGCTTAGCGGCATTCGCCTCCGCCTTGTTAGACCCCAGCAAGATGCCCTCGCTAGGGTCCACGGTCGTGGGCCCGGGGTCACTCCCCACGCCCGCGGCCTCCACCGGGGCCGGCGTATCGGGTCGGGAAACCGACCTGAACCGACCCCGCACGCCGCGCTCCGGTAAGCGAGCGGGGGCTCCACTCACCACTGCACGACCTCGCCCACTAGTGAGTGTTGGGACTTTAGCAACCGGCAGGCTCTCCTCACTAGAAGAGCCTGACCCCGCGCGCTTCTTCTTTCGCGTGGTTTTTTGCCAAAATCGGCCACCCACCTCTTCTTTAGTTTGCGAGCGCTTTGAGCTCACGCTCGCCACGCTCACCAAACTCATCGTTTCGGATGCGGTGTCAGAATCTGACACCAACAGTCGGTCCTTTTCAGGACATGAGCCTCCTCGGCTGTTGTTGCCATCAACGACGGCAAGCGGCTTTGTTGCGTCGCACAGTCGCTCCAGGCTAACCCGGAGCTCCTTTTCTTGCGACGCAAGAGGTTGTTGACGAAGACCGGTGGTCTGCCGGCCTACGAGGCTATGGGTGCCCCCCCCAGATACGGTGGGGCTGCCTTCCTTGGAAGGGCGGGATTGTGCCTCCTTATGGAGGTTGCCCGCCTGGGGAATATTTCCATTAGCCTGCATTTTTTCATTGTTTTCCTTTTAAGGGTGAGGTCCCTGTTCGCGCTAGCGACCGGATAACCCTCCGGCCATTCATCCCCTCGGCACGCTAGACCTTGGGATTGGGACTCCCCAGTGTACGCCAACTCAACTCCCCTCTGTAAGCAGAGGGGGAGTAGGCGTACGACCAACTCTAGCCCAGTTCCCTTCACCGACCATCGTGGATGATCGGTGATTGGAACCGTGACCCTTCCCCGTTTGTTGAGAATTCGCCGCCAGCACCAAGTGTCCACCAAAACCTGGTGGGCAGTTGGAGCCGACGTTGCCCAGGGTGCGCCACGAGGAGGCTTCTCAACATGCACCCCTTGACAACCAAATCTGCCCCAGCATCTGTAGTCAGTATCCAGTATCCAGTATCAGTATTTGTAGTCAGTCCATGGTATAAAATGTCGGGCAAATTCGATAACACGGAACGTAAACAATAAAACAGGTATGCCATTTGCGTCATGTGTCACTGTCATTTGTTTTCGATCGTTCCGTTTCTCCTCGAGTTGCGTGAATTTTTTCTCTGTGTTTGTACTTCCACTGATCGTATATTATATGTGTACAAAAGGCAATGTTACTACTGTTACTAGGATAACTTATGATGCAAGAGCGAGCGAAGCGAGCTCGGGACTTGGGGCACCCCGACGCGGACAGGTTAGGTTCGAAGGGGATGGCGGGGTCTAGTGAGCGAGCGGAGCGAGCGAACTCAGACCCCGCTATCCCCTTCGAGGTTATTTTTTTTTAAACCCTAGAGGCCCGCGAAGCGGGCCTCATACTACGCCTTTTAATCGACTTTAAGTGTTTTGAGGTTAGGTTACAATAATTTGTTTTTCTCAAGAACGGTGCGTTACCTTTTCATGGGAGTGGTGCCAGGGGGCAGGGAGCACCCCTCCCCCAATCTCCCCCGCGAAGCTGGGCTCATACTACGGATTTTTAAGCGACTAAGAGTTCTGAGGTTAGGTTACAATAATTTGTTTTTCTCAAGAACGGTGCGTTACCTTTTCATGGGAGTGGTGCCAGGGGGCAAGGTGCACCACCCCCCAACCTCCTCCCCCACTCCCACCCCCCTTATCCTGCCAAACGATACTAGATTTTTACCCCTTATTTAACTGACGACTGTCGAGGCACAACCTATTCTAACCCGAAGATTTCTTCACCAGTAATACAGGAGAACGCCGTAAACTAAACGAGAGTTATTTATTTATTTATTTATATATACTTTATTGTACACCACAAAAAATACATGACAAAAAATAAATCAAACACTACAAAATATACAATGGGCGGCCTTATCGCTTTCTGCGATCTCTTCCAGGCAACCATAGGATGGACAGTGATTTGCCTGGACATAAAGTGGGGCTGTCGTTGGTGTAAAAAATAAATAAATACAATATACTAAAATTGATACACAGATATATATATATAACCTAAATAATATATACATAAATACATACATATCAAATGTATAAGCAACGAAAATAAATGAAGACTATAGATAATTACAGTTACGAGAACAAGCTCACAGCGACAAGTAATGTTCCTTTACGAGTCTTTTAAATGCGTGTAACGATTGCGCGCGTTTTATTTGAACTGGCAAAGCATTCCACAAACGAGTGGCCTGGACAGTAAAGGATTTGTCGACGAACGTTGTGGAATGCATAGGCATTTTAAGCTTCAAGTTATCTGATGACCTTAAAAATTTCGTGTGGGAGTCGCCAAGAAACTGGAAACGTTCCTTGAGATAGAGAGGGGTGGAAGGGGAAAAGAGGACATTATACAAAAGGGAAAGAATATGAGCATTCCGGCGAAGGCGAATTGGTAACCACTTGAGCTTCACACGAAATTCGGAAACATGGTCAAATTTACGCAAACCGAATATGAACCTTATACAAAAATTTTGAAGCCGCTCAAGTTTATCAAGTTGGTCTTGGGTAAGGTCAAGATAGCAGGTATCAGCATAGTCAAGGATGGGTAGAAGAAGCGTTTGTGCAAGCGCAATCTTGGTGGCAGTCGGTAGAAAATTACGCAATCTCTTCAAAGCTGCAGCGGATGCATATAGCTTGCGGCTAACTTCCTGTAGCTGGGCGTGAGCGTGGGGAGAGTTCTATGACATCATTGTCCAGCATATCCTGGATTTCCTTCTCAAGTTCTGCCATAATTGGAGGAGCAAAGGGGTACTGTCTATGTTTAATGGGCAAGCTGTCCCCGGTGTCAATTCTGTGCTTGATTAACTATGTTCTTCCTAAACCTTTACCAGTCTCTGCTGCCATTTCTTCTAACAATTTGTCAAGGCGCTCTTTCTGTTCAACAGAAAGTTCATCGCACGAAATCACTGGTTGCGACGTTAATTTCTGTAATGTCCGCAATCAATTTCCCCGCCCCTATACCTTAATTAAATTACTCAAAAAAAAATCATACCTAAAATAATATCATGTTATAAATTGTCCATGATATAAAAATCTACCATGTTATATTTTCCCGTGAACTCAATTGGTAAATGAACAATAGAATCCATTGCATGGTAGGTGCCATCAGCCGTTGAGATAATTTCTTTGTTGACTTTATGTGCTGAAAACCCCAATTTCAAAATTTTCATTGCAAATCTCTGCGAAATCACTGAGACAGTAGCTCCTGAATACAATAGTCCTAAAAACGACTGTTTTAAAATTTTTATTCAGCATAATATCGATTATCGATTACTTATTGATATTACAAATCTCTCCTGTTTTGAAAAAAAATCGAAACTGTGTGTAGCCATTGCTGCCACTCATCCGAGGTAGAATGACTTAGTTTCTCGGGGTACGATCGGCCGGCATCGAATCCGAATTGTCGGTTTTCTTATCGGTAGCATTACATGAGCATTTATTTGTCGTTTTCCCGAAATGTACACATCTGTAGCAGAAAAGTCTTTGTTTTGGCAATTTACAATCCCTGAAACGATATCCCGGAGTTCTGCAGTTCCAGCATTTTGTTAGAAGTACTTCCTTATCATTTATGGCTGCCAGCTCAATCGTGCCTTCATTTCGTGATACGAGTATGTTCGAATTACTTCCTCTCTTACTACTTACTTACTCTACTTACTCTTTCCAGAGAGTGCTCACTTGGAGTTGGTTCCTTGAAATTATCACAGCTTAACTTAGTGCGTTCAATTATCCTTAGGACTGATGTTAATTTACTCACTGAGTCGAACGTGTCTCGGCATATAGCCTCCTGAAAATAGGGTTGTAAATTCCTTCTAAGTATCATCACTTTTTGTATTTCAGGAATGGGAGTCGGTAGCCGATTAAACATATTCTGCATAATAGCTATATAAACCAAAATGCTTTCCTGGTTGCTTTGGGTTCTTCGTTTAATTTCTTCCAATAGCTCCTCTTGGTAGTAGGGTTGCTGAAATGTGTCCAACAGGAGCTTCACTAATTGAGACTAATTTGCTACTGCACCTTTATTGGCCCTAAACCATATTAAAGCTTCTTCTTCGAAGAAGTCTATGGCATATCGAAATAAGTCTCCATCAGCAGCATTCCGCGCTTCTTTAAGTTCCTCAATTCGTTCTAAGAATGCGTTTACACTTACCACTAAATTTGACACCCCAATCTTTAATGGGAACCAACTTCCGTTTGTGGAAATCATTATCAAATGTGGAAGACCTGTGGTGTGAAGTCACGTATATTGTTCATCAGCACGTCACGTATACACGTACATAGTTTAAGTTAAGGTAATAAAGCTGTGTTCGTAGCCTTAGTATTAGCATAGTGTCACGTACTATGTATATTATATACGAGTATATGCCACCAATTAAAGGAGGAGAAGCAGTTGACTCTCGGAGTAGCACACTTCATGTTGTTTACTTAACCCCTCCTCTACCTCACATCGCATGGCGACCCTGCCAGTCGGCTGGACGGCGTTATAGTTGCCCAATTGGGGGCTAGTCAGAGTCGCAGTTTAGTCGACTTCGGTCAGCTACACGTCACGTTAGGTCACGGGCCATGGGGAGCACGACATCTAAGGAAGAGGTGATTATCGCTCAGACGGCAGCGGGTGGTTCAAATGCCACAGCGGTTACGCAGGAGCAGCTGACAGCTATCAACACGGTGCTGTTGTTTATTGCTGTATGTTTGGCGGTTGTCATCGTTGGTGTGGCAGTTCGGATGTATAGAAGATGTCACCAGAATTGGTTCGAAGAGAAGATCAATCAACGGGAGGTTCGTAAAGCTGTGCTAATGGCCTGACCAGGGACGGATGGAGTGACAAGGGAAGTAAGTGATTTCAATGTGAGCTTAAGTGTTGTGGCGAGTGCTTGCGGTCATCGCTAAATTTAGAGACAATAGTTTTAAATGGAAGTGGAGTTGACGTCGCTGTTTATACAACTTAAATTGATAAGGGAATCTATTGTTAAGTTAGGTCCTACTTGGCGGAAATTTTTTTATGGAAAAATTAGTGACGCGAAAGCGTTATACGGTAAATTTAAGAGTATAGTTTCAAGGTCCAACAAATTTTCGGAAGAGTTAACGCAGTTGATATGTAGAATAGAAAATTTGTACGCAGAGACCATAAAGTTTGAAGACAGAATCGAACAAGAGATGGCAGCGGAAAGGTTTTCTTTGAGGACGGCGGACAGCTTGCTACCGAAAATGAGTGGGGATGAGCAGGTGACCCAAGATTTAATTGATGTCATAGGTTTATATAGTTCAATGTTAGAGGAGGCTGATCTTTTAATTAAATTCGTGCTAACCACACGGCTTACCCAGGGGGCTAGGATTCCGTTGACCTCCAATTAAGCAACGGTAGACATCAGTCTGTTGGCTGACATGAGGAAGCATTTATTAACGGTGGAGTCAGACGTGGCTGTGCAAGCCAACCTTGCTCGCGCTAGGCAGAATAATAAATCGGTCGCGGATTTTGGGGCCGAGATAGAGAGGTTGATGGTCGATTTGACTATTTCTCAAGCCTAGCCGGGGGGAGTTCGTAAGCCTATAAGATTTTGCAGCCGTTGAACGAAAAATATGCGATTAGGAAGTTTGCTGACGGACTTCGTAATCAGCGTCTTAGTACGGTTATTACGGCGCAGAATTTGACTTGTTTGAAAGATGCTATCAGGGTAGCGGGAGACGAGGATTGTGCTTCGTCGGCGCAAGTCATGACGTACCAGCGCTGGCCTGCAAGGGGTGGTTTTTCAACGGGCAATATAAATCGTGGAAATAATTATAGGCGGCACAATGTAGGGAATGAACACGCGCAGCAAGGAACAGCTGTTGGGCGTACGCGCAAAAATGTCATCGTATGGCATAGCGGTGGAATGCGCGGTCGCAGCGATAATGCCGGCGACTCAGGCGCGGTGTCAATGCCACGGAGCTGTGCAGGCAGACAGTTGAGTGGGACTCAGTTTTTTCGAGACTAAGCATATTTTAGCTTGCGATAGTATTAACTGGGTTAATTTGCTAGCGGATAGTGTGGATACGGAGTGGTCAGTGGATACGGGTGCGTAGATATCAGCCGTAAAGAGAAATTTCTTGACGAATAACGCTTTGTGCTATAAAGTAGTTAAGGAAGAGTTGGTGATCAATGGTGCAGGAGGTAGTTTGCGACCTATAGGTTATGTATGTATGTTTGGGGTTGGAATTTGGATGAGCATAACAGGAACCTTATGTCAGTTTTTTCACGCTTGAGGGAAGTAAATCTTAAGCTTAATCCATCCAAATGTGAATTTTTGAAGAAGCAAGTGCTTTATTTGGGACACGTAATTTCGGCGGAAGGTATTTCACCAGATCCAGAGAAGGTAGGAGTCATAAGTGGTTATCCGCGTCCATCGACGGTTGATGAGGTGAAGCGGTTCGTGGCATTTGCGAATTATTATAGGAAATTCATACCAAATTTTGCTAATATAGTGGTACCTATGAATAGGCTATGTAAAAGGGATGTTGTGTTTAGCTAGACTGATGAGTGCGATAGGTCTTTTCTGTTGCTTAAGTAAGCGTTAATGAATCCACCGGTGTTGGATTATCCGTATTTTTCTGATAACAACACTTTCATATTGCAGACCGATAGCTCGGGGTATGCTGTGGGAAGTGTGTTATCCTATAATAGAGAAGGAGTTGTTGGCAATAGTTTGGTCGGTTAAATATTTGACCGTATTTGTACGGACGGAGGTTCGTTGTAAAAACGGATCACCGGCCGCTGTTGTATCTGTTTAACATGACAGATCCATCAAGTAGGTTAACTAAGTTTCGTTTGTGTTTAGAAGAGTACGACTTTGAGGTTGAATATATTAAAGGGAAAGAAAATGTGCTAGCAGATGCGCTTTCCAGGATAGTAATTACAAGCGAGGATTTGAAAACCATACGTGAAAAGACTATATCCGTGATGACGAGGGCGCAGTACAAGCGGTTGGGAGAGCCGAATGTTTGTGATACGGACTCCATGGTATCTAGGACTGATCACCCTAGGATCGTGGAAGTTCTTAAAAAGCAAGGAAATGACGTTGAGATGTGTTTGAATGAACGGGAGAAGATGTTACGCAACACTAATTATTTATAAAAATATATTTTCGAAGTCACGCAATTTAATGTATGTGCCAGGAAACTCGAGTATTTATTAAACTATGAATCTTTATCGGCATCATCGCGAGACGAGTTGTCGAAAGACGTAGTCGCTTTTTGTATTGAGAAAGGCATAAAAGAAGTTATTATTTTGAAAAATCGTTATAACGTTGAATTTAATACAAGAATGGCACAATATTTGAAGGGAAATAGTAGTTCCATATGTGGAGATTTTAAAATGTGTGTAGTGAAAGATTTACGGAGAGTAGAAGGAGAAGATGAGAAGAAGATTGTTTTGAATGATTTTCATATTTTACCCACGAGTGGTCACGCAGGTATACGCAGAATGGTGAATAATATAAAGAAGTATTATTATTGGCCGTCTATTGAAAAAGATGTAATGGAATACATTGGTAAATGTGATAAGTGTAAGAAGCAAAAGTTTTCTAGACATACCAAGGAACCAATGTCAATTACTACCACTGCATCTACGTCGTTTGAGAAGATTTATTTAGATATAGTGAGGCCGCTTGATAGGGATGAAAAAGGCAATGTTTACATATTGACTCTTCAGTGTGAGCTTACAAAATTCGTGGAGGCGTATCCATTAAAGAATAAATCCGCAAATGAGGTAGCGAAAGCGTTGGCAGAAAAATTTGTTTTGAGATATGGAATACCGCGGACAATTGCTACGGATAGGGCTTCTGAGTTCATTTCAAAAGTAATAGTAGAGCTATGTAATATCTTGGGCACCAATAAAGTCTTATCCACATCATATCATCATGAGAGTATAGGAGCTTTGGAAAACGTTCACAAAACTTTATGCGCGTATTTAAGGATACAGACGGATAATAATCCATCATCGTGGAGTTCCTGGATTCCATATTGATGTTTTTCTTTTAACACAACAGTTAATACTGTGACCAAATATACACCTTTTTTTTTTGGTTGGGAAATCATCAAAAACTTCTCCCGCTCTGGAGCGGGAGGGGGAGGGTGTGTCAGACTCTTACTGACTAAAACCCACCCGTATTCCTTCCTGTTGCCTGTGTTTCCAGGGGCCTCAGTGACCCTTTAGTACCTTCCCCCGACCCCGGCAGGCATCGGCCCTAGTGGACCCCTACATACGTGCTGACGACATATCTTTGAGGCGCGCGTGGAATACAACGCGCCGTCGACCCGGACCTGGTCCTTACCGGACGGTGAGCTACCCATTGCTCACCGTCCGCAAGCCCGCGCCTACGGTGGCCGGAAATCCACCCGGAATTCCCGACGCCCGGGGCGTCTCCTGCGGCGGCTAGGGGCAAAAGGGCGCGAAATTTGCCTTTCCCTCAACCGTCCCGCCTCCTCCTGCGCGAGCATTACTGCTTCGCAGAAGGAGGTGGCCTGAACCAGGGCCGGACGCGAGAGATCTCTGCCGCCGATCGCCTCCACGAGGAAAATATACACCTTAAGAATTAGTTTTCGGTAAAATTTGCTGGTTACCAAGTAGTCTTCAAGGTGAAAGTGTTGAACCTTTGTACAATTTTGATGATTATCATTTAGAATTTAAGTACAGATTGCAAAGGGCTCAAAAAGATGCGAAAGAAAATTTGATAGCACGTAAGTTGGCAAGGAAACATTGTTATGATAAGAATCTTAATTCAATAACTTTTAAAGAAGGTGACTTGGTATTGATAAAAAACGAACTTATGCGTCTGAATCGAGAACGGTAGAGCTTGGCGTTCCACAAGGGGGTATCTTATCCGCCCCTCTCTTCCTTGTCTATATAAACAACATGCCTTCGGTAATAAATCACGATATGACATTATTCGCTGACGATAGTACTGTACTATTCACTAACGACAATATAATTAATTTGGAATCTGACATTAACAAATCTTTAGTATTAGTAAATGACTGGCTTAATTTAAAGAAATTAATGATTAATATCGACAAGAACAAAATAATGAATTGTAAAATATGAACTCGACGTACGGGTACTTTAAATATCAAGTATCAAGATAAAGACATCGAAGAAATAGAAACAACAAAATTTTTAGGGTTACACGTGGATGACCAAATAAACTGGAAAACCAAGTTGACTATGTCTGTAAAAAGTTAAGCAAGTTCTCATATGCCCTTCACAGACTAAGAAAAATTGCAAATCTACCAACACTAATAACGGCATACCATGGTTACATCAGCTCTAACCTTAGTTACGGTCTAATATTCTGGGGCAATAGTGTTGATAAAGAATGCGCGTTCATTGCACAGAAACGTTGTCTCAGAGCAATTTTCAACCTACAAAAAACTGAATTCTGTAAACCATTTTTTTTTAAAGATGAATGTATTAACATTATCGTCTATATATTTTTGAGGTCGCAGTTTTTGTTAAAAATAATATAGAGTTTTAAACAAATTTAAAACCGGTTTTAAACCAGTGATTTTGGTTTAAAACGGTTTATTTACAACTATATGTAAGATAGACTGCTTGATTGCTAGAAAATTAAATACACTTTATTTTATAACAATATTTATTTATGTAGTCTTAGACACAGATATCTTAATCAAAATATGTTAAATCACAGTATTTAGTGTAAAGTAGGAACATGACCATGATCTACTTAATAATACAATTTTATTAAAAGTTAAAGCAAGTTATCGCAACGATATATTATATTCTATGAGATCAATCAGCAATCAGTGAGTTTAAGAAAGATAAACATATTAACGAAATAAGGGTAACTAACACCTATAAGTTTTACACCATTTTGCCTTACTACTTCTTGTGATAATTATAAAAACAGTTTCGATCTTCAACTAAACAAAGCCTCATTTGGCATTTCAGGCATATAAATTTAGTTTGACCCTTTACACAAAACCTACATCATCCTTTGGGTGTAAATGATGGCATGTGGCCCACTTGGCCATAACGTGTCCGTCTGATTTTCAGGAGTCACGAATTTTTTAACCTCTGTGTTCATATTAGTAACAGCTCGATCCACAGTAATAAGAGTGTTAGTTATCGCAAATCTAAAATCTTTGAGTTTCAGAGGTTTTGGACAGCTGGTTTCTCGTCGGTAAATGAGCCATCCGTTGTTGATACAGATATCAAACATTTGCGAGAATGAAGGTATCAAATCTTTTTTCTTCGATTTCAGCATTGAATTTGAACTTTGCAGTACTCCACTTCACTTCGAGCTTTTTTATCTTTACAACGGTCTTTTTGACTACGTATGTTCTTTTCTTGGATCGAGTCGCATTAGAAGGTGACGGTAAATGTACGTGTATGGGGCTGGTTATTGAAAAACATAATGGTGAAGTTGTTGGCGGGACAATAACATTTTCTACAATGTTGGACGAAGTAGCAGGAATACTGAATGGAGATAAATTACTTAACAAACATACGTGCTCCGTCGTAATATTTGTACCATTTTTTTCCGCCACCAGAACTTCTCTGTACTTGTCTTCACTTTCGGATACTTAATATGTGGAGATTTTCTATTGATGATGGCAATGACGGTGCACATGAACTATCGTCGCCGTCTGAAGAAGGTCTTATTACTTCATCATCAGCGGAGTCACTGCTATCAACATCTGAGCTTGCTCCTGGTTTCGGAACTAAAGCCAATATTTTTTGTGCTCTTGTACCAGCCTGAAAGTAAACAAATAATTATTATATGTATTTATTTCCAATACAGGTAATATATTTCTATAGGTTGATAATTATGTATTTTATTGGCAGTGTGTCTGCAAATGCACACTGCAAAATTCAGGTCTTAGTATGGTAACTTGGCAGTTAGTTGTTTGTTTAGTTGAAGATCGAAACTGTTTTTATAATTTGTATTTGTGCATTTGAACGAAATGAAGGGTGGATCTTAGCGCAAAAGAAAAAGAGGCTGAGGGACAGGTTTATAGGAAATCAAGGTCGTGCGAACATACATAATACTGCAAAATTTAAAGCAGCTGACATTAAAATACCGTTGTTCATCAATAACGTTGATCAGAATGCGTCTGCCAACGACATACATACGTACATAATGAAAAAAACAAAAACAAGTGTTTAAATTGAAAAAATAAATATGAGAAAACAGAAAAACTACAATGCTTTTAAAAAATTTCTACAAAGGCATACATTGCATTTATTTTTAGACGACAATTTATGGCCAGAGGGAATTTCGTAGATACATAGACTTTAAAGAACGAGCTGAAGGATCTCACAAAAATATCAACAATGGATTGCGACAATAACGATATTAATTCAAAAACAAGTATATTTTAGAGTTTTAATTGAACATCTATTACTAGATCGGTGGATTATGTCAGACTATTATGTCAAACATCTGATATAATTGCATTGCAAGAAACCTGGTTGCTGCCACACGACATTCATTTTCTGAGCAGCATAGACCCTCATTTCGACTTCGTGGGAAAATCGGCGGTAGATACGTCGTCGGGCACCCTACGGGGGCGACCTTATGGGGGACCTTGTGGGGAGAGTTATTAGTAATTGTTTACTTATTTTACTTCGATGGGGCTAGTTTATCATTTCTCACTTCGAGCTACAGCAATTGCCGTATGTAAGCGGGCACGCCCTTTATGCCTGGAGGCTTTTATTTAGGTATTAAATTCTATTTACGTTTTTTTATGTTGTAATTTTTATCAGCTTGAGTACAGTTTGTTCATTGTTTTGTTGGTATACTGGCGCATGCTAGCTAACGTATGACAAGTGTGTAATTTAATCCAATGTTTTGTGTTTCGTAATGTTAATTACTTTGCATACGATTTGTATAGAATCAAGTTTATATAAGTAAACAGACAGACGTGCTGCTGGGGAGTTTGTTCCACCACTTCTTCTTCCCAGCTAAAGCACTAGTGGTGACGGGCGGGCATTTTTGGGGGACTGTCTTATGTAACTTTGACGTTCGAAAAGTGCTGATTTTCAGCCTAGTTTGAATAAATGACTTTTGATTTTGATTTTTTAATTTTTAATTTTTGTTGTGTTCTTTTTGCAGGATTATAAAAAAATGCTAATGCATACAAAGCATACAAAGTAAAGCCTAAAATCTGTTTCATGTAATGTACATACTTTCATTCATGAACGCTTCTGAAATTAAGCCACACCAAAACTGCCATTCTTCATTTTTGCATTTATTTATTTTTATTTCAATAGTACCTTAAATTATTTAGGCTAAATAATAAGTTGAAAAACGTGTACCGTAACATGGTCGATGCAAATAAATTGTACGATACGATTCAGAAGTGCGCAATGAATTCAATTAAACTTTTAAAAGTTAAGATAACTACTATAAAATATAATTATGTTTATCCAAACATTATATGATTCAAAAATGATTAATAAGACTTACAACTATATTCGTAAGAACTGACACTTCACAAAAACAAACAAATGGTAGTGGATCACCGCTGTGGCAGCCCATGTGAGATGGCACAATAGCGACCCACGATAACACAGTCTAGGTGACTTGAAATATATTCATCTAAGACTTGAAATCATGCTTAGGATACTGTTGGAGCTGCTCCACACCCTGCGCACAATGGAAGCGCACCTTGTTCGCAGCTAATAATCTCTTACTTAATGAGAACTAAACAAAATGTCTTAAGTTCTCATTACCAAATGTACCCCAAGTGGCTCTAAATTTAAAACTTGATGGCATGAAACTAGATGCTATTACGGAAACTGTAGGTATTTCTAGGAATTGTTCTAGATTCGGAATTGCAATGGGGAGCCTACATCTAATGTGGGCTCTTTCAGGTAGATTAATACATCTAATGTGGGCTCTTTCAGGTAGATTAAGTTCAGCTGCATATGCATATATGCAGTAAGAAAACTTTGACAGTTGACTGATATAGCCACAGCTAGGTTAGTATACTTTGACAGTTGACTGATATAGCCACAGCTAGGTTAGTATACTTTGACAGTTGACTGATATAGCCACAGCTAGGTTAGTATACTTTGACAGTTGACTGATATAGCCACAGCTAGGTTAGTATACTTTGACAGTTGACTGATATAGCCACAGCTAGGTTAGTATACTTTGACAGTTGACTGATATAGCCACAGCTAGGTTAGTATACTTTGACAGTTGACTGATATAGCCACAGCTAGGTTAGTATACTTTGCTTAGTACCACAGTATTATGTCTTCTGGCGTTCTGCTGTGGGGATCGGCAGCTGATGTAGATTCAATTTTCATTTTACAAAAGAGGGCAGTCTATAGAATGGGTCCTCGTGAGTCCCTTAGAAACAAATTCAAAGAAATGAATGTACTAACTCTGCCTTCTCTTTATAGGTATCTTAGAAAGTATTTTGTATGTTCGCAAAAGCTTACGTCTTTTCAAAACAAGAAGTGATTTCCATAATATAAATACACGTAGTAAACATGAGCCAGTGCCTATTCGTATTTGCAACATGTTTTATATTAGGTCTTTACCTATGAAATTAGAGAATTATATGAAAATTATAAAATATAAACATTTTGCTATTTTTTTTTACGGGAGGTGATGAAGTCAGCGAAAGCGTTTTGTACTGCGTCTCGGGTATTGAATTCTTTCCCACTTAAAATATTGTTTAAATTTTGAAAAAAGTAGAAATCTGTTTGGGCAAGGTCCGTTGAGTACGGTGGGTAACGGAGAGCTTCCAACTGTAACTCTTGTAGCTTTGCGATGGTCTGCGAGCTTCTCCATCATTGTTTATAATTCTTGGCAATAGACATTTGCCGTCACTGTTGAGCCATTCGGTAAGAAGCTATGATGTACAAGTCCCGGCACTGGTCCACCAGACAGTCACCATCATCTTCCTATGAGTAATCTTTTTTAGCCCACTGAGACGAACGCTACGGTTACGTACAGGATCCACATTTCATCGCAGGTAACAATTCGATTTAGAATTCCCTCGTTTCTATGCCGATTCAGTAGTGCTATGAATGGTTCGACGCGTAAGTCTCGCTGTTCGTCGCTTAGTTAGTGTGGCACCCACTTATCTTTCCGATTTGACACAAGTGCCTCAATGTTGTTTTGACACTAACTCCAAGGCCCGCAGCAAGCTCAACCGTAGATTGAGTTGGACCCGCTTCCACTATCGCCTTCAATTCGTCTTTGTCGACAATGGTCACCGGCCGACCGCGACGCTCGTTCTTCACCTCAACATTTTTAGAATTAAAACGATTGAACCAATAATGGACCGTGTTTATGCAAGCAGTGTTAGGCCCGTACACGTCGTTAATGTATCGTGTTGTTTGCGCAGCGGTATTTCCACGTAGGAACTCATATTCAAAAATTGTACGAATTTTCAGTTTATCCATGGCGCCCAAAACTACCAAAATTTCACAAAAACAAAAAACTATCTAAAAACAAACTACTGAACTTGAAATTAAATTAACAAGTCTGGAATAAAATTTATTTGAATTTCGAATTGCGCGCCAATCCACATATAATTAAATCTGAAAATGCTGGTTATATAATCTCCAATTACACTGGTAATAGTCCAAGATCCCAGAGCCCCCAGACGTTACTAATATTTGTACAAATAATACGAATGGGATAAAGTAGTGTTAGTACGTAGTTTGAGTGTGTGCATACCTGCTAGCTTGGGTCGACGGCCAATTCATAGCTACCAGATGCTAAAGGTAGATAAATACAGTACTCACTTTTCTTAAAGTCTCAGTGCTGATTTTTACATATATTTTAGAGTATATTGTTAAAAATTAATAATCACCACAAACAAACAAACTACCAGACACTTTCCGTCGACGCTTACCCTAACCAGACGCTGTAAAGCTCCAGAAAGAATAATGTAACTTTACTTATAATCTTCTTTACTCATAATAAGTATTGTGAGTGATAAAATGAAATGAAATGAAATTGTTTATTCTGTAAGTAGGATATTAGAATCACTTTTACACGTCATATTAAAAAACAAAATTTAAAAAAAAAGCAAGATGGAGTCGACATTTCCTATCTGACTACCCCTGAGAAGAAATGGAGAAGCAAACTCAAGGGTCAAAATCTCTTTTAAAGTCCAAACATAATCTTGATCAGATCATGTGAGGACCATGTAGATCCATGTCTGAAATGGTATTTTGAGGAAAGAACCAGACAAATTTGAGTGGACCTGCATGTCGATTCTGTAAAAATCTCACCCTGAAAACTCGCGTGGAGTGAGCTGTCATTGTCATCTCACTGATGCGAGGGAGTGACCAAGCATTACATTTATAATCATAATCGAGATTTTAATAATATTTTTATGCTAATTCTATCGATCATTTTATATTATTTTAAAACTAGTATTTAAGTGTTGAAACGTTACTATTTAGGATTTTTTTTAAATAAAATAACAAAACAGAAAGTCAGTCAGAAAATCAATTTTGTTTTTTTTAAATCAAATTTTTGTTAGTAATTTTCGCCGCCGCCATCTCAGTTTTTAATTTTGATCTCACTATCGGCTTTAACACCCTCGATAACCATGAAAACGACTCCCATGACGAAATTTTTTTGGCAACGCGTAGGTAGATATTTACCTACCTAAAATAAAATATTAGATAGGTCCTTATTAAATAATCCGCACGTCTTTTTATTCAAATGGCAAATATAAAAAAGTTTGTGTGGGGATAAATTCTATGGTCCGTCAGCCAGGCACACTTTTAGCACTCGATCACTTGACCCACTTCGTTATCTCTTCTTATTGAATAGATCCAAATCTATTCATTATGAAGAGATAACCAAGTGTGTGTGTTATTCAAACGATCAATAACGTCATGCGTCGCACAGTCCTTACTCGACTCAATCCACTATCGCTTCTTCAAAACACATCGCGATTGCGTCATGGAATTGCGTTTATTTAATCAGTTAAGAAATGGTTCATAATAACAAACAATACACTAGCTTTGAATGATCAATAGAATTAGCATAAAAATATTATTAAAATCTCGATTATGATTGTAAATGTAATCCTTGGTCCATCCCTAGCATCAGGTGGGATGACACTGACAGTTCACTCCACGCTCACTTCACCTAAGTTTTCACGGTGAGATGGTTACAGAATAGCACTGCATAATAACCACCCGCGCCGAAGTAAATCGGCTAGGTGAAGTGAGTCGGTAAGCGCGACGCGCGAGTGTCGTGATCTTACTTTACTCGATTCTCGTTGCCATAACAACATCAGTTCACTTGGGCTGGATGAAGTGAGCCTAGCCGCCCGCCGGCCGGTGCCGCGCTGCGCGAGTGTCATTTGAACTGTTCAATTTTGTTATAGTGTTGATGACGGTGATTTTATGAATATTATTTTATTATTGCACCTGTTTCCGACAGTCCAAATTCTACCCCATTCTATTTGTACCTTAGTTACCTAAAAAATAATGTGCCTGTTATCAAACGAGTCCCGCGCGGCGCCAGGATCTCCGTCGCAAACCAACTTTCAGGCCTGATTAAAAAATGTGTGGAGAGCAACCAAATTGTAGACTGGCATAATCTCTTCCTCTTTGCACGTCAAAAAAGATGAGGCTACTATTTCTCTAATCCAAAAAATCAAGAATAACTGTTTGACAAAAACATCTTCACCTTTTGCTTCTCCCAAGAGGGGAACATTATCTAGAATTAAATTAATTGAAGGCAAAATTGCCGACGGGGATCTCAAAGGCGCCGCACGTCTTCTTTTTACTAACGACGTGTTGTCACCTGATACTCCTGATACCCTTTTCGGCTTTGCATTCGAAACATCCCCCGGCTCCCGTGATCCCGTATTTTTTCGACTCTCCTACAGCAGACCAGGCCTGCCTCGAAATGAAATGAAATGAAATTGTTTATTCTGTAAATAGGATATGAGAATCACTTTTACACGTCATATTAAAAAATAAGCTAGATGGAGTCGACATTTCCTATCTGACTACCCCTGAGAAGAAATGGCGAAATAAACTCAAGGGTCAAAGTCTCTTTTAAAGTCCAGATATAATCTTGGTCAGATCATGTGAGGACCATGTAGATCCATGTCTGAAATGGTATTTTGAGGAAATAACCACACAAATTTGAGTGGACCTGTCCAGTCAGTGCAAGCATTTGTCAGTAATCGTGTAGCTCAACTCAAAACTTAAGGAGCTCAACGACTCGACGAACAATACCAAGGAAAAGACAATTGGGTTGGCCGCATAAAGAACTCAAAATGCCAGACCATCATTAAAACTAAGAGATGAAAATGAGGGATAAAAATGACCCACATAGTGCTCACATTCACAATAATTAAAGTAATATAATACTTTTCAAGGTACATAAATATTCACTTAATTTTGCTTATAATATTCATCAATGACAATATGTATATATAGTTGTATATAATGATGATTTTGCATAATTTAAATGTCAAGTTTTATGGTTTTAGCACAGGGCTTATCAGAGCGAGCAGCTCAATCCCAAGCTTTTTTGTCTTCTAAATAATCTGAAATTTTATAGTACCCTTTTTTACAAAGTTTGGTTTTAATACAGCTTTTAAATCGTTTAATGGGTAAATTTCGAATAGCAATAGGAAGTTTGTTGTAAAAGCGTATACATTGACCCATGAACGAGTTGCCTACTCTGTGGAGGCGAGTGTGAAGTACAGCAAGATTATGTTTATTCCTGGTATTTAAACTGTGGATATCGGACATTTTCTTAAAATATGATGTATTTTTGTGTACATACATAAGATTATCAAATATATATTGAGAGGCTACAGTCAAAATATCTATTTCTTTGAATTTTTCTCGAAGGAAATCTCTTGGACCTAGGTTGTAAATGGCTCGAACAGCCCTTTTTTGTAAAACAAAGACAGTATTAATGTCCGCACAGGTTCCCCAGAGAAGAATCCCATATGACATAAGACTATGAAAATAACAAAAATAAACAATTCTGGCCGTATCTACATCGGTTATGTCGAATTTTTTTAACAGCATAGGCGGCCGAACTTAGCCTTCCTGACCATTTTTCAATGTGTGGGCGCCATTGTAATTTAGCGTCAATAGTTATTCCAAGAAAAACTGTCGACTCAACAGGGTCCAACACTATTCCATTAAGTTGAACATTGGTAGTTAGCTGCCTGACATTTGGCGTTGAAAATTTAATGAGTTTAGTCTTTTTTTTGTTCAGGAGAAGATTATTTACATTAAACCAATGGACAACTTTAGAAAGTGCATCGTTAACATGTTCAAAGTTGACCAGCAGTCGTTTGATTTTAAAAATGAGAGAAGTGTCATCTGCGAACAATACAATCTTGTGATTATCCCTTATGTGATAAGGTAAGTCATTTATATAAATTAGAAACAAGAATGGACCTAGAATTGAACCCTGCGGAACGCCCATAGTGACCGCAGATCCTGCAGATCTCTTGCCATTTATATCAACCCTCTGAATTCTATTATTAAGATAGGAAGTCAGAAGGTCGAGAGCCCTGTCCCTCATACCATAGTGGTGCAGTTTCCTGATGAGAGTATCATGATGGACGCAATCGAAGGCCTTAGACAAGTCGCAGAAAATGCCAAGAGCATCCTGCGACTCCTCCCAAGCCTCGAAAATGCTCTTCAGCAATTCCACGCCCGCGTCTGTAGTTGAACGACCCTTCGTGAAACCAAACTGTTTCAGATGAAATAAATTATATGAATTGAAATGTCCTAATATTTGTTTTAAAATTATTTTTTCAAAGATTTTGCTCAATGTAGGTAATATCAAAATAGGCCGAAAATTCGTGGGATCAGTTGTGCTGCCAGATTTGAAGAGTGGAATCACTTTGCAATTTTCATCAGATCAGGAAATATACCAGATGCAATACAAGAGTTAAAAACAATTGCTAAAAAGGGTGAAATAACATCAATTATTGAAGAAATTGTATGTACTGATAATCCCCAAAGATCAGCAGTTTTTTTTACATCAAGTTCTTTAAAAGATTCCAAAATGTCTTTAGGGCTAACAACTGTGAATTTAAAGTGTTTATCACATTCTGGTACACATTCTTTTAGTATTGAGTAAAAAAGCCTCGAAATCGAAGGCAAAGACGTTATTGACGCAATAATTTTTTTTAAAACCGGTTCAGCGGCCGGCCTGGACGGAATCTCACCCCAACATTTAAAAGATTTAACTTCTTATTCTGTGGGTGATGCAGATGAGCAGCTTATTTGCTCTATTACAAAATTAATAAATTTTATGTTTTCAGGCAAAATCAACGCTGATATTGCCTCACTTTTAATTGGTGTTAATTTGATCGCCCTAACTAAAAAGGACGGAGGGGTGAGACCCATTGCTGTGGGGTCAACTTTAAGACGTTTGGCATCCAAAATTGCGGTGAGACATATCAAATCTAAATTACAGTCTGTTTTCGAACCTATACAATTAGGATTTGGCACGAAAGGTGGGTGTGAGGCAGCCGTTCATGCCTTAAGAACCTACCTTTCGTATGATGATTGCGAAATTGTAGTCAAAATTGACGTCAAAAATGCTTTCAATTCAGTAAACAGGGATGCCATGCTGACAGAAGTTAAGAACAAAATTCCGGAACTGTATCAATACCTGCTTACCTGCTACGCAGAACCTTCAAAATTAATTTACCGTTCCCATGAACTTTCTTCGGAGGTCGGCTGTCAGCAGGGCGATCCCCTCGGGCCAGCAATTTTTAGCTTGGCTATAAATCCAATTATTCAAAATTTAAAATCGAAATTTAACGTTTGGTATTTGGATGACGGAACCATGTGACACTTTGGGACACTGTGTTATCTGACTTGTCAGATATTAAAACAAATTTCAAAAATATTGTTTTAGAATTAAATTTTAGCAAATGTGAACTCTTTATTCAAAAAACTTCTTACGGTTTGGATAATTTAAAATCCAAATTAAATTTTCTGGCACCCAATATCAAAGTATTTACATTTATTTCAGTACAAAAAATGTATGCTGTCATCTGATCTCGGGCTGTTAGGCGTTGGCGTCATCAACAAAAAAGTATATCAGAGAGCATTTATTAGAGCATCACCTTAGAATTTCCCGTGTGAATTCTCACGCAACTCCTATATATACGAAAAACAATTGTGACCTTCTTCAATATAAGTTTTGCTGAATTTATAGTAGACAGAAAGTCACTTTGCCTCCTGGGTTCTCCCATCTTTGAAGAATCTTTTCCTAATTATATTACTAACACTATTTCTAAATTCCAAAGTCACGCAAATTGTTTACTCGAAATCAGTCCTCATTATGCTCTTATAATTCTAAAGTTTTGCCCTTTTGTCCCTAAATTTACTTATGTGCTTCGGTGTAGCCCTTTTTGGAAACATCCAAATTTGCTTTCACCAATAGACGATTTAGTCAAAACTAGTTTAGAAATGATTTTAAATATTCAGCTCAATGAACCATCTTGGTTACAAGCATCCCTTCCTATTCGGTTTGGCGGTCTAAAATCCGCAAAATTTCGAGTATTGCTTCCCCAGCCTTTTTGTCGTCCATAGCACGCCACGTCTTATAGGTAATGTCCTAAGGGCTTTGCCCACAAACTATGAGACTGCGGGCTTGGAGGATGCCAAGAATGCTTTTCAAATTGCTTGCCAAAGAATTTCCAGACAACCTAAAATCTCAAAGGAGCTGGGACGATATTTATTGCGATTTAACATACAAATCGATTCTGAGCCGCAGTTCAGGGGGGTAACCATCACCTCTTATAGCAGTATTATTATAATATTACTTCACAGTGGGAAAGTGATGTAGCTATACAGGACTTATAGCTCCATCTCTTTCTCACGCTAAAGTAATATTGAAATAATACTGCTATAAGAGTTGATGGTAATTTTGGCGGTCGGAACCAGAGAGGCCGGTCATTGGCTACATGCCCATCCTTCTCCATATACCGGTACCTTCCTGGATCCAACCTCGCTTCGTCTAGCGACTGGTCTGTGGCTTGTGGTCACGGTATGCACTCCACACACATGCCCTTGTGGCACGGACGTGCACCGACTGGGTCACCACGGACTTTGTTGTCAAAAAAGTGCAGGCCGCTTTTCAAGACATGCGACACTTAATGACATAATCCGCCGGTCTCTTGCCAGCATCAATGTGCCTGCTCTTCTTGAGCCGACTGGCATTGTCAGAGATGATGGCAAAAGACCTGATGGTGTGTCTTTGGTCCCGTGGAGTTTGGGACGGATGCTTGTGTGGGACGCTACCTGTGTAGACACACTGGCACTGTCCCACCTCCAACGGACTAATTCTAAAGCGGGTGCAGCGGCAGAAAATGCCGAAAATCTGAAAGTTATTAAATATGGAGGCCTTGGCAGAGAGTACAACTTTGTGCCCTTTGGCGTCGAGACCCTCGGTCCGTGGGGTCCCAGTGCGCATAAGTTATTTGCGGAAATCGCGAAACGTCTAGTTGATGTAACTGGTGACCGAAAAGCTGGCGGCTTTCTCGCGCAACGCATCAGCATTGCAATTCAGCGAGGAAATGCCGCCAGCATCCTCGGTACAATGCCCCGCCCCGAGGGCCTTTTTTAAGCTTAACTTAGTTTTAATTTAATTTAGTTAATGTTAATAATCATCTTGTAAATTGGTTATGTAAATAAATATATTTTATTACTTATATTGGCAAAGCGTAGGGCGGTATTAATTTACCTACCTAAAATAAAATATTAGAAATGTACTTATTAAATAATCCGCACGTTTTTTTATTAAAATGGCTTATGTACACAGACACACACATCGTTTAGTTAGGTTTCCACATAGTTTGTGAGGGGTTAAATTCGTTGGTTCATCAGCCAGGCAAACTTTTAGCACTCGATCACTTGACACACTCGGTTATCTCTTCTTATTGAATAGATTTGAGTTAATAACATCGCTGAATAACGTCGCACAGTCTTTACTCGACTCAATCAATCCACTTTCGCTTCTTCAAAACACATCGTCTGGGTATCGGTCATGGGATTCCGTTTATTTAATCAGTTAACTGATTATGATCATAGAATTAGCATAAAAAATATTATTAAAATCTCGATTATGATAGGTATAAATGTAGGTAATCCTTGGTCCATCCCTAGTATCAGGTGGGGTGACAATGGCAGTTCACTCCACGTTCTCTTCACTTAAGTTTTCACAGTGAGGAGGTTACAGAATAGCACTGCAATAGAATTAGCATAAAAATATTATTAAAATCTCGATTATGATAGTAAATGTAATCCTTGGTCCATCCTTAGTATCAGGTGGGATGACATTGGCAGTTCACTCCATGTACACTTCACTTAAGTTTTCACGGTGAGAAGGTAACAGAATAGCACTGCAGGTTCAGTCAGTGCAAGCATTTGTCAGTAATCGTGTAGCTCAACTCAGAACTTAAGGAGCTCAACGACTCGACGAACAATACCAAGGAAAGGATATTTGGGTAGGCCGCATAAAGTACTCAAAATGCCAGACTATCATTAAAACTAACTGAGGAAAAAAACAAAAAGAAATAAATAAAAATGTCCCACATAGTGCTACATTCACAATAATTAAAGTAATATAATACTTTTCAAGGTGAATGAATGAATGAATGAAATGCACCGACTCAGCGTGGTTAAACCAGACTCGATTGCTCGAATGAACCCAAGGATTCACACTAGTCCCTGGAGCCTCATGTTTCATGGGACTACAGAGACCATTGCATATAAAAGAGTAGACCGGGGGGCGCAGTAATGGTCAGGAAGACGTGCCCTTAGGATAGGAAAGATTAGATTAGATTAGAGCCTAACGGATGATATGCATCCTTGAGCAAGCAATGGAATAGTGGAGAGACGGGTAATTTATCTATGGGAGGGTAATTTGTCTATCTTTTAACATCGTCGCCGCCAGGTTGGCTCAGGTCCACTGCTATAGGATACGGCGCGGCATACGCTGGCAGTGTGTGCCGCTAGGGAGGAGCCACGCCGTGCCAGGAGTGGGCAGTGACCTATCGCTGCCGGCCGTGGTCGAGTCGATGGTCGGCAGCGAGGAGTCCTGGGACGCGGTAGTATTCTTCTGCGAAACAGTTGTGTCGCAGAAGGAGGCTGCGGAACGGGAGCGGGATATCTCTCCCGCTCACCCGGCCCGCAGCAGGCGCACCGGGCGTCGGCAGAGGGCAGACAACGCCCTCTTCCGGCCCCCCTAAATGGGTCCAGGGACGGCGGACTTGGGGACGTCCGCCGCCCCCCATCACACTGGATCCGAGGTGGCGGCGCGTAGTGTTCCACGCGCGCCCCTTTCAGTCGTCGTGGTTTAAACACCTCACCCCTCCCCAGACTTGAGGTGGCTTGCAGAGGCGGGCGCCGAATAGCCGGGAATCGCGGAAGTCGCATTAGATTCCATGATCCCCGGTGCAAATGTGGGATGGGAACACCGGGGTGGTTTTTAGTCAGTAAGAGTCTGACAGACCCCTCCGCCTTCCCCAGGGCGGAGGACATCCATGAGGATTTTCCACCCCGGGAACAAAAAAAAAAAAAGGTCCACTGCTATGCTGTGTTGCACTTTGCTGTTTCCAATGTATTCATCTGAGCTCACGCTACTATCCGTTTCTGATTTCTTGTAAATCACGCTAGCAGCCTTCCTGATCTTATCTCGATCTTCGGCCGTGTCCATCCAAAAGTTGATTTCCATGTCGCAGTACTTCATGTCCTGCTTTAGGTTGTCACTCCAGGTTTAAATAGGTCGACCGACTTTCTTGGATTTGGCCTTATACTGCATTGCTGCATGAAACTGATGTGGTTTGCGGCGCCCGTGCACATGTTCAAGATAGCACATCCTGTGGTTCTTGATGCGTTTGGTTACAGTTTTTACGTCCAAGATTTCATGCATTTTCTTTTCCTTTGGTTTATTCCTAGCGTGGTTAATCAAGTCTCTCATGATAACTCTCTCATACCTTCTCAATCTTGACCTGTTAGCTTTAGTGAGTGCCGATACTTTAAAACCGTGTATCATACAGGGCACGATCACCATTCGATACATCTGTACGTACGTATACGTCTAGCTAGTTTCCAATACATCTTTGAGTTTGTTATGAATGGTAATATTATAGTGATGTTGCGTTTGTAGTGGCCTGTTCGCAGCGTTTTTTAATTGTACTTTTTCTGCTTAATGCAGATGTTATGTGTGTGCCTAGGTATTTAATTTCATCGACTGTAGGTATATTTATTCCATTAATGGTCACATGAGCCGTTTTCTTTGTAGCTATGGGGTCTCTAATTAGTATTTTTGTTTTTGTTTCATTTATTTTGAGGCCGACTTTAGCAAGTAGGGGTTTAATATGGTATAGGATTCCTTCTAGCCGTTCTATGTCATCTGTAATGAAGATAAGGTCGTCCGCAAATGATAATACCAGTGGGAGTGAGATTGCACGATCCTGATCCAGTTTGATTAATTGAGTTTCCTCTTCAAGGGTTCTAAGGACCTCATCCATGACCATTGTAAAGAGACGAAGTTACAACGGGCAACCTTATTTGAGTCCCTTTGATAATCCTGCTGCTTTGCTGGCCACACCATTTTATGCATGTTCGTTCATTCATGCAAACTTTGATTATCCTGTTGGTTAGTGGTTTGTTAGTTCGTTGTATTAAAATATCTCGCAGTGTGTTGAGGTCGACATTGTCAAAAGCTTTTTTATGTCGAGAGTGAGTACATAAATCCTTTTTCCTCCACGCCATTCTTCATCCAAGACCCTTTTAAGCGTAAAGATGTGGTCAATAGATGACCTATCGTTTAAAAAAGCAGCCTGGTAATTGCCTAATTCTTTTATTGTTTTGTCAATTTTTTTTAGTATGTAGGATGCTTAAATTCTGTAACCCGTATTACAGACCGATATGCGGCGATAGTCATTCGTAGCTTTAGGGTTACTTGTTTTTGACTTATTTAAGGTGAAATATACAACCGTAATAATTATGTCTTCTATTGTTAATGTTAGTATGAGGTTGACTAAAACTTGACATGTTAAACTTATTTTATTTTGTTTACTTTTTTGTACTTATCTAATGTAAATCGCATGACCAAAATAATTATGTCTATTAATAATGTCTGATGAGGTTGACGCAAAATTGATATGGTATACTTATTTTTCTATTTTTATTTTTTTGACTTATTAAACTAAATTGTATGTCCCTAATAATTGTGTAAGAATTAATGTAAAATGAGGTTGACAGAAACAGTAACATAACCAACAACATTGATATACCTACCTAGTTATTAATATAAATATTGTACACCCCATGGGTATGTTACAGTGATTCATTAACACTATTGTAAGATCTGACTATTTACCTGTGACAAACAATAAATGAATTGAATTGAATTACTGTTTTTCGGAATTGGTACCTGCACTGTCTCTAGCCACGTGTCAGGTACTTTGTTATTTGCCCAAGCTTTGATCATATGTTTGGTGACGGCTATCTGTAGTATTTGGGGCATCGTTTTGAATAGCTCGATTACAACTTGGTCTGTTCCTGGGGCTTTCCCGTTTCGCATGTTGTTGAAGATTAATGGTTACGTCGTCCAAAGTGGGTCCCGTATTTTGTGCGTCTGTTATCTGTTTTGTTATATTAACCGTGGGTATGGGTGGGCCCTCGGATTTTTTTTTGGATGTCCTCCCATTTGGTCATCGGTATATAAGCGGTTTTTTTCCGGCGTTTTGTTTGTAGTTTTTTGCTCCTGTAAAATAAGTAAAGTACTTGCATGCGTTTTGAAGGGTGTTTCTTTCCCAGCCCATTAAAGAAGGCCCTGCATGCTGTTTGTTCTTCTTGGTATTTGACCTTTTGAAGTATTGCCTGACATTATTTTACTCGATTATGTCTATTTGGGTTATCCGGTTGCCTACTTTGTAAGAATTTAGCCTTTTGAAGGTTGGTAAGGGCTATCCGATGATCCCTGGAGTGAATCGGTTGAAAAATCAGGGTTTCCTGGGCAGCCGCTTTTAATACTTCAGTTATGGTACTCCATGGTATTTCGATGTTTTCATCCGTTGAATTGATTCCTGTATTTCCTAGTTTTTTTGGTTATGCAATCTTGGTATTTTGTTTTGATGTATTTGCTATTGAGAGCAGCATAATGGCATTTTTTTATGGTTGAAATTCTTGGTCTCGATGGTTGTTGCTTTTGTGGCTTGCGGTTTCTTTTGTTTGGTGCCTTCGCATTTGTTTACGAATCGACTTGTTCTTAGCTGTCCCCAGATTATTTTATGGTCGGAGGTGGCTATTGGTCCCTTCACCATTAATGAAGTGGAAGAGTTTTTCTGTTGCATGTGGCGTAATAATGTGGTCCAATTGGGACTTCTGAGCGCCCTTCGACCATGTTTTCCTGCATGATGATCTCTCTTTTGTCGTTTCTATTTGCAATTTTTCCCTGTTGGCTATATCCACTAACATTTCCCCGTTGTATTTGGAATAGTCATGATGAAGATTTTGGTCAATTAGCCCTTTGCGTTGGAAACTTTGTGTATCTTGTCGTCCAATATGGGCGTTAAAGTCGCCTAGGATTACTAGCGTGCATGTCCTAGGTTTTTGTCTGATCAAGTTTAATACGTTTTTGACGTAATTATGTTTATAATATTCATCAATGTCAATATGTATTATAATTGTATGTAATGATGATTTTGCATGATAATTAAAATGTCAAGTTTTACGGTTGTATCACAAGGCTTAGCAGAGTGAGCAGCTCAATCTCAAGCTTTTTGTATTCTAAATAATCAGAAATTTTTTAGTACACTTTTTTGCAAAGTTTGGTTTTAATACAGCTTTTAAATCGTTTAATGGGTACATTTCGAATGTCAATAGGAAGTTTGTTGTAAAAGCGTATACATTGACCCATGAACGAGTTGCCTACTCTGTGGAGGCGAGTGTGAAGTACTACAAGATTATGTTTATTCCTGGCATTTAAACTGTGTATATCGGACATTTTCTTAAAATTTGATATATTTTTATGAATAAAGCCACGTATTCACTGGACAAATGACCCGCAACACCAATCGCTTGAAACGTCGCGTCGGGCGATGACGACCAACGTCTCTAGATATCAGTCTGGCCTCGCGACCTTTTTGATGGTTTTCGAAGTTGCCAGACATGTCGTGCGACTTCGCCCAATGTATTTCACCCGACATACCTATCTAGGGGCACGTGAATTGGAAAGCTGTATGTGTCGGAGCATGTCCGGCCGTGTATAATGCACGACGCAAAGCGATAGCGCGTTGGTTTGCAGTTGCATCAAACCATCGTGCAGAGTTCATGTTGAACGTACCCCTAGGTCGTATTGTTATTTTTATTCATCCAAAAGCGTTGGGCTCGCCCCCTATTACATGGGACTTAAACATAACTGGCGCAATGTAGGTGTACTACAGGTACCTCTGCCCAACCCTTCGGGGAAACAAAATGATAATGTTTGAATTGAATCCTTAATTCAGTGTTTTCTTGCTAATTCATCAGAAAATGTACCCTACTGTTGGTCACAATTAATTTATAATAATCCAACTCATAGAGGGGTCCACTATGAGTTAGATTATCATAATAGCTAGGTGTACGGCTCCAATTGGTCGTTTCCTATGGAGAAGAGCCGGCAAGAACATGTTTACTACGTGTATTGGAATGTATTCTTTATTATATTTATTTACATAACCAAATTACAAGATGATTATTAACATTAACTAAATTAAATTAAAACTAAGTTAAGCTTAAAAAAAGCCCTCGGGGCATTGTACCGAGGATGCTGGCGGCATTTCCTCGCTGAATTGCAATGCTGATTGATGCGTTGCGCGAGAAAGCCGCCAGCTTTTCGGTCACCAGTTACATCAACTAGACGTTTCGCGATTTCCGCAAATAACTTATGCGCACTGGGACCCCACGGACCGAGGGTCTCGACGCCAAAGGGCACAAAGTTGTACTCTCTGCCAAGGCCTCCATATTTAAGAACTTTCAGATTTTCGGCATTTTCTGCCGCTGCACCCGCTTTAGAAGTAGTCCGTTGGAGGTGGGACGGTGCCAGTGTGTCTACACAGGTAGCGTCCCACACAAGCATCCGTCCCAAACTCCACGGGACCAAAGACACACCATCAGGTCTTTTGCCATCATCTCTGACAATGCCAGTCGGCTCAAGAAGAGCAGGCACATTGATGCTGGCAAGAGACCGGCGGATTATGTCATTAAGCGTTGCATGTCTTGAAAAGCGGCCTGCACTTTTTTGACAACAAAGTCCGTGGTGACCCAGTCGGTCCACGTCCGTGCCACAAGGGCATGTGTGTGAAGTGCATACCGTGACCCCAAGCCGCAGACCAGTCGCCAGACGAAGCGTGTATTTATATTATGGAAATCACTTCTTGTTTTGAAAAGACGTAAGTTTTTGCGAACATACAAAATACTTTCTAAGATATAAAGAGAAGGCAGAGTTAGTACATTAATTTCTTTGAATTTGTTTCTAAGGGACTCACGAGGACCCATTGTATAGATTGCGCGGATTTTCCTCTTTTGTAAAATAAAAATTGAATCTACATCAGCTGCCGATCCCCACAGCAGAACGCCATAGGGCATAATACTGTGGAAATAAGCAAAGTATACTAACCTAGCTGTGGCTATATCATTCAACTGTCCAATTTTTCGTACTGCATATGCAGCTGAACTTAATCTACCTGAAAGAGCCCACATTAGATGTAGGCTCCCCATTGCAATTCCGAATCTAGAATAATTCCTAGAAATACAGTTTCCGTAATAGAATCTAGTTTCTTGCCATCAAGTTTTAAATTTAGAGACATTTGGGGTACATTTTTGGTAATGAGAATGTAAGACATTTTGTTTTGTTCGCATTAAGTAAGAGATTATCAGCTGCAAACCATTTCGAAGGAACAGCCAGAATATCTTGGCGTGTAAGACATCCGTATCTTTTCTAGCTATTTTAAAAATAAGAGAAGTGTCGTCAGCGAATAGAATTATATTCGTTAAGTTAGCCATCATGTAAGGAAGATCATTAATATAAACTAGAAATAGAAAAGGGCCAAGAATTGAACTTTGGGGCACGCCCATCTTTACTAGAGACCCCGAGGACGTCACCCCATTAACGTTTACTTTTTGCTGCCTGTTTGATAGATAGGACAAAACAAGATCAGCAGGTTGTCTACGAATTCCGTAGTGGTGTAATTTACAGGTCAGTGTATTGTGGTCAACGCAGTCAAACGCTTTCGAGGTCACAGAAAATACCAATGGCATCCTAGGATTTCTCCCAGGATTCCAGAATGTGACAGCATCTGGTCTAGCATGATTTATTCATATATTTTACTCAATGCTGGTATCACAGATATGGGTCTATAATTAGAGGCATTACTCTTGTAATGCCTCTAATTATAGACCTATATCCTCTTAATTTTCAAATCGGGTAGTAAGAACTACCCGATTTGAAAATTGATACTACTTTACTATGTTTCATTAAATCAAGAAACGTACCGCTATCTAAACATTGATTAAATATGCCTGTTAGGACATATAAAATCAAAACCACCACCACCACATAACGTTACCACCACCACCTTTAAACATAAGTGGCGAAATGTAGGTGTACTACAGGTAAGTACATCTCTGCCCAACCCTTCGGGGAAACAAGGCGTGATGTTATGTTATATTTATGTGTGGACATATAATATATATTGTGTCAATGATATCTCCAAGAACCTTAACGGAAATCCCCATAAGTCTTCAGTTTTATTTATGTTAAGACTTTTGAATGCCTTCTTAATTGTGATAATAGAAATGGGCTTGAATTCAAAACTTGGAATGTCCTTGGAGAAGTGTTTTTGAAAAGAGATTCAGCTAATGTGGGTGATGCGGGGAGAGATTTCGTAACTTCTATTGGGTTGTTAGTAAAGAAATTTTCTAGTGTCTCAGCAACTCTTAACATATCTGTAATGGTTTCATTATTAATGTTTAAAGACAATTAATTCTCATCTCGCTGTTTTGTGTTTCCAGTTTCTTTATTAATTACCTGCCACACAGCTTTTATTTTATTGTTTTTATATAGAAATACTAATTTTGTTACTTATTAATTTAGATTTATCTTGAGCACAGACTCTTTCAGAATACCTTAGAATAGTTCTGACATAATAATGAAGGGCTTGATCAAGTCAATGATTTCTTGTAGCACAAATTATATGAAATATATCTGCTTTTTGTAATGCCATCAGTGGCCCATTCATTTTTTGGTTTAGTATTGATTGTAACTTTTTTCACAGGACACGTTTTATTGAATTCTTGACAAACTGTAGAAAATAATGTAGCGTAGTTCATAATGGGGTCTTGTAAATCAAAACTAGCCGTTGAAAGATTGCTAAGAACATTATTATTAAACATTTTCAATTCATTTTTAGTGAGAGGTCTTAATTGATTGGTTTTATCTAGGTACGTGTAACTTTTTATCTAGGTCAAATGATACAAGTTGACCAGTATGGTCTGACCTGACGCCACTAATTAAGGACGACTCTTTTATTTTACAATTAGTAAATACATTGTCTATGCACGAAGCTACAAAGTGTTTCAAGTAGACTGCAGAGGTAGACAGTGAATAAACTATCTTTAATATCGGATCGTTGTCACTGTTAGGTATTCTGTCATGTATGTAGGTATGAACATTGAATAGGTACCAACATAAATACAGATAAAGACTCTTACAAACAAGCGCGACACGCGACGCGACACAAAGGCACCGCTTGTAGTGCTACACGCGGTGCCTTTGTGTCGCGTCGCGTGTCGCGCCTGTTTGAAGGAGCCTTAATAAAAAATCTGCTTCGGTTGTTTGTAAAGTGTTATATCTGAAAGTACCTATTCACCCAATTTTGCGAGATAACGTCGCGCGTCGTCGGTCGATGCCCCACAAAGATACCAATAAGCGTTAATTTTAAACATTTTAAAAGTAAGTATATGATAAACTCGAATACTGAAAAAGAGAGTAATAGTCGACTATTACTCGTTAATTTTATATAATTATCAATATTCCCATTGTTATTCAGCATATTTTACACAAAGACTCGGCACTGAGGATTCATTATACTTAGGTAGGTATTACTACGATTTGCATAACATCACATTTTTGCTTTTATATCTTTGTAAGTAGATTCGAATCACATCAAATCAATCTAATATTTTTATTTATAGTTATGAACTAATAATCAGAGCGACATTCTTTAAAAAGTGATTTTTTATTACTGAAAATTGGGTACCTAGTCATTCTTTGTTTCTATTTTGCTTGGAGAATAATAACATGTAAGAACATACTTACCCGGTGCTGACAAATAGACTGTAACATTACCTACATTGTTTTAATCTGCCTATAAAATAAAAACGTGAAATAACCGTAAAACTAGGTGATAACTTAAAACATAAATAATTTGATGATGTAGGTACCTATGCATGTGTCTCACGAAAGAAAAACAAATATAAAAGGTAGGTAGGTACCTATAATTGACTTACATTTGAGCGCAACATGAACATTTTAATTTGAATGTTCAGCGAGTTGATTTCTCCTTGATTCTTTTATTGAGTTTTTATCGTAACCCCAACCTTGATCCCGGAATATCCTGCTGCATAGCAACATTAGAACCCAGTCATAAATTGATTGAGCCATCACTTCAGTTCCTAAATAAAGATTCCCCTTAACATTTCTTTAGCGATTTTTTTTGTCTGACCCGCTAGCATACCTATCTTTAATTTCGTAGATGGTCCTATAGAAAATTTAGTTTGTCACTCATTTTCTAGAGTCTCTCGCCCGCAGACCACGTAGACCGCGTGTCGATCCTTATGATATTCAATATTCCAGTTATTCACTGACACAACCGATGAATAAAATCACGGTAAATAAGCAATTAGGTAAAATTAATATAAATATAAGTACCTACACAACCTGTGCAGAGTGCAGCGCGCCACACCTGACGACTGAATGATCGTTACGTGGTCGACAATTGCTTCAAGATAAGGTAATATTAATCCTGACCCACCTTGGCCAATATGTTTAATGGTAACAATTAGTGTATTTTATACTGGAATGCCGATGGTATTCGCACCAAACTTACGGAATTGATCCGTTAAGTGATTTCTTCATAGATATTGTGGCTTTGTGAGAAAATTGAATTTCTTCTCGTCTCAAGCTCGAAACTCCTGGCTAGTTATAGACACGACAAAAAGGCTGATGGCCGTGCGCAGGGAGTGGCACTGTTGGTCTGGAGTAACATAATGCATTCCCTTCTTCCCACTCCAAATACGTATAATTAATTTAGAGTGTATAGGTAGGTGTCCAGGTAACCACTCCAGAGAATAAAATGGCTATCTACTCTACCTACCAGTCACCTAATGTCCCTCTACTAGATACTGATCTAGACTTATTCCTAGGTGCAAATCACGAATTCCTGATAACGGGTGACCTAAATGCCAAACATACTTACTGGCATTGCACTACCTCTAGTCGCCTTTTTCGATCATCCGGTAGCTAACGATTATGAGATAGACGGTGCTACCTTCGTCACCTACCCTACTGCTATCAAAGCTCTTACGAACCTTCTACTCCAGACGTTATACATCGTGAGTAATGTTGACTAATGTCAACAATACTCACGATGTAAGTGAACCTCAGTTCTCAACAGACTTTCCTCACATCACCTGCCAGTAGGTACAATTCACTGTAGGTGGAACGTATAGCACTATTTCCCATGCAATCGGTACGTCGCACAGTGGATAGAAAATCGGCTGTAGAAGACAGGATCTCGATTTCTTAAATGTTATTTTTTTTTGCTGGAAATGACTTCTGCTGATCATTACTGTTCTATGAAATGTCATATGAAGTAATTGTGTGCACAAATGGAAGAGTTATCATTTTTATAAGAAAAAAATGTATGGAGCTGACATGAAAAATGAAAATATCTCTGGAATCGCAAGGTTGGCCATTATATCCTTGCACACTGTTATAGTACTATTTATTTGTGAATTTTTGACATACTTAATATCGCGGCATCACTTGCGATTTTTTTTTTTTAAATCTTCAAAATTAAAAAAAAAAAAGTATATGATACATTTTAATGCTTAAATATGGCTATAACATTCTAAGAAATCACAAAGTCGTATTACCTACTTATTTGAAATGACGTGGTAATTATGAATTACATAATATGTAATCTTGTCTAATGCCTCAAGTCCACATTAGCTAATGATTAATAAAACTTAATACCTATATACCTGTTAAAAGGATACGTACCATAATGAGGGTAATTAGATAAACGTGATCATTAGTCAATAACAATAAATGGTAAACTATTGTATGATCAAAAATAAAAGCAAATTATTAAAAAAAAATATTAACTTAACCTAACCTAACATAAACAATAAAAGTTAACTTATTTTATACTTCGTCACCATCAGACTTCACTTCAGAATCAGGCTCTACAATAGATATAACTTCTAAGAACTCTGTCGGAGCTTCCTGATCCTGAAGTTTCAGTAGTTCTACTGTTTCCTTAAAGTATTTCTGCCTCTTGTGGGCATTTAATTTTGGTCTTGTGGAAGAAATTAGAGGATCAGAAGAGACGATAAGCATATTGAGGATATCCTCGTTTGATGCTTGTCTACTCTTTTTCCACGAATGGTGTTCTCTGAACCTCCTAAAGTCTTTGTTTCGGGCCTCTGAAGCTTCTTCCGAAAGACTTCCAATTGGTACAATAGCATTTTCTGCAATTATGTCCCCTCCGTGAATCAACAATTTGTGGACGGTTGATGACATGTAGTACCAATCGTACAGTTCCACGTATTTTTCAGCGGTGGTTCTAGCGTATTCTTTAAATTTCGGCACGTTTACAATCTCTCCAGATGTGATATCTTGCAGAATCACAGCAAATCTGCGTATTAGGTCTTCATCTAATCCAGTGATCGCTGCAGTTTTATCAGGAAATTCAAAAAACCGCCTTGCTGTATTCCCGTCGTTAGTTGTGCCTGATCCTTGCTTAACGATGTCAATCAAAAGGTTGAGATCATCTTTGAATCGATATTGAATGAGTTTTTTTCGTGAATGCAATAACTCTTGATGACCTTCTCCTCTTGCAGACCACTTTTTGAAGTCAAGACGATACGCTATGTGTAGAAGACATTCCATCACATTAATGCGGGCATGAAGTGATGATAATCCGAACTCATACACACCAGAAGAAATGGTTTTTGACGCAATGACATCTAACTTATTCATTTCTGTAGGCTTAGCCAAACACAGGTAGCAGGCCGCATTTGACTTAGCTTCAGACAGATATGTACAAATTTTGCCGTCAATCATCGTCATCATTAATTTGTGACTAATTTCATGTCCTTGACCTTTTGAGGGAACGAGAGCTTCAATTTCGTTATCCATTGCAGTTTTTTCATTTATGACAACGTCTTTGGTTTCTTTCACAAAACTAAACTGGTCTGGACGGCAATACCTAGGTGAGCAGGGTTCTGGATTCACCCATACGGTATCACCGTCAGCTGTCAACTTTAATGGAACCAAAGAGGTCATAAATATGCTGGAATCATCTTGACCACTCTCTATGTTTTGCTTATATCTACTTTGGTAAGATGCACCGTCAAATCCCCACTTTGATATTAATATCAATTGTTTATCTTGTATCGCATCAGGACTACGAATAGTTTCAAAAATTCTGTTCACTGTTAAATCTAGACGCTTGTAGTGCAATCTTAGCAGATGAATCTGTTACAGTCACAAATGTCTTCGGAGGGTAGCACTGTAGCTTAGCTTTTTGCACTTTATAGTAAGACGGATATATCTCCTTTGAACCTTCTCGAATAGTCGTTTCCCTTAATGTGATATATTGCCATTTCGATAGTTTTAATGAAAGTAGCAAACCCAGTGCTTTTTCTGGTGAAAATATTGTTGAAGGAGCTGGTTTGTTCAACATTTCCTTGATTTTTGCTGCTGCTTCTGGATTTTGGAGCATATGTTCAATAACAGATGCAATATCCTCACGACCATCTCCTTTCAAAAGTGCTGCAGCTGAATAAGCTACTTCATTAGGGTCATCGCCTATATGTTCATCAGAACGTCTCTTCTTCTGCTTGTTACTTAGATCTTCAAACGGCTTTCGAGATCTTTTTGTCATCGTTGAAGTTGATTTCATTGTTGAAGTTGATGGTACAGGTTCAGGTACAGGTTCAGTAGAAATATTTTCACTTGTTGATTCTTGAATGAGAAAATTGGTTTGCACGCAGTTTGGCCAGTCAATATTTGCCTCAGGCCGTTACTGTAATCACGTCTAAAAACTTCACTTTTCCTGTGGGATCGTAACCATCTCTTTTGAACTGCACGTGTAAATCTTCGACAAAATTCTTTCACGGTAACACTGTCTTCATCTGAAAGGCTAGAGCCCAGTCGAATAACAAGTGTGTTGAACAATATTTCATGATCGAAAGACGAAGCATCCTGATTGCTCAGAATAACAAACAAATCCAAATTTGTAATAATGCTTTCCATTATTCACGATCACTGAGTAAAAAGACACGGTAGGATGGATGTTAGTATTAGAAATGCTCTAAATGAACTGAAGTTGTGAATCCAATGTTTGACTATTTATTGTTATTGACTAATGATGGTATCACATTTATCTAATTACTTTCATTAAGTTAATCCTGCACTAATTGCTAAATTAGCGAGTACCCCAAATTATTTTGGTACGTATCCTTTTAACTAGGTATATAGGTATTAAGTTTTATTAATCATTAGCTAATGTGGACTTGAGGCATTAGACAAGATTACGTATTACGTAATTCATAATTACCATGTCATTTCAAATAAGTAGGTAATACGACTTTGTGATTTCTTAGAATGTTTTGGTCTAAGCATAAAAAATATTGTAAATTACACTTGGTATAGCCATATTTAAGCATTAAAATGTATCGTATACTTTTTTTTTGTTTTTTTAATTTTGAAGATTTAAAAAAAAAATCGCAAGTGATGCCGCGATAGCCTCCTTGCCGGATTGCCGCCATGGGATCTGGAGGCAAAAGTCCTCGCGCACGTATGGGAGTGGCGCGAGGAGGCGAAACGCCGGGGCGTAAGTCCGCTGCCGCGAGAAATCGCGGCACAGCGGACGGAGCTTCGGCGGGATCTCATGGCGTCATGGAAAGTACGGTTGTCGCAACCCAGTGCTGGGCACGCCACGATTGCGGCGATAAGTCCCCTCTTTGAGGAGTGGCTGGAGAGGCGCCACGGCGTCCTCACCTTCCGCCTGACGCAGGTCCTCACCGGGCACGGCAGCTTCGCGAGGTTCCTGTGTCGGATAAGGCGGGAGGAAACGTCCGGGTGTCACCACTGTGTGGATCGCCCGGAGGACACGGTGGAGCATACGGTGGAGGTCTGCCCGGCTTGGGCAGAGCACCGCCGTGTCCTCGTGGAGGCGATCGGCGGCAGAGACCTCTCGCGTCCGGCCCTGGTTCAGGCCATGGTACGGAGCGAGAGGGCATGGGCAGCCGTCACCTCCTTCTGCGAAGCAGTAATGCTCGCGAAGGAGGAGGCGGGACGGTTGAGGGAAAGGCACGTTTCGCGCCCTATCGCCCCTAGCCGCCGCAGGAGACGCCCAGGGCGTCGGGAATCCCGGGCGGATTTCCGGCCACCGTAGGCGCGGGCTTGCGGACGGTGAGCAATGGGTAGCTCACCGTCCGGTAAGGACCAGGCCCGGGTCGACGGCGCGTCGTATTCCACGCGCGCCTCAAAGAGATGTCGTCAGCACAAAGTAGGGGTCCACTAGGGCCGATGCCTGCCGGGGTCGCGGGAAGGTACTAATGGGTCACCGAGGCCCCCGCAACACAGGCAACAGGAAGGAATACGGGTGGGTTTTAGTAAGTAAGAGTCTGACACACCCTCCCGCTCCGCCCAGAGCGGGAGAAGATATTTGATGATTTCCCGCCCTTAAAAAAAAAAAAAAAGTGATGCCGCGATAATAAGTATGTCAAAAATTCACAAATAAATAGTACTATAACAGTGTGCAAGGATATAACGGTCAACCTTGTGATTCCAGAGATATCCTCATTTTTCATGTCAGCTCCATACATTTTTTTCTTATAAAAATTATTACTCTTCCATTTGTGCACACAATTACTTCATATGACATTTTAATAGAACAGTAATGATTAGCAGAAGTCATTTCCAGCAAAAAAAGAAATCGAGATTCTATGTCTTCTACAGCCGATTTTCGATCCACCGTGGGGCGTCTCCTGCGGCGGCTAGGGGCGAGAGGGCGCGAAACATGCATTTCCCTCAACCGTCCCGCCTCCTCCTTCGCGAGCATTACTGCTTCGCAGAAGGAGGTGACGGCTGCCCATGCTCGCTCCGTACCATGGCCTGAACCAGGGCCGGACGCGAGAGATCTCTGCCGCCGATCGCCTCCACGAGGACACGGCGGTGCTCTGCCAAAGCTGGGCAGACCTCCACCGTATGCTCCACCGTGTCCTCCGGGCGATCCACACAGTGGTGACACCCGGGCGTTTCCTCCCGCCTTATCCGAAACAGGAACCTCCCGAAGCTGCCGTGTCCGGTGAGGACCTGCGTCAGGCGGAAGGTGAGGACGCCGTGGCGCCTCTCTAGCCACTCCTCAAAGAGGGGACTTATCGCCGCAATCATGGCGTGCCCAGCACTGGGTTGCGACAACCGTACTCTCGATGTCGCCATGAGATCCCGCCGGCGCTCCGTCCGCTGTACCGCGATTTCTCGCGGCAGCGGAGTTACGCCCCGGCGTTTCGCCTCCTTGCGCCACTCCCATACGTGCGCGATTATTACGTCAACTTGAAAGTTCGATTTTCGTTATAGCTCCAAGGGACCGTACCTACATCTAGGTTTTTGATATCTATTTTAACTTGATGTCTCCACGCCTTCCTGAGAAAAGGGGGTCGTGACAGACAACGATGTCATCCTATAAGGGTTCTTCTACCAAAGGCTGTCGTCGAAAGTGACGCATATGAAAGGTTCTGTCGGCGAAATGTCCATAGGTGAAACGTTCTATCGACGAATCTCTCAATCTCTCTCACTTTCGAGTCAGTGCTACCAAGACTTTCGTTTAGAGTCAGTGCTACTAAGACTTTCGTTTAGAGTCAGTGCTACTAAGATTTTCGTTTAAAGTCAGTGCTACTAAGACTTTCGTTTAGAGTCAGTGCTACTAAGACTTTCGTTTAGAGTCTTTGCTACTAAGACTTTCGTTTAGAGTCAGTGCTACTAAGACTTTCGTTTATAGTCAGTGCTATTAAGACTTTCATGCTGCTATGGACTTATTATAGAATATTTATAGAACATGAATAGTAAACTCAGTGTAAAAAGGTTTGTAAAGATAAGTTTGCCTAAGAACTTGTTATTTATAATATTATGGTTGTACTTGTGTACAACCATAATATTGTAAATAACAAGTTCTGTCGGCGCATATGAAAGGTTCTGTCGGCGACATGTCCATAGGTGAAACGTTCTATCGACGAATCTCTCAATCTCTCTCACTTTAGAGTCAGTGCTACCAAGACTTTCGTTTAGAGTCAGTGCTAATAAGACTTTCGGGATCTGGCGCTCGGCGGTCGCTGCCGCGACACGATCGACGAATCTCACAAAAACGAAAAGTCCTGTCGGTGATCAGTCCAAAGGAGAAATGACTGTCGGAGAACACTTGCAGACTACTTTCGTTTAGAGTCAGTGCTACTAAGACTTTCTTTTAGAGTCAGTGCTACTTAGACTTTCGTTTAGAGTCAGTGCTACTAAGATTTTCGTTTAAAGTCAGTGCTACTAAGACTTTCGTTTAGAGTCAGTGCTACTAAGACTTTCGTTTAGAGTCAGTGCTACTAAGACTTTCGTTTATAGTCAGTGCTACTAAGACTTTCGTGCTTTCGAATATTGATGTGTTGCTATGTACTTATTATAGAATATTTATAGAACATGAATAGTAAACTCAGTGTAAAAAGGTTTGTAAAGATAAGTTTGCCTAAGAACTTGTTATTTATAATATTATGGTTGTACACAATTACAATAAGATCTTGTTGTATGCATTTTGTAGTATTATTTTAATAATAAAGACTTTTAAAATCAAATCAATTGCTTCAATCGACTTGCGACAATCTTCAAAAAACCCAAGTAGGAAGATCTTAATAGGACATGTTTGTTTTATTTTTACTTTATTCTGGTGTAACTAAGTACCTACACCGATTTCCGACGATGATTCAAACGATTTTAACCTTGTCCTCTTGGGTTCAATGATCCCTTGATGACAATGTCGTGAACATAATTGTATGAATTTGTATTTTAGATAACCTACTTTACATCAATTACTTGAAGCGTAGGTGGCGTAACGTAGATAGTACAGCGTTTATTCAAGTAATTTGCGTGACAAAAACTCGAAGGCCACGATCACCACAAATCTAAGAAAAGACAAATATCTATTTTGATTTTATCTGACCCACTGCCGCGAGTCTTGGTTACCTATGCAGGAATAGTTCAAATGTAAAGATGATTCTTAGTTCTTTTTATTTATGTAGGTAGGTACACAGTAATTAAATGATTCTTTAAATTATTTAACTAAAGTTCGTTTTTAATCCCAGAGACTAATTTGACATTTCAAATGATTGTTTTTCGTTTTTTTTTCAATTTGGAGTTTGACATTTGCATGTGTCAATTTAGTCTGCGAGATTAAAAAACGAGACTAGTAATTATTTTTATGTAGGTACTTTTCAACTTAACGTCTTAGAATACCTACATTTTATTCTATCCTAAACTCTAATTTGACGTTCTACTTTTCCTCACAAACAAACACATTCTTCACAAGAAATAACGCCTAACAAAACTGTCATAGAACTCCCAAATATAAATCCTATAAAACGAATACCTATAGTTCTCTATTGTTGTAAACATTCTCGCTTGATTATAAATATGGATAACATTGTTGTACCGATGAGAGAGTAACTCATAAGAGATAAAACGATATGCATGTTGCTGCACGTAATGTCGCATACTGGGTGTTTTTATCAATGTGCACATTTCCCTCACTTGCGCTGCTTTAGCTAACAAGCTGATGACTAAAACCTACGTCCTAATGTACTAAGGGACTGCGGGGAATAACCAAAGTAGGGAACGATAAGTGTATAAAAATGTTTATTGTTCATTTATATATAGGAAGTAGGTATAAATCCGTATCACATTAAATGGCATAATTTTATTATAATGTTTACAATTTGTACATGGGTATAGTATGTACAGAATACCTATGTGGTACCAAGATTATAATGATACTTATACTGCATGCATAACTTCGTGTGTCCTCGACAGAGCCGAGAACTGAAACGCGAAGGGAACTTCAGGCCTTATGTATTGTAGCTGTAAACAAAAAAGTCACAATATCAAAATTGACGTAGATAACGTAGAAGTAGATTATCATCATCTATTATCAGATCACCGTACCTCGTGCTGCACGCAAAATAACTGTTTGTCAACTTCAGTAGCACCCTTTTACTTGATGCTTAAGGCCCGGCAGGCCGGGGCACATCAACATTGCGTCTTTTAAAATCAATAACAGCGTACCATCACTGTCCGTTGATGATCTCTCGGACTATTAGAAGTTTATTTATTTTCAACTAACGCAAGGTTGACATATGTTTGGCAGTGAGAACTACAATATACATGCGTTTCGCTGCTAATTAATACATACTTAAATCTTTTTAGTAAACAGTACGTAACACAACTAAGAGCAAACCTTGAGACTGCTGGTTGGTTGGTTTGGTAGCAGAAAATTATACCCAACAATAGTGCATGCGTGTGTAAACCAGTTAACAGTAACAGGACGCGGTTGTGAAAATTAAAGAAAATAACTGCAAGGCGCAGATAGAGACAAAATACTGTTTTATTTTGTCACTATTAGCACCAGCCAGTCATTTTTATTTTAAGGTTACGGGACGGTTTACTGGTTTTTATTAAGATCATGAAATGAAATATATTTATATAAGCGCAGATGTCATACCTTACGACTTCAAAATGTCCACTTGATAAGCTTGTATAAAATTAAATAGATGTAAGCACAGATGTCATACCTTACGACTTCAAAATGTCCTCTTGATCAAAGCTTGACTAAAATAAAACTCAGGAAATCTATTATATTTATGAAAGCTATGTAATTACATCATAATAAGACCATACAACTTTCAATAGCAACGGTATTTTGTACAGATTGGATGTACTACTGAAAGGTGCGGACGCAGCGTCACTGGGCAACGCACTGGTCCTTGTAACCCCCGGTGCCAGGTTCCGCGGAAGTTGCACTTATTGCACTTTTTGCAGCTTTTTCAACAGGTGGGTCAAGTAACCGCACCCAACTCTTGTCTTTTCTGTTCAAACAGTTTGTTTCGCATTATTATTATATTGTATCTATCTACTGCCTGACTGCCTCGTTGATGTAGTGTTCGCAAGCGCTAGTACTGCTGCACGAGGTCCTGGGTTTGATTCCCGGGTCGGGCAGTGTTATTGGGTTTTTCTATCTGGAATTTCTCAGTAGCAATCCGGAGTCTGGATTTGTGCCCGGTTGATGGCAATAGGCTCGCCCCTATTACATGGGACTTAAACATAACTGGTGAAATGTGGGTGTACTACAGTTACACCTCTGCCCAACCCTTCGGGGAAACAAAGCGTGATGTTGTGTATGTATGTATGTATGTATCTATTCTTAAACATTGGGTTAACTATGATGTCACTCTGCTGATATCTGAATCTACATAAAACCGCCAGTCACATCTCTAAATTCATAAAATCTAAGTTGTAGTATCTAACTTAGGTATCTGTGTTTACCAAAAACTGCTAGAAAACTCACAGACGTATAAAAATTACATACTACTCTTTATATCTCAATTATTTGAACACTTTCGTTTCAATATTGCATAACTTTTCTCAGACAACGGAGGCGACTAGGTAAGTACCTATAAAATAATAGTTTTTCATATTACTTGGAGCTCAACATTACTGGCGATGTGTGAGCGTACCTTACACATTACTGGCGATGTGTGAGCGTACCTTACACATTACTGGCGATGTGTGAGCGTACCTTACACATTACTGGCGATGTGTGAGCGTACCTTACACATTACTGGCGATGTGTGAGCGTACCTTACACATTGCTGGCGATGTGTGAGCGTACCTTACACGTTACTGGCGATGTATGGACATGCCTTAAACATTACTGGCGATTTGTAGGCGTACCTTATCCTGCCGGGGTCGCGGGAAGGTACTTATGGGTCACCGAGGCCCCTGGCAACACAGGCAACAGGAAGGAATACGGGTGGGTTTTAGTCAGTAAGAGTCTGACACACCCTCCCGCTCCGCCCAGAGGGGGAGAAGTTATTTGATGATTTCCCACCCAAAAAAAAAAGGCGTACCTTATACATTTGTGTTGTGTTATTGTGTTGTTTTTTCCTCATATTAGAACGCAGATGCAAATAAGTTCGTCACGCCGGGACATTGAAGTAGGTAAAATGAACGATAAATGGACGGCTTTGATAAATGGAGTAGGTACATGCATACATGATACATTTTAGACCTGTTATATTATTTTTAATATAGAATTGAGAGTTAGTTGTAGAAATGTATTAGTTATACGAACAAATTATTGTGTGTGAAATGGTAAATGTAATTTTTTTTGTAACCGTTCCCACACAGCAACATTCTATGCAAATAAACATATTGTATTATAAGTAAAAAGAAGTAGTTCACCTACCCAAAACTTGATCTTCAAAAGCGTCGCACTGTCGGTCGCAGACAAATAACGTGATATTGTAATGTGACACTACAGATGACAAGTGGAAGTAGGATGGCATGTCGTAATTATTGGGAGAGAAAGAGACAAGCATATGTTGCTACCATTGACGCGGCGCGGCGGCGCGACACTGAATTCTGCAGGGCTAACATGACACACGCGACAATTAGGTACTCACTCTCGCGTGAGTAATTTTTGTCTATTTCTGTCAATTTTCTCGTTTTCTGACAGCGCTGCCATACAAAATACTCGACTCGTTCTGTCAAAATCGATATTTTCTCGACAAACCCTAACATGGCACCTAAATTATCTCGTATTTTGACAATTCAACACGAGATAATCTTCGATTCTGCTGTCATTTAGTCGTCCTCGATTTTGACGACGAGAAGAGTAGACAAAATTATAATACAAAAAAATATGGCATTCATGGGGACTGATGACAGAAATCAAAACTTAAAACTTTGGAATAACCTATATAAGTATATAATATGCGTATACATGTACGTACACAGGCCGCTCCGCGACGCCAGTCTGATGCACACGTTACATTAGCATGTCGGTGACTTGGGTAGCATGTTGGTGCCGCAGTCTGCATGTTGGTGACGTGCTTAGGATGTCGGTGACGCGGTGTGCATGTTGGTGACGCAAATTGCATATCAACAAGTGCTTTCAGAATGTCGGTGACGCGGTTATCACGGCGTAAGTCGATTGGCATTTCGTAAATCTGCTAGCATTTCGGTGACGCTGTTAGCATGTCGTTGACTTTTCCAGCACGTCGGGCACGCTGCTAGCAGGTAGGGCACGCTGTTAGCATGTCGGTGACTCGGTTAGCGTGTTGGTGATGCATTGAGCATATTGATGACGCATTGAGCATGTCGGTGACTCGGTTAGCATGTCGGTGACTCGGTTAGCGTGTTGGTGACGCATTGAGCATATTGATGACGCATTGAGCATGTCGGTGACTCAGTTAGCATGTTGGTGACGCAGATTGCATATTCAAGGGATGCTGTTCATATTTCGGTGACGCGGTTAACATATTGGTGACGCGAACCCACAGATTTTTCCCCTAACAAAAATGGCTCACTCATTTTCGTTTCCGTCATTTTGTATTTTAATTTCGGCATGGAATAAAAAATATTAAATTTTAATAAAAAAGGTCGGTTACACAAAAAATTACAACATAAATTAATAGAGGTGGATGTAAAATCATTATAGTACATACTAATTCCATGCGTAAAATTTATCGAATGAGCCGATGTTGCTAAAATAAAAATGATTTGTTTTTAATAATTTGCTACATCGGTTTCTCGTCGCGAGATAAAGAACTGTCAAAGTGCCTTTCTCGAGTTTACTCACGCTTACGGACATGTTAGGCATTCGGATGACGTCAGAATCGTAGACAAATTTCGACAAATCGAGAAAGAGAGCGTTCTCGCGCCTGTCATGTTAGCCCTGCTGGTGTTTTGTTTTTGTTGGGAATGGCATCTCGCAGGTCAACCTAGGAGGTTGTCGGCTGCTTAACCGGACTTTCCTGTGGGTGCCTCAATAAATTAAGGCCTCCAAACAGGGCATGAAACAAATAAACATGCGAAGGGCCCTGTGGGGAAGGGACCTCGGCTTAGGGCGTCGCTGGGGGAGCAGCAAGGGACAGGCTGGATCGGATTAAGATTATTATGGGACGAGTTTAAAGCTACAGACTCAGCGGCGCGGGCTGGGTCGAGAAAGAGTCGGGCGGGTGAGTTCCGGTGTGCTACCTAGCCCAGTTCTAACGTGCCACTTGCAGATCGCGTACATTCTATCTACCTCTTTCTACTTATAATTCATTATTATTTTATTATTCCTTATTTTTTTTTTCATTGTGTAAGACGGTAGCTCACGTTTTGTTCCAGATGCTGAAGTGTCCCAGCAGGATGGGCCCGATGGGCACTCCGGTGCGCAGGTTCACGGACGTGATGCGCGAGCCCGGCACGTGGATCTCGTAGTACCTGCCGCACTCAGACCTCGTCAGCTGTTGTTTATTTATTTATTCAAACTTTATGTACAGTAGTGGAGTCTTGCCAAGGAGTATCGTGTTATCCAGTAACAGGGTTGTGGAGGTCAGATAGGCTGTCGCTCCATGTAAAATACTGGTATTCAGCTGTATCCGGTTAGACTGGAAGCCGAGCCCAATATAGTTAGGAAAAAGCTAGGCAGATGATGTACATTAGTGGTACATGTACAGTAGTGGTACATGTACAGTACTGGTACATAGGCAGACTACATCCTTTCATTTTGTGGCATTACCACAAAATCAAAGGATTTATGTTCACTTACATAAAACAATGCATCTGCTAGAACTTTATACAAAGCTTGCTTACTCTGCAAATAATTGAATAGGTTAATCTTGACGTTTCTGATTTTCATGACAATTACGTGACGATGGCATGACGCATAACTGTCTTTGAACGTCAACACACGAAATCAAATAGTTATTAACCACATGAAATGCCATAAACAATGAGTAACATACATGCGCCCTAGATTTTATTTTATTTTGAATATTTACACAGTAAAACACAAATAATCCTACATTCACATTTTTCTACCAAACAATTTAACAATGCTGTGTCATTAGTTTGGTTGCCGCTTTGTTGCAACTGGTTTGTCATTTTGACACCTGTCCAGAAGAATCTATTCAATTACTTGGAGTATAATGCAACGGTAACGAGGCAAGAGAGAGTGAGCCACAGTACAACAGCTACAAGTAACGAGACCAACCTGACTGTCCACCCGAACTGGTTGTCGATGGGCACGTAGAAGCCGGGCTGCGTGAGCAGCAGGTACGTGCGCAGCTCGCGCAGCACGCCGGCGTCGGCCGTGCGCAGCGGGTACACGTGGCTGATGCCGGACGACTGCCCGTCCGGCGGGCGGCGCTGCGCCACCGGGCGCCCCGTCAGCACCACCGTCAGGTAACGGTCCTCCGCGTTGCGCATGTTCAGCTTGACGTTCAGCGTCTGCTCGGGGTGCTGGAGCACGTTCTTCGTGACCACGCAGAAGATCAGCCCCTCGGGGCACGGGAAGTCACAGTGTAGCAGGCGCGTGTAGCGGTGCTCGGCGCACACGCTGTCAGACGGGTGCACCATGAGGCAGGCGCCGCCCAGGAAGCCGTCGCCGTGGTGCAGCTGCAGGCACGGGCGCTCGTCGGCCACATACGCCAGCCCGAAGCGCGCGGTGTCCTTGCGGCTCAGGCGCAGGTTCAACGACGGCTCATACGTCGTGGACTCGGGGGTCGCACTCGACGTCGCGGGCGTTTCTGTCTCTTGCGGTTCTGATATCTTCAGTGACTTTTGTTTGAACATGTTTTTTATCGCTTTCACTTTCGACTTCTCGGGCGAGTCGGCGCGGCCCCGGCTCGTGATGCTGAGCTCCGACCTGTCGCTGTCGGCGCTGGTGACGGGCTGCGCGTCCTTGTTGACGCCCAACAGCACGGAGCGCGCCTGCAGGAACTCCGCGCGTATGCGGATGATGCCCTTCTTGTCTTTGTACTGCACGTCGTGCTTCACCTTGTCGAGGTTCTCGATGGAAGTAAGCAGGTAGCCGTGTGGGCCGTGCGCCGCGTTGGGCTGATACTGCTGGTGGCGCATGTTGAACCACGGCGACGGGCACAACATCTACCGGCACACTCGTACATCAAACATTATTGCGACTCGACCACAAAGCATTCACAGAGCACAAAGCATAAACATACCTCTCCGTAGAGCCAGCGCTTGCTGCCCTGCCCCCTGCAGAAAGATGTCTGGAAGGGTATTTCGCAGGGCACGCGGGTGTTGAGGAAGGGCCAGATGCTGCCCCAGAAGGCGCGGTCGCGCAGCAGGAACTTGCCGTAGGTGTCGAGGTCTTCGGCCATGGCCACGTGGTTGCAGTTGCTCTCGTCCGACAGCGCCTCGTGCGTCCACGCCGGCGCAAACAGAGCTATAGAGCAGCCCGCGGCGTGCACCAGTTTGATTGCCTGCCACAACATTACCACCGCGTCACTATGTCCCCGACACAAGAACGATAATAGAGCACCCCCTCTCTTTACATAGTGTCGAATGACAGGCAGAGAGTTTGGTTGACTGGTAAGAGCAGTCAACCAAACTCTCTGTCTGTATCCCGGCTATCGATTATCTGAATAATTATGAAATTTAAAATCAAGATTATATTGATCTTCTATAATAAATAGTATACCATCAAAGAAATAAATGTGAAAATGGGAGCCAAGTTCAATATTAAGAATATGCGTGATAGTCAGTTTCGCCGAAAAAATAATTGAGATCTGTGTATATGGGTGCCAAATTCTGTAGATGTAGATAATCCTGAAATTTATATATAAGAACTTACTAATTTCTTGTTTTTTTTTCTGCTACAACGATGTTTGCATTTAAAAATACAATTGTGTGTGACTAAGTGTTTTCCAACGATCGGCATTCCGACTAGCTTTCGTTCATATTAAATATGCTGATGAATTCTTCCTAAGGTATACCTAGTTTTTTTGTAGTGATTATGTACATTTTCAAAGTGTCTATTAAACGTTTATAGACAACAAAATTTATACAAAACAATCGAATCTGGGCTCTTGTAAATCACCGTATTTTACTATTTGCAAATATAAGTAGCAAGACTGTGTAAGAATTTATTTCTTTCGTAACACAACTGTTCGCAATGATGTCACATCGTTGAGCCGGCACGGGCGCTGCCAGTGGCAGTTTGTGTTATTATTGGTTGTTTTATAAATAATCTGTTAAACAAAACGATAAAAGCGACCTTTTATCACGGAACCTATTCTCCTGCGTAAGAAACGTTTCTGCTATTATAATTATGAAAGGCGTTAAGGTGTTAATAAAAATCGATTGCTTGGAAAATATTTCAAATCGTAAAAACACTGTTTTTTTAGGGTTCCGTAGTCAACAAGAAACCTTTATAGTTTCGCCATGTCCGTCTGTCTCTCCGTCCACGGCTTAGCTTAGAGACTCTTAGTACTAGAAAGCTGTAATTTGGCATTGGTATACATGTTAGTCACGCCGACAAAGTCTTAAAATAACATCTAGAAAAAGGGTACACCTCCCTTACACGTGAAATGGGGATGATATATTTTTTTCTCGTCTATCCCATGGTTTTGGAATACGGAACCCTTTATTGTGCGTGGTCCGACACGCACTTATTTCCTTTGTATACACCCAATTACCCAGACGCCAAATTTCAACTTTCTAGGTCATCTGGAAGTCAGGTTTTTGATCTAAAAAAAACCGACAAAGTGCGTATCGGGGACCACGCACAATGAGGGTTCACACTTGACTCAAACAATAATTAGCACTTTAATGCTTAATATTATGCAAACAGTTTTATAAGAAAGTGGTGTTCACAGACCCACAATATTTTTAAAAGGCCTATCCAACAATACCCCACACCAAGGGATAGACGAGAAAAAAATATCATCCCCACATTACGTGCAAGGGAGGCACCCTAAAAAAATTTAACAGTTGTCGGCGGGATTCTAGCACTAAGCGTATCTGAGCTACAGCAGGGACAGACAGACAGACACAGACGGACATGGCGAAACTATAAGGGTTCCTTGTTTAATACGGAACCCTAAAAATGCCGATTTCTAGACGTTAATAACTCAATAACCGTATGAGCTATATTTATGAAATTTGGGGTTCTAGTTAATCATCATCTGCCTGCCCTTTCCCAACTATGTTGGGGTCGGCTTCCAGTCTTACCGGATACAGCTGAATACCAGTATTTCACACGGAGCGACTGCCTATCTGACCTCCACAACCCAGTTACTGGATAACATGATACCCCTTGGTTAGACTGGTTGTCAGACTTTCGAGCTTCTGACGACCCGTAACGACTGTCAAAGATCTACAAATTACAGCCGGGACCAACGGCTTAACGTGCTTTTCGAGGCACGGAGGGGTCTTGGTATGTAAAGATGGTCACCCATCCACGGACCAACCGCGGCAAGCGTAGCTTAACCTGATCGATCGACCCGTGCGGATGTTATTACTTAGCCACAAGCCCCAAGTTCTAATTAATCTAAAGGGTTTTAATAAATATACCAAAATGAGTTTATGTTAAATATATTTAGTTATTAAGGGGTCAAAATTGGCTCCAAATGGTTCGTGTAATATAATAGAAATTGACGACGCACCAGCCGTGTGCTGGTGCGTCGTCAGTTTCTTTTTCTTGGTTTGAACTTGGCTTTACACGCTATCGCGTGTCTAGTTTAAACAAAGTTGCTTTTCGTGTCTGTCTGTGTGACCGCTTAGTTCTTCTGAACTACTAATCAGATTTTGATTCTCAACATTTACTCAGATAGAACACAAAAAGAATTCATGTTTTGACACGTCGCCTCACCTCCTGAGTGTTGAACTGTCCGCCGCCGAAGAAGTTCCGTCCCCAGACGTCGACGCCGATGTAGAGGTCGGTGAGGCGGCCGGACGCCCGCGCCTGCTCGGCGCTGGTCTGCACGTCTTCGGGAGACCACGAGTAGTTGGTGAACAGGCCGTCGCAAGCCTCAAAGAACGCCCTACAACAACCAACCACTACACTACTTAATTATGTCGTCGTCTAAATAGCTGGGTGAACAACAACGGAACGACGAATGAACACAAATTTATACTCAAACAACCGAAGAGAAGACTAACAAATTTTTGTCGCAGAGTTTGTTCTGCCAGTTGAGGTTGCCCTGGATGGTGACGCTGTCGTACCACAGCAGCGTGGCGTGCGGCAGCTCGTCGTGCAGCAGCCGGTAGAAGTAGCGAACGAAGTTCAGCAGCATCTCCGGCGCTGCTATCTGAGCACAGAAACGGATAACGAAGACGCTTAGAGGTCGTGCGCTACGCTAGCTGGACGTGGACGAGTGCCGGCCCACGCTACGCTGCGGTGCTCTTTGACTTTCCAGAAACAACCGCACGTGGACCGTCTGTCGCGGTCATGCGCCTAAAGGAAATCACTCACTATAAACGCACTACTCTGATACAGCAAATAACTTGTCATTCAAGTTTGGATTTTAAATCAAATGCATTAAAGAATAGTGCAGTGCGCTTCCCACGAACCGTCACACTTCGCGCCGACCGTGAGCTTCAAGTGAGTAGCCCGCTCCCCGGCGAAGAAACGGCTGCACGCTTTAGGCATGCTGGCGCCTCGCCGCCCGTGTGATGACCCCTAGTACCAACCAGCCAACTACTGTAGTATGCGGCGCGTGAACAACAAGCTGTCACCTCACCGGTGGCGTGCCAGCAGCGAGTGATCGTCTTGCTAACGGCGTGTTGGCGACAAGCGGGTGGATATTTTCGAGGCGGTGCCGGGCCGTTACGGGGTCACCGCATGGACGGCGAGGCGCCGCGCGCCGGCCATACATACCGCTTGCAGGCGTTTCTTCGCCGGGGAGCGGGCTACTCGTTTGAAGCGTGCTGCCGACTATTCTGTATAATCATTGTAAAATAGACTTTAAAACATTTGATTTAAAATCCAAACTTGAATGGCAAGTTATTTGCTGGCGGAGCGGTGCAGTTAGTGAGGCCGCGACTTCGATCCTATGTAATATATACACCCCCCACCCATGTAATTATATGCCCGTTTTGCCTGTTAACGCATTTTCTTTCTTTATGCCATACAAAACAAAAATTAAATATTATAGATGGTTGAGAAATATTTCATGAAGCTAATGATTGACGATAATTGATAAGTCATAATGTATGATTAAAAAAAACAAATAAAAAACCTTGTTCTCAACATTAAGAAGATAGCCGTCGAACTTGAGAGTTTTTGCGATAGCAACCAGTGCGCTGGCTACGTTCTGATATTGTATCTCCGAAGATAACACCTCATCCCAAAAGTCCACACCTTCTGACCACTCCGTTATTATAGTCCCTGTTATAAAACATGTTTATTGATGTTATAATACACTTTTAGCATTGATGAATCAGTCATAAGGATCAATGTCTCTAGTAAATATTACATCTAAGCATAAATATTTATATAATACAGCACTACCGCAGTGTCAACATCAACCCTAGTCAATATTTTCATAAGGTAAGCATAGCAGGAATAGTGTCCAGTAGTCATTGGCATATATATATATATATATATCGGACGATTTTTTTTTTCTAGCCAGTATGGGTAATTTCTTAACGGGAAATATATAAATGCATCATCATCATCATTTCAGCCGAAAGACGGCCACTGCTGGACATAGGCCTCCCCCAAGCACCGCCACTTCGACCGGTCTCTTGTGCTTCCCGGATCCAGAGGATTTCTGCGGCCTTCACAAGGTGATCAGTCCACCTTGTAGGAGGCCTTCCAACGCTACGTCTTCCGGTACTCGGTCGCCACTCCAGAACCTTTCGGCCCATCGGCGATCTGTTCTGCGAGCAATGTGAGCCCTGCCCACTGCCAGTTAAGTTTATAAATGCGCGTCAAGTTAATTTGTGAACTTCAAACGATTACGACCTTTTTAGGGTCCCGTACCTCAAAAGGAAAAAACGGAACCTTTATAGGATCACTCGTGTGTCTGTCTGTGTGTGTGTCCGTCTGTCACAACCGATTTTCTCCGAATCTACTGGACCGATTATGTTGAAATTTGGTACACACATGAATTTCTATGACCCAAACACGGACGTGTGACGTACATAAATGAATTGTGGATATCCCTCATATTCTTAATTCATTTATTTCATGAGTTTTGCGGAACTATTGTAAGTCCTAGAAACTTAGTAGTTGTATTAACTGTGTCAATTGTATGTTATGTCAAGATTGGAAAGAGCCAATGCGCGCTGGCTAAAATGCATCATTACAGTGTTCATCATCCTCCTGCCCTTATCCCAATTTATTTGGGATAAGGGCAGGAGGATGATTACGCAACATGTCGCTTTCTTCCATACTTCTCTATTAGTTGTCATCTCGGTAGTCACCCCCTTTCTAGTCATATCACGCACTGACTCGCGCACTCCGCACTCTCAACCTCATAGCTAGTGACACAGACCTATTCTGTTGTTCTCTGAGTGAGTTCACAAAGAATGCATTATTTGTAATAACTTACAAAATTTAATTAAAATAATGTGTTAGTAAATAAGTTAGGATAAGAGTTCAGATGTACACTATCGCAATAGGTTTCTCTGTAAGGATAGATGTAAGTTGGAAATAAATAAATAAATATCATCTTTCACACAGTCCATCCATCGTTTCTTTGGTCTTCCTCTCTTAAAGCCATCGACATGCATACTCAAGACTTCCTCACGACATTTTCCTCATTCCTCCGCATCACATGCCCATACAATGACAACCGATTTCTGTACAACTTTTCAGTCACCGGTGCCATTTTCAGACTTCCTCTTATGTACTTATTCCTTATTCTATCCATTCGTGTCACACCACACATCGCTCTTAGCATTCTCATCTCAGCTGCATGCAATTGCGTTTCATTCATCCCTTTTGTGGCCCAACATTCTGATCCATACAACAGACAGCAGGTCTTACCATTGTTTTATATATCTTCCCCTTAAGTTTAAGGGGAATGCGGGAGTCGCAGATTGTTCCCGTGACCTGCTGCCATTTTATCCATCTCATCATCAGAGTTAACTCTATGCTTAACCTTCCGATCTACTTCGCCATCGCTTTGCACGAGTGAACCGAGATACCAAAAGTCAGACTGGGAGAAGCGCGCCATCAAGCGCTATGGCTCCAGAACTGGAAAGACCACCGAAATCGCAGATCATATATTCAGTTTTGGTTCTGCTGATTTGCATCATTACATTCTTATTTAAATTAATTTTTAAATGGTTGTTGTCTAACCATTCTATAGTTTCGGTTAATATATTATTTATGATTTATCCTCTTAATAAGTCCCTGTGATTACTTGGTATAGTTATTGTACTGTTATCAGCGAACAGTGTCATAGGATGTTTAATTGCCATTGGAAAGTCATTAATGTAAAGTGTAAAAAGCGGCGGTCCAAGTATAATTCCTTGTGGAACTCCGTAGGAAATATTACCTACGTTCCGCCGATAGAAGGATTTGTTCTCTTTTGGTGCTTATATTCATTCTGCTTATTTCCGTTATTTATTTTCTATCGTGTAAGTACGATTTTATGAGCTCAAGGAAATTTCCTCTTACACCGTAAGCATCAAGATTTTAGGCACGCCACAATTGCGGCGATATGTCCCCTCTTTGAGGAGTGGCTAGAGAGGCACCACGGCGTCCTCACCTTCCACCTGAAGCAGGTCCTCACCGGACACGGCAGCTTCGGGAGGTTCCTGTGTCGCATAAGGCGGGAGGAAACGCCCGGCTGTCACCACTATGTGGATCGCCCGGAGGACACGGTGGAGCATACGGTGGAGGTGTTCCCGGCTTGAGCAGAGCACCGCCGTGTCCTCGTAGAGGCGATCGGCGGCAGAGATCTCTCGCGTCCGGCCCTGGTTCAGGCCATGGTACGGAGCGAGAGGGCATGGGCAGCCGTCACCTCGTTCTGCGAAGCAGTAATGCTCGCGAAGGAGGAGGCGGGACGGTTGAGGGAAAGGCAAATTTCGCGCCCTCTCGCCCCTAGCCGCCGCAGGAGACGCCCTGGGCGTCGGGAATCCCGGGCGGATTTCCGGCCACCGTAGGCGCGGGCTTGCGGACGGTGAGCAATGGGTAGCTCACCGTCCGGTAAGGATCAGACCCGCGTCGACGTTGTATTCCACGCGCGTCTCAAAGAGATGTCGTCAGCACAAATGTAGGGGTCCACTAGGGCCGATGCCTGCCGGGGTCGCGGGAAGGTACTAATGGATCACCGAGGCCCCCGTAACACAGGCAACAGGAAGGAATACGGGTGGGTTTTAGTCACTAAGAGTCTGACCCACCCTCCCGCTCCGCCCAGAGATAGAGAAGAAATTTGATAATTTCACACCCAAAAAAAAAAGCATCAAGCTTTTTTAGTAAAATATTATGTTGCACGTAATCAAATGGCTGGTTTATGCCACAAAATATGGCACACACACTGGAGTTTTTTTATCCATATTTGTTGTAACAGTATGTAAAATGTCATAAATAGCCATGTTTATTGCCTTGTTTTCCTAAATCCTTTTTGTGAGCCATAAACATAGAACCCTTCCTGTTTAAAATATGTTTGGCGACTTGTGTCTCCCGAATTAACAAAGCAATAAAATAAATATTTAATACATTAGAAATACATTTTGATCCGAGATAATTTAATTATTATTAATCCTAAGTTTATTATTATTTCGTTTATTTAATTTTTGCCACATAAAATACATTTTCAAATATTGCCAAAAAAAAGATATAAAAATCATTAAAACATATAAAAAATAGTGGTCCAAGCAGGAGCAGGGTCCAAGCTACGGTTCAAGTTCGGTCTGAGTCCATTTGGGTGGTTAGGGCTTCAGAGACAGGAACCTCCTCACGATGCGAGCCGTATCGAGGAGTACTGTCTTCTGAATCAGGGCCTTGATCCAACCGCCTAACGAGAGCCTCGAGGCTTTCGACCATCAGGCCATTGACCGTTGTGACAATCGGCACAATGACAGCCGAGCTGACATTCCACATGTCAACAACCTAGTTTGCTAAGTCAAGATATTTTATTTGTTTCTCTTTCTCAGCTTTCATAAGGTTCCCGTCATGTGGAATGGTAACATCGACTATCATTGCGCAGCGCGCTAATCGATCTATCACCACTATATCAGACTTATTGGCGACAGTAGTCCTGTCAGTAATGATAGACCAATCCTAGTAAAATGTGACATGGTCATTTTCGAGAACTGGGTCGGGCACATGCTTGTAATACGGTACCTCAAGAGTTTACAGGTTTATATTTCAAAGCAAGTTGCTGGTGAATATTCCTAGCCACTTGGTTATGCCTGTGCAAATATTCGCTGTTAGCTAGACGAGAACAACCTGAGAAAATGGATGTAAGAAGTTTATAGACCGTCGACAAACACGTAATCGGTCTATAATTCTTGGGTTCCGCGGGACTTCCTGACTTAAGGAGCAGGTGAGTAACGCCTGTAGATAGAAACTGTGGTAGCGACCCAGACTCTAAGGATGACTGAAACTGAAATGCCCGGCAAATATGTGAACTAATCAGCCATTTCAACCAGAAGTTATGTAGTCCGTCCGGTCCCGGTGATTTCCAATTCGGTAACGGACGGACTGCTCTGGATACGTCTAATGATGTTATCAGGACTGATTCCATTTCTGGTATAGTTTCACACACTCGCTCGACATCCTGCATCCAGCCAGCCTCAGCGTGACAGACGGGCACCGACCAGATGCTGCGCCTGCGCCAGAATGCACTCCTGGCGGGATCATCCTGGCGGCACGCGTCTGGAACATTTTGTTCAGGTCGCTCCCAAGCTCTGTATACCCACCTCTCATCGCTCTGGAACATGTGATTCTGTGCGTATTAATCAACCCGCTTACACCGCCGAATACGGCTCGCCCGTGCACAAACTTTCTGCTTAGGGAAGTCGATGTGCTCTGTGACATGGGACATGTATTCTCGAGGGCTGATTCCAGTCCCCAAGAATGTCCACGTTTCACAAAGCGCATCGAGTACTCTGGCCCCATCGATACGACGCTCGATCCTGCACTGCACGCCAGGCTGGTACGGGTGGTTTTGGTCGAGTAGCTCCGTCACAATTTGGAAACTTGACGTTAGCTAAACGACATGCCGCAACAGCCACGCAATACAGGATCGAGTGTGTTTCAGAGAAAAAAAAATTTTGCTGTGAGCCCAAGGCACACACCAGCGCCCTATTTTTCTTGTGCATGGGTAGGCGTGGTAATCGGGGTCTAAGTTCGGTCAGAGTGGACCTATACTCGTGAAACGCATCTTCCAGTGCACTCCTCAATCGGACGTTGCACTGGCTACTTACTGTAGCAACCCTATCATCCTCCTCTCCAACACCATGATTGACCGCGGTGGGATTGAATCAACAGTTGACGTTTGTACCGCGGTTTTTGCCGGAGTTGAGACGTTATGGCTGCTCAGTACGTCTGAGCGCAGCCTATCAAGTACGGCATCGTCCAACCTGTGATTGCGTTGGATGACCCGCACCTGATCAGTCGTTGAGCCGTGACGTTGACGGTTAGCTCTAGTACCTGGAACAGAGACAGCATCCTAATACGGCACGCAGTGAGATTAGTTCCCGCCTCTGTAAACCCGTAATATGCGCACATGACGTTCTCGTTCATAGACTGAGTCCATCTCATGCGTTGCACACAACCACCGGCAGCGGGGACCCGGCTCGAGGCCCCTTGGCCCCTAAATCCCAAGCTTCTCGATGGCCGGCTGCTCCCATGCCGAAGTACAGGTGTTGGCGACGCTGGCGGGGAAAACTACTCGTCGCTTGAGCTCGACGCAACTACCTCGGCAGGTGTTGCGTTGACACTGCGCTCACGGTGGCGCTGAGTACCGGCGGCGGCGAGGCGGAGCTGAGCAAAGAGTCCGGAGGTGGTGGGCGTGCTCGTGCAGCTGATCTCGTCAACATCATTATATTTTTTTTTTTCATAGTGCTTCATTCTTTCCGTTTTATCGGAGGTGACATTTACCATGTCACCTCCGATTCGGCATTTTTTTATTAAAAAGTCTATTTATTTTGGTTCGTTTTGCTCTTTTTAATAATATTGTGATCTTATGGGTTTCAGGCTTGTTCTGGAATTCTCTTAATAAGTATTAAAAACTGCGTCTAAAATTTGTAAAAATGTGAAAATTATGAAAACGAATTTTTGACGTTCTGTTGACTTAGGTGTTGCCAGAGTTATTAATATTATTATTATTCATATTACTATTATTAATATTATTCTTTGGAATATTTAACTTTGTTTGATTTATAATTTGCGTATCGTTTTGGATTTATTATTTGATGAAAATAAAGTTTTATGGTTATTTTGAACTCGCTGGGTTAAATTAATAATCTTTTTAAAGAGTTATGTGTAATTTTTAAATCGCGTTTTATTCTGATGGTTTTAATCGGAATTGGCACAGTAGGTAATTGCCGTTTATATACCTTTTTGAAATTGCCAAATTTTTCGTCATGGCTGTCGTTTTCATGGTTTTCGAGGGTGCTAAAGCGGTTAGTGAGGAGACAAAATGAAAATACAAGCTAAATGCTGCGAAATCTTTCAAATATTTTTCATAGGTTTTGTTTTCTTAGTTGTCGAAATTTTTGCGGCCGCAATCTTAGATTTTCATTTCGAACCCCCCAGAAAAAGAACATTTTACTGACGAGGGGTTCATCATGTCTAAATAAAAAGCCAATTTATTTTTAGGCGAATCACATCAGCTCGTCAATAAGAAACTACATGAAGACCAGAACCGCTCTGACAAGACAAGATTTACCAAATTCCTTTGCAGATCACTTCTGATTTTATAAACGTTCACCTGTAGACGCCTGGTAATTTTTTCGGATGTGACAAGTCAACTAAACAGTTGATCAAAATAAAGATGATTATAGATTTTCTGATCTTCACAAAAAGAAGCACAAATATTATATTACTGAGTGCAATAATATTTTTAGGAGCGCAAAATGGGAATTGTTAGAGGTTTCTTTAAATACATACCTTTATTATCGGCAGGTCCTTGAGAAAAACGCTGTCCATTGGAAGAAATTTGAAACAACATCAAAATTGGTAAAAAATATCAAAGAAAATTAAAGGGACATAATTTCAGGCGTGTGTGCGTTGCGAACATGAAATGGTCAAAGTAAATGTAAATTAATGTTTTAGATAACTTCTAGCAACTAGAAACCTATGTTGTTAAATGAATTATTTTGTAATGTGATGATAAATTCAATATCTTAGTATTGTATAATTGCATAGCACATGTGTGCGCACTAAGCACCTACTGTAAAGCTTCCATTTACTGGGTACGCCTTTCATTGACTGGAATGTGCCCTGGCGGCTGAGAGTATGTCATGCTCACAGGTTCTGAACTGTATCAGAACCTACCCATATTGGCTTGGAAAAAAACATCCTTTATTAAGGGATATGATGCGATTTAAATGAAATGTGCACAATATGGGATAAATTTCAATCATAGCCACACCACAGCAATTTTAACAGTTATACTTTCTTTACTGAGACATAAAAGTAGTTAATAAAGTTTTCGTATTGTGCACAACTTTCAAAGCTCTCACAAAATATTAAAAAAAGTTAGATGCCATACCAATAACTTTAACGCCATGTGCATGTCCAACATTAATCCAGCCAACCGGAGGTATTGTAATCAAGTGGTGACTAAAGTAACAAAATATATCTATTCCAGCCCAGTTGTAGAAGGTGTATGCTTCTGAATTACTAGTCCCATCAATAATACTGAAAGTTAAAAATTAATGTAGGTACCTATTACATTTTTTTGGCGATCGTACTACACAACACACATCACATCGCGTACGTCAATAGTTAATTGTATCACTATGTTGTTGTTTTTTTTTTGTTTGATATTATATGAGAGGGAGGAACGAATTGATGCTATTATAATTTTCAATTATCTTTACCAGTCATCGTGATATCCATTGGCCATATCATGGCATACCAACGTCTTGGGTAAACTTTTGGATTCATGTCGTTTAGTTTCATCTAAGTCCGGGTCAAAATGACAGAAAATTTCGGGTTCATCAAGTGATTGGAAACCAGAACGTGTATTTAACTCTATATTTCGGATTAGAAAATCACTATGCGGCGTCAATTCTTTACATAAAGTTCTCCAAGGTGGTGGATTTTCTAAAAACAACATTATTTCATTGATGGAATCCAGAGGTTTGCAGATGAAACGTGAGTCAATCTTCAATTTTATTTGCTCTAGGTCTATATATTTTTTCAGTTTTGACATTTTAAATCACTTTGCTCACTGACCACAAGAACATTGATTACTATTAAGCACGTAAAATAAAAAATGCAGAAAATACAAATTCAAAGTTGTATGTTTACGTCCCTTAGGGCAGCCGTCAACGTGATAACTGTCAAATCAAATCGACACAAGGCGGCATAATAGTATGCACAGATCAACCATCAACCTATTTTCCAATTTTTATTTGCTATGGAATTATTGCGCTCTTATCACAACGATATTATTATGAATCGCTGCATAAACTAGAATATATGCCAAGGTAACTGTGCGAGTCTCAATTTTATAATGTAAATCTGAACGTGCAAGATTTTCAAGCCTAAACCATATAACTTAATAAACCGGTCAAGTGCGTGTCGGACCACGCACAATCAAGGGTTCCGTAGCTGGGATGAATTTATCTCAAAAACAAACTTATTTGTAGTTGACATGTTGAACATGTTCTCCCATACATCGATATAAACATCACGTTCAATTCTCTAACTGCAAATGTAAGTTACTCATAACTTGTAAAGCCTACTCAGCTGTGATAGTTTTCCTTTTAATTTCGTTATATATACTACTGCCATGATTTTGTTCACATATCCAAATACAACCTTTAGATGGCAGAGGGGTGGGGGAACACTTGACTCTAACAAAAAATACTATAAAGCTTAATATTACGCAAACGAAAAAAAAAAAATGATTTTCACAAATTCGCAATATTTTGGAACGGCCAATCCAATACCTCTCACCATGGTACAGCCGAGAAAAAAAAATCATCCCCATTTTACGTGTAAGGGATACCTTCCTTACACGTAAAATGGGGATCATATTCCTAAAAAAAAATTTTTTCAAGGTTTTATTTTACCACTTTGACGGCGAGATTAATATGTATACCCATGACAAATTACAGCTTTCTAGTACTAAGAGTCTCTTAGCTAACAGGCAACTTAGGACAGACAGACGGATATGGTGAAACTATAAGGGTTCCTGTGTTGACTACGGAACCCTAAAAATGGTCTAAGGCTGCATTCTGAGTTGCACTGTAATCGATTTTAGCATGCTTACACCCGTTCCGAATTAGCGTGAGTCCAATAACGGTGTCCCGTGAATCGTCAGATGACGTCATGACATACGCCATCTTGTGATAACGCCAATTAAGCCTTAAATTATTATCACCGTGAACGCTGTCGAAAATGATAATTGTGCTGTTTTGTTTTGAGTCGCATCCTACTGCGAGGTCGTTTCTCCCGAACTTTTTCCAAGACAAGTGGCAAACAATTGTTAGTGTACCACTCTGCAGTAACTGTTTTTCGATCCTCTAAAACAGATGTTGTGTAATGACCTGTCCTTCCGAAGAATGAGGCCACCATCTTTTTTCCCACGCTTCGACCTCTCTTCACTTTAGTTGGCAAACACCCAGACAGCAGACTGTCTCTTAGTTTCAGGATCATAACAATAAATCCAGCTTTCGTCACCCGTAAGTATGTCGAACACAGCATTTGAGTCACCTCCGCTAAATCTTTAAACCATTTCACGACATCAATCAACACGACGGAGTTTTTGGGCCTCTGTAAAATTATGAGGTATCCACCGGGCACACAGCTTCCTGACCGCTAAATGTTCATGAAGGATTTTGTGCACTTGACTCATACCGATGCCTAAGCTTAACCGAATCTGCTGATAAGTCACTCTTTTGTCAGTCTCTATCATACGCCGAACAACACTGATGTTAATTTCACTCGTCGCCGTAGAAGGCCGTCATCGGTGAGATTATTGCGACCACGTTTAAACTCATTAAACCAGTTGTAAACAGTAGCATGAGATGGGGCTTCATCGTGAAAGGCCAATTGAAGTCTATCATAACTTTCTTGTTGACTTAAATGACATCGTAAGTCATAAAAAATCATAGTACGAAAATTTTCTCGCGTTAAATTCATGCTGACCGGACACAGACAATTTTCAATTTCCTGCCAAATCGTAAACAAATGAAAAAATAAATAAATAAAATAAATGAATAAAATACATTACACAATAATATTGGCAAAGAGTTCCATTTTCAAAATTTGAACGGTTTCATAGATTATATCGTTTACAAGTGTCTAGTTCTAAAGACTTTCAAAAGACTTTCGACTTTCGTAAGCACTTCGTCATCCTCTTCATCACTGGACGAATCGTCGTTCTATTCGGTATTTCTAGTGCAAACAACAGGTTTGGGTTATGTTAGAAGTTTTGACGTTGAGCGAGCACTGTGCGTGATCCTATGCTTTCCGAATTGTTGACAGCTGTCAGCTGTCATAATCGTGATATCTAAATCAGAACGCAAATAAAATATTGATGTGAGCGCTGTGAGCGATTATAGCTTAATTCGGAATGTACCCTAAGGTTTCAAGTCGAGAGAAACACACTAACTGGGTACATACTTACCTACGGGTGTTCAGCTGCAATTGAGATGGAGTAGGAAAAGTTCAATCCGCGACACTAATTTCTTAAATATTTCATTCGAAAATAGATTTGAGGTAGATTCTTGGTTACCAAAATTATTACGTGAACGGGGCGATTTCCTTCAAATATAATAATTTTGACAGTGGTGCCGATTCCCTTGTTCACAAACTAAACTAAATTTAAGTTCAGTGCATCTTTTTCTTTCTATTTCATTAAGAAAAGGACAGAAGATACATTTTAGTTTAGTCCTGTCGAATTAATCAGTGCCTGTCACTACTCCATACAAGTTTAGACGTGATTAAAAACTTGCCTACTAAAATTACGTCAATTTACGTCAAGCGCTGATTAATTTGACAGGACTAAACTAAAATTTATCTTCTGTCCTTTTCTTAATGAAATAGAAAGAAAAAGATGCACTGTGAACAAGGGAATCGGCACCAATGACAGCTATTGTAATGACTTGCTGGAGTGAATGAAATATCTCTTGATTCGCGGATTGAATTTGTTCAACATAGAACGAAAAACCGCTGTTTGCAAAAACAAAGCATCACAATCACACCGAAGGATTAGGCAGAGGTGTTTCTAAAGATTCCTTCTTTTATGGCTCTGCCAGTAGAGTTACTCATGCCGGAAAGGTCCAAGTGAGAGACCAGACCAAGAGAGATACCGGACGGGTATCGTCGCTCCTGATCGATCGACGACAGTCAATCGACAGAAGACGTGACCATGCCACTGCGGTGTAGGCGCACCAAAGCGGTATGTGTTTCTCTCCTTGAGGAGTAGTCTTCGAGGAGAAAACTTTCGGCGGGTTCGCTGAGTCGGGTTGGTCGGACAGCGAACGTAGGATGTTTAATGCCGCCGTCAGGGGCTTGGCCTTATTGCCTGGCTCAGTCCTCTGAGCCCGGCAATAAGGCCAAAAAAGAAAAACTAAGGCTAAGATAAAAATACCACCCACTCCTAAGCTTTGAAGCGCGGTGAAATGATGAATGGCTGGAGGGAGTCCAGTTGTGAGCGCTTCCCCTGTAGATACCTGCCGAAGTCTACAGTATATAGGCTTACCTAGTGCAAGAAGCTGCCAAGGTGGACATTTATTTCCTCACTGAGGAGAACCTGCCGGCTGCTAGAATGGCAACGACAAAAAGAGGCCGAGGTCGTGCGGTGACGGGCGAGGCTTCTGCTCCGATATGCGTGACGTTCAGGGTCGCTTCAAGCGGGCTGATACACCGGGAATCGGTGAGGAGAGCGACCCCGGGGTTGCGCGGTGACGGGCGGGGCTTCTGCTCCGATATGCGTGACGTTCAGGGTCGCTTCAACCGGGCTAATACACCGGGAATCGTTGAGGAGAGCGACCCCGGGGTCTCATCCGGGGTCTCAACGGAGGAGCCGGGAGAGTTTAGCATCTCACTTGTGGGCACGAAGGCGGAGGTCAACGCCGCAAAGCGTGCTCAGAGTAGAGCTATCGCGGCTGACGAGGTCGCCGAAATGGCCCGTCAGGCTCGGGAGCGGCGGTTTGCACAGGCGCCAACAGGGGAGAGCTTAACGGCAGTGGCTCTCAACCGTCAGGTGTTGGATGGAGTGAATGTTGTTCTGAAGGTCGCTACCAAGTCCGGTAACCTGAAGGGCTCGTTCACACGCGCCCTTAAAGAGGCGGCAGAAGGGACCAGGGAGGCGTTGGAGAAGCTCCTTGATCGCACGACCTCGGAGGAGACGGCGAAGCTGTGGGAGGAAAACAGCCATCTCCAGTCCGAACTGGAGGACCTCAAGCGGGAGTTTGCCGCTCAGAGGAATGACTGGCAGCGGCAGGCAGCTCCCGCGATCCATCGACCTGCACCACCACCTGCACTTGCCAAATCGGACCACGACATCGAGAGGGTGGCCCGAATATGTATGCTGCAGTGTGGGGACGTGGTGAATGCTTGACTGGAGGCCATGGAGACGCGACTCCCCCCGGCCGAAATCCTCCGACCGTCGCTTGCGGCAGATAAACGGAGGAAGGAGGTATCCGCTCAAAAAGGGGCCCAAGAAGCTCGCGACAGGTGCATCCTCGCCCCCTTACCACTCAACCATGCTCCTGGCGACCGCGCCTCCCACATAGGAGGCCTGGATGAAGGTCGTTAAAAGGGGCCGCAAGAAGAAGGTGGCGTTGCCGGCGACCTCCAAGGTCACGACTTCACGCTCCGAGGCTGTAGTTATTACACTGCAGCCCGAAGCTTCAAACAGGGGAGTGACCTATAAGTCGGTTCTGGCTGAAATAAAAGAGAAGCTGAATTTCAGTGAATTTGGTACCCCGGCTGGCTTTGGTGTCGGGTGCTGCGAGGCAAGAGAGGGCGGACGCTCTGGCCGCCAAAATACGAGAAGTCATCAAACCAGAGGATGCCTAGGTGTCTAGGCCCACTAAAACGGCTGAATTTCGCAAAGATGGGTTGGACGACTCTGCGACCCCGGAGGAAGTAGTGCCAGCAATTGCCAAAAACGGCGAGTGTCCGTCCGAAAACGTAAAGGCGGACTAAATTCGCTGCAGCGCGGCCGAACCCTGCACGGTTTGGGAGCGGTGCCCAGTAGCAGCTACAAACAAATTTGAAGACGGCAGACGGTTGCTGGTGGGATGGGTGTCGGCCCGGGTAAAACTCCAGCCAACAAGGGCTATGCAGTGCTTCAGGTGCCTGGAAAAGGGGCATATCCGGGCACAATGCACTGCACAAATCGATCGCAGTGGTTTATGCTATCGCTGCGGTCAGCCCGGCCACAAAGCGGCCCAGTGCTCCACGGACCAAGCTGCAGCGTTTGCGCAGCAACAGGAAAGCCTACAGAGCACAGACTTGGCGGGAAAGCCTGCAAGGCACCCAAAAAATTTGGTGGGAAGACAAGGGCTGTCAGAGGACCTGCGCTCCTCCCATTGCCTGGCAACCCAACAGCTGACTCCTGATCCAGGGAAGGAAGAGAAGCCGAAGAAATGGAATGCCAGTTATGCCACAATTCCATTTCCTCCACGCAAATATCAACCACGCTGCCAGAGCTCAGGATCTCTTGCTCCAGAGCATGGCACAGTGGTCGATTGACGTGGCTGTGGTCGATTGACGTGGCTGTGGTCACCGAGCCGGACTTTGTCCCCGCCAGGGATAACTGGGTGGAGACCTGAAAGGTTTGATTGCCATCATTGTCGGGCTGGGTGGCCGCCTTCGCGGACGGCATTGCCATGGTTGGGGCGTATTTCTCTCCAACAAGAGCCTCGCCGACTTCGAGAACTTCCTTGTCGAGTTAGGTGCCGTAGTAGGCCGACTCCACCTTCACCCGGTGCTGTTGTTAGGGGATCTCAACGCCAAGTCTGCGGCGTGGGGATCCCCGGTAACTGATGCTAGGGGCGAGGCGCTGCAGGAGTGGGCGAGCGGGTCACGACTAGCATGATCGTCCTAAATCGGGGCTCGGTCCACACGTTCGTGCGGCAGCAGGGCGGATCAATAGTGGACGTCTCGTTCGCTAGTTGTGCCGCGAGCCGTGTCCACGACTAGCATGTCACCGTGGAGGTGGAGACGTTGTCTGATCACCGATACATCCGTTTTGACGTCTCCACCCAGACCACCAGCCCCGCGAACGGACGGTCCGCGCTGGGCGTGTAAGCGCATTGATAGGGAGCTTTTCGAGGAGGTCGCTATTGTCCAGGCCTGGATCCGGGAGTCGGCAACGATTGGACCCGTCGACGTCAAAGAGAAGGCGCTGTGGTTCCGCAAGGCGATGACGCAAATCTGCGACGCGTCCATGCCCCGCGCCAGCACACATTCAGCAAGGCGCCAGGTGTACTGGTGGTCTGCCGAGATCGCGCAATTACGTATCGCGTGCTTGGCGGTCAGGGGCCAGTACACCCGATACCGGAGGAGACATCGTCGGGTCCCTGACGAAGAAGCCGCGCTGTATGAGGTGGTAGGAACGCTTACACATTCATATTGTATTCAGTTCGTACGTGCAGTTATCGACGAAGAGAGCTCGCCCGTAACCACCGCCCGATATAGACGCGATTACGATTTGCATAAGTACCGCTATTGTAATACGTTTCGTGAGTAAAATAAATATCCAAATTCTTCACAACCTTTCATTTCTCTCCGTACACACACACCTAGAACATTATACAGGCTAACACTCTAAAAGGTGTACCGCTCGCTGAAGGAGGCTCTGTGGCTGGCCATCGGCGAAGCGAGGACGCGAGACAGGGAGATGTTGGAGACTCGATGACGATGCATGGGGGCGGCCCTATCGAACGGTTCGAGGGAAACTTCGAGCCACGGCGCCTTCACTCACGAAGAGTCTCCAACCCGAGGTGCTGGAGGTGCTGGAGGTAGCCGCAGCCCTCTTCCCGGCAAGAGCAGAGCATATTCCGCCGCCCATGGCTCTGCCCACAGTCGCAGAGCGTAGGCATTGGCGTTCTCTTCTGTAGAGAAGAGAACGCCATCAGCGTCCCAGAGGTGACACAGGCAGAGATGGGGGCGGCCGTGATGCGACTCCGGGCAAAGAACGTAGCTCCGGGGCCCGACGAAATCCACGGCTGCGTGTTAGCCCTTGCTCTGAAGGAGCTAGAGCCCCAACTGAGAGGACTCTACACAGCCTTCTGCCCGCATCGTCGGCCACTTGTACGGAGAGGGGCCTGACCTGGCCGAGAGCCAGTTCGCTTTCAGCACGGGCGCTCCACCATCCACGCGATATCGCGGGTGAGAGTCCTGGTGAAGGAAGCGGTGGCTCGGGGCGGGTTGATGTTGGTGGTGTCCTTGGACATCTCCAACGCCTTCAACACCCTGCCCTGGAGTTGTATTCGGGAGGCACTGTCTGTCTGTCTGTATCATCGGGTGCCTTCCTACCTTCGCCGCATTGTTGGGGCTTATTTGGCGTAGAGGTGTTCCAAAGGGCTGGGTCGCGGGCACGCTCCTGTAGAATATCGGGTAAGACTGGGTGCTGCGGGGCGAGCTCCAGCCGGGAGTGGACTTGACGTGTTATGCGGACGACACGTTGGTCACGGCCCGGGGGAGTTCGTACAGGAAGGCAGCGTTGCTGGCGACGGCTGCGGTCTCACAGGTGGTGAGCCGCATACGGAGCCTAGGCCTTGAAGTGGCCCTCAACAAGTCGGAGGCAATGATCTTTCATGGCCCCGTCGGGTGCCACCACCCGGATCACGCATCATGGTCGGGGAGGGCACGAATCGCTGTCGAGTTTACCATGAAGTACCTTGGATTGCTGGGGAGTTTGTTGCGCACTTCTTTTTTTCCAGCTAAAGCACTAGAAAGTGGTGAAGGGCGGGCGTTTTTGGGAGACTTGTCTTATGTAACTTTGACGTTCGAAAAGTGCTGATTCTTAGCCTAGTTTGAATAAATGTCTTTTGATTTTGATTTTGATTGGTGCTCGACAGCCGGTGGACTTCGGTCCCCACTTTCGGCGGCTGGCACCCAAGTTGCTGGGCGTGGCTGGGGCGCTATCAACGCTGCTTCCCAATCTGGGCGGCCCGAGCGCCACCTGAAGGCAGCTCTACGTGGGGATCGTGCGATCGATGGCCCTGTATGGAGCCCCGATCTGGGCGGCTGACCTGACGACCGGTAGCATCGCTGTCCTGCGAAAGCCGCAGAGAGCGATGGCCGTCATAGTCATTAGGGGATATCGCACGATCTCCTACGAGGCGGCTTGTGTACTGTGTGTCTTTGTGTTTTTGCTCTTTGATAAGCTATACATGATTTTGTCCTTTTGCCTATCTCTAAATTCATACCGGGCCAAAAATACTTTTTCATCCCTCCATCTCGGAAAGAGTATTTTCGCTCTTCGATATCTGAGTGCAAAAGCCGTTTTTATCCGCTAGAGGATAAAGTAAGTTCTAACATCATTTAAACCTATTTACTTCTCCCTCGATGGTGCCGAATTTATCATACAACCTTTTTTAATTTGTTAAAAACTCAAACTCGGAGCCTTCTTTGTGTACTTTTTTTTCATTAGCTTTGCGCGAGCCATTTTCTTTTCACATCATATTGTTAAAACATTAGGTTAAAAACAAGAAACTTGAAAACAAGTGAAAAACCTAAAATGAGTGGTTCTAGCGACGAGGAAGGTTATTTGACGCCAACAGGATTGACTGAAACTGTTAATAATGCGCAAATGAGCTTTCTCCCTCAACAATCACGCGAGAAGTATTTGAAACAGTACGATATGTTTAACACGTGGCGACTAGCTAAAGGAGCCAAAACTTTCTCAGAAAACATTTTGCTGCCATATTTTATATACCCAAGACCAAGAAATCAAGCACTCTATGGAGTACGTATTCAATGCTAAAAGAAGCAATAAATATGAAAAAAGACATACATATCGACAGTTCCTAAATTAGTGGCATTTTTAAAAAGAGCCTCATCTGGTCAACAACCAAAAAAATCGAAGGTTTTCACAGCATCTGAAATTGAAAAGTTTCTTAACGATACACCTGATTCCGTATATTTGGCGACAAAAGTAAATCAGTTGCACATTCACTATCTTCTTATGTATATTAATCAACTACTTAACATAATCTAATACGTACTTAGTAGATATTGATAGACATAATTATGCATGCAAATCAATTTTATTAATTTATCTGCTACAATACTCTTTACGTTACAGGTTGTTCTAATTTTTGGTATAAACGGAGCATGTCGAACTAATGAACTAACACAACTTAATGTCAAAAACAATGTTTTTGACATTAAGTTAGTAGTAAGTACATTAAGAAACATTCAAATGACTTACTATTAATTAATTTACCTAATACAAAGACAAAAAGAGACCGCAACTTCGTCATTCGCAAGGAATACGTAACAATAGTTGAGAAATATCAAGTCTTACGGCCGCCTCACACTCCAATCAATCGATGTTTTCTACAATATCGCATCGGAAAGTATGTTAGACAGCCTATGGGTGCTAATAAATATGGCAGTATCCCACGAGAAATAGAAACATTTCTTGAACTTCCAGGACCCCTGTTGTACACGGGTCATTGTTTCCGACGAACTTCAGCCACACTATTGGCCGATTCAGGAGCTGATCTCCTGTCCCTTAAGCCCCATGGAGGCTGGAAGTCCAATGCGGTTGTAGAGGGATACATAGAGGATTCCATCTAAAATAAGTCTAAAATATGTAAAGGCATCGTAGGAGCCATTACACTGAAAGAGCCTCAGTCAGATCCTTGGACTGGCCCTTCTACATCAAAAATGAGCCGTTATGAAACACCTAACCATCGCCCTCTCGCCAACATTAACGCCAAGGGAATCCGATGAATCGATACACAAGTCACTAACACCAACATTACAGTACCTAACATTAAGGCGCTGACAAGACCCAATTGACCAAAATAGGCTTCTCTTAAGAAAAAAAATTGCCAAATCTGTATAGTTTGTGGTAGCGGAAAAAAAGCTATGCTAATTTTGAGCATATTTCCCAGAACTTGGTTGTTACCAAAACACGTTTTGAAAAAAAAATCTCGATACAAACTAACTTTAAACAAACCTCTTACCTTGAGCTTTAATCTAAAATATCTGCATTAAATATCAACGTACGTTACGTATTCACTTAATATCAAGAACGTATTTTTTTGAAAGCGTCAGCGTCTTAATATTACACTCAAGTAACTAGCAATTCAATTTTTCTTAATTATACCTAAGTATTATTTGTCATAATTTATTTAAAGATTATTCTGTAATACTTACCTATCTTAATGTAGTAGTTAATACCTAAACTGAAATTAAAGTATCTTGTTTTTGTAAATGATTTTTTTTTTGCATTTAGTAATTTCCTCGCTGAGGTGGATAAAAAATTACGTGTTGCACTCGAGTGCAACGATTTTTGATCTAGTGCTCTTTTGATTCCCTCGCTAACGCTCAGGATTCTAATTTTTTAATTACTCGCTGCGCTCGTGATTTAATTTTATAATCCTTCGCTTGCTCGGTCATCAAAATAGAGCACGTACGCGGTTAAAAGAAACTTTGCACTCTTGTATAACAAATACGCCAGGGTGACGTATATTATGTACTTTATCAAAGGCTGTACGTATGAATTTATCTGGTAAATATGGTCGGACTGTGTCTTTCGATATTTTGCAATAAATCGGCGTGTTTACTGTGGGAGCGTATATTCTCTTTAAGCTCACCTTGCTATTATTATTGTTGCCATTTGATACTTGTGTGATATACTCGTCCGTTTCCTGTGCGGCAGCTAATTCTGCGAAGTCTATGTTCGTTGGGCAATACAACTCTGCAACACGTGATAACGTGTCAGCAACAACGTTTTGCTGTCCGTTTACATGACGAATGTCGCTTATGAATTAACAACTAGCAGGTTGCGTTCGTCTTGCCACCGGGAGAACTCGCAAAGTACTTGGCAACAGCTGCTCACCTTTCCTTACAGAATCCTACATGTACAATAGTAGTTTGTATCATAAGGGACCAAAATAATGTATTGAGGGCGAGAGCGATTGTTTGAGTCCAGGGCGAAGCGAAGGATTCTAGAGTAGAATCCTAAGCGTAGCGAGGGGTTCAAAGTATGTCGCTCGAGGTTAAATAATTACCAGAATATTAAAAAATAAGCTAGATGGAGTCGACATTTCCTATCTGACTACTCCTGAGAAGAAATGGCGAAACAAACTCAAGGGTCAAAGTTTCTTTTAAAGTCCAGACATAAAATTGGTCAGATCATGTAAGGACCATGTAGATCCATGTCTGAAATGGTCTTTTGAGGAAAGAACCACACAAATTTTAGTGGATCTGTCCAGTCAGTGCAAGTATTTGTCAGTAATCGTATAGCTCAACTCAGAACTTAATTTGTCAAGGACAGCTAATGAGACACAATTGATTTTCTATTGTTTGACTCCGAATCGGTTACTGCTATTTAGTTTGGTAAGGGCGTAGGTTATTGGTTTGTGGTCTGTATACATGATTAGTTCTCGTCCTTCAAACAACTTTCTAAAATACTGAATGGCCATATATATAGCTAATGGTGCCGATTCCCTTGTCCACAAACTAAACTAAATTTAGGTTCAGTGCATCTTTTTCATTCTATTTCATTAAGAAAAGGACAGAAGATAAATTTTAGTTTAGTCCTGTCAAATTAATCAGCGCTTGACGTAAATTGACGTAATTTTAGTAGGCAAATTTTAAATCACGTCTAAACTTGTATGAAGTAGTGACAGGTGCTGATTAATTTTTGAATTTTTTTAGCTTTTGGGATGCGGGTCTATAAAAATTCACCATTCCGAGAAACCTTCTTAATTCTTCTTCTGTATTTGGCTTTGGAAAATCTACTATGGCCTGTGTTAATTTTTTGGTGCTGTGGACCGAGGACAAGAACTTTTAAACACTAGAAATTTTGCGGATGCCGAGCCCACCAAAACGAATGGGTAGTGTGGCTTGCAGACACGCGCAGTCGTACAATGCCACATTTAAAATGGATGTAAAAGTACTTCGAATATTATGATCAATTTTGTCTCTGCTTCCATAAAGTGAAAGAGCGGAGAAAATACATAAAATTTGGACCGAAACAGCAATGTCTGATGAGTATGAGCCGAGTGTAAATTAATTTTAGAAAGTCTATCCGAAACATCGTTAAAATGTTTCTAAAATTGGAGAACCTAGGAGGTGTAGTGAACTTTTTTCCAAAAACTTTGATATCTGGGGCTATTGAATTGATTTTTTGTATACTCGATTGTCTGTCGGTATTGTCACAAAGGTTTACAGATCTGTGTTGTACCTATGTTTTACACATACCTACTATCAGCACAGTCATGAAGTTCATCAGGAGACACAATTTTTCTGAAGTTATTGTTACAAATTTCATGATATTTCTTCTAATTCTCTTATCTCCCCCTTCCCCCCATACAATATTATTACGTAGATAATTGTGAACTTCTACTTTAGCTTGAATCACTTCTAAATTAAAAGTGGTCTAGCCATCGCTTACACCCGTACTCGTATACTCCACTTTGAAAGTATAAGTTTCAGATGACATATCTAAATTGGCTAGATCGGCACATACCCGGTCATGTTCCTCACAGCAATCACGATGTTCACTGTGCTACAAAACGGTACATTAGGATGGGCATTGAAATCTCCTAACATAAAATACTACTTCGATACTATTGTCTTAAATTGTATAAGGTCAAAAGAAAACAGAACCTATTCAAGGTGGGGTGCTTCAATTTTAAGGCTCACTTCGCTCGCTCTTGTATTCCTTTGATTTTTGAGTTTTCTTCTCAAGTCGGCAAAACAACTGATACCTAGTTCTTATGGAATGATCAAAAGACAATTTAACCTATCCGAGAGTGTGTAAAATTTTCGAGCTCGCTTCGCTCGCTTTTGCATTCTAAATTCTCATAATTGCACCTATTTCTATTTGAAAATAAAAAAAGAAACCTAACCTATCCAAAGCCGGTTGCTAATATTTTCGAGCTAGCTTTGTGCGCTCTTCTCACGCCACATAATCTACTGTTGGCTGGAGATGAACATGAACATAACGCCGCGCCCAAAAACATCATGCTTTTAATCCCTGAAGGGTTAGGCAGAGGTGTACCTACATATAGTACAACCACATTTCGCCAGTCATATTAAGTCCCATGTCATAGGGGGTGAGCCTACTGCTATCAACCGGGCAAAAATCCAGACTCCAGGCTGCTTTTGAGAAATTCTTGATAGAAAAACCCAATAACACTTTGTCTGACCTGGTAATCGAACCCAGGACCTTATGCTCAGCAATAGCACTTTTTTTTTGGGTGGAAATCATCAAATAACTTCTCCAGCTCTGGGCGGAGCGGGAGGGTGTGTCAGACTCTTACTGACTAAAACCCACCCATATTCCTTCAGTTGCCTGTGTTGCCAGGGGCCTCGGTGACCCTTTGGTACCTTCCCGCGACCCCGGCAGCAGTAGCACTTGCGACCACTAGACCAACGAAGAGATGTACGTCCCTAAAAATATTCCTCGGCACTCATGGTGGGTGACCCCAACATCTTGGGCCGCGAGCGCGCCTTGAATAGGTTAGTTTTTCTGTGTGATTTTACTAGATGAATTTGCATTTTACTATCGTCAACATGATTTTGGTGACCCCCTGTCTAAGGCGCCCGGGGCGGTTTCCCCTATTGCCCCCTTAACACGGCGCTGATAGGAAACACCTAGGAAACACGCTAGTTTTATATTGTTGATTTGACCGTAAAATTGTTTCTCTGATCATAGTTACATTTAATAATTAGCAACTGCACTGAACAAAAATCATGCAAATAATTTACTAAAAATATATTAAGTAATTATTTTAAAGATAAAATAGATATTTAAATTATCAATTTAGCGCCAGCTGTTTCTAACATAATAGTTTTTTTTTATGGAATTTCTGTGTGACTATTGTGCCCTAAATATGATAAGCAAAAATGAATTCAGGACACGTTGATAACGCTTGTTCTATTTTGTTAAATATTTATTCGCTTTGTGTAATTTCCTTGGTTGATTAATACCTAGCTGCGCACTGCGGTTTCAATCGTATGAATATTGTAAGGGATTACCCTTATTCCTCTGCTCCTGTGGGAATTATCCCACAGGAGCAGAGGAATCTTTTAGATCCTACGCCATGGCCTCCCAAGAATAACGTAACGGTCTATCAGAGAAATATTGTTTGTAATCGGATCCCTGTGCACTATGAGGTCCAGGAAAACAAGATATTTTCTGCGGAATAATCCTAGAGAAAAAGCCTCGACTTGACTGCCTCGTTTATCCAGTGATTGCAAGCGCTAGGTACTGCTGAGCGTGAGGTCCTGGGTTCGATTCCCAGCAGGCTTAGCATGACGTTTTCTATTTCTTCGAAGAATAGACATAGCTCTTTCTATACAAAGTGACATTTCGTTTCTCCATTTTTGACATCGCACTGTAGAAATCCTTTTGCAATCTGTCATTTTGTCATTCGTTTCTATCAATCTTTGTCTAGGTCCTTTTATATGTAGACTATTTCAGATGAAAGTTTCTATAAAAAACTGTCAAAATCACACTGACAACTGACACTTGTCTAAGGTAGTGAAGACAATTTGCATTTTTCTATTCGACGGCCACAAGGTATATACGTTTATCTAGAAAATCATGATTTTAGAGGAGAGCGTTTTGAACGCAAAGCTATGGTAATTAATAGAAGAACAAGGCTATCTTCTCCTATTATCCATCATTTTGTTAATAGGGCATTACCAAGGAAATGGTGTAGGCCAATATAACTATTATATTTTTTGTTCCAAAATACGATACACTTCGACACTTTGAGATTTTCTTTTGCAATTGTCTTTAAATACGTGACTTAATATCAGTTAAAATTGAGAATCAACAGAAAAAAAAATCGTATGACAAAACAAAGAATTCTGAGTCAAAGTCAAATTATTTATTTCAAATAGGCACATAAAAGGCACTTTTGAACGTGAAAATTTACAAAAAAAAAAACATAGCATTGATTCTAGTTGCCCCTTCCGGTAAGGTAGTTTCGTATGGAGAAGAATGGGCAAGAAACTCCATCGTTACTCTTTTAAAATGTTTTATAAAATTTTGTATAGGTGTACATTTTAAAATTATATGTGAAGACGATGCACCTAGAATAAAATTACTATACCAAAATAGTTAAAAAAAGAATGAAAAATAAAGCAATGACCGATAAATTAATTATGTGATAGGTACATGATGCTCACATATTTACAAACATTGTAAAAGTATACGTTTTCCTAAAAATAATAAATAAAGTAATAGGTCAGTGTGTGAGTTAAAGTAATCACAGAATTTAAATTCAACATTGATTTATTATTTGTATCAAATAATAAGTTATACAATTGAAATAGCAACCAGTTTGAATTTGTCTAGACTCTAAATTGTCCTATGGAGCTGGACCAGCATGTTTCCAAGCATTCTTATCTTGGATATAATCCTCTAATTTGTAATATGCTTGTTTACAAAGTGTACTTTTAACATGAGTTTTAAATTTTCTTTCATTTAATTGCAATATATCACAAGGTATTTTGTTGTAACATTTGAAACAGTACCCCATAAAAGATGTATGTACTTTAGATAATCTGAAAAAAGGTTGATCTATTTTATCTTTATTTCTAGTATTAAAATTATGTCTATCACTTATTTTATTAAAAAGATGTCGATTTTTTCTTACATACATAATATTTTCATAAATGAATTGGCAAGGTACTGTCATAATATTAATCTTTTTAAATTGTTCCCTAAGATATTCACGGCGACGTAGATTATAAATGGCTCTGACAGCTCGCTTTTGCAAAATAAAGATGGAATCAATGTCAGCAGCCCGACCCCACAATAAAATGCCGTATGACATAATGCTGTGGAAGTAGCTAAAATACACCAAACGCACGGTTTCTACATCTGTCAACTGTCTTATCTTCTAACAGCATAAGCGGCCGAGCTTAGCCGCCCCGCAAGAGATGTTATATGTGGTCCCCATTGTAGTTTCTCGTCTAGAGTGATTCCTAGGAAAACCATTTGATTAATAAATTCCAGTTTTTCTCCATTCAATATGAGATCACATTCGCTACTTCTAACATTAGGTCATTTAAATCTAATGCATTTGGTTTTTTTTTCATTTAGTACCAAATTATTTACCATAAACCAATATTAGACCTTAAGAATTGAGTTATTCACGTCGTCATGATTTTGTGATCGTCGGTCTATTTTAAAGATCAATGATGTGTCATCTGCAAATAACACCATCTTGGGTTGATTTTGAAGTAATTGGGGTAAATCATTAATGTAAACTAAAAAGTGGAATGGACCCAATATCGAACCTTGAGGAACGCCCATTGCCATTTCAGACCACAATGAGTTTACGCCGTTTACTTGAACTTTAACCTTTCTATCTTTTAGGTATGATCTTAGTAAATCAAGAGCTGTATTTCTAAGTCCATAGTGCTCTAGTTTCAGCAGAAGTGTCTCATGGTTTACGCAATCGAACGCTTTAGAGAGGTCGCAAAAGATACCAATGGCATCCTGTGCTTCTTCCCAGGCGTTAAAAATGTTCTTTATTAGGGTGACACCGGCGTCAGTCGTACAACGCCCTTTAGTGAAACCGTACTGTTGTACATAAAAGATGGAATTTTTATTAAAGTGGCGTAACATTTGATTGAGCATCAACTTTTCAAACACCTTACTGTGAGAACTGGCAGAACTGACACAGGCCTATAATTGGTTGGTTCTTTACTATCACCGGATTTGAACAAAGGAACTACTTTACTGTGTTTCATGAAATCTGGAAAGACTCCTTGGTCAACACTGGTGTTAAATATGAAAGCTAAATAGGGCGCAATGGTTTCGATGATAGATCTACAGACTATTACAGACATTCCCCAGAGATCTTCTGTTGATTTAATTTTAAGATCTTTAAAAACTTTTATATCAGCCTGGGGGTTTGTATGCTGAAACCTAAACTCTAAAGGGCATGCTTTTACATTTTTTTTTAAGTAAGGCAGCAGAAAGCGCGGGTGAGGAATTTAAAATTTCAGAAGTTTTAAGGTTTAAAAAGGTAGCAAAAAAGTTTTCAAATTCTTGAGCTATCTCTACATCTGAAGTGATGGGCCCATGTGCAGTCTCTAAATTAAATTCAGTATTACGCAGTTTTTTCCTACCTGTTTCATTATTTATTATTTGCCAAGTATTTTTTATTGTATCATCAGAAGATTTTATTTTATTGCTAATATAAAGAGCTTTAGCAATTTTGCACACACTTTTAAAAGTTTTAGAATATTTTGCAACATACTCATGAAAAATTTTATTTTTCATATGTTGCTTGTTGGCCATAAAGTTCAAAAAGCTTTTCCCTGCTTTTACGAATACGTGGAGTCGCCCAATCACTAAATAAGAACTTTGTGTAAATACCTTTAGTCTTTAGTGGAAAAGTGTCATTAAATTGCGTTTTTAATAGTAAAAAGATTGCGGCGTAGAACTCATTTGGGTCACATATATTATTAAAACTCTGAACACATAGTTTACTGGCCAAAGAATTATTATTTTTTTCTAAATTTTTACATGTAATTGGCCTAAACCTTATTTGATTTTTTTGCAAAGGTATATAGGAACAAAATGTTATTTTTTGTCCACTGTGATCATTTGTTTGTATAAGTAATCACAATTACAAAAAATATTATCTATACAAGTGGCAGAAGAAGCTGTCACTCGGGTTGGTTCATTAAAAACATTTGACAAATCAAATGACCTAAACAGGGTTAACAATCTAACAGTATTTGAGTTATTTTCTAATAAAATAATATTAAATCACCACATATGATTATTGGTGCCGATTCCCTTGTTCACAAACTAACCAAAATTTAAGTTCAGTGCATCTTTTTCTTTCTATTTCGTTAAGAAAAGGACAGAAGATAAATTTTAGTTTAGTCCAGTCAAATTAAATTTAGTTTAGTTAGTGAACAAGGGAATCGGCGCCATTGACTTACTACAAGCACTAAGTTTCTTTAGCACATCTTCCATCTACAGAATCAAATATTGATATATTCTGGTAACTTGAAGGACTGTATACGCATACTATAACATGCTTATCAAGACGAATTATGTAGTAGTCGAGTCAAGTAGAATTATGTAAAAGAGTAAATTTCGTAAAAAGTGCAGTTGACTCTTTCGATTTTGCTGCCGTCTTACTTTCTACACGGAACGTCAGGTCTCGTGCTAAGCCTGCTGGTCAGACAAAGTGTTATTACTGGGTTTTTCTATCTGGAATTTCTCAGTAGCAACCCGGAGTCTAGATTTGTGCTCTCTTATGGAACAAATCTAACTTACAGCTCAGAGATGTGTTAATGATTTAATGATCTAAATTCTGCAAATACATATCTTTTTTTGATCGCGAAACATATTTTGATGAAGATACAACTTGACACTGACTTGCAAATAGCAAAAAACGCAAGAAAATTTGAATTTCGCGGGCTACCACTGCGGATCCACCACAAGTTCCGTAGTTCAGTGCAGTGATTGACTCATAACATCGCAAAATCAGTTTTATTTCGCAATATTTTTCGGGTTTTCAATAATTACAGCAAGAACTAGCGTGTTTCTTTGTTTTATTCATATTAATTTATTTATTTTCAGACAAAGTCCATTACATTACTACAGTTGATATAAAAGTCACACATACACAATAAAATAATACTCAAAAACATTAAAATCAAATAAAATTAAAATTTGCATGTTTGCCTAAGCAAATTTATAGCCTTATTGCATATATTAGTACTTTTACATTGAGAGTGATTAGGAATTCGCAAAATTTCGAGTGTTGCTTCCCCAGCCTTTTTGTTGTCCACCCCTAGCACGTTACGTCTCGTATGTAATGTCCACAAACTATGAGACTGTATGTTGACTGTGTATGTTGATATTTAATACAGATATTTTGGATTGGAACTCAAGGTAAAGGGTTTCGCGGGAAAGTTTGAAAGGGTTACCGAGGCCCCTGGCAACACAGGCAACGGAAGGAACACGGGTGGGTTTTAGTCAGTCAGAGTCTGACACACCCTCCCGCTCCGCCCAGAGCGGGAGAAGTTATTTAATAATATCCCACGCAAAAAAAAAGTTAAAGGGTTATTTTACCATTAATTTTTATATGTTCAAAATTAACATATATTTTTTTCCGCTACCACAAACTATACAGATTTGGCCAATATTTTTTTTCTTAAGGCAAGCCTATTTTGGTAATTTGCCTCTTGTGCTGACAAGAGGCAAATGACCAAAATAGGCCTTAAAGAATGATGCCAGGATTTGTATGAACTCTGGTCCCACCGTCTTATAGCTACGGGTAATACATCGTTTAATAGGTATTTTTGAGCTAAACTAAAGTTACTTTGGCGCCAAGTTCCAAATCTAAGTCCGTTCAGACTTTCAGAGTTATTCTTCAATAAACATGGCAGTTTAAGCAATAGTCAAATAATTGAGGGTGGGACCAAAATTAGCATCCTCCTTTAAACACAGACGGATTGTTAACATAATTACTAGGTACTCATTTCCTTCATACTTTTCATCGTAACGAAGATCAGTCTTTATTTAAACTAGTCTATGTAACATTTCCGAACTCGACTCTAACATCTGTCTGACTCATAGACATAAATATATGGACTGGAAATACCTATAAAAAAAAGGTGAATACCTACAACTCGATATTGTTGCCATTCCCTTGTTTACAAACTAAACTAAATTTAAGTTCAGTGCATCTTTTTCTTTGTATTTCATTAGGTAACCCTTAACTTCATATTCATATTCATTTGTTTGCGTTCCACAAGGTAAAACAAGATGTTATCAAAATGCTAAGAGCCGTTGTAGACCCTGTCAGAGCACAGCAACAATATTTTTAGATACTTACATAGTTATTATTAAAAATAAAATAAAATTATACATGAACATTGAATAATTACATTCGCATAAAAGTCAATAACAATAACATAAATAATTCTATTATTGGTAAGTAAGTAGCAATTTTCTTAAAATACTATTATTGCATTTAGATAAAGCTATATTTACAACATTATTATATTACAATACTTATTTAAAGAGAGATCATATTTTCGGGTTACGAATTATTAGTAAAGAGATAAGTTTTACGTGTACGACAATTTATAGATTCAGTAGGTAGCGTTTTATAATTTACTTATTATATATTTAGTAGTCATATTATGTTTAATTAAATAATCTTCTTGATGAATTTACACATTTTATATATATTTAAGAATGTATTTATTGTAATTATACTCTTTCATTCAAGTATTCGTTCACATTACAATAGCCTTTGTTTAATAGAAATAGTTTTAATTTATTAATAAAGATGTTGTATTTATTTATATTTCTTATTTCTTCCGGTAACTTATTATATATTTTTATCGACATGACATATGTAGGTGCTTGAGGAGTGCATTTTTAATTGGATGTAGGTTTGTTTAATCTATTTTTATGTCTCAAAGTAATTTTAGTCTGGATGTCTTCTCTTTTTGTGTAGAATTTCGGGTATCTACGTACAAATTTACAGATTTCAAAAATGTAAAGGCCCGGTAGGGTTAATATTTTTTGTTCCTGGAAGTGGGGCTTAAAGCTATCCGTTTGTTCAATATTGACTAGAATTCTAATAAGTTTTTTTTTGTAGGCTGAATAGTGTGGGTGAGTCTGTACTATTACCCCATAATATGACACCGTATTTAAGCCATGCATAGGCATATGCGTAATATGCTACCAACGCAGTATTTATGTCTGTAGTTTTACTGATTTCCCGAAGGGCGTATGAAAATTTTGATAATTTTGCTTTTAATTTTTGGATATGCGACTTCCAATTTATGTGTGTGTCTATGTCTAGTCTTAACAATAATTGCAGCAACATCATTAACGGTGGGTGCATTGAATCTTCGCACATGTTCACCTGTTGGGGTACAATCCGCTCTTATGACAAATTTGTGCGTATCCGATGGCATTCGTTCCAATGCTGTTTTGAACATATTAACCACAGCATTATTAGCGTGAAAAAATGCTTGCAACTGTTCAATAATTCGTCTGTTTAACTGTTGTGTTCCCTGTATATTGCACCGCACATTCAGCTGATCCACCATCGACGAATATATTTGCAGAAATTGATGCGGTTCATCTGGTGTTGGCACCATTGAACCATGCAAATGATATATTTGTCCTTGTATCTGTAATTGCAAACAATCATTTGTTGAAGAATACGGTGTAACTTCTGATCGTATGATGGTGTAGTGTGTGGTTTATATGTAGTTGTTATGTGTTGCAATTCATTGTGTTGGTGTGAGTGATTGGTTATGTGTGTTGTATCTTTTACCTTGCAAGTCGGCATGAAGCCGCCTTCTCGAATGATATTAGCTCCAAAGGAAGTCATGCGAAAGCAGTTATTGTATTCAAGGATGTGTTGAAGGAAATGGCTGGAATCGGGATCACTTCCATCGAACAATGGTTTCAGTGGCTGTGGTGGTGTAAGTAATGGATCCAGTTTGACTTTTCCACTTGCGCAGCACAATCCAATCGTTTCTCTTTTGAACTTTAACGCATTGCAATTATAGTCGTCATTGGTCCAATATCTAAATTTTCATCATCACTGTAGTTCGCAGTGCGATCATATTGGAATGCCAAGCGATTGTATGATGCCAATGATTTTCGTGTGCTCACGCGTTGTCTCAATCGGGCATTTTCTCTTATTATATTTTGTCTTTCTTCGCTTAAGTTCTGTGAATACACTTGTTGCTGGCTTGCATGTCTTGTGCGGCGGCCGATGTTCGCATGTCGTCCTCTAGGCATTTTGGACTATTGACAGATTGTTGAATTTAACCTCAAATGCACGATCCACATAATTTACACAGTTCAACTTACCACCTTAAAGACAAATGCCTGCTATTGAAATTGAATAAAAATTTGCATAATACACGTAATTGATTTGATGGTTTCCAATTGAAATGTTAGGAAACGAATAACTTATTTTTTTTACTTTTTTTTCACAATTTCACATTGAACACAATACCGGTTTGTCACATGAAATTAACTGAGCAGAGAACAATGAGTAGCTGTCAAACAATGTATCACGCACCGGCGCCATCTACTTAAAATATTCGTTTGTAGTACATGCTATGTATCAGAGTTGGCGCTGTATGTGAAAAAAGATTTTCCCGCTTTTCTTTTTATTTTTTTCCTGAATTTTCTTTGATATAAACCTCACGAAGCCCGAGACCTTTCCAACGAATGCAAAACCGTGGAAATCGGTTCGTGCGTTCTGGAGTTATAGCGTCAGGAAGGAAAACGCGACTTATTTTTATATAGTAGAAGATAATAATAATAAAGTTATTTCAGACCATAAGTCCATAAACAAACACACATTACAATTTTATACACAAAACATACATTCATACATGAAAACACGTTCTACACAAAAAAAATACACTAAACAACTTATTTTAAATATTGGAATGACGCACGATGACTGGTCATCCATTGCCACATCATTGGACTATCCATCGTGTGGGCTACTATAGGCCACCAAGCTGTTGGAGCTGTCACGCACTCGCCGCATCAGGGATGCTATCCGTGTCCGCATCAGTGCGTAAAAATCTGGCACGCCATTCTCCGCGAACATCCCCGATGCACTTCAAAAGCGCGGCAGCCCCAACATAACTCTGAAGGCGTTATTGTATTGAACTCGCAGAGCATTGTATGAGCTTTTTGTATGGTTGACGCATAGGGCACACGTGTACCTACATAGATTGGCATACGCTCTAAAGCGTGTGATTTCACCTCCCTAGTACAACGTGCAAACCTACGAGCCAGCATGTTACATCGAACTGCCAATGCTCTGCGTTCCCTCTCCACGTCCACATCATCGGACAGACTATCGGTGACCCAATGCTCCAGGTACTTGAACTTCGTTACCCTGGAAAGCTGAGCGCCCCCCAAGGTGACTAGTGGGACAGTATCATAACATTTGTTACCCGCTTTGAAAACTAGTAGCTCTTGGTCGCATTGTACCTAAGGCCGTGAGCCACCGCATAGTCCTCACAGATGCGAAGAAGCCTCCTAAGTGCACTGATTGATGGGCTTAGCAATACCATATCATCCGCGTAGCTGATGTTATTGACGCAGTGCCCGTCAATGGAGCACCCGATATTGGTATTACTGAGCTCATAGATCAGCTCGTTTACATACAGGTTGAATAGCTTGGGTGAGCTGATTCCCCCCTGCCTCACACCGCACTCCAACCCGTATGCATCCGACAGGACACCCGCCCACTTAACATAATTGTATTGGTTTTTATACCAATACTTTAGCATCCTAATGATATCGCTTGGAAGGTTCTTGTCATTTGACAGTTTCCTCCATAGGCAGTCATAAGATACGAGGTCGAGAGCTTTGGAGAGGTCCAGAAAACATGCATATACAGGTGTTTTCCTACTTGCATAATATTGAACAGTCTGTTTCAGGCATAGGATAGCTGTTTCCGTGGATAAATGTGGCTTAAACACAAACTGGGCGTCGTTGAGTGTTAAGTGCTTATCCAGCTGCTGATCAATCAGACTGTCCAACAACATTGCTATGATGGTAGCCAGGATAATAGGCCTGTAGTTGTTCTTGTCACTCGCATCTCCAGTCTTATTTTTAACAATGGGCACAGCAATAGTTTTAAGTAAATCAGCTGGAGGATACGAGTGACTCAGGCACAAGCTAAAAAACATTGCTAGCACTCGCTTACCAGCATTTATAGTAAATGCTCTATACTTAGGCTGTCATGACTTGCCTCTCTTTAAGTTGCGTATGACAGTAGCTACCTCCCTGGCCGTAAACGAAATAGGCATGTCTTCGGACCCCCCACCACCTCCGGCCCGCCAAACGACGTACCTAGGGGAGACCCAACCCTAATGGCTCTGCTGAATAGGTTGGCGATATCATTAGGATCACCAAGGCCCTCAACACTCACAGGCAAACCCGACCTGGGATTCAACCTTGGCTTTCCAAAAAACTACCAAAATTCTTTGCGTCATGATGATTTGCAATGATGTTCATTTTTGTTTGTTCCTTATTATTTTGACACCATGTTGATTTACTTTTAAAAACCCTTCTACTTTCCACCATTTTTTCATACAAATCACCATTTTTCGGCCTACCAAACCGCTAACTCCCCATTGACACCGAATAGGCGTCGCACTTCTCCAACCGCCAGTCCCCACTGACTCCGAATAGGAGTTTTGGGCCACGCGGTTTGCAACTCTATTAAAACGTACAATAAGGTGTTCATCCACGGAAGAGGTCGGGGCGGGGCGGGGATCGACGTCACCTGACAGCGGCGGGCAAGCGGATCAAGCCGAGCCTGTCCGTGTGCGTCCTTCACATGCTTATTCCAGCCCGTTATGTAAAGCTTTATGCGCTGTATTCCGTTCTTACAGTTACTGGCGATTGCACCTTCACAGAGAAAACGCACAATTTCCGCATACATATTAAGTAAAATGGTTTCATGTTCCTTAATGTTACATCTACTTTTACTACATTCAGTAAATTCCAAGGGAAAGTCTAAATTTTTCAAGAGATCGTTACAATAATTGCTATATAACTCAGTCTGCTGCAAGTCTCTGTCACCCCATGTTACTTTGTTACATTTAGGTAGTCCAGGTGCAACTTTTGGCCTTAATAAATTAAGATCACACATTACAATTAAGATAAATGGTCCGACCAAGACACGTCGTAGAGCACACTAGCGTCTCTAATAGTGTTTCACGCCGCGTCAGTCACTACGCAGTGGTCTAAACAACTAGTAGAACCATGCGCATCGCTTACGTAGGTATACGTGTCCGACTCACCACCGAGCAGGCAAACGTCAGCGCACCGCCACTGTACTTCAGCCGAAAATCTCAATAGTTCTTAGCTGAATAGACTATTCGGTTGAGCATTAAAATCCCCCAGAATATAGACCGCGTCTACACCACTACTTTCTATCACTGCGTGAATCTCATATAAACACTCGACAAATTCACCAAGATTATCCATCGACTCCGTCGGCATGTAAACCGACAACACTAAGAGAGCTTTACCGCCTACCGTAATTTTGATAGCCACAAGACGCACACTTTTACACTGCACGAAAGACACGTTTTCATAGGCGCTCTTGCGCCACAGTATAGCGACTCCCCCATAAGGTCGCCCCCGTAGGGTGCCCGACGACGTATCTACCGCCGATTTTCCCACGAAGTCGAAATGAGGGTCTATGCTGCTCAGAAAATGAATGTCGTGTGGCAGCAACCAGGTTTCTTGCAATGCAATTATATCAGATGTTTGACATAATAGTCTGACATAATCCACCGATCTAGTAATAGATGTTCAATTAAAACTCTAAAATATACTTGTTTTTGAATTAATATCGTTATTGTCGCAATCCATTGTTGATATTTTTGTGAGATCCTTCAGCTCGTTCTTTAAAGTCTATGTATCTACGAAATTCCCTCTGGCCATAAATTGTCGTCTAAAAATAAATGCAATGTATGCCTTTGTAGAAATTTTTTAAAAGCATTGTAGTTTTTCTGTTTTCTCATATTTATTTTTTCAATTTAAACACTTGTTTTTGTTTTTTTCATTATGTACGTATGTATGTCGTTGGCAGACGCATTCTGATCAACGTTATTGATGAACAACGGTATTTTAATGTCAGCTGCTTTAAATTTTGCAGTATTATGTATGTTCGCACGACCTTGATTTCCTATAAACCTGTCCCTCAGCCTCTTTTTCTTTTGCGCTAAGATCCACCCTTCATTTCGTTCAAATGCACAAATACAAATTATAAAAACAGTTTCGATCTTCAACTAAACAAACAACTAACTGCCAAGTTACCATACTAAGACCTGAATTTTGCAGTGTGCATTTGCAGACACACTGCCAATAAAATACATAATTATCAACCTATAGAAATATATTACCTGTATTGGAAATAAATACATATAATAATTATTTGTTTACTTTCAGGCTGGTACAAGAGCACAAAAAATATTGGCTTTAGTTCCGAAACCAGGAGCAAGCTCAGATGTTGATAGCAGTGACTCCGCTGATGATGAAGTAATAAGACCTTCTTCAGACGGCGACGATAGTTCATGTGCACCGTCATTGCCATCATCAATAGAAAATCTCCACATATTAAGTATCCGAAAGTGAAGACAAGTACAGAGAAGTTCTGGTGGCGGAAAAAAATGGTACAAATATTACGACGGAGCACGTATGTTTGTTAAGTAATTTATCTCCATTCAGTATTCCTGCTACTTCGTCCAACATTGTAGAAAATGTTATTGTCCCGCCAACAACTTCACCATTATGTTTTTCAATAACCAGCCCCATACACGTACATTTACCGTCACCTTCTAATGCGACTCGATCCAAGAAAAGAACATACGTAGTCAAAAAGACCGTTGTAAAGATAAAAAAGCTCGAAGTGAAGTGGAGTACTACAAAGTTCAAATTCAATGCTGAAATCGAAGAAAAAAGATTTAATACCTTCATTCTCGCAAATGTTTGATATCTGTATCAACAACGGATGGCTCATTTACCGACGAGAAACCAGCTGTCCAAAACCTCTGAAACTCAAAGATTTTAGATTTGCGATAACTAACAGTCTTATTACTGTGGATCGAGCTGTTACTAATATGAACACAGAGGTTAAAAAATTCGTGACTCCTGAAAATCAGACGGACACGTTATGGCCAAGTGGGCCACATGCCATCATTTACACCCAAAGGATGATGTAGGTTTTGTGTAAAGGGTCAAACTAAATTTATATGCCTGAAATGCCAAATGAGGCTTTGTTTAGTTGAAGATCGAAACTGTTTTTATAATTATCACAAGAAGTAGTAAGGCAAAATGGTGTAAAACTTATAGGTGTTAGTTACCCTTATTTCGTTAATATGTTTATCTTTCTTAAACTCACTGATTGCTGATTGATCTCATAGAATATAATATATCGTTGCGATAACTTGCTTTAACTTTTAATAAAATTGTATTATTAAGTAGATCATGGTCATGTTCCTACTTTACACTAAATACTGTGATTTAACATATTTTGATTAAGATATCTGTGTCTAAGACTACATAAATAAATATTGTTATAAAATAAAGTGTATTTAATTTTCTAGCAATCAAGCAGTCTATCCTACATATAGTTGTAAATAAACCGTTTTAAACCAAAATCACTGGTTTAAAACCGGTTTTAAATTTGTTTAAAACTCTATATTATTTTTAACAAAAACTGCGACCTCAAAAATATATAGACGATAATGTTAATACATTCATCTTTAAAAAAAAATGGTTTACAGGATTCAGTTTTTTGTAGGTTGAAAATTGCTCTGAGACAACGTTTCTGTGCAATGAACGCGCATTCTTTATCAACACTATTGCCCCAGAATATTAGACCGTAACTAAGGTTAGAGCTGATGTAACCATGGTATGCCGTTATTAGTGTTGGTAGATTTGCAATTTTTCTTAGTCTGTGAAGGGCATATGAGAACTTGCTTAACTTTTTACAGACATAGTCAACTTGGTTTTCCAGTTTATTTGGTCATCCACGTGTAACCCTAAAAATTTCGTTGTTTCTATTTCTTCGATGTCTTTATCTTGATACTTGATATTTAAAGTACCCGTACGTCGAGTTCTTATTTTACAATTCATTATTTTGTTCTTGTCGATATTAATCATTAATTTGTTTAAATTAAGCCAGTCATTTACTAATACTAAAGATTTGTTAATGTCAGATTCCAAATTAATTGTATTGTCGTTAGTGAATAGTACAGTACTATCGTCAGCGAATAATGTCATATCGTGATTTATTACCGAAGGCATGTTGTTTATATAGACAAGGAAGAGAGGGGCGGATAAGATACCCCCTTGTGGAACGCCAAGCTCTACCGTTCTCGATTCAGACGCATAAGTTCGTTTTTTATCAATACCAAGTCACCTTCTTTAAAAGTTATTGAATTAAGATTCTTATCATAACAATGTTTCCTTGCCAACTTACGTGCTATCAAATTTTCTTTCGCATCTTTTTGAGCCCTTTGCAATCTGTACTTAAATTCTAAATGATAATCATCAAAATTGTACAAAGGTTCAACACTTTCACCTTGAAGACTACTTGGTAACCAGCAAATTTTACCGAAAACTAATTCTTAAGGTGTATATTTTCCTCGTGGAGGCGATCGGCGGCAGAGATCTCTCGCGTCCGGCCCTGGTTCAGGCCACCTCCTTCTGCGAAGCAGTAATGCTCGCGCAGGAGGAGGCAGGACGGTTGAGGGAAAGGCAAATTTCGCGCCCTTTTGCCCCTAGCCGCCGCAGGAGACGCCCCGGGCGTCGGGAATTCCGGGTGGATTTCCGGCCACCGTAGGCGCGGGCTTGCGGACGGTGAGCAATGGGTAGCTCACCGTCCGGTAAGGACCAGGTCCGGGTCGACGGCGCGTTGTATTCCACGCGCGCCTCAAAGATATGTCGTCAGCACGTATGTAGGGGTCCACTAGGGCCGATGCCTGCCGGGGTCGGGGGAAGGTACTAAAGGGTCACTGAGGCCCCTGGAAACACAGGCAACAGGAAGGAATACGGGTGGGTTTTAGTCAGTAAGAGTCTGACACACCCTCCCCCTCCCGCTCCAGAGCGGGAGAAGTTTTTGATGATTTCCCAACCAAAAAAAAAAGGTGTATATTTGGTCACAGTATTAACTGTTGTGTTAAAAGAAAAACATCAATATGGAATCCAGGAACTCCACGATGATGGATTATTATCCGTCTGTATCCTTAAATACGCGCATAAAGTTTTGTGAACGTTTTCCAAAGCTCCTATACTCTCATGATGATATGATGTGGATAAGACTTTATTGATGCCCAAGATATTACATAGCTCTACTATTACTTTTGAAATGAACTCAGAAGCCCTATCCGTAGCAATTGTCCGCGGTATTCCATATCTCAAAACAAATTTTTCTGCCAACGCTTTCGCTACCTCATTTGCGGATTTATTCTTTAATGGATACGCCTCCACGAATTTTGTAAGCTCACACTGAAGAGTCAATATGTAAACATTGCCTTTTTCGTCCCTATCAAGCGGCCTCACTATATCTAAATAAATCTTCTCAAACGACGTAGATGCAGTGGTAGTAATTGACATTGGTTCCTTGGTATGTCTAGAAAACTTTTGCTTCTTACACTTATCACATTTACCAATGTATTCCATTACATCTTTTTCAATAGACGGCCAATAATAATACTTCTTTATATTATTCACCATTCTGCGTATACCTGCGTGACCACTCGTGGGTAAAATATGAAAATCATTCAAAACAATCTTCTTCTCATCTTCTCCTTCTACTCTCCGTAAATCTTTCACTACACACATTTTAAAATCTCCACATATGGAACTACTATTTCCCTTCAAATATTGTGCCATTCTTGTATTAAATTCAACGTTATAACGATTTTTCAAAATAATAACTTCTTTTATGCCTTTCTCAATACAAAAAGCGACTACGTCTTTCGACAACTCGTCTCGCGATGATGCCGATAAAGATTCATAGTTTAATAAATACTCGAGTTTCCTGGCACATACATTAAATTGCGTGACTTCGAAAATATATTTTTATAAATAATTAGTGTTGCGTAACATCTTCTCCCGTTCATTCAAACACATCTCAACGTCATTTCCTTGCTTTTTAAGAACTTCCACGATCCTAGGGTGATCAGTCCTAGATACCATGGAGTCCGTATCACAAACATTCGGCTCTCCCAACCGCTTGTACTGCGCCCTCGTCATCACGGATATAGTCTTTTCACGTATGGTTTTCAAATCCTCGCTTGTAATTACTATCCTGGAAAGCGCATCTGCTAGCACATTTTCTTTCCCTTTAATATATTCAACCTCAAAGTCGTACTCTTCTAAACACAAACGAAACTTAGTTAACCTACTTGATGGATCTGTCATGTTAAACAGATACAACAGCGGCCGGTGATCCGTTTTTACAACGAACCTCCGTCCGTACAAATACGGTCAAATATTTAACCGACCAAACTATTGCCAACAACTCCTTCTCTATTATAGGATAACACACTTCCCACAGCATACCCCGAGCTATCGGTCTGCAATATGAAAGTGTTGTTATCAGAAAAATACGGATAATCCAACACCGGTGGATTCATTAACGCTTACTTAAGCAACAGAAAAGACCTATCGCACTCATCAGTCTAGCTAAACACAACATCCCTTTTACATAGCCTATTCATAGGTACCACTATATTAGCAAAATTTGGTATGAATTTCCTATAATAATTCGCAAATGCCACGAACCGCTTCACCTCATCAACCGTCGATGGACGCGGATAACCACTTATGACTCCTACCTTCTCTGGATCTGGTGAAATACCTTCCGCCGAAATTACGTGTCCCAAATAAAGCACTTGCTTCTTCAAAAATTCACATTTGGATGGATTAAGCTTAAGATTTACTTCCCTCAAGCGTGAAAAAACTGACATAAGGTTCCTGTTATGCTCATCCAAATTCCAACCCCAAACATACATACATAACCTATAGGTCGCAAACTACCTCCTGCACCATTGATCACCAACTCTTCCTTAACTACTTTATAGCACAAAGCGTTATTCGTCAAGAAATTTCTCTTTACGGCTGATATCTACGCACCCGTATCCACTGACCACTCCGTATCCACACTATCCGCTAGCAAATTAACCCAGTTAATACTATCGCAAGCTAAAATATGCTTAGTCTCGAAAAAACTGAGTCCCACTCAACTGTCTGCCTGCACAGCTCCGTGGCATTGACACCGCGCCTGAGTCGCCGGCATTATCGCTGCGACCGCGCATTCCACCGCTATGCCATACGATGACATTTTTGCGCGTACGCCCAACAGCTGTTCCTTGCTGCGCGTGTTCATTCCCTACATTGTGCCGCCTATAATTATTTCCACGATTTATATTGCCCGTTGAAAAACCACCCCTTGCAGGCCAGCGCTGGTACGTCATGACTTGCGCCGACGAAGCACAATCCTCGTCTCCCGCTACCCTGATAGCATCTTTCAAACAAGTCAAATTCTGCGCCGTAATAACCGTACTAAGACGCTGATTACGAAGTCCGTCAGCAAACTTCCTAATCGCATATTTTTCGTTCAACGGCTGCAAAATCTTATAGGCTTACGAACTCCCCCCGGCTAGGCTTGAGAAATAGTCAAATCGACCATCAACCTCTCTATCTCGGCCCCAAAATCCGCGACCGATTTATTATTCTGCCTAGCGCGAGCAAGGTTGGCTTGCACAGCCACGTCTGACTCCACCGTTAATAAATGCTTCCTCATGTCAGCCAACAGACTGATGTCTACCGTTGCTTAATTGGAGGTCAACGGAATCCTAGCCCCCTGGGTAAGCCGTGTGGTTAGCACGAATTTAATTAAAAGATCAGCCTCCTCTAACATTGAACTATATAAACCTATGGCATCAATTAAATCTTGGGTCACCTGCTCATCCCCACTCATTTTCGGTAGCAAGCTGTCCGCCGTCCTCAAAGAAAACCTTTCCGCTGCCATCTCTTGTTCGATTCTGTCTTCAAACTTTATGGTCTCTGCGTACAAATTTTCTATTCTACATATCAACTGCGTTAACTCTTCCGAAAATTTGTTGGACCTTGAAACTATACTCTTAAATTTACCGTATAACGCTTTCGCGTCACTAATTTTTCCATAAAAAAATTTCCGCCAAGTAGGACCTAACTTAACAATAGATTCCCTTATCAATTTAAGTTGTATAAACAGCGACGTCAACTCCACTTCCATTTAAAACTATTGTCTCTAAATTTAGCGATGACCGCAAGCACTCGCCACAACACTTAAGCTCACATTGAAATCATTTACTTCCCTTGTCACTCCATCCGTCCCTGGTCAGGCCATTAGCACAGCTTTACGAACCTCCCGTTGATTGATCTTCTCTTCGAACCAATTCTGGTGACATCTTCTATACATCCGAACTGCCACACCAACGATGACAACCGCCAAACATACAGCAATAAACAACAGCACCGTGTTGATAGCTGTCAGCTGCTCCTGCGTAACCGCTGTGGCATTTGAACCACCCGCTGCCGTCTGAGCGATAATCACCTCTTCCTTAGATGTCGTGCTCCCCATGGCCCGTGACCTAACGTGACGTGTAGCTGACCGAAGTCGACTAAACTGCGACTCTGACTAGCCCCCAATTGGGCAACTATAACGCCGTCCAGCCGACTGGCAGGGTCGCCATGCGATGTGAGGTAGAGGAGGGGTTAAGTAAACAACATGAAGTGTGCTACTCCGAGAGTCAACTGCTTCTCCTCCTTTAATTGGTGGCATATACTCGTATATAATATACATAGTACGTGACACTATGCTAATACTAAGGCTACGAACACAGCTTTATTACCTTAACTTAAACTATGTACTATACGTGACGTGCTGATGAACAATATACGTGACTTCACACCACAGGTCTTCCACATTTGATAATGATTTCCACAAACGGAAGTTGGTTCCCATTAAAGATTGGGGTGTCAAATTTAGTGGTAAGTGTAAACGCATTCTTAGAACGAATTGAGGAACTTAAAGAAGCGCGGAATGCTGCTGATGGAGACTTATTTCGATATGCCATAGACTTCTTCGAAGAAGAAGCTTTAATATGGTTTAGGGCCAATAAAGGTGCAGTAGCAAATTAGTCTCAATTAGTGAAGCTCCTGTTGGACACATTTCAGCAACCCTACTACCAAGAGGAGCTATTGGAAGAAATTAAACGAAGAACCCAAAGCAACCAGGAAAGCATTTTGGTTTATATAGCTATTATGCAGAATATGTTTAATCGGCTACCGACTCCCATTCCTGAAATACAAAAAGTGATGATACTTAGAAGGAATTTACAACCCTATTTTCAGGAGGCTATATGCCGAGACACGTTCGACTCAGTGAGTAAATTAACATCAGTCCTAAGGATAATTGAACGCACTAAGTTAAGCTGTGATAATTTCAAGGAACCAACTCCAAGTGAGCACTCTCTGGAAAGAGTAAGTAGAGTAAGTAAGTAGTAAGAGAGGAAGTAATTCGAACATACTCGTATCACGAAATGAAGGCACGATTGAGCTGGCAGCCATAAATGATAAGGAAGTACTTCTAACAAAATGCTGGAACTGCAGAACTCCGGGATATCGTTTCAGGGATTGTAAATTGCCAAAACAAAGACTTTTCTGCTACAGATGTGTACATTTCGGGAAAACGACAAATAAATGCTCATGTAATGCTACCGATAAGAAAACCGACAATTCGGATTCGATGCCGGCCGATCGTACCCCGAGAAACTAAGTCATTCTACCTCGGATGAGTGGCAGCAATGGCTACACACAGTTTCGATTTTTTTTCAAAACAGGAGAGATTTGTAATATCAATAAGTAATCGATAATCGATATTATGCTGAATAAAAATTTTAAAACAGTCGTTTTTAGGACTATTGTATTCAGGAGCTACTGTCTCAGTGATTTCGCAGAGATTTGCAATGAAAATTTTGAAATTGGGGTTTTCAGCACATAAAGTCAACAAAGAAATTATCTCAACGGCTGATGGCACCTACCATGCAATGGATTCTATTGTTCATTTACCAATTGAGTTCACGGGAAAATATAACATGGTAGATTTTTATATCATGGACAATTTATAACATGATATTATTTTAGGTATGATTTTTTTTTGAGTAATTTAATTAAGGTATAGGGGCGGGGAAATTGATTGCGGACATTACAGAAATTAACGTCGCAACCAGTGATTTCGGGCGATGAACTTTCTGTTGAACAGAAAGAGCGCCTTGACAAATTGTTAGAAGAAATGGCAGCAGAGACTGGTAAAGGTTTAGGAAGAACATAGTTAATCAAGCACAGAATTGACACCGGGGACAGCTTGCCCATTAAACATAGACAGTACCCCTTTGCTCCTCCAATTATGGCAGAACTTGAGAAGGAAATCCAGGATATGCTGGACAATGATGTCATAGAACTCTCGTTTAGTTTACGGCGTTCTCCTGTATTACTGGTGAAGAAATCTTCGGGTTAGAATAGGTTGTGCCTCGACAGTCGTCAGTTAAATAAGGGGTAAAAATCTAGTATCGTTTGGCAGGAGAAGGGGGGTGGGAGTGGGGGAGGAGGTTGGGGGGTGGTGCACCTTGCCCCCTGGCACCACTCCCATGAAAAGGTAACGCACCGTTCTTGAGAAAAACAAATTATTGTAACCTAACCTCAGAACTCTTAGTCGCTTAAAAATCCGTAGTATGAGCCCAGCTTCGCGGGGGAGATTGGGGGAGGGGTGCTCCCTGCCCCCTGGCACCACTCCCATGAAAAGGTAACGCACCGTTCTTGAGAAAAACAAATTATTGTAACCTAACCTCAAAACACTTAAAGTCGATTAAAAGGCGTAGTATGAGGCCCGCTTCGCGGGCCTCTAGGGTTTAAAAAAAAATAACCTCGAAGGGGATAGCGGGGTCTGAGTTCGCTCGCTCCGCTCGCTCACTAGACCCCGCCATCCCCTTCGAACCTAACCTGTCCGCGTCGGGGTGCCCCAAGTCCCGAGCTCGCTTCGCTCGCTCTTGCATCATAAGTTCTCCTAGTAACAGTAGTAACATTGCCTTTTGTACACATATAATATACGATCAGTGGAAGTACAAACACAGAGAAAAAATTCACGCAACTCGAGGAGAAACGGAACGATCGAAAACAAATGACAGTGACACATGACGCAAATGGCATACCTGTTTTATTGTTTACGTTCCGTGTTATCGAATTTGCCCGACATTTTATACCATGGACTGACTACAAATACTGATACTGGATACTGGATACTGACTACAGATGCTGGGGCAGATTTGGTTGTCAAGGGGTGCATGTTGAGAAGCCTCCTCGTGGCGCACCCTGGGCAACGTCGGCTCCAACTGCCCACCAGGTTTTGGTGGACACTTGGTGCTGGCGGCGAATTCTCAACAAACGGGGAAGGGTCACGGTTCCAATCACCGATCATCCACGATGGTCGGTGAAGGGAACTGGGCTAGAGTTGGTCGTACGCCTACTCCCCCTCTGCTTACAGAGGGGAGTTGAGTTGGCGTACACTGGGGAGTCCCAATCCCAAGGTCTAGCGTGCCGAGGGGATGAATGGCCGGAGGGTTATCCGGTCGCTAGCGCGAACAGGGACCTCACCCTTAAAAGGAAAACAATGAAAAAATGCAGGCTAATGGAAATATTCCCCAGGCGGGCAACCTCCATAAGGAGGCACAATCCCGCCCTTCCAAGGAAGGCAGCCCCACCGTATCTGGGGGGGGCACCCATAGCCTCGTAGGCCGGCAGACCACCGGTCTTCGTCAACAACCTCTTGCGTCGCAAGAAAAGGAGCTCCGGGTTAGCCTGGAGCGACTGTGCGACGCAACAAAGCCGCTTGCCGTCGTTGATGGCAACAACAGCCGAGGAGGCTCATGTCCTGAAAAGGACCGACTGTTGGTGTCAGATTCTGACACCGCATCCGAAACGATGAGTTTGGTGAGCGTGGCGAGCGTGAGCTCAAAGCGCTCGCAAACTAAAGAAGAGGTGGGTGGCCGATTTTGGCAAAAAACCACGCGAAAGAAGAAGCGCGCGGGGTCAGGCTCTTCTAGTGAGGAGAGCCTGCCGGTTGCTAAAGTCCCAACACTCACTAGTGGGCGAGGTCGTGCAGTGGTGAGTGGAGCCCCCGCTCGCTTACCGGAGCGCGGCGTGCGGGGTCGGTTCAGGTCGGTTTCCCGACCCGATACGCCGGCCCCGGTGGAGGCCGCGGGCGTGGGGAGTGACCCCGGGCCCACGACCGTGGACCCTAGCGAGGGCATCTTGCTGGGGTCTAACAAGGCGGAGGCGAATGCCGCTAAGCGGGCGCAGCGCAAGGCGGTGGCGGCTGATGAAATCAGTGAGTTGGCCCGTCAGGCGCGAGAGCGGCGCTCAGCCCGGATGACTGCTGGGGAGAGCCCATCGGCGGTGGCTCTCAGTCGCCAAGCTCTGGACGGCGTGGATGTCGTCCTGAAGGTTGCCACCAAATCGGGCAACCTGAAGGGCACATTCACCCGTGCTCTGAAGGAGGCGGCTGATGACATCAGGGAGGCAGTTGAGGTCCTCCTCAGTCGCACGAGCACGGAGGAGACGGCAAAGTTGTGGGAGGAGAATAGCCGTCTCCGGTCCGAGCTGGAGGACCTCAAACGGGAGTTTGCTGCTCAGAGGAAAGACTGGCAGCGGCAAGCACCTCCCGCAGCCACCGGCCCCACTCCTGCCGCGCCTTCGTCGGCCCCTGCACCTGTTCCACCACCTGCCTGGTCGGACCACGACATGGAGAGGGTGGCCAGAATTTGCATGGTGCAGTGTGGGGGCATGGTGGATGCGCGACTGGAGGCCATAGAGTCGCGACTCCCCCCGGCTGAAATCATCCGACCGCCGCTTGCGTTAGATAAGCGGAGGAAGGAGGCGGAGGCGAGAGCAGCGGCGGTAGCTGAGCCGAACCAGCCCGGGAAGGGGGCCAAAAAGCCCGCGAAGGGGACCCAGAAGCCCGCGGAGGCAAAGTCCGTGCCCACTTCCCGAATGGCTGCCCCCCCGGCAACCGCGCCCGGAACCACCACAGAGGCCTGGACGACGGTCGTCAAGAAGACGAAAAAAAAGAAGAAGACGGCGCCGCCAGCACCCGCTAAAGCACCGGCACCAGCACCGAGGAGGACTCAAAAGCCGCCTAGGACGAGAGCCCCACGCTCCGCGGCTGTGGTGGTAACACTGCAGCCCGCAGCCATCGCGAGGGGCCTCTCCTATCAGGCGGTAATGACTGATGTGAGGAGCAAGATCGCGTTCCCCGACCTTGGCACACCAGCTGGCTTTATTTATAAGCAAGCTATTACGGGAGCGCGGCTGTTCGAGGTGTCGGGTGCCTCCAGCGCTGAGAAGGCGGACACATTGGCCGCCAAACTGAGAGGGGTCCTCAACCCGGAGGACGTCCGGGTGTCCAGGCCTATGAAGACTGCTGAGCTGCGCGTAGACGGACTGGATGACTCGGCGACCCCAGCTGACGTCGTGGCGGCCGTTGCCAAGGCCGGTGGATGTCCACCGGAAGACGTGCGGACGGGTGAGATCCGCGCCGTCGCCTCCGGGCTTGGCACGATTTGGGTGCAGTGCCCGGTGGCGGCGGCAAACAAGGTCGCCAACGGTGGGCGTCTATTGGTGGGATGGGTTGCAGCAAGAGTCAAGCTGCTGAAACCCAGGGCATTGCGGTGTTACCGGTGCCTGGACATGGGGCATGTCCGGGCACGGTGCACCGCTGAAATAGACCGCAGCGAGCAGTGGTATCGCTGCGGTCAGCCCGGCCACAAGGCGGCCCAGTGCTCCGCGGCACCAAACTGCAGCCTCTGTACAGCTGCAGGGAGGCCCGCGGGGCACAGGGCTGGCGGCAAGGCCTGTCGTGCGCCAGCACAAAAAAAGAAGAGGGGAGCCATGGCTGCCGGGGGCTCTTTACCCCCCCCTCAGCCTGGCTGCCCTACGGCCGACTCCCGGCCTGTGAATGGTGCGGAGGGGATGGACTGCGTCTAATGGCGCTGTACCATTTCCTCCAGAGCAATATCAACCACGCTGCCAGAGCTCAGGATCTCTTGCTCCAGAGCATGGCAGAGTGGTCGATCGACGTGGCTGTGGTCGCCGAGCCGTACTTTGTCCCCCCCAGGGATAACTGGGTGGGAGACCTGGACGGTTTGGTGGCCATCATTGGCGGGGCTCTCGTCAACCCGTCCCGAGGACACGGCTGGGTGGCCGCCCTCGCGGACGGCATTGGCACGGTTGGGGCGTATTTCTCGCCCAACAAGAGTCTCGCCGACTTCGAGAACTTCCTTGTCGAGTTGGGTGCCGTCGTGGGCCGACTCCACCCTCACCCGGTGCTGTTGCTCGGGGATCTCAACGCCAAGTCTGCGGCGTGGGGATCTCCGGTGACCGATGCTAGGGGTGAGGCGCTAGAGGAGTGGGCGGTCACGACTGGCCTGGTCGTCCTGAATCGGGGCTCGGTCCACACGTGCGTGCGGCAGCGGGGCGGATCTGTAGTGGACGTCTCGTTCGCTAGCCCTGCTGTCGCGAGCCGTGTCCGTGACTGGCGTGTCGCCGTGGAGGTGGAGACGTTGTCGGATCACCGATACATCCGATTCGACGTCTCCACCCAGACCACCGGCGGCCGTAGTCCATCGGCCCCGCGAAGGGACGGTCCGCGCTGGACGCGTAAGCGCATCGACAGGGAGGTTCTCGAGGAGGCCGCTATTGTTCAGGCCTGGATCCGGGAGTCGGCAACAAACGGACCCATCGACGTCGAAGAGGAGGCGCTGTGGTTCCGCGGGGCGATGACACAAATCTGCGACGCGTCCATGCCCCGCGTCCACTCACATCCAGCAAAGCGCCAGGTGTACTGGTGGTCTACCGAGATCGCACAATTACGTGTCGAGTGCGTAGCGGTTAGACGCCGGTACACCCGATACCGGAGGAGACGTCGTCGGGTCCCTGACGAAGAAGCCGCGCTGTATGAGGTGTACCGCGCGGCGAAGCAGGCCTTGTGGCTGGCCATCGGCGAAGCGAGGACGCGAGCCAGGGAGGAGATGTTGGAGACTCTAGACGGAGATCCGTGGGGGCGCCCTTATCGTGTGGTTCGAGGGAAACTTCGAGCCGCGGCGCCTCCACTCACGGAGAGTCTCCAACCTGAGCTGCTGGAGGAGGTCGTCGCAGCCCTCTTCCCGGCAAGAGCGGAGCATACTCCGCCGCCGATGGCTTTGCCCACAGCCGCAGAGTCTGCAGAAGAAGAGAACGCCATCAGCGTCCCAGAGGTGACACAAACAGAGATGGGGGCAGCCGTGACGCGGCTCCGGGCCAAGAACGAGGCTCCGGGGCCCGACGGGATCCACGGCCAAGCGCTTGCCCTCGCTCTGAAGGAGCTAGAGCCCCACTTGAGAGGACTCTACACAGCGTGCCTTGAGCAGGGCCAGTTTCCTACTTTGTGGAAATCTGGTCGTCTGGTCCTGCTCAGGAAGGCGGGGTGCCCTGCGGACTCACCGTCCGGGTACAGGCCCATAGTGTTGCTAGACGAGGTGGGTAAGATGTTTGAGCGGATAATCGCTGCCCGCCTCGTCGGCCACTTGTGCGGAGAGGGGCCTGACCTGGCCGTGAGCCAGTTCGGCTTTCGGCACGGGCGCTCCACCATCCACGCGATTTCGCGAGTGAGAGTCCTGGCGGAGGAAGCGGTGTCCCGGGGCGGGGTGATGTTGGTGGTGTCCTTGGACATCTCCAACGCCTTCAACACCCTGCCCTGGAGCTGTATTCGGGAGGCACTGCGTTACCATCGGGTGCCTTCCTACCTCCGCCGCATCGTCGGGGCTTATTTGGCGGAGAGGTGTGTCACCTACACGGGACGTGATGGCGGAAACCAGCGCCGCATGTCGTGCGGTGTTCCACAGGGCTCGGTCGTAGGACCGCTCCTGTGGAACATCGGGTACGACTGGGTGCTGCGGGGCGAGCTCCAGCCGGGCGTGGACCTGACGTGTTATGCGGACGACACACTGGTCACGGCCCGGGGGAGCTCGTACCGGGAGGCAGCGTTGCTGGCGACGGCTGCGGTCTCACAGGTGGTGAGTCGCATACGTCGCCTAGGGCTGGAGGTTGCCCTCAACAAGTCGGAGGCCTTGATCTTTCATGGCCCCCGGCGGGCGCCGCCGCCGGGATCACACATCGTGGTCGGGGGGGCTCAAATCGCTGTCGAGTCCACCATGAAGTACCTAGGATTGGTGCTCGACAGCCGGTGGGATTTTGGCCCCCATTTCCGGCGGCTGGCGCCCAAGTTGTTGGGCGCGGCTGGGGCGTTGTCAACGCTGCTTCCCAATCTGGGGGGCCCGAGCGCCGCCTGTAGGCGGCTCTACGTGGGGATCGTGCGATCGATGGCCCTTTACGGGGCCCCGATCTGGGCGGCTGACCTGACGGCCGGAAGCATCGCAGTCCTGCGGAAGCCGCAGAGAGCGATGGCCGTCAGAGTCATCAGGGGATATCGCACGATCTCCTACGAGGCGGCTTGCGTACTGGCCGGATCCCCGCCCTGGGACCTCGAGGCGAAAGTACTCGCGTCACTGTATCGGTGGCGCGAGGAAGTGAGGGCGCGGGGCGAGTGGCTGATGCAGCGACATGTGGAGTTGCGTCGGTCACAGCTTCGCGCAGCCCTGGTGGCGGAATGGCGGGACAGGCTTTCACGCCCTACCGCCGGCCTCGCCACCATCGAGGCGGTCCGGCCGGTACTCGAGCCCTGGCTCGGGAGGAGGCACGGCTCCCTGTCGTTTCGGGTGACGCAGGTGCTCTCGGGGCATGGTTGCTTCGGGAAGTACCTGTGTCGCATAAACAGGGAGCCGGACGCCCGGTGTCACCACTGCGTCGACTGCCGGGAGGACACGGCGCGGCATACGCTGGCAGAGTGTGCCGCTTGGGAGGAGCCACGCCGTGCCCTCATCTCAGAAGTAGGCAGTGACCTGTCGCTGCCGGCCGTGGTCGAGTCGATGGCCGGCAGCGAGGAGTCCTGGGACGCGGTGGTATCCTTCTGCGAAACAGTCGTGTCGCAGAAGGAGGCTGCGGAAAGGGAGCGGGAGATCTCGTCCGCTCACCCGGCCCGCAGCAGGCGCACCGGGCGTCGGCAGAGGGCAGATAATGCCCTCTTCCGGCCCCCCTAAATGGGTCCAGGGACGGCGGACTCGGGGACGTCCGCCGCCCCCTTGATAGGGGGCGGCGGACGTCCCCGAGTCCGCCGTGCCCAGTGTGATCACTGGACCCGAGGTGGCGGCGCGTAGTGTTCCACGCGCGCACCTTTGAGACGTCGCGGGGGGGTCTAACACCTCACCCCCCCGCAGACTTGAGGTGGCCCGCAGAGGCGGGCCGGCACTAGCCGGGGATCACGGAAGTAATACTAGCTCCCAAGATCCCCGGTGCAAGTGTGGGAAGGGAACACCGGGGTGGTTTTTAGTCAGTAAGAGTCTGACAGACCCCTCCGCCCACCCCAGGGCGGAGGACATCCATGAGGATTTTCCACCCCGGCAACAAAAAAAAAAAAGATTTGGTTGTCAATCGCCCATTTTAAACGTTTCGTTTTTCGCTTCTTATCGGATTTGAGGTTAGAAACATTTTTTTATTAATTTCTCGAAAAATATGCATTACCTTTTAATAAGAGTGGTAACGTTATAATCGGGGACCCAAACCCTACCAACTTTACCCCCTTTTACCCCCCAACTCCTGCCAAACGATACTAGATCCAACCCAAATAAGGTAACAGTAAAAGACTCTTATCCTTTGCCGAGTTACCACCATCTTAGACGGTCTAAAAAACGCTCGGTTCCTGTCAACTATTGATCTACGATCAGCATTCTGGCAGATACCGTTTGAAGAAACAAGCAAGGAAAAGACTGCTTTTGGACTCGCTGGAAAAGGACTTTATCAGTTCAAAGTCATGCCATTTGGACTAAGTAATGCATCTCAAACACAACAACGGTTGATGGATCGCTTGTTCACGCCGGAATTTGAAAGTAGAGTGTTCACTTATTTGGATGACATCGTCATATGCGACGACAGTTTCGACAGCCATTTATCGTCATTGTCACATGTAAAAAATCAGCCAATAAGGAAACAGAATTGACAATCAACCAGGAGAAATGCGTATTTGCGAGATCATCTTTAAAATACTTAGGCTATATTGTAGACAAGGAAGGATTACGAGGGCTGCACTAAAAGTATCCGGAATGGAATTATTCCACTGTTCCTGTCATATTAAAATCTTTTTAATTGAAAACTCCTTGGTTTTAAAAATCGAATACCATTTATTTATTTAAAAAAAGATTCTCGTTCTTGTCACAAGGTTTTGTCAAACTTGTTTAGTAGTTGAGAAAATGGAATTGACTCGAGAAAATTCAAGAGCGATGATTTATTATGACTTTCGAAGTGGTTTAACACAAAAACAGTGTGCTGACCGGATGATTTCTGCATTTGGTGATGAAGCCCCATCCAAAACCACAATTTATCGCTGGTTTGCTGAATTTCAACGTGGACGTGTCAAGCTCAGTGATGATCCCCGTCAAGGTCGTCCAAAAACTGTCAGTAAGTAAGCAGTCACCCAATAAAACGTTGATGCTGTGCGTAAGCTGATGATTGAGGAAGATCGACATGTAATATACCGCGAAATTCAGGCAACTTTAGACATTGGCATGAGTCAAATACAAATAATCTTGCATGAACAATTAGGTGTAAAAAAGTTGTTTTCCCGATGGATACCGCATTCGCTCTGTGAAGAGCAAAAAGCGGCTCGCGTTACTTGGTGCGTCAGAACTCTCGAAAGATTCCACGCAGGATCCTCAAATGCTGTATACAACATCGTATCAGGTGACGAATCCTGGATATACGCGTACGAACCCGAAATAAAATACAAGTCACGAGTTTGGGTGTTCGAAAATGAGTTAAAGCCAACAAAAATTGTTCGTTCACGGAGTGTTGCAAAAAAAATGGTGGCCACGTTTGTCTCCAAAACCGGCCATGTTACGACTATTCCTCTTGAGGGACAAAGAACGGTTAATGCAGAATGGCATGCTAGCATTTGTTTGCCACAGGTCGTTTCTGAACTCCGTAAAGAGAACTGCAACCGCCGTATCATCCTCCATCACGACAACCGCGCACAGAACAAAAGAGTTTTTAGAGCAAGAAAACATAGAATTATTAGACCATCCGCCGTACAGCCCCGACCTAAGCCCTAATGATTTCTATACTTTCCCTAAAGTAAAGAATAAATTGCGTGGACAGAGATTTTCATCACCTGAAGAAGCTGTGGACGCCTACAAAACGGCCATTTTGGAGACCCCAACTTCCGAATGGAATGGTTGCTTCAATGCTTCCATCGTATGAAAAATGTGTCAAATTTCGCGGAGAATACTTCGAAAAGCAATAAATATATTTTTAAATAGTAATGTTGTGTCACTTCCTTGATTCCCGAAATTTTCAGTACCGCCCTCGTACGTACGGACCCGGACAAAGTAAAAGCTATACTCGACTATCCCAGGCCTACAACTTACACGGAGCTAAAGCGATTTATTGGTCTAGCTAGTTGGTACAGGCGGTTTGTGGAAAATTTTGCCTTTGTCGCAGCTCCACTTCGTGAACTAAGTAAGGGAGGCAAGAAGACTAAATGTATTACATGGAATAAAGAGGCTGAGTATTCTTTCTTAAATCTAAAGACTGCCATTACTTCGACACCAGTGTTAAGAGTGCCAGACTTTACAAAACCCTTTTCTGTTCAATGTGACGCTTCTAACAGGGGGACTGGTGGAGTTTTAATTCAAATGGCCGATGGTCTGGAGGTTCCCATAGCTTGCTTACACGAGCAGAAAACTGTCGGAAAGAGAATGCAAGTACTCAGCGTCTGAGCGAGAACTATTAAGTGTGCTGCATGCTGTAGAACAATTTCGTCCATATGTAGAAGGGAATCAGTTTAGGGTTATTACGGATCATAGTGCCCTTCAGTGGCTTCACCGTAATAAGGACCCTCATGGGCGTCAGGCAAGGTGGGCTATGCGCTTACAACAATTCGATTATGAAATAGTCCACCGCAAAGGTAAATATAACACTGTACCAGATGCCTTATCGAGAGCGATTGAAGAAGAAATTAACATATTAGAGATAAAACCAGAAGATAAAGATGACTGGTATAAATCAAAAGAGGATCTGGCGGGGAAGAACGACCCAGATTGGGAAGTCAGTCAAGAACAACTGTGGAAATACATGAGATTAAAACAATTTCCTGATGAAAATGACAGTTGGAAACTTGTGATTCCAGAAAAGCTTCATGAAGGAATCTTAAAGGAATGTCATGATGTCCCCACATCTGGTCACTTTGGTGTTAAAAAATCAGTCAATCGCGCGAGACAGCACTATTTTTGGCCGACATTGATCCAACACATGAAAAACCACGTACGAAAATGTGAAGTGTGTGCAAAATACAAGCACTCAAATAGTAGACCATCTGGATTAATGGGAAAACAACGAGAGGTAACAGAACCCTTTCAAATCATATCTATGGATCTAATGGGGCCTTTTCCGAAATCTAAGCATGGCAATACTATGCTGCTAGTCATAACATGCTGGTTCAGCAAATTCTGTTTTCTGTATCCACTCAGGAATGGAAAATCATCAACTATAGCCCAAATACTGGAGGAACATATATTTTTAAAATCAAAATCAAAAGTCATTTATTCAAACTAGGCTGAGAATCAGCGCTTTTCGAACGTCTAAATTACATAAGACAGTTCCCCAAAACGCCCACCCTTCGCCACTTCCTAGTACTTTAGCTGGGAAGAAGAAGTGGCCAACAAACTCCCCATCAGCACAGCTGTCTGTTCAATTAGAGAAGAGTTTAACGTTTGGAATCCCTAGTGTAATAGTTTGTGATAATGGAAAGCAATTGTATCCAACCAGTTTAAGGATCTAGTTTCAGGGTACGGTGTAAAACAATGGTATACCACTTATTAACCTCCTCCTCAGGCCAGGCCTCCTCAGGCAATCCTCAGGCCAACCCCACTGAGCGGGTAAACAAAGTCATTGGCTCAGCTATAGCTTCTTACGTTGAAGATAATCACAAAGAATGGGACAAGTATATACCGCACATAGGACACGCGATCAGAACATCGGTTCATGAAGTGACGGGCAAAACACCAGCCTATTTGTTTTTTGGACGAGAGACGATGGGCATGAGGCCCTATAGCTTTGAATCAGACGAACCGATTACCTTCGACAAAGAAAAATTTTAAATAAATAAATAACTTTCAGAAATAAGATTTATGACAAAGTTTGTGAAAGGATACGGGAAGCACATGAGACCAACAGCAGACAGTACAACAAGAGAGGTCGCATATCTGACTATAAAGTTGGTGATCTGGTTTGGAAACGCTCTAAACTCCTATGGAATGCTAACAAGGCTTTTATGTCTAAGTTAGCCCCTAAGTTTGAAAAGGCAGTCATAGCAGAGAAGATATCAGGCGACGATTACAGACTAAATAGTTTCAGAGGCAATGATTTAGGAAAATGGCATTCTTGTGACCTTAAACGTTTGGTTTGAATCCGGTTGGATTCAATGGAGGAGAGGGGATATTGTAATGATCGTCCATTTAATTCTCGAGTCTAATACTAGATGGCGTTACTAGGCTCGCCGCAGTTGTTTTAATAACATATTAATAGGCGATTGACAAATGACGGTAGCAGAAAAATAGTGATACGAGAGAAATGTCAAATTGGTGAAAAACAGAAAAACCTAACGGTTGCTCCGTAATTGATTTGCATAATTTCTGGAAATTAAAGCCATCCTTATAATCAGTGATAGGAATAGGTAGTGCCTATTAGCCTAAACTTCGAAGAACAGAGACAAGAAACGGAGACTTCCTTAGGACTAAATTATTTCCGGCACATCTGTCTCGAAATTTCGAGACAACACTTAAATACATTTAAAAAATGTGTTATTTGGAATAAGTAATTCGTCTATATTTATCTAAACTTTGTCTATAAATGTGATAGTTTGTATGGATGTCCATTACTCAATGCCACTGAAAATGCTGATTTTGGTAGTGATATAGATTAAGGTGTGGAATAGCACATATGCTACTTCCTATTAAAAAAAAAGTATAGTTCCCATGGGATACAAAAACAATAGTACACGCGGGAAAAGCCGCGGGCATTAACTAGTTAAAAAAAAAAACGTAAGGGTCCTTTCACACCACCGATATTGTCTGGCGATTTTTGGAGATTTCTATGCAAAAAAAAAAACGAAAGAAAAAATGCTCAAAAATCGCCGGTCGATATCGCTCTAGGTTCATTAAATAATTAATGGGCTCTAAAGGAAAAATAAAACACATAGAATATTGTTGTAACAAATATATGTATATTTATATTATTTTAAAATATGACGTAATTGGAAACCATGAAACAAAATGTACAGAAGGAAAGATTTAAGAAACAAATTTATGTTCTATCTTTAAATATCTATGTCATATATATTTTACTGACGTTGAGGGATGCAATTTTTACTCAAATCAAAGTACAAATTAACCTTTGAAGTTTACAAATTAATATTTGAAGCATTTAGGACAATCAGTTTTAATACTGAACTACTAACTGTTCGGTTTTGATAAAGAACTTGATGCATCAAAAATTGCTAAGAATTTGAAAATCTTTATTTGTGTTACAAATACCATAAAAAATAAAGAACGATTTTAATTTAATCATCGTGATTCGATTCGTCAAGTTCAGTATCAGAACCGAAATTTTCTTTGTCAGATGAGTCATCTAAGTTAAAATACACAATCATAATTTTTTCTATATTTTCAACTGTCAGGCGATTTCTTTTTATGTTAAGAATCCATTTATAAGTTGAAAATGACCTTTCAACATCAACTGAGGTTAAAGGCGCGTACATATAGTATGATCGCTCATCCTTTCCTGCTGTTATCGCTTCACATATGTCTCTAATTTTATCTAAACCGGGATTTCTGTCCATGACATTTACGAGTTTATTTTTTATAAGCTCAGATGAACACCAGCTAAGCACAGTTCTCACGTGATCAAATATTTCAAAGGATTCCGTTAGAGTTAAATTCGATTTTTGTAATTTCTTTAATCCAATTTGTATATCTTTAAAATATTCCTCAATGTAGTCCAAGTCCGATTTCAAGTTTTCCTTTTGAAGAACATTTTTGGCACACCTAATAGATAGCGCGTCGGAACTTCTTAAAAGATTTACAATTGTTTTAATTTGATCATAATATTTTGCATAATATGACACTGCCTCCAACCAAGTACCCCATCTTGTAATAACGGGTTCTGGAGGAAGCGGCATGTGGGGAAAGGTGTTTTTTAACAAGCGCACTCTATTAGGTGATTTTAAAAATATTTTTTTTACGTTTCAAATTAATTCATCTACATCTGAGTATTCGTATCGTATTTTTTCTGCCACGAGATTCAGTGCATGTGCTAAGCAAGTGACGTGTATCGTGTTGGGCAAATAATTTTTCAGCACACGTCCCGCTTTTAGCATATATGCTACACTATCAGTGCATAATACAGCAACGTCTCCTACTTTGGATTCATACAAATCGCACCACATATTTTCAAAGCAGTCTATTACAAATTGGGCAATTGTGCTCCCATTAACAATTTCTAGTACTTTGCAAGCAACTAAAAATGGTTTTTGTGTGATCGCATTTAAAGGTTTTACAAGTAAATGTACCATGTATCTGCCTAAAAAATCAGTTGTCTCGTCTTTTTTTTTTTTTTCTGTTTTTTTTTTTTTTGAGGGTGGGAAATCATCAAATAACTTCTCCCGCTCTGGGCGGAGCGGGAGGGTGTGTCAGACTCTTACTGACTAAAACCCACCCGTATTCCTTCCTGCTGCCTGTGTTGCGGGGGCCTCGGTGACCCATAAGTACCTTCCCGCGACCCCGGCAGGCATCGGCCCTAGTGAACCCCTACTTTGTGCTGACGACATCTCTTTGAGGCGTGCGTGGAATACGACGCGCCGTCGAACCGGGCCTGGTCCTTACCGGACGGTGAGCTACCCATTGCTCACCGTCCGCAAGCCTGCGCCTACGGTGGCCGGAAATCCGCCCGGGATTCCCGACGCCCTGGGCGTCTCCTGCGGCGGCTAGGGGCGAGAGGGCGCGAAACTTGCCTTTTCCTCAACCGTCCCACCTCCTCCTTCGCGAGCATTACTGCTTCGCAGAAGGAGGTGACGGCTGCCCATGCCCTCTCGCTCCGTACCATGGCCTGAACCAGGGCCGGACGCGAGAGGTCTCCGCCGCCGATCGCCTCCACGAGGACACGGCGGTGCTTTGCCCAAGCCGGGCAGACCTCGACCGTATGCTCCACCGTGTCCTCCGGGCGATCCACACAGTGGTGACACCCGGATGTTTCCTCCCGCCTTATCCGACACAGGAACCTCCCGAAGCTGCCGTGTCCGGTGAGGACCTGCGTCAGGCGGAAGGTGAGGACGCCGTGGCGCCTCTCCAGCCACTCCTCAAAGAGGGGAATTATCGCCGCAATCGTGGCGTGCCCAGCACTGGGTAGTTGTCTCGTCTAAAGATACCCACAGCTTTTGATTTGCAATTTGTTCATAAATCGAGTCAATTTTAGTTTTAAAAATCTTATCTAAATAAACTTTTCTCAGCAATGATTGCTCAGGAAGCTTTTGTCGATTTGTACAATTGCAGCAAATATATTTATGGAAGAATTTTTTGAAAGCGGGGTTGTTTACTTGAATCCAAGGTATATTACATAATATGAGAAATTGTACTAGGTCCAAATAAAATTCTTCATTTGGTTTTTTACTTGTCCCTTTGTGTTTCGGACCTTTAACGTGCCTCTTGACACTACTAAGTTTAGCTGTTATACTGCTCTCGCACTTAGAACAGTAAATCAAATTACTGGCCGGGTCGTAATATAATTCAGGATGAAGTCCAATCCAACTTTGTACTGTTGCTTTCTTAGGCTTGTTCGCCATCTCCAATCTTACTGGTCTCCAAAAAGATGTACGATGGCAAGTACCTAAAATAAAATAAAATTTTAAGTTTTCCATGCCTCAAAAGGAATAACGAACCTTTATAGATACAGGGAGGTGGAAAGGAAAGCGGGAGAGGTGCGCGCATTCCAGCTAGGTGCATCGATTGTATCGATTTAAAGATTTTATTCTTTAATTTTACGCTCTAATAAAGAAAAACGGTTAGATAATATGAACACGCGTAACATCATTGTTATTGAAATTGTTTTTTCGCATTTTAGTCAATGCGCAAAAGACATATTCCTTTTTGGTTCAAATATTAAAAGAACCGGCCAGAAAAATAATATATTTTGATAGAATTCGTCCACCTTAGCAATTCTTTATGACACCAAAGATATAACATTACTATGCTTGGTAGTATTGAAGTTCACTTTTATATTTGAACCAAAAGTTAAATGCGTATGTTTTTTTTCTTTAACTACGTTTCATACACAATAATTATCTTAAAAACTCCACTAAAAAATATCAAGTTCATACAATTGCATATCAATCTAGACTGTCAAATTGCTAGTTTAAGATAAAATAATATATACATTAATGTTCTTCTTTATATCTAACTTACTGTTTGTTTCCCTACAAGAAATAAAATAAATAACTTTAGCCAAAACATTAAAAAGTAATAAATGTTGACTTACCGTATTATTTGATGTAGACAGACAGGAACAATGTTATTGCAGCAAATCGTAATCCATAAATTCAAGCCAAAGTAGTCGTATTAAGAAGATCCAATGAACCAAAAAACGAGCGAGGGTGAAAAACAATATTCACAAAAGCAATACAGGAAGATGCGCACTTAACAAACCGAAGTACAGGATTGAAGTGAAGGTAACCTGCGCGCACGCGGGGCGGTAAGGAGTAGGGGGGGAGGGGGTATGTAGACCCTCCCCGCGCCGCACAGGTATGCGACCATGGCGGTTACCTTTTGTAATTTCTAAGAATAGATAACGAAACGCGCTGCCGTAAAATGTGATAATGTGATACCATTATTATGCAATTATTTTAATATCATGCACATTTTTAAATATACTTTAGAAATATATTTCATTAAGATGAAAGAAAAAAAGGTATTTGTATTTTCATTTGTAACTAAATATTTGCACATCATGTATAACGGTAGAATGTAAAGGGACCTCATTAATATTAAGATCATACCACTTTGTATACCTACATTCTGGCAAATAAATGAATTATTTATTTATTTTAAATACCGATAAAATCAAAATCAAAGCATTTATTTCAAATAGACCATTTACGGGCACTTTTGAATAGTCAAATGTCGGTCAGTCCAAGAAAAGTGAAGCTAAATTGCACGTTCCAAAGAGTAGGTCTCTATGGAGAAGAACGTGCAAGAAACTCCATGGACACTCTTTTAAATCATATTATGTGTTACATATAATGCCTTTTTTACACTTGAACTTTAGAAATCTCATTAAACGTAGCCGAGAGTGAGCTAGAAAGAAGATATTTACTTCGAAACGTGTACGGCTTCTTATTCAAACATTGTGATTCATTGTGTATTACGATCAACAAGTCATTTACAAAATGTTCTCCAAAAAAAAAATTCAGAAAATTATATGGTTGTAACGACTGTGTATGTTATTTATTATGATATATCTAGTCGCAAACTTTAGGTAAATATAGACGAATTACTTATTCCAAATAACATTTCTTTTAAATGTATTTATGTGTTGTCTCGAAATTTCGGGACAGATGTCTTGGAAAAAAAGTTAGTCCTAAGGAAGTCTCCGTTTCTTGTCTTTGTTCTTCGAAGTTTAGGCAAATAGGCACTACCTATTCCTATCACTGCTTATAATATACATACGTATTGTCGTTGGTGCAATATTGTGAATTTGTGTGCGAGTAGTGGAAGTAACGGGGTAAGTGTTTGCGTCTATTTAACGAAGTGTAGGTCGGATAATTGGAGATGTTGCAAGGCTGACTGTTCTCATTTTTCCTCAGCTTGCGGAAACGCCGTTATCGCCCAGACATAGTGTGTCACAGATAAATGTCCGGCTTCGATTGATAAGGCAGCACGAAATAACGATTGACATTTTCACCACGCTTAATAAGAACCGGCTGGTCTCGGAGTACAGAACGTTGGATTAAGAATACTACTGGTCGGGTTCGATCCCAACTTAAAGACATTCTTTTTGCATTGTGATGAACAATAATTATTGTTCAAGATATTTTTATTTGTTTATCTGCATGTTTACTTTTTTTTTTTTTTTGAGTATGGGAAATCATCAAATACTTCTCCCGCTCTGGGCGGAGCGGGAGGGTGTGTCAGACTCTTACTGACTAAAACCCACCCGTATTCCTTCCTGTTGCCTGTGTTGCGGAGGCCTCGGTGACCCATAAGTACCTTCCCGCGACCCCAGCAGGCATCGGCCCTAGTGGACCCCTACTATATGTGCTGACGACATCTCTTTGAGGCGCGCGTGGAATACGACGCGCCGTCGACCCGGGCCTGGTCCTTACCGGACGGTGAGCTACCCATTGCTCACCGTCCGCAAGCCTGCGCCTACGGTGGCCGGAAATCCGCCCGGGATTCCCGACGCCCTGGGCGTCTCCTGCGGCGGCTAGGGGCGAGAGGGCGCGAAACTTGCCTTTCCCTCAACCGTCCCGCCTCCTCCTTCGCGAGCATTACTACTTCGTAGAAGGAGGTGACGGCTGCCCATGCCCTCTCGCTCCGTACCATGGCCTGAACCAGGGCCGGACGCGAGAGGTCTCTGCCGCCGATCGCCTCCACGAGGACACGGCGGTGCTCTGCCCAAGCCGGGCAGACCTCCACCGTATGCTCCACCGTGTCCTCCGGGCGATCCACACAGTGGTGACACCCGGACGTTTCCTCCCGCCTTATCCGACACAGGAACCTCCCGAAGCTGCCGTGTCCGGTGAGGACCTGCGTCAGGCGGAAGGTGAGGACGCCGTGGCGCCTCTCCAGCCACTCCTCAAAGAGGGGACTTATCGCCGCAATCGTGGCGTGCCCAGCACTGGGTTGCGACAACCGTAGTTTCCATGACGCCATGAGATCCCGCCGGAGCTCCGTCCGCTGTGCCGCGATTTCTCGCGGCAGCGGACTAACGCCCCGGCGTTTCGCCTCCTCGCGCCACTCCCATACTTGCGCGAGGACTTTTGCCTCCAGATCCCATGGCGGCAATCCGGCAAGGAGACTCGCTGCCTCACAGGAGACCGTGCGATATCCCCGGACCATCCGGATGGCCATGACCCTTTGGGCCGCGCTCAACCGACGGGCTGGCCGCAGCGCCAGAGAGCGCGCCCATACAGGAGCCCCGTAGAGGGCCATGGACCGCACGACCCCCGCGTAGAGCCTCCGGCAGGAGGCGTTTGGACCCCCTAGATTGGGCAGGAGCCGCTTCAATGCAGCGCTCGCCCGCTCCAGTTTGGGAGCCAAACGTCGGAAATGCTCCACGAAGTTCCACCGGCTGTCGAGGACGAGTCCCAGGTACTTCATCGTCGACTCGACGTCGATAGAAACCCCTCCTACCGTTATTTGGGACCCCAACGGTGGCGCGTTCCGAGGACCATGAAAACACATGGCCTCGGACTTGTGCAGGGCCACCTCGAGTCCCAATTGCCGGATCCTTTCGACGATTGTCGCAACCCCGCGTGCCGCTAATTCGGCCGTCGCCTGGTGCGACCTCCCCTGCGCCAGGACCAACGTGTCGTCAGCGTAGCACACTACGCTGACGCCGCTAGGGAGGTCGGCGCGCAGCACCCAGTCGTATCCGATGTCCCACAGATGCGGCCCCAGGACCGATCCCTGTGGGACACCGCACGACATCTCTTGCCGGTTCCACACTCCCTGGTGACCGGGGTAGATGACGGCCCTGTCCGTCAAATAGGCCTCGACCACACGACAGAGGTAGGTCGGCATCCGGTGATACCGGAGTGCCTCCCTGATGCAACTCCAGGGCAGGGTATTGAAGGCATAAGCGATGTCTAGAGACAACGCCAAGACGACCCCACCCTGGGCAACAGCATTCCCCGTCGTCAGGGCTCGCACACGCATGACGGTGTCCACCGTAGAGCGCCCTCTGCGGAAACCAAACTGGCTCTCCGCCAAATCCGGCCCCACCTGCACCAGCTGGCCGACGAGGCGGTCTGCAATGACTCTTTCAAAGAGCTTGCCCACCTCGTCGAGTAGCACGATGGGCCGATAAGCGGACGGAGAGTCCGTAGGGCGCCCTGCCTTCTTTATGAGGACCAGTTTCCCCGTCTTCCAGCGAAGCGGGAACTGGCCCCTCTCCATGCATGCGCTTAGGAGCCCCCTAAGTCGAGGTCCGAGAGCCTCCAAGGCCAGGACCCAGGCCTTCCCAGGTAAGCCGTCGGGTCCTGGGGTGGTATTTTTGGCACTAAGCCTGCATACCGCCGCTCTCATTTCTACCTCGGTCACCTCCGGAGCATCGCCGTCGTCGTTATCGTTGGCGGTGTGGTCCGCATCGGGCACCGCAGTAGGCGGAGCCATAGGCGGGCAGGTGTATTCCCCTCGGGAAGGGAACGGAGCGCTCACCACGTCCTCCACAAGCTGGGGCCGGAGACTCTGCGTCAGCGGGGGAGCCCATGGGCGGAGTTTATCCCGCACCACTTTGTACGGGCGTCCCCACAGGTCCCTGTCCAGAGTCCCCAGCGACTCCTCGCGGGCCAACCCCCTGGCCCGCAGGATCTCCGCTTGGAGGGCGGTCTTCGCCGCTCTGTACCCCTCGTACAGCTCCGCCTGAATGGCTTCCGTATCCGGAGGTTTGATACGGAGCCTGCGGTGCCTGGTGTACCGGCGTCGCGCAGCCACGCACGCAGTACGCAGAGCCGTCAGCTCCTGCGACCACCAGTACGCCTGGCGCGAGGCACGTCCAGGCTGGACCCGGGGCATTGCCACGTCACATATGTCGGACATGGCCTCCCGGAACCACTCCGCCTCGTCGTTGATGTCGGCAGGCCTGTCCGGTGGTGACACACAGGCCTGCACGATCGAGGCTTCCAGGGGGAGCTCCCGGTCCAGCTGCTTCAGCGCCCACCGCGGACCAGTCGGGGCCCGTCGGACCGGCGCGTCCGAAGTCTGGGCGGAGACGTCGAACCGGATATACCGGTGATCGGAATAGGTCTCCACCCCCTCCATGACACGCCAGTCAACTACACGCGGCGACAGAGCGGGGCTGGCGAACGAGATGTCCACCACTGATTCACCCCGCATCCGCACACACGTGGGGACAGAACCCCGGTTTAGGACGACCAGGCCTGTCTCCAGAGCCCAGTCCTCCACCATCCTGCCCCGTGTGTCCGTTAACCGGGAACCCAAGCCAAATTCTTGGCATTGAAGTCCCCGAGGACGAACACGGGGAGGGAACCAAACCCGACGACGACGTCTCTCAACTCCGCAAGGGAGTTGTGGAACTCGGCAAGAGTTCGGTTCGGAGAGAAGTAGACCCCTACCACGACAATCTCCCCGAACCGTGCTGCTACGCAGTCCCGTCCTCTCTTGACGGCCTCGAGGGACGGGGTACCGGCGGCGGCCGACGAAATTAGGGTCACTGAGCCGCTCAGGTCCTCCACCCAGTCATCCCTGTGCGGGACAAAGTACGGCTCAGCGGCCACGGCGATGTTAATCGACCACTGCGCCATGCTCTGGAGCAACAGATCCTGAGCGGCGGCGCAGTGGTTGATGTTCGCCTGGAGGAGGCGTAATGGGTCCATTAATGGCACTTCATGTTATCCCCCTCTTGGGCCTCCTTCCCAGCCCCATGAGAGGGGCCTGCCGCAGCGGCCACGGTGGCGACGGCGACGACGGCGGTGTTGGAGGTGGCAGCGGCGGTGGCAGTGGTGGCGGCTGCGGCGGTGACGGTGGTGGCGGAGGGCTTGCCTCTGGCCCTGGCTTTGGTGGGTGGAGCGCAGGCCTTGCCCCCCTTCCGGTGCTCGGCCGGCTTGCCAGCCGCCGCACATACGGCACAGTGCGGCGTGGCATTGCACGAGCCGGCCTTGTGCTCGGGCAGACCGCAGCGGTAGCAAAGACCGCTGCGGTCCACCTCCGAGGTGCAATTCGCTTGCACGTGGTTGCCCACCTGGCAGCGGAAGCACCTCAGAGGTCTGGGTTCCAGCAGTTTCACCTGCGCGGAAACCCAGCCCACCAATAGCCGTTGGCCCTCCCCGGCAATTTTTCTGGCCGCCGACACGGGGCAGCTCAACATAACGGTTTGCAGCCCCGTGGAGTCAGGACGGATGGTGCCTGCCTTCACCTGCTCGGCAGAGCACCCCCCGGTCCTAACCACCGCGGCGACCACCTTGTCCTCCGTGCATGTTGTTTACTTAAAAATTGTTTTTTATTGTTACATTTAAATTTCGACGACTGTTATTTATTTATTTATTTATTTATATATACTTTATTGTACACCACAAAAAATACATGACAAAAAATAAATCAAACACTACAAAATATACAATGGGCGGCCTTATCGCTTTCTGCGATCTCTTCCAGGCAACCATAGGATGGACAGTGATTTGCCTGGACATAAAGTGGGGCTGTCATTGGTGTAAAAAAATAAAAAAATAAATAAATACAATATACTAAAATTGATACACAGATATATATATATATCCTAAATAATATATACATAAATACATACATATTAAATGTATAAGCAACGAAAATAAATGAAGACTATAGATAATTACAGTTACGAGAACAAGCTCACAGCGACAAGTAATGTTCCTTTACGAGTCTTTTAAATGCGAGTAACGATTGCGCGCGTTTTATTTGAACTGGCAAAGCATTCCACAAACGAGTGGCCTGGACAGTAAAGGATTTGTCGACGAACGTTGTGGAATGCATAGGCATTTTAAGCTTTAAGTTATCTGATGACCTTAAAAATTTCGTGTGGGAGTCGGCAAGAAACTGGAAACGTTCCTTGAGATAGAGAGGGGTGGAAGGGGAAAAGAGGACATTATACAAAAGGGAAAGAATATGAGCATTCCGGCGAAGGCGAATTGGTAACCGCTTGAGCTTCACACGAAATTCGGAAACATGGTCAAATTTACGCAAACCGAATATGAACCTTATACAAAAATTTTGAAGCCGCTCTAGTTTATCAAGTTGGTCTTGGGTAAGGTCAAGATAGCTGGTATCAGCATAGTCAAGGATGGGTAGAAGAAGCGTTTGTGCAAGCGCAATCTTGGTGGCAGTCGGTAGAAAATTACGCAATCTCTTCAAAGCTGCAGCGGATGCATATAGCTTGCGGCTAACTTCCTGTAGCTGGGCAGTCCAAGAGAAGTTCTTATCAATCAATATTCCTAAGTTTTTAACTTTCTCACTGAAGGGAACAACTGAGTTGTCAAAAGAAACCTGGGGAAGAGTCGTCCAGTCGATCCTTGAGATCATCCTAGAACTGTCCACCACCACAACCTGCGTCTTTATGGGGTTGACCATAAGTCCATATCTCTTGCTCCATTTGCATATACGGGCCAAGTCACGATTAATCGTAAAGATAGCCTCGGACAGATTTCCCAATGGTAGAAAGAAATTAGTTCGTCAGAGATAGAGTTAATAAAAATTGCGAAAAGTAAAGGGGATGGCGTGGGGGGTGGCGTTCTGCCACCCTGAGATACACCGGCAGAAGTATTACTCCAAGAAGACAAGGTCTCTCCAATACAAATACGTTGCCGGCGACCGAACAAATAAGTACGAAACCAGTCAATTACCGATGGAGATATGTTAAGGGAGCATAGGATGCCAAGCAAAACATAAAAATCAACAGTATTAAAAGCATTACTGAAATCTAGCAAAGCTAAGACCGTTAGATTACCGCTTTCCATGGCAGACCTTATACATGTATGTATATAATGTATCATCCGTAATGTTCAGAAGCGCTGTAGTTGTGCTATGACCAGGACGGAAGCCAGACTGGAAGGGGTTGAGGAGATTATTTTTAGAGAGGAAAGTGCTATTCGATTGTGAATCAAACGTTCAAGGACTTTGGATAGGAATGGTAAAACGGATATTGGACGGTATTCAGCAAAGGATGTGGGATTCGACTTTTTAGGTAAAGGAATTATTTGAGCATCTTTCCATGAGCATGGAAAGACACCACTTGATGCAGAAAAATTGAGGATGTGACAAATGACGGGAAGGATAACGTCCAGCACAGGGACTAACATATTACGGCTGATACAGTCACTTCCTACTGCATTGGAAGTAATCGATAGTATGCTCTTCTTAACATCACATGCGGAGAACTGACCAAAAACAAATGGAGAATAACTGGGAGTCGGAAGTGAAGAAAGATAATTCAGTGTATTCAATTTTATTGTCCTATCAAAATTGGACGAAGCAGTAAAATGACTGTTCATTGCATTAATATCTATATCTTTTGTGATTGTCTCTTGTCGGGTTTTACCGACCCCCAATGGTCTAAGAAATTTCCAAACTTTGGATGCGTCCCCATTTTGGACTGAAGTATGAATGTGGTGGCGATTAGCATCCCTATACACCTTATTGCAGTGATTACGAATAGAGAGGTATCTTTCCCTGTTAGCGTCATTAGCCCTACGCTTAAGTTTAGATTTTGCCGTTACTTTTTTGTACATTAGCTTTTTAATATCATTAATATTTATAGTTACGAGTATTAAGATTCTAGTATCTGGTTTACAAATACGAAACTTTATACCACCTTTAAACAATAAAATTGTGTAAACTATCTATGTTCTTCTTTCAATAAATAGTCAGTTTACTTGGAACCCCGGTCATCACAAGGTTTGGCCATTTAGGTAATGCTAATTTGAATTTATTAGTTAAGAAAAATATGGTTGATGGTTTATCAGGTTTAAAAAATAAAATAATAGAAAATGACTTGTGTGAACCATGTGTATTAGGTAAACATTGTAGACAGCCATTTAATAAACCAGGGTATAAAGCTAGACGACCTTTAGAACTTGTACACACTGATGTTTGTGGGCCAATCTCTCCAAATACATAATATGATGATAAAAATTACTTTGTAACATTATTTGATTACACACACTTTACAATGGTTTACCTAATGAGAAATAAATCAGAGTTTTTTGATAACTTTAAACATTATTACTATTTGGCAACAAATCATTTTAATATTAATTTTTATAAATTGCGATTAGGCAATGGGTGTGAATATCTCTTTAATGATTTTAAAGACTTTTGTAAAAGGAATGGCATAGTCATGTCACATACAGTAGCATATAACCCAGAGATGAATGGTGTGGCTGAACGCATGAATAGGACACTCATGGACAAAGCACGGACAATGTTCATTGACTCTGAAATGAAAAAGAAATTTTGGGGAGAAGCTGTATTATTCTCAGCATATGTGACTAACCGAAGCCCAGTTTCAGGAAGAGAGCAGACTCGTAGTGAACTATGGGAAAATAGGCAACCTCATGAGTCAAATTTAAGAATTTTTGGATGTACTGCATATGTACCTAAGGAATTAAGAAAGAAGCTGGATGATAAAGGTAAGAAGACGATAATGATAGGATATGCTATTGGCGGATATAAACTCTATGATGAAGAAACAGGATTAGTCATCATCGCAAAAAAAAATGTTTTTGATGAGAGAAGAAAAAATAGACAGCAAAATAATTACTTACCTAGATATGATGATCACGAAGACACTGGAAAATCTGAAAAAGAACTTACAAATAAAATGTATGAGGAAAGTATTGAAGAAATAGAATATGACAGTAACTTCAGACAAAATTGTGCTGTTTTTCAGTACATATTGTGACAGAATTAAACCAAATCAAATATAACTAATCACTACCACATATAAATTGGTTCTTCATCTACAAAAAATAGTAACCATTTTGTTGAAAGTTATAGATTTTTATAATGTAAAAACGATTTTCTGTTCCCATTTTTCACAAAATTAACGATACCGGGTTGAGTTTCAGTACATTTTTTGTTTTATTATCAACATATTTTAAGGTTTCAAAAATACTAGAAGTAGGCAAATATATTCAATTCAAAAAAAGAACAAAACAATATCAAAATGTCACACATAGTCGCAGAAAAAATTAAAAACTGAACTTTGTTTTTCACATATTTTGCTATTACGGATGAATCTTAATCGGTTGCATTTTGCATTAGGGGTTATTTTATTTTTATTCCTGTCTTGCTATATTGCGCAAACGTTTCGAATGCAACCTCAGTCCGCGCTTGGCCGCCGTCGTGAGTGAACACTGTATCGCCTGTTAGGCGCGCCTCGTGTTGAAAAAACATCGCTGTACATGTACAAAGTATTCGATAAACCAAATTAGATACAGCATGTCGATTCTGTAAAATTCTCACCGTGAAAACTCGCGTGGAGTGAGCTGTCAGTGTCATCCCACTGATACTAGGGAGTGACCAAGCATTACATTTATAATCATAATCGAGATTTTAATAACATTTTTATGGTAGTTCTATTGATAATTTTATATTATTTCAAAACTAGTATTTAAGTGTTGTAACGTTACTATTTAGGGTTTTTTTTAAATAAAATAGCAAAACAAAAATTCAGTCAGAAACTCATTTTGGTTTTTTTTGTTTCAAAATGTTTGGTAATTTTCGCAGCCGCCATCTTGCTACTAACATTTGACCTCACTATCGGCTTTAACGCCCCCGAAAACCATGAAAACGACACCCATGATGAAAAATCTGAAAATGTTTGCAGCCGCCATCTTGCTTTTTAATTTTGACCTCACTATCGGATTTAACACCCCCGAAAACCATGTGACCACCAACGTGTCGTGATCTTATCACATCACTCGATTCTCGTTGCCATAGCAACATCACTTCACTTGGGCTGGATGAAGTGAGCCTAGCCGCCCGCCGGCCGGCGGCCGGTGCGCGCCCTGCGCGAGTGTCAGTTGCTAAACTGTTGAATTTTGTTATTGTATTGATGACGGTGATTTTATGAATATTATTTTATTATTGGCAACGCGAAGGTCGGTATAAATTTACCTACCTAAAATAAAATATTAGAAAGTTACTTCCTACTAATATTATAAATGCGAAAGTTTGCAAGGATGGATTAATGGATGTTTGTTACTCTTTCACGTAAAAAGTACTGAACGGATTTGGATGAAATTTGGCACACAGATAGCTTATAACCAGGAATAACACATAGAATACACTTTTTATCCCGATATACCCACGGGGTCAAAACTTATGCGGGTGAAACCGCGGGGCGCATCTAGTATTAAATAATATGCAGGTTTTTTTATTCTAATGGACACACACATCGTTTAGTTAGGTTTGCACATAGTTTGTGAGGGGATAAATTCTATGGTCCGTCAGCCAGGCATACTTTTAGCACTCGATCACTTGACACACTCGGTTGTCTCTTCTTAGTGAATAGGTTTAAGAACAACGCTAAATAACGTCGCACAGTCTTTAGTCGACTCAATCCACTATCGCTTCTTCAAATCACATCGCGGTTGGGTCACGGGATTGCGTTTATTTAATCAGTTAAAACACATCGCGAGTAGGTCATGGGATTGTGTTTATTTAATCAGTTAACTGATTGTGATCAATAGAATTAGCATAAAAATATTATTAAAATCTCGATTATGATTGTAAATGTAATCCTTGGTCCATCCCTAGTATCAGGTGGCATGACACTGACAGTTCACTCCACGTTCACTTCACTTAAGTTTTCATGGTGAGAAGGTTACAGAATAGCACTGCTTGGTACGATGTTTTTATATTCACAGGTTTTTATAAAAATATTCTTTTTCGCTAAAAGCAAAGAGGATTTATAAATGCCTATTCGTCTCCGACTTGATGGAGTGACCTGATGGTGTACTTCGGTGACTGCTACTGGAACTCGTCGACCAGTAGATCTAGGTGTGCCGAGTTTGGGCTCGTTTTGATAGTTATGATGAGCCCTTACCTCCGGCCTTGATGGACTGACCTGAAGGTGTACTTCGGTGTCTGCTACTGGAACTCGTCGACCAGTAGAACTAGAGGTGCCGAGTTTGGGCTCGTTTTGATAGTAATGATGAGCCCTTACCTCCGGACTTGATGGACTGATCTGAAAGTGTACTTTGGTGACTGCTACTGGAACTCGTCGACGAATGGAACTAGGTGTGCCAAGTTTGGGCTCGTTTTGATAGTAATGATGAATCCTTACCTCCGGACTTGATGGAATGACCTCAAGGTGTACTTCGGTGACTGCTACTGGAACTCGTCGACCAGTAGAACTAGAGGTGCCGAGTTTGGGCTCGTTTTGATAGTAATGATGAGCCCTTACCTCCGGACTTGTTGGACTGACCTGAAGGTGTACTTCGGTGACTGCTACTGAAACTCGTCGACCAGTAAAACTAGAGGTGCCGAGTTTGGGCTCATTTTGGTAGTTATGATGAGACCTTACCTTCGGACTTGATGGACTGAGTTGAAGGTGTACTTCGGTGACTGCTACTGGAACTCGTCGACCAGTGGAACTAGGGTCCGAGTTTGGGCTCGTTTTGATAGTAATGATGAGACCTTACTTTCGGACTTGATGGAGTGACCTGAAGGTGTACTTCGGTATCTGCTACTGGAACTCGTGGACCAGTAGAACTAGGGGTGCCGAGTTTGGGCTCGTTTTGATAGTTATGATGAGACCTTACCTACGGACTTGGTGTAGTGACCTGAAGGTGTACTTTGGTGTCTGCGACTAGTAGAGGGCTTCCAGTGCCTAGGAGTCAGTGAAGTAAAGCAATACGAAATATTTTTTGTAAGTACGAATATAACGAAATAAGAAAAAAAAACTCAAAGTATGAAAATTAGTTCACTTGACTACTATTCCCGCAGCTTACCGTGCGTACACTTGTGTGTGTGACCCGTGTCAATGTAGTAGTTGGATTCTATACCTATTAATTTTGCAAACGCGTCCTTAAGTGAAGAAAAGAAATTTAGTAACCAAGAAAAAGTAAGAAGTATACCGGATGACATTTTTTACCGTCTCGAGAATATTAAGGTGTGTTGTGTAAGAGGAACAGAAGCCATACCTGAGAATATTTGCTTAGTACCATTGAGATTGACAAGGTTCGGAATTTCCTAAAAAAATCATGAAAACTATCCATCCTACGGCCCGTGCGTAAAACTAATAATAGCCAAAATAGGAGATAGTAAACGAAACGGCGCGCGGCGTAGGTTGCGATCGCGCATGAATGAAAGTAAACGTTCGAGCGAAACGCACACAGTATTGCCGTTTCCAAACAGGTTTATTTAAATATTGCAAAACAGACCAACTCACCACGGATAAATAATCTTCGTCTCTGAAAAAAAATTGACTATGCCATAGGCTTCTACTCCGTTCACCTATGTTTTTCGAGACGGTAAAAAAAATCAGCTGGTAGAAAAAGTAGATACAGCAGAAATAGAAAAGAAAATACAGAAAGTCAAGAAACAGGAAGAGTAAAAAGACAATCTAAGAAACCGACATGGCAAGAAGACTACGTAATGAATTTTGAAGATGACATTGATGCCTTTTTTGCTTTATTTTGTGATGAGGATAATATTCCACACACTTATGAAGAAATAAAAGGAAGAGAAGATAAAAAGGAATAGATGATAGCTGTAGGAGAAGAATTAAAAGTATTAAAAGAAAGTGAAACTTTTGAAGTAACCCAAAGACCAGAAGGCCAGAAAATATTAGATGCAAAGTGGGTTTCACAAAAAAGAATACAGGAACAGACAGTATTTGTAAAGCAAGATTGCGGAGGGGGTGAGAGGATTTCAACAAGAAGGTCAATTTGAAGATATATACTCACCAGTATTAAGAATGCAAACTTTAAGAACTCATTTATCAGTGGCTGCTAACAAAGATTATCATATTAGTCAGATGAATGTGAAAGGAGCATTTTTATATGGACGCATAGATGAAGAGGTGTATCTTAATCACGGTAGTATCTTTATTTTTGCAATAAGTAGTAAATAAATAGCTCAAACCAAAAGGTGGTTTTGATAGCTGTCGGTAGGTAATTTGTGAAGTAATAATAAAATGAATTCTTCATTATTTGCAAGTATCTTGAATGAAAAAAATTCACGAATGAGCACAAACTTCGTCAACATTTTTAATTGAATCTGCCAGAAGTTTAGAGATAAGATTTGTAGTTTTTACTAGGCCGTGCTTTTCGGCATTACAAACAAAGGACTTGCCTGCAACTATACCTGCAACAAATGTCAAAAACAACCGATTAGCTGTTACAAACACACGTGACTGGGGTCGTCGTAACTTTCAACTCTGCCGCGGCGACTAGCTTATCGTATCGTGCGCTTGTTGTCGTAGAGGCAATCGTGATGTGGTAGTGTGCGTTCAGTGCGTTTGATATTCATTGCGTTGTTGTAACTTCAAATGCGTAATTTGTAAAGAAAAATCGAATATTCTGGTTGTTTCTTTGGATAAAAGTTTGGTAATACCACTTGGAATACGTTTTCATAAAAAAGTAAAAAAAAAATGCACGTTTGACCTTTAATATCTCCATAACCAGTGGGTTCCCAGGTATGGTCTAGTGGAAAAAAATATCCAAATAATGGGTAGAATATGTGGCTTTCGGCTTCGGAAAGTGTCTTTTTACACCCGATATACACCTTGACAGTTTTGTATATTTTGTTCTTTTGAAATATTTTTACTTATACTTAGGCGCAGCGCGGGCTGCGATACGTGTAGACACTGGGCGGTGTTTCACAGTACAATGCCACCCACACACACACGACAGTTTCTTAGCCCGGACCGTCAAAATCAACATCAAAAGTCATTTATTCAAATTAGGCTGAGAATCAGCACTTTTCGAACGTCAAAATTACATAGGACAGCCCCCAAAACGCCCACCCTTCACCACTTCCTAGTGCTTTAGCTGGTAAGAAGAAGTGGTGCAACAAACTCCCCAGCAGCACAGCTGTCTGTTCAATTCGAAAAAAAAATCTATACAATAGTATGCAAAAATAATTTACACAACGTTAAAACATTAAATTATTAGGTATATGTCAGCTAGCACACCACTATACCAACAACAAAAAAAAACATCGAAAACTATACTCAAGCAGAAAAATAAAAACGGAAACAGAAATTAATACCTAAATAAAAGCCTCCAGGCATAAATGGCGTGCCCGCTATATATAGCTATAGCTGTAACTCACTCACAAATGATAAACTAGGACCATCGAAGTAAAATAAAGACAGAGTAACTACTAATAACAATAACAAAACCATGGTCAACAAGACGACCAATCACTACAAGCGGCACCCGTTCACGAGCATAACGCAAAGGTTTTTGCCCCCAAGAATTTTGCCCTCCCTTTTTATATAATTGTACTTATAATTATTATTATTTTAAGTTTGTTAGTTTATAAATGATGTAGATATTTTCAAAATAAATAAAACTACGGATGTGTTCTTTTTCTTTACATATTCGATGTTTGTGAGCTACGAAATTAACCTAGAAACTGATGATCAGTGATAGGAATAGGTAGTGCCTATTTGCCTAAACATCGAAGAACAGAGACAAGCCAAACAAACAAATGCCATGTGGAACATATTTGTCAGAAAATTGATAGGTTTGTGTTTGCGTTGAAAAAGTTAAGGCAAAATGTATCTGTAGAAGCTGCTCTTTCGGCTTATCACGGCTATGTGTCATCTGTCCTAAGCTATGGACTTATAATGTGGGGCAACTCGACCGATTCTGACAGAGTTTTCAAGCTTCAAAAACGTTACATTCGGGTTATAAACAAAGCATGGTTCTTAGATAGTTGTAAACCTCTCTTTAAAAAATGTAACATTCTTCCACTACCCTGCATGTATATAAGAGATATCTGCGTTTTTACCAAGAATCACTCGCATTACTTTAAGCAACGTAGTGAGGTTCTACCAAGACAAAAAAGGGCTAAGGCCCGTATTACAGAAGGAAACTCAAGCATTTATCCCTGTTTAAAACTAGTTTTAAGTCAAGTTTTAATTTTGGAACGTTCCTCAAGCATAGATTCATTGATCATAGTTCAGCTGAGTATCGCTTTATTTTAGAACGTTACTCAGTTCGTAAAGCGAACCCAAGCAGTGATTTGATCTGTAATCGCCCAAGTGTGGTCGAGACCGCGCTTGAGCATAGAATTGTCATGCCAATTTTTGTTTCAAGCGTAAGTTGTCGAGTTTTAATATCAAAATGGATATATTTGAAGAAGTAGATCATTACAATAATTTATTCAATGATGATGCAAATAGCAAGTTGAACTTTAGCGTTCCTCTTAGATATTTAAGAGATACACAGGACTATATAATTGTGAAAACTTCATAAAGAGGTACAGGTTTTCATAAGACTTAAGTTTCACAACTTATTGTATCAACCACCAAGTCATAAAGATATTTATAAAAAAAATGTGTTTAATATGTGTATACTGATTTATAATAACATTCCAAATGGTTTAAAATTGTTGCAGGGTATTCTATTTTTTAAAAAATTGACCGTTTGGCTACAAGAGAGTTGTTTCTATAGCAATTTATGGAATCTTTCATTCTTTTTTCTTTAAGGAATTTATGGAATTTAAAAATTAATGTTAGGTATGTACTATTCAATGAAAATGAATTTATGAGTTTAGAATAATTGTAATAATATTAATTGCATGATAATAATTACATAAATAGACGTAAGTAAATAATTTGCACGCTTGCTTGCAGGCAGAATACAAAGACTTTTAGGACATAAGATCTTTCCTTGAATTTGTATGTATTTTCTAGCAAATAAACATTTTTGATTTGATTTGATTTGAAGAAACGGAGACTTCCTTAGGACTAACTTTTTTTCCGAGACATCTGTCCCGAAATTTCGAGACAACACATAAATACATTTAAAAAAAATGTTATTTAGAATAAGTAATTCGTCTATATTTACCTAAAGTTTGCGACTAGATATATCATAATAAATAACATACACAGTCGTTACAACCATAAAATTTTCTGAATTTTTTTTTGGAGAACATTTTGTAAATGACTTGTTGATCGTAATACACAATGAATCACAATGTTTGAATAAGAAGCCGTACACGTTTCGAAGTAAATATCTTCTTTCTAGCTCACTCTCGGCTACGTTTAATGAGATTTCTAAAGTTCAAGTGTAAAAAAGGCATTATATGTAACACATAATATGATTTAAAAGAGTGTCCATGGAGTTTCTTGCACGTTCTTCTCCATAGAGACCTACTCTTTGGAACGTGCAATTTAGCTTCACTTTTCTTGGACTGACCGACATTTGACTATTCAAAAGTGCCCGTAAATGGTCTATTTGAAATAAATGCTTTGATTTTGATTTTATCGGTATTTAAAATAAATAAATAATTAATTTATTCGCCAGAATGTAGGTATACAAAGTGGTATGATCTTAATATTAATGAGGTCCCTTTACATTCTACCGTTATACATGATGTGCAAATATTTAGTTACAAATGAAAATACAAATACCTTTTTTTCTTTCATCTTAATGAAATATATTTCTAAAGTATATTTAAAAATGTGCATGATATTAAAATAATTGCATAATAATGGTATCACATTATCACATTTTACGGCAGCGCGTTTCGTTATCTATTCTTAGAAATTACAAAAGGTAACCGCCATGGTCGCATACCTGTGCGGCGCGGGGAGGGTCTACATACCCCCTCCCCCCCTACTCCTTACCGCCCCGCGTGCGCGCAGGTTACCTTCACTTCAATCCTGTACTTCGGTTTGTTAAGTGCGCATCTTCCTGTATTGCTTTTGTGAATATTGTTTTTCACCCTCGCTCGTTTTTTGGTTCATTGGATCTTCTTAATACGACTACTTTGGCTTGAATTTATGGATTACGATTTGCTGCAATAACATTGTTCCTGTCTGTCTACATCAAATAATACGGTAAGTCAACATTTATTACTTTTTAATGTTTTGGCTAAAGTTATTTATTTTATTTCTTGTAGGGAAACAAACAGTAAGTTAGATATAAAGAAGAACATTAATGTATATATTATTTTATCTTAAACTAGCAATTTGACAGTCTAGATTGATATGCAATTGTATGAACTTGATATTTTTTAGTGGAGTTTTTAAGATAATTATTGTGTATGAAACGTAGTTAAAGAAAAAAAACATACGCATTTAACTTTTGGTTCAAATATAAAAGTGAACTTCAATACTACCAAGCATAGTAATGTTATATCTTTGGTGTCATAAAGAATTGCTAAGGTGGACGAATTCTATCAAAATATATTATTTTTCTGGCCGGTTCTTTTAATATTTGAACCAAAAAGGAATATGTCTTTTGCGCATTGACTAAAATGCGAAAAAACAATTTCAATAACAATGATGTTACGCGTGTTCATATTATCTAACCGTTTTTCTTTATAAAGGTTCGTTATTCCTTTTGAGGCATGGAAAACTTAAAATTTTATTTTATTTTATTTTAGGTAATTGCCATCGTACATCTTTTTGGAGACCAGTAAGATTGGAGATGGCGAACAAGCCTAAGAAAGCAACAGTACAAAGTTGGATTGGACTTCATCCTGAATTATATTACGACCCGGCCAGTAATTTGATTTACTGTTCTGAGTGCGAGAGCAGTATAACAGCTAAACTTAGTAGTGTCAAGAGGCACGTTAAAGGTTCGAAACACAAAGGGACAAGTAAAAAACCAAATGAAGAATTTTATTTGGACCTAGTACAATTTCTCATATTATGTAATATACCTTGGATTCAAGTAAACAACCCCGCTTTCAAAAAATTCTTCCATAAATATATTTGCTGCAATTGTACAAATCGACAAAAGCTTCCTGAGCAATCATTGCTGAGAAAAGTTTATTTAGATAAGATTTTTAAAACTAAAATTGACTCGATTTATGAACAAATTGCAAATCAAAAGCTGTGGGTATCTTTAGATGAGACAACTGATTTTTTAGGCAGATACATGGTACATTTACTTGTAAAACCTTTAAATGAGATCACACAAAAACCATTTTTAGTTGCTTGCAAAGTACTAGAAATTGTTAATGGGAGCACAATTACCCAATTTGTAATAGACTGCTTTGAAAATATGTGGTGCGATTTGTATGAATCCAAAGTAGGAGACGTTGCTGTATTATGCACTGATAGTGTAGCATATATGCTAAAAGCGGGACGTGTGCTGAAAAATTATTTGCCCAACATGATACACGTCACTTGCTTAGCACATGCACTGAATCTCGTGGCAGAAAAAATACGATACGAATACTCAGATGTACAATTGTAAATCTTTTAAGAAGTTCCGACGCGCTATCTATTAGGTGTGCCAAAAATGTTCTTCAAAAGGAAAACTTGAAGTCGGACTTGGACTACATTGAGGAATATTTTAAAGATATACAAATTGGATTAAAGAAATTACAAAAATCGAATTTAACTCTAACGGAATCCTTTGAAATATTTGATCACGTGAGAACTGTGCTTAGCTGGTGTTCATCTGAGCTTATAAAAAATAAACTCGTAAATGTCATGGACAGAAATCCCGGTTTAGATAAAATTAGAGACATATGTGAAGCGATAACAGCAGGAAAGGATGAGCGATCATACTATATGTACGCGCCTTTAACCTTTAACATTTTAGTTGATGTTGAAAGGTCATTTTCAACTTATAAATGGATTCTTAACATAAAAAGAAATCGCCTGACAGTTGAAAATATAGAAAAAAATATGATTGTGTATTTTAACTTAGATGACTCATCTGACAAAGAAAATTTCGGTTCTGATACTGAACTTGACGAATCGAATCACGATGATTAAATTAAAATCGTTCTTTATTTTTTATGGTATTTGTAACACAAATAAAGATTTTCAAATTCTTAGCAATTTTTGATGCATCAAGTTCTTTATCAAAACCGAACAGTTAGTAGTTCAGTATTAAAACTGATTATCCTAAATGCTTCAAATATTAATTTGTAAACTTCAAAGGTTAATTTGTACTTTGATTTGAGTAAAAATTGCATCCCTCAACGTCAGTAAAATAAATATGACATAGATATTTAAAGATAGATAAACATAAATTGGTTTCTTAAATCTTTCCTTCTGTACATTTTGTTTCATGGTTTCCAATTACGTCATATTTTAAAATAATATAAATATACATATATTTGTTACAACAATATTCTATGTGTTTTATTTTTCCTTTAGAGCCCATTAATTATTTAATGAACCTAGAGCGATATCGACCGGCGATTTTTGAGCATTTTTTTTTTGCATAGAAATCTCCAAAAATCGCCAGACAATATCGGTGGTGTGAAAGGACCCTTACGTTTTTTTTTTTAACTAGTTAATGCCCGCGGCTTTTCCAGCGTGTACTATTGTTTTTGTATCCCATGGGAACTATACTTTTTTTTAATAGGAAGTAGCATATGTGCTATTCCACACCTTAATCTATATCACTACCAAAATCAGCATTTTCAGTGGCATTGAGTAATGGACATCCATACAAACTATCACATTTATAGACAAACTTTAGATAAATTTAGACGAATTACTTATTCCAAATAACATATGGTTTTAAATGTATTTAAGTGTTGTCTCGAAATTTCGAGACAGATGTGCCGGAAATAATTTAGTCCTAAGGAAGTCTCCGTTTCTTGTCTCTGTTCTTCGAAGTTTAGGCTAATAGGCACTACCTATTCCTATCACTGCTGATGATCCATCCCAAGATAGTCATTTAGTATATAATATTACTAAGTAAACTGCTTCTTGTAGTCGCTCCACCGACCAGAACACAATGCGGCACTTTTTTTGTCAGATGCTGCCCAAAGTTTTTTGTATTTGTTTATTTAACCATTTATGTACACACATTATCAAATCAAAATCAAAAAGCCTTTGTTCTACTATAATTTACATAGCAAAATTTAAGCACAATAATTATTTTATCATATCACATATTTGGTTATTACACATTTCATTATCATATATTGTTTATTATTCGAGTTAAATTCACATTGATATTCGTATAATTCTTATGTCCTTGTAATCAAAATATAGGTTAAATGATGTAATTATAAAGATTAAAAATATTATTATTAATGTTGGCATGCACGTAAAATTATTTACTTATGGAAGTCGCCTCTGCGGCGTAGGCCTCCCCCAACTTTCTCCGTTTATCCCTATCTCTAGCTTGTCTCCTCCAGTCTGGTCCACATCTTTCTTTAAATATATCTTCCCAGCGCTTTCGCGGTCTTCCTCGTTTTCTTTTCCCATCTCTAGGTACCCACTCTATGATTTTCTTTGTCCATCTTTCGTTTTCCATTCTGCAGATGTGGCCCGCCCATTTCCATTTCAGACTTCTTATTCTCTCTACTACGTCAGTTATTTTAGTTTTCCTCCTAATTTCCTCATTAGTAACTCTGTCGGACAATTTAATACCCAACATGCTTCTCTCCATTTTCCTTTGCATAACTCCGAGTTTGTGTTCTTCTTTTATCCGTAAATACCATGTTTGGCATCCATATGTAAGGCACGGAAGGATTGCTATCTCGTACATCTTTCTTTTCAAATACATGTGTATCTTTCTGTTCTTCATGATTTCTGTAAAACTCCAGTACTTTGTCCATGAAATTGCTATTCTTCTGTTTGTTTCTCTTTCAGTTTAGTCTTCAAATGAAATAGATTGTCCCAAATAGATGTATTATTTAACATATTCTATTTCCTGTCCATCTAAAATTATTGATATGTCCGATCCGTTTGTTAAAATTTAGGTTTTTGCAGCATTCATAGTCAATCCTACCTTCTTACTTTCTTCCGCAAGCTCTTGCAACATGTTCTCTAATTGTGCGGACTCTTCTGTAAACACAACGATGTCGTCTGCAAAACGTAAATGTATGGCTTAAATATTCACCGTCAATTTTCACGCCTTTGCATTCCCAGTCTAGGTTTCTAAATATTGTCTCCAGAACAGACGAAAATATTTTAGGTGACAGCGGGTCACCCTGTCTGACACCTTTTCTAATGGGAAAAGTTGATCCTTCCAATTCTAACTATATTCGTGCGGAATTTTTAGAATAAATGCTATGGAGTAGGTCTACATATTTGATGTATATTCCTTGTTCCACTAATGTCTTCCATATTGCACTATGTTCCAGAGAATCGAATGCCTTAGTGTAATCGATGAAGCATAGATACAGAGTTTTGCCATATTCTTTGACCTTCTCTACTATTTGTATTACCACTTGGATGTGGTCAGTTGTTGAGTAGTGTTTACGGAATCCAGCTTGTTCACGAGGTTGATTTTCATCTAGAGTAGTAGTAAGTCTATTTAATATTATTTTTGAGAAAATTTTATATATGTTTGTCTTAAGGCTAATTGGTCTTTAATTACTGAGGTCACATCTATCTCTTTTTTTGTGAAGAAGAGTTATTGACGATTCGGGCCATTGCTTTGGAGTTTCTCTTCTTACTAGAATGTTATTGAACATGATTTCAAGTGGGTGTTGTAAGAGTTCTGATAGAGACTTCAATATTTCATTTGTTACCTTGTCTTGTCTGGGTGCTTTGTCTTTTTTCTGAGTTTCGATAGAGAAACCTATCTCTGATCTTAATATGTCGGGCAGTGGTTCATCGACATAGACTCCCCTGACGTGCTGCGATAGACTGGATATTTCATGTGACGAGTAAAGATTCTGATAAAAGTTAGTTGCTTTTGTTATTATATCTGACCGCTTCGAAATAATCTTTCCTTTCTCGTCCACCGTGTTTGTTGCCCATGTTGTTGTACTTTTAAGATCTTTGTATGCCTTTTTAATGACTCCCTTTTTTGATACATATTCATCAAAAACATTTTGCCTGTGTTTCTTTCTGTTATTAGAGATTTCTTTGTTTATTTTCTTACTGATGTGAGTGATTTTACTTTTTATTTCTTCTGTTCTATTTTTCTTTGTACAGTTGTTTTTATCTTCTAGAAGTTGGCGTGTGTGTTCACAACACTTATCGAGTATATTTGCTTTTTCTTTTCACATGGTATTTGTGTTAATAAATGTTTCACGCCTTTTTGGAAGTTATCATACTGTGTTTGAACTTGTGAGGATATTTTGATCAAGTCAATCAATTTATTTTCCCAGTTCATTCCATCTTCTCTTGTTATTTTTGACAAGTTTCTTGTACATCATGCGTTTATGGATTTGCTGAAACTTTTGTTTTTAGTGTATTCCAATTTTATTTTGCACCTAATTTTTCTGTGGTCAGTGTTAAAGTTAAGGTTTTTTATTATGTCGAAAGCAAAAATATCTGAACTTTCGTTTGTTGATATGAAATCGATTTCATTATGGCATTCCCCATTCGGCGATACCCATGTCCATTTTTTGTTTTCTTTTGTTTTAAACATACTATTTACTAATGGCACTGATTTAAAGAGGCAGTTGTAAATAGCGGTTTTGGTAAGTTAAAAATTATAAATGGCACGTTTAATAACTAGTTCAGCAGTTAAAACTAAGCAGTAAAGTAAACAAAAATGAGTATTAAAAAATAATTAAATGGATCAGTGAATATATAGTTGAGCAGGAAAATAGGTAAATGGGCGGTAAAAATGATTGAACGAGCGGTTACGTGTGGGCAGTAATAAATCGGAATTTATCGGTAAGAAATCTCATTCTAAGCAATTCTATAAACAATGAGGTGGTAAATGCCAGTTCGAAATTCCCCTGAATTAGAGTAATACAGGGGATCCGGCGTTAATGGTCACTGTTCTAACCTAACCTAACCTTCCACCACTTGCGCTAATAAGCTCTAATTTGAGTTCGGGTGTCACTGCTCGCTATGATCTGCCGAACTATTTATCGAACCGCTCATTCCATCATTTTTACCGCTCATTCAGTTATTGGACTGCTCAATTATTTTTCTCTCGATTCCCTTGTTCACAAGCTAAACTAAACAGTGCATCCTTTTCTTTCTATTTCATTAAGAAAAGGACAGAAGATCAATTTTAGTTTAGTCCTGTCAAATTAATCAGCGCTTGACGTAAATTGACGTAATTTTAGTAGGCAAGTTTTTAATCACGTCTAAACTTATATGGAGTAGTGACGGGCGCTGATCAATTTGACAGGACTAAACTAAAATTTATATTCTGTCCTCTTCTTAATGAAATAGAAAGAAAAAGATGCACTAACTTAAATTTAGTTTAGTTTGTGAACAAGGGAATCGGCGCCAGTGTATGATAAAATAACCGACTAATTGATTTTTTATTACTGTCCATGTTTTACTGTCACAATAATTAATCAAACGCCATTAAATTAAATAACTGCTCAATATTTTTTTCAACTGATCATAATAACATCTCGAATATTGAAATAACAGCTCAAAAATTTTGTTCCCTTTACTATTTAATGTGGTTTTCTAGAGCAAACTCTGTCAGCCTCTGCCCGTGCTTTGACCTTTTACCATGTGAGTATCTGCCGAACACAGTTTCCTCGCCTTGTTGTGCTGTCCCAATTTGGGCATTGAAATCGCCCATTATAATGAGGTTTCTTGCGTTTAAGGTCTCTATAGCGGTTTCTAAGGTTTCGTAGAACTTACTCAACTCATCTTCATCACACAATTCGGTAGGTGCATAGACCTGTACTATAGACCACAAGTTATTTTCGGACATGTTTAACTCTATTGTTGCAATTCTGTCTGAATAGCAGTTGAAACCCACTATGTTCTTTTTTAGGTGTTTTTTTTTATAATAAATCCTACTCCACACCTCCCTTTTGTTGCCTTACTATTGTGCAATATAAAATGAGGGTATTCTACTATACTTTCTTCGCTTCTTCTTGTTTCACATAATCCTATAACATCCCACAGAAAATTCTCAGTAGCATGATTCAGCTCTGTAATCCTTGCCTCAGAGACTTAAGTTCTAACATTCAGACTCGCGACACATAGGTTGCTTGATATTTTCTTTTTTCTAGGGTTATTGTTTGGGGGGGTTTGGTCGTAATCCTCCACGGGGACCAGCCGGCTTGGAGAATGGGTAGAGAGGGAAATTAATTGTTATTCTGGAGTTAGTTTTGAAAAGTAGTCGAGCATATTTCTTGTGTTTGGTTTTTTAGTACTTTTTGTTAAATCTAATGTATTTTCATTTAACTTAATGTGGTCGTTTTGAGCTGTTGGGGAGACTGAATCTTCTCGCTTCCGTTTATCACGATTGATACTATCATTTTTTACTAGTTTGTCATATTTTATGTATGCGATACGACCTTTTTCTCTTTCCTCTCTCAGCTGAGACTGTAGGTTCTTTCGAGTCTCTAAAACCTCTTTCGGAAAATCTTCTTGGATATATATGTCTTTGGGCAGTTTTTTTTTTTTCTAAGTATTTCATTTTTTCTCCAGTTTGTGGTTAGGCATACCAAGATTGGATGCGCATTCTTTTGCGTTTTCTTTCCCAGTCTATATGTTTTGTTTATTTCTTGCGGGTACATTTTAATTCCCAAGTTTGATTCGAGGAGGTTTTCAATTATTTTTAGAATATTTATTGTTGTTTCATGTTGTTGTTCCTTTATGCCAGATATTACAATATTATTTTTCTTTTTCTCTTGCTCCAAATGTTTAATTTTATCATGCAGGGTTTTTATCGCAGTCTTCATAATTTTATTTTCTTCTATAACTACACATCTTCTAACACACATTATAAACAGACACAGATAAATTAACAGAAATATAAAAATAAGTACTAATGTTGTTGCTGTTGTAAACAAGTTTTGTATGTTATTTTAATGCAGGTACCTTTTTCAGTGAAAGAATATTGAATGGAAAATAATAATATGAAAGTCGTAGAGTAGGAACAAAAAGATTAGAAAATCAATGTGACAGTTACACTTGACACACACTAATTTTTTCTTTATATGTCACTGCAGCTGTAGCATACCAAACAGTCCATAACACTTTCCCTCAGCTGCTAGTCGACCTTCTAGTCCTTCAGACCTAAGTTCTGACAGAGTTCCTGTAATCTCGGTCTGGGCAAGGCCTTAGTTAGCAGATCTGCCAGCTGTGTAGCAGAGCTAGTCCTTTCGACCACAATTAGATTTTGAAGCACAAGTTCTCTTACAAAAAAGTGTCTCACACGAACATGTTTGGTTCTTCGGTGAAACTCAGGATTATGTGCTAATTTCACCGCAGCTTCATTATCTACAAATAACACAGGGATTTCTTTCTGACCATTTAAGTCTTTGAATAGTCTTTTTAGCCAAAATAATTCTCTTGCAGCCTCGCTTGCTGCCACAAGCTCGGCTTCTGTGGTGCTAATGGAAACTGAAGCTTGGCGTTGACTTATCCAAGATATTGCACCTCTTGAAAATAAGCATAATACTCCTGTCGTAGAACGACCTGTTTTCAGACATCCAGCGTGATCAGCATCACTGTATGCTTTGATTTTGTTAGGAGAATCTGCATCATGAACATATATTATTCCTCTTGATAATGTTCCTTTTAAATAGCGCATTATGCGCTTTACCATACACCAATCATTTGAAGTCGGCTTTTCTAAGCTCCTTGAAGCCATTCCTACAGCATAGGCTAAATCAGGGCGAGTGCCCACCATCAAGTATGCGAGCGAGCCTACTGCTTCTCTGTAAGGAAATGACTGTGACTCATTTTCAGCTTTCCCTGTTTCAATAATTCCTTCTTTCTGTAAAGGAGTCGACACTGGATTGCAGTCTCTCATATTGAATCTGTCCAAAACCTTTTTTGCATAAGCTTCTTGCTTTATTAAAATCGAGCCATCTTCCATTTGCTCTATTTCTAATCTGAGATAATATGAAGCTGGTTTGGTTGTGATCAGCAAAATCTTTTTCAAGTCATTGATGAACTCATTAGCAAGGTTTTTATCACTCGCTGCAACTAAACCATCATCGACGTAGAGAGTTATTATGATTTTCTTATCACCCATGGCTTTCATATAAAGGCATGGATCCGCGTCGCTGGTCTTAAAACCTAAAGATTTAAGAGTTTCTGAAAAACAATAATTCCAGCAGCGCGGTGCCTGCTTTAATCCGTAGAGGCTCTTTTTTAAGTGACATACTCTTGATGACCCATCCTCAAAGCCTTCTGGCTGCATCATGTAAATATCTTCATTCAAAACACCGTTGAGGAAAGCTGTTGCAACATCAAACTGAATAAGATGCAGTTTCTCTCTTGCCGCAACACTGAGCAAAGATCTTACAGTTGCCAGCCGGGCTACTGGGCTGAAGGTTTCATTAAAGTCAAAACCCTTCTTTTGCCTAAACCCTTTCACGACTAAACGGGCTTTATATTTCTCAACTGTACCGTCAGGGTTGGATTTAATTTTAAAAACCCATTTACATGGCAGCGCTTTGCGATCTCTGGGTAGATTTTGCAATTCCCACACTTTAAACTTCTGTAAAGAATCGATTTCATTCTTCATGGCTTCTAACCATCTATCTTTACTTGTACCACTTGATACTGCTTCTTTATACGTGGAAGGTTCTCTTTCTATAATCGAATCAACCAAGAATAATTTAAAGTCGTCCAATTTTTGTGGAGGTCGTAGAGTACACCTGTCTCTGAGATTATACCTAGGAACGTCCGGCATAGGAACATCGTTCTCTGAATTCATCGGGATTTCAACATCATCAGGAATAGCATCTACAAACTCTTCAGTTTCACAATCTGAAAATGCGTTTTCATTTTCTATGATCTCACTTTCTTTTTCTCCCTCTAATTGGACTGACTGTTTTACAGGAGAAGCTACATGTTGCGGAAAATCATCTTCCGGAAGGATCACTCCCTCTGTCTCCTGTCCTATCAAATCAAAATCTCCTTCTATCTCACCGCTCACTGGTGAATTGACATCTTCCTGAGGACCAAGTCCCAAGGCCGTTGGGATTCTCAATTCCATGGTTGGACAAAAGGTGACATCTCGGGATCTTTCGGTCTGTTTTCCATTCCAGATGCGATATCCGTCGTCGTTATCGTATCCGATAAGTCTGCCTTTGGTAGCTTTCTTATTTAGCTTCTTCCTTTTTTGTTTGGGAATGTGAAAGAAACATACACTCCCTATCACACGCAAGTGAGAGATCTTAGGCTTCTTCTTATGCCACAGCTCATACGGTACTTTCCCTTCTTGTCTTGTGGGTCCCGTGCGATTGAGGACGTATGCAGCTGTATTGATAAGCTCGGCCCACAGGGCTTGTGGAAATTCATCTCCTGCGTGCATGTATGATCGAGCTGTTTCCACTAGAGTCCTGTTCTCTCTTTCTGCGCACCCATTTTGTTCGGGCGTATATGGCATCGTGAGCCGCTGGATTATTCCCTGCCTGTTAAGTACCTCCCGAACCACTTTATTATCGAATTCTCCGCCATTGTCGCTCAATAAAGTTTTGACTGTATGTCCAGCATTTTTGGCTTCTCTCAGAAATTGAATAATCTTTTCTTTTACTTCACTTTTGTTTCGAATAAAATAAACATGACGAAACGCGGAGAAGTCATCCTTTAAAAGGACAAAGTAGCGATATTTCGAGTAACTTTCAGGGAATGGTCCACATACATCGGCGTGAACCAGCTCTCTAGGCATACTAGCTCTTTCTCTTTTGCCAAATTTAAGACGCTGTGCCTTCCCATAAACGCAGCCTTCGCACTGTATATCATCTTTGTCACCTAAATTGATTCCCAGTTCCCTCTTAACAAGATCTTTGACGTATTTCTTGTTCTGGTGACCAAAACGTTCATGATATAGCTGGAGCAAGCTCGATGGGTTAACAGCATTAATCTCTACAGGTTTCTTTGGTAGAACTGTCTTCATTTGTAACTTATACAGTCCTCCACTCTGCTTCCTGTTTCCAACTGCTAAAATCTGACCGTTTAATTCCAGCCTGCACTCTTTCGTGGTGGAAATAAATGTACTATTTTGCAGTTTGTCTTGTGCAGCTAACATGGATAACAAATTCTTTGTAAGCTTCGGTACATACCAGACTTCACTCAGAGTTAAATTCATTATTTTGCCGTTAACGCTGGTTTGAACTACCACAGACCCTTTCCCTTTTGCAGGAATTACAGTCCCATCTGCCGTTGTAACGGTGTGGTTCGATCCAAAGTCCTCAAAATAAGTGAATATGTCTCCTCTATTGGTAACATGAGTTGTGGCACCATTATCCACGTACCAATTTTCTGTATCGCTTTCTTCAGAGCAAGTGTAAATCATCAACGTTATATTCTGCACTTGCTGCTGCTTGGACAAAGACTGTGTAGGTTTCTTCGGTCTGCCATCATTAATCCACTGTTTGCAATTCTTAATGCGGTGACCTATTTTTGAGCAGTACCTGCATCTTATGTTTTCGTCTCTTAACTGCGATTTATGTTGCACCTTTGAGGTAGAGGCGAGCACTTCCTGAGTCTCCTCAATATGACCACCTAGTGCCCTCTCGTACCCGCACAGTTGTGCTGTCAGTGATTCAATTGTCCTCTCTAGTTTGTTTAGCAGCATCCAACTTGATTTGAAACTGAAAAATTTTTCATTGAGGGAATCTAAAATTTTACAGATAAAGAACATTTCCGGCAAATTCATGTTGGGATCGGTCTTCAAAATTTCGGCATTCAAATTGTTCCAAATGTTTTTAAGTTTCGACATCATGGTAGATGCGTCATCCGCAGAATTATTTTTGAAGCTGAAGAATTGCATGCACAATGTGTATGCTCTGTCTTCTGATTGACCGTCAAAAAAGCGGTGAAGTTCCTGCCATACTTCGTTTGCTGTTTCAAATCGCATGACTTTCATTACATTCTCTTCGGTCATGTTGCTTGTTATGATTAGTAGAGCGTTGCTGTCTGCCTTCCTATATTTTAACAATTCTGCATTATAGGCCATCAGTGCACCATCGCCTATTCCTAAAACTGGTTTTCGAAGTTTTCCTTCTGCCGCCTCCATAGCACCTTCTGTGCCCCGCAGCATGATGGATACTTTATACTTCCATGTAGCCCAATTCTGGCTACCTACAAGCTGACCGATCTGAATCTTGGTGGTGGTAAAATTTTCCATTTTGACAGCACCAAAAAAAAACTTTTGTTTTTTTTTCGCTGTTAATACTTCCTGGTTCTTATCCTCGGTATCCTGGGTGTTCTGGAAGTTTTGGGAGTTCTGGGCCCATAACCTAATGCAGGTACCTTTTTCAGTGAAAGAATATTGAATGGAAAATAATAATATGAAAGTCGTAGAGTAGGAACAAAAAGAGAATAGAAAAATCAATGTGACAGTTACACTTGACACACACTAATTTTTTCTTTATATGTCACTGCAGCTGTAGCATACCAAACAGTCCATAACATATTTGACATTTTTCGTGAGTCAAAAGATACTAACGACACCCGCGGCAAAAGTCTTCCTCTTTTTTTTGTAAAATGATATCAATGACTTATAAAATCCATGGAATTAGTAAGTACTTTACAAATCAATGTCTAGTGTAACTTTTTGACACGATAAATTAAAATGTCAAACAGATCAGCCGATCAGCGTTCAAGTGGGTTTTGAGTGTGAGGTTTTGTAGTCATACAACTGTGTTCCTGAATACAAATTTGCAAGGTAGTTCAATATTCACGCCGAGAACTGCCTGGAAATAAGTGTTCATAATACGCCCAGAATATAGCCGTTCATATTAAAAGAAAGCGAAGCGAGTGCCACTCACTACCAGTAAGTAATGTAGAAAAAGCGATTGGTAACATGCATGATCTATTCAGGAATTGCTACTAGAATTCTTGACCATTATCTAGTTAACTGTTTTTCCTAGTGTTCTACGAGCCATAATTCAATATTGTGTCTTGTATGTATCCTAAGTTATAGCAGGGCTGAATTATCGCTCTCTGTTTTACAGGCCATTGTAACTTACAGATTGAAAACCAACTTAATTTTAGATTACATTTTATAAGAAAATAAGAACAACTGCTGAAGGTAAAGTTTGTTCTGTAAATTTACTACTACTACTACTACTACTACTAAAAGTATTGCTTTTTAATCATACCTACTTATGTATTTATTTTAGAAAGGACACACTGAGGTTGGAATGTTTTCATTTAGCCACAGTATAAGCAATAAAAAACTATAATGCCTAAACGGTCACTGAAATCCAGGTAGGTAATTATTCAATGTTTTTTTTAAACCATCTCTGAAGCAGAGGATTTGCTTTTATTTGTAAATAAACTGCTTAAGGTCTACAATAACAGCTATTGTGTGTAATGTTGCTGTGTTGAGGAGCGGCTCTAGCCCGTCGCCGGTCGCCTGTAGCTTTCAGCCTGCATTGCAATGACATATAATTGTTCTTAAAAAGACAGATACAGATTTTCTCATGATAGTTTTCACAGAATTACCAACTCAAAACTTTTGTCAATTTCTTATCTAATTGTGAAAATGCTTGAAAATATTTAAACATAAAGTCTCTGTGTGACTATAAAAGTACAGTTTTTGTGGCAGTAAACCATTTTTCATCACTTTTGCGCTCTCGAAAATATATTTTATTTCGCCATTCGCCGAAGATATTGTAATACTTATATTCTCATTTAACAACCTACCCATAATTGACGCTGCCCTCTTTCTCATTCTGCTTCCACGAACATCTGTGAAACACTGCAAAAGCCTGGAAGCCCCATCAACATCCTAAAACTATTATTATACTGAACGCGTAGGACGTTGTAGGCCCTCTGTGTATACTTCACCCTCAAGTTGCACGTGTAGAAGGTTAGGCAGTAAGCCTTAGTAAAATACACCTTCACATCCCTACTACACCCTATGTGTGTGTGTGTGTCACAATGTAAAATTTCTACATTTATAGCTGTAATTTTTATGGTGTACATAATAAAGAGTATTCTATCTATCTATCTACAGGCTGCAAACCTGCGGGCTAAGATATTGCACCAAACCTAAAAACAATAAATTTAGATTTTATTTCAAGGATAGCTCTGTATACCGGAGGTATACTATCCTAAGTCTATTTTTTTCGACATTCACTTTGTAGTCCTTGAAACAAACATTTATAGATCTACTTAGTGGTACACTATTTTAAGTCCAATAAAAACAACAAATAAAATTTTACTTAGAAGTTCACACAATTATGTAGTCAAGTGACTTAAATGAGTAGTGTTCAAATTGAGACTTAAAACATGTGCACTGAATAATTAGCTTAATGTGACTTATGATTGTTTGCCTCCGGTATACAGAGCTGAAGTGTCATGTGATTTTTAAATTTCTTAAAATGTTTTGCTAAATAATAGAAAAAATACATTACTGACTAGGTCTTTTTCGAAAAATATGTTTTTTCAACATATTTTTTATGCTATATTTTGTATCGAAGTTGAAAAAAGTGGTCCAGCCACATGCAAGTACACCATATGTTGATGATATTTGTTTAATATTCAAAATCAAATAATAAATTTATTTGATTTTGAATATCAAAAATAAGATTCTTGTAAAAAGATGATCAAATGAGTCTCGAGTAATTTTTTGGTAAATATGTTGCGAATTTTAGTGTTTTTCCATGAATACTTAATTTATTTGAAAATTACCTTTCAGCCATGGATAGATAGAATAGATAGACAAATACTCTTTATCATATGTATGCCATAAAAATTACAGATATAAAAAAATACCGATGTAGAAATTTTACCTAGGGTGACACAATAGGCGGTCTTATCGCTAAAAGCTATAGCCCCGCCATCAGCCACATGCATTCTAGACAAAGTCAAACCGGTTGCCATTTTAACTGTATAATTTATTATTTTTATGACTTAGATTCTACGTTCTGTGATTACCCTAAGTCACTCACTGACTTAATTTTTTTTTTGGGAAAACATAGTTTTACAATGTTTGTAAATATGTGAGCACCATGTATAGATCTATAACATCATTAATTTATCTGTCATTGCCTGATTTTTAATTCTTTTTATCTATTGTATAGTAATTTTATTCTAGGGGCACCACAGGGGTGAGGGGGGGGGGGGGGGGGGGGGTAGTTGGGGGGTAACATAGTTAATGTGCCTATACCAAACATTGTAAAACATTATTAAAACAGTAACGGTGGAGTTTCTTGCCCATTCTTCTACATACGAAACTACCTACCTTTTGTTAGGGGCGACTAGAATCAATTCTATTATTTTGTAAATTTTAACGTTCAAAAGTGGCTTTTATGTGCCTATTTGAAATAAATTATTTGACTTTTGCAAAACTCGACTTCTCAAGTCACAAGTAATTATGTTTAAAATATTTTCCCTTCCTAACAATGAACAAAATTGATCAAAATCTGTCGATTTTGTTTATGAGGAACCTATATTTATTGAATTATTAACTGTTTCCAGGATACTTCAACTTTGTGTGATTACTTGTATATTTTTTATACTCAGTCTCAAAGCAATAATTCACTTCTTTGTAACATACGGCGTGTACAACTACCCGCACATCCCTGCGGGGGCCTTACAAACACAGCTGTACAAGCAGGTTGCTCCAAACCTAGTGCTCCAGAAGTCTAAGCCGGATTGTAAATATGATGAAATACTTAAAAGTACTAGTTCTCTGCTTAATTGGGAAGTGCCTCGTAAATACGATGACTTCTCAGCAAAGGGCTTAGTGAATGGTAGCTACGTGCCGGAGCACTGCAATCCCCTGTTCAGTGTTGCTCTAATAGTAACTTACAGGAACAGACAGAGTCAACTAGACATATTTCTGCCATATATCCATAATTTTCTAAGGAAACAAAACATACACTACAGGTGAGCATTTTAAAAGCTGTCAATTCAATAATGGCCAAACCAGGACCAGATTTATTATACTTTAGTCTAAATATCATCATTCTCCTGCCCGTATCACAATTTATTTGAGGTTGGCGCAACATGTATTTTTCTCCCATACTTATCTATTAGTTTGTCTATAAATATATCACACAATAATTAAATTGAGTTATATACTACATCTATTGAAATAATGTATTATATCTGTAATTAGTATATCAGATTACCAAATATCATGAATACTCTTTTAGGATATACGTAATAGAACAACAAGACGAGAAGATCTTTAACAAAGGTATTCTACTGAACGTTGGAGCGAAGACAGCAATCCGAGACAAGTTCCCGTGCCTCATCCTGCACGACGTGGACCTGCTGCCGCTGGACGAGAGCAACCTGTACGCCTGCACGCACTACCCGCGACACATGAGCGCCAGCATCGACAAGTTCCGATACGTGCTGCCCTATGACTACATAGCGGGCGGAGTGCTCGCCGTCAAATCTAAACAATTTGTGGACGTCGACGGACTATCTAATAGATTCGAAGGGTGGGGCGGCGAAGATGATGATTTTTCCTTTAGACTCAGCGCGCATCATTTTGGTATAATCAGGTAATTAAATAAACTGATCACTTGACTGTGCAACATATTGTGTTCAACTCCTGCCCGCAACTTCGTCCGCTTGCAAGAAACAACAATAAATTATCCTGTGGCGCTCAAAAATAATTTAGCTTTCTATGAGTTAAACATTGTAGTAATTGCCTCAGTGCTTCCAGACATTACCTCTACCAAACAAATAATTGTATGTCTTTATAATATTAGTTTAGACTTGAAATTTAATAAATTATAGAATGTTCGTTGCTCAGTCAGCCGTTTAGCCCGGTCAAGTTAGCCCAAAAATATGGGTAAGGTTACAAAAATTCGCATAGAGCTGAAAATTTGTACGAATGTTCGGAACACCATTAGAAATGAAATGTGAAAAGTCTGTTTATCATAAAAATAGGTCGGACTAAAATTGTGTATCATACAAACAATAAATAAATAATAATCTATAAAAATTGTCTTCAGGCTTTTTCTCCTAAGAGTCACCGTTTCTGAGATCTAACGATTCAAAGTTGTGTCCTTCATAATATGCATAAGTAAGCCGCGTATATACATCACTGGACTTGTAATACAAGTTAAAATATTTTCTTATCGGTCTGTATAACATAAACATACATAATATGTAGTACAATTATGAGACCCTTAGGAGAAAAAGTGTGCCACCTATTTCGCAAAAGCCCCATATTTGCGAACTTTGACCTTGTTTTTTTTTTTTTTGCAAATTTATCGATACGGACTTTTCACATTTCATTTATAATGGTGTTCCGAACATTCGTACAAATTTTCAGCTCTATGCGAATTTTTGAAACCTTGCATGTCTAACTTGACCGGGCTATTTTGAAAGGACTGAATAAAATGATTATTTATAAAATAATTGATCATAGCCCACTCTTAGCCGGTTATTCCCTGTATTAAATATTAATACCCATAAAAATGTTATAGATTTCCTCGTGAAATGTCCCGCTACACGATGCTGGCGCACCCACAAGAGCCTAGGAACAGCGCGCGCAGACGCATCATGAAAGAGAACCGGCTGCACGGCGGCAACGACGGGCTCAGCACGCTGCCTTACGTCACCACGCACGTCAAGAACAATCGCCTGTTCACACTCGTCGGGGTCCAGTTATAGCGACGCAGCACGTGCAAGACACCGAGGTAAAGAGGGGCCACTGCTAACGTGTCAACACAAACACTAACGATTTAAATGTAGGCAACGGTCTGCGTGGAAGTCTACTCTCACCAATGAATGAATATGAGCTCTTGTTATCATGTGATGCGCTCTTGTTGTCATGTAACTGAGCTCTTGTTATCATGTGATGCGCTCTTGTTGTCATGTAACTGAGCTCTTGTTATCATGTGATGCGCTCTTGTTGTCATGTAACTGAGCTCTTGTTATCATGTGATGCGCTCTTGTTGTCATGTAACTGAGCTCTTGTTATCATGTGATGCGCTCTTGTTGTCATGTAACTGAGCTCTTGTTATCATGTGATGCGCTCTTGTTGTCATGTAACTGAGCTCTTGTTATCATGTGATGCGCTCTTGTTGTCATGTAACTGAGCTCTTGTTATCATGTGATGCGCTCTTGTTGTCATGTAACTGAGCTCTTGTTATCATGTGATGCGCTCTTGTTGTCATGTAACTGAGCTCTTGTTATCATGTGATGCGCTCTTGTTGTCATGTAACTGAGCTCTTGTTATCATGTGATGCGCTCTTGTTGTCATGTAACTGAGCTCTTGTTATCATGTGATGCGCTCTTGTTGTCATGTAACTGAGCTCTTGTTATCATGTGATGCGCTCTTGTTGTCATGTAACTGAGCTCTTGTTATCATGTGATGCGCTCTTGTTGTCATGTAACTGAGCTCTTGTTATCATGTGATGCGCTCTTGTTGTCATGTAACTGAGCTCTTGTTATCATGTGATGCGCTCTTGTTGTCATGTAACTGAGCTCTTGTTATCATGTGATGCGCTCTTGTTGTCATGTAACTGAGCTCTTGTTATCATGTGATGCGCTCTTGTTGTCATGTAACTGAGCTCTTGTTATCATGTGATGCGCTCTTGTTGTCATGTAACTGAGCTCTTGTTATCATGTGATGCGCTCTTGTTGTCATGTAACTGAGCTCTTGTTATCATGTGATGCGCTCTTGTTGTCATGTAACTGAGCTCTTGTTATCATGTGATGCGCTCTTGTTGTCATGTAACTGAGCTCTTGTTATCATGTGATGCGCTCTTGTTGTCATGTAACTGAGCTCTTGTTATCATGTGATGCGCTCTTGTTGTCATGTAACTGAGCTCTTGTTATCATGTGATGCGCTCTTGTTGTCATGTAACTGAGCTCTTGTTATCATGTGATGCGCTCTTGTTGTCATGCGTTGTGTGAACTTGACTATTTGCTCCTTTACTATTGTACCTTCGCTCTTCTTAGAGTTAAACAGTCATTATAATTTGTGATAGTTCTATGAAAGTAAAACATGATATGATCCAGATATAATCTTGATCATATCATTTATGGCTTTCCTTTTTGTACCTAGTATTATCTCGCCTTAAATTATAAAATAAAGAAAACATAGTTACTAATTAAAATATTAAATTAGATATAACGAATTCTCAAACCGTACGATTTTTATGCTTGCAGTTGGGTACGATACACTTGCGCGAAAGACATTTATTTGTTAGACCAATGGCGTGTCAGGGTGTGAAAACACTTGGATACGATACAGTTTAGCCCCCAGGCGCACCTACTGTCGGCGAAATCGAATGGCCATCGCGCAAGTGTCCTTCAACCTATTGCTTGTCTATTTATTTAAGAGGGTGCCATGCGCTGTGGCCGCCGCGCTCGTTTGGTCGCCGGCGGCGCCTTAATTTCATAGCAAAACAAATGAAGACAAACCCTACCTCGTTTAACGGTTTGTCTTAGTGCAAGTGCAAATGTAATCGCTGTGGTCGGGGTGCCTTATTACAGCAACGGCGCCCAACCGGGTTCCTCGTAACAAGCCTACGATAGCGCGCCCAGCAGCCGCCGTTGTTTTAAATCTCTGCCGGCCCTATTATCTCCCACCGCGCGCCGGTTCCCAATTGTATTATTCTTTAAGCCAGCGACGTACGCGGCGGCACTTTTATTATTACTTCTATAAGTTAATAATTCGTCCAAACATAAAGAATTGGGTGAAAAAAATTGGCTTTATTTCTGCTTGTTCTCAAACTTAAGTTTAAGTTGTTTTAATATAATCAAATGTACCTGTTGTCGGTTGTTCCAAATGCGTTCGATCAAGCTATGAACTGAACTGCTATTGTTTATGCCACATTGAAGCTTTAACTTTCACGTATTTTCTTTGATGTATTGTAAAATTTGAATTATTATTTGTGGTATAGTACGCCTCAAACTTAACGGCGGCTCTGAAGTCCGCAACACGCTGCGTACTCCACCCCTCACCCCCGCTGACATGAATTCGTTACTGCGCAGCGGTTCGCCTCATGTTCCGAGCCGCCATAAAGTTTGAATCGGGCTGTACACAAATTCACATATTTCTTGTAAAATAAAAGAACACAGTCATGTAAATTGTAAATCATGACTACTAAGCAATGAAGCTGCTGGTGGAAAGAGCTCAATAGGCCTCCTCAGACCTCCTCATTAAAAGTCCCGCAAGAACTGCTTTCTGACTTTATTTTATAGTAGGTACAGATCTCTTGGTCCAGCCTATCATATCGCAGCCACAGAGCACGGAATCGCCTAATAACATTCGTGGTGCCGACAGCGCGTTATGCGCACAACTTCTGTCTTCTTTACCATTCAAAGCCTTTAGTTTCTTATGTCTTTTGTAACGTAGTGCCATTAAACGGTGACTCGCTTGGTTTGTATGAAAAGTGTTGACAGTGCCGCATGCCGCCGCTATCAGCGAACGACGAGGCGGTTCCGTGCTCTGTGACCGCGACACAAGCACTATGTATTTTTTTATGTTTTGAGCACAAAGAGAACAATCGATGGTTATAATACTTATATGTTAGTGGGTAATGTTTTAAATAAATCAGAGGCTGTGTTTTTAACCACAATCTACTTAAGTTTCTTTCAATAGCTTGTCATTACAGTCATCATCAAAAGTTTTCAGTCATTTATACAAACTAGGTGTTCTGATGAAGTGTATTGTAATATAGACATTTAAACTTGTTACTGATTTATATTTATTTAAATACGACATGAGCCAGACGGGATATCTTTACTCCAGAGACATCGAAGTATCGAAGCAAACCGTGATGACAGAATACAGATAATCAATAGTAATTGGGTCGTACTAACATTAGGCTGAGTGTCAGCACTTTTTGAACGTCAAAATTACTTACGACAGTCCCCCAAAACACTCGCCTTTCACCACTTCCTAGGGCATAGCTGGGAAGAAGTAGCGCAACAAACTGTCCAGCAGATTGATTTGTTTTTTTTTTTCAATTCGAAGGAAATTCAAAATACGTACGGAATGTTATTCTTTGTTTTTTTTTTTCACCTATAAACGTAATATCGATGATTCCATTTCAATGTGTGCGGCTGATCGCGGCGCGGTTGAGAGAGGCGCGGTTGATAGAGGCGCGGTTGATAGAGGCGCCGTTGATAGAGGTGCGGTTGATGGAGACGCAGTTGAGAGAGGCGCGGTTGATAGAGGTGCGGTTGAGAGAGGCGCGGTTGATAGAGACGCAGTTGAGAGAGGCGCGTTGAGAGAGGCGCGGTTGAGAGAGGCGCGGTTGATAGAGGTGCGGTTGAGAGATGCGCGGTTGATAGAGACGCAGTTGAGAGAGGCGCGGTTGATAGAGGTGCGGTTGAGAGAGGCGCGGTTGATAGAGGCGCGGTTGATAGAGGTGCGGTTGAGAGAGGCGCGGTTGATAGAGGCGCGGTTGATAGAGGTGCGGTTGAGAGAGGCGCGGTTGATAGAGACGCAGTTGAGAGAGACGCGGTTGAGAGAGGCCGGTTGATGGAGGCGCGGTTGAGAGAGGTGGGGTTGAGAGAGGCGCGGTTTAGAGAGGTGGGGTTGCTAGAGGCGCGGTTGGTAGAGGCGCGGTTAAGAGAGTTGCGGTTGAGAGAGGTGGGGTTGCTAGAGGCGCGGTTGATAGAGGCGCGGTTGATAGAGGCGCGGTTAAGAGAGTTGCGGTTGAGAGAGGTGCGGTTGACAGAGGCGCGGTTGAAGGATGGTCGCTCTATTATCCGGTGTGAACACCTATTTACTAACACATTGATGCATTTCTTAGGTTATTATGTATTAAATACACAATTTAAGCTACTACCTACTTTAATTGAATTACATTATATGATATTTTTACCAATATAATGTTTATATAGGTAGATATTTGGTTAAAAGAATACAGGGTGTTTTTTTGTAGCCAGTATAGGTAGATTTTAAACCACAGCTAAAGAGAAAATCTCTGAAAGCCGTACTTCCAGCGTTTTTCTCTAGGATCTATAGTTCAGAATCGAAACAAACCGGCTTAAAAAAATTACCCTGTATAATTTAGTAGTGATGATTTTGATGAAATCATATTTTAATCCACGTCATAGTAAATGGACACGTGTAACTAATATCTGTACAGACATTGCGTAAGAAATCGCTAGAGTAAACAATTATTTGTTGCTTGTCCCAAATAGTCCCAATACAAGTGGTGTTCAGTTCACACCCTTCTAGAAGACTTTCATATGGGTTTGAACTATTGTAAACAATCGTCAAAAAAATAGTCGGTATAATCTTTTCATATTTTTTGCTATGTATGGTTTAGTTGAGTACTAAACCAAGATCAATACATTTAATTTGCCTTTAACCCTCGTACTCGTACTCGCAGGCGCTTTTTTAACTCAAGCCGAGCGTTGAGAATCAAACAGAGCGCACTCATGCGCGTTAAAAGCGCAGTCGGATTGTTTAGTGCCCTGCGAGGCCCCTCCCTTACACGTTGCTAAAAAAATCGCTAAAAACGGCGAATTAATTTCATAATTTCAACTACCTAGCTAAGCCATTATGGAAACCTGCCTGACAAACAGTTTCAATTGAATAATTTAACAAAATATTAATTTTATTTTCAAACAAGATAATTACATAATATGTATGCTAACAATCTTAAAATAATAATGTTATGTACTGGGAAGGAATCATAGGGCTTCAAAAAACAACAAAAGAGGTATATCAAGTCGCCTTCACTTGCAAAAGAATCGAAAGATGTCGAACTTACTATCAGGGGGTGATCTTAGACTAATAATTTTACAGTCTACGGGGATGATGAACAAATTATTTAATTAAATATGAACATCTTGTATACATAGATGCTATCAGATTTTTTACTTTTGTGTTCCTTTTCAAATACTTATGTTTTTCTATGACAAAATGCTACGTACAACTCTTGTTGTTTTTGTTCCGTAAATAATGTACTATCTACATAAAACTGGCTGATTTTTCAATCGACAGATAACTTTTGTTTCAGGGTTATTAAATAAAACAGTTTGTAGTGCTTTGACCACGGTTTGACATAATTATTTTCTATACTAAAGCTATCAAACCGACATAAATGTATTCTTCTGAAAAATCGGTCCTTAGATTTATACATTGTATTGCTTAGAGTTATCATAACTTAACATTTGATTTGTATAACTATTCATTATGAAAGTTCGTATGGTTCCTTAGATTTTTCGCTTGTGTACGTTCTATTCAATATGAAGGCATGTGGAAATGGATAACTGTATTTGCAATTTTATATAAACGGATGTTATTATTATCCTTCTATTCGTGATACTCAAAGAATAACAATATACGTCGTTGAATATAAAGCAAGAGTATTTATTCACTTGTCTCCTGAGTCCTAAAACCCTGTCCGTCCCGCAGTTTACTTGAGTTTCTTAGAATTTTACAGCAGAACTATCTACCAGATCTGCCTACATTATTGTTACAATTTGTGGAGAAGTGGAAAATATGCAACATGTTTGGGTGTGCGCAATGAAGCTTTGCGATTTAATTTGTTCGACAAATAAGTGTGTTATCGGAGAGTGTAATGCTATCCTGCAGGCTTAGCATGACACTGTATTGTACTGTACTGTACTGTACTGTATGCTTAGCATGACATTGGTGCCGATTCCCTTGTTCACAAACTAAACTAAATTTAAGTTCAGTGCATCTTTTTCTTTCTATTTCATTAAGAAAAGGACAGAAGATAAATTTTGGTTTGGTCCTGTCAAATTAAACAGCGCTTGACGTAAATAGACGTAATTTTATTATGCAAGTTTTTAATCACGTCTAAACTTGTATGGAATAGTGACAGGCGCTGATTAATTTGACAGGACTAAACTAAAATTTATCTTCTGTCCTTTTCTTAATGAAATGGAAAGAAAAAGATGCACTGAACTTAAATTTAGTTTAGTTTGTGAACAAGGGAATCGGCACCATTGTTTCTTCGAAGACTAGACACGGCTCTTTCCATACAAAATGACATTTCGTTTCTCCTTTTTTGACATCCCACCGTAGAAATCTTTCTACATAATATAAAAGGACCTAGACAAAGATCGTTAGAAACGAAAGATAAGATGACAGATATGGCCCTTAGAAAAAGATAAAAAGTATTACAATTATTTACAATCATAATAAATGTTGATGAACACGGGCCGATCGTAAGTATTATTGCAATAAATTGTGTTCAGCGACTCCTGTTGCTGACTGTACCTAAAAAACTACGTTCTGGCAGGTCTAGGTACTTGTACGTACAGTCAAACAATTATAAGGTCTAGCTTTCTATATATACTTGCACTCCGGTAGGTACACACGGCTACATATCAATGTATACATTTCCAGTTTATGCTGATCTCGCACTGTATAGGATTTCCGTACAATGAGAGGTCAGCTTATACTGGATGTGTATAGCTTGATATGTCGCCGTGTGTACCTATTATAAATGCCAATATTTAGTGTTCTAAATGTTGGCAATGCGTCTGTTTGGCGTTTTCATAGTTAAAAATACACTTTGCAGGTATTTAGTTACTTATGACATGGGGTATAAGAATGGTATAGGTATGGTCTTCGTACAGAATCAACAAAATAATAGTGCAGCAACTACGCCTGAATAACATTGTCAGGTGGGCGTCGCTGGTAAACATTTGTGAAATTGTGTCATAGAAATTGTATTGACAAAACATATGACGATGTTAGTTCTGATTTTGACCACGGGGCACAGTAACGTTGTAGCGTTATTTTGACCACGGGTCACAGTAACGTTGTAGCGTTGTTTTGACCACGGGCCACAGTAACGTTTTAGCGTTGTTTTGACCACGGGCCACAGTAACGTTGTAGCGTTGTTTTGACCACGGGCCACAGTAACGATGTAGCATTATTTTGACCACGGGCCACAGTTACGTTGTAGCGTTATTTTGACCACGGGCCACAGTAACGTTGTAGCGTTGTTTTGACCTCGGGCCACAGTAACGTTGTAGCGTTGTTTTGACCACGGGCCACAGTAACGATGTAGCGTTATTGTGACCACGGGCCACAGTTACGTTGTAGCGTTATTTCGACCACGGGCCACAGTAACGTTGTAGCGTTGTTTTGACCACGGGCCACAGTAACGATGTAGCGTTATTTTGACCTCGGGCGATAGTAATGTTGTAGCGTTATTTTGACCACGGGCCCCAGTAACGTTGTAGCGTTGTTTTGACCACGGACCACAGTAACGATGTAGCGTTATTTTGACCACGGGCCACAGTAACGTTTTAGCGTTATTTTGACTACGGGCCATAGTAACGTTGTAGCGTTATTTTGACCACGGGCCACAGTAGCGTTATTTCGAAATCACTATGACAATTTGACAAGATCTAACATTTTTTCGCCGGGCAAGGTGGGCTTGCTGGCTTGCGGCAGTGCTTGCTGAAATAAAATAACAACGTAATACTTTGTAATACAATAACATCCCATACATCGATATATGCCACGGTCAATTCTCCAACTGCAAATTTTTGTTGGTCGACTAAAGTACAGCAGTGATAGTCTAGTGGTGTGACCGTCGGACTGCCAAGTCATAGGTCTCGAGTTCGAACCCAAGGAACGCACCTCTGACTTTTCGGAGTGATGTGAGAACATGTGCGTAGATATTGGCGCCGATTCCCTTGTTCACAAACTGAACTAAATTTAAGTTCAGTGCATCTTTTTCTTTCTATTTCAATAAGAAAAGGACAGAAAATACATTTTAGTTTCGTCCTGTCAGATTAATCAGCGCCTGTCACTACTCTATACAAGTTTAGACGCGATTAAAAACTTGCCTACTAAAATTACGTCAATTTACGTCAACCGCTGATTAATTTGACAGGACTAAACTAAAATGTATCTTCGGTCCTTTTCTTATTGAAATAGAAAGAAAAAGATGCACTGAACTTAAATTTAGTTTAGTTTGTGAACAAGGGAATCGGCACCATTGTATTATTATCACTTCCTTAGAAAACGTTGAAAGAAAACATCGTCAGGCATGCCTGAGAGATATTTCTCGACGGCCAAGTGGCGCCGGCGACGGCGGTATGTGAAGCCAAGTCAAAAATATTTGGGGTGTTAAAGAATAACCATTCATTGATGAGATGCCATTTCTACCATTTTTGGAATTTTTGTCTGCATGTGATTAAGTTGTTATGGCATCACGTAAAAAATAAAAAACCAAATTGGTTAACTTTTAAAACTACTCATTTGAGTATAAAGGTTAACCAAATTGGTTTTGTAATTTTGAAAAACTAAATATAACTCCCGAGTTACACACAATATTTACTGTGTGTAACTCAGGAGTTATACTTAGTTTTTGTTTTATCGCAATCGCTTCAATCTATCAATCAAAAGATATATGAATTTAAAGTGTTCAAGAAGTACTTTTCATTACGTAATGTACACGTAACGACATCTATTGACGTCAAATGGTACTAACGAATATATGTGATATCTGATAACCATGATGAATAATTATTATGTTAACAATAACACGTCATAAAGGTCTGGTAAGGTAAGGTGTCTGTGGTATTTCAAAAAGTAATAATAATGTTATAAAAATCGCTTTCCATTGGTAGTTGATTAGTGGCGCTCGCTCAAAGAATTTCATATAGATAATTATTTATTAGTTTAAACCATAACAACTATTTTAGGGCTTTAATTTGATTTTAAAAAGTAAATTGTATGCAGAGCGAGCTTCGAATTAACCACGGTACTCGATAGGTGGCGTTGTGTAAATGTCGTCATTTTCTGAATCGCGGTGTTAAGATTTTCCGCAGAAGGCAGACAAATTCGTATACTAATGCCAAAGCTTCTATTGATTAGCTCGTGGCTAGTCGAGAACAGTTCTGTTTTAACCGCGCGGACCGCCTTTTTAATTGTTTTATCTGTGTACGCACAGGCCTCCTAACAAGTACCTGTGCGGACACAGGGGGAGTCTGCCGTGCCGCCCGGTAGATATCCACCGCAGCAGGTCGCGGAGGCCACGCCCCCAACGATGCCGAAACCCGGCAAGCGCGGCTCGCTGGGCCGCGATGCCGCGTCGCCGGAGGACTGTCCGGCGTTGGACCAGGCGACGTCGCTGCCAAATATTGGCGACGCGTCGTCCGGTGCGCCGCCAGCCGGACCTCCACCCAGGAAGAAGGCGGGAGATCGCCGCCACCAAGAAGAGAGAAGAGGACGGTTAGGGGGTACCGCTGCAGCCGTCGACCCACCGACGACATTGGTGCCTGCGCGCGTTGCGCCGACGCCGTCGTCGAGCCGGCAGCACGCGGTACCTATCCGCCTCACTGCGTTCCATCCGGTGCCAATTCAGGCACCGGAACCGATTGCTAGCCTGCCGGGCCGCGCGCCGCACGCGCGCCACCTAGCACCGCCGGCGCGCCCACTCGCGCCCGTGCGCGCGGCTGCGCCCATTGAGCGCGCTGACGCGACGCAGACGCGACGCAGGCGCGGCCTGCCGCCGCACTACCAGTGCCCCCCGCCCGCGCCTCCACCGCGGTTCGCGTCGCCGCCCGCGCCTTCCGGGGCTGTGGCCGCGCAGACACAAAAGAAACAACAAGCTGAGCCACCTCCGAGCATGGCCAGCTCCGGTCCCAGCCGCTCGCTGGCGGGACCGGCAACGGCTGAGCAGGAGCGGTCAGCAAGTGCCGGCCCATCTTCCCGGCAAACACGCGTGATGCATAGGGTGCACGTACCTCCGCGTACGACTCGCCCGCCATGCTGTCGGCATGCTCCTCCCGTGTGGGGTCGAGCGTGTCGCTGGCCTCGGTGGGCTCGGCCACATCCGGTCGCGACGCCGTGTCCCCGGACACGACCCCGCGATCCGGTCAGCGGCCCAACGTGGGACAGGACGCCGAGCCTATGTCGCCGGCGTCACCAACACCGTCGTTGCGCTTCGACTTCGAGTTCGCTCTCGAGGCCAGACCCCAGCGGCGGAGAAGAAGCTCCGGCGACACCGCGTCGGAGGAGGCGAAGAGGTACTGCCTCGACCCGCCGCGGCCACAGCGCGAAAGCGCGCCGCGGGGTCGCGGGGCGCCGAAATCGCCTACCTTCTCGGATGCGGTGCGCCGCACACCGCCGGCGTCACCGATACTGGACGAATCATCTGCAGGGGTAAGTACTACACGCCCATACCCTACCCCCCCTGCAACTACAACGCCCCCTGTGGCCACCCCCGGCACCGTTCCAGCGACTACGTCGACCAAACAGAAGCCGGGGTCTAAGAAGCTGCGTTACCCTCCGTTGGTGGTGGAAAGGCTGCCAAACTGGGCCGCCCACTTTAGGGCCATCAGTGCCAAACTGGGCCGGCCTCCTAACGCTCGACCATTCGCGAGTGGGGTCCGCTTCACTCCCGACAGCGAAGAGGAGTATAGGCTGTTCCAGAGGTACCTGACTAGCCTGTAAAAGGACAGCGGCGTATCTTGGTTCGCCTACTCACTGCCGGCGGACAAAAATATGAAGATCGCCATCAGGGGGACTGCCGGCCGATACAGACCCCCGGGAGATAGAGGAGGAGCTCCGGGCGTTAGGATACCAGCCGGAGTATGTGCGCCACATAAAGGGCGCACAAGGACGACCCGGCTGTGTCTTCCACGCCATCTTAAAAAAGACGCCTGACGTCCGCGCCATATTCGACACCACGGTATTTATGTACATGCGTGGTGTCAAAATAGAGGCTTGGCGTGGAAAGCGTGGGCCCGCACAGTGTCTCCGGTGCCAGCTCTTTCGTCACAGCTCGCACCAGTGCCACCGTCCGCTCGCTTGTGTGCGGTGCGGAGGGGAGCACGCGGCACGAGACTGCCCGCGCCCGCGGGAGGAACCGGCCACCTGCGTCAATTGCGGTGGCCCACATCCCGCGTGCAATATCAAGTGCCCTGTGTTCCAGGAAGAAATCCGGAACAAGCGAGCGGGGACCGTAGCCATCACGGCCAAACGCTGGACACAGCTGGCCACCACAGGTGAGTCTCGTTGAGGCAGAAGGCACGACGCTGATGGCGGCGGCCAATGGGCCCACACAGAGGACCCAAGCCGAGGAGGCTTGGGTCCTCTGTGTGGGCCCATTGGCCGCCGCCATCACCTCTGGGCGGAGGAAGCACTAACGTGGGGGAAAACGTAGGAAACCCAAACCCCCAGCGACCCAGGAAGACATCCCCGCGGCCGACCCTGCTATAACCACAGAGCAGGCTGTGTACAACAAAAGTAAAGGTAAGAAACCTACCACTGGCCGGCCGCCGGCATAGCGCAGCGGAGAGATGGGGAACTGAAAAAGTTCGCCACTAAAGTGAGTGGCGCCGCCACCGGCGTAACTGACGCTAGCGCAGGTGTGGAGCGGCGTAAAGTGGCGGAACAAAGTAAGTTCCCCAGAAAGGAGACTGATGGCGCTACCGGCGCCACAACAACAAAGAAAGAGTTCACAGCCTGTGCCATTAAGGTTTTAATGGACCTTATTAAGGCCATTAGGCAGAGTCAGGATGTGGAAACGGTCATCCTCGATGGCCTAGCCACTTTATTAACGCTCTATCATGGCTAGGCCACTGAGGGTGATCCACTGGAATGCCCGCGGCCTACGGGATAAGGTCGCCCCCCTCCGCCACCTCCTGAGGGAACAGGACATCGACGTGGCGCTCATAAGCGAGACGCTTCTGGGGCCCGAGGACCGGGTTAGGTTCCCGGGATACCTCGCTTACAGGAATGATGAAAGGTCGGCTCACAATATCCGCTACCGTGGTCTGGCGGTCCTTGTGAGACGAAGAGTCGTCCATCAACAACTCCCCTTGCCGTCGCTCAAAAGCTTCTACGCGCTGGGTGTGCAGCTCCATGTAGCCGGTCAGGACATCAATATTTATGCCTGCTATAAGCCGCCCGCGGCCCATTTGGACCCGACAGAGCTGCGGGCGCTTATTAGCACGCCACAGGCAACCATCCTCGCCGGTGATTTCAATTGTAAACACCCAGCGTGGAACTCAGCCAATACGAACACCGAGGGGGGACGGCTCTTCACGGAAGCGGAAGCCTTCGGCTATACGGTGTCCGGCCCTGAAATGCTGACTCACTACCCGGACGTTTCAGTGAACACACCGGACGTGCTGGACATCGTAGTCCACCGAGGGCTACACTATCAGATCACGCAGCAAGTGATAGACGACGAGTTACAATCGGACCACCAACCTGTACTCGTCGTCTTATCGGATACCCGACTGAAGCCCATAGCGCCACGTCGTGTAATGGGTTGGACAAAATTCGAGGAAGAGCTGGAGACCACTACGCCTACTCGGCCCATTGTCACCTCCGCAGATGTGGAACAGATGGCCTGTGACGTCACTGCTTGCATACAAAGCGCCTTACAAGCGGCGACCACGCCGCAGCCGCAGGGGAGAGTGCTATTGCCGCCCCTGCCGGTGCGTCTACAAGCGATGATCGCCGAGAAGAGGCGCCTTCGCAAGCAATGGCAACAGTTAAGATGCCCCACTCTAAAAACGCAGCTGAACCGTCTCGCGGAGAAGGTAAAGGCCGAGCTTAAGGCGCATACCGCCGCGGGCTGGGAGGAACGAATCGACGCGACTACAGATAGTTGGCCGTCGGTTGATAAACTCTGCTGTCAGCTCACGAACACCCCAGCCCCGGTGCGACCGCTTCTAGGTAGTGACGGGGCGCTCAAATATGTAGCGGAGGACCGGGAGGAGGTTTTCGCAGAATACCTGGGGCGTCAGTTCCGCCCCAACCCGACCGATGACTTCGAACATGTCGCAGCGGTAGAGAAACACCTGGGAGACTATTTCGGCATACCGATAGCTCCCGATGAGGACCCCATATTTTTCTCGCCTGGCGCAGTCAGACGCGCCATCCTTAAGACGAAGCCCAGGAAGGCCCCCGGTGCCGACGGTATCTCCAACGCAGTGCCTCGCCACTTGCCGCACCGTATGGTAGCGGCGGTAGCGCGCCTGTACACGGAGATACTGCGCACGGGGGTTTTCCCCGTTTCGTGGAAGGAAGGGCGCGTCATTATGCTGCCCAAGGCGGGAAAGAATATACTGAAGCCGGAGAGCTATCGGCCCATCACCCTGCTGCCGACGGTCTCCAAGGTGTTCGAAGCACTCCTGCTGCGGCATCTCCAGCCACACATCACCCCACGCCCAGAACAGTTCGGGTTTAGGGCGGAACATAGCACGACGCTCCAGCTGTCGAGGGTACTGCACCACCTCGCAGCCGCGGCCATAAGAAGGAGTACTCGATGGCAGTATTCCTCGACATGGAAAAGGCCTTCGAGCGCGTGTGGCACGATGGCCTCATACACAAGCTGGCCACGTCAGACGCGCCCCGTCGCGTAGTAATGGTGGTCTCTAGCTTTTTGTCCCACAGATGCTTCATGGTGGTGGTCGACGGCGCGCTGTCTAGCGCGCGCCCAGTGCTGGCAGGTGTGCCGCAGGGCAGCTTCTGTCGCCGACGTGTCACTCACGTTACACCGACGACATCCCCACCATTTCCGACGCGACGCTCGCGCAGTATGTCGACGACGCCGCGTACATCACTACGTCGCTTAATGCGAAGTACGCGGCGGTCAAAGTGCAGCGCGCGCTCGATCAACTACCCGAGTGGCTGTCGAAGTGGCGGCTATCGGTGATCGTGGGTAAAACGCAGGCGATGGTCACAGGATCAGCGCGCCTCCCGCCTCCCTTGAAACTACAAGGAGCCGACATCGATTGGTCGCCCCGGGTCAAATACCTGGGTGTCACCATCGACCATCGGCTCACTATGAGGCCACATGTCCGCAAGGTCGCCGCGCAGGGTAGGGTCGCCCGCAACCTGCTCAAACCTGTGCTCTCGTCCCGCATCCCGGTGCGCGTCAAACTGGGCCTGTACAAACTGTACGTGCGCCCAATTTTGACGTACGCCGCCCCCGCTTGGTTCGCCCTCACGAGCGAGTTGAGCCGGAAACTGCTCCGCGTGCAACAGAGCATTGCGCTGCGGACCATTGTTGACGCTCCTCGCTTCGTGAGGAACGATATAATCCAGCGGGACCTCGGGATTGAGAGCCTGGATGAGTTCGTGCGACGCCTCGCGAAGGGGATGTACGCGCGTGCCGACGCGTCTGCTTGGCCCCATGTCAAGCAGATAGCGCCCTGGCATACGCGCCCCCGTGACGCGAGACCCTTGCCCCGCGACCTGGTAGCGGACGAGTGACCCCATACACCGGACTGGACGCCTCGAGTAAGTCGCACCTAGGTTACACGCTGCTTACTCGATTCAATAGAACTCTACAGATGACATACATGTATTACGTGGCGTGTGCTAAGTTAATATAGGCGCGTCACGTAATTAAACCAGACACCCATTACTAAACAAGCTTTTAACTCACACGTGCGTGCGCGGCGCGGGCTGCGACGCAAGTAGACACTGAACGGTGTTACACACAACACAATGCTGCTCACACACACACGACAGTTCCTTAGTCCGGACCGTAATCGGCTAGATCTGAGAGCGGGGCGGGCGGGGACTATACACCTATTCTGTAGGAACGTCGAGTCGGCTCCACTGTCGCTGGTCGTCCTCGTTGGGCCTCCCCCGGGTAACCGGGGGTCTCACCTGGCGGGGACTGACCGCCGTGGAGTCGTGAAGAAAGCGGCGCTAATGTAATAGCGTCGTGGCGTGCCTACAGATTTACACTTAGCAACCAGTGACCATTTTTAAACCGCCACTAGGCGCCCAAAATGAGGGGTCCGTATTAACGGACCAACGCATACCCTCCGCGGCCAGGGAGCGATGCTCCGGATCCGCGTGCCGCACCCCCTTGCGGGGACGCAGTGACATCCCCGATGAAAGCTTCTATATTAAAAAGTTAAATTTAAAAAACCTCCGACACAACCAAAAACCCCTAAGAAGTAAAAAACCGGCCAAGTGCATGTCGGACCACGCACAATGAAGGGTTCCACAGTTGGGATACTTGGGTTGAATTTTTACCAAAAACAAACTTACCATTGTAGTTGAAAAACATGTTCTCCCATACATCGATATATGTCACGGTCAATTCTCCAACTGCAAATTTAAGTTGTTCGTTACTCGTTAATTTGTAAAGCCTACTTAGCTGTGATAGTTTCCCTTTTAATTTCATTATGTGTACTACTGCTAAGAATTTTTTCACATCTCCATAAACAACCATTTAGCTGGCAGGGCACACTTGACTTAACAAAAAGTAGCAGTTTAAAGCTTAATATTAAGCAAACAGATCCTTGAACCGAAGAATGGTGTTCACGGACCCGCAATATTTTAGAACGGCCTATCCAACGATTCCCCACACCATGAGATAGACGAGAAAAAAAAATATCATCCCCACATTGCGTATATAGGAGGTACACCAAAAATTTGTTTTTTACGTTTTTTTTACCACTTTTGGCGTGATGAATAATAATATCCTTTATTAATAATAATAACAATACCTATGCCAAATTACAGCTTTCTAGTACTAAGCGTCTCTGAGCTTCAGCGGGGACAGACAGCCATACGGACATGGAGAAACTATAAGGGTTCCTTGTTTACTAGGAAACCCTAAAAACATAACATGTATTATTGTATTGGCCCTTTAGGTTTAATATAAGTAAGTTGTAGGTTGATTTTGATCCAAGCGTCGTCGCGGCGAGGGGCGGCTAGTGGAAATAGGACGTTAACAGCAGCTATCCTTTCTACAATAGCATAATTATGTACATTCATTAGGTAGGTATTGCAGCTGGGTGTAAGCCTCGGTGTTTGTCGTTTTCACTAGCCGTCCGTTGCTACTTGCTCTAAAACTTTAAAAAAAAACTGCAAGGTAGCTAAAGCCTTGTACATTAGCAACAAGATCAAATCAGCGGATAATAAAATAAAGACGGTTTGGAAAATTATCAATGACGAAACTAACAGAAGTAAAAGTCATAATAATGATTTCACCCTAGAAACTTTGCGTGGTCTTTTAAGCTCAAACAAAGAAGTAGCGCAAGAATTTGTAAATTTATTTACCAGTATCCCAATTAAAACTACTGAAACCCTAAATTCCTCGTCTTCGCGTTCTATTGATTTATTAAGAGGAAACGTTTCATCCTGCCCGATTGAATTTAAATTCAAGCATATAAACCCCATAACAGTAATAAAAGCTTTCAAGCAAATCAAGATCAAATTAACAGAAGATCTATGGGGAATGTCAATCAAAGTTTGTACCTCCATTATTGAGACTATAGCGCCGTACTTAGCATTATTATTTAATTTGTGTGTTGATCAAGGAGTCTTCCCGGATCTAATGAAATATAGTAAGGTAATACCATTTTCAAATCCGGGGATAGTAGAGACACCAATAATTATAGACCCGTATCCGTGTTGCCGGTTTTCAGCAAGGTGTTTGAAAAGGTAATGCTTAATCAAATGCTCAATCATTTTAACACCAATAAAATCTTACATGATCAACAGTATGGCTTCACCAAGGGACGTTGTACGACTGACGCCGGTGTCACCATATTAAAACACATATTTACGGCGTGGGAAGAGGCCCAAGACGCAATAGGAATATTTTGTGACCTCTCCAAGGCATTTGATTGCGTCGACCACGAAACATTACTCTTGAAACTTAAGCATTACGGACTTGGAGACCTTGCGCTCAGTTTAGTAAAATCTTATTTATATGATAGACAGCAGCAAGTTCAAATAAATGGTGTCAATTCACTCGGCTTAAAAGTAGAAATGGGTGTACCACAAGGCTCGATTTTGGGTCCTTTCCTCTTTTTAGTATATATTAATGATCTACCCCACTTGTTAAAAACCCAACCACAAATGGTGTTATTTGCTGACGATACTTCCTTAATTTTTAAAATTAATAGACGTGCATCAAATTTTGACGACATAAATAATGCCCTATTGCAGGTCCAAAATTGGTTCACTGCTAATAATTTAGTATTAAATGGGAAAAAAACTAAGTGCATAAGATTTTCTTTACCAAATGTCAAAAGCAGTATTTGTGAGATAGTATTGAATCAAGAGAAATTAGAATTCGTCGATAAAACTGTTTTCCTGGGGATAAGGCTCGACTCAAGGCTTCAATGGGGGCCTCATTTAACTTCCCTTGCAGGACGGCTAAGTTCAGCAGCATATGCTGTAAGAAAAATCCGTCAATTTACTGATGTAGATACCGCACGGCTAGTATATTTTAGTTACTTTCATAGTATTATGTCGTACGATATTTTACTATGGGGACGGGCTGCAGACATCGAGTCTATTTTTATTCTGCAGAAAAGAGCCATCAGAGCCATATATGGCCTCCGCAGGTGCGACTCTCTAAGGGAACTGTTTAAAGAAATTAACATCATGACGGTACCTAGTCAATATATCTATGAAAACATCATGTACGTAAGGAAAAATCTACATCTTTTTAGTAAAAGAGGTGAAAGACACAATTATATCACTAGAAATAGGGACCAATTAGTTCAACCAGGTTTCAGGCTGGCTAAAGTAGACTCATCTTTCATGGGGTACTGTTTAAAATGTTACAATAAAATACCTCCCCACATACTTCAACTGAATGAAACAAAATTTAAATCTAGTATAAAACGCACACTATGCAGCCAAGCATATTATAAATTGCTGTTCTGGAGTCTGGGGCCAGGCTTGGATTATCTGGTTCTGGATTTCTCTATAGAGGTCTCATCTCACTCAAGTTCTCACTCAGTTCTGTTCAACCGAATCTAAATTTGAAGAAAAACTGAAGATTCTTTGAGGCATCTTTATATATCCGACTTCAAAAGACGTTCTCAATTCGTCTGTTTTTAGGGTTCCGTAGCCAATGGCACATAGGAACGGAACTCTTCCCATTTCGTCCTGTCCGTCTGTCCGTCCGTACGTCACACAGCCAATTTACTCGCAGGATTATTTTTTTTGAAAGGAGGTTTCTCCCGAGATGGTCCCATTTAATATGATGAAGGTCTGACAACTGACCTCGCCAATAACGTACAGGTACCTAGTGTACACGTACACGTAATGTGGGTGATTTAGTTATTGTACAGAGATCAAGGAAAATTACTGGGTAGGTATAGGGTACCCACTAGCTAGGCTATTCGTGGTCAACTGATTATAGACTTCGAAAAAAAATATGTAAGTACCTATTTATCCAATGGAACTCCGCATCGACGAGCAGTACTCGTACCTACACATTATTGTGAGTTCGTAATCGGAAAGTTATTTTGCACTTTGTAGTGTTTTATTTATGGAAGTTGGTTATATTACAGACGGCCATTCTTAGTCTGAAGCATGCTATTAAGTATTACACGTATAGACAGACACCAGTGTACGCGGCTTTCCTGGACCTATCTAAGGCCTTTAACCTAGTATCTTACGATTTACTCTGGCAGAAGCTAGGAGACACAACAGTGCCGCCAGAGCTCGCATCTCTCCTTAAATACTGGTACCTACACCAAGAGACTCCGGTGAGATGGGTAGGGGAGCTTTCGGAGCCATGCAGGCCGGAGTGTGGGGTGAGACAGGGGGGACTGTCCTCACCCTTGCTCTTCGGTCTCTATGTGAATGCCTTGGTCGAGCGACTCAACAGCATGCGTGTCGGCTGCTATGTGGATGGTGTTTGCTTTAATAATCTGAGCTACGCGGACAACATGGTGCTGCTGGCTCCCTCGATCAATGCTCTCCGAAAGTTACTGGTTGTGTGTGAGTCGTATGCGGAGTCTCATGGGTTGATATACAACCCAAAAAGACAGAGTATATCGTCTTCAGGTCTGGTGCCAGATGTCCATCTACGGTCCCTCCTCTGTTGCTTGAAGGTCACCCAATAAACAGGGTGTATACATTTAAATATTTGGGCCATCTGGTAACAGATTCCCTGAAAGACGATTCAGATTTGGAGAGGGAGCGTAGAGCGTCGTCAGTCCGGGTGAACATGCTGGTCCGCAGGTTCTCTCGATGTACAGTTGCAGTTAAAATAGCCCTTTTTAAGGCGGATTGCACAACACTACTCGGGGGCCCTGTGGTTCAGATGTACCCAAAGGGCTTGCAATGCTCTGCATATCCAATATAACAACGTGTTCAGGGTGCTGTTGCGACTGCCACGTTTCTGTAGTGCGTCGGCGATGTTTGCCGAGGCGCGCACTGACAGCTTTTACGCAGTATGGCGCAACAATCTGCCTCGTTACTTCGCAGGTTGCGTGACAGTCTCAACATCATTCTGCACTCGATAGCCGCCCGGGCAGATAGTCCGCTTGTGTGGGCGTTAGCAGAGCGGACAAGATCTGTTTTAGTTATTAAGTACTAACATAGGCTAAGTAAGATTGTTACTAACACAATGGACCACATTTGTTGTCTTAACAAATAAATGATTATTATTATTTTTATGTCCTTACATATCTCGGGACCATGGGGTCCCGGACCTTTGGAAGGCGTACGAGGGGCCGAAGCCAACTCGCAGAGGCCCCTTGGACAATTGTAATGGAATGAGGCATCAACCGACGATTATCCCTGTTTGCTCTATGAAGGTGCACCAAAGGACAACCCCCGGTTGATGCAAGACTATTGCAGAACATGGGAACAAAAAATATTACACTATGGGTTTGGGAGGCTATAGTGGATCGGTTTCCTGAGCCTATAGAAAGCCTATCGCCCCTACCTGACCAATGCTTTATATAAAATACACCGACAAAATGGCAGGGGGTAACTTGCACACTCAATAATGGGCCCCCGAAAACGGCCGCTAGCACATAGTGACGTAGTGACAAGGGGGCAACACTTCCTGAGGTGCTTGAGGAGTGGAGAGGTATTCCACGGCTATCAGGACAATCCCGGAAGTACGGTCAAGATCCCTACCAGCATCTTACTGGAATACTTCCTTCCTCCGAGCACGTTTGCTCTTGCGAATCAACACTCAAGCCGGCCAATAAAGGCAAGAATGAGGTGGGAGCTCTGTTTCTCGTCAGTGTTCACTCCAGCCGGCCAATAAAGGCAAGCCAGAGATGAGGAACAAGACTTCTCCCAGGAGATAGGGTCCGTGGGGTCGCTACTGCCCAACAGCTTGCCACATGCTGCCCTGCGGGTTTCTGTATCTCTCTTAGTTTGGCTCCTTGTCCAAGACGTGTTCCGGCAAAGTGAATTCTACCGGGACAGACCTGGAGTTTGGAGCGCGCAAGCCCCACCACGACGACAACGTAGAGATACGGCGGTGGGGTTATTATTATTATTATTATATTGTTCATTTATTTATTTATTAATAACCAACTTATATTTACATTTTGCACCACACATAAAAGTTAGCGGTCAAAACTAATAATTATACATACAATCACAAAATTATGTTTACAAATAGACAAAATGCAATGAAATTTGATGAAATTAAACAAAATTAGAGAAACAAAGATAAAATTAGATAAAATTAGACAAAATTAGATAGAATTGGAATAAAATGATTTATAACAAGATACAATTTCATTTATTTACACCAAGAACATTGTAGTGGGAGTGGCAATGGACTCCAAGTATCGAATAGCAGTGTTCAGGTATCTCAGTACAATACTCGTGAAGAGATCTGGGGGTTCGTCGTATAGCAGAATGTTATCAATATGGTTGAGGGCTAGGTCCAATGGTCTGGTCTTTCTTAAAAGAAGGAACCAGTGACAACTTTCAAGAAGAAACTAACTGTACTTCTATTAAATAAGTGTTACTACTCCGTATCGGATTTTCTAGCTGATAAAGTTTTGTTGTGTTTATGGTTGATGATGAACTACATTAATGTTTGCATGCCAAAATGGTAGAATGTACAAGGATTCCATATTAGGTATTTTAACCACCTTATTGTAAATACCTAGGTACATTCTGAGCAAATAAATTAATATTCTACACTGGCCTGCAAAACTAAGTATCACACTTTTAAAATTGCAATTACTTTTTACCCGACTGCCTCAGGAGGGTAATGTTTTTCGAGAGTATGTATGTATGTATGTATGTATGTATGTATGTATGTATGTATGTATGTATGTATGTATGTATGTATGTATGTATTTATGTATGTATGTATGTATGTATGTATGTCTATTTCTTTGGCACGCTCTGTAGCCTAAACGGCTTGATGGATTTTAACGTATGAGGTGTCCTTAGATTCGTCTTAATTGTGGGAGGATACTGTTGGAGCAGCTGAACATTGTAAGACTATCTTTGCATTGTATAAATTCAACCTACGTTGTATTGTATAATTGCATTGCACAGGTGTGAGTACTATGTATAATAGAGCTACCATTTGCCGGTTATGTAATTGACTTGAATGGGTCCTGGCGGCTAAGAGTATGTCATGCTCTCTCAGATGTCTCGCTAATGGTGGCGCGTGTGTTGGATCATTTAGCTCCCTTCAAAATGGTTGAGCTGAATGGTGCTAATCCATGCGTCATGCTCGTGAACGGGCGCCGTTAGTTGGGACTGGTCACCTCTTAGCGTCCTCGGCTTATTTGTAATTATTTTATTTAGAAATTGTTTTTGTTTCTCTCTTTACTATGGGCGCGTTTTTTTATTTTACATCGTCCTCACATTTAGTTATAATTTCAACATTATTTTTGTACTAATCTTTATGTATCAATTTAATTTAAAAGAGTGTCCATGGAGTTTCTCGCCCGTTCTTCTCCATAGGTACCTACTACGCTTTGGAATGGGCAACTAGCTTCATATTTCTAACTGACCGACTCCTTGACAATTCAAAAGTGCCTGTAAATGGTTTATTTGAAATAAATGCTTTGAGTTTGAGTTTGGAGTGACATAGGCTATATAATATTATAAATTGCATCTGCAAATACAAAAAAAGGAGGGGAAGTTTTTTTGTTTCTATTAATTGCAACAATATTGGTATCAAATAAAAGCTAGTAATGAGTAATTTTCAAATATATATTAATAAAACTAAAAAGCTTGAAATAAAATAAATTATTTAAAAATTATTTAAAAAACAAAAAACCCGACTGCAAAAACACAACTGGACAATCAAAAGTTACTCCATATTTCAGGTTATTCGACTGTGCCCGCCTGCAAGACCAAAATTATATGTATAGATTATAATGCTTGTTTTTCCCTTTTCAGTTGTGTTTTTGCAGTCGGGTTTTTTGTTTTTTAAATAATTTTTAAATAATTTATTTTATTTCAAGCTTTTTAGTTAGACAACAGCACATAAACTTATTTATCATGCCTCTTTCACCTGAAGAATGTGCTAGGATCATGATTCATGACTTTTCTGGAACTAGGCATCAGTATGCGTCGTACTGCAAGAATGGTGGGTGTGACGTTACGAACGGTCCAGAAGGTGAAGCGAAGGAAAGAGACTGGAAACCATTTGAGGAGACCTGGTAATGGCAGACCTAGGTGTACTAGTGCCTGAGAACACTGTTATATTGTTTCCACTGTGTTGAGAAATCGCCACCTAAATGCAGTTCAAGTCCAGCAATAGCTTCTTCAGACCCGAAGGGACTACATTAGTGACAGTACAGTGAGAAGAACGACTGGCTGAAGCAAACCTGAAACCCCGAAGACCAGCGAGTGGCCCCAAACTCGAGAGAGAGCATCGAGTAGCGAGACTGCGATACGCCCGTGAAAACATACAGTGAGAACTTCACAGTTTTATGGCAAATAATGATTGCATACACGTCACAAGGTTTAGTGTGCAATATTATTCTTACAGTCCTTGCACAGTTATTTGACCTCCGACAGCAGCATCTAAAGAGCAACCATATTGTGACGGGAATAAAGATCACGCGCAGTGTGTGAACTGTGAAAGGACTGTAGTAAGTATCAATTTGTAACTATAGACTTAAATATTCATTTTCGTTGCATTCGTAGTTTTTGTTTAAAAGGTATAGTAGATTTTTATACAAGGGTCGAAAGGAATTGGAGATTTTCACCCGTGTTAAACAGTCTACTTTTCATTTCGATTATAAAGAAAAGTAAAAAAATTTAGTTTACTCATCATTTCAGAATCACTTGAATTAATTTTTAATCAAATACTAGATATAAAACCGAGATTTTGAATTTCGGTAGAATTGGTACTGCTTACAGAGTTAGTATCCCGTCAAATTATATACCTAGTCTTTTTATTTTTTTTTAATTCGCACTGGCAGTTTATACGTTAAGTTAATTAAGTTTTACTCTGAATGGCTTGAGTATAAGGCGAGTAAATAATTTTAAGTACCTGGGGCACATACTTACCGACGACCTTAAAGACAATGTGGACATAGAGAGGGAGCGCATTGCACTGGCGGTCAGAGGGAATATGTTGGCGCGCAGGTTCTACCGTTGTACTAATCAGGTTAAAATAACCCTTTTCAAAGCTTATTGCCAGGGTATTTACACGGAAAGTCTGTGGGTCAGCGTTACCAAAAGATCGCTGGAGGTCCTGCGCATCCAATATAGTAATGTGTAAAGAATGCTGTTGGGGTTGCCCCGTTTTATGTAGCACATCTGAAATGTTTGCGGTGAATCCAGATTAGATAACCAGAATAAATAACGATGACGAACTGCCGGTAGGAAACAAGCAATATAAAAAACTGTATTTCATTTTACTATTAGCAATATTCATTCGCCATATTCTACATACATGACAAGGAAGGAAACATTGCAATTTATATTCATATTAAACTCTAATATGTGACTACATTTGTTTTCTGGGCAAAAATAAAGCAGTCATGGATGTGAATTTTAAAACCTGTGACAGCTTGTCTCCCGACGAGGAGCCCAAACTGAATTGTGATACACTGAAGAACGATGTTCAAAACATCTTGTTGAAAGACGCAGTGAGTTGTATTTGTGTGCATACCAAGTTTATATGTCTAGGAACACAATTGGGGGTGATACATCTTTTGGACCATGAAGGGAACACAGTGCCGATATCGCAAGATGGGAAGACCAAGGAGCTACAGGCTCATGCAATAGCTGTGAAGAGAATCTCGGTGGATTTGAATGGGGACTACATCGCCAGCTGCTCGGCCGACGGCAAGGTGCTTGTGTATGGGCTGTACACGAACGACAACACTCGCCTCTCCCTGGGCAGGGTGATCAAGTCTATCGCCTTGGATCCTTGTTACTGCAAGCCGGGCTCGGGGAGGAGATTTTTAACAGGTAGGAAACGTGATATTTATTTTCGTGAAATCATATTTTTGAGCAATTAGAACTTAGTTGGAGATTATTTTACTGATGATTAATTATATAAGTATATACATGTTGTACCATCGCGAATCGTGTTTTGTTCAACATAGGTAGGTATAGTCAACATCATATCAGTGATCACGTTTTGACAGTGACAGCATACAAAAATTTGCACGCATTCAGAATAGTTTCTAGATTAATGTGATATAGCCCCCCCCCCTCTTCCTGAAGATTCCAAACTACTGTTAAAAAACAATTATAGCATTCTACGTTCTGATTCTGTGCATGAGCTTTACTGCTTTACTTTATCAACTTATCCCTTCTGGCCTTAACCTTTGAGTTCCCGAGTTTGCTGCGCTCGTTTCAGCCTCTCGCATTCATACAGAAATAGGAGAGCGCGATGAATGCGAGAGGCTGAAAAAAATGTTATTGCATTCTACGTTCCCATTATGCGTGAGATTTCCTGTATACCTCGACAAAGTCACTCCCATTTCTGTTTGAATGTTCAAAGGAAAATCTTAATATATCCGAGAAAACGTCCAAAATTTTTCGATCCTCCATTCCTAATCTTTTCTGCATAATTCCACAAAATAACTCCGATTTATTCAAACTAGGCTGAGAATCAGCATTTTTCGAACTCCATAATGACATTCCTCCAAAACGCCCGTGCTGTTCCACTATATTATCATGATCCTGTCGGCGCGAAATAGTAGTTAGTAGTACCAACCTCCTGAATATATTCTTGCACGACCCGAGCCGTGTGTGGCCAGGCATTATCATGCATCAGCATCGATCCATCACCCATATTTACTAAATACGGCCCTGCACACTCATTGAGAATCTCCTGGGCATATCTTTCCCCAGTCAGAGTGCCATTTTCTATGGCCACTAACTCTGTGCGACTTCCTGAAGATATGCCAGCTCATACATGTACACTGCCTCCACCATACTGGACTCTTTCTGAGAAGTAGGCTTGAAGGTATCGCTCATCAGGTCGCCTGTAGACACTTCGCCTTCCATCAGAAGTGTAAAGTAAGAATCGAGACTCATCTGTAAACAAAATTCTTCACCTTTCTTCATGATCCCACTGTATATGTTCACGGACGTATCGCAGTCTCGCTACTCGATGCTCTCTCTCGAGTTTGGGGCCACTCGCTGGTCTGTGGGGTTTCAGGTTTGCTTCAGCCAGTCTTCTTCTCACTGTACTGTCACTCTCTTCGTACCTATTCTTCACCTTCTGGACCGTTCGTAACGTCACACCCACCATTCTTGCAGTACGACGCATACTGATGCCTAGTTCCAGAAAATTCATGATTCTAGCACATTCTTCAGGTGAAAGAGGCATGATAAATAAGTTTATGTGATGTTGTCTAACTTAGCTTAATTTTTTCTTGGTCGAATTAGTCTTGTTACAAAAGTAACAAGACTAATTCGACCAAGAAAAAATTTGAAAACAAAAATGGAAACATAAAATGAATGGTAAAATTGTAATTCGAAAAGGGTTATTTTTATTTTAAAGTTTTTTTCAGACATTTCTTAAAAGAAGGTTACCGACTATGAAGTTTTTCTGTACAAAATTAAACTATTTATCGAATCGTTTTTGTTTCGAATGTATCTTGTGTCTTAAAAAGTTATTGTAATTTTAAAAGTGATACTTAGTTTTGCAGGCCAGTGTATTTTATGGAGAAAACATTTTTGTTTTAAAATAATTCTATAATAATTGCAAGTTAAGAATAGTAGATTGTTATACTCGTACATGGGTCGAAAGGAATTGGTGACTTTCACCCGTGTTAAACACTCTACTTTTCATTTCGAATTTAAGGAAAGTAAAAAAATGTAGTTTGGTCAACATTTCAGAATCGCTTGAATTCATTTTTAATTATTATTTTATAAAACCGAGATTTTGAATTTCGGTGCGCTTACAGAGTTAGGATCCCGCTAAATTATAGTATTTTTCAAATTTTAAATATGGAACACACCCCGTCACCGCCGCGGGCCGTCTTGCTTAATAGGTATTTTTAGGGTTACGTAGTAAACAAGGAGCCATTATAGTTTTGCTATATCCTTCTGTCTGTCTGTCTGTCTGTCCCCGCTGTAGCTCAGAGAAGCTTAGTAGTAAAAGCCGAATTTGACATAGGTACGCCGACAAAATGCTAAAATAAAATCTTGAAAGTATTATTTTTTTGGGGTAACCGCCCTCCCCCCTTGCACGTAATGTGAGGAAAAATGAGCTGAAAAATAAACTTACAAAGTGGTTGCAAGAGTTATCATATGATGAAACTGAAAATTTACTCAAAGTGATGACTTGAAATATTAATCTATGTTTAATTTGTTGTTTTTTGTATATAAATAAACTATTATTATTTTATTATATATATAATATGGGGATGATATTTTCTTTTCTCGTCTATCCCATGGTGTGGGGTATCGTTCCATAGGCCATTCAAAAATATTGTGAGTCTGTGAGCACCATTTTTCGATTCAAGTATCCGTTTGCGTAATATTAAGTTTTAAAGTGCTAATTTTTGTTAGTGTCAAGTGTTCCTCTGCCAGCTAAATGGTTGTTTATTGAGATGTGAAAAAAATCATGGCAGGTAGTAGGTACATATAATGAAGATTATATGTCGATTGATTATATCATTGTTTAAATCATTTAATTTAAAATGTATATTTAATGAAGCAACTAAAATAACAGGTACCTCAACTTCATGCATAGACAAAATGTGTTTACAAACTGTAAAATAAAAGACTCTTCCTTAATTAGTGGCGTCAGGTCTGACCATACTGGTCAACTTGTATCATTTGGCCTAGATAAAAAGTTAGATAAAACTATTCAATTAAGACCTCTCACTAAAAATAAATTCAAAATGTTTAATAATAATGTTCTTAGAAATCTTTCAACAGCTAGTTTTGATTCACAAGACCCCAACATAAACTACGGTACATTATTTTCTACAGTATGCCAAGAATTCAATAAAGCGTATCCTGTAAAAAAAGTTACAATCAATACTAAACTAAAATTTAATGAATGGCCACTGCTGGCATTAGAAAAAGCAGAGATATTTTATATAATTTCTATTATGACAAGTCATTGACTTCTGATCAAGCCCTTCATAATTATATCAGAAACTGTTATAAAATATTCAAAATAGTCTGCATCCAAGCTAAATCTAAACGAATAAGTAACAAAGTTACTACTTCTAATAATAAAATAAAAGTTGTGTGGCAGGTAATTAACAAAGTAACTGGAAACACAAAACCGCGAGATCAGAATGAATTGTCTTTAAAAATTAATAATGAAACCATTTCAGATAAGTTAAAAGTTGCTGAGACACTAGAAAATTTCTTTACCAATATCCCAATAGAGGTTACGAAATCTCTCCCCTCATCACCTATATTGACGACATGGTTGGCGTAATGGCTGAGCGATCGACTGCTGCGCAGCGTGTCGCGGAACAAATATTTGTATGTTCTGCAAGTAATTGTTCCGGGTCTGGGTGTTGGTGTTTGTGAGTTTTCTATGTCTGTAAACGCACCCACGATACAGGAAGAAATTCCTAGTGTGGCGCAACGTTTTAAAAAAAAAACAAGACAAAATATTAGCTGAATCTCTTCTCATAAAACACTTCTCTAAGGACATTCCAAGTTTTGAATTCAAGCCCATTTCTATTGTCACAATTAAAAAGGCATCCAAAAGTATTAACATAGAGAACACTGAATACTTATGGGGGATTTCCGTTAAGACACTGACAACACCTAAACCGCGGTCACAGTCAGATTGCATAGAAAAGGAAGAGAAGCGCGGTACAACTCTTGTAATTTATTGCAAAATATGAAGCAATTATCTAATTTCTCAAAATGGAGTTGAGAAATCGAAAATAAAAAACAACCAAGTTCTGCATTCAAATAAGACGTTCTTGTTATTAATTAAATACGTAACGTATGTTGATATTTAATAGAGATATTTTGGATTAGAACTCAAGGTAAAAGGTTAGTTTAACGTTAGTTTGTATCGAGATTTTTTTTTCAAAACGTGTTTTGGTAACAACCAAGTTCTGGTAAATATGTTTAAAATTAACATATATTTTTTCCGCTACCACAAACTATACAGATTCGGCAAATTTTTTTCTTAAGAGAAGACTATTTTGGTCAATTGGGTCTTGTCAGCGCCTTAAGTTTCTTGAAGATATCATTGACACAATAGCCCCCTGTCCTAACAGCCATATTTAATCAATGTTTAGACAGCGCTGACGTTTCCTGATTTAATAAAACATAGTAAAGTAGTACTAATTTTCAAATCTGGTAGTAAGAGTTATTCCTTCTAATTATTGACCTATATCTGTGTTACCAGCATTGAGTAAAATATATAAAAATTATTCAAGACCAGATGTTGTCACATTTCAATTCAAATGAGATTTTATATAGTCGCCAGTTTGGTTTCACGAAAGGTAGGTCGGACTGACGTAGAAGTAAAACTCATCAGTCACATTTTGGAATCCTGGGAGAAATCCCAGGATGCCATTGGCATTTTTTGTGACCTTTCAAAAGCGTTTGACAGCGTTAACCACAATACACTGACCTGTAAATTACACCACTACGGAATTCGTGGACAAGCTGCTGATCTTGTTCTGTCATATCTATCAAACAGACAGCAAAAAGTAAGCGTTAACGGGGTGACGTCCTCAGGGTCTCTAGTAAAGATGGGCGTGCCTCAAGGTTCAATTCATGGCCCATTTCTATTTCTATTTTATATTAATGACCTTCCTTACATGACTTATCTGATATAATTCTATTCGCTGATGACACTTCTCTTATTTTTGAAATAGATAGAAAATATACGGATGTCTTACACGTCAACGATAGCTTGGCTGTTCTTTTGAAATGGTTCGCAACTAATAATCTCTTACTTAATGCAAACAAAACAAAATGTCTTACATTCTCATTACCAAATGTACCCCAAGTGGGTCTAAATTTAAAACTTGATGGCAAGAAACTAGATGTTGTTACGGAAACTGTATTTCTAGGAATTACTCTAGATTCGAAACTGCAATGGGGTGCCCACATTAGAGCTCTTTCAGGTAGATTAAGTTCAGCTGCATATGCAGTAAGAAAAATTAGACAGTTGACTGATAAAGCCGCAGCTAGGTTAGTATACTTTGCTTATTTCCACGTATGGCGTTCTGCTGTGGGGACAGGCAGCTGATGTTGATTCAATTTTCATTTTACAAAAGAGGGCAATCCGCGCGATCTATAGAATGCGTCGTCCCTTAGAAACAAATTCAAGGAAACTAATGTACTAACTCTACCTTATCTTTATAACTTAGAAAATATTTTGTATGTTAGCAGAAACTTAGGTCTTTTCAAAATAACAAGTGATTTCCATAATAAATACACGTAGTAAACATGAAATTGTGATACCCAAATTTAGATTAACAAAAACAAGCAAATCATTTGTTATCGACAGTATCCGCTTATATAACAAGTTGCCAAAATCGGTTACAGAACTTAGCGATGGAAAGTTCAAAACCCACATCAGATGTGTGCCTTATAAAAACGCATATTATAAGATTAAAGACTACGTTGAAGACAAGGAAGTTTGGCAATAATTCCTTTTACACATGTGGCTTCCCTGGTACCTCATAAATAGCATAACTATGTAAATGTCTATAAACTGCTCCCAAATTACGATGTTTATTTTCTTTTTTTTATACATTCTTCCTTGACTTAATATTTTCATTATTTGACATTATATACCTACAATTTGGATATGAAACTATTTATTAGTGGCTTTTGTGGACAGGATACTAATTAAGACTTGTTACAGTTGTAATGGCAAACATGTCATTTGGTTTACATAAGTTTTTATTTTATTAATATTTTACATCGATTATTTTATATTTTGTGAATGTGAGAACGTTGTAGACTTGATAGACTAGATTTGTAGACTATTTATTTCTGTTAAGTACCTGGTACTTCTTGACAGGCCTACACTGTCCTCCCATACCTATTAATACTGTAATTTGAAAACATTGTAAAAGCCAATTATTTTTAAAAGAGTAACCGTAGAGTTTCTTGCCGGCTCTTCTCCATAGGAAACGACCAATTGGAACCGTGCACCTGGCTTCTGACGTCTCATAAGTGCCAATGTAGGTTTATGTGAAATAAAATATATTGATTTTGTTCAACTTAAATTTGCAGTTGGCGAATGACCATGACGTAAACGTGACGTTTTTCAAAGTACTACAATGTTAAGTTTGTTTTTGGGATAAATTCATCCCAAGTAATCCCAAATACGGAACCCTTCAAGGTGCGTGGTCCGACACGCACTTGGCCGGTTTTTTTTTATTCACATTGGCTGTTTAAACACTTACAAGACGGAAGTTGGTTTTCGTTAACTTGTAAAGCCCACTTAGCTGTGATAGTTTTCCTTTAAATTTCATTTATATGTACTACTGCCATGATATTTTTCATTCACAGCCATTTAGCTGGCAGTGTGTACCCCCACTGCCAGCTAAATGGGTCGACTCAAGTTGGTCGACTATTACTCGTTAATTTGTAAAGCATACTTAGCTGTGACAGTTTTCCTTTTAATTTCATTATGTGTACTACTGCCAAGATTTTTTCACATCTCCATAAACAACCAATTAGCTGGTGGGGGGAGGGGGGGGGCACACTTGACTCTAACAAAAATTAGCACTTAAATTCTTAATATTACGCAAGCGGATCGTTGAATCAAAAAGTGGTGGTGACAGACTCGCAATATTTTTAACGGCCTATCCAACGATACCCCACACCATGGGGTAGTCGATAAAAATATCATCCCCACATTACGTGCAAGGGAGGTACCCTAAAATATTTTTTTTTTTTTAATATACTTAAACTTATTTTTATTGGTAATATCTACATCATTTAAAAACTAACAAACTTAAAATAATAATAAAAAATTGAATGATAGGGCAAAATGTCGAAGGGCGTCAAAAAATTCGTCCGCATCGCTGTCAACAGGAAAAGTACCCAAAAGGCTGGCAGCATTACCACTTTGTATGGCAATGCTGATTCTTTGGCCAAAAAATAGACCAGTCCTCTGGTCACGTGAGGAGTCGACCAACCGCTTGGCGATGTCTCTAAAAAGTAAGTGGGCACTCGGACCCCATTGCCCTAGTGTTTCAACCCCAAACGGCTCGAACATATAAGTCCCAAAAAGATTTGAGTACTTGCGCCGTTTGAGGTTTTCCGTACCTGCAGCAGCCGCCCCAGCACAGCCCGCCGTGCTAGGAAGATGAGATGGCGCAAGGGTGTCGACACACGTGGCATCCCACACCAAAGGCCTACCTACCTTCCAAGGCATTATGGTCATTCCGTCTGGTCTCTTCCCATCGTCGCGGTCGTGGGTTCGAACCCAAGCAGGCACTTTACATTGGGTAAATAATTTCATCACCACTGCTCTTAAAACGGTGAAGGAAAACATCGTGAATCGTGATGAGGTCCTAGAATCAAAAGATCGAAGACATGTGACATCTACCAACCCACACTGGGACTGCGTGGTAGGCTACAGCCCACTCCCTCTCGAAGCGAAGAGAAATTTACACATATGAACTTGTGTGACCCAAACACGAACGTGTAACGTAAAAAATAAATGAATTTTTAATATGCGGTTCTAAAAAAGTTTTGCTAACTGTCAACTACAGTACATTTTTAATAAATTTCAAACAATTCGTTTTAAAATTATTTAAGAAAATAGATTAAAATTTACCATTCCCCCCCCACCTTATCTCCGACACTGCTGAGCCTGAAATTTCGATAAAAATACATAGAATAGTACTATAGTTACAGGATATTACAGGAAAATCCTGTAAGAAGTCTATGGTCTTGAAGTAAAATAGTAAATCACTCAATATTATGCGTACAAATTTACATTTGCTGTTGGATTGTATGGGAACATTTTTTCCAACTGCATGTTATTTTTTTTTTTCTATTACAGCCGACACCAAGATAACATTATACGAAAAGACATTCCTGAACCGCTTTCGTAGCACAGTTCTGTGCGAATGCGAAGGCTACGTGCAGGCCATGTCGTGGCACGAAAGCTTCGTGGCGTGGGCCAGCGAGGTGGGCGTGCGCGTGTACGACCTGGTGGCGCGCTGCTCACTCGGTCTCATCCAGTGGGAGAAGGTCCCCAACCGCTCCATAGAAGACTACCGCTGCAACCTCCTCTGGTGCACCACAAAAACGCTCATGATCGGGTGGGTCGACACCATCAGGATCTGCGTCATACGAAAACGAAGTCAAATCGAACTTCAAACGCGAGATGTCACCGAGTATTTAGTCGATCCCGTGTACACTTTCCAGACTGACTACTTCATCAGTGGCATGGGTCCCCTGGACGACCAGTTAGTAGTCCTGGGAGTACATAAGGAGTGCGATCCTGAAACTGGTAAGGAGCAAAGACCCGTGCTCACCGTTGCGGACTATAAAGACTGTGAATTCTGTGAAATATCAACAGATAGTCTCAACTTTCGTGGTTATGAGGAATATTCATGTAACGATTATTATTTAGATATGCTCATAGAGGAAAACAGATTTTTCATAGTGTCTCCCAAGGACATTGTAGTGGCTAGTCCTTACGATATCGATGATAGAGTTAAATGGCTCACAGAACAAGGTCGATTTGAAAAAGCAATTACGTTTCTCGAAGAAATTGGCGGGAAGACGTCGAAACACTCGGCGGTGACCGTTGGCGTGCAGTACCTGGACCACTTGATGGCTGAGCACTTGCACGAGGAGGCGGCCATACTATGTGCCAGAATTTGTAAGAATGATAAAGTGCTGTGGGAGACACAGATATTGAAATTTGCTGAAGTGAACCAGTTGCGAGCGATCAGTCTGTATTTGCCTAAAACTCCTGAACAAGCTTTGAGTTCTCACATATACGAATTGATATTTTATGAGTATCTGAAGTTGGACTCTCAGGGATTCCTGAAATTAGTTCGAGAATGGAACCCCGCGTTATACAAGACTGGTGTCATCGTCAAGGAAGTCTTGGAACATCTGTTAAACACGGAGGTTAATAAAAATATTTATTTAGAAGCTTTGGCTCTGTTGTATTGCTACCAAAAGAAATACGACAAAGCTTTGACGACGTACTTGACTCTCCAGCACAAAGATGTGTTCACTCTGATCACTAAACACAACATGCACAACGTGATACACGACAAGATACTGGACCTGATGACGCTCGACTGTGACAAGGCGATATCAATACTCCTAGACAAGCCAAGGGTACCCGTAGAGGTGGTAGAAAAGCAACTTGCAAGCAATGACATGCTGCTGTTTAAATATTTAGATGCTTACATTGAAATTGAACCAAACGGTTGGTATCACGGAAAATTAGTTCGACTTTATGCTAAGTATGCAAGGGACAAACTTCTTCCGTTTTTAGAAGGCAGTGATAATTACCCAATTCAAGAAGCTTTGGATGTGTCCCAGAACAATGAATTTTACCCTGAGATGGTATTCCTATTGGGACGTATTGGCAACACAAGAGAAGCTCTGCAAATCATTATAGAGCAGCTGAAGGATGTAAATCAAGCTCTCAATTTCTGTCAAGAATACAATGACAAGGAATTGTGGATGGACCTCATCAAGCGGACAGTTGATAAGCCTGAGTATGTGACGTTACTGCTCAAGAGAATAGGAAACTACGTGGATCCGCGAATATTAATACAAAGTATACAATCTGGATGTGAGATAAAGGATTTAGAGGACTCATTGGCAAAGATGATGTGTGATTATCACCTTCAGCTGTCAGTGCAGGAAGCATGTAAAGTGATCACTTTACGGAACTACTTCGACATATATCAGAAGCTTGTCATCAATCAGCAGAGAGGTATATCTGTTACGGATGACTTCATGTGTTGTGTGTGCCACTGTCCAATCATAGTTAGGGACGTTTCCAACGCCTCAGATTTGGTCGTTTACAACTGCAGGCACTCTTTCCACAAGAAGTGCCTTCCCAAAGGAGTCCAATGCAAAACTTGTACGGTGTGCAGTGCCGTCAAAATGTGACCCGAATCACTGAAGCTCAAATCTCATAATTTTGGTGCTTTTATATGAAGTAACTTGTATTCTTGTTCATTTATAATTCCCCACCAATAAAATAAAACTAAAATAAATGTGATGTTATTATTTCAGTTATTACCTATTGTAACCTAACAGCAGTGATAGTCTAGTGGTGTGACCGTCGGACTGCCAAGTCGTAGGTCTCGAGTTCGAATCCAAGGCACGCCCTCTGACTTTATGGATTCATGTACGTATTGTATAATGCATTATCACTTCCTAAAAAACGGTGAGGGAAAACATCGTGAGGAAACCGGCATGCCTGAGAGATATTTCTTGACGGCATCTGGAGCGAAGTCAGAGGCCCATCATATTTGCGACGATACTAATATTTTTGTTCATATGATGGGCGGCATAAAAACCCTGATACCAGGTTTGTTACTAACCATCCGAAAAAGAAATAGGTTATTACCTATAACATAAATAAGCGCTTTCAGATTGGAAGATAAAATATTTATTTATTTTTCTTATTTACTTTTTAAAATATTATGTTGGGCACTCACGGCGACCGGCAGCGTGGGTGCTCACAACGCGCAGGCCTCCATACATGTGGAACCAGTCCCGCCCCACGCTCACAGCGACCCGCAGTGCGGTATGGTGCGGGTGCTCAAAACGCGCAGGCCTGCATGTGGGCTCAGTCCGGCCCCACGCTCACAGCGACCGGCAGCGCGGGTGCTCACAACGCGCAGGCCTCCATGTGGGCCCAGTCCCGTCCCACGCTCATGGTGACCGGCAGCGACACCGCCATGCCGCACAGCTGCCCGCACCCTTCCATTACTTGTTTAATTATTGCTGTAATATTAAATTATGTAACTTTTCCCTAATCAGAATAATAATATCGAATATTATTCCGATAAACTTATTATCATATCGGAATAATATTTAATATTCTGATTAGATTACACTTGTTTAGGGTAAAATCACATGAAAACTGATGGTGCGGTTATTTTAGTATACAGGGTGTTTGGCGCATGGACCAACACATTTTTTGGAGGGTAGGCAGGGTCATTTGCGAGGTTTCACCCAAAGACCCCATGTCCTAAGTCTCACGGTTATTAAGATATGATTTTTTTTAGATTTTTTCCCAAAATTACCCGAAATCTCGCTTTTAAATCGTCATTACTTTATTGTTTATGGTTGTAATTGCACGAAATAGCTTTTATTGTATTTTGCAATGTATTCTCATTCTAAATAAACAAGTACTTATGTGTTTCCAAAGTCAATATTGTTTTTAAATGTGTGAAAAATTACAACTTCTAAATTCAGTATTAAAAAAACTACAAGCCATTTTGAACTTCGTTTTATTTTAAAAAGTTCTTTAGCTTATACCCTTTCTAAGGATATGCTACATTATGTAGTCAAAATACTAGTTGGAAGAGTCGGGGTAAAGAAAAGACTTATTAAGGTTATTATGTTTTTATTAACTAAAGTTACAAATCTTGTTCGAAATGACTTCCTACGTTTCGTATGCATGTTCGATATCTGTTTCTTATTTCAACGGTCGTTGAATGTAGTTCTGTCATTATTTCAAACGCGTCGGTTATACGTTCAATAAGAACTTCCCTAGTCGACACCTCGGTCTGGTAAACCAATTCTTTTGTACGCCCCCAAACGTAGAAATCCAGAGGTGTCAGGTCTGGGGACCGTGCGGGCCAAGGAATAGGGCCGCCTCTACCAATCCATGAGTTTGGAAAGGCTTATCTAAATGCTCTCGCACGGCCAGTTAGTAGTGCGCCGGACAGCCGTCATTTTAAAATACCATCGGCACACCTTCTTCCAAAACTGGCATCACAAGATCGGGTAGCTCATTGATTAAAAAATCTAAATAAATGTCTCCATTTAACCTTTCTGGCAAAAAATATGGGCCGATGAGGTGGCGTCCAATAACACCAGCCCAAACGTTAACACTAAATTTTCTTTGAAAGGAACTGTGTCTTTTAACGTGAGGATTTTGGTCCTTTTTAATCTAATGGTGAAGATTGTGGAGATTCACTATTCCCTCATGGCTAAAATTCATCGGTCCACAAAATTATTTTTAAAAAGTTGCCATCTTCTACGTCCGTATGTAATATAAATCTACAGAAATCCAGCCGCCTAGCATCATCACGATCTTCGCCCTAAAACAAAAAAATAATCCATGAAATTCTAACCTATTGTTAGAATTTCATGGATTATTTTTTTGTTTTAGGTCTCAAAAGATAGTCTTTTTTTCTGGAAACTAAGCTAGAAAGATAGTCAATCCTAACTAATATGAAAAAGTAAAATGGCTAAACGGATTTGAATGAAATTTGGCCATGACCTAGGACATAGGACATTTATCCCAATATTCATCTGTATGAATATTGGGATAAAAGTCCAAAAAAAGTAAAGTAAAGTTTCACCAGCATAAGTCTCGGCCCCGTGACCGATACTTCAATCACTCGTCCCGCGCGACCGCTATGAGCGCAAGCAGCTAATGGCAGCTCCGTATTAAACAATTCTTTAGATTCAAAAAGTTAACTATTGTGCATTTAATTTATATCAAACAATACGTGATAGTACAAGTGTTGAAACCTACTCAACAAAATTATCAATAGGCAGTGTGTGAACAAAGAACAAAGAAACCTGGCGTATAAAACCGAACAAAGAACTATGTTGTGAACGAAAATCAGTAACTCACAGCGTGTGCGCACAGACCGGCGCGATTTATTTAATAGGAAGTGTGTAATTTGTAGAGATTTTAATATTGACATGCTCACAGAGAACAAAAGACGAAATGAGTTCATGAGCCTGTTGACATGCTATAACTTTAGATATCTCATTAATAATCCATTTTTTATATGCAATAACTCTTGTTCATGCATTGATAATATCTTAACTAACTTGCCTGATGACTGTGTAGAGGTATGTGTCGTAGACCACAATGGCTTGGCAGATGGACACGGAGCTCTACTGGGTAATTTCGCCTTGAAAAACCTTATTGATAACTTTGACAATAACAATCATATTACTGTAAATAAGAGAGTTTTTAATTATAAGAATGGTGCAAATTTTGGACAACGAATACTTGAACGTAACTGGAGTGCTATGGGAATCAACACATTTTCGAAGACTTGGCAAGATATTTCAGTACAGGTTTGGAAAACGTGAACAAAAAATTAAATTAAGACGTCATTTTCAATTAAAGTGGGTCACAAGAGGTGTGAAAACATCGAGTAAAATGAAACGTATATTATGCTCTTGTGGAAATAAACTTGACGCTAGGGTCTTTAACTACAAAAAAAATTCTAATATAATTATATTAGAATTTTTAGAAGGGTATTTATTGGGAATTACCAATGCTAAAAAACTTACAGTCAGTGAAAAAATTAATCAATCAAAAAATTCAAGTAGGGAAATTTGGAAAGTTATAAATAAGAGTACAAATAGGGTTAAAGCAACACGGGTGGAAGTTCGACTTAAAACAAATAACCGAATAATAGATAACCCAGAGGAAGTAGCTGACATTCTAGTAAAGCAATTCGATCATAAGTACATAATGCCTGGTAATGATAGTCAGGATGCTGTTGTTTTTCTTCAACAAAGCTCGGAAAGAGTGGAAAACGATATGGACATCTCGCTTACTACTCCGAATGAAATTTCAAAAATCGTGAATAGTATGCAAAATAACAAAACTTGTGGATATGATGAAATTCCAATATCAGTAATAAAAGACAATTTAACAATTTTATCTGAGCCGCTCTCGAATTTTTATAATAAGTGCATTGGAGAAGGCATTTTCCCGGAACAACTAAAAATTGCTAAGATTGCCCCAATTCATAAAAAGGGCACAAAAACTGATCCGACAAACTATAAGCCTATTTCTTTGTTGCCCACTTTGGCAAAAAATTTCGAAAAAGTTTTAAAAGACCGCTTAAGTAGACATCTTAATTTGAATAAAGTAATTAATTTAAGACAATTTGGATATCAGAAGAACGTTGGTACGGGAGAAGCTATTTATATGTTACTAAATGGTGTGGTTAATCAAATAAATTGTAAAATGTGGGTAGCTGGTATTTACTTGGATTTAAGTGCAGCTTTTGACACTATTGACCATAAACTTCTCATCACAAAAATGGACCACTATGGCGTAAGAGGTAGATGTTTGTCGAACTTGATTCTACAAAACCAAACGGATATAAAAGCAACTACTCGTACGTAACAGGTCATCTATGTTAAGCATTACTGCCAGTGTGCCTCAAGGATCAATTTTGGGCCCTCTATTATACATATTGTTCACTAATGACCTAATCAATTTCGCACAAAAACTTTTACCGGACATACAACTTTTAGTCTTTGCGGATGACACAAACGCTGTAGTTGCTGCTAACGATATCCAAGACCTTACTGTTAAGGTGATCGCAGCTCTAGAGGCCTTTCATTCTTGGTTCAATGCGAATATGCTTATAATAAACACGACTAAAACCAAAATTATGTTATTTAAAACTACTGCGCGTAACAAAGACAGTATGGACATTGAACTAGACAAAATTAAAAATGAGCTTGTCAAGGAGGTCAAGTTTTTAGGAATTTATATTGCATTAGCAGCACTGGATTCATCTATATCATCTGCTTGCTATGCCTTAAGAACTCTTAGAGATGAAGTTAGCATAAAACATTTAAAAATATAATTTTTATTTTTACTATGCGCTGATCGAGTCCAAACTGAGGATAGCATACAGTTTTGGGGAAACAGCTACCATTACAGCTGGTCTAGGACATTCATTCTCCAAAAAAGAGCGATCCGAACCATTGTCAGCATTTCTCAACGAGACACCTGTCGGCCATATTTTAAACAACTTGGTATTCTCACAGTCCCTAGCCTTTATGTAGTAGTATTGCTAAACACTTTAAAAAAATATGTATACGACTTCGAAACAGACGAGAACAGGCTGGTAAGGGAAAAATCACGTAGAAAAGACTTTGGAAACAAAATCGTTCCGACTTTTGGAATAGTTAAGCGTAGTCCACAATGGCGCCGATTCCCTTGTTCACAAACTAAACTAAATTTAAGTTCAGTGCATCCTTTTCTTTTTATTTCATTAAGAAAAGGACAGAAGATCAGTTTTAGTTTAGTTCTGTCAAATTAATCAGCGCTTGACGTAATTTTAGTAGGCAAGTTTTTAATCACGTCTAAACTTGTATGGAGTAGTGACAGGCGCTGATTAATTTGACAGGACTAAACTAAAATTTATCTTCTGTCCTCTTCGTAATGAAATAGAAAGAAAAAGATGCACTGAACTTAAATTTAGTTTAGTTTGTGAACAAGGGAATCGGCGCCAGTATCAGGCAGTTCAAGTATTAAATAAATTACCGCTGGAGTTAAAAAGCATACTGTATACAGGCTCATTTAAGGCAAGGCTCAAGGCATTCCTGTTGGAAAGATGTCTCTACTCATTAGATGAGATGTAATAGTCTTATTGTTCTTGAAACTGACATGTAATAATTTTTTATAGTGTTTTATTGTGTACCGTGTTCATATGACTTTTATTTTTTGATTATTCTTTTTCGTTTAAATTGCAATTCATTTGTTGACATAATGGTTTAATAATTTATGTTTGCCTGGTATTTTACATTTTATTTATATAATTCCTCAGTAATTTTCTAATTTTAATTTAATTGCACGTTTCCATATATATTTGCATATCTAATTCTATTAATGTTTCATGTTGATTATATTCGAACGCAATGTAAATTGTTACTGAATAAATGAATTGAATTGAAATTGAAAACTTATGCTGGTGAAACTGCGGAGCGGAGCTATTTAATAAATAATTTTGGAACAGAAAAAAATAAAAATGAACTTTAGTATTTTACTTGACGAAATGACCTGTACAAACCCCTCATTGAAAAAAATGTAATCGGTTAAAACGGGTTTTTCGTTACATTAAAAAGTAAGTAGTGTGTTATTTACCTTGAACAGGGGTGTAATGAAATGCATGCCTCCCATCTGCCCGAAGAACCGCCCAGACTTTCCATACCATTAAGTTCTGCAGCAATAAATCGTATGCTTGATGTAGGATTCACATCTAAAGCTCGAAGTATCATTTCATCTACGGCTACATTATGTTGACTGGCACTCACTCGAGGTTCTTGATAATATAGGTTTCCTGTCTCTCTCAAACGTCGATAAGTTGTAGAGAAGGTTTCGTGGTGTGGTGCACGTCGATCAGGATATCACCCCTGATAAATTCTTCGTGCTTCGCGCGCATTGCAGTTAGCGCTGCCGTACGCAAGTAACATGTCAGCATACTCTTCGTTACTGAAGGTAGGCATTTTAATAACAACAGCGAAGACAAACACAACAGTAAAACACAACAAGAAATAACAATAACAAGATTTAACAAACGAAACTCAACGAAAAAAAGGGAACTTTGTGAAATTCACGGGCACTTCCAACAGCTGAGATACTCAGAGCTCGACTGAACCTGGGCCTCAAGTCTGCTATTACAATAGTGTCAAAATGGTCTATCATTGATTTTATAATTGTTGATTTTGACAAGTTTGGTAATCTACTAATATAATGGCGTCGTTAATGAGGATCGTAACAGACCATTCTGACACTATTGTAATAGCAGATTTGAGGCCCTGGACAAGGACAAAGTGATCACATCCCGACCCGAACTTACAATACAACCAATGTTAGACAAAGACAAGAATCATGCGCAAGAAAGAGACAAACTTTTTACCCGCTTACGATTCCATTGTTGTGTGCAATTCGGCAGTGGCAAACTAGTATCCCTTATTTTTACAACATAGTGAATGATTTCTAAGACATGTAGCATACCGTCAGAAAGGATATAAGCTAAAGAACTTTTTAAAATAAAGCGGAGTTCAAAATGGCTGTTAGTTTTTTTATACTGCATTTAAAAGTTGTAATTTTTCACACATTTAAAAACAAAAGTACTTTTTTGCAGATCAATTGCATCAAATAATAATTTATTTAGAATGAGAATACATTGCAGAATACAGTAAAAGCTATTTCGTGCAATTGCAACCATAAACAATAAAGTAAGGACGATTTAAATTTTTTGGGAACCAATAAAAAAAATCATATCTTAATAACCATGAGGGTTAGGACATGGGGTCTTTGGGTGAAGCCTCGCTAATGACCCTGCCCACCCCCCAAAAAATGTGTCGATCCATGCACCAAACACCCTGTATAAGTAGGTAAAAGGGAACAAAGTACGACTGACCTACAGACATCGTGAGAAGTGATGTGCTCATTTTAAGCAGTTAACGACGTTAAGGACTTCAGGGGGGCAACCACGGCCTCATAAAGCTGTATTATTTTAATATTGTTTTACAGTGGGAAAGAGATGGAGCTATACCACCTGTATAGCCTCATCTCGTTCTCACACTGATGTTATATTAAAATAATACTGCTCTAAGAGGCCGTGGTTGCCCCCCTGACCCTTCCAGCGATCCAAAGGGCCGAAAGAACTAATGCTCTATGCTGTTTAAAAACTAGTTTTTAGGGTTCCGTACAAAACCGGTCAATTGCGTGTGTCGGACTACGCACAATGAAGGGTTCCTCAGTTGGGTCTTGGGATGAATCTATCCCAAAAACAAATTTAGGTAACGTTCTAGTTAAAAAACATGTTCTCCCATATATCGACATAGGTACGTCACGGTCCATTCTCCAAGTGCAAATTTAAGTTGATCGACTAACTTGTGAAGCCTACTTAGCTGTGATAGTTTTCCTTTTCATTACATGATTTTTTCACATCTCCATAAACAATCATTTAGCTGGCACACTTGACTCTAACAAAAATTTGCACTTTAAAGCTTAATATTATCCTTGAATCGAAAAAAGGTGTTCAAAAACCCGCAATATTTTGGAATGGCCTATTCAACAATTACCGCACACCATGGGACAGACGAGATAATAAAATATCATCCCCACATTACAATAATTAAAAAAAAATGTTTTTTTTTTGGATTTTTCTTGCACTTACGTGTAAGGGAGGAAAAATAAAAAAAAAACTTTTTTTCAAGATTTTATTTCACCACTTTGTCGGCGTGATTAATATGTATACCCATGCCGACTTCAGCTTTTACAGCTCTCTAGTACTAAGCTACAGCGTTCTTTCCAAATTTCAAGATCCTAGAATCTTGAAATTTCAACGGGATGTCGCATAAATGGCCGTTTTTTTTATTGCGTTGACTTAACAGTGACATATATATTATTGATGTATTGCAGAACATGTTTTTCAACAATGTTATGTTTGTTTTTAGGATAAAATCATCGCAACTACGGAGGTAGGTTTTTAATTTTGTATTTGGTTACCGGCGGCTCTGGCCACGTCTCGGTCGTGCACCTCCCACACGAGTTCATCGTGTATCTGAAGCACAAGCTGCGCGTCTACCGGCGGCGAACTACTTCGCAGCTGCTGCTCGGTCAGTATCATCGCAGTCTTGCACAAGTCTGCCGCAGAACCTGCCAGTGGAGCAAGTGACCCACGATGAACATAGTAATGCATAGTTGAATGAGACCTCCCATAGAGCATAGCACCGCATATATACGAACAAACAAACATTGATTTTTATATAGAAGAAGATTATACCTACAGATTTGCATAAATCCTAAAACAGCACAGTTTCAGATGTTGTCTAACCTTGCACGACGAAGTTGACAGCTTGTCGTTCAGCGTGCGACTTCAAGTTAAAGTGTTCGCTGGCGATGTTGGCGAAGCGTCGCACGCGGCCGCACAGCGAGCCCAGGCGCCCGCGCGCCGCGCCGCAGCGCGACACCACGCCGCGGCCGAACGCCTTCAGCGATGGAAACGTTCCTGACATTGTTACAACAACAACATCACGGCTACGCTCCCCGGAAGAGACACCAGTGTGCCCGACGGATACCCGCATTACCTACAGTAATTTCGCCAGGTATATTGGTGTATTACAAATACATTTAAGTCCCATGAAATAGGAAAACTAAAATATATAACTGGGACTGCTGGATTAATGGAATGCTTCTGTAAACTTGGTCCACTATAACAAAAATAGAACAAAAACAGAAATTATTTTAAAGTATAATCTACACGCGTACAGGAGCCTCAACAGCACTTACTGTTGAAGCTAGCGGCGACCTGCAACGCCTGCTGGTAGTCCACGCCCAGGATCTCCATGAGTTTGCGGGTGCCAGCGCCGTACAGGCTCGCGTACACCAGCCGCTTCGTGCGCTCTCGCTCTTCGGTCACGATGTCTGCCTCTGGCTTCTTCAGCCTGTAGGTAATGGACAAGAAAATGCTTGAAGAAGTCGGAGACACTAAAATAGATCGCTTGCGCTGCTGCTTGTCAATTTGTGTTGTGATCTTTAAGCCAGCCAGATAAAACCGAAACTGTATAGGTGCTTACGACGCTATCGAGAATCGAGACTGTCTCCGGTTTAAACAAAACTCGGATTCGGAGCTAGCGGACAGGATATGTTACAGTTATAATGGCAAAAAAATAAAAACTTATTTAAACCAAATGACATGATCAATTGATCATTTGGTTTAAATAAGTTTTTATTTTTTTATCAATATTTTACATAGATTCTTTTATATTTTGTGAATGCAAGAACGTTGAACTTTGTAAGCTTAATAGACTGTAGATTTGTGGACCATTTTCTACTTTGTTAAGTACCTGGTACTTGTTGACAGGCCTACACAGTCCTCCCACACCTATTAACACTAATTTGAAAACATTGTAAAATTATTATTTAAGAGTACCTAACCGTGGAGTTTCTTGCCGGCTCTTCTTCATAGGAAACGACCAATTGGAACGTAGCTTCTGACGTTTCATAAGTGCCCATGTAGGTTTACGAGTATGTGAAATAATAGTACATTACGATACGTGTGACTTAAGTAGGTAATACCTACATTCTTGCACGGCGTGAAGTTAGAAACGCCGTGCAATAATAGACTTACTTATGTCACGAGTATCGTATACTTACTATTTTATAGCCCGTGTGACATAAACCCGCCTTTTTTTTATTTATTGAATAAGAAAATAGTATATTATGGAACTAGAGAGAAGTAGGTAGACCACTTCAAAACGTGTGACAAGCAAGCAGTCAACACGTATACTATTCAAACCTGGGCAGGGGGCTCGGGGAGCGGAGCCCTTGAAGGACAAAGTCACGTTAATATAACGCAATTTCACGAAATTACAATTTCAAAATCAATCAATCAAATCAAAAAGTAATTTATTCAAACTAGGCTGAGAATCAGCACTTTTCGAACGTCAAACTTACGTAAGACAGTCCCCCAAAAACGCCCGTAGCTGGGAAAAAGTGGCGCAACAAACTCCCCAGCAGCACACCTGGCTGTTTACTTAGATACAACTTGATTCTATACAAATCGTATGCAAAGTAATTAACACTACGAAAGACAAAACATTAAATTAAATTACTTGTCATATGTTAGCTAGCACACGCCAATATACCAACAAAACAATGAATACACGCCGCAGGTCAAATACTCAAAAATATTTTGAAAAAGGTCACGGTCTTGAGTACAGATTAATGGATGACTTATAATTAACCTTGACCGTGACATTTTTCGGTTAATATACTTAATAAACTTGATTGTTTGTCTAAGTAAACAGCCAGGTGTGTCGCTGCAGGCTTAGCATGACGCTTTCTATTTCTTCGAAGAATAGACTCGGCTCTTTCTATACAAAGTGACATTTCGTTTCTCCTTTTTTGACATCCCACCGTAGAAATCCTTCTACATAAAAAAGGACCTAGACCAAAATTACAGATTGTAGAAGGATTTCGACGGTGAGATGTCAAAAATGGAGAAACGAAATGTCACTTTGTATAGAAAGAGCCGTGTCCATTCTTCGAAGAATTAGAGAGTGTCATGCTGGGGAGTTTGTGGCGCCACTTCTTCCGGGGGTATCAGGTCAAACACACGAATATATTTTTAAAAAAGGTCACATATTTCGAAAAAGGTCACGGTCAAGGTTAATTATAGGTTAAGTACCATTAATCTGTACTCAATAATCCCGGAGGGGTGCTGACACGTGGATGAATGAAAATTTTATTATTTTTGACCTAGGACGTCTAGTTTTGAGATATTTGCTAAAAACTCAAAAAGGGGATTCCAAATTTCTAAGTTAGGACGCAACTTACGATTGCACTTGTCTGAATTCATACTCGTAAATGACAAAATTCGTGACGCAAACTCTATACCCAACAATATTTTGATAAGGGTCAACGCCACAAGATTATTTAGGCGCTTGACCAAAATAGAAACTAGGGCAGCCATCTTGTTTTGTCAAGACACAATGATGATACGGCCACATTGTCGCACAAAGATTCGTGTCGCGTTTTCGCAATAAAACTACATGTTCGAACTACGACGAACTATATTGGCCACATTGTAAGAAAACTTCAGTTAAAAGACGCGGGAAAAAATGATAAATCCATTTTTGCACGGTGTTAAAATGGACAACGCGAAGCGTGGCTTTTTATAGCATTATTAAAAAATATCTGAAATGAAGTCCGTTAACGTTCTGAATCAATATCTATCGTGATCTCCAACATGTCCCGATAACAAAAGCCAAACATAGATTTATTGTTTGGCTTTCTATAATAATAATAATTTATGAATCTACGAAGAGATATTAGGGAAATGGCAATGACCGCTATTGCCACGCTAAAGCAATTCAGGTATAGAAGAGTAGACCCTCACCACCGTGCAGCCAGCACCCTGAACAGGTCGTCCGACCCCGCGAGCACGTTCAGCAGGCCGGTGTCGCCCGCGGCGTGCGCGAACACGCGGCACTCCACGTGCTGGAAGTCGGCCGCCAGCAACGAGCGGCCAGCGCGCGGGACGTACACCGAACGGAACATCAGCTGTGACTTGGCGGCTATAACATAGTAGACTTTCCACTCAGTTCTTTGCTACTTTTGTTAATTTAAGAACATGGATGATTGGATTTATTTACATAAATAAATTACAAGATGATTTTAACATAACTAAATTAAATTAAAACTAAGTTAAACCTAAAAAAGGCATTGTATCGAGGACGCTGGCGGCATTTCCGCGTTGAATTGCAATGCTGCTGCGTTACGCGAGAAAGCCGCCAGTTTTTCGGTCACCAGTTACATCATCTAGATGTTTCGCGATTTCCGCAAATAACTTTTGCGCACTGGGACCCCACGGAACGAGGGTCTCGACGTAAAAGGGCACAAAGTTGTACTCTCTGCCAAGACCTCTATATTTAATAAGTTTCAGATGATTCTGGATGATTTACTCTCGTGTGATTTTCCATCCAAAGACTTAGTCTACAAACAGTAGCACTAGTCACGATACATTCACTAAGAGTGGTCGCACATCCGCATCCTAATTGCGTAACACAATTTGAATCACAATCCAAGAGTTTTAAAGCATATTGCTAATCAATGGATTAGCAATATGCTTTAAAGCTTGCAATGGATTCATAGGTTTAAAAAAAATGTCTGCTCAACAACGTACCTAAACGCAGTGGACTTGGGTGAACTGTCAAAATGAAGCCAATTGCGATCAATTGTAATTTTATGTGTGTTACGCAATTGCCGCTCTGGTGGAAGATTCGTCGCGTATCGTCAATCGCGTAACGCCAGAACGGACAAGTACATAGTAAAAATGTCAACCTTACACACTCAACCTAAGATGCGTTAGGCGTCGAGCATACGAAGTTACGCACGACGCATCTTTCGTCAGTTGTGCAACCACCCTAAGGGGTCATCCATAAGGCACACTAATTTCATTAACGATTTTTGGACTTCGTATAGCCCCAAGAACACCTGCCTCCCGGCCGCGAACTCCAGTGGCCTATTTGTAAAGCACTGAATCGATTACGTACCCAAGTAGGCCACTGCAAACATAATTTGCCTTAATGGGGTATTACCGATTGAACCATATTACACGCGCTTACTCACACACTATTGCTGATGTTACACGTTTTAGCTTCCTTAATTATGTAAAATCATCTTAGCGGACGAATGGATGGGGGCTACACTGGATTTTCCTAGCATCGGGCCATTATTCACAAAAATTGAGCACAAATGTAATATCATAATAACGTAACATGCATTGTATTTCTTCTTTTTGCTAAATAAATTATTATTATTACATCTAGAGCGAGTGCTGTGCTCCTGAGCAGGCTGTGCCCATCTGCTAGTATCCCAAATGCCAGTTCACCCTTGATGCATTTTAGTTGCATGTATACCTAAATAAGTCATCTTCCTTCAATTTTTTTTGTTGCTGTGCCCGACAGGGTCCATGATTGTTACAACAAATGTCTACCTACCAATGTCTACTTGTGGAATGTATTAAATGATTGAGTATTGAGAATTGAGTATGATCTGAACAACGCCACTCACGCCACAATAAATGTGGCCACCTACTGGGCCCGAACCATATAGGAAACATAGACGTACCGCCGAAAAGAAGAAGTAGGCACCAATATTGATACAGTTTGTAATATATTAAAGGTTTTCGTTAGAGTTAAAGTTTACAGTTGTATAAATGTAAATAAGAGGAAGGTTTGAAAGAGAAGAGGATATATCGGTGTGTGATCTGAAAATAAATGATAACGGTGTGAAGCAAGTACGTGAGTTTGTATTTTTGGAGAGTTAGTTTACAAGGGATGGAAAGATTGATGAAGATGTGGAAAGGAGAGTAAATGGGGGAAATAAAGTGAATGGTGATATACATACGACTGTGACCAACCAGTCGATCGCCAAAGACTCTCAACTGGCTGTTCATAATGATGTGGTGGTGCCTACGCTTATGTATGGAAGTCAATGTTGGGTGTGGCAAAATAAGCATGAAAGTAGAATAAATGCCGTGGAAATGCGTTCCTTGCGAAGCATGTGTGGTGTGACTATAAATGACAGGCTGAAAAATGATAATAATAAGTAATACATTTATTTGTCAGAATATTGTTGTTATAAAGGTGTTACACGTAATATGATGTCCATAATATTCTGCTGTTTCCAGCGTACATTTATTTCATAGAATTAAGATGAGGAGAGTATTAGAACATTATGTCAAAATTAAACCATACAATGTCAAGGGTTATTAATTATAATTTCAAGAATTACTAAATACTATGTAAAAAAATTAAGCAATACAATAACATAGAAATAAAATTCCATTAAATTATTAGGAGCACAAAGTAGAGTCGTCGTCTAATTTAAATTTTGAATAAAAATTTTCATTTAAAAACTCATTTGTTGAGTAAATGATAATGATAAATGATAAATGATTTTATTTCTGTAAGTAGGTTTTTACAAACACTTTTACACGTCAAAACATATTTTTTAAACTAGATGAGGCCGGCGTTTCCTATCTGACTACTCTGAGAAGAAAGGCCGAAACAAACTCAGAGGTCACAGTCTCTTTTAAAGTCCAGACATAATCTTGGTCAGATCATGTGAAGACCATGTCGATTGGTGTCTGAAATGGTCTTTTGATGAAAGAACCACACAGATTGAGTGGACCTGTCCAGTCAGTGCACGCATTTGTCAGTCGTTGTGCAGCTCAACTCATAACTAAAGGAGCTCAACGATTCAACGAACAATACCAAAGAAAGGACATTTGGCTAGGCCGCAAAAAAATACTCAAAACTGCCAGACCATGTTAAAAACTAACTGAGAATAAATCAAAATTAAACAATGATCCACATAGTCTTCACATTTACAATAATTAAAACAATATAATACTACACAGAGTAAATATTCATGTCATTGCATAAATAAAATTCATCAATGTCAATGTGTATATTCGGACATAATCTTGGTCAGATCATTTGAGGACCATGTAGGTTGGTGTCCGAAATGGTCTTTTGAGGAAAGACCACACAGATTTGAGTGGACCTGTCCAGTCAGTGCACGCATTTGTCAGTTATCATGCAGCTCATCTCAAAACTTAAGGAGCTCAATGATTTGACGAACAATACCAAAGAGAAGACATTTGGGTAGGCCGCATAAAGTACTCAAACTGCCAGACCATCATTAAAACTAAGAGACAAAAAAAAAAAAAAACAAACAATGACCCACATAGTCCTCACATTCCTAATAATTAAAATAATATAATATAATACTATACAAAGTAAATATTCATGTCATTGTTTATATAGAATGTTATATAGAATAAGAAAATAGAAAATAAAAAGAGTAAAAAAACAACATTCACTGTAAGTTTATTGGAGCAGCTCAATCCCAAGCCTTTTTGTCCTCAATATAATCTTTAACAGTATAAAAGGCTTTTAGGCACAGTTTCTGTTTTATAAAACATTTGAATTTATTAAGGCTTAGTTCTTGAATGTGGCTAGGAAGTTTATTATAAAAACGTATACATTGGCATCTAAACGAGCTGCCTATTTTTTTGAGCCTGGTTGTAGGAACAACAAATTTGTGTTTGTTCCTAGTATTTACATTATGGATATCACTGTATTTTTTAAACAAATTAATATTTTTATGTGCGTACAAAAGATTTTCATAAATGTACTGAGAAGCTACAGTCATTATATTAATCTCTTTAAATTTTTCTCTGAGGGAGTATCTGGGACTTAATTTATAAATTGAACGGATTGCCCTTTTTTGTAAAACAAAAATTGTCTGAATATCGGCGGCATTTCCCCATAACAAAATACCGTACGACATTACGCTATGAAAATAACTAAAGTATACTAAACGGGCTGTGTCTAAATCCGTTAAATCACGAATTTTTCTAACGGCGTATGCTGCAGAGCTAAGCCTTTTTGACAATTTATCTATATGGGGGCCCCATTGAAGCTTGGCATCCAAAGTAGTAACACTTATACAATAGGAATAATTTTAGAATAATCTCTTTTTAAATGTCATGAAGATAAGATTTTTAAAAGCATTAGGTAGTTTATTATAGATACGAATTGCCATACAGTAAACATTATTAGAAAATAGCTTAATTCTTTGTTGAGCTAAACATAATTTGTGGATATTTAGACTTTTTCTTATTACTGCATAATTATGTACTTAAAATAAAGATTTGTTTTTATGTACAAAGATACAGAGTTCGAATATATATGAAGATGGGAGTGGTACTGTTGTGATAAGGGTGCGGTTTAAAAGAAAATGTAGTGAAAAAACTTGAAAAGAGTATGCTTAGATGGTTTGGTCATGGTGAGACGATGAATGAAAGGCGACTAACAAAAGGTAAAAATTTACAAGGCAGATGTGAGTGCAAACGCCGAGAGGGGACGCCCCAAGAAGACATTTATAGTGACCTCGTTGGTGATGTTCATCATTGACGAAAGGTAAGGTGCGTTGTACTTGCAACCGTGCGTAACCAGATGTATGGACGTAAACGAAGCAAAAGGATTATGCAAGGAGCGTAGCAGGTGGCGTTCTGTAGTTTCTGCATATCCCCATGAGAAGAAGGCGTGAGGTTACGTTTGTTTAAAGTTTGCAGTTTAATACTTTATATTTATACATATGACGTCACGAAGATTAGGATTCCTCCCCCCATGGCACACGAGGTCAGATTTTGTAGATTCCCAGCCCCTTAACGTGTGACGTAATTTATGGATGGCCCCTAAAGAAGTTATAGAATACAGCTGGTCCTAAGTACAAAATAAAAAAATATGATAACCATCATCGCCTGCATCGGGGAACATGACGAGATTGAAGGGAGTCTTCGGTATAGCCTGCAAGTTGGGGTTGTGCGAAGCGATGCGACCCGTCGCCGCCGCCGTCTGCACCCTACAGGCGAACCATTTCATGAGTATCACCCACGCAATAATACCATACCCTTACCTTTATTTTAATTGGTTTAAATGTATTGTTGTGTCGGTTAGGTAAATTATCCTTCTTATGTAGGTAATAGTAATATTGTTTGAGTGAATGAAGGCCAATCCAGCTTCTGGAGATGGGCTGGCGGAGAGAAGATTTAATTCAGTGGACGTTCACTGAGCGATCCCCGAGACGTCATGTCCTGACATGTCCTGCCCAAGCTAGCGCAGTTTGGGGGGAGACGAATTGATTCCCCTTCCCTACGACGAGTTTTTCGACGTGGCACAAGAGGTGACCCTGGAGCCGCTCGACATGTGATGGAATCGGCAACCGTGGTGGTGTTCTTAGCGTAGCTTAAACTTTCGCCTTCATTTAGTGGATAGTGAAAATGATAAGATCATCTGACTCACCACGTTGGTCTAACAACTCCGTCTTTAACATGCTGAGCGATACCCGTGAGAAAGGTGGCGTGAGCCTTGTGCAAGTGCCGGTACTCCAGGATCAGCTTCGGTAGTGGGTGCTCAGAAACGAGGCTGCGCAACTAAAAAATAGGTATAGGTAAGACATTCATAATTATGTATTTGGCAGCGAAGGTCGCCGGATCAGGAAGGTCCTTCGAGTCACACTAAGTAGCTATCACTTGAAATATGGGATCTGGCAAGTAGCTGCCTTATTAGATTTTATAAGATAAGACACCTGATGGCTGATACCAGTTAAAAGCTCACCATAGTTTCGGACGTGGACTTAGCACCTTTGCATATAGTCTCTCTGATACTGACATTGCACTTGGTGTCCAGTTGCAGCTCATCGTACAGTATCGCGCGCACTTGCACAGCTGAGTTTATCTGAAACACCTTCCCGGCTGCCTTGTAACATTGCTGCTCTACTAACTTCATTCTAGTTAGCAGAATCTCTTCCATCGCATTTAGTTTGACCATATCGATACATACGCCTCGACGCTCCATATCTACAATTTTTAAGGAATCGTTTTTGTAGTCATTAATGTCAGTGTCTAATTCTATAATTATCTTAACTATTACCTAAACTGTCTCCCGTTTTTAAACCATAAAATCTATAAGACACTAACCTGCAATAATAGGTAGCAATTTCATTTCAATCTCAACGAAGACCTTCCACAGAGAGTCTTCCACAAGCATCACATGCAGTTTGGCCCAGCATTCTCTCAAGAGGGACATGTACCAGGCACATTTTTGCAACGTGCATTCTGTCGCTATTGTGTACGGAGCAGTGAAGGACAACATCTTCTGAAGATCCGTGAAGTTTTCCGGAGAATTGTCAGGGTCCAGTAAACTGGCGCCGATCTTTAAATGATTAAATGTTGATTTATTCAAGTATTACTATTATTACTTACATTTGAGTTGCAAATACCTAAAACATATTATTGCTAAGTTCAAGCCTGCGTACAGGCGTGGTTTTTAGTCACTAGCTGTTTTATATGACTCCATGTCCCTCCTTCCAATCCCAATGTAACCCCTCAAGAGGTGAATTTGTAAAATACTTTCTTAGCAGACAGTGCAGTCATTGCAGATCCCTATACATTACATCCTACAAAGAACCTACCATCAGTCACAGGTTTGTAGACTTTAAGGCCTGAGTTTTCGTCGTTAGTCAGTTATAGTATTTCGATAATAGAAGATTATAAGCGATGTTTTCGAAGACTAATCAATAACAATTGTAGTCTAAGGTGTAACGTACCTTGGCATCATACATGTTGATCGAATTAATTTCCATTTCTAAGTGTGTCGCCAGGTAAATGAGGACACTCTGGGCCCCGTAACATACCACTTTGTTATTTTCTAAGAAGGTCTTTAGTGTCTCCCTAGAATAAAAACTTTTTATCTATTTGATACATTAGTATTATACTACAACCGAAACACAAAAAAAATAATCTACCTCTCGCCTATATTTTGAGATTAGGAAATCTTAACTTACTTGATCTTCTGACCAGAGCAGTGGCTACTCTTGAAACAGTAGAACATATCGTCATTATTGATGACGATGCCGTCAGTAGCGCACGTGCCGTCAGTGTGATGACTATTAAGCTGACAGAAACCATTGCTACAAAACACAAACGCGACAATTGTAAAGTCAATTATATTTAACACCTACCTACTGAAAAGAACTGAAATAGCCAACAATAACGTGTTCACCTTACGCTATTGACGCGTCTAGTGAAACAAAGGATTCATTAACATTTATAAATACCTACGCTACAAATATCATGAATACGTAAGTTATTTGTGATACGTAATATTGAGACCTTCTGGTCCAACCTACCTATAAATTAATACAACAATGATTTCCTTATTCTTTATCTCACAAAGATTTTCTCGGTTGTTTTCAATATTATCTTCATCAATCGTTAGTATTTCGTACACCACATCTTTAACAGGTATTTGAGATTTAATAGGAGCAACGAACATTTTCACTTTTTTTACTTTGCTGTCTTTTGTTTTATTTTCTAGAACATCTGCACATTTCTTCGTTTCTTCACCATTTCGTTTAGGTTTACTGAATTTCATGACACCATCTTTATTAGCTAATTGTGCTTGGACTACTTTCTTGACAGTATTCAATGTTTTTTCAATAACAATTTTCTCACTATGCGTTATTGGTGTTTTGTTGAAATTTGCATATTGATCAATATGTTCTACAATGGATTTACCTTCATTTGTAGTTATATTTTGTTCAATATCGTTCGTGCTTACAATATCACCTAAGTCTTCATCAACTGGATGATATGGATCTACATTATTTAGCCAATTTTTAACAGCCTTTGTATACTTTTTTTTACGGTAATTACTGTTTTTGTTCGGCAGCACAGATTCTTTTAGTTTTTGTTTATTTTCTCCAACATTACTGTCGGCTTTATTTTTTTTTGTCTTATGATTAGTTGTCTTTTTATTCTTAAGTATTTCACTCTTGGACATGTTAGTTTTATTTCCATTATCTATGTTTAAAGTCGTTGAAGTATTTTTGTTGGGAAAACTAATGTCAAATATTGTATCAAAGCTTGTGTTTTTATTTTCTTTTTCATGCGCAGTCATAATAATATCATACAATTCGGAATCAAGCATGTCATCCCAATTATTAATGTCTCCACTTTTATTTTTACTTTTACTGTCAGTGTACGTTTCTTCCACAAACGGCATATCATGATCAGCACAGAACAGATAACCTCTTTTATCTATTCTGTGATCATCGGAGTCTTTGTTATAAATGTTGTACTCTAGATTCTTAGTAGCAGTTATGGTTGGATGAAGGAAATCTTCTTTATCATTGTTTTTTGGTACTGTGTTGATAAATTCTACAGACTTGGGTATTTCTGGTACAGTTTTGTCTGTTAAATTAAAGTTAAATGATTTTTCTTCCAGATATATTTGTTCGCAAGGAGTAGGTAGAATCAATGGCAGTGGCAGCGTGAACGGTGAATCAACAACTGTATCGTCATTAAAGCTAAAACAGTAATCGGTATATTAGCATTGATAGTTTATACTTATCTATAATTTGTCTGTTTTCGTAAAGTTCGAGACACTTCAAGTGAAATTTCTCGAACTTTATGAAAACAACAAATAATAGATAAGTATTATAAATAGAGTTAGAAATCTTAACTAAGGCGAACGCGACATTTCAAGTAGAAAGTCTTACCTACACAGTCACATACCTAAATACAATTTTCTTCTGATACTCACGTTAACACCCTTTTATTTTGAGCGGGAAACTGGCGATGCACAATATGCTGATAATCATTGTTATTTTGAATACATGCTAAAAAAGAAAACGCAATATTTAGTTGCCTTAATAAAACAACACTACTTACAACACTGAATGACGATATGAGATATCTGCTATTCTACACAACTACAATATTATTTTTTTACCTTTACCCCATTGCTTCATGAGTGCTGATAGTACTTTATTCCCAAAAGGAGACAAATGTTGCTCATATTTTTTGGGATTAAATCGCATTTTTAATACTTAATCGAGCAAGTATGGACCAGGTAAGGTAATCAGGATTTTTTTTGAAAAAGCGCGGTTTTTTAATTTTTTTTTTATAAATATCCGGTTACCTGAAAGATGTCACATTCTGCCAAACATTAATCATTTATTTTTAAAACGGCGGTAGCGGTAAATCGGTAATACCAACCTGCTGGTTAACTGCCGACCATTTTTTTCTATTATTTTCGTGAAGATTTGAGCTTTTAAAAAATCATCCAATTTCCAATCAGTTCAAAAGCAGGCCTACTTCTGAATTGCTAATAATCGTACTATTATGACGGTACAACGTACAGTAAAATTGAACGACTATTGAACGAAGTTGAATGGTAAGGCTTGTCTGTGGCCTTTTTTTTTTGGATGGGAAATCATCAAATAACTTCTCCCGCTCTGAGCGGAGCGGGAGGGTGCGTCAGACTCTTACTGACTAAAACCCTACCGTATTCCTTCCTGTTGCCTGTGGTTGCCAGGGGCCTCGGTGACCCTTTAGTACCTTCCCGCGACCCCGGCAGGCATCGGCCCTAGTGGACCCCTGCATTTGTTGCTGACGACATCTCTTTGAGGCGCGCGTGAAATATAACGCGCTGTCGACCCGGGCCTGGTCCTTACCGGACGGTGAGCTACCCATTGCTCACCGTCCGCAAGCCCGCGCCTACGGTGGCCGGAAATCCGCCCGGGATTCCCGACCGCGTCTCCTGCGGCGGCTAGGGGCGAGAGGGCGCGAAATTTGCCTTTCCCTCAACGTCCTCCCTTTCTCCTTGCCCGTCCCGCCTCCTCCTTCGCGAGCATTACTGGTTCGCAGAAGGAGGTGACGGCTGCCCATGCCCTCTCGCTCTGTAGGTACCATGGCCTGTACCAGGGCCGGACGCGAGAGATCCTTGCCGCCGATCGCCTCCATGAGGACACGGCGGTGCTCTGCCCAAGCCGGGCAGACCTCCACCGTGTGCTCCACCGTGTGCTCCACCGTGTCCTCAGTGGTGACACCCGGGCGTTTCCTCCCACCTTATCCGACACAGGAACCTCCCGAAGCTGCCGTGTCCGGTGAGGACCTGCGTCAGGCGGAAGGTGAGGACGCCGTGGCACCTCTCTAGCCACTCCTCAAAGAGGGGACTTATCGCCGCAATCGTGGCGTGCCCAGCACTGGGTCGCGACAACCGTACCTACTCTCCATGTCGCCATGAGATCCCGCCGGAGTTCCGTCCGCTGTGCCGCGATTTCTCGCGGCAGCGGAGTTACGCCCCGGCGTTTCGCCTCCTCGCGCCATTCCCATACGTGCGCGAGGACTTTTGCCTCCAAATCCCATGGCGGCAAGGAGGCTCGCTGCCTCACAGGAGTTTGTCTGTGGCCTGCTGTGATGTTGTCTTTTTCATAGGTACATAACGTTCAAAATAATAGATTGTACGACTAGTGCATAAAAGAAGCCATCTTACCCCGAGACGTCGAGAGGTTTCCCGTTCTCGTTCGTCGTGCAACAATGACAGCTGGCCCCAAATAAATATTTGTATTTTTACCATTTAGAAAGGATTTTTACCAAATTCTACGGATTTCCCTTTCCCTGCCCTTTCCTGATTGGTCAGTTGCCCGGTTAGCCCTGGCAGTGGGTCGACGTGACCTACGTCGACCCGATCGTCGCGATTTTTTACTGTAAATCCTTTTCACAATGTCATAAGTTTGTTTACTTACATGAAAATATCATAATTGGTGTTCTTTCTTACTCTACTACATATTTTTTTATTGGAATGTCAACTATCAGATTAATTTTAATGAAATAATGCGGTGATGTTATTTTTAGTGAAACACGTACAAGTCGTCGTGTTAGTATGACCCCCGTAAGGGAGAGTTCTTAAATACCTAATTATAGAGAAATTTCAGTTGGGTATAACAAATCCACCCAAGCAGTAAGCACAGGAGCATAGCAAGCGAATGTGGGAAAGGATATATTTTTTCTATTCACTGTGTGACGAGTAAGAAATATTTGAATATTTAGAGAGTGAATCTCTCTAAATATTCAAATCTAGACACGCGGTAGCGTGTCAAGCCAAGTTCAAGTAACAGAACTGGCGAGCAGCACCGTGTGTAATATTACACGAACCATTTGGAGCCACTTTTGAACCCCTCATAACTCAAAAAATATTTCACATAAATGTGTCAAATTTAGCTCAAATATTGAGACTTGCGAGATACATATGTGCTCCAAATTTCATAAACACATCTCAAACGGTTATTTAGATATTAAAGTCATCATTTTATCACTGACTGACCTATAGATCAAAACTCTAACCCAGTTCCAGATGACCTAGAAAGTTCAAATTTGGCATGCAGATAGGTAATTAGGTGAATACAAAGGAATAAATCAGAAACTGGTAAATTTTTTATCATTTTATTATGATTTTTCACTTCCCTCCGCTGTTCGCGGTCGCCTGACGCGCACGCCAGTCGCGCCAATATGGCGCCCCCCGTTCAACCCGTATTATTATTTTTCCCGCTCATCGCAGACGCAAGACGCGTCGCGGCAGCGTGGCCTGCGACTGAGATGGAGTACATCTTATCAATCTAATAGCAAGCTTTTTCAATATTGTTTTGTAATTCAAGGTTCGAGATAAGCTGTCGTGAGGACTCTCTTAAAATTTGGTCGATTTGATGAGGTTGTGAAGTCATTTCACAACACTTTTTTATTATTTCTCTAATTTTGTAGATGTGTGTCGAGTAAGAAATATCCCATCAAAAACATAAATGTGAAATGAGAGCCAAGTTCAATATTATGATATACGCCTTGGTTGTTGACTTCAACGCCAAAAGAAGTGAGATCTAAATGGGTGCCAAGTTCAATGGTCAGTCCTGAAATTTATTTATAACAACATAAAATGGCGCCGATTCCCTTGTTCACAAACTAAACTAAATTTAAGTTCAGTGCATCTTTTTCTTTCTATTTCATTTAGAAAAGGACAGAAGATAAATTTTAGTTTAGTCCTGTCAAATTAATCAGCTCCTGTCACTACTCTATACAAGTTTAGACGTGATTAAAAACTTGCCTACTAAAATTACGTCAATTTACGTCAAGCGCTGATTAATTTGACAGGACTAAACTAAAATGTATCTTCTGTCCTTTTCTTAATGAAATAGAAAGAAAAAGATGCACTGAACTTAAATTTACTTTAGTTTGTGAACAAGGGAATCGGCGCCAATATCATTTTTTCTTATAACTTAGGATAATATATTGTAGTCTGAGGTCTGACTTGGCTAGTTCTCATATACGAATTATTATGTTCGATGGCTAGTTTCTACCAGCAAGCCAAATTTTCGGAATAATAATATAAGAACTGACAAGTAACAGGTTTAGAACTTTCGAAGGTATATAATTCGTATATGAAAACTAGCCAAGTCAGACCTTAGGCTACAATATATTATCCTAAGTTATAAGAAGAAATGATATTTTATGTTGTTATAAATAAATTTCAGGACTGACCATTTTACTTAGCACCCATTTAGATCTCACTTCTTTTGGCGTTGAAGTCAACAACCAAGGCATATATCATAATATTGAACTTGTCTCTCATTTCACATTTATGTTTTTGATGGGATATCATTACTTTTTGTACATAAATTATTAGTAGGTATTTATTTATAACCAAATGGTTTTTGTTAAACTACTGTATTTTCCTACGTTTACGGGGTATAATTGTCTTTTTTTTTTGTATTATTTTCTATATTTTCTTGTACCATTGAAATGTTTGAGTGAAATGCCCATTCAGAATCCGGACTTTTTTTTTTTGCGTTTTCTGTTGATACCTAATTTGGCCAAGTCGGGGCGGTATAACGTGCGCAGACGATTGTACTCTACAATAAAGCTCTCTTGTGCCTTGATTTGACTTGGATTTAGTAACTTTTTAAGATGGTTTATTTTGACGTTCAGACGTTGAGTTTGAGATAAACAAAAAAGGTAAACGGTTTTCCTAAAAGTAAACGAAACAAGCCTGCTGCAGACCTACTGATAACATGTCATAATACAAAAAGCATGGTAGTTCAAATTCTGTCCTGCTTTATGAGCTCGTGGTTAGTTTCGTGACAGGAGACAATTTCAATCTGTGATTTTAAATTTACATTTTATTTTGGCAAATCAAAATAATGGCAATATTTTATAATACATGTCACTTGAATAAGGTGACATGACAGGTGTGACAGAAGTCACAATAGAAGTCACAATTTCAGTCACTGAAATTATTCGTAATGTAAATTTTGTAAAACAAGGAAGGAAAATCCAGAATTATAAAATTTAATATGTGACTATACCTGTTTTTCAAGACAAAAATAAGCAGTCATGGCTGTGAATTTTGAAAGCTGTGACAGCTTGCCTCCCGACGAGGAGCCCAAACTAAAGTACGATAGACTGGAGAACGATGTTCAAAATATCTTGTTGAAAGACGCAGTGAGTTGTATTTGTGTGCATACCAAGTTTATATGTCTAGGAACACAATGGGGGGTGATACATCTTTTGGACCATGAAGGGAACACAGTGCCGATATCGCAAGACGGGAAGAACAAGGAGCTGCAGGCTCATGCAATAGCTGTGAACAGAATCTCGGTGGATCTGAATGGGGACTACATCGCCAGCTGCTCGGACGACGGCAAGGTGCTGGTGTATGGGCTGTACACGGACGACAACACTCACAACCTCACACTGGGCAGGGTGATCAAGTCTATCGCCTTGGATCCTTGTTATTTCAAGTCTGGCTCTGGAAGAAGGTTTTTGACAGGTAAATTAATAATGCAATATTGATAACACTACCAAGGAATCCATAATAATATTATAAATGTGAAAACACTCTCTTCATATACCGGGAGTATGTTCCCATGGGATACTTTCTTCCATGCCGTAGGCAAAAGCTAATCTTTACAGCCCAGGAAAATAACTTAAATGAAAGGCAAACCTGCACAATAAATCCTAGTTAAGGTTTATAACTGGCATTATCTTTAGTCAGGCATTTAAATATTGTGTGAAAAAATCCAATATTATTATATTGGATTTTATTTATTGAATATTTTTTACAACACAATTTACCTTGTGCTTGTTAAAAAATATCAACTATCAAAAGTCCCATAAGTCAGTTTTTTGGTTTATTTAGAAAAATATTGGTTTTTCAAAATTTTTGTTATTACGAGTTTATTTCTTACTAGCTGCTGCTTGTGTGGCTTTTTCTAAAATAGAAAGTAGCCGAAGCTACTCCTTATAACATCGCCTATCTGCCAGTGAAAAGCCCGTCAAAATCGGTCCACCCGTTTTGGGGAATAGCCAGAACAAACAATTTTTTTTTTAATGTTGTTCTTTTTTAATATAAGTACCGTATATAAATTTTATATACAGGATGGATTTTTGATGGGGCAGTAAGGGCAGGTACCTTAACCGATGTCGCTACAGGAAAACAGGCTTAGGAGACTGTCCTTAACTTTATGACATTATATATATATATATATATATATATATATATAATATATATATAATCAGCCTATAATGTTCCCACTGCTGGGACATAGACCTCATCTCTTAGAGAGGGAGTGGGTTATAATCTACCACATGGGTGGTAGGTACCAAAAACATTTTTTAAATAATGTTATTGAAACACATGTTGGTTTTATGCAAGTCCATAATAATTGGGTTTTGTTCAACAAATAGCAACTTCAATATGATTTAATTTCATGTCTTGATGTGATTGTTGGCTAAAACTTTGTGAAAAGGTTAACAGATCATGATCACGAAGGACTCAAAATATGTCCACTTTTGCCTGGGCTTACACAGTTGTGACACAAAGATCTCCGCACCAGCATGTCTGTCCTTAATGTAACAATATTTGTAATGTTTATTTAACCCAAAGAAAGCCAGCTGTAGGAAGTGAATCACTTTTGTGATTCATTGCTAATTTTTTTTTTTTCCGTTTTGGCAACTGAGCCGATGTCGACTATTCTGCCAGCGTCATGTAGTGACGGCAGCACAGCAAGATGAGCCATCGAACTTTGCACTTTGTGGTAGTTGTTAGTTGTTAATGTTAGTAGCTGAAAGGACGAGACAAGTTTTGTTAGTTATCATGGATTTCTATAAATATATAATTTTATTACTCTATGGACACACAACATTTACAAAGTTATAATTATTATTACTACTACTACATTCTGATATCATTGTCATTCAAAAATTTAGATAGGACTTGGATTAGTTTTGGGGAAAAGTTAGTCAAGACGGAATGGAAGTTAGTAGGAAGGATAATATTCATTTTGGGAAGCTTATGGTACAAATCAAAAGATTGGGAATTTGAAGGACATGAAAAAAAGATGTGCTCCAGAGTACCATCATCAAGACCGCATTCACACAAGGAACTGTCACGAACACGGATCTTATTCAGGAATACTGGACTGCAGCAGTGACCGAGTCTCAGTCTACACAAGGATGAAACAGTTTTCTTGGCTAGTTTAGTGTATTTAAAAAACCAAGGTTTCCGTTGGATGACGGGTTGGATACTAGCGTAGTACGCCCCCTTGAGTTTTGAACTTTTTAATACAATAGGTAGATTATTCACAAATAGTGAAATGACAAAAATTTTATATAGATAACAAACAAACAATATTATGTCCACAACTTTAAAATTACAACATACTTTATTATGTGTTGAAACAATTAAGCTTACAACAACGTATGGAAATTCCGGCTTGCTTTTCGCTCATCTAAAAAACCGAAAGACATTAAAGCGGCAGTCACATTATGGTTTCATAGGGGGGAACTTCAGTATGATGGGTTCTTCACTTTTTATTTATTTATTTCAGGAACAATTCACATTGTATTTGGAATTATTAAAATTATAAAACTAACACATTCAAAATATATTAAATCATAGAAAATAACAAAAAAAAAATACTTCAATAACGTTACAAGCTACTACATAATTAAATCACCCTGTCTCTCATTGACTAAAATATGGAATATTTAAAACGTGAATATGTCATTATTGTCTATCGAATACAGACATTTCTCCAATAGGAACGCTTTAAGTCAGGGATTTCCAAACTATTTTGGGCAAGAGACCCCTTTTCCAAAATGAACTGATACCTCAGACCCCTATAGCCAATTGTTTTCATTTTGTACGAACTTGTGCACGCTTATCGATTTGTTGAGTTTTTAAAAGTACAACAATGATACTTCCTACTAAAATATTTGTCATTCTTTTATCAAGTTGGTACACGTAACACAACTTATACAGTATCTTGAAAGTTTCAAATAAGAACTTGTGTTAATTAATAGGGGTCGATTTTCAGACCTCGTCGACCCCCAAAATCAGTTTTCGTTTATGTCGACCCCTGGGAAACCGATTCGACCCCAAGGGGTCGATATCGACCACTTCGGGAATCCCTGCTTTAAGTCTTGACTTAAATGAGCTCTTATAAATTATAGTTTTTAAGTCCAATGGCAACCTGTTAAAAATCCGCACTGCGTGATATTGAGGACTGTTGAACAATATTAAGTTGGGGTATAATTTTGTTTTTAAAATCTTTCCTGCGCGTACAACTGTCTCTCCTCATCTGTTTCATATTTATGCAGGTATTTTATTTTTTAATTCAGCAACAATACTAAAACATAGAGGCTGGCCACAGTAAGAATTTTTAAATATATGAAGTGTGGCCGACAACTCTCTATTTGGCGATTTCCGGACCATGGTTCGTATGGCTCTCTTTTGGAGTACAAAGGCTCTCTGGCAGTTATATTTAAAACTATTCCCCCAAAACTAAACACTATATCTCAACCCTTTGCAGGAGTAGATGACTAAATCGACACTGTGTTTCGGTACAGAGCACCATTAGACAAGTATACTGCTTAATTGTTAGGTTACTAAGTATTCCTTTTTTTCTATTACAGGCGACAACAAATTAACATTATACGAAAAGACATTCCTGAACCGCCTTCGTAGCACAGTTCTGTGCGAATGCGAAGGCTACGTGCAGGCCATGTCGTGGCACGAACGCTTCGTGGCGTGGGCCAGCGAGGTGGGTGTGCGCGTGTACGACCTGGTGGCGCGCTGCTCACTCGGTCTCATCCAGTGGGAGAAGGTCCCCAACCGCTCCATAGAAGACTACCGTTGCAACCTCCTCTGGTGCGCCCCAAAAACGCTCATGATCGGGTGGGTCGACACCATCAGGATCTGCGTCATACGAAAACGAAGTCAAATCGAACTTCAAACGCGAGATGTCACCGAGTATTTAGTTGATCCCGTGTACACTTTCCAGACTGACTACTTCATCAGTGGCTTGGGTCCCCTGGACGACCAGTTAGTAGTCCTGGGAGTACATAAGGAGTGCGACCCTGAAACTGGTAAGGGTCAAAGACCCGTGCTCACCGTTGCTGACTATAAAGACTGTGAATTCTGCGAAATATCAACAGATAGTCTCAACATTCGTGGTTATGAGGAATATTCATGTAACGATTATTATTTAGATATGCTCATAGAGGAAAACAGATTTTTCATAGTGTCTCCCAAGGACATTGTAGTGGCTAGTCCTTACGATATCGACGACAGAGTTAAATGGCTCGCAGAACAAGGTCGATTCGAAAAAGCAATTACGGTTCTCGAAGAAGTTGGCGGGAAGACGTCGAAACACTCGGTGGTGACCGTTGGCGTGCAGTACCTGGACCACTTGATGGCTGAGCACTTGCATGAGGAGGCGGCCATACTATGCGCCAGAATTTGTAAGAATGATAAAGTGCTATGGGAGACACAGATATTGAAATTTGCTGAAGTGAACCAGTTGCGAGCGATCAGTCCGTATGTGCCTAAAACTCCTGAACAAGCTTTGAGTTCTCACATATACGAATTAATATTCTATGAGTATCTGAAGTTGGACTCTCAGGGATTCCTGAAATTAGTTCAAGAATGGAACCCCGCGTTATACAAGACTGGCGTCATCGTCAAGGAAGTCTTGGAACATCTGTTAAACACGGAGGTCGACAAAAATATTTATTTAGAAGCTTTGGCTCTGTTGTATTGCTACCAAAAGAAATACGACAAAGCTTTGACGACGTACTTGACTCTCCAGCACAAAGATGTGTTCACTCTGATCACTAAACACAACATGCACAACGTGATACACGACAAGATACTGGACCTGATGACGCTCGACTGTGACAAGGCGATATCAATACTCTTAGACAAGCCAAGGGTACCCGTAGAGGTGGTAGAAAAGCAACTTGCAAGCAATGACATGCTGCTGTTTAAATATTTAGATGCTTACAGCAAAATTGAACCAAACGGTAGGTATCATGGAAAATTAGTTCGACTTTACGCTAAATATGCAAGGGACAAACTTCTTCCATTTTTAAAATGCAGTGATAATTACCCAATACAAGAAGCTTTGGATGTGTGCCAGAATAATGAATTTTACCCTGAGATGGTATTCCTATTGGGACGTATTGGCAACACAAGAGAAGCTCTGCAAATCATTATAGAGCAGCTGAAGGATATAAACCAAGCTATCAATTTCTGTCAAGAACACAATGATAAGGAATTGTGGATGGACCTCATCAAGCGGACAGTGGACAAGCCTGAGTATGTGACGTTACTGCTCAAGAGAATAGGAAACTACGTGGATCCGCGAATATTAATACAAAATATACAATCCGGATGTGAGATAAAGGATTTAAAGGACTCATTAGCAAAGATGATGTGTGATTATCACCTTCAGCTGTCAGTGCAGGAAGCATGTAAAGTGATCACTTTGCGGAACTATTTTGAGTTGCATCAGAAGCTTGTCATCAATCAGCAGAGAGGTATATCTGTTACGGATGACTTCATGTGTTGTGCGTGCCAAGGCCGGATTATTATTAGAGACTTATCGAATGCCTCAGATTTGATGGTGTACAACTGTAGGCATTCATTCCATAAAGAGTGCCTTCCCGAGGGAGTCCAGTGCCAGACTTGTATGGTGTGCAGTGCCGTCAAAATGTGACCCGAATCACGAAAGCTCAACTTTAGATAGATGCTGTATATATTATGTATAATGAATATAATCATTAAACAATATTTTTCCATTATAAACTTGTGTAAGTAATTATGCTAATCAAACTAATTATTTAAATATGTTTATCAATGTTCGGTGCTTTTATAATGAAGTGGCTTGTATTATTTTTCCTTGTATTAGATCAACCCCAGATACCAATAAAATAAACTAAAATAAGTGGTTGTTATAATTTCATTAATGAGATTTTTTACATTTTACTAAGTAGGTAAGTATAGCAACAAAAGTTTAACAACATTTTCGAATTGTTTTACATCAAAACAAGTTTGCAAAAAATATAACTTGAACGATTAGCAAAAACATGGCTAGATAATTTCAAAAATAATTTATGTAGGTAAATGTATACATAGGTCCTGTATTGTTATAGCCGATTCGATTTCTTACCGGGATAATCTCTATTAAACTGTATTTTTCGAATTATTCCACTTTACCTCACCTGTGAGGTAAAGTGAATTCCTATAATTTTGCATTGGAATCTGCCCCACTAGGGTTGGCACCTAAGAATTTGTGTAGGTAGGTATTAGGGTTGCCAGATGGCCAGGAAATCCGGGATTGTCCCAGAATTTTGCGAATAGAGTATAATAATAGATTGATTTTACGTCTTGTCCCGTGTCCAGTAATTAGAGTACTGTCCCGGATTCCGAAAACCTAGTTTTTTTTCACAACGTTATGAGTATAACGGATGCAAACTGCCAAGTAGGTAGGTTTACCTACGCCACGATTGGTACTTACTTAAGTGGGGTACTTACTTAATTCCAATAATAGTAAGGAGGTTCTCAATTTATGTTTCATATCAACTGGCGTTGTTTACTTACCAAAGTTTAATTTAACTATTTAGGAAAATAGGCGTTAATGTTTTTTAAAGTTTTTTGGTTTCCGTACGTCCGAATGAAAAACGGAACCCTTTTTTTTGGATGGGAAATCATCAAATAACTTCTCCCGCTCTGGGCGGAGCGGGGTGTGTCACACTCTTACTGACTAAAACCCACCCGTATTCCTTCCTGTTGCCTGTGTTGCCAGGGGCCTCGGTGACCCTTTAGTACCTTCCCGCGACCCCGGCAGGCATCGGCCCTAGTGGTTGTGCTGACGACATCTCTTTGAGGCGCGCGTGGAATACAACGCACCGTCGACCCGGGCCTGGTCCTTACCGGACGGTGAGCTACCCATTGCTCACCGTCCGCAAGCCCGCGCCTACGGTGGCCGGAAATCTAGGCTAGGCTAGGCCGGCTAGGGGCGAGAGGGCGCGAAATTTGCCTTTCCCTCAACCGTCCCGCCTCCTCCTTCGCGAGCATTACTGCTTCACAGAAGGAGGTGACGGTTGCCCATGCCCTCTCGTTCCGTACCATGGCCTGAATCAGGGCCGGACGAGAGAGATCTCTGCCGCCGATCGCCTCCACGAGGACACGGCGGTGCTCTGCCCAAGCCGGGCAGACCTCCACCGTATGCTCCGTCGTGTCCTCCGGGCGATCCACACAGTGGTGACACCCGGGCGTTCCTCCCGCCTTATCCGACACAGGAACCTCCCGAAGCTGCAGTGTCCGGTGAGCACAAAATGGAACCCTTACGATCACTCGGTGTGTCCGTCTGTCTCCGCCAATTTGCTCTGAATCTGATGGACCGATAAAGTTGAAATTCGGTACACATGAATTTCTATGACCCAAACACGGACGTTTAATATAAATAAATGTATTTCGAATATGGGGGTCCTTTTGGGGGACCAATTAGAAAACCAAAAAAAAGTTTTGCAAACTACCGTGTGATACATTGAAGAGGGCTTATTGTGAGGGTCGCCAATGATTTTTTTTGAATAGTTTTAAAATAAAAAGTAAAGATTTAAGAAAATTGTCAATTTTCTCAGGAAAAAAACAGAAAATATTTCTATACTTACAAATTACAGGAAAACCTATAAGAAGTATACAATGTGTAACAAAACCCTGTTGTTCCTTCTACCTACGTTTTAAGAATCGGTTTACTAAGCGATAAAACAAGTCATTTATAAAAAACTGTACAATAAAAAAAAAAACATTTAATTATTAATATTTGTAATGTTTAATCGATTTGTTACCTCTGCAATGCAGCATGAAGCGATGTCGCGAAACCAGAAGTAGATAGAACGTTCCCGCCCTCTCTTTGATCGGTGCCGCTGCGCCGCCGATTATCTACCTATTTTTCTACACAAGTTCGTGACCTTGTCAGCTGTTGTTTATCAGTATCACTTTAACGAATTAATCTTTGAAAATCTTGGTTTACACAGTATTTTTAAGCACAATTGATAATTGTTAAAACTACATTTAACACTTCACTACGTTAAAAAAAAACAAATTCGCCGTCTGTCACATAAAACCTGATGTACCTATTTACATTTTAATGCATTAATTTATTATGATATCTACTTGACGGCCACGGAGTTGCTGTTCGATATGACCACCTTGTACCTCTACACTTCTTGGCTCATAGTCGGAGGGAAGTAGTGATTGGACGCGACAATAGTGAAATGGGGGCTGGCCATCTTCTTTGAGTACTCTCCTAACGCGCATATGGTTTACTCCAAGTGCGTGTCCCACTGAGTTGTACTTCGCGTTGGATCGTGCTCAAACAAGTCCAAGACTTCTGTCTCGAGTCCTCGGTCTGCCTGCGTCAGCTCAGCTCGATGTCAGGTCTCGCCCGTGCACATTGCCGATATTGTACGTACGTATGTGCAAACGTTGGAATGCCATCGCCGACGGTAATGGTCGCAAAACGTTCTTGATAGAGTCTGCGTGCTTCTGCATAATTGCAGCCACATTACCGAAGACACATCAACATATTAAAATATTCTACGTTAGAATAAGACATTGGCGCCGATTCCCTTGTTCACAAACTAAACTAAATTTAAGTTCAGTGCATCCTTTTCTTTTTATTTCATTAAGAAAAGGACAGCAGATCAATTTTAGTTTAGTCCTGTCAAATTAATCAGCGCTTGACGTAAATTGACGTAATTTTAGTAGGCAAGTTTTTAATCACGTCTAAACTTCTATGGAGTAATGACAGGCGCTGATTAATTTGACAGGACTAAACTAAAATTTATCTTCTGTCCTCTTCGTAATGAAATAGAAAGAAAAAGATGCACTGAACCTTAATTTAGTTCAGTTTGTGAACAAGGGAATCGGCGCCATTGTCAACGTTTACGTAAACAAAACACAAGTCACTAGTCACGTAGGTCAACAATAACGTCCACTCGGAAGAAAGCTGCGCGGGAGACTAAGGAAGTGCTTCGCAGGGAGACGGGTGGCGGGGCGGCGGGTTAGGTAGGCACGTGGTACCGACCCGCCGACATGCGCGGCGGATGTTTTTGGCGGCACCTTTTGTCGCATTCAAAGAAAGCCGCTAGTAGCTGGTAGGCTATTTAGCGAAATAAAGATGTACTTGTAAAATCAGATACTCTAAACATTTTTTTGAATGTGTCGATTTTAATAGTTATTTGATTTTGACCTCACGACTAGCCAATGCTTAATTTTTTAAAATTATAATTTCATCAATGTTCTGCTTATAGGTAAATGTATACGTTCCTAAAACGAACAACAGGGTTTTTGTTACATATTTAATGCTCTTAAAACAACATGGGAAATCAGTCAATATTGTGCGTACAAAGTTACATTTGCAGTATGGGAGAACATGTTTTTCAACTACAATGTTGAGTTTGTTCTTGGGAAAAATTCATCCCAACTTCGGAACCCTTCATTTTGCGTGGTCTGACACGTACTTGGCCGGTATTTTTACGTTAAATGATAGATAAAAATGTTTGTTGATTGTCTAGGTACCTACCAAAGTAAATGAATCATTAAGGAAAAGCGAGGTGCTCAATTTTGGTTAATGTGTAAATATATTATTGTGTATTTTTATTTTATAATATTATACACTTCTGGACACATCTATTGGCCCACCTTGTATTTTCAGTTTCGTTTGGTCCTAGCTAAAATTTTATATTAGGTCGAGCAAAAAGTTTTTATGCAGTTTTGAACCTACATTCACAATTTAATTCAATGTCTTTTTTTGAATTTCGAACACAGAATTTAAAGAAACAAAAGACAATTTGGAGCCTGTTTGTTGATATCAAACAATCGAATACTAAGAAAACTTGGTTTTATTGATTTACTTGGATTTAACTCTTGAAAAAGTGATTAATATCTTTGGTTTTGCAACAAACATTACTTATTCTTAACATTAAGGTGAGGTTCTATCAATAATCTATGGATACTTCACCTGAAGTCGCCGCCCAAGCTGTGGCACTTATTCAGGCCGGACACAGCCAAAGAAACGTGAGTGCTCAACTTAATTTAAGTCGATCTGCGGTCCGAAATGTTTATCGGAGGTACCTAGAGACTGGCGGCTTTGTTCGTCGCCAAGGAAGGCCACGATCTCGGGTCACAACTGAAAGGCAGGATCGATTCATCGTGACGACCAGCTTGAGAAATCGTCACCTTACCTCCATTGAGATACAAAACCAACTTCGCGACTTCCACGGAGTATCTGTGAGCGCTCAAACTGTTCGGAGAAGGTTAAAAGAACGCGATATGGTACCATACAAGCCAGCTAATGGGCCCAAACTAACGCGAGCCCACCGAACAGCGCGCCTTCATTTCGCACGCAGTCATTTAAATTGGACACAGCAAGATTGGAGCCGTGTACTCTTTTCTGATGAGTCTAAAATTGTGTTACATGGCAATGATGGAAGGAAGAAGGTCTACCGACGTAAGGGAGAGCGTTTCGCACAATGCTGCTTTGAAGAGAGGGTTGCTTATGGCGGTGGTTCATGGACTGTCTGGGGCGGTATATCCGCGAGCGGCAAAACTCAACTTGAGGTTGTTACAGGACCACGGCTGCCAACATTAAATGCTGAAAGGTACATTCGTGAGTGCTTAGAACCTCACGTGACACCATACGCGGACTATGTGGGTTCAAATTTCCTTTTTATGCATGATAATGCAAGAGCCCATGCGGCCGGCATCGTCAGGGAATAGCTTCGGGATGTGAACATCACAGTTATGGACTGGCCAGCCAGAAGCCCAGACATGAACCCCATTGAGCACATGTGGGACGAGCTAAAAAGATGTGTTAGGGCTCGTCAGCCAGTTGCCCAGACGATGCAGGAGTTGAAAACTGCCATAGAAGAGGAATGGGAGATGATCCCTCAAAATTTCATAGAGCGGTTGATAAACTCTATGCCTAATCGTATGAGAGCTGTGGTAGATGCCCATGGAGGCAACACGCGTTATTAAATTAAACCTTTATTTGATAAAACATGTTTTTTATTCAAAAATCAATTGCCTTTAACAAGGCGCATATCCGACTTGTTAGGCGTAGCTCCATGTCGTATGGTATTCTGAATTCAATTTTAAAACAATACGATCGAAAAAGATGGTAATATGTATCAGGTTTAAAACTGCATCAACAGTTTTTGTTCAATCTAGCAATCATATTTCGGTAGGGGCCATCGACACCTAAACTCTAAGGTGGGCCAATAGATGTGTCCAGAAGTGTAGTAAGTAAGTAAAAACAAAATAATGTTTTTACTTGCCGATTTTTTTAAATGTTATTTTCAAATTCTCATATTTTCGATAAAATTGAAGGTTTTATCTGGAATAACTCAAAGTAAATATATTATTGTGTATTTTATTTTATACTATTATAAAATAAAAATACACAATAATATATTTACACACCAAAATTGAGCACCTCGCTTTTCCTTAATGATTCATTTACTTTGGTAGGTACCTAGACAATCAACAAACATTTGTAACTATCATTATTTTAACGTAAAAATACCGGCCAAGTTAGGCTTATTTATTTTCAATATACTAAGTAGGCTTTACAAGTTAACGAGTAATAGTCGACCAACTAACATTTGCAGTTGGAGAATTGACCGTGACGTAGGTATATCGATGTGAGAGAACACGTTTTTCAACTAGTGTTACCTACTGTTGTTTTTGTGATAAATTCATCCCAACCACGGAACCCTTCATTGTTCGTGGTCCGACAGGCACTTGGCCGGTTTTTCGATTACAATTTAATAATGTGATTGAAACAATAATTGTTGGAAAAAGTTGTGATATGTAAAGTTGAAACCTTCCAAATACAGATGAATTGGTGACTGATACATTCTCTTGTCACAAATGTCTATAAACTAGACTAAAAATCAGCAAAATTGTACCCATGTTCGTTTAAACTTTCAATATTGTAATTGAAAAACCGGCGAGTGCCTGTCGGACCACGAACACTGAACAGTGAAGGGTTCCGTAACGTAATCCAAACAAGTTCTCTGACAAGTATATAGTTATCTGTGAACTAAGTGATCAGTATGGAATCAGTATGTACATACTAGATTTAGCACAAGAGTGATCAAATCAAAACTTCAAAAAATTAGTGAACGCAGTTGAATGACGTTCCTTTTCAATTTCTTGTTCATAAAATGGGGTAAAATTAATTTAATCATATATAAATAAACACTAGAAAGTTGATTTAATATTGCTCAAAAAAGTCAAAATGTTTTTGTACTTTCATTAAAAATACAAAAACAAAATAATCCCCAACAAACACTATCGTGAAATGAAAAATAAATTTATTGTTTATTCCCATGTGGTGGAAAAATGGACGCGCACATGATTCTGTGAGGTTTTGAAAATGTTTTCCTTTAGTGTTCGCGTTCGTTGAGCGGTAAAAATTGACAAATTTGTGACAAAGTGTTGTGTGAAAATGACAGAAATGCCTCCTTATCTCGCGGTCAAAGATGAGGAGAAAAACAGTGGTCAGGGTGACAGTGATACTTCTTCAGACGTAGACGACTGGGATTTACCTCTGAGTTTCGATAAACCAAGGCACCTTGAGCCTATAAAGGGCGCTGAGCGCGTGGAGCACACTTGGAGAGTCAAAGAGAAGGTAAGACAGTCACTTTCAATTTATAACTTGTGTTCTCGTTACTCCTTAGCCGACTATAACATCATAAGCGCGATGAAAACAAACGCACATGGTTGATTGAATGAATGCGTCGTTAGCTCAGTCGGCATAGGTCGATAAAAAAAACAACTTTGTTTTTGTAGTAAATACGGTTGTGAGTTTTCCGTGCCTGGTCCATTCATGATTTATGTACCTAATTGTTGCGTGATTAAAATTTTATGAATCTAACATTTGGATGTAAACAATAATTAACACGAACTATCAAAGTAAAAAAAGACTAAGTTGTTTTTATTTGTAAACAACAAATCAACAGTACCCTCTAAAATATTTTTTCCGTGAAATATATTTGGCTTAGCTCCATAAATTATTTGATATGAACTAATAATAGTAGTATAGATAATATACTACTAATTAATTCATGTAAAGTGTTTGTTATTAAAGTTATTCTTAACATGGTATATTATTTAATATTGTTTATGTTATCCAATGTTTGTTCTTCTGTTGTCAAAAATGGTACCAATAATAAAAAACCTACTATTTTGATTTGGGCCCATTCATTGTCTGCACAATGTAATAACAGAAACAACTGTGTGATAAGGGGCCGTAAGCATTAAGTATGTCTGCCATGAATCTAAAAGTGAAAGTTCCTTTACTAGGCTTTGGAAATAATTGTTTGCTAGTAGTTTACTGTACATGATTCTTATACTCAACAGATTGTTCACATAATTTGAAGCTTATCAATGACTGATTAATATCTAGGTTGTAAATCAGTTTGCCAGCTCTTCAGGTTTACTTGTATGTACATAGACACATTTATTTATAACCCATTTTAGTTGTAAATTGTAATTTGTGTTAGCATATTAGTCAAAGTAGCAATAATCATAATTAATTATGGATTTCAATATCAGTAAAATTTGTGTCTGATATTGCAATATCAGTAACATTTGTGTCTGACATTTTTTGGGACCCTGGGACCCGGATCTATAGAAGGCATACCTTGCAAAGCCAACTTGCAGATGCCCGTTGGATGTTTTTAGTGAAATAAGACACAAACCGATGAACATCCCTGTACACACTATGCAACTGTTTAACAAGCACAACCCCCGGTTGGCAGACTGAGCAACATACTGAAGTCTTGCAAATGCAGTACAAACTCTCGGGGTGTGAGCCACTCTGTCATTTCGTCTCCTACCCTGGTTACACGGGTTAAACGAAATTGTTTTATGTAGGTATAACGTCGCATTTAATAAAATAATTTAATTACCATATTATCAATAATAAACCACTGGTTTTATACAAGCTATCAGTGGGGTATATATACGGTTTAAAATACATTACCTTTATAAGAGACCTCTGAACTCTTTCCACATCGATAAGTTTAGTTTGGGTGGCTCCCCCCCCCAGACAAGTATACAATACGTGATTACTGATTGTGTGATAGCTTTATAAATATTGAGTAGGTTCCGTGTCATCACATGACGTAGTGTTTTGAATACCCATATTAACTTTGTAACATGGTGTCATAATTAGAGATCGGATATTCGGATGCATATTCACCTAAAGTTCAGATGTTAGCGAATGTGGAATGCGCTTTTGTATCGAAAAAATCCCGCGGTTCCGGGATCAACAAGGTTTCTGACTATTGAATCAGATTAGTATTATAATCTACATATAACTTACTTTCAAATGTTGCCTTATATGTAATGCACTATAGTAAAAAAAAAAACCCGCGATTACGGAATCGACAAATTTTGTGTTTTTCCTGACTATATCAGCGGATGCATAATGTCTACCTACCTAATATTGTAAAGTAGGTAGGTAAATACCAAACTACCATAGCAAACAACATTAATATAACGGACTACATATATTTAGAATAATGATGTAGGTACCTATTGAAACATATAGTTAAAAATGATTGTGCTTAGTGAAATTCTGTTCAATTCCTGTCCTCTCCACATAACGAGAAAAACAGTTTATGTTAGCACCATTATATTAATAGAAAACGACGATATGCATTTTGCAAGTTTGTGAGTGGGACGGCAAATTATAGGTACCTGCTTATGCGCAAGTAGCTACCCCGACAAATAGTTCTCTTAGTTTATTTAATTACAATAATTGCATTCGTCGCTGTGCTTGCCTTGCGTTCGGGTGTTTTTTGTTTTAACTAACACACGCCACCCCTCCTCTTACACCTTACATTTATACATATTTTAGAAGTCGCTTCTTTATTATACACCCGACTAGCTATGCATTCCCGGTGTTCCTGGCAAGCCGTGTTTTTTTTTTTACAAATAAAAATATTTTAAGAAGCCGCTTCCATACTTTCACAGCTAAAATTTAACTTTAGGTAAATATGCATCCGTATATCCGATCTGGTCATAATAATATCGATATGTGAGTGCCAGGATAAGCGGTCGTCAACTATAACACCTAAGTATCTAGCCGATGTAACGCGCTGGATGGTCTGACAATAACAATATCGATATCAATCGAAGCGACTGGCACACACATGAATTCCAATTTTAAATTCACCTGGTTTTGATTTTTTACTTGGACAAAATGTAGTTGGTTTTTGGAATGTTAAGGATGAGGAGGTTAGCATTTAGCCAGTTAACTATGACATTAATACCATATTCGGCCTCAACGGACGTCCTCACATGTTTCCCCAGAGTAGACCACAGCCGTATCATCCGCATAGGAGACAATTGTCCCCGCGCTGCTTCGCAAATTGCATAGCTCATTAACATATACCTAAAATAGCATCGGTCCGCGCACGATTACTTCTGGAACACCAAAAACAACGTTTTCTTCGTCACTGAACGAATTTTCGATTTTAACTTGCTGTTTCCTATCTCGGAGATAGGTGTTATACAGAGAAAGCGCTCTATCTCTTACTCCTATGGCCACCAGTCTCTGCACAAGGATGGGGAAAGAAACTGTCAAAGCTTTTTTGAGGGGTTGGATCTAGTATCGTTTTGCAGGAGTTGGGGGGTAAAAGGGGCTAAAGTTGGTAGGGGTTGGGTCCCCGATTATAACGCTACCACTCTTATTAAAAGGTAATGCATATTTTTCGAGAAATTAATAAAAAATGTTTCTAACCTCAAATCCGATAAGAAGCGAAAACGAAACGTTTAAAATGGTCGATTGACAACCAAATCTGCCCCAGTATCTGTAGTCAGTATCCAGTATCCAGTATCAGTATTTGTAGTCAGTCCGTGGTCTAAAATGTCGGGCAAAATCGATAACACGGAACGTAAACAATAATACAGGTTTGCCATTTGCGTCATGTCACTGTCATTCGTTTTCGATAGTTCTGTTTCTCCTCGAGTTGCGTGAATTTTTTCTCTGTGTTTGTACTTCCACTGATCGTAGGTGTGTACAACAGGCAATGTTACTACTGTTACTAGGAGAACTTAGGATGCAAGGGCGAGCGAAGCGAGGTCGGGACTTGGGGCACCCGGACTCGGACAGGTTTGGTTCGAAGGGGATGGCGGGTCTAGTTCGCTCGCTCCGCTCGCTCACTAGACTCCGCCTTTTAAAATGGCTTTTTAAGCGACTAAGAGTTTTGAGGTTAGGTTACAATAATTTGTTTTTCTCAAGAACGGTGCGTTACCTTTTCATGGGAGTGGTGCCAAGGGGCCCCCCAACCTCCCCCTCACTCCCACCCCTCTTCTCCTGCCAAACGATGCTAGATTTTTACCATATAATAATATTGCTTTGTTTTGTTATCATTGTATCATTTTTCTGCAATATTATAGTTGTAGTATTACGGGTCGATCGATCAGGTTAAGCTACGCTTGCCGCGGTTGGTCCGTGGATGAGTGACCAACTGTACATACCAAGACCCCTCCGTGCCTCGGAAAGCACGTTAAGCTGTTGGTCCCGGCTGTCATTTGTAGATCTTTGATAGTCGTTACAGGTCGTCAGAAGCTCGAGTGTCTGACAACCATTCTTACCAAGGGGTATCGTGTTACCCAGTAACTGGGGTGTGGAGGTCAGATAGGCAGTCGCTCCATGTAAAATACTGGTATTCAGTTGTATCCGGTAAGACTGGAAGGCTACCCCAACATACTTGGGAAAAGGCAGGCAGATGATGATTATAGTTGTAGTATTACTTAAATCAAATTACTTAAGGTGGACCCACAACGGTAGCCCGCGTTGTATTTCGCTCTACCTTCTCTGGCTACCTTTGCGGATCCACCTTAATTAAAAACAACAGTCAGAGGGTTATCTTAGGGATGAACTGGATATATTAAATTAAAATATTAATTTGTTTAGTACAAGACGCACTGCGTGGCCCTGGTGCTGTGCCTCAACATTGGAGTGGATCCCCCTGATGTGGTGAAGACACAGCCATGTGCACGACTTGAATGCTGGATTGGTATGTAACCATTTCAATGTAATGATGATAGACAGCTTGTTTATTACAGGCTGTTTAAATAATATAATATAACACACACAAACTGAGGTAGAAACTGAATTGTTCTATGCATAAAAAAGAAGAATAAATTAGGTATCGGTATATGCCATTATGTTTATTTATATATATAAATTAAGTTTAAAAAGTTTACTTTTTTGGTATCAAAACTGAGAAGAGGGATGGATGCCTTATTCTATAGTGGGAAATTCATCCTTATAACAAAGTAACCTTTTGCTGATACAGCTGTGAGTTTATTTTGCAAGAAAAACATTATGAATCCATAGTAATCCATACTCCGTATTAATGTTATACATTCGAAAGTAACCCTGTCTTTATGTTACCTTTTCACGCCTAAACCACTGAACGGATTTCGGTAAAATTTGGCAGGAGATAGATGGCATCCTGGAGAAGGACATAGGCTACTTTTTTAATTAAAAAATAATCCTAAAGGGGGTGATCAGTGATAAAGGATGAACGTTTGTATGGGAAATCTTAAATTGGGGAAGTTTAAATTTATGCTTTTGGTAAGAAATAAAATACAAGATCCAGCGTTTTTGTAAAATCAAAATAAAATCGCTTAAAACATCCGGCCCTGGTCCAGGCCATGGTACGGAGCAAGAGGGCATGGGCAGCCGTCACCTCCTTCTGCGAAGCAGCAATGCTCGTGAAGTAGGAGGTGGGACGGTTGAGGGAAAGGAAAATTTCGCGCCCTCTCACCCCTAGCCGCAGGAGACGAGTTGAGCGTCGGGAATCCCGGGCGGATTTCCAGCTACCGTAGGCGCGGGCTTGCGGACGGTGAGCAATGGGTAGCTCGCCGTCCGATAAGGACCAGGCCCGGGTCGTCGGCGCGTTGTGTTCTACGCGCTCCTCAAAGAGATGTCAGCACAAGTCTAGGGGTCCACTAGGGCCGATGCCTGCCGGGGTCGCGTGTAAGTCCAAAAGGGTCACCGAGGCCCCTGACAACACAGGCAACGGAAGGAATACGGGTGGGTTTTAGTCTGTAAGAGTCTGACACACCCTCCCGCTCCGCCCAGAGCGGGAGAAGTTATTTGATAATTTCCCACCCAAAAAAAGGGGTTAAAATATGCGATGATTTTAAAATTCACTTTTCATATTAAAAATTTTGTATAAATACTTATTATTTGAGGGATTTGAAATATAGTCACAGTACGTATCTTGAGGTAACATTTAGTCTTTATTAATATTATGTATGTTTAAGTTAAGGTATTTTTCTATGGGCCTGTGTCGCCTGAAATAAATGGTATTATTATTGTTATTTATTATTTTAAATGACTGACATATCTTTTTTCGGACCACATATATTTTTTCGGACCCTTTGGAAGGCGTACGAGGGGCCGAAGCCAACTCGTAGAGGCCATTATTATTATTATTATTCTATCAAGCTATAGGTACATTTGCAGTTTATGCTGATTTCGCATTGTATAACATTTTCGTACAATGAGAGGTCAGCTTATACTGGAAATGTATAGCTTGATATGTAGCCGTGTGTACAACGGGTCTTACTTCCGCATTGAAATTTATAATACACTCAGCGTCACAAAAATCGCACCTGTCCGAAAATAGCATTCAAGCCTGTCCTGCCATCAACGCATACATTGAACCCAGTTAATATTGGTGTCTGTTGAATGTATGTTTATTTACCTTTAAATTAACAACAGTTAGATTTCATAAATAACACATTTCTTCAGAGCACAAGCCGGTAATTAATCGTTATTAAAATACGCATTATTAGGAACCACTAATTGCACCCTAGATGTGTATAAAAGGGCCGATTAAGGTCAAATGTGAGTCATTCGCCATCCAGACTTTGAAGTGAACATAAATGAAAAACTTCAGCAAGAAAAATAACCCTGAAAATGGATACCAGATAAGGCAGATGAAGCCGCTCAAGTGATTTCACTATTGCAATCAGGGATGCCACAGTGTGATGTTGCTCGGCAACTTAATTTAAGTCGTTTTTCCGTTCGAAGAGTGTTCCAACGGTTTCAAGAGACTGGTGGCTATATCCGAAGACGTGGATCTGGCAGACAACGCTGCACATCCGAAAGAGACGATCGTTTCATTGTGTCGTCTTCATTACGCAATCGATTCTCCAATGCTGTTGAAGTGCAACAACGGCTCCGATCAGTACGCAGAACTTCAGTAAGTGTTTCCACGGTTACGAGTAGGCTGCGTGAGAAGAAAATTGCTGCCCATAGAGCTGCTACGCGGCCAAAATTGACTGCACAGCATAGGAGAGCGGTTGCAATTTGCCCGCGACCATGTTGATTGGACGATAGAGCAATGGAGGGCTGTACTCTTCTCGGATGAGACAAAGGTGTGTCTTTTCTGCAAAGATAAGCGTAGAAGGGTATACAGGAGGCAGAGAGAGAGAGAAGAGACATTGGAATACGGGGGTGGTTCATGCATGTTCGAGCACCTTTGGGACGAGCTGAAACGGTGAGTAAGGGTCCGAGATCCTTCCCCTACCACTCTTCAAGACCTCCATGAGCCGTCCTTGAGGAATGGGGCAAAATTCCTTAAGAAAGCGATGTCAAATTAATTAGCCATCAGGGCAAGGGGGGGGCAACACTAGGTTTTAAGTTATTTTGAAGAATTCAATTGTATTTTTTTCTGTTCTAATTGTATTTTTTTGATTTTGTAATAAAACTTAATTTTCCTTCTTTACAATTGACCCGTTTTATTTCATGCCTATGTAAATAGCACCAAAAACTCTCAACTTTTTCTGAAAGCTGAATAAATTGCCTTTCAAATGATGTACCATAGTCATACTCTTACTATTGCATAAATATGGTTTAAATTATTTTGAAGGGGATTTTGAAAGGAGTGCGATTTTTATGACGCCGAGTGTATTAGTATGCGTTTTGGATTAAAAAAGGATGACGTCCTTTGTAGGCTAATATTTCTTATTAGGTAGGAGGTAGTATATTACATCACATCACATCACATTCTTTAATATGCGCAGTGCGACTGGCAGGACCAACATAGGTAGGCATCGTGATCACTAGGCATGTCGGCATGTGCCTTGTGAGTCATTCACGACACTCGAACAAACCGCAAAAGGCGTCAATAGTGAATCATGCGGCGCATTTCAGCTGATCAATTTACTAAATACCACCATTTTATCTTCACTTACGAGGGTCATTCAATAAATACTTAGCCTACAAAAAGTAAACGAAAACTTTGGAAAAGTGGCAATTTATTTTTCAACAAAGTCTCCTTTTAGTTCGATACACTTAGCCCAGCGATGCTCCAACTTTTTTAACCCGTCCGAAAAATAGTTTTTGTCAAACTCTGCAAAATAGGCCTCCGTGGCGGCGATGACCTCCTCATTCGATCCATATCTATTCCCGGCGAGTGATTTTTTCAGATTAGGAAACAGAAAGAAGTCACAAGGGGCCAAATCTGGAGAATACGGTCGATGGGGCAACAATTCGTAGCGTAATTCGACCAATTTGGCCATGGCAACGGCAGACGTGTGAACCGGTGCGTTGTCGTGGTGAAAAAGCACTTTTTTCTTCGCCAGATGGGGTCGTTTTTTCTTTAATTCAGCGTCGAATCGGCCCAATAAATCGGCATAGTAAAGCCCTGTAATTGTTTTACCCTTCTCGAGGTAATCGATGTAGATCACACCTTGTGAATCCCAGAAAACGGTGGCCATAACTTTTCGGGCCGATTTTACCGTTTTCGCCTTCTTTGGAGCACGTTCCCCGGTCTGGATCCATTGTTTTGATTGCTCCTTGGTCTCTGGTGTGTACCAGTGGATCCAGGTTTCATCAACGGTCACAAAACGACGCAAAAACTCCGCTGGATTCCGCTTAAACAGCGCCAAACACGTCTCCGATGTGGTCTCACGGTTGCGCTTGTTTTCTGGTGTGAGTAAACGCGGCACCCATCGCGCCGACAGCTTTCTCATGCCGAGTTCCTCGTGAAGAATATGATGCACTGTTCCTTCTGAAATGCCTACAGTCTCAGCTATCTCCCGAACCTTCAATCGGCGATCTGCCAATACGAAATCATGGATTTTTTAAATGTTTTCCTCCGTAGCAGCTGTTTTCGGTGCACCTGGACGTGGTTCATCAAAAACCGACGTACGGCCACGTGCAAACTCGTTGAACCAATTCTTGACGGTGGCCATCGATGGAGAAGAGTCACCGTACACAGCATCCAAGCGTTCTTTGATTTCGATGCGCGTTTTCCCTTCCAAAAATAGGAATCGAATCACCAAACGATATTGCTCTTTTTCCATTTTTGTAAAACCGATCGACACGTTCGCTTCCATAAGTTGTCAAATTAAAACAAATGAAGGGATTGGAACGAAAATTTGAAAAAAGAATTAAAAAAGAATGTGCTACACTGTGGTAAAACTCTTTTGAAACTACAGCGCCCTCTGGCGATGAGGCTAGGTACTTATTGAATGCACCTCGTAAATCCTTTATGTACCATGCAATGTGACAAAAATAAAAATATTATTCACCTTTGTTTTGGTCACATAGGTGGCCTAATTTCCTTTAGTATTCAGAATAAAATACATCCAGAAAAAACGAGCTTTTGCCCGCGGCTTCGCCCGCCTGAATGAATGATATATTTATTTGCAAGAATATAGGTAGCTGACATAAGTTCTTAGGATCTATGGGTTTCACTATATTCGGCATTCCAGCCGTGCAAATATTTAGGTTTTACATCTTGGTTATACATAAGCATGCAATAGGTACACATTTAATAATTATTAGCAATAACTTAAAAATACTAATAATAATGTCATAATTTAAGTTTAGATTACAACGCAATTAATAAGATTCAAATTAAATACAATTCTATCTTTTTAAAATAATAATTAAAATTAAAAAATAGCGATCAATAATAATGATGTCAAGTTAATAAAAAATAGCAAGAATAATGAAAATGTTTCAATATTATTTAAGTAATGTCAATAATAATATGTGGATGTCATAATAATTATAATACATAAGTTTTACATTTGATATTCAAAATATTCATTGATGAAATAAAAACATCTCTCACACAACCAACTATATTATATAGCTTTCTATTAAATTCTAAATTCTTCGGCTAAGTGGTTATATATTTGCACCGCCATGGTATAACAATTTTTGTTGCATACTTTTAGTCTATTACGCGGGACTACTAGTGGCTTTTGTACTATTTTCCGCTTTGACATAGCCTTTTCATCCTTTTCAAAAAGCGAGTAATTGTTTCTTACTAATTTGCAGGTTTCAAATACATATAAAGACGGGAGAGTAAGCAGGTTTTGCTTAATAAATACGGGTTTACAGGAGTCTGTCCGTCGGACATTATCCCTCGCCGCGGGAACTTACTACTGGGACAATAAGTATTCTACATCGATCGGACGATCTTCTCAGTTTTTCTAGAGTTTTCCGAACCTAAATGATTCCCATGCTGACAATACTTGATCGCGTGTTGTGCCCTATAACGCGTGCCGTAGGTTCGTCCTGGGCCCTGACTCTTGCGAAATTAATTATAAAAGTCTTTATGACTTAATTTATTAACACTTCGTGCCTTGTGCCTTAATAACGCTTCGATTTGCGCCCCCATTTTCTAGACCGCAGTGTTCGATATTACGAGGCATGCCTTCATGCCCAGGCAATTTTGAATTTGGAACTGTTCTATATTCGAATGTGTTTAAATTTTGAATCTCAAAACAGTTGAAAGTATTAGGATTAATGCTATTGTTTAGTCACAGCGTCGATTGGAATCTGTCAGGTTACGTACGAAAATGAATCTTTCTAAGGAAAATGTTCGTGCAATAATTTTTTACAACTTTAGAAGAGGCCTGACACGGCTTCAGTATTTTGAAGAGCTAACATCTGTGTTCAGTGATGAAGCCCTATGTCTGCGGACTGTCGAAAGCTGGTATTTAGAATTTCAGCATGGACATACTAGTGTTAGTGACAAATCTCGCGAAGGACGCCCAAAATCCGCCTTCACTGAAAATAACATCATTGCTGTGAGACAACTAATTTTCGAAAATCGTCATGTGACGTATGGAGGCTCTATTAGCCATCTCAGGGACAACCATTCAGAAGATCTTGCATGAAGCGCTTGGTGTGAGAAAGCTAGTTTGCCGTTGGACACCGCATCTGCTTTCCGACGATAACAAGGCGGCCCGCGTCAGATGGTGTAAGAAAACTCTGCAAAGGTTCAACCGAGGAGAGTCAAATCACGTCTACGACATCATCAGTGGTGACGAATCTTGGCCTACGATCCTGATTCCTAAAAACACTCTACAATCTGGGTCTTTCAAGACGAGCCAAAGCCGACTAAAGTTGTTCGTTCTCGAAGCACTTCAAAGAAGATGGTGGCCACGTTCGTTGGAAAAACCGGCCATGTTGCGACTATTGCACTTGAAGATCGTAGAACGGTTAACGCAGAGTGGTATACCACAGTTTGTTTACCACAAGTCATCGCCAAACTTCGAAAATCTAACTCAAAGCGACGCATCATCCTGCACCACGACAACGCAAGCTCACACAGCGCTCGTAAAACGATTGAGTATTTGAAGCAAGAAAAAGTAGAAATTCTTGACCATCCTCCATATAGTCGTCAGGACTATATGGAGGATGGTCAAGAATTTCTAATGAAAAAAAAAATGTCTAAGCCCAAAATATTTCTTTACATTTCCTAAAATTAAGAAAAGTCTTCGTGGTCAAAGGTTCCAGTCCGGTGAAGAAGCAGTCGACGCTTTCAAGTCAGCCATTTTGAACACCCCCACTTTAGAGGGGAATAAATGTTATAATAACTGGTTTGAGCGAATGGAAAAGTGTATTAAGCTACGTGGTGAATACTTTGAAAAAACAATAAAAAGTACTATAAGGTTCTAGTTTTGTTTTTTTCTTCAAACGACAAAACTTAAAAGGCATGCCTCATACTGTATGTTTCAGTAACAAGTTGCACTAGATATGCATGCATGCAGTACCCAAGGCCTGGTTTTTTATGTGGGTTCTTCTCACAAATTTGCGTTACACATTATGTTCATTTAATTACTTGAGAGCGATTTTGTGTACTCTGCATTTCAGGTGGATCTGCAGTGGTAGCCCACGAAATTCAAATTTTCTTAGTTTTTTTAAATTTGCAGGACAGTGTCAGGTTGTAACTTGATCAAAGTATGATTCACGACCATAACAAATATGTATTTAAATAATTATAATAATTATCTCTCTTATTTCGAGAGATGTGATGTTTTTAGATTTGTTCCAGAAGAACAAATCTAAAAACATCACATCTCATCATCATCATCTCTATGTCTACTGTCCTATTCAAAATCAAAGTCAAAATCAAAATATTTTTATTTCACATAAACCTACATGGGCACTTATGAAACGTCAGAAGCTAGGTGCACGGTTCCAATTGGTCGTTTCCTATGGAGAAGAGCCGGCAAGAAACTCCACGGTTACTCTTTTTAAAAATAATTGGCTTTTACAATGTTTTCAAATTACACAAATTAGGTATGGGAGAACAGTGTAGGCCTGTCGAGAAGTACTTAACAAAAAAAGAGAAAGGAAACGGTCTAAAGAAAAAAAGATCTAGTCTATTAAGCCTACAACGTTCTCACATTCACAACGTACACAAGAATCCATGTAAAATAATATTAATAATATTAAGTCTGAAATATAAATTGTAGGTATATAATGTCAAATAGTGAAAATATAATGTCAAAAAAGTATGTCTAAAAATAATAATAATAAACATCGTAATTTGGGAGCAGTTAATAGATATTTCCATAGTTATGCCGTTACTGAAGTACCAGGGAAGCCACATGTGCAGAAGGAATTATTGCCAAACTTCCTTGTCTTCAACGTAGTCTTTAATCTTGTAATATGCGTTTTTGATAAGGACACGTTTGATGTGGGTTTTGAACTTTCCATCGCTAAGTTCTGTAACTGACTTTGGCAACTTGTTATAAAAGCGGATACTGTTGATAACAAATGATTTGCTTGTTTTTGTTAATCTAAATTTGAGTATCACAATTTCATGTTTACTACGTGTATTTATATTATGGAAATCACTTCTTGTTTTGAAAAGACATAAGTTCTTGCGAACATACAAAATACTTTCTAAGATATAAAGAGAAGGCAGAGTTAGTACATTAATTTCTTTGAATTTATTTCTAAGGGACTCACGAGGACCCATTCTATAGACTGCGCGGATTGTCCTCTTTTGTAAGATAAAAATTGAATCTACATCAGCTGCCGATCCCCACAGCAGAACGCCATACGACATAATACTGTGGAAATAAGCAAAGTATACTAACCTAGCTGTGGCTATATCAGTCAACTGTCTAATTTTTCTTACTGCATATGCAGCTGAACTTAATCTACCTGAAAGAGCTCTAATGTGGGCTCCCCATTGCAATTTTGAATCTAGAGTAATTCCTAGAAATATAGTTTCTGTAATAGCATCTAGTCTCTTGCCATCAAGTTTTAAATTTAGAGCCACTTGGGGTACATTTGGTAGTGAGAACTTAATACATTTTGTTTTGTTCGTATTAAGTAAGAGATTATTAGCTGCGAACCATTTCGAAAGAATATCCAGACTATCGTTGACGTGTAAGACATTCGGATTTTTTCTATCTATTTTAAAAATGAGAGAAGTATCGTCAGCGAATATAATTATATTCGCTGACGATACTTCTCTCATTTTTAAAATATATAATTATATCCGATAAGTTTGCCATCATGTAAGGAAGATCATTAATATAAACTAGAAATAGGAAAGGGCCAAGAATTGAACCTTGGGGCACGCCCATCTTTACTACAGACCCCGAGGACGTCGCCCCGTTAACGTCTACTTTTTGCTGCCTGTTTGATAGATAGGACAGAACAAGATCAGCAGCTTGTCCACGAATTCCGTAGTGGTGTAATTTACAGGTCAGTGTATTGTGGTCAACGCAGTCAAACGCTTTTGAGAGGTCACAGAAAATGCCAATGGCATCCTGGGATTTCTCCCAGGATTCCAAAATGTGACTGATGAGTTTTACTCCTGCGTCAGTCGTCGACCTACCTTTCGTGAAACCAAACTGGCGACTATGTAAAATCCCATTAGAATTGAAATGTGACAGCATCTGGTCTAGCATGATTTTTTCATATATTTTACTCAATGCTGGTAGCACAGATATAGGTCTATAATTAGAGGGATCACTCTTACTACCCTATTTGAAAATTGGTACTACTTTACTATGTTTCATTAAATCAGGAAACGTACCGCTGTCTAAACATTGATTAAATATGCCTGTTAGGACAGGGGCTATTGTGTCAATGATATCTCCAAGAACCTTAACGGAAATCCCCCATAAGTCTTCAGTTTTCTTTATGTTAAGACTTTTGAATGCCCTCTTAATAGTGACAATAGAAATGGGCTTGAATTCAAAACTTGGAATGTCCTTAGAGAAGTGTTGTTTGAGAAGAGATTCAGCGAAAATAGCTGACGAGGGAAGAGATTTCGTAACCTCTATTGGGATGGCGGTAAAGAAATTTTCTAGTGTCTCAGCAACTTTTAACTTATCTGTAATGGTTTCATTATTAATTTTTAAAGACAATTCATTTTGATCTCGCTGTTTTGTGTTTCCAGTTTCTTTGTTGATTACCTGCCACACAGCTTTTATTTTATTGTTAGACATACTAATTTTGTTACTTATTAATTTAGATTTAGCTTGAGCGCAGACTCTTTTGAATATCTTAGAATCATTTCTGACATAATTATGAAGAGCTTGATCAGAAGTCAATGATTTCTCGTAGTACAAATTATATGAAATATCTCTGCTTTTTCTAATGCCAGCAGTGGCCCATTCATTAAATTTTGGTTTAGTATCGATTGCGACTTTTTTCACAGGACAGGCTTTATTGAATTCTTGGCAAACTGAAGAAAATAATGTACCATTGTTTATATTGGGGTCTTGTGAATCAAAACTAGCTGTTGAAAGATTACTAAGAACATTATTATTAAACATTTTCAATTTATTTTTAGTGAGGTGTCTTAACATAGATAATGTGTAACTTTTTATCTAGGTCAAATGATACAAGTTGACCAGTATGGTCAGACCTGACGCCACTAATTAAGGAAGAGTCTTTTATTTTACAATTAGTATATACATTGTCTATGCACGAAGCTGAGGTTGCTGTTATTCTAGTTGCTTCTTTAAATATACACTTTAAATTGAATTATTTAAACAATGATATAAGCTTACTTTGATCCACTGAATTAACTAATAGATCAATATTTAGGTCACCACAAACAAAAACGAACTTATTATTAACTAACTATTTATATTAAATAACTTATTAACTTTAAAAAGTTTGCCTAGTACTTCGTCCATAATTATTAAAAATGATGACAAGTTTGATGCCGGTGGTCTATAAACACATAAGAAAGTATGGCCTTCAACCTCTGCACATGCTACCTCACATAAGCGATCAACAGAGCAAGCAGTGATATCCTTCCTTTCCTTATGTCTGAAAATACTTTTACATAATATCAAGGTACCACCCCCTATTGAGGACCTGTTGTACGCGCTGGCAACTGAAAAATTATTTACATTAAACAACATCCTATCCGGTCTTAACCAGGTTTCACAAAAACATAAGATATCCATATGATATTTATCTATTAACAATTCCACTTATTGCAGGTATGCTGGAAGAGATTTCATTAGAAATAAGCATCACCTTTGTACGTTTTTTTCTGTTCCTCTCTTTTTGTCTGTTTATATGTGTGTACATAAACTGTTAAATAAATAAATCTCTTACGGAAAAGGTCTTATAAATTTAGCTTCGGGATACCAATATCCCCCCCCCCCCCCCCCGGGGTACCAATCCCCCCCCCCCCCCCCAGGGGATCAAAAGTCAAGTGCCTAGAGTTCGCGCTATGCATCGTATAGATAGATAAAACCAGCCAACTTTCCGTTAAGTGATGACTCAGCTATGTGGTACGTTTTGAGGCCAGACAACACAGCAAACAGCTGATCGTTCCGCCGGGTATAGTGTGGCCATTAGTGCTGTGCACTCCCTGAGGTATGCGCGCGGCGAGACGGGGGGGAGAATCGGCTGCTGCGCTCTGTCAGTGCTCTGTCAACGCTCGTGGCGGCAGGTCTGTATCGGACTGTCTATGTCAGACGCACATGAGATAAATATTCAAATATGGGTCGTGCGTTATCTCGTGATGTGAAGACTGTCATTTTTAAGGTGGCTGAATATTTTAAGAAAATAAAAGCAGACTAAGAAAGCTTTGAATTTAAAAATGATGTGAATATTGCCAAAATCGTTGCGGAGGCTACGGGGTTCAGCAAAAGGACCGTGCATAATCTGATTTCTGCGGGTTATTTATTAATTGAAAATTCAAGCCAATTAAAATTTGAATTGCCAAAAAAACCAAAAGTTCTAAAGAAAAAACACGTTGTGGATGATTTTGACCTTGGAGTTATCAGAAGAAAAAATAATCAGTTTTACGAAGTTGAAAAAATAATACCAAGTGTCCGTAAGTTACTATCAAGTTTGAGACAGGATGGCATATTGAATTGTGGGCGGGAATATTTAAGACAGCTTTTACACAAAATGGGCTACCGTTTCAAAAAATACAAATCAAAGAGACATCCTCCTTATAGAGCAGCCTAATATTACAGTGTGGCGGAAAAAATATCTTACACAAATCAGAAATTACAGAACGCAAAACCGCAACATATATTTTCTTGATGAAACATACGAGGTGCATTCAATAAGTACCTAGCCTCATCGCCAGAGGGCGCTGTAGTTTCAAAAGAGTTTTACCACAGTGTAGCACATTCTTTTTTAATTCTTATTTCAAATTTTCATTCCAATCCCTTCATTTGTTTTAATTTGACAACTTATGGAAGCGAACGTGTCGATCGGTTTTACAAAAATGGAAAAAGAGCAATATCGTTCGGTGATTCGATTCCTATTTTTGGAAGGGAAAACGCGCATCGAAATCAAAGAACGCTTGGATGCTGTGTACGGTGACTCTTCTCCATCGATGGCCACCGTCAAGAATTGGTTCAACGAGTTTGCACGTGGCCGTACGTCGGTTTTTGATGAACCACGTCCAGGTGCACCGAAAACAGCTGCTACGGAGGAAAACATTTAAAAATCCATGATTTCGTATTGGCAGATCGCCGATTGAAGGTTTGGGAGCTAGCTGAGACTGTAGGCATTTCAGAAGGAACAGTGCATCATATTCTTTACGAGGAACTCGGCATGAGAAAGCTGTCGGCGCGATGGGTGCCGCGTTTACTCACACCAGAAAACAAGCGCAACCGTGAGACCACATCGGAGACGTGTTTGGCGCTGTTTAAGCGGAATCCAGCGGAGTTTTTGCGTCGTTTTGTGACCGTCGATGAAACCTGGATCCACTGGTACACACCAGAGACCAAGGAGCAATCAAAACAATGGATCCAGACCGGGGAACGTGCTCCAAAGAAGGCGAAAACTGTAAAATCGGCCGGAAAAGTTATGGCCACCGTTTTCTGGGATTCACAAGGTGTGATCTACATCGATTACCTCGAGAATTATACACACAATATTTCAAGTATTATACGATTAAATCCCAATGGATTTAATCGTATAATACTTGAAATATTGTGAGCTGTACTTAAGCAATAACCATGCATGGATAACATTAGTTATCTCGTACTCTGAGACAATTAATTATAATTAATGCTATTTCGAATGATAACCTTAGGATCTTAGTGATACGATGATACAATGTTATTTCAGACAATTGTAATATTATTTGATGACTTTGTAGGCTTTTGTTAAACCTGTGAGGAACTGTCCACCTAGAAACACGGAACATGGCACAAAACTTCCTGAACAGGTATTTAATAAATTCCATTCAGGAACCTATTTCCGGTAGTGCTTAATATTCACCAATTCGACAGACCGCAGTCTTAAACCACCGCGACCGAAGCCATCAGTGTTGATATTGAAGAGAGACGGAAGCGAGTTGTTCATATTAGATGTAAGAGGCCTTTGGCCTAGGTGCTAAGCATTGCTTGCTTGTTCTGCAGACCCTCAGTCGGTGTCTCCGACCAAGGCGCTGGAGAGCATCGGCCACGCCCTCCAGTCACAGTACGAGCGCTGGCAGCCGCGCGCACGCTACAAGCAGAGCCTCGACCCAACCAGCGATGAGGTAACCAATATCTTGCGTGCGAGCGAAGCTGTGCCCGGATTGATTTGGTGTCGAAAAAGACAATAAAGCCAATGGTCGTTTTGTTTTACCAGGTAATAGTACTATCATTTTGTTCAGAGGTAATCACTACTCGATCAAATCTTGTTCATGGCATCCGGTTAAATCCTAGTTAATTCGGGCACCATAGTGAAACCGATGGAAAGCCTAAGCCTTACAAGAATATCACTCTTGGGAAAACCATGAACGGTGGTGGTGGTATGATTGGACAATGTGGAATGCAATAAATGAATTTGGAATATGAATAAAAATAATAAAGTCATTTTGTGATGCGTATGAACGAAATAATTTTCAGTAGGAAGCCTACAAAAATGAGGGTTTCATCGCTAGGCGCGCGTAAATTAACGCAATAATTAGTTTAGGGCGCGACGGGCGACCTCCGGCTTACGCGCTCGGCCTTGAGATAATTGTCGCGATACACCTAACACGCACACTCGACAAAGAAGCTCCACTTCAACACAGCCCACTCCCTCTCACAGAGCCACACAAGGCCTCCTGCCTTTCCCGGCAGTGGGAACATTGTAGGCTGGTTGTATATACCTTATGAGATAGCGATAGTCTTTGACAGCCGCCTGCACACCTACTGGTACCATCGAATGTACAGCAGCTAGTCGGGTAACACTGAAATCTTACGAAATCTTACCTTGATGGCCGTTTTGCTGCAAAAAGTTTGAATATACGAACGAGGTAGAGGAAATATATTTCTGTCACGTATACGCTTACTACTGAATCTAATAAGTGTGTCCTTGTTCGTAGCTTGTCGTGTGTGTTATTATTATTATTTCGAGACTTGTCTATTGCTATACTGACTGTCTACAACCTATACGAAGGAAACAGCACTAGTAAGCTCCACTGCAGAGGATTAATCTTGCAATAGACTCTAAAACGAGTCTGACCAAGCACTTGGTCAGATTATTATGTCGTAACTATCGTTTATCTATGAGATGCATTCTGTTATTGGAATGGGAGTGGGTTTTCTGTGCTTTCCTATTCAGTGTACATGTTCCGTGAATCCGTGATACTCGAACATCACACTCATACATGACCTTATATTTGACTAAATTAATGTAGTCTACGCATAGTAATTATATTGATAGTTTAAGCCATAGTGCAAATATAAATATAGCTGATTGTAGGTAGGTACGGAGGGGTATGTATTTTGCTAAAAGAAATAAACTTTATACAAAACGCTCGACGAGCGCACAGAGCGGACGTGTTACTGTTTATTTTAATAAATTCAAAAAAGTACGTTAGCCAATTACGAACCCTACGGCAACTAATTAGAACAATTTCTCGCAAAATCGAGCACGAGTGACATACACCGTAACTGTTTTAAGCCTCGAGTAAAGTATCGGCATCGACGCGGTAACCGCTCTTCACCCCCGGTGCAAGTAAAATAGTAACAAGGACGGAATATCTACTGCTGTATCTCCGCACTGTACTCACCTGACGGCGGCGCATAATCAACTCCCACGTGAGTAATTTCGTACATAGATCTACAATGAGCACACCACGCTCACCGCCTGGAGGTGGCATGTGTGCGGGACGCAGCGGATCTTATCCGAATTTGTCTGAATCGCATAAAGAAACTACACCACAGATTACTCTTCGTAATAAACGCAAATTACCCGATGATAATGAAGGGACCAAGTCTGATATCGCTGAAATAAAAAAACAGATGTCTGAAATGTTGGAATTATTAAAATCCTCCAAGAATGAACAGACTGAAAGTATAAATAAGCTCTCTCTAGATGTTGCTGCCATAAAAGCCGAGGTCGGTAATATTAGCAATACTATGCAAAATATTATCCTGGACAATAAAAAATTAAAAGACCAACTATCAAAATTATCTGTTGCTGCCGAAAATACAGAAAAGAAAGTAGAGGTTCTTGAAGCCGATGTTAATAACTTAAAAAATATGCCAGCTTCATCTTCTACCCAAACAGCAACCACACAAGATGAAATTTTCACCGAAATCGAAGAACGAAACTTCAGAGCCAAAAATATTATAGTTTTTGGAATTCCTGAATCCCAGAATGATACTGCAACCAGTCGGCAAGATTACGATACGGCAGAAATACTGCAAATAACTGGGCAAATACTTAATGGCTGCCCTCAACCTACCGGAATATTTCGTCTTGGAAAATATAAACCAGAAAAAACTCGTGCAGTAAAAGTATGCTTCTCGTCTGAAGGCACAGCAAAAAACATACTACGTAATAGGAATAAGATTGATAAGGACCACATCAAAATATTTTCGGATCAAACTCCATATCAACGGAAATACCTTCAAAATTTAAAAGAAGAGCTTCAGCAACGCACCTCAAATGGAGAAAGTGGTCTTAACATCAAGTATATCAGAGGCATACCCAAAATAGTCACATCTAAAGAAACACATGAAGTGACAGCAAGGGAAACTCCAAAAAACTAACGTCGTCCAAAGAGGAAATAACCTACCAAATAACCAACAATTACTCAGATATTATTTTTACAAAAAAATCTCTAAAATGTTTTTATGCCAACGCTCGCAGTATTGTAAAACCTGGAAAATTCGATGAGCTTAGATGTATTATCGCTTCCCTACAAGTAACTGCACATATTATTATACTTTCGGAAACTTGGATTAAGAGTGAAGATGAGGCAAAAATGCTCCAGATACCCTCGTATACCCACTACTATAATTACAGACAAAATAAAAGAGGAGGTGGTGTGTCGATATTTGTGCACAACAATCTCAAACATTACCTTATTGAAGATCAATGCGTGGATGACACTCATTATCTCTGGGTATACGTGAAAAAATTTTCTCTTAATATCGGTGCTATCTATAAGCCAAATAAAATGAACATGGACAACTTTCTCGAGATATATTCAGAACAATTACACAAACTGAAACGAACAATAGTCTTTGGCGATTACAACCTAGACTTACTCAATCCGGACTTAGCGACACGGAAGTATAAGAACATTTTAAAAGAGAACAACTACAAGATCCTGAACAGAATAAATCCAAAACACTGTACCCGCGAAACAACCTCGACCAAGACAATGTTAGACCATGTTTCTTCTGACTTAAATGAAAATAATTTCCATTTTGTCACTATGGAATCTTCAATGTCTGACCACAAACAAATACTTTTAGAGATAAAGCGATACAAACCACCATATATCATAAAACAAAAATACAACGCGGTAGACTTCAATAAACTTTATCGATGCCTGGATGAATATCCTAAAAATCATGAAGACGTGGAGTATGACAAATTGGCATGCAAATTACAATCTTGTCTAAATAAGTGCAGAATCACAAAATTTAAATTTTTGAATCCCCCGCGGCAAGACTGGATTAAAAAAGATCTATTGGAAGAGATAAATAACAAGAACATACTATGGCAAAGATATAAAGCAAATGTGGTGGACACGGAAATAAAAGCAGAGTATGAACATATTAAAGTCAGAGTATTGCACAACATAAGAAAAGCAAAAAGTGATTATTACCTAAAGAGGTTTGAAGAAAATTCAAGTAACCCACGAAAAATGTGGCAACTTATAAACGATTTGTCGAGAAACAAACTGCATGACAGAACTGGACCGGATAAACTTGAAACGCCAGCTGGTACTATTACGGACCAAAAAGAAATATGTGAATGTTTTAACTCATATTTTCCGACTACGAAGTATGATTTCTGAAAAGTCGAAAGGAAGTCAAATTTTAGAAGAGTGTAGACTAACTGATAAAACGGAATTGCAGTTTCTGAAACCAGCAACTACAGAGGAAGTTATTACCATAATTAAAAATTTGGAATGTAATACTGCGTCCGGCATTGATGGTATTGGTACCAAATTAATTAAATGCGTAAAAGACATTATTGCTACGGAACTAACAGCCTGTATTAACTACCATATGGCACAAGGTATTTTTCCCAGCGAATTAAAAGTTGCAAAAGTTGTACCAATTCATAAATCCGGAAGTAAATTAGACCCGTGCAATTACCGCCCTATATCAGTTCTCCCAGTGACTTCTAAAGTTATTGAGAAGATTCTTTATAACCGATTGGAGTCATTCCTTAATTCAAAAGGTTTCTTTTACCGTAAACAGTATGGATTTAGAGCTCAATCAAATACTCTCGCTGCTACAATTGACCTCGTAACCAAAATTAAAAATAAAATTGATCAAAAACAAGTTGCTATAGGTATATTTGTTGATCTCAAAAAAGCCTTTGACACCATCAGTCATGACAAATTATTACAAAAAATCGAACACACCGGTGTCACAGACAAAGCACTTGAAATCTTTAAATCATATATGGAGAACCGTAAGCAAATAGTAAGAATAGGTAAACATGAAAGCAATCCCTGTATCCTGAATTTTGGCGTCCCCCAGGGATCAATATTGGGCCCCCTCATGTTCCTTATTTATATTAACAGTATCAGTGAATTGGGTCTTAAAGGAGACATCTCCCTTTATGCCGACGACACAAGTCTCTTTTACTTTGGACACTCAGTCGAAGCTATAATAGCCGACGCTCAAAATGATCTTAACTTGTTGAATGAGTGGTTTCAGTCAAATCTTTTAACTATTAATATTACAAAAACAAATTATGTAATTTTTGCAGCAAAAAATAAAAAAATAAATGATAATTTCGAACTTAAAATAGACGGCCAACTACTTGAACGAAAAGCTAAAGAAAAATATCTCGGACTTATCTTAGATAGTAACCTTACATGGAAACCACACCTAGAAAAAATTAAACTTAAACTAAGTCCACTCACAGGGGTACTCCGCAATATAACAAGTTGTCTCCCTCGAAAAGTGCGATATCTTATCTACAATTCCTTGGTTAAGCCTCATATTGACTACCTCATTGAAATCTGGGGCACTGCAGCGAAGTGTAATATAGATCCAATTCAACGAGTTCAGAATAGGTTAATTAAAATTTTATTTAACTATAAATTTAGGACATCAATTGAAAAGATATACGAGGAAACAAAAATAATGAATATAAAACAAACGTACATATACTACACATGTATTCTAATACGTAAAATATTAAATAAGGAAATCCATTCCAGTATAAAATTTGTAACAAAACAACAAACACGTAAGATTAACCTAAGACGTGCTAGTTACTTAGTGACCCGCCCTCCTAGAACCAACTATGGACGAAGAAATTTGGAGTTTGAGGGTGTTACAATTTATAATAAATTACCATCGATAATAAAAAAAGAACAAAGTTATGCCCGGTTCAAAAAGCTACTAAAGACTCACACAATTAATACATACAAATAAGTGAATAAAATAAAAAATATAATTACATAATATATACTACATAAATAAAATACACACATTATATATATATTAACTGTATACCTCTAAATTAAAAATATACATACATTAGGAATTTACTTAAACTAAACAAAAATAAATTAATCTCTAATACTCAAAATGAGGTATGTACCCAAAATATATAAATAGAACAATAAACTTGCTAATAACAGACTATGCCATCAATGCCACATCTAGTAAAAAATCAAATCATACATCCATGTTGTGCCTCGTTAATAACCTACGATCGAGTTTGTTATCTGTTTACCCACGTTTTTTGTTTTTTTTTTCTTTTGTTTTGTCATTTTATATACGTACATCTGTGCGCTCTAATTATTAATCTTAGTTATTAGTTATTGTTTCTCAGTAAGTGAATTAGTGTATGCAATTCTTTATGAGAAATAAAGTTATTCTAAACCCAAACATTATCTTTCAAGCGAAGACTAGAGTTCAAAGTGCAGCACTCATCATTTATCAGTTTATTTATTTAATTATCCTGCAAGTAAGCCAATAAAAACACAGTAGCAACAAAAACAGTCTCTTTTCCTTAACATACCAGTCAAACAATTTACATGAAAAGCATTTTGGCGTTCTATGCACAATGGCAAATCTAGGCAAATGTCTCATCATAAATCTGAGAAAAAATAAAAATTGTAGCTTTTATGAATGCTTGTGAGAGTTATTTACACCATCTTGTTCAGTTTTTCATTCTCTATCGAACTGTATACTCAAAGAAGCGAAATTCTCTATAAAATGTTCTTTACTACCTACCCACAATATTGTAGGGCACTTAATGCAGTATTAATGTGCATCTGTAAATCACAATTATTCATGATCACATAATCGTGTAGGTTGTATTATATTGATTACACTAAAGGATGTAGGATATAAAGCCCATATTTTTTACAAATTGTTCTTTACGACCTTATAAATATGAGTACCTTTGAAGATCATACGGTTGAAACTGCAATGAATGTTATTATCGGCCCTGAAATTTACAAAGCTACCTCGGATGAAGCACTTATTCATGCTGAAACTTTGACTTTTTGTCCGATGAAGAAAAACCACTTCTCTTTGGGTAGTTCTGACAATGTGTCATGCAAGGAATCATACTCAATAAAAATCAGAAAGCAGTGGCGACGTACACGTCGTCAACAAGATGAAGAAGAAGAGAGTTAAGAAACGTGCTAGTTTAAAAACTGGGGAAATGAACAAATAAAAAAGAAGAAATAAGTATTACGAAATACCGAGACCTAATATGTCTTTGTGATACCGAGCCATTCCAAAAAGATTCCACGAAGAATATCGTACACTTCCACACGACTCTAACGTCATGAGACTTCAAATAAAACCAATGAGGAAGAAGAAGACGAAGAAAAGGAAATTGAATATTTTTGAAATCAAGAGTAAAATTGTTGGTAAAGGCTATTGTTTCACTTTTGAATAAAAAATATGGGTTTAAATTTCTATTACTGCTTTATTTTATAAGTATTGTATAAAATAAAGTCACAATTTCAAATAAAGCAATAATGGATCACTCGCTCACTACACAATAATTCATCACCCACTCACTAAACAATTTATAGGTACTCAGTAAATAAAGTGTGCATAATCAGATGCACCAATCTAATTACTGCATTTATACCTTAATAAATTCTCTTATACAACCATAGAATAAAACGCAAGTTAACTACTTATAATTTGTGTTTTGTGCGATAGGTTAGACGTAGGGTCCTAAAATTCGTACACAGGGTAGTTTTTGAGGGCTGTAAACATTTGTTTTTTCTGGGTCGTAATCGGTCGTAGTCTGAATAGCTATCTCTGTAACTCCTAGGCGGAGGCTTTTTTTGTTAGATGTTACATGATAATACAACAAATTTTAAGCACAAAAACACAAACAGCAAATTTTAGAGCAAAAGCCCTAGATTACATTGAGTAGTGCTACACTACAAATAAAAAGATATTAGCAAAAAAAAAATATTTTTCCGTTTTGTGACTCTCCTGAAAAGTCGTGTTTAGTGCTATACGCCCTTTGAGCCCCGGGGTATCGAAATGTCAAAATTAAATCATTTATTTCAAGTAGGCCTTTAAAATGCACTTTTGAATGTTTTATACACAAGAAAATATTTATTTATTTATCAAAATCTCCCTTACAACTAACATATTCATTACAGGTGTATACCTAATGCGATAGCGCGGTCTTAAAATTAACTTACAAATTAAAACAATGAAAAACGTAATCAAAAAAATAAAAACTAGTAGTACTTATAATAACATCTAAAAATAATAACTACTTCAGGGAACCTAAATATAAAAAACACAATATTTTAAAAATATAAAACAACATAAAGTCTACTCTGATCTAGACTATAACATAAAATAAAGAACAGTACTTTTGCGAATTCACTCAAATGGCATGTAAATACATCATGTCATGTTATCGATCTTCACGTGAAGATCGTTAATAACCCGAGTTGCGCGGGCCAATGGTGTTTTGTCGAGAAGGTTGGTGCTAGCAACCGGCACGGCCAGCAGCGGCAGGCGCACCGCCTGCACACAGAGCGGTCCGGTACACATACACTCAGGCGCTGCAGTACTCCTGGGTGCTATGCTATGCTCAATGCCACAAAGTAACCTAAGCAGATACGCGACAAGCGTGCCCTCGCGTCGCGAATAGAATTGATTCTAGCTGGTCCTTGTGTGCGATCAAGAATAATGTGTTGTGTTTGTGTGTGAGCAGGTCAAGAAGCTGTGCTGCTCACTACGCCGCAACGCCAAGGACGAGCGAGTGCTGTTCCACTACAACGGACATGGCGTACCTAAGCCCACCACGCAGGGGGAGATCTGGGTCTTCAACAGGGTAAACTGGAATTCATGCTTGTATTGTCGCTGCGTCATCAGTCTATCACAGGGTCTGGGTCTGTGTCTTTGGTAATACATACTATGTCCTCGATCAGGGCAAATTAAATAGCCAAAATCCTGATGTGTTCTTATGCAAGAAACCACAAAAGTACAGAGCCCTCGCGAGTCCGATTCGTACTTGCCCGGTTTTATTATAGTCGTTTCTGAAACGATTGCATATCAGTAGTTATTTAAACATGAGTTTATAATAGTATCACATCACAAGATTGTTTTAGTACCTATTTAGTTATGTGCAGTTTCATACACTACTTTATCTAAAATCATTCAGTTTCATCAAAAACACAATAAATAATATCACAAATATGGCGCCCACCAATCGTCCTCCCGCGGGTACGATAGGAGTATACATACATTTTAGAAACTGCATACAACCAGGTATTGAAACACTCGTCTGATTGTGATACTATTATAAACTCATACTCGTGCTTTAATAAACCGGGGTGTTGTGTGCATTTTCATAAACCACCATTAAACGTGTATTTCCCCACCAGGCGTACACGCAGTACATCCCGCTGTCGATGTACGACCTGCAGACGTGGATGGGCGCGCCCTCGCTCTACGTGTACGACTGCTCCAACGCCGGCGTCATCATCGACAACTTCAAGCACTTCGCTGAGCAGCACGAGCGCGAGTACGAGGTAATGTTCTAGCTGTCTCACCTGTTTTTATCATCATTCTCCTGGCCTTATCCCAGTTTATGTGTGGTCGGCGCAACATGTCTTTTTCTTCTTCCAACTTCTCTATCAGTCGTCATCTCGGTAGTCACCCCCTTTCTAGCCATACCATCTTTCACACAGTCCATCCATCGTTTCTTTGGTCTTAATCTACTCGTATAGCCATCCACATTCATACTCACTACTCTCCTCACGAAGTCTGAGCTGCTCTTACACGGGGTATATAAAGACCCATCACATAGCCGTCATCTACTCATTATGTACATCAAACATTAAGCGAAAATTATTGCTCGGAAACTACGTTTATTTTTTGTGTAAAAAATAACTGTTTACGTACGCAATGAAACACGCAACACATTGTGCTTATGGGCAACGGGACATGAGTGGGAGTACTTAAAGTTGAGTTTTAATGATGTAGTCAGTGGTGGTTGGATCATATATAGAGTTGATTCCAAAAGGTGTATGTGTATAAAACATTGATATTTATCTTAGATCACAAAAATCTTGATCAGATCAGTAGATGTACCTGTGCGAAGAGGTTAACTCCCTAGGAATCAATTCAAGTAGATGTTTACCCTAACTAAATATAAGAGACCAGTAAGTGGCCAGTGGAAATTTAAGTTGGTGGACTATTACTCGTTAACTTGTAAAGCCCACTTAACTGTGTTAGTTTTCCTTTTAATTTCATTATATGTACTACTGCCATGTTTTTTTTCCACTTCTCCATAAACAACCATTTAGCTGAGGGGGGACACTTGACTGTAACAAAAACTTGCACTTTAAACCTTAATATTACGCAAACGGATTCTTGAATCCAAAAATGGTCTTCACAGACGCGCAATATTTTTGAGCCTATCTAACGATATCGTAGGGTATCGTAGGGTATCGTTGGACCGATCATGGTATAGACGAGAAAAATAAATATCATGCCCACATTACGTGCAAGGTATCCTAAAAAAAATCCAAATTCCAAGATTTTATTTACTATTTACTTTGTCGGCGTGATTAATATGTAGACCTATGCCAAATTACAGCTTTGTAGTACTAAGCCTCTGAGAGACCCTCTGTAGAGCGGGGACAGACAGACAGACGGACAAACGGACATGGCAGAAACTATAAGGGTTCCTTGTTTACTACGGAACCCTAAAAGTTTATGTCCTGCTTGTTAATAGACGAATCACTGTCCTCAGGCCCAAATGAGCTCTAAGCCGGAAGAGGGCTCGTCGGTGCCGGCCGCGGTGTCGTACAAGAACTGCATCCAGCTGGCGGCGTGCGCGGCCGGCCAGGCGCTGCCCATGAACCCCGAGCTGCCGGCCGACCTGTTCACGGCCTGCCTCACCACGCCCGTCAAGATGGCCATGAAGTGGTTCGTGCTGCGCGAGAGGACGCGCGTCGCGCCCTCGGATGTACACGATCTTATCGATAAGTATGTTCACTTAATGTTGTATATTTGTTGGTATATTGGCGTGTGCTAGCTAACATATGGCAAGTAAATTAATTTAATGTAGTGTTAATTACTTTGCATACGATTTTTATATAATCAAATGTAACTAAACAGACAGCTGTGCTGTTGGGGAGTTTGTTGCGCCACTTCTTCTTACCAGCTAAAGCACTAGGAAGTGGTGAAGGGCGGGCGTTTTTGGAGGACTGTCTTATGTAATTTTGACGTTATAAAAGTGCGATTCTCAGCCTAGTTTGAATAAATTACTTTTGATTTTGATTTTTGACATATAGATCTCTAAGGAAAAGTATGCGCTTTTGGAAATACGAACCCGCTATTAGATTATTAGAGTACGAGGGCTGCCCTAAAAGTATCGGGAATGGAATATTTCCACTGTTCCTGTGATATTAAAATCTTTTTAATTGAAAACTCCTTGGTTTTAAAAATCGAATACCAATTATTTATTTAAAAAAAGATTATCGGTCTTGTCACAAGGTTTTGTCAAACTTGTTTAGTCGTTGAGAAAATGGAATTGACTCGAGAAAATTCAAGAGCGATGATTTATTATGACTTTCGAAGTGGTTTAACATAAAAACAGTGTGTTGACCGGATGGTTTCTGCATTTGGTGATGAAGCCCCATCCAAAACCACAATTTATCGCTGGTTTGCTGAATTTCAACGTGGACGTGTCAAGCTCACTGATGATCCCCGTCAAGGTCGTCCAAAAACTGCAGTCACTCAAGAAAACGTTGATGCTGTGCGTAAACTAATTGAGGAAGATCGACATGTGACATACCGCGAAATTCAGGCAACTTTAGACATTGTCATGAGTCAAATACAAATAATCTTGCATGCAGAATGGTATGCTAGCATTTGTTTGCCACAGGTCGTTTCTGAACTCCGTAAAGAGAACTGCAACCGCAGCATCATCCTCCATCACGACAATGCGAGTTCTCACACCGCACACAGAACAAAAGAATTTTTAGAGCAAGAAAACATAGAATTATTAGACCATCCGCCGTACAGCCCCGACCTAAGCCCTAATGATTTCTATACTTTCCCTAAAATAAAGAATAAATTGCGTGGACAGAGATTTTCATCACCTGAAGAAGCTGTGGACACCTACAAAACGGCCATTTTGGAGACCCCAACTTCCGAATGGAATGGTTGCTTCAATGATAGGTTCCATCGTATGAAAAAATGTGTCAAATTTCGCGGAGAATACTTCGAAAAGCAATAAATACATTTTTATAAATAGTAATGTTGTGTCACTTCCTTGATTCCCGAAATTTTCAGTGCCGCCCTCGTATAGCCTATTTTGTATAACGAAATTCTGGATTTATCAACTCTACGCAATACCGAAAAAAAAAATCAAAAGTCTCGATTGGCAAATGATGATCTGTGACCTGGGTAGGTCCCGACAGAATGAAAACTTGATACAAATGATGATCCGTGACCTGGGTAGTTCCCGACAGAATGAAAACTTGATACAAATGATGATCTGTGACCTGAGTAGGTCCCGACAGAATGAAAACTTGATACAAATGATGATCTGTGACCTGGGTAGGTCCCGACAGAATGAAAACTTGATGCAAATGATGATCTGTGACCTGGGTAGGTCCCGACAGAATGAAAACTTGATAGAAATGATGATCTGTGACCTGGGTAGGTCCCGACAGAATAAAAACTTGATACAAATGATGATCTGTGACCTGGGTAGGTCCCGACAGAATGAAAACTTGATACAAATGATGATCTGTGACCTGGGTAGGTCCCAAAAGAATGAAAATTTTGATACAAATGATGATCTGTGACCTGGGTAGGTCCCGACAGAATGAAAACTTGATAGAAATGATGATCTGTGACCTGGGTAGGTCCCGACAGAATGAAAACTTCATACAAATGATGATCTGTGACCTGGGTAGGTCCCGACAGAATGAAAACTTCATACAAATGATGATCTGTGACCTGGGTAGGTCCCGACAGAATGAAAACTTGATACAAATGATGATCTGTGACCTGGGTAGGTCCCGACAGAATGAAAACTTCATACAAATGATGATCTGTGACCTGGGTAGGTCCCGACAGAATGAAAACTTCATACAAATGCGCTATGATAGGTGCACTACTACAAAGCGCGGCAGTACAAAACTTAGAAGCATTGCTTTGTGGGGGTTAATCTGTGGCACGCCGTTCGTGCTAGTTCGGAAATACGAATATTACCGAAGCGCATACGTTTTTTGGTTCACCTTTAATTACTGAGGCCCAGAAATAATCACGCAGTTATTCGGCTTCATCGAAAATCTGAAATTAAAGATATTTTGTATTTGGGTTAGTTGTCACAACAGAATCCAGAAAATGAGGCTGATCCATTATTCATAAAAACCGCAGAAATTCTAACATTATCGTCTTCCTTTCCCAGGAAACAATCTCAATCCAATGTTGGTCGCCAAGAGCGCGTGGACCATCGTCAAAATACGCGGTATACGGCTATAGTACGACAAAATGGGACATGAATCATTTATGCTTTCTAGAGCGATTGTAGCAATAAATTGACACAGCTCCGCATGCGAATCTGTTGTTACTTGGTCAATTACTCGCATAACTTTAAGTGAATTAAAATCCAAACATCCTAAAATAAACTTAGTATGAAGATAGACTCAAGATGTTGGTACTCCCCTAGGATCCCCGGGCAGGTGACGGACCGGCGCACGATGCTGGGCGAGCTCAACTGGATCTTCACGGCCATCACGGACACCATCGCCTGGAGCTCGCTGCCGCCCGAGCTGTTCCAGCAGCTGTTCCGCGCCGACCTGCTCACGGCCTCGCTGTGCAGGAACTTCCTGCTGGCCGATAGGATCATGAGGTACACTCCAGTCTGTTATCATTATTATTCACTAGCTTTTGCCCACGGTCGGAAATTAAGTAGTAATCTGTAGCAATCTGTAGTTGTAGTAAGACTACAGATTGTGTTTTTAATAGTTTAGTGTTGCTCTTGTATTGTTAAAGTTTAGTTTTTTTTTTTTAATGTGTTAGACGTAAGTTGATGTTAAAAGTATTTGATGTGTGATTGCAAACCCACTATTGCATTGGGGTCATCATGTAAAGATAGTGTAAGTTTTTAAAAATAAATAAATAAGTTCGTGGGAGCAGTTTCCTCTTTTCTACAAACTATTGTAGGCGGTTTTTAATCAAATGTTCTAAAAGTTTAATAAGAACGAGCGATAGAGCAACTGGTCTGTAAGAACAATGATCACTAGGATTTTACCAGGTTTTAATATGGGATTACGACTTGAATGTTCCAATCAGGAGGAATATAACTAGAAGTAAAACAATAATTGACTAAGTCCAGATAGTATTGATGGGTCATATCACCAGCTTTAATAATGAGAGAGTAAAGGAATCCAGCCACTCCAAGAGCAGAATCCTTTACACAAGGACGAGGGCCTATTTAAGTTCACCAAGAGTAAATGGCTCATTTAGAGGATCATCTGAAATTAGCTGAGAGTCCGAAGCGACACACATCCTTACCGCGAACATAGACTGGAGGGAGCTTAGAAAAAAACTGGTTACCCAGTTCCGCAGATAGTATGCTCCCGGAGGAGCCCGCGGCTTCAAACTATTTCTGAAAGATTTAAATTGACGCCACACTGCTGACGCTCCTTTTTTTGTAGGTTATTATCAAATAACTTCTCCCGCTCTGGGCGAGCGGAAGGGTGTGTCAGACTCTTATTGACTAAAACCCGCCCATGTTTCTTCCGTTGCCTATATTGCCAGGGGCCTCGGTAACACTTTCGTACTTTCCCGCGACCGCGGCAGGCATCGATCTTGGTGGACCCCTACACTTGTGCTGACATCTCTTTGAGGCGCGCATGGAACACAACGAGCCGTCGATACGGGCCTGGTCCTTGTTGGACGGCGAGCTACCCATTGCTCACCGTCCGCAACCCCACGCCTACGGTGGCCAGAAATCCGCCTGGGATTTCCGACAACCAGGGCGTCTCCTGCGGCGGCTAGGGGCAAGAGGGCGCGAATTTTGCCTTTCCCTCAACCGTCCCGCCTCCTCCTTCGCGAGCATTACTGCTTCGCAGAAGGAGGTGACAGCTGCCCATGCCTTCTCGCTCCGTACCATGGCCTGGACCAGGGCTGGACGCGAGAGTTCTACGCAGCCGATAGCCTCCACGAGGACACGGCGGTGCTCTGCCCAAGCCGGGCAAACCTCCACCGTTTCCTTCGGGCGATCCACACAGTGGTGACACCCGGGGGTTTCCTCCCGCTTATCCAATACAGGAACCTCCCGAAGCTGCCGTGTCCGGTGAGGACGCCGTGGCGCCTCTCTAGCCACTCCTCAAAGAGACACTGCTGACGCTGACTGGAGTGGATGGACTCAGCGAGCCATAATACTTCCGCCAACCTTCTCTGTTATTATTTTTTAGTAATTACTTGCACTTAGACAAGATATGTTGAAAGCAATGATGTTATCCAGGTTCATGTCAAGTTGAAATTCATTGCGGCCTCTTTCCTGGCCCTTAAACGGCAGAGCAATCCCTATCCCAACATGGTGGGGATGGAATTTTGTTCATGGGTGATTATTTTAAGCGATACAATAATCCGCTGTAAAAGATATGGTGTTGGAAAATGACGAAAACCGTTCCTGAACAGTGTCAGCATCAATGGACGGAAGAGAAGAGACACGTAAGTCTAAAAATGTTTAGTAAAGATCCCAATCCACTGAGTTCAGCTATAGTATAGTCTTGGAAGCGATATCAACCGCGATAGTGATCACTCCCATAAGTCATATTCAAGCGAGTCCAATTAAAAGGCTGGATATACTAGACGAACATAATGTTAAATCCACAAAGCTGCTGTTCTGCCCTGGCGCAGACCTATGTGTGGCAGTGCCATTATTAATTATAATTACACATAGGTTAAGTTCATCTAATACAGTGATGGTTCTCAAACTTTTTTGGCGAAAGGGTTCCCCTTTTGGAAAACGAAATATATGACGGAGCCCTAAAACAATCAGAAATGGTTATGTTTATTCTCTATTAATAGTCATATTACTTTACATTAACATTTGCATATTTTTTTAACTTTATGTTGGAATATTTAGATAGATTTTATTTTACTCTCTTTACGTTACTCATTTTTTTTTTCATTATAACCAGTATTTTCTTCTTACTTTGCGGAGCCCTAAACCTCCACTGAGCACACTTTGAGTAGGGCTGATCTAATATATCCTAGGCCTATACCAAAGCTGTCACAGGTTTCAGACCCCCATCTATAATTACGGCCGATAAAATCACCCATAATTAGTAACGGACCTTGTACACAAACAAACTTGTAAACAAACTTTTTATTGTAATAAGATATTCAATTTGTGGTGGTGCAATATAAAAACTAAATATATTTATATCGTCACGGCTGCGCCCGCGCCCGTCCACGCCAGCACAACCGCTGGAGTCCCGGGCACTTGGGGCCTGTCTTATTCCTCTATCCATTGCGGGGATCGGACCGTAACCCACCACGCTGGTCCAGTGCGTGTTGCCATATCCTCGTTTGTTTGTTAGCAGGGTGCACCACGGGCAGGTGAGGGTGGCTTGAGTCCCATAAGATGATAGTTGGGACCTCTGGACCGAAACGGTGAAGGAAAACATCGTGAAGAAACCGGCATGTCCTAGAATCAAAAATTCGAAGACATGTGACGTGGTGGATTACAGCCCACACCCTCTCAATGAGAGGAGGCCTGTTTCCCAGCAGTGGGAACATTATAGGCTGATTATGATGACATCCCTTGTCCCCATGACTTTATTATCTGTTTATTATTAAGGAGTAACAGTATATGTAACATAATCCTGTAATTTATATTTAAGGGCTTGGCTTCTGTAATACAGTTAACACTAGCGCAGGAGCTAGGAAATTCTTAAATATTGTGTGCATAGCATATAAGAGGAAGTCTGAAAATGGCACCGGTGACTGAAAACTTGTGTGGAAACCGGTTTTTGAGTATGAATGTGGGTGGTTATAAGAGTAAGGGAAGCCTAGAGTAACAATGGACTGTGTGATGATGTAGCCAGAAAGGGGTGAGTTCGAGATGACGAATAATAAAGAAGTATGGAAGAAAAAGACATGTTGCGCCGACCACAAATAAATTGGGATTTGGGCAAGAGAATGATTATGTTTATATACAGAGTTGATATGAGAGAGGGGCATTAAATTACACTACGTATACTATACGTGTTTAGTATTAATTCAATACGGTACAAAAATAAGAAGCACCAAAAATGAGGATTTTTTTTTTCAAACAAACTAAATAGCTTACAAATCGGAGTAAAACGCAAACACCCTTTATAAATCAATTTAACTGACCTTAGATACCTAGGTAACAAATTGGCAACGTCGCACGCGCGCGAGCGCGGCGCGGCGTGTGTTCTCTTGTGTCAAAGCGGTCGGCCGGCGCGCGGCGGCGCCCTACGCCTCCGCGAGCGCTCTATTTTATGTTAGTTTTTGAAATACGCGCACAACAACAAAAACACTTAAATTTTTAAATTCTCGATGTGTCCTCCATTAACATTAGTGCACAAATTATACCGACGGAGAATATTGTTATTTATTTTTCTAATTAAATCACTGTCCATCGCTAAGCACTTTAATTTATGAAATGCTAAAATAATCCTATTTTTTAGTTCATCAATTGTATTTACCTCTGAGGCATACACTTCACCCTTAATGTACCCCCACAAAAAGAAATCCATGGGAGTGAGGTCTGGAGATCGTGGTGGCCACCGAACAGGTCCGAATCGACCGATCCATTGCTGCCCAAACATTTCTGTGAGCCGCTCCCTGGAAGCCATCACAGAATGTGGAGGCGCTCCGTCCAACTGGTACCACAACTTGCGATGAACTGCTAAAGGCAGTTGGTCAGTGTACTCGGCCACAGGACCACTTAACAGTTCTAAAAATTTCGCCGCTGTAAGGGTGCCGTCGATAAAAACTGGTCCGATAATATTATTATTATGGATACCAGCCCACACATTGAGAGAAAATCTGTACTGGTGTTCAGATTCTCGAAACACGTGTGGATTTTCCGAACTCCAGTATCGGAGGTTTTGCCGATTCCAGATGCCGTTCCGAGTAAAAGTACTTTCATCGGTCCATATTAAATTGGATAAAAAATCACCGTCTTCGGTTGTTTTATTTAGAAACCATTGGCAGTAACTGTTCCTGACCGGCAAGTCTCTCGATAACAAAGCTTGCACCTTCCGATATTTATAAGGTTTGCGTTTGTTACGTTTTAGAACCTTGTGTATGGTTCTATGACAAACCCTAAACTGCCGGGCCGCTCGGTGGAGACTCGTCGTCGGATTGCGGGAAAAATGGTCTTAAATTCGTTCTTCCCAAGCAGCAGGTATTTGCCGCGGTGGCACTCCCTCTTGTTGTGGCACTATACTTTTATTGTCCCGTATTCTTTGTACTGCTAATTGTATGGTGCGGGCGTTTCTAAGGCAATTGCGTCTGTCACCATACCTCTCTCGGTATGTTCGCAGAGCTTCAGCTGCGTTTCCACGGCATTCGCCGTAAATTAAAATCATGTCTGTGTATTCTGACGCCGTGTAAGTTACACGAGGCATTGTGGAACACTTTAATTACACACACACAACCAAAGTTTAACAAAACAATCACAAAAAAAAAAACACTACCTAACACTAAATAATAATAATTCCAAGTTACGTGTCCTATCACAATAAAAAAAGAAGTACTGTCTGTCTTAAACTTATTTAGTGTCCTATCACAAAAACAAAATTACAATTGTCAGCGCGCGAATTCGACAAAACAAAATCAGCGCAAGAGGTTCCGTCACCAAAGGGTAGCGCCGGAGAACTGAAAAAACAAGTTTTTTAGGCGCCCCACTTACCGATCGCTAGGATTTAAGACGCAAAACAGTGACCTATTTCTATTTCTTTTACGCGCGGGATGTTTTGCTATGATTGTCACTGTCGCAGTGAAAGTGCACGTGTGTGTATTTATTTTGCTTCCTTGTTTGCATTGCCATCTTTTAGCGAAAATATTTGGTTGTACTTGTGACTTGCGTCAGAGCGGCAACAACGCATCGTAGGTATACTCAAAATCGTTTTAAGGTGCATGACCTATGCGTATAGACATAATCAGCTGTTAGAAAAGATACATCGTGTTCAAACGGGGCAAAAACTTAAAAAATCATTTGCGACTAAACTACTGCTCCTATTTAATTGATTTTTGGTACAGAGCTTGAAAATGGTACCTAGTTTATGCTGTTTAAAGGAAAGCCTCTCTGTCGTATCAACTTTGTATATATTTTTTTTTTTATTAATTGGTTCACAAACTGGCAATACAATATAACGTAAATACTAAGTAAACTTAAAGATACACATAATACTGCATGCCCTAAAGTAGTGAACACAGGTTGCACAATATATGAGCTAATTAAAATTTAAAACTCATGTTAAAAGTACACTTTATAAACAAGCATCTTACAAATTAGAGGATTATATCCAAGATAAGAATGCTTGGAAACATGCTGGTCCAGCTCCATAGGACAATCTAGAGTCTAGACAAAATCAAACTGGTTGCTATTTTAATTGTACAATTTATTATTTGATACAAATAATAAATCAATGTTGAATTTAAATTCTGTGATTACTTTAACTCACACACTGACCTATTACTTTATTTATTATTTTTAGGAAAACGTATACTTTTACAATGTTTGTAAATATGTGAGCATCATGTACGTATCACATAATTAATTTATCTGTCATTGCTTTATTATTATTTTTTTTTACCTATTTTGATATAGTAATTTTATTCTAGGTGCATCGTCTTCACATATACTTTTAAAATGTACCTATACAAAATTTTATAAAACATTTTAAAAGAGTAACGGTGGAGTTTCTTGTCCATTCTTCTCCATACGAAACTACCTTTTGGAAGGGGCAACTTGAATCAATTTTTTTTTTTTTTGTTAATTTTGACGTTCAAAAGTGCTTTTTATGTGCCTATTTGAAATAAATAATTTGACTTTGACTTTGTTATAAATTAGCTTATAAATAATATGCTGGACTAATTATTATTAGTCGAATGGGTGTACAGGCTCATCTTTATTTTAATTTTGGCTGATCTCAAGGTCCCGGAGAAAATATCAAAATCCTGTCTCACACCGTTGTAGCTGGATAACATTCTATAAAATGGAGCATGATTTTTTTATATTTGTTCTGCAATGATGCATCACAAATGTGTGCCTATTGCATAAACGACTGCTCTGTTGTGGAACAGCAAGTTGACTTCTCTCCAGCAAATTTTCACAATCTACGTGAGCATTGATTAGTTTAAACAAGTATACGATATCCGCAGCTTTTCTTCGAGAGTATAAAATAGTCATACTGAAGAATTCTAACTTTGAGTCAAATGATTTAAGGTTTCTACTTTTGAACTCGCTCTAATTTACTAGAGTAGACATCATAAGTAGGATTCCATACTTGACTTGCATACTCCAATACACTGCGAATGATGCAGTTAAAAACTGGTATTGTGACTTTTGGATCCATGAATTCACTGAGTTGTCGCGCTACAAAACCCGACAGACGTGAGGCTTTCTGAGCTATATTATCTATATGGTGTCTGCGTTAGTAGGGAGTCTTTTTCTTGTAAATTTAATATGCTTACATTTATTAACATTCAAAATCATGGTTATTGATACACCGTCGGGACACTATCGATTTCAGTTTACAATTTTACTGAGTCTTCAGCACATTTTACTGTTTGGTACAATTTTAGGTCATCGGCGTACACATCAAACTTGCATTATATTCTACTTGCCATATCATTAATAAAGATTAAGAACAACAAAGGCGAGCACATACACGAACATGTGCGAGCCCTGTGGTACTCCTGATGGTATAACGTTGATGCTGTGCGTAAGCTGATTGAGGAAGATTGACATGTGACATACCGCGAAATTCAGGCAACTTTAGATATTGGCATGGGTCAAGAGATTGGCATGAGACAAGTAATCTTGCATGAACAATTAGGTGTAAAAAAGTTGTTTTCCCGATGGATACCGCATTCGCTCTGTGAAGAGCAAAAAGCGGCTCGCGTTACTTGGTGCGTCAGAACTGTCGAAAAATTCCACACAGGATCCTCAAATGCTGTATACAACATCGTATCAGGTGAAGAATCCTGAATATACGCGTACGAACCCGAAATAAAAAACCAGTCACGAGTTTGGGTGTTCGAAAATGAGTTAAAGCCAACAAAAATTGTTCGTTCACGGAGTGTTGCAAAAAAAATGGTGGCCACGTTTGTCTCCAAAACCGGCCATGTTACGACTATTCCTCTTGAGGGACAAAGAACGGTTAATGCAGAATGGTATGCTAGCATTTGTTTGCCTCAGGTCGTTTCTAAACTCCGTAAAGAGAACCGCCGCATCATCTTCCATCACGACAATGCGAGTTCTCACACCGCGCACAGAACAAAAGAGTTTTTAGAGCAAGAAAACATAGAATTATTAGACCATCCGCCGTACAGCCCCGACCTAAGCCCTAATGATTTCTATACTTTCCCTAAAATAAAGAATAAATTGCGTGGACAGAGATTTTCATCACTTGAAGAAGCTGTGGACGCCTACAAAACGGCCATTTTGGAGACCCCAACTTCCGAATGGAATGGTTGCTTCAATGATTGGTTCCATCGTATGGAAAAATGTGTCAAATTTCGCGGAGAATACTTCGAAAAGCAATAAATACATTTTTATAAATAGTAATGTTGTGTCACTTCCTTGATTCCCGAAATTTTCATTGCCGCCCTCGTATATACGCTTTTTTTGTTTGCCCTATTTTGAGGGAGATACACTAGACCTCCGAATTAAAATCAAAAGTTATTTATTCAAACTAGGCTGAGAATCAGCTCTTTTCGAACGTCAAAATTACATAAGACAGTCCCCCAAAACGCCCACCCATCACCACTTCCTAGTGCTTTAGCTGGGAAGAAGAAGTGGGTAACAAACTCCCTAGCAGCACAGCTGTCTGTTGCTGAACTCAGACTCCCAAGACTTCATCTGTAAAACATTTATGGTTTTTAGAACTGCTACTAAAAAACCACCACCCTCTTTTTTACAAGAATGCCCAGTAGAGCCACGATCTCGCCGGGATACATTATATCTGTCATCAAGTATCTCGTGATCAAACACGGTATCATTGAGCCACGACTCGGTTACGTTTCTTACGTCAATTACGTCAAATTCTTCATTCAGAACTTTTGTATGGAAGTCCACTGTTTTGGTCCTAAGACCGCGTACATTTTGGTAATATATAGTGAGATTGAATTTAAGAAACAATAGAGAGGTATTTTAACAATATTGTGTAGTATCTACTAATAAAAATCTACAAAGACTTCAAAATTTCGCTGTTTACAACAATAGGCTTAGAGTTAATGTCCTTACGCTCTAAAACTCGACCTCCACGGACCCAGACGAACTTATAGTTTTTCTCCTTAGCAACAGCCCTCGTTGCAGAATGTAGCTTATTGTAGACCAATGAAAGATGTTCTGTTATTAAATTTATCGTCAGAGTGGTCTTTGTTGTAGTTTCTTACAGAGGCTAGAATATTATCTCGAACTCTAGTACTGTTGAATTTTACTACAATAGAGCGAGGACGATTAGATTCCTGATTTTGTTTTGGGACTCGGTAGTGGTTTACGACATCTGACTCTTTTAAATCGTATGAGACTACTCTTGCAAGTCGAGGCACAGTGGTACATAGCTTGATACATGACGATAAGCTTGTGTCAATAAAGTTCATTCGTTTAGGTCGTACAACTGCACGCCAGTGTCGCTGCCCGCGCTGCCGTCGCTGGCGGCGCACCCGCTGTGGGCGGCGTGGGAGCACACGCTGGACCTGGCGCTGGCGCAGCTGCCGCGCCTGCTGCGGCCCGAGCCCGCCGACTACACGCACTCGCCCTTCTTCCGCGACCAACTCACCGCCTTCCAAGTGTGGCTGGACCTCGGCAAGTGTGAGTACGGGCCCGCGGGCGCGGGGGGCGCGCGGGGCGCGGGCGCGCGCGGCCCCGCTGACGGCGCTGTGCCCGCAGGGTGCGGCGGGCGGCCGCCGCCGGCGCAGCTGCCCATGGTGCTGCAGGTGCTGCTGAGCACGCTGCACCGCGTGCGCGCGCTGCGCCTGCTGTGCCGCTTCCTGGCGCTGGGCGCGTGGGCGGCGCGCGCCGTGCTCAACGTGGGCATCTTCCCCTACATGCTGAAGCTGCTGCAGGCGTCCGCGCCCGACCTGCGCGCCTCCATGGTCTACATCTGGGCCAAGATCATCGCCGTCGACCCCGTAATTATCTCCCCACTACCAGAGGAGCAATTCCCGTTTTCTAAGAACGTTCGCGGTCTAATATCAGTCTCGATCTGTCAAAATACTAATCTTAAACTCAAAGCATTTATTTTAATTAAGCCATTTATAGGCACTTTTGAATTGTTGTAGTGAGTCTGTTAGTCAGGAAGTTGAAGTTAGATCTCATCCCAAAACGTAGATATCTATGGAGAAGAACGGGCAAGAAACTCCAAAGACACCTTTTCAAATCAAGATACTACTGGTTACATTTTTCTTGTTGCTTCTAAATGTGAGAACCAAAACAAACAATACCTCTTAACAAGTTTTTGATATTGAGATGAGATTGCGACTAGATTTTGATCGTTTTAATTACGAGAATTGGCCTTCGAATGTACACGGCAAAACTAATTGTATAGTAGTTCGACTATTTACCTAATATCTAAATTGACCATATCGTTAAATCACAACTCTTTATCAGTCATATGAATTGGCTATAACACGCCTAATTTAGGTATTTATAGTTTTGGAACAGAAGATTGTGTACTTATCTGCTATACAATGCACTTCCCTGACCATGCATACACTCCCACTTTACGTACAACACTTTATGTCCTACTCTTCTTACAGAGCTGTCAAGTTGACTTGGTGAATGCGAAGGGACACAAATATTTCCTGTCAGTTCTGCAAGATCCTTCAGTTGACGTAAGTATCAGAGTTAAGACAAAATCGTGAAGATTATTATTAAGGGTGCACGAAAAAAGAAACCCCTTTTGTCAATGTCTAATCTTATTGTAAGAAAGCTAAAAATTAAGCATTAATTTTCTTCTGTATTTTGTATTGAAGTTGAATTAGCTGTCAAGTCCTCCAAGTCGAGCATAAAAATGAAGTTGTTGATATTTTATAATATTCAAAATTATTAGTTGTTTCTTGTAAAACGACGATCAAAGTTCACTCTCGCGTAATATTCCGGAAAACATGTTGCGAATATTAGTGATTTGTAATGATTACTTGATTTATTTGAAAACTCCGGCCATGCCACCTGCAAGACTAAGAACTCGATTTTATATATCACAAATAATTTTGTTTAAATTCTATTTCCCTTTAAACAGTGAACAAAAAACTCATTATTTAAAAAAACAAAAAACCCGACTGCAAAAACACAACTGAAAACAGAAAAACAAGCATTATAATCTATAGAATTTTGGTATCACCGGGGGGACAAACAAAACTTACACCATATTTCAGGTTATTGGTTCGTCCCCGCCTGCGATACCAAAATTCTATAGATTATAATGCTTGTTTTTCTGTTTTCAGTTGTGTTTTTGCAGTCGGGTTTTTTGTTTTTTAAATAATGAGTTTTATTTCAAGCTTTTTAAATTTATTAATATATGTATAGTATATAGTATATATATGGACTTGACTCATTACTAGCTTTTATTTGATATCAATATTGTTGTAATTTATTTAAAAAAACCTGCCTCTCCCTTTTTTGTATTTGCAGATGCAATACGTAAATTTTATATAGCCTATGTCACTCCTACAATGAAGACGAATCTAACGACACCTCTTATGTTAAAATCCATCAAGCCATTTAAAGAGCTACAGAGCGTGCCAAAGAAATAGACATACATACATACTCTCGAAAAACATTACCCTCCTTCCGGGGCAGTCGGCTAATAAGTCGATGTCGTGCGCGGCTCAGTCTACCACATCGTAGTGTTAATTTATGATACGTATTGCAGAGTGAACACAGAACGTTAGCGGCGTATGTGCTGGCCGGCATTGTGGACAACTACCCCGCAGGACAAGAAGCGGCCTTACAGGTATGTGATCATCTCATGGTTTTAATGTGCGACTCATTACTGAAATAAACTTAAGAAAGTCAAGCCTTTAAATACATTCTTTGTCCGCATACCGCGCACATGTTTGATTTAAACCAGCTTTTCACCCGCGAGCATTTATTTATTTATTTAAAAGTTTATGTACACACATATTAACAGAAAAGAAGAAAGGAACAGAAAAATACGTACAAAGTTGATGCTTATTTCTAAAGAAATCTCTTCAAGCATACCTGCGATAGGACAAGCCCGTAACGGAAACGACACGAGCCGAAATCTGCGAATAATTATAAATGATTGCGATATCAACAATTTGAGTACTACTATGTGTAAGGAACGGTGTAACGAAAGCTAAATAAATGTAATTCGGTTTATAATACACTCCCGGGCTCTTAAATCGAGCCACCGTGCATTTCCGCTTTAGATATAAAGGCAGACATCAAAATAATGATTGTGCCAAAGAAAAAGTTTTTATGTACCTAGTTTTGAAGCCGACATACTGGCCGTCATTTGGGTGTAATCATTGTTCCAAATTTGAATCCACGACCATTTATACAATTATAAACCCTTTGCCTTTACAAAATAATTGCAAGGTGGACCGATTTAGGAGCCTGGAAGTGTGTAATAACTTAAGTCGAAATTACCAGATAACGATCTTGAATGTCGACTTTATTGGCGTATTAAGTAGCGCCGCCCGTGGGGGCCGACATTTGTGAAACCTTTCGGACAGCCGGTCTCATTGGTAAACTTTACTTTGAGTTTGGTGCGTCAGGCGCGAATTGTTGCTGAATGCCATGTATTTAACGAACCCCAAATAATTACAATTTTGAATTCCTAATAATGTTAATGGACACACTATAATAAGTGTGCTTCTTATTGTGAGCCTTAAATAATTCTCATCGACTGCAACCACATTGGAAGTAGTTCCAAGCTTACCTGGTTTCGGTCTTCTCAGAGTAGTAGGTTAGGAAACAACCTACTTGGTTAGGCTGCCCTAGTTTAGTTACTGCGACCAATTTTTTGAAAAGCCCAAAGTGATGTTAGGCTCTCATCTTAATTAATTAATATTATAAATTGCGAAAGTGAGTTTGTTTGTTTGTTACCCTTTCACGTTAAAACGGCTGAACGGATTTGGATGAAATTTGGCAAATGGGTAAATGTCCATGACCTGGAGAAGGACATAGGCTTCTTTTCATCATGTATCGCAGATGAAGTCGCGGACAACAGCTAGCTTATTAATACAGCCATACGAAGTTAGAAAGTCAATAATTTTGTTCCCTTTCTTAATTTGAAGGTAATTTGATTGCAGGGTTCGATGATCTCCATCTGCCTGGAGCAGCTGAGCGACGGCTCGGCGCGGCTGGCGCAGTGGGCGTGCGTGTGCCTGGGCCGCCTGTGGCGCGGCTACGACGCGGCGCGCTGGGCCGGCGTGCGCGACCTGGCGCACGAGAAGCTGTACCCACTGCTGCAGCACCGCCACCCCGAGGTCAGTGGGCTTGACTTCTCTGTCCCAGTTGGAATGAAGCTCTACATTGCGATCTGAAAGTAGTTACAGTCAAAGAAACCCCGTTAATCCCCGTTAAGAAACGTAATGTTATAACACTTATAGCAACTTGTCGCGCCCGCCGTATGACGTAACTCACAGTTCGACGCAGCTCGATACAAACTATTAATTGGTCAAGGACGGCTAATGAGATACAATTGATTTTCTATTGTCTGACTCCGAATCGGTGTCGCGCGGGGCTTAACCGGTTTAGACAGGCACTTGGCTGGCCTAAATCCCATTAATAATTTTACGCACACTGGTGTATATTTTCGTGTGTATGAACGGCACACACTATTCAAATGGTTTTAATTATGGGCGTAACTACAGTGACTGGAGCTGGCAATCGCGTGCTGTGATTGGCTGTATGTGAATGAAAGTATTGAAGACCAGGATTCCCAATTTTTGGACAATTCCCCGAATTGCGGGGAATTTGAGAATCAGAACACACAGACACGATAGTTTCCTTAATAATAATAATAATAATTTAGAATTCAGGTCTAGGCTATCGATTGAGGAGAGGTGATCAGGTTATATCTCACCTTCTTACATGGATGACTTGAAACTTTTTGCCCCCAATAATTTGCAACTGATGAAGCTACTGAAAGTAACCAAAACTTTCAGTAGCGCCATCAGGATGGAATTTGGTGTGGACAAATGTGCGGTCATGCATGTAAAGCGAGGGGGGATTGTGGAATCCGTGGGAACCCAACTTTCGGATTCCATACACCTGAGATCCCTCTCTTCAACCGAAACTTACAAATATTTGGGTATGTCGGAAGCGTTAGGCATCAACGCCGCCGACATGAAACAATCGCTGAGGGAGCGCTTCTTTGGCCGCCTGAATAAAGTATTAAATAGTCTTTTATCAGGCGGAAACAAGGTGCGCGCCTTCAATGGTTGGGTCATGCCGGTTTTGATGTACTCTTTCGGCATACTCAAATGGACTCAGACGGAACTTGACGCCCTGGATAGGAGGGTCCGCACATTGCTGACCGCACATCGGATGCACCATCCACGGTCATCGGTGATGAGACTGTATATCCCGCGGAAGTGTGGAGGTCGAGGCTTTTTAAACGCGAAGACCCTGCACAATCGTGAGATATGCAGTCTCAGGAAATACTTCCTAGAAACCGACGTGGTGATGCACCGAGATGTGGTCTCAGTGGATAAGGGCCTCACCCCGCTCTCCTTGGCTGACGAGAACTGGCGCAAACCTATAATATTAGATACTAATGACCGCAGGGAGGTATGGCAGAGCAAAGAGCTACACGGGCGCTTTTACCGGGTCCTACATGGACCCGATGTAGACCTCTTAGCGTCCGTATCCTGGTTGCGATTCGGTGATCTCTTTGGGGAAACCGAAGGTTTTGTCTTTGCGATTATGGATGAAGTTATAATGACGAACAACTACCGGAAATATATTGTGAAAGACGGCACGGTTGACATCTGTCGGGCATGCCACCGTCCGGGGGAATCAATCCGACACATTATTTCTGGCTGTTCTCGTCTGGCTAACGGAGACTACTTGCATAGGCACAACCTTGTAGCCAAGATTATCCACCAGCAACTTGCTCTGAAATACAGTCTTGTGGAATCGGAAGTACCGTACTATAGGTATGCGCCCGACCCAGTTCTCGAAAATGGCAATATTACGTTGTATTGGGATCGATCTATCATCACTGACAGGACTATTGTTGCTAATAAGCCAGACATAGTGGTGATAGATCGATTAACGCGTCGCACAATGATTATTGATATAGCGGTCCCGCATGACGAGAACCTCGTAAAAGCTGAAAAAGATAAGCAGATTAAGTATCTTGACCTAGCTCACGAGGTTCTCGACATGTGGGATGTGGATACAGCAATCATTGTGCCGATAGTTGTGACGGCTAATGGCATAATAACCAAGAGCCTCGACCAACACCTGAAGAGGCTCTCGCTAGGCAGCTGGATCAAGGGCTTAATCCAGAGAGCGGTACTTCTGGACACGGCGCGTATCGTCAGGAGGTTCCTCTCTCAGGAGCCCTGACCACCGGTAGCTTGGACCCTGTTCCCGATACCGGTGGGCTGCTATTTTTTATATTTTTAAATGTTTTTTTTATATTTTTATAAAAATGTAAATGATATGTTTTTAAGTGGAAAAAGGAGATAATAATAATAATAATAGATGGCAACACCAAAGTTAACAGAACGTCAAAAAAAATGTTTTCAGAATCTTGATATTTTTATTAATTTTAGACGCAGTTATTTTATTTTAAGAATAATCTACATCAAACCTGAAACAACTAAGATCACAATATAATTTAAAAAATAAACAGAAAAATCAATAAACCATAATAGAAAAATGCCGAATCGGAGATGACACCTGTCATGTCATCTCCGACAAAACAGGAAGTATGAAGATGAAAACGAAATTGATAATATGCAAACTCAAACCATTTATTTCAATTAAACCATTTACAGGCACTTTTGAATTGTCAAGGAGTCGGTCAGTTAGAAATATGAAGCTAGTTGCCCATTCCAAAGCGTAGTAGGTACCTATGGAGAAGAACGGGCAAGAAACTCCATGGACACACTTTTAAATTATATTGATACATAAAGATTAGTACAAAAATAATGTTGAAATTATAACTAAATGTGAGGACGATGTAAAATAAAAAACGCGTCCATAGTAGAAAGAGAAACAAAAACAATTTCTAAATAAAATAATTACAAATAAGCCGAGGACGCTAAGAGGTGACCAGTCCCAACTAACGGCGCCCGTTCACGAGCATGATGCATGGATCAGCACCATTCAGCTCAACCATTTTGAAGGGAGCTAAATGATCCAACACACGCGCCACCATCAGCGAGACATCTGAGTGAGCATGACATACTCTCAGCCGCCAGGGCCCATTCAAGTCAATTACATAACCGTAAATGGTAGCTCTATTATACATAGTACTCACACCTGTGCAATGCAGTTATACAATATAACGTAGGTTGAATTTATACAATGCAAAGAGTCTTACAATGTTCAGCTGCTCCAACAGTATTTTCAAATGTTAATTGTTCAATTGGTTATGGTTGTGGAGCAGGACCAGCATTGAGCCAAGCATTTTTATCAGCGATGTAATCACCCAACTTATAATATGCCTGCCTGCATAGTGTGCGTTTGATACAAGATTTGAATTTCATTTCATTCAGTTGAAGTATGTGGGGTGGAATTTTATTGTAACATTTTAAACAGTACCCCATGAAAGATGAGTCTACTTTAGCCAGTCTGAAACCTGGCTGAGATAATAGGTCCCTATTTCTAGTACTATAATTATGTCTTTCACCTCTTTTATTAAAATGATGTAATTTTTTTCTTACGTACATGATGTTTTCGTAGATATATTGACAAGTCATGATGTTAATGTCCTTAAACCGGTCCCTTAGAGAATCGCGCCTGCGGAGATTATAAATGGCTCTGATAGCTCTTTTCTGCAGAATAAAAATTGACTCGATGTCTGCAAAGACAAAGTCCCCAAAGTAAAATACCATAAGACATGATACTATGAAAGTAACTAAAATAGACTAGCCTCGCGGTATCTACATCAGTAAATTGACGGATTTTTCTGACAGCATATGCCGCTGAACTTAGCCGTCCTGCAAGAGATGTTAAATGAGGACCCCATTGTAGCCTTGAGTCGAGCGTGATCCTCAGGAAAACAGTTTTATCGACGAATTCTATGTTAACAAGATCAGCTACACGAACACGCCCACCACCTCCGGACCCATCGCTAAGCTTCGCCTCGCCGCCGCCGGTACCCAGCGCCACCGTGAGCGCTATGACAACACCGACCGCGGCAGTTGCGTCGAGCTCGAGCGACGAGTATTTTTCCCCGCCGTCGTCGCCAACACCTGTACGTCGGCAGGGGAGAAGCCGGCCACCGAAGAGCTTGGGACTTAGGGGCCACCCGGCCCAAGCCGGGTCCCCGCTGCCGGTGGTTGTGTGCAGCGCATGAAATGGACTCAGTCTATGAACGAGAACGTCATGCGCGCATATTACGGGTCTACAGAGGGGGGAACTAACCTCACTGCGTACCGTGTTAGGATGCTGTCTCTGTTTCAGGAACTAGAGCCAGCCGTCAACGTCTCGGCCCAACGATTGTCGGATCAGGTGCGGGTCATCCAACGCAATCGTAGGTTGGACGATGCCGCACTTGATAGGCTGCGTTCAGAGGTACTGAGCAACCATATCATATCGACTCCGGCACAAACTGCGGTACATACCCCAATTATTGATGTAATCCTGCCGCGGTCTAATCACGGTGTTGAAGAAGAGGATGATAGGGCTGCCACAGTAAGTAGCCAGTGCAACGTCCGATTGAGGAGCGCACTGGAGGATGCGTTTCGCGAGTATAGGTCCACTCCAACCGAACTTAGACCCCGACTACCACGCCTACCCATGCACAAGAAAATAGGGCACTGATGTGTGCCTTGGACTCGCAGCTTAAGGTTTTTTTTCGGGAGCAGCGAGGATCTCGTTGATACACACTCGATCCTGTATTGCGCGGCTGTTGCGGCATGTCGTTTAGCGAATGTCAAGTTTCCAAACTCTGACGGAGCTACTCGACCAAAACCAGCCGTACCAGCCTGGCAGTGCAGGATTGAGCGTCGTATTGATGGGGCCAGGGTACTCATCGGCAAACTATACTGCTTCAGGGAGGGCAATACACGACCACGTGTGATGCGCTTTGTAAGGCGGGCATTCTCGGGGACTGGAATCAGCCCTCGAGAATACATGTCCCATATCACAGAGCGCATCGACTTCCTGAAGCAGAAAGTTTGTGCATGGGCGAGCCGTATTTGGCGGTATAAGCGGCGCGTTGATCGATACACGCAAATCGCATGTTCCAGAGCGATGAGAGGTGGGTATACAGAGCTTGGGAGCGACCTAAACAAAACGAGACAGACGTGTGCCGCCCGGATGATGCCACCACAACTGCGTTCTGGCGCAGCATCTGGTCGGTACCTGTCTGCCATGCTGAGGCTGACTGGATGCGGGATGTCGAGCGAGTGTGTGAAACTATACCAGAAATGGAAGTAGTCATTATCACGCCATCAGATATAGCTAGAGCGGTCCGTCCGTTACCGAATTGGAAATCACCGGGACCGGACGGACTGCACAACTTTTGGCTGAAATCGCTAACTAGTTCACACACTTGCCTGGCATCTCAGTTCCAGTCATCCTTAGAGTCTGGGTCGCTACCGCAGTTTATGACGACAGGCATTACCCACCTGCTCCATAAGTCAGGTAGTCCCGCGGAACCCAAGAATTATAGACCGATCACGTGTTTGTCGACGGTCTATAAACTTCTTACATCCATTTTGAGAGCGAAAATTAACACACACATTGACAGTAATTCCATTATGTCTGCCTCTCAAAATGGATGTAGGAACGGGTCTCGTGGCACTAAGGAGCTACTTCTCATCGACATGGCCATTAGCCAACAGGTTCGTCGATCCCGCAAGGATCTGTCGACTTGCTGGATATATTATAAGAAGGCCTACGACTCGGTGCCACAAACATGGCTCATGAGGGTGCTGGAGTTGTACAAAATAGATATGACTCTACGCACCTTCCTTGAATCGTGTATGGGGCAATGGAGGACAGTCCTTCGCTATCCGGGGTGTCGACAGATCCAGGGGAATGATGAGCCTGTATGGATTAAACGGGGAATATTTCAGGGCGACAGTTTGAGTCCACTTTGGTTCTGCTTAGCCCTGAATCCTCTAAGCATGCAGCTGGAGGATTCAGGTCTAGGCTATCGGTTGAGGAGAGGTGGTCAGGTCATATCTCACCTCCTCTACATGGATGACTTGAAAATCTTTGCCCCCAACAAATTGCAACTGATGGAGCTACTGAAGGTAACTGAAACTTTCAGTAGCGCCATCAGAATGGAGTTTGGTGTGGACAAATGTGCAGTCATGCATGTGAAGCGAGGGGAGATAATGGAAAACGAGGGAATTCAACTTTCGGATTCCATACACCTTAGATCCCTCTCCTCACCCGAAAGCTATAAGTATTTGGGAATGTCGGAAGCGTTAGGCATCAACGTTACTGACATGAAGCAATCGTTGAAGGAGCGCTTTTTTGGCCGCCTGAAGAAGGTATTGATTAGTCTTCTTTCAGACGGTAACAAAGTGCGCGCCTTCAACGGTTGGGTCATGCCGGTTTTGATGTACTCTTTCGGCATACTCAAATGGACTCCGACCGAACTAGACGCCCTGGATAGGGGGGTCCGTACACTGTTGACCGCAAACCGGATGCATCACCCACGATCATCGGTGATGAGACTGTACATCCCGCGGAAGTGCGGGGGTCGAGGCTTTTTAAATGCGAAGACCCTCCACAACCGCGAGATATGCAGTTTCAGGGAATATTTTTTGAAAACCGAAGTGGGTATGCACCGTGATTTGGTCGCAGTGGACAAGGGGCTCACCCCACTTTCCATGGCTAAAGAGAACTGGTGCAAACCTGTAGTAATTACTACCGATGATCGCAAGGAGATATGACAAAACAAGGAGCTACACGGGCGCTTCTATCGGGCTCTTCATGAGCCCGATGTAGATTTCTTAGCGTCCGTGTCCTGGCTACGTTTTGGGGACCTTTTCGGGGAAACTGAAGGTTTTGTCTGTGCAATTATGGACGAAGTTATCTTGACGAATAACTACCGGAGACATATTATGAAGGACGGGACGGTTGACGTGTGTTGGGCATGCCACCGTCCGGGTGAGTCTATCAGACATATTATCTCTGGTCGTTCTCGTCTGGCTAACGGCGAGTACTTGCACATACATAACCAAGTAGCTAGGATTATTCACCAGCAACTTGCTTTGAAATATAAACTTGTGAACTCTTAGGTACCGTATTACAAGTATGTGCCCGACCCAGTTCTCGAAAATGACCATGTCACGATGTACTGGGATCGGTCTATCATTACTGACAGGACTATTGTCGCCAATAGGCCTGATATAGTGGTGATAGATCGATTAGCGCGCCGCGCAAGGATATTCGATGTTACCATTCAACATGACGATAACCTCGTGAAAGTTGAGAAAGTGACACAAATAAAATATCTCGACTTAGCACACGAGGTTGTTGACATGTGGAATGTGAACTCGGCTGTCATTGTGTCGATTGTCGTTACGGCCAATGGTCTGATGGCTAGAAGCCTCAACCATCATCTCTCGAGGCTCGCGTTAGACGGCTGGATTAAGGGCCTGATTCAGAAGGCAGTACTCCTCGATACGGCTCGCATCGTGAGGAGGTTCCTGTCTCTGGAACCCTAACCACCGGTAGCTTGGACCCTGCTCCCGATACCGGCGGACCACTATTTTATATATTTTTAAATGTTTTTTTATATTGTTTCTAAAAAATCCTAGGAAGATGTGGACCAGCATACTGAAAGTGTTCAATGCTTAGGCCATCATGTCTAGGGGATTTGCCTCTTGTGATAGATTTAATTATATCCTTTATCTCCCTTGCTGAAATATTGATTGGCTCTCCAGACATGATTTCCCCAGCGACACGTACCCGCTCCTCCACCTAAACTGGAGCTACCGCAAAATGCCTCCTGAACATGTCCGCAATCTCTTCAGGTTTCTCAGCTCCACCCACGCTGACTGGAACTGTAGGTCTTGGGTTCAATCGCTGACTGGATTTCCAGAAGTTTTGGAAATGTTTGCGGCCATGCTCAGTCGTTAGCGTGTTCATTTTGATTTGATCCTCATTATCCTGACAGTATTTCAACCTTTGCTTAAACACCTTGCGCGTCTCATTCATTTCCTCATATACCCTACCATTCCGAGGTCTTCCATGCCACATCCAGCTCAAAAAAGCCTTCCTTGCATCTCCATGCGCCTCTCTAACATACTTATTCCAGCCGATCACTGCACGCCGTCTCTTACCATCACTCACCGAACCAGAACTACCCTCTGCCGCTTCTCGAAGGGATGTCAGTAACCTACCATACAAATTATCAATAATAGACCTATGACTTAAATCTTGACAAAAAAGATCACAACACTTTCCTAATTCAGAAGGAAAATCTATGTTTTTTAGTTTTTCCATACACAATCTATAATAACAATCCCTTTGTGATACATTTCTTTCCCCCCATATAGCCTCATCAATGTTTTTATTTGTCACCAACAAAGAAGAAGCATCCCCTGGTCCCACCATCCCCAGATCAACTTGAAATGACAATGGAAAATGATCCGACCAATATATATCATGATATACTTTTTCAACTTTTTTAAGTGAATTCCACGCCATCACAGAGACCAGGAGATGATCTAACCAACGTCTGCTTCCACACACCTCACTGACAAAGGTATATGTATCAGAATCAATACCCAGTTTATCATAGTCGGCACAAATCCAACTCTGTTCCACAAAAAACTTAGCAATTCCCCATTAAACAATTCACCAGGGTGAGCATTAAAATCCCCTAAGATATAAACATATTCTACATTTACACTTTCAACATTAGCCGCTATTTCACCTAAACATTCACAGAACTCGTTTATGTTATTATGTGAATCCGTCGGCATGTACACACTAAACAATAGCAAAGTTCGGTCAGCGCAAGTCATTTTAACAGCCGCTATGCGGTCACTCATACAAGGTATAACTGTAACAGACGTAAATACAGACTTTCTCCACAAAATCGCTGTGCCTCCATACGGCCTTCCTCTCAATATCCCTGCCGACGTATCCACCGCTGATTTACCGAAGAAACCAAAATTTACATCAATATTACCAAGAAAAGAAACCTCATTTGGCAACAACCATGTCTCTTGTAACGCAATGACATCCGCAGTTTTACACAACTCTTGTATACATACAGTCGACCTTTTCAAAGACTTACAATTGTATCTCACAAAATTACCACATACATTAACATAAGATTTATAATTTAAATTATCCATTAACGGGTTTTATTATTATTCGCATTGACAGTAGGCAGCAAATCACTGTGCCTCCGCTCGGTTGTACCACCATGATAAACAAACCTACGGAAAGATACACCTGTAGGCCATAAGTTTTCATCATAAAAACATTTAAATCCCGTTTCGGAATAAAGAACCTATAAGCCGCGTAGCCTTTGTTCCTTTTCATATCCATTTTTTGCAATGAAACCTCAACATTAGTCCTATTTTTAATGTACGACACAATGGCGCCGATTCCCTTGTTCACAAACTAAACTAAATTTAAGTTCAGTGCATCTTTTTCTTTCTATTTCATTACGAAGAGGACAGAAGATAAATTTTAGTTTAGTCCTGTCAAATTAATCAGCGCCTGTCACTACTCCATACAAGTTTAGACGTGATTAAAAACTTGCCTACTAAAATTACGTCAATTTACGTCAAGCGCTGATTAATTTGACAGGACTAAACTAAAACTGATCTTCTGTCCTTTTCTTAATGAAATAAAAAGAAAAGGATGCACTGAACTTAAATTTAGTTTAGTTTGTGAACAAGGGAATCGGCGCCAATATCTTCCATCTTCGTTTCAATATTTACGTTATAAATATAAAAAGGAGCACTGACATCCGCCGCTTTAAACGAACACTGAGGCGAGTTATCTGCCTTCCCTTTCAACCCAATAAAACGATTTCGCAACCTTTTACGCTGCACTTTAACCCAACCGTCATTTAGCAACTCATTTTTCCAATCACCGCCTTTTTTTAACACATCTGACACTAATACTTTCGCTCACTACCGCCAAAAGTCTCGATATTTGGTTCCGCCGTAGGCCTCTTCGCTCCATCTCTTCTTAACGCCCTCTTTGGTGTCGCCGTCTCTGTCACATCAACGACCGCTTGTGACGAAACCGCAGTTCTGGCTTCCCCACACTTGTCTTAGGTTGATCCATCCACAATCCTTGCGCCGGCGGTGAGACGACACTAACATTTAAGATGGTATCGTAGAGCGTTTCGCTCACACCTTTTGCACACTTGTCACTCGCAGCGTTCGATGACCTCTCCGATGTGATATGCGTCATCAGGCCAATCGGACCACTCTCACATTCAAAAGAATTGTCCAGTAGATATGCCCCTCTTTTGCGATTAACTTTAACGTTCCTATAACGATGATCACTCGATGATTTTAAGCTGTGTAGATCATCCATAGTGACATACTTTTCTTTAATTACCTCCACATCCTCTTGCAGTTTAATTAAATCACTTAGCAGTTTTGGATAAAAGCGAGCGCCTCATTAATCACAACATTGCAATTATTACACTTCACAATGTTACCCGCCATAGTCACATTACATGCTCAACGAACACTCAACTCTTTCACACTCGCGGCTCGGTGCGCCCGCGCACTCACTCGCACAGCTAGGAGCGTACTGATGACTACTAGAAACAAAAAAACAGGGTATGGTATTGTCGAATTTATACCTTCCAAAAAAAAAATATAAATCGTAAGGAATAGCAAAAGCCCTATAAAAATAATTAAAAACTTCATAATTTTTTATTTTTCTCCTTATATTTGGGAAATTTTGCTTTGATTTTTGGGGAGTTAGGAAAATAAGTTTTGGCAACCCTGGGCTGTATTATCCGGCAACATTTGGTAGTCCCTTTTGTGGAAGAACGCGGTATGATACAATTTTAATTGGTAGTGTTTTTTATCGACAAATTAGAAATTATATTTACCTTAGGCAAGCCATATTGTTTCATGTGACAGTGACACGCAATTTTTTATATACCGATCTTGAATGTTTTGCTTTAAGATATAAATATTAGTAAGTTATAAGTAATTCGTTTTTAAACGTAAAGTAGTATAAATATTATTTGTTGTGTTTATTATTTTTTTAATTTACCTAAGAATGGTGTTCTGTTATGAAGTTTGCGCCAATAATGTGTGTTTGTTAGAAGTTAAAAATAAGTTTTCGCAAATTATAGTTTAATGATAAGATTCAAGTTGTGTCTAAAGCTAGATGTGTGCCGAATTACGAGAATTAATCCAAAAATACGATAGTTCATCTCATACTCATCATTTCAATTCTCAAATTTATGCAACATATAACTGGCTGTGTGGCTGTTTACACACAAATAAATTATTTTGTTTTCCGTGCATTTTGTTTAATACTTCCAGTAAGTGAAGTAAGGGATATATTGATTTGCATAATTTTCATTTCTCGGCAAAAAAGCATGAACCTTGAATAATGTGGTGAGTTTTGTATTTATAACTTTTGTTTTTACAGGATTATTTTCAAGGTTTTTATTTCAAATATTATAAATCAATAATTTCTACTTTGAAGGTGGAACTACAGACAGGAATTATTGTTTGAGTGTTTTCAAAAGCCATGGAAATAACGTCGATGAGTGTTATATAGGTAGTTGCATAGAATAGAAGATGTATTATGGTTCGTCCCAAAAGTGCTTTGATTTGATTATTTGAATAATTAAACCCATAATTCCTTAATTTAATTCTAATTTTTCGTTTGACAATTGAGGTTAATTTTATAACCTCAATTTTCTTCGATGTGTCAATGACTATTTTCCTTTAGTGAGTGACTGCTCAAGAATTTAACCTGAACAGAGTTTGTTAACACTTTCATCTGTTTCTTATGGACGTGAAATTTATGTGTGTGCAGGTGCGCGCGGCGTGCGCGTTCGCGCTGGGCACGTTCGTGGCGGCGGGCGGCGCGCGCACCGAGCACGCCAACGCGCTGGACCAGCAGGTGGGCGTGCAGCTGGCCGCGCGCCTGCAGCCCGACGCCAGCCCGCTCGTGCGACACGAGATACTCGCAGGTACGCACACTAACAACGCGCTGGACCAGCAGGTGGGCGTGCAGCTGGCCGCGCGCCTGCAGCCCGACGCCAGCCCGCTCGTGCGACACGAGATACTCGCAGGTACGCACACTAACACGAATTTCGGTCACGGCGGCCAATCTCAACGAAGATTAGCCAGGTACGTAAGATATATTATAGTGCACAAACACAGGTGCACTCTCTGTTTCTTCAATCAAGTTCGATGGGATAACAGTCCGACACGCCCGGGGAGAGATTAGGCGCAGGTACACACCACACAAACCCGAGCTTCAATCTTTAAAGGATTAATCGTCCTCATACGGGTGAGACATGAACTTGATTGTTGTCACATTTCGCAATTTTGCTGTTTTAACAGCGGTGCAAGCACGAATCTTTTCTCAACAGTCGTCGGTCCACATAACATCAATTTAAACTTCTAATGTTAATGGCAGTTCTTATTAATTTGTCGAAAATTAACGAAAAATTAGCTAGTCGATAGGATATCTTGAAGGCTATTATCGCAATGCATGGAAATGGCGGCTAGACATGATCACTCCTAAAAACTGAAAATTGATACAACTCGATTGTCGTTCAACAGACCCGTGCTTGCACCGCAGATGTGATTTAACGGAGTATGTAAGTTGATTGTCAATTTTCTAAGCAATCCACCCTGACTGAAGATATTTCGCCATAACTTCCAATGTATTATGATTTTCCTGTGTTTGCAGCTATACAATGGATGGTGTTAATATTCGAACAGCACTTCATCGCCGTGTACATACAAGAGAGAGTACGAAAAAGTGACAGGTGAGATATTTTTTACGGGATATTATTTATTGCACATCAAATAAATTCAATCATATCATAAATACTGACTCCACAGCGAATGAGTCAGAGCTTACATACATAATACAGGGTGTGATTTTAATTAAAAAATTTTAATAGTAAAGGAGATGTTCCAGTAATGTATGGAGCCTGGGCCAGCTATATGTACACTATATGTAAATATCGCTATACAATATAATTACCGTTTTCTAATGTTAATTTTCTATAATTTTACTTCGTTTTAATGTTTATTGAAATTAACTCGGTCAAGGAGAGCAACACAACATAAATATGGTGGATCAGGAATATACGAAATGTCATTTTGACAATGACATTTGATTGATGTGTATTTACAAAAACAACAAATGAATTCCGAAAAAAAATAGGTTTAAACTGGAATAAGTATAAGTAAAAGTCTGTTAGAATATAGAACGAGGAAAGAAAACATCAGATAGAAATAGCATTTGAACAAATAAGTATAATGCAAGCAAGAGTTAAAGGAGACATACCTGAAACTGAACTTGATATTGTAGAATACCACATAAACGACGGAATCCAAATAAAAACAATCACTAGAAACTCCGAAACACCTCTAATCCAAAACGCGCGAATACAACGATTCAGCGTTTCAAAGTCAACCACAGAGGCACAGACTACAATATGTAAGCCAACTGCCAAAGTCAAAGAAAGACGTCACGTCACGAAACTTAAAACTGTCAGTCGTAAAACGTCATGACAAACACAACTGTCATTGCCGCCATAAAGATAGGGTTATCATATTAAAAATCTTCCCAAATAATCTTTTTTGTACGGCTGTACTCTTCTTCAAATTATTTTTTTTGTATTTTTATGAAAATCCTCTATTTTTTTCCTATTTATCTATGTAGTGTACATGGTGGTAGCCCAAAATCAAACATCTCCTTTGGCCTTCACCATTTCCTTGGTAATGCCCTATTAACAAAATTATGTAAAATAGGAGAAGATAGCCTTGTTCTTCTAATGATTACCATAGTTTTGCGTTCAAAACGCTCTCCTGTGAAATCATGATTTTGTAGATAACCATATATACCTTGTGGCCGTCGACTAGAAAAGTGCAAATTGTCTTCACTACCTTAGAAAACTGTCAGTTGTCAGTGTGATTTTGACAGTTGGGTATAGAAACCTTTTTCTGAAATAGTCAACATAAAAAAGGACCTAGACAAGGATCGTTAGAAACGAAAGACAAAGTGACAGATTGCAGAAGGATTTCTACAGTGCGATGTCAAAAATGGAGAAACGAAATATCACTTTGTATAGAAAGAGCTATGTCTATTCTTCGAAGAAATAGAAAACGTCATGCCAAGCCTGCAGGAGCCCGGATCTTTCTTTGATAAATAGCGGTGCGCCACGAATATAAATTGTTACTGTTTTAGTTATATTTTGCTTTGCAATCAGTAATTTTCATTGGAATTCGAATTATTTTTGGATACAAAAAGGTTTTATTTTTAATTTGCATTTAAATACTACCCATTTTGTACAACATTTTTTACAATCGTGCATAGCATAATTCACTGTTGTAGACGTCCTACGTTATTCAGAATTGTATTAATACACACAAAAAGATAAACCGACCCCAGTATAATAAAGTTAGCAGTATTACGGCTTCATACAAAACGGCCGAGACGACGCGCTTCGGAATCCTGTGTAGGGCTAGTGTACTCTGAAGTGACGCGCCCAAGTAGTGAGGTGCGAGACGCTTCCACACATTTATTTGCGTGAAATATGACACGAATTTATCGACTGTATTGTTCAGGGTATGGGTGTTTGAATTCATAAATATCGATATCAGTTTTTTTATTTGCAACTCTGCCGACAAGGTAAGCCTTTCAAAATAACATTTTTAGTTTTCATTTATTTCTGTATTTCGCAGTGAATTTCATATTTATTGAAGCATAGTGTGCATAACTTCCTGGAGAGGTACTTAGTAGGTGAGCATTTCTCTTTTTCCATGCGATCGATGCCCGACTGAAGGAAGAAAATATACGTATACTAGCAGAAATTAGTATAGGTATATTTTGACAGACCGAAATCATTATAGGTATATTTTGACAGACCGAAATCATTATAGGTATATATTGACAGACCGAAATCATTATAGATACTTATATTTTGACAGACCGAAATCATTATAGACATATTTTGACGTATTAACCAAATTTTTAAAATTAGTACCAACATTTCGGTCTGTCAGAAAGCCTTTATCGTGAATCGCGATTATGATCGCGGGATGCACGTTCGTAAATACACGTTCGTGTAATCGAAACTGTTCATCCCATATTCATACAAATGACTTTGTGTTAAACACTATTTTGATCTACTTAAAATTTCCCTGACGATAAGTAAATTTATTTTGATAGGGATTTAACATTACCCACTTATTTTTAACCGACTTCCAAAAAGAGGGAATGTTATATGTTCGACTGTTTGTTTTTTTAGTATGTTCACCAATTACTCCGTCAAGTATGGACATAAAATACAAAGAAAGAAAACTAAAATACAAATCCAAAAATACAAAGAAAGAAAACTAAAATACAAATCCAAAGACACCGACTTCCGAAATTAAAATTATTTTTCACTTTGTAGTGTTTTTTTTTTTTGCAAGTCGGTTAGTTTTTTTTATCTTTAACTACAACGGGGTAGCTCTTGGCCTTTATCTCACCTGATGGTAAGTGATGATCAGGCCGAAGCAGGAAGCGAGCTTCACCCGGAATCCTCAACCACAGAGGAACTGGCTATCATACCTCTAACTGCCGAAACACAACAATGCTGTTGTTTTCTGCAACAACATTGTTGTTATGGTGATGGACTTAGATAAGATGGTGGTAGCTAGCCAGGCGGACTTGAACAAGCCCTACCATCAACCAAACCGCGCTGCAAAAAACAAATAACCTACTTAAATTACCTTAGACCAGCGGTTCTCAAACTTTTTTGGTCATGGAACCCTTTTGACAAGCAAAATATTTGACGGAACCCTACAATAAAACAATAGTTTTTAAAAGTGTATTGTTTATTATATAAGCATAATAAAAGTACAATGTAACAGTTACTAATTATTACTTACTTTACCACATGGCAAGTACAATAATAGATGATATTAAAAATGAAAAAATCTTAACTAATGGGAGGTATGAAACTGTTTTTTATTTTTCAGCAATTGGTTGATATCAGGTTTGATAGAAGACATTTGAAGTCTCATATCAGGTTCGGCGTCCAGTCTATTGCGATATTTTGTTTTCGTGGCTGCATAGGTTGAGAATCCTGTTTCGCACAAATATGTTGTTGAGAACGGGAGAAAAATATTGATAAATGATAAATGATTTATTTTCTGTAAGTAGGTTTGTACAAACACTTTTACACGTCAATCATATTTTTTAAATAAAGCTAGATGAGGTCGGCGTTTCCTATCTGACTACTCTGAGAAGAAAGGCCGAAACAAACTCAGAGGTCACAGTCTCTTTTAAAGTCCAGACATAATCTTGGTCAGATCATGTGAAGGCCATGTAGATTGGTGTCCGAAATAGTCCTTTTGAGGAAAGAACCACACAGATTGAGTGGACCTGTCCAGTCAGTGCACGCATTTGTCAGTAATCGTGCTGCTCAACTCAGAACTTAAGGAGCTCAACGATTCGACGAACAATACCAAAGAAAGAACATTTGGGTAGGCCGCATAAATTACTCAAACTGCCAGACCATGATTAATACTAAATGAGAAAAAAAAAAAAAAAACAATAATGACCCACATAGGCTTCACATTCACAATAATTGAAAACAATATAATACTTTACAAGTAAATATTAAGTTCCAAACAGTATATTGAACTCCACAAAGTAAATATGTCAAAATGGTATATAAATAAAATAAAAGTTTCAGTATGCAATAATTGGAGCAGCTTAATCCCAAGCCTTTTTGTCCTCAATATAATCTTTAATAGTATAAAAGGCTTTCTGGCACAACTTACTTTTAATAAATGATTTGAATTTATTAAGGCTTAGATCTTGAACGTGGCTTGGAAGTTTATTATAAAAACGTATACATTGACATCTGAATGAGCCACCTATTTTCTTGAGCCTTGTTGTAGGTACAACAAATTAATTAGATCATATTCAGAGCCATTCTGCCAAGCATTGGATATTCATCACGGATTCTGCACCAAAAATCGTTGAGAGGCGTCGTTTTGAACAGTGACTCCATACTTGTGTCTGATGACATTTCTAAAAGAGATTCATATATCTCGTTTGACATACTTTCGGGCTTTTGCAAGTTGGGTAAAAAAAAATTATGAATCCATGAATTCAGCTTCATTTTTGTATTCTGTTCTTCGGGAAAATACTTTTCAAAAGATGCGCGCATCGAAGTGAGATATTGGACCAATTTTTCAAACACATCATCTTGAAACATTTCTGAATCGTTACCGCTAACAATCTCACTGAGTGACGTAAAGCTTTCTATTTCTCTCTTACCAACGCAAATAATCCAAAAATCTAATTTTCTTTTGAAGGCAGTTATTTTGTTATAGGTCTGGAACACTGTTGTCTGTTTACCTTGCAATGATAAATTCAATTCGTTCAGTTTTTGAAAGATATCCGCCATAAAAGACAATCGGAATGCAGAATACAATGGCTGGAACTACAATTAGGCGCTTTACTTTTTATTCGTGATACTGCACCTGCTGTTTTACCTGTCATCGCCTTGGCCCCATCTGTACAAATGTCAATGCAATCGTTCCAACTAAGATTATTTTCTTTAAAAGAAGGGAAGAAGTTTTTAATAAAATAAACATTTTATTTTATTAAAAATTTCTTCCCCGGTAGTGTTTGTGGGCAGCGGTGAACACATAAGCATGTCTTCTTCAAAAGAACGTTCATATGGATATCTCACGATAACCAGCAAGATAGCCAGACCAGTGACATCAGTTGACTCATCCATTTGCAAGGCGATTCGTGTTTTTTGTAGACGTGCAACTAGTTATTGTTTGACGTAGCTTGCCAGATCATGGATTCGCCGTGAAACAGTATCGTTTGATAGCGGTACAGTAGAAAGATGCTTTGCAGATTTTTCATCGAGCATACATTTTGTTATGTCTAACACACATGGCTTTATTAAATTCTCAGCGATAGTGTGCGCTTCACCTGCTTGTGCAATGCGATAGCTAACTAAATATGATGCCTCCGTGGCCTTTTCATTGATAGTTTGTGTTACATGCATCATATTTTTTTGACTTTCCAATAACTGTTCTTTTTTACGAACAAAAAATTCTTTATTCTTGTCTTTAGACTCGGGTGTACAGTTTCTAAATGTCTGCGCAATTTGGCAGGTGCCATGGAACTATTAGGAAGCAGTTTACTACATAACATGCAGAGAGGTGAGCCGTTGAAATCAACAAATCCGAAACTGATATATGATTCATCATACTTCCTTTTTTTCGTCTTTGAAACCGTGGAGCTTGACGTCGTGGCATCATCGTCTGGATCGGTAATTGCTGTATTCTCCGCGCGTACTGCTTTTGAACATTCAGCGTCATTAGATGTTGTTGCAACACGTTTAACACCTTTAAGCCAACGTTCCATTCTTCTTTATTAATAATGTTACACGTCAGGATGGTGGGGTCAAAATAATGCACAATCGTTACTGCGTTTATGAGACAAAGTTTAGTCCAAAGAAGAAATGTACAAAACTGATACAATCAGAATACAGCAGGCAGTAGAACTTACAAGCTGGCTAGCCTGCTGCCTGCTTGTAAGTTCTACTGCCTGCTGAAGGTATGCTCGAACTGCTAGGTAGCTGCTAGGTAGCCTAGCCTAGCCCACTGCTAGGTAGGTACGAACTTATCGCTCCGAACGCTAATCGTCAACTGACTGACGAGGCGCGACGCGCGATCGTTGCTTTTATACTTAGTCCTAGACTCGAACTCGAACATTCTCAAAAATACTGTAGTCGGCGCCTTTGATAAACAAAAAGCGGAAATAAAAATAGAAATACAAAAAAATGCGTTGTAAACAATCTCGACTTGTATGTTTTTGAAGATAGAGCCGAAAGTCGCTTGTTCACAACTATAGCGTCTAATTCAGAGGCGGCTTTTATCAAAGGGACTGCGCGCTCACAAGTATACGCGCGGCGGGTCAGTCAAAACGTTCGACCAGTGACCAGAGAGCTGTTTTGATTTTTTTTCTAAATTCTTGCGGAACCCCTACAGGGGTATCGCGGAACCCTAGGGTTCCGCGGAACACACTTAGAGTACCGCTGCCTTAGACAAATTATTATATTTTTTTTATACAACTCAGATGAGTTGTTCATTAAATAATGCCAATAAAAAGGAAAGAAAGGAAAGCTTTAAATTTATTGGCATTATTTTAGTCCAAGCATTCAAAAATAATGACCAAGAGATTTCTCAAAATGAACAATAACATAAAAAGAAAAGCTTCAATTAGCTGCGCGCTATTAAATGTACGGTAAGTGGTCCCCAAGTTTATGTTAGGTCCTTGACGCGCGCGCACACACACACACACACACACACACACACACACACACACACACACACACACACACACACACACACACACACTAAGAAGTTTCGAAAATAACTAAAATCATGACAAAATCACGAAGCACACTAGCACCTATAAAAAAGCATAAACTGGGGGCCGCTTCGGCGCACAAATCAATGAAATGGTAGAAAACAAATCTCACATAATAATAAGTTGTGCTACCCAATAATATTTGTCGGTACCGTTAGCGCAGTGATTGAGCGATAGGCTGCAGCGTTACATGTCACCCCACAAAAAAAAGTTCAAGGGCGTCAGGTCAGGCGACCGCGCCGGCCAACTAAGGTAGTATTATATTTTTTATTAAGGCGCTGACAAGACGCAAATGACCAAAATAGGCTTCTCTTAAGAAAAACAATTGCCAAATCTGTATAGTTTGTGGTAGTGGAAAAAATATATGTTAATTTTGAACATATTTCCCAGAACTTGGTAGTTACCAAAACACATTTTGAAAAAAAGTCTCGATACAAACTAACATTAAACTAACCTCTTACCTTGAGTTCTAATCCAAAATATCTGTATTAAATATCAACATACATTACGTATTTAATTAATAACAGGAGCGTCTTATTTGAATGCAGAACTTGGTTGTTTTTTATTTTCGATAACTCAACTCAATTTTGAGTAAATAGATAATTGCTTCATATTTTGCAATAAATTACCAGCGTTGTGTCATCGCGCTTCTCTTTCTTTTCTATGCAGTCCGACAGTGACCGCGCTTTAGGTGTTGTCAGCCTTTTAACTTGTTAATTTATCAATTTGTTGTAGGTAGTAAGTACTACCTTAGTTGGCCTCTCCCATCATTAAATTTGCCGGATTTACAAAGTACTGTTACAACTCAAGAGACACAGTAGTACCCTAGTGCGTTTTTATGTACCGAGCGGCCGTAGATACTTATCTCAAGGACACTACCGAGACGTAATACTGCTTACTTTATTATACTGTGGCCGAGCGGTCGTCGCCAATTTTTTTCGTAGAATAGAAATTTACGAAAACATTCTGGCTGCGATGTATATACATAATCAGCTAATAATTTTCCCACTGTTGGGACACAGGCCTTCTCTCTGTGAGAGGGAGTGGGCCGTAATCCACCACGCGAGCTCAGTGCGGGTTGATCGATGTCACATGTCTTCGATTATTTTGGTTCTAAGACAGGCCGGTTTCCTCACGTTTTCCTTCACCGTTTTGTAAGCAGTGGTGATTAATTAATTTACAAAAAGTAAAGCGCCTGCCTGGGTTCGCACCTACGACCTACAACTCCTAAATCGGGGCCGTTACCACTGGGCCACCACTGCACTCGCGATATATACTCGTACATAAATATTTATGCAGGCTGACTTCCAACGTCATATATATTTTATCCGTGGATGACGTATGCCAGTTTTTGTATGGAAGAACTGTCAAAAATTCAACATTATTTATACCTCGGATGTGATATCTGGCGTTGGAAAAAATCTGCCTTAAATCTGACAAATAAGCATCGTGATTTAATGAGTTTTAATGTTATCACCCAGTGGGTGTAGCATGCACATTTGCCTACCCCTTCAGGCGATACTGTTACTTATATACTCTGGCGACCTCTAGGGTGATACGTTTGTTTACTTTATTGTGACTAGTCTATAGATACTAGTATGTTTTATAACTAGAAGTATATAGACTTACTTATGTGTACTGAACTGTCGCAATAGCAGTGGAGATAGATGTAAGATGTTATAATAAATAAATTCAGACGTGGTTACGTACGTGCCGTGTCCGCAGAGAGACGAGCCGCGGCGGGCGCGTGGACCAGGGCTGGGACGCGCTCACGGACGCGCGCTCGCACGCCGCCGCGCACTCGCACGCGCTCGTGCGCAACGCCGCCGCGCTCTCGCTGCCCTCCATCGGTACGTTCAACTACGCTATGTCAACTTACATATTGTAATACCATTTTCTTTACTATGGAGTCTCTTGCCCATTCTTCTCCATATGCAACTACCTTTTGTAAGGGGTGACTAGAATCAAATCTTTATCCTATTTTCTTGTAATGTGTTACGTTCTAAAGTTCCTTTTATTGGTCTAATTGAAATATACGATTTGACTTTGACTCTTAATGCCACCAACTTACACTGGCACTGTAACTTAATCTGTTAAGCCCCGCGCGTCACCGATTCGGAGTCAAACAATAGAACATCAATAATGTATCATTAGCTGTCCTTGACCAATTAAACCCGTACTCCAGCTCGCACTTAACTAGTACCCTAACTTAAAACTCACAATCTAACTTACACTCACACATCAACTTAAACTCGCACTGTAACACACTCATGTGCATTGAATTGCACGAATCCCGAATTTAAGTTTTTTAATGTTACTCGTAAATCATCTTGTTTTATAAGTCGTCAAATTTACTAAATCTAGGTTTCGGGTCGGTGTACATGAAACTGTGGAACATTCTGACGACGATGGCGCGCGAGCCGCACCCTCAGATATCGCAGATGGCGACCGACATCATCAACTATATCGCTAACCAGGTATGTGTAGGTTTCAGGTTTCTAGGGTACATATAACCCTTGAGACCTGTCCGTCGTGTCTTACAGGTACATTTGACAGCTTCAACTTAGTGGTCAGTGTGGGCCAGTGGTAACGGCCCCAAATTATGAGTTCAAAGATCTGTTCAAATCCTTGTTTTCCATTGACGTATTTCCACTTATCATCTTTCCTTAAGGCGCTGACAAGACCCAATTGATCAAAATAGGCTTCTCTTAAGAAAAAAATTGCCAAATCTATATAGTTTGTGGTAGCGGAAAAAATATACGTTAATTTTGAACATATTTCCCAGAACTTGAAAAAAAATCTTACTTGACCTTCCCTGAAAAAAAATCTCGATACAGACTAACTAAACTAACCTCTTACCTTGAGTTCTAATCCAAAATATTTGTAGTAAATATTAACATAGGTGACGTATTTAATTAATAACAAGAACGTCTTATTTGAATGCAGAACTTGGTTGTTTTTTATTTTCGATTACTCAACTCAATTTTGAGTAAATAGATAATTGCTTCATATTTTGCAATAACTTGCGCGATGACAAAACGCTTGGTTTTGTCATCGCGCTTCTCTTTCTTTTCTGTGCAATCTGATAGCGACCGCGGTTTAGGTGTTGTCAGCGTCTTAAGTATAAATTAAGTTGATTTCAGAATGAATAGTACTAAGCTAGCGTGAAAATAAGCTACTATCGTGTTTTCAAGTTATTTTTCCTTATTACATGGGGCTTTAACATAACGGGATATGTGACGAAATATTCGTTCATGCAATACAGGTACGGTGCCATGTTGATGTACACACATAATCAATCGACATTATTCCCACTGCTGGGACACAGGGCTCCTCGCTGTGAGAGGGAGTAGGCCGTAATCCACCACGCGGGCCCAGCGTGGGTTGGTGCCGATGTACAATCGCGAGCATAAACACCTTAACTTGCGCAAAATTCAAAAGCGATTTTCACGTGTAACAACGACTACAATTCTGAGAAACCTACTTCATAATAGTGTGGTTTCGAAAATGATATGTTCGTAAGGCGCAATTCACACCGAGATGCTAGCGGCCGGCTGCGAAGCGTTAAGCAGTGTCAAATAATTTTGAACTTTATCTTCATTACTAAAATACATAATATCACTCGAGACACGAAAGTGTCGCGCGGCGTAACGAGCAGTCAGCGACTACACGCAGCGGCGGCGTGCGACTCCTGCACCCCGCGAGGGCTTGTTGGGTGTAGCTGAGCTGTCCCGGGCACAGGGCGCGACTCCTGCACCTCGCGAGTGCTTGTTGGGTGTAGCTGAGCTGTCCCGGGCACAGGGCGCGACTCCTGCACCTCGCGAGTGCTTGTTGGGTGTAGCTGAGCTGTCCCGGGCACAGAGCGCGACTGCTGCACCTCGCGAGTGCTTGTTGGGTGTAGCTGAGCTGTCCCGGGCACAGGGCGCGACTCCTGCACCTCGCGAGTGCTTGTTGGGTGTAGCTGAGCTGTCCCGGGCACAGGGCGCGACTCCTACACCTCGCGAGTGCTTGTTGGGTGTAGCTGAGCTGTCCCAGGCACAGGGCGTGACTCCTGCACCTCGCGAGTGCTTGTTGGGTGTAGCTGAGCTGTCCCGGGCACAGGGCGCGACTCCTGCACCTCGCGAGTGCTTGTTGGGTGTAGCTGAGCTGTCCCGGGCACAGGGCGCGACTCCTGCACCTCGCGAGTGCTTGTTGGGTGTAGCTGAGCTGTCCCGGGCACAGGGCGCGACTCCTGCACCTCGCGAGTGCTTGTTGGGTGTAGCTGAGCTGTCCCGGGCACAGGGCGCGACTCCTACACCTCGCGAGTGCTTGTTGGGTGTAGCTGAGCTGTCCCAGGCACAGGGCGTGACTCCTGCACCTCGCGAGTGCTTGTTGGGTGTAGCTGAGCTGTCCCGGGCACAGGGCGTGACTCCTGCACCTCGCGAGTGCTTGTTGGGTGTAGCTGAGCTGTCCCGGGCACAGGGCGCGACTCCTGCACCTCGCGAGTGCTTGTTGGGTGTAGCTAAGCTGTCCCGGGCACAGGGCGTGACTCCTGCACCTCGCGAGTGCTTGTTGGGTGTAGCTGAGCTGTTCCGGGCACAGGGCGCGACTCCTGCACCTCGCGAGTGCTTGTTGGGTGTAGCTGAGCTGTCCCGGGCACAGGGCGCGACTCCTGCACCTCGCGAGTGCTTGTTGGGTGTAGCTGAGCTGTCTCGGGCACAGGGCGCGACTCCTGCACCTCGCGAGTGCTTGTTGGGTGTAGCTGAGCTGTCCCGGGCACAGGGCGCGACTCCTACACCTCGCGAGTGCTTGTTGGGTGTAGCTGAGCTGTCCGAGGCACAGGGCGTGACTCCTGCACCTCGCGAGTGCTTGTTGGGTGTAGCTGAGCTGTCCCGGGCACAGGGCGCGACTCCTGCACCTCGCGAGTGCTTGTTGGGTGTAGCTGAGCTGTCCCGGGCACAGGGCGTGACTCCTGCACCTCGCGAGTGCTTGTTGGGTGTAGCTGAGCTGTCCCGGGCACAGGGCGCGACTCCTGCACCTCGCGAGTGCTTGTTGGGTGTAGCTGAGCTGTCCCGGGTACAGGGCGTGACTCCTGCACCTCGCGAGTGCTTGTTGGGTGTAGCTGAGCTGTCCCGGGCACAGGGAGCGACTCCTGCACCCCGTGAGGGTTGGTTGGGTGTAGCTGAGCTGTCCCGGGCACAGCGCGCCCGGGGGCTGCTGGCCGAGCGCGCTGTCCGACCTGTGTGCGTTGCGCCTAACACCATCAAATGTTTATCAATACTTTTGGAGAAAATGGGGGCTTGTGGGCAAGTAATAACAGCCGCACAGATCGATCGACCAGGTTAAGCTACGCTTGCCGCTGTTGGTCCGTGTATGGGTACCATCTTTACATACCAAGACCCCTCCGTGCCTCGGAAAGCACGTTCAGCTGTTGGTCCCGGTTGTCATTTGTAGATCTTTGATAGTTGTTACGGGTCGTCAGAAGCCCGAAAATCTGACAACCAATCTTACCAAAGGGAAATGAAATGAAATGAAATTGTTTATTCTGTAAATAGGATATGAGAATCACTTTTACACGTCATATTAAAAAATAAGCTAGATGGAGTCGACATTTCCTATACCCCTGAGAAGAAATGGCGAAACAAACTCAAGGGTCAAAGTCTCTTTTAAAGTCCAGACATAATCTTGGTCAGATCATGTGAGGACCATGTAGATCCATGTCTGAAATGGTCTTTTGAGGAAATAACCACACATATTTGAGGGGACCTGTCCAGTCAGTGCAAGCATTTATCGTAGGGTATCGTGTTACCCAGTAAATGGGTTGTGGAGGTCAGATGGGTAGTCGCTCCATGTAAAATACTAGTATTCAGCTACATCCGGTTAGACTAGAAGCCCATCCCAACATAGTTGGGAAAAGGCTAGGCAGATGATGAAGATGGAGAAAGTCGCTTTTGAATATTACGTAAGTGTAATGTCTTGCTCGTAAGGGTAATGTCTTGCTCGTAAGTGTAATGTCTTGCTCGTAAGTGTAATGTCTTGCTCGTGTGTGAACCCGTGTTGTGGGCAGGTGGACAGCGTGGGCCGCGAGCTGGAGCTGTCCCGCAGCGGCAGCAGGGAACCGTCGTCGCTGCCGCCCTCGCCCAACACGCGCTCCTCGCCGCTCGCGCACCACGACCACACCAGGACCTTACCAGCAGGTACTGTGATAATCTGAACAAACCCTGTTCCTACGCAATCACTCACAAAATGGAATTTGTAACACATCCATATATTATAATATTATGTCTGTCTGTCTGTTACCTTTTCACGCCTAAACCACTGAACGGATTTCCATACAATTTGGCAGGAGATAGATGGCATCCTGGAGAAGGACATAGGCTACTTTATGTCTCAAAAATAATCCTGAAGGGATATAGGGGATGTAAGTTTGTATGAAGAAGGTGGCATTTCTTTTAAAATATATGCTATTGGTAAAAAGTAAAAAATTTCGTATTTCAGCGTTTTTGTAAAGTCTTCCCCCAAGAGGGTAAAATTGGAGATGATTTTAAAATTCATATGATTATTGAAATGTTTGTGTACCTCTTTATAAGAGATTTAAGGAATTGGAAATTAGTCAGAGTTCGTATCTTGAGGTAATATTCATTTTAGTATTTATTTCATCAAAATTGGTCCACCCGCTTAAAAGTTTATTACAATGTAAAGTCCTAGATAGCTAATATGTAGATATTACGTGGTCAACGACGGCGCTAGAATATTTCAAATGAATGGAGATAATATTAATATGTTTTTTTTTTCTTGAGTTAGACATTTAGAATCATAAAAATTATTATCTGTCTGTTACCTTTCATGCTTTAAGGCGCTGACAAGACCCAATTGACCAAAATAGGCATCTCTTAAGAAAAAAAAATGCCTAATCTGGATAGTTTGCGGTAGCGGAAAAAAATATATGTTAATTTTGAACATATCTCCCAGAACTTGGTTGTTACCAAAACACGTTTTCAAAAAAAAATCTCGATACAAACTAACGTTAAACTAACCTCTTACCTTGAGTTCTAATACAAAATATCTGTATTTAATATCAACATACGTTACGTATTTAATTAATAACAAGAACGTCTTATTTGAATGCAGAACTTGATTGTTTTTTATTTTCGATTACTCAACTCAATTTTGAATAAATAGATAATTGCTTCATATTTTGCAATAAATTACAAGCGTTGTGTCATCGCGCTTCTCTTTCTTTTCTATGCAATCTGATAGTGACCGCGGTTTAGGTGTTGTCAGCGTCTTAACGGCTGAATGTATTTGGATGATAGGTACGGATAGGCCCTGGGTTAGGACCTAGACACGTTTATATCCCGGTAGCACGTTCCCGCGGGATAATTTCCGAGCTCCACGCGGGCGAATGTTGCAGCATCACGTTCGTAGCTCACAATACAAACGTGTGTGTGCGCAGGTAACCGGCGCGGCAAGGCAGGTCTGCCGCACACCATCTCCGAGGACTCGGTGGCCATCCGCGACAGGGAGCTGCGCGACAGAGATAGCACCTCTTCTAATTCTAGTGAGTCCTATTTTATGTACTTACATTTTAAATTAAAAAATCAATCTCACTGTAATAATAGTTGATTGTACAACTAGTGCATAAAAGAAACCCTTTTACCCCAAGACGTTTTACGAGGGCGGCACTGAAAATTTCGGGAATCAAGGAAGTGACACAAAATTACTATTTAAAAATGTATTTATTGCTTTTCGAAGTATTCTCCGCGAAATTTGACACATTTTTCTATACGATGGAACCAATCATTGAAGCAACCATTCCATTCGGAAGTTGGGGTCTCCAAAATGGCCGTTTTGTAGGCGTCCACAGCTTCTTCAGGTGATGAAAATCTCTGTTCACGCAATTTATTCTTTATTTTGGGAAAGTATAGAAATCATTAGGGCTTAGGTCGGGGCTGTACGGCGGATGGTCTAATAATTCTATGTTTTCTTGCTCTAAAAACTCTTTTGTTCTGTGCGCGGTGTGAGAACTCACATCGTCGTGATGGAGGATGATGCGGCGGTTGCAGTTCTCTTTACGGAGTTCAGAAACGACCTGTGGCAAACAAATGCTAGCATACCATTCTGCATTAACCGTTCTTTGTCCCTCGAGGAATAATCGTAACATGGCCGGTTTTGGAGACAAACGTGGCCACCATTTTTTTTGCAACACTCCGTGAACGAACAATTTTTGTTGGCTTTAACTCATTTTCGAACACCCAAACTCGTGACTGGTTTTTTGTATCGGGTTTGTACGCGTATATCCAGGATTCATCACCTGATACGATGTTGTATACAGCATTTGAGGATCCTGCGTAGAATCTTTCGAGAGTTCTGACGCACCAAGTAACGCGAGCCGCTTTTTGCTCTTCACAGAGCGAATGCGGTATCCATCGGGAAAAACTTTTTTACACCTAATTGTTCATGCAAGATTATTTGTATTTGACTCATGCCAATGTCTAAAGTTGCCTGAATTTCGCGGTGTGTTTCGAAAGTCATAATAAATCATCGCTCTTGAATTTTCTCGAGTCAATTCCATTTTCTCAACGACTAAACAAGTTTGACAAAACCTTGTGACAAGACCGAGAATCTTTTTTTATATAAATAAATGGTATTCGATTTTTAAAACCAAGGAGTTTTCAATTAAAAAGATTTTAATACTCCATTCCCGATACTTTTAGTGCAGCCCTCGTATCTACCCGAGCCGCAGGCGAGCGTGGATAGTTAAGTCGAGGGGTAAAATGGCTCGTTTATGCCCGAGTTATACACTCTGCTTTTCACTTCGATTGCGAGAAACTGAAACAGGCATAAAGTATGTATGTGTGTATCTCTAACGCATGAAGTTGTCGTACGCGTTGAGATAAAGTTGCTTGGATTTCGGCGGTAATATTTCTTCAACCACTTTTTTGCTTTCTGCTCCATTAGCGTGTTAGGCGAGAGTGTAATTTCTTCGTCACTTGAATATTCCATTGTTTTAGTTTAATCACTTTTCACTGTTCAAAAATGTTCCAAAATTGACGAAGGGAATAGCTAATTCCCGCCACGAAACTTTTTATGTTTTTTATTTTTATTTTCAATATGTGTCATTCGACTTGGGTACTTCATATTGCCAAGTCATAAAAACGTTTTTTCCTTTTTTAAATAATAAATGACAGCTATTTTATATAGTTTTATTAAATAAACGATAGAAGACACGGAAGTGATATCACTTCCGTGTTTTCTATAGTTAAAAATCGTTATAAATTAAAGCAAAAATGAAATAAAATAACAATTTACATCACATCATTACAACTTTAATCTGCGACGTTTTATTGTATGTGTGACTGTTGGGCCTGATTATCTTAGTCGTAGAAAAAAAGTTTACTTTATGCACTAGAGCATAAAAAGCCGCTTATGTCGCCTAGGCACAACATAAAAACGAACTTTTAGAGCATGAGAAGTGAAAATTATGTTTTATGAATGCATCCACTAGTGGCGAATCGCCAAGAACAATGGCAATTTTGACCTAGGAAAAAAAAGAATTTGCTACCGAGATGAGACAATTACGAAAATGAAGTAAATGATTAATGTAGACATTGGATATCATTCATTTTTTTTAAAGCAGGGGAAATAAAAGATAATCATCTTTAAAAATACAACGTTTGCTTATTAGATAAGCCTCCCAGTGGAGATGCGTAAATATAATATGCAGACCGCATTCTGACTGCCGATATGTTTTGTAGAGATCCCAGGCTTCAATATTACTGATGTTGCAAACTAAACCGCCATTGGGGTTCGCACTATGTAAGAAAAATATATAATAAATCTTATTTCTGAACGCATTCGTAATTTTTACGTTCCTAGAGATTTCCGTACTTTTTCTAAAGTCTTAGTCGATATTATTTCTAAATCGAACTTAAATACGGTTCAAGTCGAGATCACGCTATTTAAAGCGTTTTGTCAGGGTTTGTACACGGGTGGTGTATGGGTTAGGTATACCAAAAAATACCTGGACACGTGTAGCTCGTCCAATACAATAACATTTTCAGGATGTCGTTGGGACTTCCTCGTTTCTGCAGTGCCTCCGAGATGTTCGCGCAGGCTCATTTGTTTTCATGCCGTCATTCGGAAAAAAGTCGTGTCATTTATGAGGAGGGTATTTTTTTTTGGGTGGCAAATTATCAAATAACTTCTCCCGCTCTGGGCGGAGCGGGAGGGTGTGTCAGACTCTAACTGATTAAATCCCACCCGTATTCCTTCCGTTGCCTGTGTTGCCCGGGGGCCTAACCCTCTTGGACATTCCCGCGACTCCGGCAGGCATCGGCCCTAGTGGACCCCTACACTTGTGCTGACATCTGTTTGAGGCGCGCGTGGAACACAACGCGCCGTCGACCCGGGCCTGGTCCTTACCGGACGGTGAGCTACCCATTGCTCACCGTCCGGAAGCCCGCGCCTACGGTGGCCGGAAATCCGCCCGGGATTCCCGACACCCAGGGTGTCTCCTGCGGCGGCTAGGGGCGAGAGGGCGCAAAATTTGCCTTTCCCTCAGCCGTCCCGCCTCCTCCTTCGCGAGCATTACTGCTTCGCAGAAGGAGGAGGCGGCTGCCCATGCCCTCTCGCTCCATACCATGGCCTGGACCAGGGCCGGACGCGATTTATGAGGAGTGTACGGGGGAGTCACAAGAGCATTGTGGGGTGGGGTTTGGGATCTGGGGTGGGGTTTGGGATCTACCTCCTAGTGGTCCACCCCGGGCAACGGCACCACAGGCTTGCCTGTGGTACGGCTGAACGATCCCACTTAGCGGTGGTAGGCTCCGCAAGGAGCCGCCTGGCTCGCTACCACCCTCCCACCGGAGTCCGGCGCCAAGCAGCTTGCTGTGTTCCGTCGGTGTGTGGGAGTGCCAGTGCCTTTGGGGGAGTAGGAGATTTGTCAGTTGCGCTGTCCAGAACCGGTCTTGGTCTCTGGGCTTAACTTGCCGGGTAACTCATTGTGGAGGGTAGCGGGATCCGAAGCACGGTGCCAGCCGTTTGCCGACCGCAGTCAGTAGGGGGCCCAAGTAGCACGCCAGCCACGTGCCAAAGGCTGCCCCGCCAACTCGCGAAAAATCCCGGTATGCTCCACCGTGCCAGCTGGCGACTGGACGGGAGGACCCGTTGGCCATATCCGGGGGGGTTTGGGCGTCCCCGCAGTCTCCAAATGAGTTCCCCATAGGTTTAGTTGATTCTAGTGTTCCACTTGGACCTCTGAGCAGCGCCTCGACAAGTCGACTTCTCTCCCCAACAACTCCACTCAAAATGTCAAAAGCAAAAAAGAAAGATAAGGTTAAACAACGGCTGCACTTCCTCCCACTAAAAGTGCACCTCACTAACATCAGGGGGTTGCACTCCAATCTCGATCCGGTCCATCACCACCTTGAGACCGAGAAGCCGCACCTGTTTTTCCTAACGGAGACGAAGATAACAACCCCGTCGGACGTGGCGTACCTCAACTACCCGGGTTACTCTCTTGAACACAAGTTCAAGAAGCAAGCTGGGGTCTGTGTGTACGTCCGCGATGACATTTGTTGTCGTCGTCTCCGTTGCTTTGAGAACACGGGTTTTTCTGCCATATGGCTACTTGTGGACTCTGGCGTGGAGAAATTTCTCTACATCGGCGTTTACCGATCGCACAGCGGTGACCAGGAGACAACAGCGCTCTTTAATTTCCTCGTGGAGACGACTGACGTCGCCCAGCAACGGTACCCAACAGCGAAGCTCGTTTTTCTGGGGGACTTCAACGCCCATCATAAAGAATGGTTGTTCCCGTACCAGAAAACTGACCATGCTGGGTTAGAGGCGCGCAAGTTTGCTATTACGTTAGATCTAACCCAGATGGTGAATGTGGCAACGCGGGTACCGGATGTTGACGGCCATACACCCAATTGTTTGGACCTTCTGCTGGCATCTGATCCGGACAATAATTCAGTGTCGGTCTCAGCCCCGCTGGGAACGTCCGACCACTGTCTGGTGAAAACCGTTTCGACCTGCTCTCCACCAGATGAGAGTCCTAGAGGCACGAGACGAGTGTGGCGATACGAGTCAGCGGACTGGGATGAGATGCGGCACTTTTTTGCGTCTTATCCATGGCGGCATGTGTGCTTCTCTTCGGGTGACCCCTCGTGCTGTGCAGACGAGGTTGCGGACGTTATTCGGCAGGGAATGGAGTATTTTATTCCATTCTCCGACATCCCACTCGGCCATAAATCCCGGCCTTGGTATAATGCAGAGTGCGCCCACGCTGAGGCCCGAAAAGAGTCTGCCTACCAAGCCTGGATCAAGGCCCGCGACCGCAAAGTTAGAGCTCGTAGGGTTCGCGCGAAGAAGAGAGCCTTTAACGCTGCCGCCAAGTCCTGCAAGCGGGTTTTACGTGAGGCACGTTTTGGCCATGTCAGACGTATTGGGGCCAAGCTGGCATCGCACCCTCCGGGTAGTAAACAGTTTTGGTCCCTGTCTAAGGCGGCCGAAGCGAATTTCTGTCGTCCCACTTTACCTCCAATGCTGAAACCTGATGGGTCGCTGGCCCACTCCGCAAGAGAGAAAGCAAATTTATTTGCATCTCTCTTTGCAAGCAATTCACGTCTGCACGCTGGCTCCAAGCAACCACCTACAGTACCTCATTGTGACTCCACGATGCCGGAGATCGCAGTTCACATTAGAGAGGTCCGAAGAGTATTGTGCAGTCTAGACGTGAATAAGGCCAGCGGGCCTGACGGCATTCCGGCGAGAGTGTTGAGGCAGTGTGCGCCTGAACTGTCTCCTGTGTTGACACGTTTGTTCCGCCTCTCTCTTAAAAAAGGCACGGTACCAAAATCCTGGAAGCTTGCTAATGTACAACCAGTGCCCAAAAAGGGCGACCGTGCTGACCCTGCCCATTACCGTCCGATCGCCATTACCTCCATTCTGTGCAAAGTTATGGAAAGGATACTGAACAGTAAGTTGCTGACCTACCTCGAAGACAATGATCTCCTCAGTGACCGTCAATATGGCTTTCGCCGGGGACGGTCAACTGGTGATCTTCTTGTGTATGTCACGCACTGCTGGGGCGAAGCCATCGAAAAACATGGCGAAGCACTTGCTGTATCGCATCCTGAAAACTATAGCTGAAGATTTGCGTGCACCTTCGTTGAGGCATTTCCGTCGTCCGGTGATCTTTTACGGAGGTATCTCCCTATTGGTTATCTTGACGGGGCGGGGTGCCTCAGCACAGGGGCATTTGTATACAGAATTAGATGTATATGATGATTAATGAGTGTTGTCCTTGTAGTTGTATTTAAGTACTAACAATCAGTTTCTGTGTTTTTGTATACTAACCTTTGGATGTAGTTGTTCCAAAATAAATAATTTTGAATTTAAATCGCTGGCAATGTCAACCGTATAAACAAATATACATATTAAAAAAAAAAACATATAAACAAATAAAATCCCTACTACAGTAAATAGATGAAGACGTCGCTTACCTATTTTTGGCAAGTAAAAGTAAATAGTAGATTGTAATTTTTCATTTTTAATTTCGGAATCGACTGTGTTCTTACGCAATCCTTATTATTTTGTGTTTATCCATAATCAATTAAAGTACACGTAACATAATTTACCTAATATAAAGTGAAAAACATCCTAATTTAAAATGTAAAAAATATAATACGTAACCCGAAAAAACATTTTGTGTAATTACTTTATTCTACGTACTTTTGAAAATATATTGAAAGACTTACTAAATCGGAAGCCGAAAGGAATCGAGAATGTAAGTTGCGCTACTGGTCCACTTAACGTGCACGTTAGATAGGCTTTAATAGAACTTAGTCGCTACGATGATAGGATCGTCAATAGCCGGGTCCAGCGAGCCGCCTCACGAGACGCTGCAAACGGGGAAGGGTTGGTCGGCATCGACAGGCCTCGCGTGGGCTTCACTTAGACTTGACGCGTTCGATCGATTGTGGAGGAAGTTTGTGACGGATCGGACCGTTTCGTAACTTCTGACGTTCAAAACTTGCTGATCCTCTGTCAAGTTTAAAGAATGTATTTGATTATATTTTGTGCAGGTCAACCAGCGAAGAAGGCGATAGTGACGACCCAGTTCGTGGAGTGGGCGGCCTCGGCCTTCGCGCGGCCCGAGGCGGGCGACTCGTGGCGCGCGGACTGCGAGAGCCGGCCGCACCACGAGCGCGCCTGGCGCTCCGCGCGCAACCGCAGCCTGCGGCGCCAGGCCGCCGGTGAGGCGCGCCGCCACCTGCTTTTATGACTTTTATTCATTTTGGCCAAGTTGCCATCATTTTGTTTGTCGCTCTGAATGAATGAATGCCTGCCCCACAGGCCTGCTGCGCGCGCGCGTGTCCCGCCTGGAGACGCAGGCCTTCCACTCGCGCTGCCCCCTGCCGCCCGCCGTGGTGCTGTTCCACCCCTACGAGCAGCACGCCGCCGTCGCCTCCAAGGACAACTTCGGGTCAGTACTCTACAGTACTGCTGCCTTCCGCTCGCGCCTCCAAGGAGGCTAACTAGAAAAGTATGGGGTTCGGGGCCCAGCACAATGGATACGAAAAGAGACAGAGTCACACAAATCAAATTATAAACATAACAGGTCTGGTGTGCCCCAAGGGGGTGGGTGTGCTTGGTTCCCTATTGTTTTTACTCGATATTAATGACCTTCCTGAAGCTACTAATCATCCCTGATTTCTGTTCGCTGATGACATATCGTTGATAATGACATCGAATAATACTGACATTAATAATTATACTACTGACATAAATAATACAATTGAATCAATAATAACATGGCTTGACGAAAATAATCTACGTAAAAACCTAACAAAAACTAATTTTTGGTTTCAATTTAGTATATAGACGAAAAATAAGACTAGCCATCAATTTTAAAGAGGACTTAAATTAAAAGAAGTAATCGAAATTACATTTCTTGTTATCACGATTGATAAACACTACAGCTGAAAGGCCCACGTCAATAAAGTATTCAATAAAATAATTAAATTCATGTACGTTCTAAAATTGAAAAGAGTGTGCTTAGATGGTTTGGTCATGTTGAGAGGATGAATTAAAGGCGACAAACAAAAGGTATTTACAAGGCAAATGTGAGTGGAAATGCCGGGAGGGGACGCTCCAGAAAGACATAATGACCTCATTAATGATGTTCTTCAAAAAGGTCAGGTGCGTAGTACTCGCAACCGGCGTGCGTGTATGACCAGGTGTATGAACGTAAAAGGAGTATGTAAGGAGCGTAGCAGGTGACGTTCTATAGTTTCTGCCTACCCCCATGGGAAGAAGGCGTGAGTTTATGTATGTATGTATGTATGTATATACGTTCTATACGAACTCTTAAAACCATCAGCGTTAAAAACCGCATCTGCATACTGTGGGCAAGTTGACTGTGTGTTGAGATATGGTCTTATTACCTGGTGTTACTCAACAGAAAATCAGTGTTCATCGCACAGAAAAAATGCATCCGCGCCATAGCGGGAATACGCCCACAGGAATCATGCAAACCCTTTAAAAAAAACCGCCCACGTGCGTGTCGGACCACGCGCAATGAAGGGATCCGTAGTATTTATCCCAAAAACAAACTGAATATTGTAGTTCAAAAACATGTTCTTTCATACATCGATATACGTCACGGTCAATTCTCCAACTGCAAATGTGGGGATGATATGTTTTTATTTCCACGTAATGTGGGGATGATATTTTCATCAGTAAAAAAAAATTTTTTTTTTTATATTTTAATACTTTGTTGGTTTGATTAATATGTATACCCATGCCTCCAGACAGACATGGCGAAACTATAAAGGTTCCTTGTCAACAAGGAACCTTTATAGTTTTCTTGTTGACAAGGAACCTTTTGGGGTTCCGTGGTCAACCACGGAACTCCAAAAGTTCATGATACCAACCCTTCCAAGTCTGTATATATCGTTGATGCGCAAAATTTGTTAAGATGCAGTTATTTAAAAAAGCTCGTGAAATGTTTCCAAAAAGTACTAGCCACCGAAATAGAATAATTTTGTCCATAATTCCTAGAACAGCATTATGTAGTGAAAATAGCTATGCAGTGTGCGGTCGTTTATTTAATCCTGTACCTGACAGTATTGAAATCTTACCAGCTGATAAATGTACAAGGTGTCTTAAAGTATGTTTAAGGGAAAAGAATTTCTACTCAGTAAGCGACATATTTAATAAGAGATTGAAATATAAATAACAATCATAATCACCTTCTGACATTTATAGATAGTAAATAAATAAATATATATATATATATATCAAATAATATAGAAATATTGCTACTCAATTTTAATTAAATTATAACTATAATTATGACTTAGTAGAAACCCAAATGTATGCATGTCACATTATTAAGACCAAGTATAATTATATATTGTTATTATTTATGTGAAGACCGAAATTGTACCAACACGGCAAATACATTGTTTTGATTTTGATTTGATTTATTTGCGACAGCTGCTTTGGTAATAACCAAATACCAGGCCACTCAGAAAATATTGCGAAAAAAAGTTGTTATGTATGAGAGAGAGGCAAATTATAATCTATTTTGAAAATATGATTATTTGTAAGTAAAAATAGGTACGTTCCACTTTCAAAATTTCCCTCCACATTGTTTGCGATCTAATTTTAATTATCGTGTCTCATTAAAAATGGATCGTGAATGGATTTTTTTTTTTTGGTTGGGAAATCTTCAAATAACTTCTCCCGCTCTGGGCGGAGCGGGAGGGTGTGTCAGACTCTTACTGACTAAAACCCACCCGTATTCCTTCCGTTGCCTGTGTTGCGCGGGCCTCGGTGACCCATAAGTACCTTCCCGCGACATCGTGAATGGATGGCGCTATGATTTTTTACGATTTCAAGTGTTGCCTGAAAACATACAGAAGCCTTCAAATGGCATTCATGGAAGGCCCCTCTAAGGTAACCGTTGTCGTTGGTATAACGAATTCAAGCGCGGTCGACTAACTTTGGGGATGAAGAAAGAAGTGGTCGCCCTTTGACGGCTGTTACGGAAGAAAACGTGCTAGCAGTAAAAATTGTATCCATGACAATGGCGAGTTACGTATCAAGAGATTCAGCACGCAAAAAAATGATGATTCCTAAGAAATGAGAGTAAACAATGTTTGTACACTGGCAGGATCTGGGACTGGGGCACGGCGGCCAAGCTGTGCGTGGGCTCGTGGCGGCGCGCGTGGGGCCGCATCACGGCGCTGGCCTACCTCAACGCGCACCAGCACGCGCTGCTGGCCGTGGCCTCGCACACCGGCAACGTCGCCATCTACAGGTACAGCCTATACGGACACCGGCCTGTTATTGTGCACTGCAGGCCAAAGGCCACTTCTCACTCAGAGAAGGCACGACCATTGATCGCTACGCTTGCTGAAGACGAGCTGGTAATTTCAATACTTATATTAACTATAAGGCCAGGTTTCCTCTCGATGTTTTCCTTCACCGATGTCGGTGTGTCCATTGGTACGTTTCCGGATATACCTTGTGCAAGAGAGGCGAGGTCTTAACCACTGTATCACGCAGGTACAGTTTAAGAGAAAGCAGTCTGAAAGTTGGCAACGTCGCAAATACCTGTCAAATATTTCGCTGTTTTAACGAATGAATCAATTTTACTATTTTTAATTATGAAATATCGCTCTGTGTTGTAGTAAAATATTGATTATGAATTGACGTAACTAATATCCTGACACTGAATAATTATTTAGTTTAGGTGTATAAAAAGTACTTGGAAACCTCCTCAACTCAGCTTTTATAAAAAGTACTTGGAAACCTCCTCAACTCAGCTTTTATAAAAAGTACTTGGAAACCTCCTCAACTCAGCTTTTATAAAAAGTACTTGGAAACCTCCTCAACTCAGCTTTTATAAAAAGTACTTGGAAACCTCCTCAACTCAGCTTTTATAAAAAGTACTTGGAAACCTCCTCAACTCAGCTTTTATAAAAAGTACTTGGAAACCTCCTCAACTCAGCTTTTATAAAAAGTACTTGGAAACCTCCTCAACTCAGCTTTTATAAAAAGTACTTGGAAACCTCCTCAACTCAGCTTTTATAAAAAGTACTTGGAAACCTCCTCAACTCAGCTTTTATAAAAAGTACTTGGAAACCTCCTCAACTCAGCTTTTATAAAAAGTACTTGGAAACCTCCTCAACTCAGCTTTTATAAAAAGTACTTGGAAACCTCCTCAACTCAGCTTTTATAAAAAGTACTTGGAAACCTCCTCAACTCAGCTTTTATAAAAAGTACTTGGAAACCTCCTCAACTCAGCTTTTATAAAAAGTACTTGGAAACCTCCTCAACTCAGCTTTTATAAAAAGTACTTGGAAACCTCCTCAACTCAGCTTTTATAAAAAGTACTTGGAAACCTCCTCAACTCAGCTTTTATAAAAAGTACTTGGAAACCTCCTCAACTCAGCTTTTATAAAAAGTACTTGGAAACCTCCTCAACTCAGCTTTTATAAAAAGTACTTGGAAACCTCCTCAACTCAGCTTTTATAAAAAGTACTTGGAAACCTCCTCAACTCAGCTTTTATAAAAAGTACTTGGAAACCTCCTCAACTCAGCTTTTATAAAAAGTACTTGGAAACCTCCTCAACTCAGCTTTTATAAAAAGTACTTGGAAACCTCCTCAACTCAGCTTTTATAAAAAGTACTTGGAAACCTCCTCAACTCAGCTTTTATAAAAAGTACTTGGAAACCTCCTCAACTCAGCTTTTTTACACCTAAAACTGTCACAATACCTAATTCAGTGTTATCAATGCAATACACAATCATATTTTCAGTGAGGTAATCAGAATATTTTAGTGCAACACGGAGCGGTATTTCATCATTTGTGTATTGGAAATTAAATTTTAATGATATGTTTATTCTGTAAATACTATATCAGAATCACTTTTATACGTCATTAAAAAAAATAAGTAGATGGAGTTCACATTTGTTATCTGACTACCGGAGAAGTAACTCGTGTCGTGTCCCGCAGGCCGTCGGGCAGCGGCGCGGAGCCGGCGCTGCTGGCGGCGTGGCGCGCGCTGGACGTGCGGCCCGGCGCCTGCCGCCCGCCGCCCGCGCAGGCCGTGTACAGTGCGTACGCAGCTGTGCGACAGCGCACGCAATATATGGAACAGCTGATATTTTTTCGCGCGTCCATATCCCTTACACCCTGTAGAAATGACAGTAGGCGCATGATACACCCCAAGCTGTAACCTAGAGCCGCACGATGACGGAATATAAAGAGCATTTTTTGACACAACGATTTTAAACTCCCACCGTCATATTGCGGCCGCTATACTGACAGCACTGGTTTCTGACACAACCCAAGCTCGATAACTGAAACTGTTGCGGTACAGTAAACATATCACAACGACGCGAGGTGGAGGTCTTGTAACTTGTCCGTGTTGTGGCTGTTCCGCATAATCGTCATTGTTATTGACAGTTACGCGTTTCACAAACGTAACTAACAATTGCATGTCATTCATAACTGCATGTCTAATAAATTCAAAACATCATCTATTTTTTATTGCATAATTAATGGTCCTGCTCTTGACCTCGATCTCACCTAGTGGAAGGCGACGAGTGAGGTCTAGGCACGAGCGTGCCCACCAGATGCCTGTTCACTCTTGCTTTGAAGGCAGACGGACAAATCTAACAAATATTAGCAATTGTAATTGGACAAACAGTCTTTCGGTTGTAGTTTCTTAGTTAGATGATTTCAACGTGCTAGCTTTCACACAGTAGAACAGTGTTGACGCTGACTCTATGGCGCACCGACTACGTACTGGACTACTATCAGAACTACCTGAGGTCTTTGACCCCAACAATCATCAAATCATTTTCTTTTTGTTTTATCATGTTTAGATATCGATTACGTCTATGGAGTTGCGGTAGCTCATTGAAGTTGACCTTGAATATTTAGTACCCGCGATTTAAACTTAGTAGTAATTAGTTACCACCAAGCCGGTGCACGCAGAGTCGGAGCCACAGATAGTACGAGTGTAGTAAACAGTTGTGTCGATTGTCATGTGTTGACGTTAGCTGTCGTGTTGGGGAGCAGGTCTAGCGCAGCTGGTGTCGGAGCAGTTCGCGTCGGCCGAGGACAAGCAGGCCGCCACCAAGGGCAAGCAGGACGCCAGCCGTGAGTACATGTCGTGCATCTCACTCATTCAACGCTACAAGGTCCTTTTGGCGCGTTGACAACATTGGAACCGACGCCGCCATCTTGTTGTGTCAGTGCAGTGTCACAAATGTTTACAACAACGTCCTATCAATGTCATTTAGGCGCCACAAGATCCTTGTCGCACTGCACTCGTCCATTACCTCGAAATAGGTAGTGCGATGTAGGGTTAACGAACATACACGTTACATTAGAATGAATGTGCTTGCGGGATTCCGAGGTTTTTCGTCTCCTGTGATCCCGAGAGTAGACGGTATGGCATGTCAATATGCCAGAGGTTCCCAAACTTTTTAGTTCGCGGCGCATGATCAGGTTTAGTATTTAGTCAAAGCGCCCTAGCTAGTCGCAATAGGGTACACTGAAACATCCACAATATGAGGCTGAGTTTTTATATTTATATTGACAAACATGAATACATTTATTATTTACGAAAAATAGGGAAATAAAATTCGATGGCAGCTTAGTCAATGTGTGTGTATTTTTTTAAATGTTTCGCAAATTCTTATTTTACTGATGTGTCCGGTGTTAAATGACACAACGAGATTTAGAGAAAGGGAAACGCTGAACAAATCGGAACTTTTTTTGCTGTTGTTTCTTAGAAAACTATGAAAATATGTTTGTGGGAATTTCATTGTGGCTTTTGCCTATCCTAACTAATATTATAAATGCGAATGTAAGTTTGTTTGTTTTTTTGTTACGCTTTCACACTAAAACGGCTGAACGGATTTGGATGAAATTTGCCACATGGGTAAACACGAGCTGGGTTAGGACATAAAATACTTTTTGTCCCGATAATATGTTCCCGTGGTAATAATTTCCAACATCCACACGGGCGAAGCCGCTGGTAAAAATCTGGTGCTATATGATTATGGTGGCCCCCTCTTATTTTTCATGAGTTTCCTGACGGTACTTGGCACGGGACTATTTTTTAAGGCGAAGTATTTTTTACCGCGAGCTGGTTTGGGGAACGGAACCTGCAAAGTCATTCACAACCATTCGATACGCTTTCGTGTCAACTGGAACATCAATCAATGTCATCGAGGGAGTCCTCTAAGCGCTGTTCGAAACCCAAATGTTGTCAGTTCAAACCAAATAGACGATCGCTATTCTCCCGACAGATTGGCAGCGTGCCATTTTGGAATCGGAGGTTTGTCGAATGGTTGCGCATAGCTATGTGTCGCACTGACGGCGTGCGTGTGCTTACAGTGGGTGCGGGCGCGGCGGGCGCGCCGTACGCGCCCACGCCGCCGCCCACGCTGCTGCGCTGGTGCGGCGCGCGCCGGACGCTGGCGCTGGCGGGCCGCGCCGCGCGCGTGCGCCTGTGGGACGCCAGCGCGGAGCTGCTGCTCACCGACATCGACACCGGTACGTACCTCGCTCGCAGGGGGCGCGGGCGCCTGTGGGACGCCAGCGCGGAGCTGCTGCTCACCGACATCGACACCGGTACGTACCTCGCTCGCAGGGGGCGCGTGCGCCTGTGGGACGCCAGCGCGGAGCTGCTGCTCACCGACATCGACACCGGTACGTACCTCGCTCGCAGGGGGCGCGGGCGCCTGTGGGACGCCAGCGCGGAGCTGCTGCTCACCGACATCGACACCGGTACGTACCTCGCTCGCAGGGGGCGCGGGCGCCTGTGGGACGCCAGCGCGGAGCTGCTGCTCACCGACATCGACACCGGTACGTACCTCGCTCGCAGGGGGCGCGTGCGCCTGTGGGACGCCAGCGCGGAGCTGCTGCTCACCGACATCGACACCGGTACGTACCTCGCTCGCAGGGGGCGCGGGCGCCTGTGGGACGCCAGCGCGGAGCTGCTGCTCACCGACATCGACACCGGTACGTACCTCGCTCGCAGGGGGCGCGGGCGCCTGTGGGACGCCAGCGCGGAGCTGCTGCTCACCGACATCGACACCGGTACGTACCTCGCTCGCAGGGGGCGCGGGCGCCTGTGGGACGCCAGCGCGGAGCTGCTGCTCACCGACATCGACACCGGTACGTACCTCGCTCGCAGGGGGCGCGGGCGCCTGTGGGACGCCAGCGCGGAGCTGCTGCTCACCGACATCGACACCGGTACGTACCTCGCTCGCAGGGGGCGCGGGCGCCTGTGGGACGCCAGCGCGGAGCTGCTGCTCACCGACATCGACACCGGTACGTACCTCGCTCGCAGGGGGCGCGGGCGCCTGTGGGACGCCAGCGCGGAGCTGCTGCTCACCGACATCGACACCGGTACGTACCTCGCTCGCAGGGGGCGCGGGCGCCTGTGGGACGCCAGCGCGGAGCTGCTGCTCACCGACATCGACACCGGTACGTACCTCGCTCGCAGGGGGCGCGGGCGCCTGTGGGACGCCAGCGCGGAGCTGCTGCTCACCGACATCGACACCGGTACGTACCTCGCTCGCAGGGGGCGCGGGCGCCTGTGGGACGCCAGCGCGGAGCTGCTGCTCACCGACATCGACACCGGTACGTACCTCGCTCGCAGGGGGCGCGGGCGCCTGTGGGACGCCAGCGCGGAGCTGCTGCTCACCGACATCGACACCGGTACGTACCTCGCTCGCAGGGGGCGCGGGCGCCTGTGGGACGCCAGCGCGGAGCTGCTGCTCACCGACATCGACACCGGTACGTACCTCGCTCGCAGGGGGCGCGGGCGCCTGTGGGACGCCAGCGCGGAGCTGCTGCTCACCGACATCGACACCGGTACGTACCTCGCTCGCAGGGGGCGCGTGCGCCTGTGGGACGCCAGCGCGGAGCTGCTGCTCACCGACATCGACACCGGTACGTACCTCGCTCGCAGGGGGCGCGGGCGCCTGTGGGACGCCAGCGCGGAGCTGCTGCTCACCGACATCGACACCGGTACGTACCTCGCTCGCAGGGGGCGCGGGCGCCTGTGGGACGCCAGCGCGGAGCTGCTGCTCACCGACATCGACACCGGTACGTACCTCGCTCGCAGGGGGCGCGTGCGCCTGTGGGACGCCAGCGCGGAGCTGCTGCTCACCGACATCGACACCGGTACGTACCTCGCTCGCAGGGGGCGCGGGCGCCTGTGGGACGCCAGCGCGGAGCTGCTGCTCACCGACATCGACACCGGTACGTACCTCGCTCGCAGGGGGCGCGGGCGCCTGTGGGACGCCAGCGCGGAGCTGCTGCTCACCGACATCGACACCGGTACGTACCTCGCTCGCAGGGGGCGCGGGCGCCTGTGGGACGCCAGCGCGGAGCTGCTGCTCACCGACATCGACACCGGTACGTACCTCGCTCGCAGGGGGCGCGGGCGCCTGTGGGACGCCAGCGCGGAGCTGCTGCTCACCGACATCGACACCGGTACGTACCTCGCTCGCAGGGGGCGCGGGCGCCTGTGGGACGCCAGCGCGGAGCTGCTGCTCACCGACATCGACACCGGTACGTACCTCGCTCGCAGGGGGCGCGGGCGCCTGTGGGACGCCAGCGCGGAGCTGCTGCTCACCGACATCGACACCGGTACGTACCTCGCTCGCAGGGGGCGCGGGCGCCTGTGGGACGCCAGCGCGGAGCTGCTGCTCACCGACATCGACACCGGTACGTACCTCGCTCGCAGGGGGCGCGGGCGCCTGTGGGACGCCAGCGCGGAGCTGCTGCTCACCGACATCGACACCGGTACGTACCTCGCTCGCAGGGGGCGCGGGCGCCTGTGGGACGCCAGCGCGGAGCTGCTGCTCACCGACATCGACACCGGTACGTACCTCGCTCGCAGGGGGCGCGGGCGCCTGTGGGACGCCAGCGCGGAGCTGCTGCTCACCGACATCGACACCGGTACGTACCTCGCTCGCAGGGGGCGCGGGCGCCTGTGGGACGCCAGCGCGGAGCTGCTGCTCACCGACATCGACACCGGTACGTACCTCGCTCGCAGGGGGCGCGGGCGCCTGTGGGACGCCAGCGCGGAGCTGCTGCTCACCGACATCGACACCGGTACGTACCTCGCTCGCAGGGGGCGCGGGCGCCTGTGGGACGCCAGCGCGGAGCTGCTGCTCACCGACATCGACACCGGTACGTACCTCGCTCGCAGGGGGCGCGTGCGCCTGTGGGACGCCAGCGCGGAGCTGCTGCTCACCGACATCGACACCGGTACGTACCTCGCTCGCAGGGGGCGCGGGCGCCTGTGGGACGCCAGCGCGGAGCTGCTGCTCACCGACATCGACACCGGTACGTACCTCGCTCGCAGGGGGCGCGGGCGCCTGTGGGACGCCAGCGCGGAGCTGCTGCTCACCGACATCGACACCGGTACGTACCTCGCTCGCAGGGGGCGCGGGCGCCTGTGGGACGCCAGCGCGGAGCTGCTGCTCACCGACATCGACACCGGTACGTACCTCGCTCGCAGGGGGCGCGGGCGCCTGTGGGACGCCAGCGCGGAGCTGCTGCTCACCGACATCGACACCGGTACGTACCTCGCTCGCAGGGGGCGCGGGCGCCTGTGGGACGCCAGCGCGGAGCTGCTGCTCACCGACATCGACACCGGTACGTACCTCGCTCGCAGGGGGCGCGGGCGCCTGTGGGACGCCAGCGCGGAGCTGCTGCTCACCGACATCGACACCGGTACGTACCTCGCTCGCAGGGGGCGCGGGCGCCTGTGGGACGCCAGCGCGGAGCTGCTGCTCACCGACATCGACACCGGTACGTACCTCGCTCGCAGGGGGCGCGGGCGCCTGTGGGACGCCAGCGCGGAGCTGCTGCTCACCGACATCGACACCGGTACGTACCTCGCTCGCAGGGGGCGCGGGCGCCTGTGGGACGCCAGCGCGGAGCTGCTGCTCACCGACATCGACACCGGTACGTACCTCGCTCGCAGGGGGCGCGGGCGCCTGTGGGACGCCAGCGCGGAGCTGCTGCTCACCGACATCGACACCGGTACGTACCTCGCTCGCAGGGGGCGCGGGCGCCTGTGGGACGCCAGCGCGGAGCTGCTGCTCACCGACATCGACACCGGTACGTACCTCGCTCGCAGGGGGCGCGGGCGCCTGTGGGACGCCAGCGCGGAGCTGCTGCTCACCGACATCGACACCGGTACGTACCTCGCTCGCAGGGGGCGCGGGCGCCTGTGGGACGCCAGCGCGGAGCTGCTGCTCACCGACATCGACACCGGTACGTACCTCGCTCGCAGGGGGCGCGGGCGCCTGTGGGACGCCAGCGCGGAGCTGCTGCTCACCGACATCGACACCGGTACGTACCTCGCTCGCAGGGGGCGCGGGCGCCTGTGGGACGCCAGCGCGGAGCTGCTGCTCACCGACATCGACACCGGTACGTACCTCGCTCGCAGGGGGCGCGGGCGCCTGTGGGACGCCAGCGCGGAGCTGCTGCTCACCGACATCGACACCGGTACGTACCTCGCTCGCAGGGGGCGCGGGCGCCTGTGGGACGCCAGCGCGGAGCTGCTGCTCACCGACATCGACACCGGTACGTACCTCGCTCGCAGGGGGCGCGGGCGCCTGTGGGACGCCAGCGCGGAGCTGCTGCTCACCGACATCGACACCGGTACGTACCTCGCTCGCAGGGGGCGCGGGCGCCTGTGGGACGCCAGCGCGGAGCTGCTGCTCACCGACATCGACACCGGTACGTACCTCGCCCGCAGGGGGCGCGGGCGCCTGTGGGACGCCAGCGCGGAGCTGCTGCTCACCGACATCGACACCGGTACGTACCTCGCTCGCAGGGGGCGCGGGCGCCTGTGGGACGCCAGCGCGGAGTTGCTGCTCACCGACATCGACACCGGTACGTACCTCGCCCGCAGGGGGCGCGGGCGCCTGTGGGACGCCAGCGCGGAGCTGCTGCTCAACGACATCGACACCGGTACGTACCTCGCTCGCAGGGGGCGCGGGCGCCTGTGGGACGCCAGCGCGGAGCTGCTGCTCACCGACATCGACACCGGTACGTACCTCGCCCGCAGGGGAGCGGGCGCCTGTGGGACGCCAGCGCGGAGCTGCTGCTCACCGACATCGACACCGGTACGTACCTCGCTCGCAGGGGGCGCGGGCGCCTGTGGGACGCCAGCGCGGAGCTGCTGCTCACCGACATCGACACCGGTACGTACCTCGCTCGCAGGGGGCGCGGGCGCCTGTGGGACGCCAGCGCGGAGCTGCTGCTCACCGACATCGACACCGGTACGTACCTCGCTCGCAGGGGGCGCGGGCGCCTGTGGGACGCCAGCGCGGAGCTGCTGCTCACCGACATCGACCCCGGTACGTACCTCGCTCGCAGGGGGCGCGGGCGCCTGTGGGACGCCAGCGCGGAGCTGCTGCTCACCGACATCGACACCGGTACGTACCTCGCCCGCAGGGGGCGCGGGCGCCTGTGGGACGCCAGCGCGGAGCTGCTGCTCAACGACATCGACACCGGTACGTACCTCGCTCGCAGGGGGCGCGGGCGCCTGTGGGACGCCAGCGCGGAGCTGCTGCTCACCGACATCGACACCGGTACGTACCTCGCCCGCAGGGGAGCGGGCGCCTGTGGGACGCCAGCGCGGAGCTGCTGCTCACCGACATCGACACCGGTACGTACCTCGCTCGCAGGGGGCGCGGGCGCCTGTGGGACGCCAGCGCGGAGCTGCTGCTCACCGACATCGACACCGGTACGTACCTCGCTCGCAGGGGGCGCGGGCGCCTGTGGGACGCCAGCGCGGAGCTGCTGCTCACCGACATCGACACCGGTACGTACCTCGCTCGCAGGGGGCGCGGGCGCCTGTGGGACGCCAGCGCGGAGCTGCTGCTCACCGACATCGACACCGGTACGTACCTCGCTCGCAGGGGGCGCGGGCGCCTGTGGGACGCCAGCGCGGAGCTGCTGCTCACCGACATCGACACCGGAACGTACCTCGCCCGCAGGGGGCGCGGGCGCCTGTGGGACGCCAGCGCGGAGCTGCTGCTCACCGACATCGACACCGGTACGTACCTCGCCCGCAGGGGGCGCGGGCGCCTGTGGGACGCCAGCGCGGAGCTGCTGCTCAACGACATCGACACCGGTACGTACCTCGCTCGCAGGGGGCGCGGGCGCCTGTGGGACGCCAGCGCGGAGCTGCTGCTCACCGACATCGACACCGGTACGTACCTCGCCCGCAGGGGGCGCGGGCGCCTGTGGGACGCCAGCGCGGAGCTGCTGCTCAACGACATCGACACCGGTACGTACCTCGCTCGCAGGGGGCGCGGGCGCCTGTGGGACGCCAGCGCGGAGCTGCTGCTCACCGACATCGACACCGGTACGTACCTCGCCCGCAGGGGGCGCGGGCGCCTGTGGGACGCCAGCGCGGAGCTGCTGCTCAACGACATCGACACCGGTACGTACCTCGCTCGCAGGGGGCGCGGGCGCCTGTGGGACGCCAGCGCGGAGCTGCTGCTCACCGACATCGACACCGGTACGTACCTCGCCCGCAGGGGAGCGGGCGCCTGTGGGACGCCAGCGCGGAGCTGCTGCTCACCGACATCGACACCGGTACGTACCTCGCTCGCAGGGGGCGCGGGCGCCTGTGGGACGCCAGCGCGGAGCTGCTGCTCACCGACATCGACACCGGTACGTACCTCGCTCGCAGGGGGCGCGGGCGCCTGTGGGACGCCAGCGCGGAGCTGCTGCTCACCGACATCGACACCGGTACGTACCTCGCTCGCAGGGGGCGCGGGCGCCTGTGGGACGCCAGCGCGGAGCTGCTGCTCACCGACATCGACACCGGTACGTACCTCGCTCGCAGGGGGCGCGGGCGCCTGTGGGACGCCAGCGCGGAGCTGCTGCTCACCGACATCGACACCGGTACGTACCTCGCCCGCAGGGGGCGCGGGCGCCTGTGGGACGCCAGCGCGGAGCTGCTGCTCAACGACATCGACACCGGTACGTACCTCGCTCGCAGGGGGCGCGGGCGCCTGTGGGACGCCAGCGCGGAGCTGCTGCTCACCGACATCGACACCGGTACGTACCTCGCCCGCAGGGGAGCGGGCGCCTGTGGGACGCCAGCGCGGAGCTGCTGCTCACCGACATCGACACCGGTACGTACCTCGCTCGCAGGGGGCGCGGGCGCCTGTGGGACGCCAGCGCGGAGCTGCTGCTCACCGACATCGACACCGGTACGTACCTCGCTCGCAGGGGGCGCGGGCGCCTGTGGGACGCCAGCGCGGAGCTGCTGCTCACCGACATCGACACCGGTACGTACCTCGCTCGCAGGGGGCGCGGGCGCCTGTGGGACGCCAGCGCGGAGCTGCTGCTCACCGACATCGACACCGGTACGTACCTCGCTCGCAGGGGGCGCGGGCGCCTGTGGGACGCCAGCGCGGAGCTGCTGCTCACCGACATCGACACCGGTACGTACCTCGCTCGCAGGGGGCGCGGGCGCCTGTGGGACGCCAGCGCGGAGCTGCTGCTCACCGACATCGACACCGGTACGTACCTCGCTCGCAGGGGGCGCGGGCGCCTGTGGGACGCCAGCGCGGAGCTGCTGCTCACCGACATCGACACCGGTACGTACCTCGCTCGCAGGGGGCGCGGGCGCCTGTGGGACGCCAGCGCGGAGCTGCTGCTCACCGACATCGACACCGGTACGTACCTCGCTCGCAGGGGGCGCGCCGTACGCGCCCCCGCCGCCGGCCGCGCCGCGCGCCTGCGCTACTATGCTACTAATAGGATTTGGATTAAAGGCACACAGTCCACATATAGTTTATAACTTTGATTAACACATAGGGTACTATTTATCTCGGTTCAAACTGAAACTCACTTTTCAAGCAATCTATTGCAATTGATGGCGGGTGATTTATTTTGATACACCTACACATGGTAACGGTACAATTATTTATATTTTCAAAACGTTACTTATTGACGTCAAATATCTGCTATGTGTATTTTGTAAAATTGAAAACAAAAAACATCGATAGACAGCTCAAACAAAGAGATTAGTATTACTCGCAAACGTAGTACGTTTAGTACGTTTGCGTGGGATAGTGTCCGACGTCCACGCGGGCTAAGCCGCAGGCAAAAGGTATATAAATAAATATAATTGAAGTGTCTGTTTGCGATGTCAAAATAACAACTTCATACTAAATGCGTATGAAAGTACATACGGTGTTTATAATAAAAAAACATTTTTTTTTAAATTGCTATTTGTTTGTTCTGACTAATTATCGAAACGGCTGGACCGATTTTGACGGGACTTTACTCGGCAGATAGCTGATCTTACGAGAATAAGGAGTAACTTAGGCTACTTTTATTTTAGAAAAAGCGTATCTACGTATCTTTGTTTGAGCTGTCTATCGATGTTTTTTGTTTTCAATTTTACAAAATACACATAGCAGATATTTGACGTCAATAAGTAACGTTTTGAAAATATAAATAATTGTACCGTTACCATGTGTAGGTGTATCAAAATAAATCACCCGCCATCAATTGCAATAGATTGCTTGAAAAGTGAGTTTGTTTTGAACGTTTTAGTTGCAGTTGGGTTTAATCATTTTATTGATGAATTAATAAATTTAAAAAATAATAATAATAGATGATAAAACTGACAGCAAGTCTTGTTAATTTTGATTGGTGTGATGGAACTGATGACTTCAGTCAATCTTTGAGCAAATTGCATTCCATTATATTATCGTGTAAAAATAATGGTTAATATGTATGTTTATGTTTTTTATATTATATGTATTGTATATGTAAATGGTACGTGAATCTCACTTGCAATATTGTTCCTTCTCCCTTCCAATCCAAACAAAGGTTGTGTGTGATTGCTTACAGCCATATGATCGCATATTGTGTTATCATATGTACAGTTTCTATATTTATATCTATAACGTATGTGGTGTACATAATAAAGAGTAGTCTATTTGACTGTAACGTCCGTGCACAGAATGCGAGGCAGCGGCGACGTCGCTGTGGCGCGGCGCGGAGGGCGCGGAGGGCGCGGGCGCGGAGCTGCTGGTGCTGGGCTTCGCCGACGGCAGCGTGCGCGCCTGGGACGAGCGCTGCCCGCGCGTCGCGCTGTACGGCCTGCAGCAGCACCACGCGCCCGTGCTGGCCGCCGCGCACCGCGCCGACCTGTGCACCATGCTCACCGCCTGGTGAGCCTCGGCGCCGGCGACCGAACCGATCTGAAACGTTGCAATTCAAAACAGACATTCAAATCTATTAACATCCTGAATTGATACTTATCGTTGTCATCCAGACTATTCATGAATAAAAAACGATTCAGTTTGTCGTTTAGAATTCTACAAAAATTGCACTAACTACTATTGCTACGTTATTTAACAGCCGGTTCACTACAACAGTCCTTTCACAGTTATTTTACCTCTAACAGCAGTAGCCCAAAAACAAACTTATCGGAACGAAAATAAAGATCACTGTAATTTTGGCAGGCTTGTCACTGACAGGAATCTTATCGTACGAGTATAAAGATCACTGTGACATTGACATGATGCAAAATCAGAGCTAAAGTACATGTGAAACGACTGTACACGAACCCCAGTAACCCCCGCCCTTGCAGCGTGGACGGCGAGGTGCGCACGTACGACACGCGCACGCTGGGCGTGCTGCACGCACTGCGCGCGCCCGCGCCGCTGGCCGCCGTGGACGTGCACCCGCGGTGCAACCTGTTCGCCTGGTGCGTACGCTGCTCGCATATATATTTATGAAACCTATTTCAAAATAAATAATCTAACTATCAGAGTCTGTCCATGTTGCATTTTTTTGTAATTCAGACTGACATGTAAAGAAAATGGCTAAACGACCATTCTGCGGTATTCACATTACGAAATATAAAATGCTAAGTCGGTAAAGCAGATTCTATCATGCAATGAACAGACAAAAGTAGTCCTTAAAGTGGCGAACATGTTTTGAATGTGACAGTAAATACACAAGCCACGTTATTACTGGTTATATTCCATGCTACTATTATCAATGTGAAAGTAACTGTCCACCTGCATGGCTGTCTGTTACCCTTTCACGCCTCAACCACTGCACCGATCGTTATGAATTGATAGATAATATTAATCATTTATATTGATAGCCTGGGATCTGGAGAAGGCCATCTGCTACTTTTCATCCTGGATATTTGTGATTTTGGATGTTTGTAGTCTGGATTTGCGCCCCGTTGATGACAATAGGCTCACCCCCTATTACATGGGACTTAAACATAACTGGCGATATGTAGTTATACTACAGGTACACCTCTGCGTAACCCTTCGGGGAATACAGGCGTGAGGCTTTGGTATGTTATGTACAATAGGGTATTACTATATACGAGAAAAATCTATAAATATATTATTGAGATAGTTTAGGCAAAAAGAAGTCGGAAAATGTTAGTTTTAGTTAATAAAATAACAAAATAAATTTTAAAATTCAATTCAACGTTTTCAGTTTTTCTAATCTGTTAAAAAACACCATGAAACAGTAGCCGCCATGTTATTACGTCATACGGCTGTGTAAACTAAAACGTGTCAACTGATAGATAATAGATCAGCGCATTTGTTTACATAGCCAAGTGACGTCATGAGCACAGAGCGAACACGCTGGACGCAGTGGATGCCATGTCCAGCGTTTTCGTCAAACTACGCGCCAAATCTGAAAATGTAAAAGTTAAATGCATTTTTATGGCACTTATCGATTGAATAAAAATTTTATGATTTTGTTTGGGGCATATTAGCACCATAGAATTTAATTAAGACACTTTTCAAAAATGGGTATAAGACCCTATTATGAAATACGAAATACGTGCCGACTAAGTCGCGGGCAACAGCTAGTTACTAATAAAACGTTTGTCTCTCAGTGGGTCCGTAAACCAGAGCATCAGCATCTACGACCTGAAGGGCGCTCCTCTGAACACCATCAAGTTCCACGAGGGGTTCATGGGCGCACGCATCGGACCAGTCTCCTGTCTCACCTTCCATCCGCTCAGGTAACCTTATCAGACAGGTGACGCTCACGCTTGCAACAACAATCGAAAACAAACTTTATTGAAGTAAGGAGAGACCAATCTGAACAGAAAAATTCTGATCTGCATAACTATTCACAACCGTTCAATTCGCTTCCGTGCCAAATTGAACATCAGTTAATGTTATCAAAAGTGTCTTCTAAAGGCTGTTTACCAATCCAAAACCCGATATTTTGTTTGTTTAAATTAAATAGACAACCGTCATTCTTCTGACAGCTATTTTCTGTCGGGGGCAAGGCAAATTAGTAATTTCAAATGTGTAATTTTCGATTCGACAACCTGTCGAATAGTTGTGAATAGCTTTGCTGGTCGGTCTGACCCGATGCGTACAACACGAAACAATCAGACTTTAGCATTAACGAATAACTTAAAATAAGTAACCGTCCCGACCGTCGTGAGCGATCCATCTGAGTACAGTCAACTGGACATGTATTTTATGCCATTAGGACTTTTGATACAGTGTGGTTCATCGCGAACTCGCCTGACGTTTTATTCACTTGCTTTGCAATAGTAAGATGAGCACACCTAGTAAAGAGATGTGTGCTGGACAGACACAGCATAATTTCCAGACAGTATATCTAAATTAATGCTCATCTTACGGTAATAGTCGACATCAGCTCAATTGCCAAAATGAAAAGAAAATCGCTTAGATATTTATACTTCCAGTGGGATGTCACTTATTTTTGCAATATGAGCGACACTGATTGCGATATAGAAGAAAACTGGAAACATTCTGTCAGATTTGTTTGTGCCAAAGTGATGTCAGATAATTTCGATCACAATGAGGTATCACGTTCTTCAGAACTTACCTGAATAGGCAGACGATGCAAGACATGTCCGTTCGTGTCAGCATCCTATATTTGGTTTGGTTATTATTCGATGTCACATATTTATGCTGCCACTGCATTCCACAAATGATCACCTAAAGCATTTTAACCGTTATAAATTAATGGATGAATCATTGAATCAGATATGATTGCGGGGCTGTCCATAGTTAATATATTTATGCTCGGGACTGTACCTATTGTAGTACAGTAATTTTATTCCACGTACATCTTCACATATAATTATAAACTCAAAGTTAAAGCATTTATTTCAATTAAACCAATTACATGCACTTTTGATCTGCCAAAGAATCGGTCAGTTAGAAATATCTAGCCATTTGTGAACACATTTGCACGCCATGTTTTGGCAGGATATGCTGAAACAAATTTACTGTAACACCTTATGTACCATATTCTAGCAAATAAATATTTTTTTATTTTGATTTGATTTTGAAGCTAGTTGCTCATTCCAAAGCGTAATAGGTACCTTTGGCGAAGAACGGGCAAGAATCTCCATGGGCACTCTTTTAAAATTATATTTTTACATAGATAATGTTTAATTTATAACTAAATGTGAGAACGATGTAAAACAAACGCGTCCATAGTACAGCAATAAAAGAAAAACTATTTAAAACAAAATAATTAATCGGTCTACATCAGTCACTTGACGGATTTTTCTGACAGCATATAGCCTAAGTAGCTACGGGCGTGCATAGTAAGTAGTTAGGTAGTTACGCATTTTAAAAACGATTGTACCCACAAAAATAAAACATGAATTCCAAGACACGGGTTTATTTAAGCATTGCCAAATAGTAAATGTCTTTGACAAACTACTTTTGGGTGTCATATGTGAGAATTACCATTATTATTATTATTTATTTTGAATTATTATTATTATTATTAGTGAGAATTTAATATTAGTATTAATTATTTATTTATTATTGTCTCTCGTTCTCCCTTTAAAATCCATCCAAATGTTGTACGTAAAAGATCGCTTTTAGCGATAAGACCGCCCATGGTGTCACCCCTTGTTAAATTGCAACATTTATATCTGCAAGTTTTATGATGTACATAATAAAGAGTATTCTATTCTACTACGATAATTTACTTCCCCACATTTATCGAACATAAATCTAATAATGTTCATGGAGGGCGGACGTGGGGATGCATGCTACCTTCGTGGAAGCCTATGGAAATCGGCCGTGTAATAAATGCGAAGAACTGCTCCAAGGTATTAAAAAGTACCTTTTAGATTAGTGCAATCTAAAAAAAAAAAAAAAATATCTATGTACCTACCTAATTCGTCATTAATTATGAATTAATAAATTTAGTGGCACTGAGTTGATGTGTCTGGCCATACCGCTGTTACACTCGCGATGGTTTGTGTGGTGTTTAAAGGTTCAACAAATGCTTGTAAACTGTTTTTGATTAAAAAACGGAAATACGAGGGCGGGTCAATAAGTCCGTGACTTTTGGAATAAAACACAGATTTTTTGATAAAAAAATAATTTTATTTTTCAACGTAGTCTCCCTTGAGCTCTATACACTTTGTCCAACGCTTCTCCAATTTTTTTATCCCTTCCAAAAAAAATGATTTGTCGAGGTCCTCAAAATAGGCCTTTGTTTGCGAGATGACTTCATCATTGGAGTCAAATCTTTTTCCACCAAGCCATTTCTTCAGGTTTGGGAACAAGAAGTAGTCGCTCGGAGCCAAATCTGGAGAATAGGGCGGATGAGGGAGCAATTCATAGCCCAATTCATGGATTTTTGCCATGGCAACTGCACATGTGTGCACCCTTGCATTGTCTTGGTGGAAAAGAACTTTTTTCTTGGCCAAATGAGGTCGGTTTTTTTTCAAATCGTCATTGAATCGGTCCAATAAATTGGCATAATATTCCCCATTGATTGTTCTTCCCTTTTGAAGGTAGTCAATGTGGATTATCCCGCGTGCATCCCAAAAAACAGTCGCCATAACTTTATTGGCTGACAAACCCACCTTGGCCTTCTTCGGCGCCGATTCACCCTTAGAAACCCACTGTTTTGACTGTTGTTTGGTCTCTGGTGTGTTGTGATGGATCCATGTTTCGTCCACGGTTACAAAACGGCGCAAAAACTCCTCCATATTGCGATTAAACAACGCCACACCTTCCTGTGAAGTTGTTACACGATTGCGTTTGTGGTCGACTGTGAGCAAACGCGGCACCCATCTTGCGGAAAGCTTTCTCATGCCCAAGTGATCATTCAAAATTGAACCACTGAGCCATGCGAGATCCCTACGGCTTCCACAATCTCTCGCACTTTCAATCTTCGGTCGGCCAACACCATATCGTGAATTTTTTCGATTGTTTCGGGTGTAGAGACCTCAACTGGGCGTCCAGGACGTTCGGCATCTTCAGTGCTTGTACGGCTACAACGAAATTCAGTAAACCACTTTTTTACCATTGAAATCGATGGTGCAGAGTCCCCATAGTATTTATCAAGCTTAGCCTTGGTCTCGGTTATGGTTTTTTTTCGCAAGAAATAATGCTTAATAAGCACACGAAATTCACTTTTTTCCATTTTCTCCTCAAATTACTGAGTAGTCTGATAAAAATAGCTGTCAAACACAAACTAACTGACGCAGCAAGTTTAAATTTTGACAGGAGTCAACTGACAGATGCCTGTTGACAGGAGCAGTGTTGCCGTTTCAGTAAAGAGGTCAGAAATTCAAAAAGTCACGGACTTATTGACCCGCCCTCGTAAATTTCATTTTTCATTTTCATTTAAATTATTCGTGAACAATTTACATTATGTTGAATATACATGCAATTTACATACAAATAAGAACTATAAAATTATTAATTAGCATTCCAAGAAATTAAAAAATAGTGCCTAACAGTTTCAAATATTGTGTGGAGACAGTTTTAAAACACTACTAGGCAATAGCTCCCGGTCAGCATGATTTTTTCCGACATCTTCAACATCAACAACATCGTCTTAGTTCAGCCAATTTACACAACACCTTAAAGACCGATACACCTAGATCTTCCTCGTGGATCACTCCGGCCATTGGTGAAAACCTTATGAAAATACGTTCGTTCGGTAGTTCGGTCATGTTTTATAATAATTATATAGATAATGTAAAATATTTTAAAAGAGAGACTAGGGAGTTTCTTCACATTTTGGAAGGGGCAATTAGAATTAGTATTTTCTTGTAAATTTTGAAGTTCACAAGTGTTTTTATGAGGCTAATTGAAAAAAAAATTTGACTGACAGATGCGCGATGGGCGTGGGCTCGAAGGACTCCACGGTGTCGGTGTACGTGGCGGAGGCGCGGCGGTGACCCTCGCTGTACTCGCTGGCGCTGCCGCTGCCCTTCCAGCAGTGAGCGCGGCGCACAGGTGAGCAGCTAATCACATACTTTGTAATACACAATATTCAGCCATATTTTCTTTGGTCTCCCTCTTTCTCTCAACGCTTCAATATTTTATAATTCACTCTCGTTTCATTCAATAACCGGAAGGTCTCCCCCAGGTGCAGGGCCCGGCGCGAGCGGCCGCCACGTGACTCGTGTACATAACTATATATTCACTGACATGGTCTACTCCTAGCCTAGTTTACTCCTAAGCGACGTCGTACCGTTAGTAATGCTTTCTATCTAGTCTCTGATACATGAAACACTAAGGGCTAAGATAACTTTTATCTCATGAATTAAACTGGCGATTTGACATATTTTCTATACAAAAACTGTCATATTTATTCCTCAGATAACACTTGTCTGACGATTGAAAAATCAGCCCTTAGAATGTCTAATCTAAAAGATACATAAATATTTGTTTTGTTCGTCATTATGTCATTGAATACTTATTTAGTGTATAGGTATTTTAGGGTAGTCGTACAAGTCGATATAAATGATGTCTAATCGTACAATTATCATTTATGTTGATTTGTGGTTATATTCGTATGTACCCGACAAAATATAGATCTAACGGCGTTCGAGTGCACACTATAAAGTGTAATTAAAAAGTTAACAAAAAATACTCTTACTAGATAAGGAATATAATTATTACAATTTATTTTTATCAATAACGCGACGTTCAATTTAATATTTTCTGCAATAGGAACACATTCGTATGGTCTGGTGTGAATTCGAACGCCTATAGTAAGAATATTTGGTGCTACATTAGACCGATACTGTAATGTTAATTTATTGTTATTGATGAGATCCGCAGCCGCGAGCAGGCTCGAGCAGGCGCGGCACTGCTCGCGGCGCCGCCTGGCGCACGTCTGTGGGCTTGTAGCGCTATATTGATGAGATCCGCAGCCGCGAGCAGACTCGAGCAGGCGCGGCACTGCTCGCGGCGCCGCCTGGCGCACGTCTGTGGGCTTGTAGCGCTATATTGATGAGATCCGCAGCCGCGAGCAGGCTCGAGCAGGCGCGGCACTGCTCGCGGCGCCGCCTGGCGCACGTCTGTGGGCTTGTAGCGCTATATTGATGAGATCCGCAGCCGCGAGCAGGCTCGAGCAGGCGCGGCACTGCTCGCGGCGCCGCCTGGCGCACGTCTGTGGGCTTGTAGCGCTATATTGATGAGATCCGCAGCCGCGAGCAGGCTCGAGCAGGCGCGGCACTGCTCGCGGCGCCGCCTGGCGCACGTCTGTGGGCTTGTAGCGCTATATTGATGAGATCCGCAGCCGCGAGCAGACTCGAGCAGGCGCGGCACTGCTCGCGGCGCCGCCTGGCGCACGTCTGTGGGCTTGTAGCGCTATATTGATGAGATCCGCAGCCGCGAGCAGGCTCGAGCAGGCGCGGCACTGCTCGCGGCGCCGCCTGGCGCACGTCTGTGGGCTTGTAGCGCTATATTGATGAGATCCGCAGCCGCGAGCAGGCTCGAGCAGGCGCGGCACTGCTCGCGGCGCCGCCTGGCGCACGTCTGTGGGCTTGTAGCGCTATATTGCTAAATCATTATAATTGGTTGTGCCTTCTGTCAGAGGGATAAGCTCAAAGTTGATACGAATATCTTATACAATTAATTACAAGTTTGTATCCGAAGCTACCTCACGTGACGGAAATGGTCTATGCATTTTAATGATAAGTAGAAAATGTTTATAACAGAACAGTGTGTACGCGCTATAATGGAATATCATAATTATACCACATTGTAATGTGTATCCCACAGACATGTCACATTATCTGAAATTGTACATATTAGTGTGTTGTTCGGATCGGTGTGTCAGACATACACTGAACGCACGCCGCAGCGAACTCAACGCGTTGCAGACAATTTAGCCAAATAATACAACAATACACATATATTCATATTGTATTATTAACTAAATTACTCACAAAATGTAACGCTTTAAGTAGGTATGTAATTATCGTGTAAATAAGGTAGGACAATATACCAGCTGCACTATGTGAGCTCGTGTGTTTTATCATGTGCGGACGACAAACAACAAACGTGGTGACAGAAACGATCGCTCCCGAGCCGGGCCCGCGGCCGCGGCTCGGGCAGCTTGCCTACGGTTGCTGCCCTGCATACTCGCACACCTGCCTCTTTTCCGTTACTTTAAACGGACGATATGTCACTGTTTTAAAAACTCGGTAAACGAGCACAACAGACTAAGCTATGCCACCTGAAGCGTGTACTGAAATCAGAAAATCGAGCTGGAAATAAATCAGAAAGGCGAAAAAGACGCGAGTTAAAGCTATTCTAGATCATAAAGCCACTAATGCAATATTTAGTTTATGTAAGTGTAGGCGTTTGTTTTGAGACAAGATTTTGTCATACGGATATTGTGGAAACTACGGACACTGCATGGGTGACGCGTGCGCGTTACTCCAGCAAGAAAATCTCTTCTAGAATGAATTCGAGTTCAAAGAATAATTAGAGCGTAATCTGCTGTAAATGAGTAGTGGTGGCCGTGAGCAGTGGTGGCACAGTGGTAGCGGCCGTCACTTACGATTTGTAGGTCGTGGGTTCGACCTACGAGTCCTACGACCTACAAGTCGTAAGTAGCGGCCGTGCCTGCCTGGGTTCGACCAGGCAGGCACTTTACTTTGTGTAAATTATTTCATCACCACTGCTCTCAAAATGGTGAATGAAAATATCGTGAGGAAACCGGCATGTCCTAGAACCAAAAATTCGAAGACTTATGTTGCTGTAAATGTGCGCCAAATATAAAAGTGCGTACTGTTGTTTCGGAAAAAAACGGATTCATCGAATTGTGCTGGAGTAGTGTTGTTCCAGCAGGAAGATTTTAAACGAATGACCGGAAAGAGAAATAGAGTACATGGGCGGATACCTTACTTATGTGCGTCGTATAGTTCTAAAGATGTTTCTTTTTCTACTGCAGGCTTAGCATGACGTTTTATATTTCTTCGAAGAATAGACATAGCTCTTTCTATAGAAAGTGACATTTCGTTTCTCTATTTTTGACATCGCACTGCAGAAATCCTTCTGCAATCTGTCACTTTGTCTTTCGTTTCTAACGATCCTTGTCTAGGTCCATTTTTAGTAGACTATTTCAGAAGAAAATTTCTATACCCAACTGTCAAAATCACACTGACAACTGACAGTTGTCTAAGGTAGTGAAGACAATTTGCACTTTTCTAGTCGACAACCACAAGGTATATACGGTTATCTACAAAATCGTGATTTCACAGGAGAGCGTTTTGAACGCAAAACTATGGCAATTAAAAGAAGAACAAGGCTATCTTCTCCTATTTTTATTAACATATGAAGCAATGGATTAGCAACATACTTTAAAATCATTTAGATTGTGATTGCTAGTGCGTGACGCAATTAGGTGGCGGTCGTTCGTTTAACATCTTCTGTTGGAACAACGTTACTCCAGCAGAATTATTTTTATTTTTTTAAACGACAGCGCGCACGTGTTTTTTATTTGGCGCATATTCTGCATTACAGCAGATTACGCTCTAATTATTGTTTGACCTCAATTAATTCTAGAAGAGATTTACTTGCTGGGGTACGAGTGACGCACAAGCGGCCGCGCGCCGCTCGGTGTGTGTCCGTGTTTCCGTGTGACATTACTTATTTGATTAGCACCCCCTTGATGTGCTACTTCCTTAATAGGACGCAATTAGACAAAATGAGATCCTAAGACTATCTCTAAAATTGACTATTGTAATAATAATGTGATTGTATTATTTCGATTAATTTCCCAGTTAGTGTTCACACACGGCGGCATGCCCTCGCACGCCGCCCTAGGCCCGGCGCCCCCGACGCCACTAAGTGTTCACGAGGTGCTACATACATACAACGTTGTCATACAAATAATATTAGTTGTTACTTATACACAAGTACTCCAATGCTTACTTCGTATTTGTACATATTAGTAGCTTTTGTTCTATAATAACCCGAGAAATGTGTATATTTCTTTTCGTTCTAAATCATTTAAATTGTCTTGTGATTTACAGAAAGTTCCTAAGACTCAATAATTACTAGCTGCCATTTTTTTTTAATGATGTAAGGTTTTGTTCACTACGTAATAAGTTAACGATTTTGTGTTCGTTTGTAGAATAAATTAAATGTTACAATTATGCCCGCGTGTAATTCAGGGGATTTTAATTTTTATTATTTCACATTTCTACCGCAATGAAATGAGGGACACCGGTAGCTATAGTGTTAAGTGATATAATGAGCATTTAACTGTAATGATGAATAGTTTTTAATATGTGATGATTATGTTGAATTTCATTGAACAAAAGTTTGTTCATATTGGAGATGTATTGCAGAATTCACATGAAATATGTGGCCATAGAAAACTATAGCGGTAAGCGGTTGTCACCAGTTGTGATTAAACCTGAACTATGTCAATACAATGAACAAATGGACAAGTTCCCAATCGGTTGTTGAATATATTGAAACCTGCATTTCACCTATGAGGTGATCGATTTTTGCTTTTACGTACCTATTACATATGTAATGTAAATGTACATTTTACATAATAATGATAATTGTTGTTGTTAAATAAAACATGTTTAAATGTTGCTCTTTCATTCTACCTTTTTTGTCAGCAATGACAAATGAGAAACTCACAAATGAATAATGTTGGTTCATATTCAATTCTATTTTCAATCCATAGCGTTTACGCCGTCCGTGGGCTGTCTGGCTCGAAAACGATACTTTTCGAACCCGTTAATATTCATCAATCATTTAGGAAATTTTGTTGCCTAAATAGTAAGGTTTAGATGAATATAGTATTTGTGAATTCTATCAAGATTACTGAACAGAGGTTTTCCTAATTTAACTTCAAGCGTAAATTTAGAAGCTGAATACATCTTAAATCACTGAAAAAACGAACAAACATTTTTTTATCTAACTGCAAAGATCCTCAGGAAAATAGTTGAAAAGAATTTTCGTTTTTTGTTACCTACATGATAAATTAAGATCCAAACAATGTGAAATTATCAGAAAATGTTGGTCGATAAAATTACTTTTTTCACCAATATATCATACTTAATTTAATATAATAATGGCTGACTGTAATAAGTAGAAGAGCATCTTAAAAACTTGCAATCAAAAATTTCAACTAAATTAGTACTTTTATTTCTCTAGAAATAATTTAAAACTAATATAAAACTCTACGCGCAAATCGTTTCAAATTGAAGCACTTATTTTATAATTTTTTTGGGTGGGAAATTATCAAATAATTTCTCCCGCTTTGCGCGGAGCGGGAGAGTGTGTCAGACTCTTACTGACTAAAACTCACCCGTGTTCCTTCCGTAGCCTGTGTCGCCCGAGGCCACGGTATCCCTTTTGGGGCTTTCCCGCAACCCCGGCAGGCATCGGTCCTAGCGGACCCCTACACTTGTGCTGATATCTCTTTGAGGCGCGCGTGGAAAACAACGCGCCGTCGACCCTGGCCTGGTCCTTATCGGACGGCGAGCCAACCATTGCTCACCGTCCGCAAGCCCGCGCCTACGCTGGCCGGGAATCGGCCTGGGATTCCTGACGCCCAGGGCGTCTCCTGCGGCGGCTAGGGGCGAGAGGGCGCGAAATTTGCCTTTCCCTCAACCGTCCCGCCTCCTCCTTCGCGAGCATTACTGCTTCGCAGAAGGAGATGACGGCTGCTCATGCCCTCTCGCTCCGTACCATGGCCTGAACCAGGGCCGGACGCGAGAGATCTCTGCCACCGATCGCCTCCACGAGGACACGGCGGTGCTCTGCCCAAGCCTGGCAGACCTCCACCGTATGCTCCACTGTGTCCTCCGGCTGATCCACACAGTGGTGACACCCGGGCTTTTTATCCCGCCTTATCCGACCCAGGAACCTCCCGAAGCTGCCGTGTCCGGTGAAGACCTGCGTCAGGCGGAAGGTGAGGACGCCGTGGCGCCTCTCTAGCCACTCCTCAAAGAGGTGACTTATCGCCGGATCCTTTCGACGATTGTCGCAACCCCGCGTGCCGCTACTTCGGCCGCCGCCTGGTGCGACCTCCCCTGCGCCAGGACCAACGTGTCGTCAGCGTAGTGTGCTACGCTGACGACACGTGCCGCTAGAGGTCGGTGCGCAGCACCCAGTCGTATCCGATGTCCCACAGATGCGGCCCCAGGACCGATTCCTGTGGGGCACCGCACGACATCTCTTGCCGGTTCCGCACTCCCTGGTGACCGGGGTAGATGATGGCCCTGTCCGTCAGTTAGGACCCGACCACATGACAATGGTAGGTCGGCATTCGGTGGTACCGGAGTGCCAATGCAAGGGGTATGACCGCCGAATCTTTGTACTTTGGTAAGTAAGTAGAATATTTTATTTTTAATGACCAACAATATTTTTATAGTGCAACAAGTTATGTTTCAAACATAATGGGATATAAAACCAAGCTTTTTAGCAAAAAAAGGACAAAAATTCAGAACATTGGCAAAGGCAAGAGCTTAAAGGTTGGTATTGTTATGTTATAGCCTAAAATGTACCCGTAGTTATTTGTCTGTCTTTTTACGCATAAACCACGTCATCAACAGGTTTATGTTATCAACAATGGTGCCGATTCCCTTGTTCACAAACTAAACTAAATTTAAGTTCAGTGCATCTTTTTCTTTCTATTTCATTAAGAAAAGGACAGATGATCAATTTTAGTTTAGTCCTGTCAAATTAATCAGCGCTTGACGTAAATTGACGTAATTTTAGTAGGCAAGTTTTTATTCACGTCTAAACTTGTATGGAGTAGTGACAGGCGCTGATTAATTTGACAGGACTAAACTAAAATGTATCTGCTGTCCTCTTCTTAATGAAATAGAAAGAAAAAGATGCACTGAACTTAAATTTAGTTTAGTTTGTTAACAAGGGAATCGGCGCCACTGTCCTATGTTGTTCGTTTACATTATGTTCTATATTTCATAATCATTTTTACATAATATGTAGGTACGCTTACTTTCAAATAAAAAATAAACAAATATATATATATATATATATTAATAACGAGCTTTATTGGTTATAAAAAATAACTAAAAAGTAAAAAATTGTTTATTTCCTATTGGAAGTAAGCAGTTTTATACTTAAAACGTTCTTATTAAACGATAATGTAGCTCCTTCGTCCAGGTCAAAATCATCCCATATCATAGTTATATATTTTCAAACCTTGGAACTTCATACCATAATTATGTACCGTATGTCCTATTGTCACTCTATTTCTTTAGGCATGTTTTTCTTTTTTTTTTTGTATATTGGCACCTTGTTTTTATATATATTTCTGTTTTATCCATGAATTGTGCTATTGTGTGTTGTGCTATCTCTTTTGTGTGCATTGAATAAATGTTTTATCTATCTATCTATACCATATAATAGATCTTTGTATTACACCCTCTTTTTCTCTCTTGCTGTTGAAATGTAACACGTTTTTATTTGAAAACATGAGACTGATAAGTACGCAATTATTTTAATTTATTATAATGTTATGAAGCTTCAAGGTTTGAAAATACATATATAATTATTAGGAATGATTTTGACAAAGACGAAGTAGCTTCATTATCGTTTAAAGGTAGGGTTGCCATCTCTAAAATTTGGCAGCCAGGACAAAAAGCGTAAAATCCTCAGATTTTGGAGCACAGAACCCGGACACGTCAACAGCTTTTAATATTTAGTCAGTATAATAAAAAATAGTTCAAATAGTCATAAATAGTTTATTTATTTATTTTCAAACAAACTTTTAACTAAATTTAGTCAGTTTTAAGAGAAAAGAAAACAGAATTTTCTTTTCTTTAAACCTAAAGAAAATACTCTGTAAACAAAAAAAAACAACGTACATTCTCATGTACGTTGTTTTTTTTTTAATACTGAAATGGTCTCCCATTTCAGTATTAGCGAGAGCCACTAGTAGGTTATCACTGCGGTCCGGCGCGGGAGTCGCGCTGCCGCCCAGCGGAGACCAAAAACTAGAAAAATTCAAACCCGGACTGCAAATGAAACCCCGCCCGGACGCCCTCTAAACTAGGACAAATTTGGGGAAACCCGGACTTAAGAAGTCTAGAACGGCTTATTTCCAATCGGAATAAAATTATTTTAAACTTTTTAGTCCTTTTATTTTAGCTTGTTTAAAAAAAAACAAATCTTATATATTTTTTAGTACCTATTAATTTATGATGTTAAATAACTAGTTTAGTAATTTAATCTAATTTAAGTATATACATATAATAATCATTTATTGTATTCTTGTTCAATTAAATTAATTCAAGTACCTACATTTTAGCAAACTATAACTTAATCTGAGAGCAGTGGTGCCCCAGTGGTAACGGCCGCGACTTTTAAGTTGTAGGTCGTAGGTTCGAACCCAGGCAGGCGTAAATTATTTCATCATCACTGCTCTCAAAACGGTGAAGGAAAACATCGTGAGGAAACCGGCATGTCCAAGAACCTAAAATTCTAAGACATGTGACATCTACCAACCCGCACTGGGCCCGCGTGGTGGATTACGGCCTACTCCCTCTCACAGAGAGGAGGCCTGTGTCCCAGCAGTGGGAACATTATAGGTTGATTATGTATGTATGTATGTATACTTAATCTTAAAAAACTTAACTTTTATATGGTTATTATAAATATGCTTTAAAGTATTAATTAATTTATATATTAAATAACTAGTTTAGTAATTTAATCTAATTTAAGTACATATAATAATCATTTATTGTAGATTAGATTTATTTGTTTGCCAACAATGTAGGTAGGTACAAGTATAAAATGGTACAAAAAAGTGTTCCCGCTACATTCTACCTTACGGCATGCAAAAGTCTTACAATATTATTATACCAGATACAATACTTAATATAAATCATAACTAATATGCAGTGATAGGAATAGGTAGTGCCTATTAGCCTAAACTTCGAAGAACAGAGACAAGAAACGGAGACTTCCTTAGGACTAAATTATTTCCGGCACATCTGTCTCGAAATTTCGAGACAACACTTAAATACATTTAAAAAAATGTGTTATTTGGAATAAGTAATTCGTCTATATTTATCTAAAGTTTGTCTATAAATGTGATAGTTTGTATGGATGTCCATTACTCAATGCCATTGAAAATGCTGATTTTGGTAGTGATATAGATTAAGGTGTGGAATAGCACATATGCTACTTCCTATTAAAAAAAAAGTATAGTTCCCATGGGATACAAAAACAATAGTACACACGGGAAAAGCCGCGGGCATTAACTAGTTAAAAAAAAAACGTAAGGGTCCTTTCACACCACCGATATTGTCTGGCGATTTTTGGAGATTTCTATGCAAAAAAAAAACGAAATAAAAAATGCTCAAAAATCGCCGGTCGATATCGCTCTAGGTTCATTAAATAATTAATGGGCTCTAAAGGAAAAATAAAACACATAGAATATTGTTGTAACAAATATATGTATATTTATATTATTTTAAAATATGACGTAATTGGAAACCATGAAACAAAATGTACAGAAGGAAAGATTTAAGAAACAAATTTATGTTTATCTATCTTTAAATATCTATGTCATATTTATTTTACTGACGTTGAGGGATGCAATTTTTACTCAAATCAAAGTACAAATTAACCTTTGAAGTTTACAAATTAATATTTGAAGCATTTAGGACAATCAGTTTTAATACTAAACTACTAACTGTTCGGTTTTGATAAAGAACTTGATGCATCAAAAATTGCTAAGAATTTGAAAATCTTTATTTGTGTTACAAATACCATAAAAAATAAAGAACGATTTTAATTTAATCATCGTGATTCGATTCGTCAAGTTCAGTATCAGAACCGAAATTTTCTTTGTCAGATGAGTCATCTAAGTTAAAATCATAATTTTTTCTATATTTTCAACTGTCAGGCGATTTCTTTTTATGTTAAGAATCCATTTATAAGTTGAAAATGACCTTTCAACATCAACTGAGGTTAAAGGCGCGTACATATAGTATGATCGCTCATCCTTTCCTGCTGTTATCGCTTCACACATGTCTCTAATTTTATCTAAAGCGGGATTTCTGTCCATGACATTTACGAGTTTATTTTTTATAAGCTCAGATGAACACCAGCTAAGCACAGTTCTCACGTGATCAAATATTTCAAAGGATTCCGTTAGAGTTTAATTCGATTTTTGTAATTTCTTTAATCCAATTTGTATATCTTTAAAATATTCCTCAATGTAGTCCAAGTCCGATTTCAAGTTTTCCTTTTGAAGAACATTTTTGGCACACCTAATAGATAGCGCGTCGGAACTTCTTAAAAGATTTACAATTGTTTTAATTTGATCATAATATTTTGCATAATATGACACTGCCTCCAACCAAGTACCCCATCTTGTAATAACGGGTTCTGGAGGAAGCGGCATGTGGGGAAAGGTGTTTTTTAACAAGCGCACTCTATTAGGTGATTTTAAAAAAAAATTTTTTACGTTTGAAATTAATTCATCTACATCTGAGTATTCGTATCGTATTTTTTCTGCCACGAGATTCAGTGCATGTGCTAAGCAAGTGACGTGTATCATGTTGGGCAAATAATTTTTCAGCACACGTCCCGCTTTTAGCATATATGCTACACTATCAGTGCATAATACAGCAACGTCTCCTACTTTGGATTCATACAAATCGCACCACATACTTTCAAAGCAGTCTATTACAAATTGGGCAATTGTGCTCCCATTAACAATTTCTAGTACTTTGCAAGCAACTAAAAATGGTTTTTGTGTGATCGCATTTAAAGGTTTTACAAGCAAATGTACCATGTATCTGCCTAAAAAATCAGTTGTCTCGTCTAAAGATACCCACAGCTTTTGATTTGCAATTTGTTCATAAATCGAGTCAATTTTAGTTTTAAAAATCTTATCTAAATAAACTTTTCTCAGCAATGATTGCTCAGGAAGCTTTTGTCGATTTGTACAATTGCAGCAAATATATTTATGGAAGAATTTTTTGAAAGCGGGGTTGTTTACTTGAATCCAAGGTATATTACATAATATGAGGAATTGTACTAGGTCCAAATAAAATTCTTCATTTGGTTTTTTACTTGTCCCTTTGTGTTTCGGACCTTTAACGTGCCTTTTGACACTACTAAGTTTAGCTGTTATACTGCTCTCGCACTTAGAACAGTAAATCAAATTACTGGCCGGGTCGTAATATAATTCAGGATGAAGTCCAATCCAACTTTGTACTGTTGCTTTCTTAGGCTTGTTCGCCATCTCCAATCTTACTGGTCTCCAAAAAGATGTACGATGGCAAGTACCTAAAATAAAATAAAATTTTAAGTTTTCCATGCCTCAAAAGGAATAACGAACCTTTATAGATACAGGGAGGTGGAAAGGAAAGCGGGAGAGGTGCGCGCATTCCAGCTAGGTGCATCGATTGTATCGATTTAAAGATTTTATTCTTTCATTTTACGCTCTAATAAAGAAAAACGGTTAGATAATATGAACACGCGTAACATCATTGTTATTGAAATTTTTTTTTCGCATTTTAGTCAATGCGCAAAAGACATATTCCTTTTTGGTTCAAATATTAAAAGAACCGGCCAGAAAAATAATATATTTTGATAGAATTCGTCCACCTTAGCAATTCTTTATGACACCAAAGATATAACATTACTATGCTTGGTAGTATTGAAGTTCACTTTTATATTTGAACCAAAAGTTAAATGCGTATGTTTTTTTTCTTTAACTACGTTTCATACACAATAATTATCTTAAAAACTCCACTAAAAAATATCAAGTTCATACAATTAAAACTAGCAATTTGACAGTCTAGATTGATATGCATCAATCTAGACTGTCAAATTGCTAGTTTAAGATAAAATAATATATACATTAATGTTCTTCTTTATATCTAACTTACTGTTTGTTTCCCTACAAGAAATAAAATAAATAACTTTAGCCAAAACATTAAAAAGTAATAAATGTTGACTTACCGTATTATTTGATGTAGACAGACAGGAACAATGTTATTGCAGCAAATCGTAATCCATAAATTCAAGCCAAAGTAGTCGTATTAAGAAGATCCAATGAACCAAAAAACGAGCGAGGGTGAAAAACAATATTCACAAAAACAATACAGGAAGATGCGCACTTAACAAACTGAAGTACAGGATTGAAGTGAAGGTAACCTGCGCGCACGCGGGGCGGTAAGGAGTAGGGGGGGAGGGGGTATGTAGACCCTCCCCGCGCCGCACAGGTATGCGACCATGGCGGTTACCTTTTGTAATTTCTAAGAATAGATAACGAAACGCGCTGCCGTAAAATGTGATAATGTGATACCATTATTATGCAATTATTTTAATATCATGCACATTTTTAAATATACTTTAGAAATATATTTCATTAAGATGAAAGAAAAAAAGGTATTTGTATTTTCATTTGTAACTAAATATTTGCACATCATGTATAACGGTAGAATGTAATGGGACCTCATTAATATTAAGATCATACCACTTTGTATACCTACATTCTGGCAAATAAATGAATTATTTATTTATTTTAAATACCGATAAAATCAAAATCAAAGCATTTATTTCAAATAGACCATTTACGGGCACTTTTGAATAGTCAAATGTCGGTCAGTCCAAGAAAAGTGAAGCTAAATTGCACGTTCCAAAGAGTAGGTCTCTATGGAGAAGAACGTGCAAGAAACTCCATGGACACTCTTTTAAATCATATTATGTGTTACATATAATGCCTTTTTTACACTTGAACTTTAGAAATCTCATTAAACGTAGCCGAGAGTGAGCTAGAAAGAAGATATTTACTTCGAAACGTGTACGGCTTCTTATTCAAACATTGGGATTCATTGTGTATTACGATCAACAAGTCATTTACAAAATGTTCTCCAAAAAAAAAATCAGAAAATTTTATGGTTGTAACGACTGTGTATGTTATTTATTATGATATATCTAGTCGCAAACTTTAGGTAAATATAGACGAATTACTTATTCCAAATAACATTTTTTTTTTAATGTATTTATGTGTTGTCTCGAAATTTCGGGACAGATGTCTCGGAAAAAAAGTTAGTCCTAAGGAAGTCTCCGTTTCTTGTCTCTGTTCTTCGAAGTTTAGGCAAATAGGCACTACCTATTCCTATCACTGCTAATATGTCAACAAAATTAATGAAAAATGTAAATAATTCAACCTAGATATTAATTAGCATTATTCTGTGTTTTTAAAGTTATTTATATATTTTTATAATTTAAAAAGTCTGATTAATACAATAATAACATTTTTCTAATAATAATGAGGTCAATCTTGATTTAAATATTCGTAAGGGGTTTTCTTTAATACTGCTCGGAATTTTATTGTATATGGTAGGCCCCATTGACATAATATTTTTTCTTAGCAGTGCCGTTTTGTATTTGCCTGTATGTAATATATTTTTATATTCTTGTCTCATAGGACCTTAACGAGTTCTAATATCCGCTAGTGACGGAACTGATATAAATTTGTTTTAACAAAAATTGCAACTTCCAAAATGTACAAAGACGGGAATGTCAGTATGTTCAGTGACTTAAACACAGACTCGCAACTGTCTGTAGTTTTCAGACCTGACATAGACCGAATACAGCGTTATTGGACTTTAAAAATCTCTTCCCTCTCACTACAATTATCCCAAAATATTACTCCAAACCTTAGTATTGGCGCCACTAGACCATGGTAAGCTATCATGAGTGTATTGTTGCTTACTTTACGGGAAAGGTTATACAGCAAATACGCTGACTTGCTTAGTTTATTACAAACTTCTTCGGCATGAGGTTTCCAAGTAATATTGCTGTCAATTAAGGAATTTAGCAATATTTTACGTTTTGTCCATTGTGACTAATCATTGTGTTGGGTGGGCACGTCCTTTGGTAAAAGTGTATTACTTTTGTTTTATTAAGATTAATATCTAAGTTATTTACGCCAAGCCAGCTAATAGTGCTACTTAATGCTTTATTAATGTCATCTTCATAATCTAATATGTCATTACATTTTATTACCACGGTACTATCATCCGCAAAAAATACCATAGGATGTTGAGTTTGACTTGGTAAATTATTTATATAAAGGAGAAACAATAGTGGCCCCAAAACGCTACCTTGTGGCACACCATATTTGACTTCTCTAATGCCTGATGTATGTTTAACCTCGCGCTTGGTCTCAAAACATATTCTGGATATTTCGGTAAACTGCTTTCGGCCACTAAGGTAAGAGGTAATAAGATCCAGGACATTTGCCGTATTAGTGAAGCTTTCTTAATTTCCGTATGCCGTATGAGTGAAGCTTTCTTAAAAGGACGTCATGTCTTACGTAGTCGAACGCCTTAGTTATATCAGTCAATATAGCACATACAGGAATTTTATTGTCAAAATGTGTCATGATATTAGTAAAAAGACTGTATATTGCCATATTAATATTTTTGTTTTTTCTAAATCCCATTTGTTCATTGCACAATATATTATACTTATTCAAATAATTATATATTCCTTCGTATATAATTTTTTCAAATATTTAAAAAATATTGGGATCAAGGCTATTGGCCTATAAATTGGACATATCCTCTTTTTCATTATTTTTATATAAGTATATTCTTGTTTAATTAAATTATTTCAAGTACCTTATACATTTTAGCAAACTATGTAAAGTTAATAAATTTAAAGGAGGGAGGTACAGATAACGCTCTTCAGGGCATACTGCACGTCTCTTTACACGTGCAGCCTGTGGGCGAGGTACACGCGTGCATTATACGGGGCCCTCCGCGTCCAGTTCAACAACGCGCTCAGGGCAGTATTGGGGCTGCCTCGCTACTGCAGCGCCTCAGGTATGTTCGCTGAGGCGCGCACTGACTGCTTTTATGCGACCATGCGCAAGCGGGGCGCGTCGGTGGTGCGTAGGGTGTGGGGCAGCCACAATGCTGTCCTGGCGATGATCGCGGACCGGATGGATTGCCCATATTGCCCATACATACGGCACTGTTGTGACAGGCATGTTGCCGTCAGTAGGCCCGGTTAGGTGTTGCCCCTTTATTATTTTATTTTTGTTATATTATCCTTTGTGTGTTGTCTGTATTTGTGTGTACTCCACATATGAGTTGATGTTGCTCGAAATAAATGTATTTTATTTTTATTTATTATAGATGTGTATTTATTTCATATAATAGTCGACCAACTTAACCTACTACTCTCTACTCAGACCCTAGGGTCTGATGATCAAACGAGCCCAAACTCGATGGGGTTGCGTCGTTCTATTACAGAATTCCCATGGCCACCTTTCGGATCCATCATCAGATCTGCTCCATGTCATAATAGTATTGCATTTTCAACCGATCGAAGCCAGGAATTTGGTCAAATTTAACTTGCAAGATTTGATTACAGACGTCCGGTCGGGAGCCCCTCGTCGGGAAAGAAGTTCCTTACGCGTTACGCAATACTCGCACGCACACACACACGTATATAATACATCGAGATAGAGAGAAAGCCGCATGAAGGAGGCATAACGCTTTTTCCTTACGTGACGATTTCTACCAGTCAATTCCTACCGCAAGCCGCGTTAAGGAATTTCGTTCCAACAAGGTTTGTGTGCTTACTGGTATATGGTTTAACTTCAGGCAATGTAAAGAAAACTCAGATGTTAGAAGAACGGAAAATCATTTATTAAATTGTTGTCTTATGTAAATTAAACACAAAATTACATCTAAATAAACTGTTTCATTTAAATATAATATAATTTTATTTATTATAAAACTGCAAATCAAAAGGAGTAGGTATGTAAGGAGCGTAACAGGTGGCGTTCTACTTTCGGCCTACCCCCATGGGAAGAAGGCAAGAGTTTATGTATGTGTGTACAAATCATAAGAATGAATAAATTGAAGTTGGATTTAAATTCCAATTTAATTTTGCTATAACAGTTATTGCTCTCTTGCTTTACTTTGTGTAAATTATTTCATCACTACTGCTCTCAAAACGGTCGAATATTCCCAGTCGCCCTACATGGATTGCCACCAGCAATCGGGAATAAAATTCCCAGATGCCACCGGGTGGCCAACCCCCACATCGCTATGTCTTACGGCCGCGATGAGGGGGTTGGCGGTCAGACTTTTTCCAATGTGGTTTTATTAATAGATAAGTGATATTAATATGGACATACAAACAAAATTTTCTTCATCGTAAGTAGTTGCTTTACTTATTTATTATAAGTGTACTTATTTATGAATCATAAAACCTGGTGTCAATTCGTATCACACTTAATCAAAGTATTTACAATACTAAACAAAAGCTAGTCATCAGTCACAGATAATCAGATTACCTACATAATAGGTTGGGGAAAAGTTTCTTCGCATTTTTTAAGAAAATTCAAAACATTTTTTAATATAGTTTATTTACATTTAACTAAAGTATGTAGGTACCATTTTGTTTGATAACTTTTTGCCATCTTGTAGGTAGGGACATGATCCCATTGCTATAGAAATTTTGGGACTTCTGATCAAAATACCGCGACAAGTGGATTTGGCAGTTTTCTCGTGATGTTAACCTGACACTGCCTAAAGAATTCTGAAGAGACCGAAACAGATGGAAATCTGAAGGTGCAAGGTCAGGACTATACGGCGGATGCATTAACACCTCCCAGCCAAACTCTCTTAATTTTTGCTGAGTGGCTAAAGATGTGTGAGGTCTAGCGTTGTCATGATGAATAACCACACCCCTTCTGTAGATTAATTCCGGCCGCTTTCTCTCAACTTCTTGCTTTAATCTCATCAGTTGTTTGCAGTAGAGTTCAGAATCGATGGTCCTGCCTGGTGGTAACAGCTCATAATTAATAATGCCCTTCCAATCCCACCACACACACAGCATCACCTTGTTGCGAGTTACCCCGGATTTCGCCACAGTCTGTGAAGCCTGACCGGCCTTTGACCACGACCTTTTTCGCACGTTCTGGTCGTACGTGATCCACTTTTCATCACTAGTTATCAGCTTCTTCAAAAATGGTTCGGTTTCATTACGTCGTAAAGAATCTCAAATGAGTACACGGTTCATTAGGTTTCTTTCAGTGAGCTCGTGAGGTACCCAAATATCGAGCATTTTTGTGTACCCAGTTTTTTTCAAATGCGCCAAAACTGTTTTGTGGTCAATTCCCAGTTCTTCAGTCCGTTCAGTTCAGTCCAGTTCTACGTCGTAACTACTGATGTCTATATTATCTGTGATACAAATTTACACCAGGTTTTATGATTTAAAGTGATTAAAAACATTGGCTAAATGCACAAACCGTGAGAAGCCAAAGAAAAAAAAAAAAACAGTGATTAAAAGCAACTACGATGAAGAAAATTTTGTTTGTATGTCCCTAATAATATGACTTATCTTCTAATAAAACCACATTGGAAAAGTCTGACCGGCAAACCCTCATCGCGGCCGTAAGACAGACAGTGATGAGGGGGGGGCTGGCGATCCACGCTGCAGTGTACAGCGATTTGAAGTGGGGGCAATAACTTCCCAGTCGCTACCCGGTAGAAACTGGGAATTCTAATCCCGATTGCCACCTGCAGGCTTAGCATGACACTCTCTATTTCTTCGAAGAATAGACACGGCTCTTTCCATACAAAGTGACATTTCGTTTCTCCTTTTTTGACATCCCGCCGTAGAAATCTTTCTACATTAAAAAGGACCTAGACAAAGATCGTTAGAAACGGAAGACAAGATGTAGAGGGATTTCTACGGTGAGATGTCAAAAACTGAGAAACGAAATGTCACTTTGTATAGAAAGAGCCCTGTCTATTCTTCGAAGAAATAGAGAGTGTCATGCTAAGCCTGCTGGTGGCAATCGATGTGGGGCTGGGGACTGGGAATATTCGAAAACGGTGAAGGAAAACATACTGAGGAAACCGGCATGTCCTAGAACCAAAAATTCGAAGACATGGTTGGTAGATATCAACCAACCTGCACTGGGCTCGCGTGGTGGATTACAGCCTACTCCCTCTCACAGAGAGGCCTGTGTCCCAGCAGTGGGAACATTATAGGCTGATTATGTAATTATTACTCTAAAGCGGACAGGTCTAAGTATAAAGAGAGTGAACATGCCAACTCTTAGCACACATTTGTGACCGCTTCTGTGTGAGTGAAATTTGCGAAGAGTTACCTAATCGTCGATGTCCCGCGCTAGACGTAAACGCTCATAATTATTTTCTTTTTTTTGTTACTATGGCTCAAAAAAGTCATTTATTGAGAATCAGCACTATTCGAACGTCATAATTACTTAAGACAAGTCACCCAAAAATGGCTAAAATGGTGTTCTCAGCCACTATTTTCTCCCAGCACACATTAACCTATTGACCGCCACATCAAAAAAGAAAAGACGTGCCCTCGGTGCCAAGCTACGAATTATTCCTTGAAATCTGTCATGTAGTTGTGACCGTGGTGTGCTGGGCACATTTTGGGCTGTCATCTATACATGACTGCGGCGGTCAAAAGGTTAAGATGATATTTAGAGATGATAAGCAGAGGGTTACACTAATACAAACTTAAGGCCTAGTGTTTAACTGAGCTCTAGCAACACATCACCACACTCCCCACATGATGCAGATTACCTCAGGTACAGTCTCAGTTAAGCTGTAGGCCTGTAATATGTTATTTTTATGACAACAATATTTTAATGTGTTACAAAGTTCTTAGTAACCATCCTGCTAACAATGACATCAGTTAAGTCTTGATCAGTTGGTATACTACTCAATTTATATACATTATTTAGAGTCTTCTGACATGTAAATTCTTTCAAGTCACTCATAGGTAACAATTCACCCACAATTTGTGGTAAAATCTCCTTACTTGCATCTGATTCTTCAGTAATTAGGAAACAAATCAACAGTTTTGTGTCCTTCTCTATGCCAAACTTGCTCAAACTCTGTGTAATGTTTTTTGAGATTGATAAATTATACAATATCTCAGAAAACACTGTTCTAGTGACCATTACATTGTGTTTCTGAGACAGCACGGCCCTATTTGCTGCAACCGCTACTTGGAAGGGCTCTATTATTAACTGGGGCTTGATTGCAGCACACCTCCAAACACCTTGGACTATGTTATTTCTTATCACTTCCACATTCTCAACACTTTGGTACAGATACATCTTCAATGTAGTTTTCGTGTCTGGATCTAGGTCGGCCACATAAGGCTCACGCGCCATGCTAGTAGCTGAAATAAACAAAATTGATGACAAACTGTGTTTAGTTATAGCGATACAAACTATTATTACATATTCTTTGATACGAAGTAAGAAAGCAAACTAAATCAACAAACAAAACCAACCCACAAACAAACAAATAAATAAACCACAAATATTTAAAGTTATTTGGCGCGCACCGCTGGGTATCAATGTTATTTCGATGAGAGTAAATAACAATGCGCCGTCGGGTCTTTGTTTTTCACTAATTTTCTGCTTGCTTGACTCAATCCAATCATTAAACAAAAATATCAAATCATTATAGGTTATTTTGATGTGGATCGCGCATTCGCGCGCAGTATAGTATAGTAATAGATGATCGCGCGGTTTGGGTTTGGTGTAGGGATGGCGATCTGAGATCGAATAATCGAAGAATCGATTTCTTGGACCAAAAATAATCGATTTTTTAATCGATATCCAGTACGGAATCGATCCAGTGTATCGATATTTCACCCTAGAAAATCAAGATTCGATTTTTCTGTTTTGATAAGATTCGAATCGTAAATTATTTAGAATTAGTTGAACGTAATGTTCACTTAATTACCCAAAAACTCGATAGATGGTTGTGCACTTAGTTTCCTCGGTCGTTCGTAAATAGGTAAAAGAAATAATTTAAAAAAATTGTTTGTATTACAAACGTATTTTTTAACATTAACATAGAAAATACAACCTTGAAAAGCAAATCGAAATAAGATCAAAGAGAAGAGAAAGAAGATATTTTTTGGAAAGAATCGCCATCCCTAGTTTGGTAGCATTTGGGCTGCGGCTGCATTGCATTCCGAATCGCGCTGTAATCGATTTAGGCATGGGCGTCAGTGTGACCAGATTAAATTTTAAGAAAATACCGAGGCACCTCAAAAAAATACTGAAATATACCGACTTACATAGGACAGATATACCAATAAAAATACTGATTTTCTTAACACGTTTTATTTATTCATACTCACAATAAATGTTAAGAGTTATAATTTAACATCCTTTTCAAAGGATTAAAATTTACACAACCTCCTTCATCCTTAACACCTTGCTTTGTTTTTAAAATAGCTGACACATTTTTGTTTATAAATCTGTTTCTTTGGTCCGTTTTTATTAAATTTATCTCTGAAAATATGCGCTCGCATGCAGCATTCGACACCGGTATACATAGAAGAGATTTAGTAAAACTAGTTATATTTTTGTATTTTAACATACAATCACTGTTAGAAATTTTCCCAACTTCCACCCAAAATTGTTCACACGAGATGGGTGAGCCAGTGCTGGAAGATTGTAACAAATCACTTACTTCGCGATCAAACTTTAGGGTTCTATATTCTTCGTCAATTACTGTACTTCGCATGGGAAAGTTTCTATCACATTTCGTAAACTGCAAAATTCTTTATGCACGGCAGTGTGTGGGTCAAGAAATTTCAGTTCTCGAAAAACTGGATTTTCAAAAGGCAAACGTGATTTCAATTGCGTGCTCAACTCAATTAAAAATGATTGGCACCTTCTGAAAAACTCAGCAATCTGTTATTTCATGTTTACATTTTCCCTGTGTTTGATTAATTCTTGGCCTGCTTGAATACCTAAGTACATATCTTTCAATGGCAAATAATTTACATTAGACTTTGGGTCTAACGTAAATACATTTTCCGTACGTTTGATGTAATTAGCTTTTATGAAGCAACCCAAAATCGACAAGTACATACTAGATACATCATCATACAGTCTATCAATGCACGGATAGTCGCCTTGAAAAATTATGTTAAATTTGTTTACAATCGGCAAAATGTAGTCCAAAAAGTAAAAAGTACAATTTGTTTATATCAGTGGTAAAATAATTAAATAAAAATTCTGATGACATATTGCGATCACTCAAGTATTGGTCTTGAAAGAACAATTGCAATGCCCTCCACTGCTCAATTATTCTACTAATACAGGCATGAAGTGAAAGCCACCTTATGTCGTAATGACGCAAAATTCTGTGATTTTCCGTGTCTGTGAAATTTTGGAACTCAGCAAATTCTCTTTGACGTTTGCTGCTTTGAGAAAAATATCCATATACTTCTTTTACTATTTGTTCTAAATTTCTAGGCAGTATTTTACAGGCGGGGCTAACACTTAATGCTGCAGAGTTACAAACACATTTTATGAAAAAGCACTTTGGGTTTACTTCTTTAATTTTTGCAACAATGCCAGAATGTTGACCAAACATCACATTCGTAGTATCAGCAGCGAATCCTATTACGTCTTTTATTTCTAAACCTAATTCGGATAATTTTGATGACAACGAATTAAATAAATGACCTGCGGTCTCACCACTTAAATCAACTAAATCAAGGAATTTGGTTTGTACTGTACATTTAATTTCAGAGAAGTATTTAATTACTATTGCCAATACTTTGACTGTTGCAACGTCTGTACTCTCATCGATTATAATTGAATATACTGGTTTACCTGAAGGAGATGCAGTACCAAGTATATCTTCAATCATATCCTTTTCGAAATTGGGTCCTAAAACATTATAAGTTATAGCGGCTGCTTTGGTTCTCTTGCAGGAAAATTCTTTCGCAATATCGGAATCGGTAAAACACTTCGCTAGAACATCACTAAGATGGTCCATAGCTCTAAATGGGATGTTGTGTTCCGACAGAAAACTGCATAAACGCAGCTCAGCTTTCTTGGCTTCGTCTTTCAGTGGGGCCTTTTTGAAAAATGTATCAACCTGAAAATTTAAAAAATACTTGGTTGCTTAGTTTTTTTTTTTATAACAGCGCCGCATTTCATAGCTGTTACCTAACTGATTTTGAGAAACAAAACTAGGATGATTAACTTTAAATTAAATTAAAATATATCCAAACTCCTTGAACTAGGTAAGTAAAGCGTTATGCTTACCTTTGACTGTCTTTTATATTTTATCAAGTTCGATTTATGCTTTTCAGTATTTGCATGCTGTTTTATAGATGCTAATCTACTTTGCAGTTTCGCATTGCATGCTTTGCAAAATGCGGTGAACTCGTCATCTTTTTAACGTGAAAGCCACGAAGAAAATTCCGGAATTTGTTCCCACTTAGATAAATAACTTTGCTGAAAACTAGACATGCTGTCCGGATGAATGCAACTAAGTAAATAAAAACAACTTTTTTTTTTTTTTGATACGGGCTTATTTGCAGGTATCCTTGTGGACTCTATCTGCTTCATCTGGCTTCGGTGGGGCCAGAAGGGCCTCTCACCTAGCAAACAAAATGGAAAAAATTAGGTAGTACAGCTAAGGACGTCTCATAGTGGGACTCGAACCTAGGCTTAGAGTAGTGATGCAACGGAACTGGCATAACGGAAGCAGAAACGGAAACAGATGTCAAAAGTAAATCTTAACGGAAGCGGAAACGGAAACGGAAGCAGAAACGGAAGCGTTAACACTATGAAAAAAAAAGCACAATTGTACATTTAAAACTTTTTTTATTAAATTTGTATTTTAGTAGTCAAAATTAAACAGCGGCAAGTTATATTTAATAAAGAGTAACTTGGCCGCTTTTTCACCTTTCAGCCTATTTCGATGTTCTTCATATATTAAACCAGCTCCGCTAAATAATTGCTCGCTGGCTACACTGGTGGGGGGAGCTGATAAGTATTGGCGAACTATTGGCAAAATATGGGGGTATTTGTGCGCATTTCCATTCCACCACATAAGGGTCCCCGCTTCCGTTCAGAGTTCTGTTATAAAGTTTGCGGAACCAGAAGCAGAAACGGAAGTGAAAAAAAATGCGGAACTTCTGCAGTTGCGGAAGCGGAAGCAGAGTTCTGTTGCAACACTAGCTTAGAGCGCTACCGATTTTGAGCAAGTGGGGACTTGTCATATCTGTGAGTTAGTATTATTAGGGATATTTAGTTTACTTGCTCCGTTCGGGCGGGTGGTTTTAAGAGACAGGGGGGAGTATTATGTTACTCTACTTCGCGGAGGTACTCGCCGTCGAGTACGGGATGTCTATGTGGGTGTGTTCTACGGTGTGAAGTTAATGTAGAATGAAGATAGGTCTGAATATTCGGCCATAAGGGCCATATTGGCCTGGAGATTGCCCTTAGCTGCAATGAGCTTAGCATGTAATTCATTGCTTCGGGCAATGATATTAGGATCAAAGAATCGCGCTAGCACGTCAAATGTGCTAGGGCTGTAGGGGGCCGGTGTAGGCGCGAATGATGGCGCGGACGCTCTGGGGGTATTGGTAACTGGCTTGGGGGCCTGTTTTAATGGCGGCGCGGGGGCGCTGAGGGGTTTTGTTTGCTGGTATGCAAACATACCCATTGGGGGTGGTATGGAGTAGTTCATCGCCTGGGGGATGGCTGATGGGGCTGCCTGGGTGGGCCTAAGAGTTGGGAACGCTTGCTCGTGGTTCAGGCGGTTCCACGGCGTGGGACGCTGCGGTCTTAGCTCATCGGGGAGAGCGCTACCCGGTGGGAATTTGGGTAGCTGATGGGGTTTAGCGCGCGGGGCTCGGGGGCACCCACGGCAGTTCGCGGGGTGTCCGGACTGGCCGCAAAGGACGCAGCTAGGGGGCTCGGTGCACGCGGCCAAGTCCTTGGGTCGTGCACAGTCAGCTGTTGCGTGGTCGCCTAGGCACTTTACGCACCTGGCTCGCGCGACAGTTTCGCTGTGCATGCCCGTAGAGTTGGCAGTTGTGGCACTGCCCGGGTAGTCTATTTGGATACGGTTTTTCAACCTGAATCCCGGTTAAATTGCAAATCGACTCAATGTCGGCTATAGCAGTACCAGCCTTTGTATGTTCTAGTGCAACTAGAATCATATCGTATGGGGCTCCGTTTCGACCGCGGTGCATGCGGTGAACTTCGATGATGGGGTATTTCTGGGCTCGGAGGTCCGCAGAAATTTCATCGATTGTGAGTTCTTTAGGGATGCATTTTATGACAACCCTAAATTGACGGTCTTCTCCGAGGGCGTAGGTGTGGAATGCCACCTTACGCTCCTTGAGTAGTTTGGTCAGCGAACGAAAGTCCGCTGAGGTAGGTACTTGGACCTTGATTCCCACTGCCGTAGGGCGGGCGTGGGTGTAACCGATACGTTCATCGGCGCAGGCCTTGGACACTGTGGTCCATAGGTCTTTGTCGTGGATGTAGAGCGGTGGTGGAATGGGGGCCTTGGGGGCCACGACGGGGGTCGGTATTGGTCCTGCCTTGGAGGAGATAGGGCGGCTCCACGCAGCGAGGGATGGTGGGGCGAAGGCCAGCTTTTTGGCGGCCTTGGCCTTTCGGGCGGCGGCATTGCACTTCCTTTTTCCTTCGACTATGGTGTAGTCGTCGGAGGAAGAAGAGCGGGCAGCTTCGTGAGCTTGAGAATTACGAACCGGGGTGTCCAGTTCGTTATCGGAATTAGAGACGTCTTCCCATTCTTCCATCTCACAGTCACCGGTTGGTGCTGAAGGAGATGGGGAACGGGGGCGCGTAGAGGCCTTCTGGGTGTTGCTTGGGCCTGGTGAGCCAGTGCGGCTGACAGGGCAATCGGGTAAGGGAGGTAATTTACAATCGGCAATTTCAATCGCATACTTCTTATGGATGTATGGTTCATTAATGAGGATTTCCTGGATTAAAAACAGTATGGCATGGTGGTCCATACTGAGTTTTCCAGCAATAGTCGGTGTGCTATATTAGCGAAAGATGTATAAAGATTAGCCCCAGGTTGGGGCCTGGGGGTGTCAGGGTTGTACAACCCTCCCTGTCTATTCAACAGGGAGGTGGGTGGTAGTCGTAAGTACGTCAGTGATGAGGGATTAAGTAACCCTAAGGGCTATGGATCGGGTGGCACTTGGTCGAGTATTATACCCCCTACTCACGCGTCTACTCAATCCCTGAGCAGCAGCTGGAGCCGGAAGATACACAATCACTGATTATTAACACGTAAGGTCTCTGCTTACAAAGTCAGAATTTTCACTTCTTTGTTACGCTGGAGCACTAAACAATGTCACTTGATCAATGTCTACGAACAAATATATCACTATATTAATTACGCGCACAAGTAAATTAGTTACGCGAGCGCGAACCGGTTTCGCGCCTTTTCCAACGGTCACGCTTCGATGCGTGGACACTAAGCTAACTAACCGACGTCGACGAAAGCGCGGGAAAGGCGGTGATTCCTGGCGTCGCTCTGCAGTCCTGGATGGTGGTGTGGTTCAGGTGCTGCTTCTTCTTGGCTGGTTTGGCTAGTTTAGGTCTTCGAATCTTGAATTGTTATAAAAATATCTGGATCAGGTATTTGTTAGCGGGCGTACGTGCGTGTGAGCTGGCGTTCACAAGTCGTATGAAATAAAAACAACGAAAATCGCGTTCTATTTATATGATGACAAAAACATCTCCTATTTTGGGGAAATTCCCGAATTATCGAAAGAAAGTCCTCAAAGATTAAGTCGAATGCAGAAGAGACAATCATTTCACTTGAACCGTATTAGACGATTTGATACTAGTAATAAAGTATCTTTTAAGTCTATTCATGCAACTGAAAACTTAAAAACTAGACATTGTTTTGAAAATTATAGATAAACTAGCGGTCCGTCCCGAATTCGTCCGTGTAGACTGATATTCATGAAACACAACGAATTTGAATGTATGCAATCTGGAAATTACGCTCTATCTAATAGTGCAAACCGCATTAAAATCGGTCCAGCAGTTGTAAAGTTTTAGGCGAACATACATTCTGCAAGTCTGATTAATACTATGTATTGATTGATAATTGTATATGTAGTATTACAATACTACAACGCCGGCAACGGCCGTCTTTCTTGTCATATCTGTAACTTACTCATCTTTGCTCATAGATAACATGTATAAGTATAAACTAAATCCGGGAAAGTCCCCAATGTTCAACGTTCCGGGGAATTCCGCAAACATTGTCGCAAAGACGATCACTCACTACGGTGTTGCCATAACTTCAACCAAAATATACCCAAAAATACTGACTGCCAGCAATATACCTGAAAAAATATTGATTTTCGGAAAAATCTATGAAATACACTGAAAAAGTATTAAAATACTGAATCTGGTCACACTGATGGGCGTTATTTCACGTCACTATTTACAATAACTGGCTACGGAGCATGTAGCCGAATAACTAGTTTTGAGTCAAACGATAAACTAGTTATTTTCGTAATCATGTGATTTTGTAAGTGTGTGTGTGTGAAATGTAACTCACATTTCAACGCATTGACCGAAAGAAAAGAGAAAAACGAAACAAATTTACGTTGCGAGCGCATGTAGTTTCTTTCGCACGTAATAAGTGACTGCTCTGTGCCTACTGGCTGGCAAAGCGAGCGAGCCGAGAGTTCCCGAAATCCCGATTGGTGACAGACAATATTAAATCCTAACAGTCAGTCCTAAGCCTGAATAAAGTATGAACTATGATGGGAAGTTCATTTATGATGGTATGATGAAAAAATTACCGGCCCAAAATCTTAAAGCGTGTGCTAAGTAACGTATTACGTAGGTAATCATTTAATATTTTCGTTTCGTAAATAACTGTAATAAGTACTTCGGTAGAATCACGATATTGATTGTGTAAGAATACTACCTAAACAGGTTTGTTTAAATTTTACAAAACAGATCAGACCAACTCACCATGGGTAAATAATCATTGTTTCTGATATTTTCACAAAGATTATTTATCCGTGGTGAGTTGGTCTGTTTTGCAAAATTTCAATAAACCTGTTTGGAAAAGGCAACACTGTGTGCGTTTCGCTCGCACGTACACTTTCATTCATGCGCGATCGCAGCCTACGCCGCGCGCTCGCCGTTTACTATCTCCTATTTTGGTTACTATTAGTTTTACGCACCGTAGGTTAAATAGTTTTCATGATTTTTTTAGGATATTCCGAATCTTGTCAATCTCACTAAGCAATATTCTCAGGTATGGTTTCTGTTCCTCTTACACAACACTCCTTAATATTCTCGAGACGGTAAAAAATGTCATCCGGTATTAGCATAATAGTGTTTTATTATTTTATACAATCTTTAGCTTTTTGTAAATCGATAATTGCTTCATATTTGGCAATAAATTACCAGCGTTGTGTCATCGCGCTTCTCTTTCTTTTCTATGCAGTCCCGCATTGACCGCGCTTTAGGTGTTGTCGGCCTCTTAAGTACAAATTGCGTATTTAGGTACACAGCGTGCATCGCGTGTATCATGATTCATGACGTATGCCTGTGCCCCTCGCGAAGACCCCGACGTAGTGCCAGCCCGCGCCGTAGCCGAGCCTGTAGTTTTAAATTCCCCTGATCATAATAATTATCCAGTTCTGATCCAGCCTGTCCCATCTTGCTGTCCTCGCCCCAGCGATACCCTAAGCCGAGGTTCGTACCCCACAGGGGGTGCCATTAGCGTGCAGTCGCTTAGTAATGTAAGAAATTCGCCCCTGGCTGGAGGCTTTGAGTTCGCCTAAGCAGCCACAGGATAGTCCGGTTAAGTAGTCACGACCTCTCAAGGTCAACTACAAGTGGCCAGTCGTAAAAAATAATTTAAAAAAACAGTCACAGAACGTGAATGAGCTACAATAATTAACCACAGAACATGAATAGGTACTAACGGAGGAATCATTTAATTGACTGATGACGGACGGACGGACGGAATTCGAATCGAAGTTATGTTTATCTTTTGTGGTGATAAGATTATTCAAGAATCGCTCAAAATTATTTGCTCTCGTGATATAATAGGTACGATAGGTAGTGGTTGGTCTAGATAACAGTCTGGAAGTTCATCAGTCATTTCGGCTAGTGAAACAAAATTAAAATGTTGATTCCAAGGCTGTATAAATACAGTTCATTAATAAAACATGGGTCGGTGCGATTATTTGCGACTCAGACGCAGCAGTATACTGAGAATGTGAGTCCTGTAGTGTACGAGAAGTTATTGGGGACGGACAGAGGCATCGCGCTGTACGGACTGCACAGTCCTAAGGACCGCAATGCGCTGGGCTTCGACATGATCGAAGCCATGAGGGAAGTCAACCAGTTGATCAGGGAGGACACCAAGGTTTCTGTTGTCATACTCCACAGCAGGGTGCCTGGCATATTCTGTGCTGGTAAGGATCATATATGATTTTAAATTACCTTGTGTGAGTTAGTGAGTTGTCTTCTAGAAAATAATGACTCCGAGCCAATTACATAGTATGTACCATCAAATTGGTAATGTAATGTTTGCTTAAGGAATTGGAACATATTTAAATACAATAGCTTTGTATGTCAATTCATGATTAAGTATCAATAAATAATAACTACAATAACATGATTTTACAGAAGGCACAAAAAACATTTCATTTCTATAGTTTTTGAACATTTTAATCAAAAAGTTCCTTCTATAGTAAAATAGTAGGGAAATGCTTGTGTTGTGGTTGGTTAAGTCAATTAAAAATTTCAGGTTGGGTTAAAAATGTAAAAAGAAGTTATTGTTTAAAATTTAACTGATGTTTATGTAGTTATTATACATTGATATGTTGTTATATTATGTGAGCAAATATATTATATTTATTTAGCTTCCAATCATTCTGTTTAGTGCAAACTCCTATTTATTGAATCAAATTTTGCATTGGCTTATTTTAGGGGCCAATTTGAAAGAACGCTTCAAGATGGCAGATGATGAAGTAGCCAGATTTGTCAAAGGACTGAGAACCACATTCATAGAAATAGAAGATCTGCCCATGCCAACAATAGCTGCTATTGAAGGTGTAGCAGTTGGGGGAGGCTTAGAACTGGCCCTTGCTTGTGACATCAGGGTGGTGTCTGAAACAGCCAAGCTGGGTCTGGTGGAGACCGGCAGAGGCCTCATCCCTGGCGCTGGGGGCACTCAGAGACTGCCCAGAGCAGTCAACATGAATATTGCTAAAGAACTGATATACACTTCAAGAATAGTCAGTGGCCAGGAAGCCAAGGATTTAGGTTGGTGTTGAAGATCACCCATCAAAGATAAAACTTTGTTGTTTTAGATTTCCTTATTAAACATTATGTAATCAATTGCAGGCATAGTAAACCATGTGGTACCACAGAGCAGCTCAAACAATGCAGCACTAGAAAAGGCGCTAACCATAGCGAGGGAGATCATACTCAATGCGCCAATCGCCCTCCGATGTGCCAAGCAAGCCATCAATGAAGGCATACAGCTCAGCATCAAGGACGGCTATGAAGTAGAACAAAAGTGCTATGAGATAAACATTCCCACAAAAGACCGGCAGGAAGGCATGATATCCTTTATGGAGAAGAGGAAACCCATTTATGAGGGTCACTGAAGCTCAAATTATGTAATTAGGTGTAGGCAAATCCAACATATTGATAAGTGTTAAGATATCATTTTTAATGATGTTGTGTTAACCAGAGTACATATTTTTGATGGTTAAATATTTATATTGGTTATATTTTATATGCTAGGTATTTTGAATCTTATAAAGTTACATACTTTTTAAATAAATTGTTGAAAGTTACTATTAATTTGTTTCCTTAATCCTGTTTTGTAAAAAATAGATAGCACTTAAGCTCTCAGCAAGACAAATATAACAGTTAGGTTCCACTTCATAAAAATGTGATGAAATTAGTATATGATTTGAATGGACAATGTGATAGTAAATATATAAGAAATATTTACTCATTGCATATTATTGAAAACTAGAATAATCTTGATACACTTATCTACAAGGTTATCATAATAATATTACTAATGCTGTTTCCGTGTACTTCGCAAAATTAATAAAAGCAACAACAAATACAGCTCATTGATGTTTATGATGTAATAAAAGCATTTACAATATAAGTATATTAAACAAAGAGTTACTAAATATTAAGGCACTTCACTAGTTGTTCTTTGGTGTCATCAGGTGATGTTACCTTGTGGCCGATAGTCCGTGAGTCATTGTAGATCTCATAGTCATTACCTCCTGGCATTGTTTTATCTCCAAAGAAGTGGATTTCTTCAAACTTCTGGTCTGCTACATGATTGAGGCAGTATGTCTTATCCCAACCAGAAGGGAACACATCAACACTGATCTGTCCTCCAAGTGCAAATGTCAAGCCCAAACCTCCAAATTCGCATTGTAATGCATCCACAAATTTTTGTCTTATTGAGTGTACAGAGTCAAACCTCACAAACTCTTCTCTCTCTGCCTGGCTGCAGGACCGCCCCACTGGGCAAATGTTAATCATGCTTGACCTGAACTCAATGAAGTTGCCTCGCTTGGCAGGTAATTCAATCTTGGACATAAACCCAAGTGAGAAATTGATGACTCTCTGTAGCAATTTCTCTCCCAGATTACTGAGGATACTTTCTGAACTGATCAGCTTGCCGCCTCGATATTGCACAACTCCATTTTCACAGAACACATAGTCAAACTTGGCTGCCACTGCAGCCCCATCCATTTGTTCAGCTATTTTGACATAATCGGAACCACTGACGAGTCCTACGGCTACTTTAGATTTTACATTAACTAACAAGAAGTGCTTCAGTTCCTCTGTGATGACCTGGCGCGGCTTGGTGAGGGTGCCATCCACATCGAACAGATACAAAATGGGTTTCCGACTAGCCATTATATTTTTGATAGAAAATTATTTGAATTTTGGAGGCAAAGCGGTCGTTAAGTAGGGCAGCGGCAGCGGTCGCAAGTGCCAACACTTCACTGAGTCACGTCAAATAACTGCTTCGTTATCAGCCGGGCGAACAACATGGCGAGCGCGCCGGGTTTTGTTTACGTACTGTTATTGTGTGTGTTTGTCACTGCAACCGTGTTATCTGATAATACTGCTAAATCGGGAAATGTTCTTATATTATTTGGTGAGTAACACTCCTTCAATCAAGTTCTCAAGTTCATGCTTATTATTATTATCAGCTTCAGTTTGACTGGTTTGACAGCTACTAGGTACGTGTCATAGAGTATAGTAATAGATTGGGAAGTACGTGTCCTATTTAATCATATTTTAATACCTATCGATTCTCGACTCGATGAAACAAGCACAGGACTCGTGAGTTTGATCAGTGCGTTTTTGCTATGATTTTCAATTTACTTACTAATTTTAAAGATTTTTGCAATTTGCTGGTCCGTTTGGTTGTCAACATTAGTTAACATACAACCATTAATAAGGTACCTAAAAATAATAAAAAATGCTACAAGACAAGCTCGAATGACATTTTCAGGGGCGTTGTTGGTTTGGTAAACATGTGAAATTGTCACAGAAATCGGCCAAGTTCGTGCCGGACCACACTTAAGGAAGGGTTTCATAGTTGGGATAAATTTATACCGTTTATCCACCCTAATTTAATACATTATTAACTAATTTAGAATAACCACAAATTTAAACAAAATTCATAATTATGTAGGTATTGCATTTAAATCTTTAACTTCCTCGTTAAATAATTATAATACTTATGTAATTTATAAATTCTGCAATATGTCCAGGAAATGACCAACACTAATTACAAGAATAATAAATACTTAATAATTAATAGAGGCCTTGGCAGAGAGTACAACTTTGTGCCCTTTGGCGTCGAGACCCTCGGTCCGTGGGGACCAGTGCGCTTAAGGCGCTGACAAGACCCAATTGACCAAAATAGGCTTTTCTTAAGAAAAAAAATTGCAAAATCTGTACAGTTTATGAAGCGGAAAAAATATATGTTAATTTTGAATATATTTCCCAGAACGTGGTTGTTACCAAAACAAGTTTTGAAAATAAACCTCGATACAAACTAAAGTTAAACTAACCTCTTACCTTGAGTTCTAATCCAAAATATCTGCATTCAGTATCAACATACGTTACGTATTTAATTAATAATAAGAACGTCTTATTTGAATGCACAACTTGGTTGTTTTTTATTTTCGATTACTCAACTCAATTTTGAGAATATAGATAATTGTTTCATATTTTGCAATAAATTACAAGCGTTGTGTCATCGCGCTTCTCTTTCTTTTCTATGCAATCTGACAGTGACCGTGGTTTAGGTGTTGTCAGCGTCTTAAGTTATTTGCGGAAATCGCGAAACGTCTAGTTGAAGTAACTGTTACAATGGTGCCGATTCCCTTGTTCACAAACTAAACTAAATTTAAGTTCAGTGCATCTTTTTCTTTCTATTTCATTAAGAAAAGGACAGAAGATAAATTTTAGTTCAGTCCTGTCAAATTAATCAGCGCCTGTCACTATTCCATACATGTTTATACGTGATTAAAAACTTGCCTCCTAAAATTACGTCATTTACGTCCAGCGCTGATTAATTTGACAGGGCTAAACTTAAATGTATCGTCTGTCATAACATAATGAAATAGAAAGAAAAAGATGCACTGAACTGAATTTAGTTTAGTTTGTGAACAACGGAATCGGCACCAATGCCTCGAGGGCCTTTTTTAGGTTTTACTTAGTTTTAATTTAATTTAGTTAATGATAATAATGACTTTGCATAATTTGACTTATAATAATTATTTATTCCAATTAATTGACACTAACAATTATGTAATCATTTATATTTGACAAAAGATAGATTTTTATGGATAGGTATTATCTTTCAAAGTACCTACTGTAAAAGACAGATAGCTGTGTCGCTATCTTACTATTTTTCTATTACAGTCAAGAATTTGGCTAAACAAATTGCTTCTATTGAGCAATGTAATGATGACATTTTAAATAATTCAGCCAATAATTTATATCAAATATTGACATTGATAATAATTTAAATTAGGAATTAAGACAATAGAGGAAATCTCTAGCAATGTACAGAACTGCAAAAATAAATAAAATAAAAGTTTAAAATCAGTCAATAATATCAACCTGGTGCATCAAAATATTCAAGGATTTATAAACAAAGATTTAGAGGTAGAGTTATTTATGAATGTTAACAGTATTGATATTCTTTGTATAACAGAACATTGGCTTAAAAGCCACCAGTTCTTGTTCAATTTTAACAATCACCAGGTTGGTAGTTCGTTCAGCAGAGTAAATGCTATACACGGTAGCTCATTAATTTTAGTAAGTAATCAGCTTAAATTTAAGAACCGTAAGGATATTGTGAGCCTATCTGTTGAGCGGACAGTTGAAATAGCCTGTATAGAATTGGAGCAGTTTATTGTATTAAGTGTGTACAGACCCCCCCTTCAGGATTGTATGACTGCTTTGAAAAGGTAATGGATGAAGTGTTACATAAGATTTGTGACTCAAACAAGTCTGTTATCACTTGTGGTGATTTTAATGTTAATTTAATAGAAAACTCGGGTTCTTGTAGTAAAATAATAAGTCTGTTTCAGTCCTACAATCTTGTAAATCTATTTCTAGAGCCCACGAGAATAACCCCTACGAGTACTACATGCCTAGATAATATTTATACAGATATTATACCAAGCCACAAAGAAATTATAAATTTACTAGACTCAGATCATTGTGGGCAAAAGATTACTATTCAAAACCAAAACAATAAAGTGGCTAAAAAGATATCATTGTTAACCCTAAAACTGCAAATCGCTTGGAAGCTTTTAAAGTTAAACTCATTAATAAATTACCAGTTTTGTCTATTCCTGCTGATCCTAATCATCTATATGATGATTTCTTTAATATATAAGTACTGTAAACAATTTCATTCCATTTTTATTCCCAAGACTATCTCGATTAATAATAACGCATCTTTCAGTGATTGGGCCACCATTGGTATTCATAAAAGTAGAACACGGCTTTATGAGCTGTACAATGAAAGGGCATACATAAACACTGCTGAATTTAATTTAAATGTTAGAAACTTATCAAAATTATATAAAAAAGTTTGTTCTATGGCCAAGTCGCGTCATTTGAGTTCGAAGATTAAAAATAGTAGTAATGTAATCAAAACGACTTGGAATATTATTAATAGTGAAACGGGAAGGTCTAGTAACCGAAATACTGACTATAGCCTGTCAATTAATGACAACATAATAAAATCAGACTCGCAAGTCGCCGCGGCCTTTGAAAATTTCTTTTCAGATATTCCCGTTTCAACTACTAAATCCCTAAACTCACATCACCTTCTGTTGCTGAGTCTTTGCTCAAGGAAAATGTTAATGTTTGCGATTCGGAATTTCATTTGAACATATTACCTGTAGAGATATAATTAAAACCTTTCACACTTTAAATGCAAAAAAGACTGCAGATCTGTGGGGTAATTCTGTGAAAGTTGCTAAGTCAATTATTGACATTGTAGGTCCTACTTTATCTCTTATCTTTAATAATTGCATTGACTGTGGGGAGTTTCCTGACCTTATGAAAAATAGTAAAATAATACCTTTGTTTAAATCAGGTAGTACATCAGACCCCACCAATTATAGACCTATTTCAGTACTACCTACCTTTAGTAAAATTTTTGAAAAAATAATTTTAGACCAATTACAAAGATTTTTTAATAAACATAAATTATTGCACAATAAACAGTTCGGTTTTACAAGGGGTCGTTCGACTACTGATGCCGGTGTGGAACTTTTAGGACATATTTATAATGCATGGGAAGATAAACGCGATGCATTGGGCATCTTTTGTGATTTGTCCAAGGCATTCGATTGCGTTCTTCACGAAACGTTAATCAGGAAACTCCGCCACTACGGGATCCGGAACACCGCTCTGGATCTTCTTACTTCATACTTGAGTAATAGGATTCAGAGCGTTGACGTTAATGGGAAAAGATCTCCCGGATCTATAGTAACAATGGGAGTCCCACAGGGCTCAATTCTTGGTCCTTTCTTGTTTCTTATTTACATTAATGATTTGCCATACCTCATAAAAGATAATCATGATATAGTGTTGTTTGCGGATGACACTTCACTTTTGTTTAAACTTAAACGCCAGCAGCTGGTGACTGACGATGTTAATAGTGCGATCTTAAAAGTAGTTCACTGGTTCAATGTTAATAATTTACTTCTTAATGAAAAAAAAAACAAATGCATTAAGTTTACGCTACCTCACGTTAGGCAGGTGAAAACTAATGTGTTGATAAAGGGCGAAGAATTGAACCCTGAAGATAGCACAGTATTCTTGGGCTTAAGTTTGGATGCTAAGCTTCAGTGGGGTCCACATATAGATAAATTGTCGAAAAAGCTAAGCTCCGCAGCATACGCTGTTAGAAAAAATCGTAATTTAACTGATATAGAGACAGCCCGTTCAGTGTACTTTAGCTATTGTCATAGTGTAATGTCGTACGGTATTCTGTTGTGGGGAAATGCCGCTGACATTCAGACTATCTTTGTTTTGCAGAAAAGAGCTGTTCGGTCAATTTATAAATTAAGTCCGAGACATTCTCTCAGAGAGAAATTTAAGGAGATTAATGTAATGACTGTGCCCTCTCAGTATATTTTTGAAAATCTTTGTGGAGTTCAATATACTGTTTGGAACTTAACATTTACTTGTAAAGTATTATATTGTTTTCAATTATTGTGAATGTGAAGCCTATGTGGGTCATTATTGTTTTTTTTTCTCATTTAGTATTAATCATGGTCTGGCAGTTTGAGTAATTTATGCGGCCTACCCAAATGTTCTTTCTTTGGTATTGTTCGTCGAATCGTTGAGCTCCTTAAGTTCTGAGCTGAGCTGCACGATTACTGACAAATGCGTGCACTGACTGGACAGGTCCACTCAATCTGTGTGGTTCTTTCCTCAAAAGGACCATTTCAGACACCAATCTACATGGCCTTCACATGATCTGACCAAGATTATGTCTGGACTTTAAAAGAGACTGTGACCTCTGAGTTTGTTTCGGCCTTTCTTCTCAGAGTAGTCAGATAGGAAACGCCGACCTCATCTAGCTTTATTTTAAAAATATGATTGACGTGTAAAAGTGTTTGTACAAACCTACTTACAGAAAATAAATCATTTATCATTTATCTTGTAATTTGGTTCTGTAAATAAACGATTTTTTAATATTAAGATAAGATTTAAGGATAAGATAAGATAATGACAGGACACAGCACTGTCAATTTCATTATTGAGTTGACGTAATTGTGTAGGTATCCTGGATTCGTCTCTTTTAATGTTCATTTGCATCGTTTTCTAAATTTCTTTCTATTTATGTATTTTTATAAGTAGGTATGCTAATGTCTACTAAGTATCTTGGGCCAGTTTCTACCATGTTTCTCTAAATGACTGTACACAGCCGTGGGAAAAAAAAAAAAATATATAAGAATTCCATTTATCCACCCCGTCTGGGGTGGATAGATGATGACGCGTTTCCGAGTATCCACCCTAGGGTGGATAAACGAAATAACCCCTCCAACTGCAAATGTAAGTTGGTCGACTATTATCCTCCTCGTTATCTTGTAAAGCCTACTTAGCTGTGATAGTTTTTCTTTTAACTGCCGTGATTTTTTTCGGGTTGGATCTAGTATCGTTTGGTAGGAGTTAGGGGGGTAAAATAGGGTAAAGTTGGTAGGGCTTGGGTCCCCGATTATAACGCTACCACTCTTATTAAAAGGTAATGCATACCTATTTTTCGAAAAATTAATAAAAAATGTTTCTAACCTCAAATCAGGTAAGAAGCGAAAATGAAAGGTTAAAATGGGCGATTGACAACCAAAATCTGTCCCAATATCTGTAGTCAGTATCCAGTATCAGTATCCATGTAGCCAATAATAGTATCTGTAGTCAGTTCGTGGTGTAAAATGTCGGGCAAAATCGATTAAACGCAACGTAAAAAAACAGTTAGGCCATTTTCGTGATGTGTCACCGTCATTCGTTTTTGATCATTCCGTTTCTCCTCGACTTGCGTGAATTTATTCTCTGTGTTTGTACTCCCACTGACCGTATGTAATATATGTATGGACAAAAGCCAATGTTACTACTGTTACTAGGAGAACTTAGAATGCAAGAGCGAGCGAAGCGAGCTCGGGACTTGGGGTACCCCAACTCGGACAGGATAGTTTCGAAGGGGATGGCGGGGTTTATTTAGTAAGCGAGTGAACTCAAACCCCGCCATCCCCTTCGTAGTGTTTTATTTAAACGCCGTGGTTTTTTTTCTGACTACGCCTTTTAACCTACTTTAAAGGGTTTTGAGGTTAGCTTACAATAATTTGTTTTTCTCAAGGACGGTGCGTTACCTTTTCATGGGAATGGTGCCCGAGGAGAGCGGGCATCTGTACGGTTTCCGTCTTTGCTATTCCTCTCTTTTTCCTATATTTCTACCTCTTCTATTCTCTTTTGCGTTACTACCACTTGGCAGTGGTATTAGTGGTAGAGGGAGGCTTGTGAAGCGAGGCTTGCCATTGCGTCTTGTTTCCAGCCGTGGTCGGTCCGACTGTCGAGCCGACCGAAACTTGACTGTAAGCAAACCTACCTTAATTTATTAATATAATTAGTAATAATAACCCCACCACCATATCTCTACGTTAACGTCGCTAATAACGCGTCGTGCGTCGTGATAATAATAATAATAATAATAACATTTATTTGCATAAAAACATGGTATATAAGATGGTACAAGAATTACATACAGTGCATACATGTTTTTGCTTAACATTATAAGCGTGCAAATTTTCCGTGCATACAATCACTTCATTTACATTTTTTTGTCAAAAAAAAATCTTTAACTCAAACACTATATAACTATATTCGAATGTGTTTAAATTTTGAATCTCAAAACAGTTGAAAGTATTAAGATTAATGCTATTGTTTAGTCACAGCGTCGATAGGAATCTGTCAGGTTACGTACGAAAATGAATCTTTATCAGGAAAATGTTCGTGCAATAATTTTCTATAACTTCAGTGTTTTGAAGACCTAACATGTGTGTTCAGTGATCAAGCCCCATGTCTGCGGACTGTCGAACGCTGGTATTTAGAATTCCGGCGTGGACATACTAGTGTTAGTGACAAATCTCGCGAAGGACGCCCAAAATCCGCCTTCACTAAAGATAACATCATTGCTGTGAGACAACTAATTCTCGAAGATCGTCATTTGACGTATCGAGAGATAGAGGCTCTAATAGGCATCTCAGGGACAACCATTCAGAAGATCTTGCATGAAGCGCTTGGTGTGAGAAAGCTAGTTTGCCGTTGGATACCGCACCTGCTTTCCGACGATCACAAGGCGGCCCGCGTCAGATGGTGTAAGAAAACCCTGCAAAGGTTCAACCGAGGAGAGTCAAATCACGTCTACGAGATCGTCAGTGGTGACGAATCTTGAGTCTATGCCTACGATCCTGATTCCAAACAACAATCTACAATCTGGGCCTTTCAAGACGAGCCAAAGCCGACTAAAGTTTTACGTTCTTGAAGCACTTCAAAGAAGACGGTGGCCACGTTCGTTGGAAAAACCGGCCATGTTGCGACGATTGCACTTGAAGATCGTAGAACAGTTAACGCAGAGTGGTATACCACAGTTTGTTTACCACAAGTCATCGCCGAACTTCGAAAATCTAACTCAAAGCGACGCATCATCCTGCAGCACGACAACGCAAGCTCACACAGCGCTCGTCAAACGATTGAGTATTTGAAGCAGGAAAAAGTAGACATTCTTGACCATACAGTCCTGACCTAAGCTCTAACGATTTCTTTACATTTCCTAAAATTAAGAAAAGTCTTCGTGGTCAAAGGTTCCAGTCCGGTGAAGAAGCAGTCGACGCTTTCAAGTCAGCCATTTTGAACATCCCCACTTTAGAGTGGAATAAATGTTATAATAACTGGTTTGAGCGAATGGAAAAGTGTATTAAGCTACGTGGTGAATACTTTGAAAAACAATAAAAAGTACTATAAGGTTCTAGTTGCGTTTTTTTCTTCAAATGACAAAATTTAAAAGGCATGCCTCGTACTTCAGTAAGTGCTGGTAGAAATCTTGACCATCTTCCGGACTCTGGAATTATTCTGATAGCCGTGGATTACCGCTCCACTCCTCAAGCACCTCAGGAAGTGTTGGCCCCTCGTCTATGTTTTGTTTCCATGTTCTGCAAGCGTCCTACATCAACCGGGGGTTCTCCTTGGGTGCACTTGCCTATGCAAGTGCTCTATAGCAAACTGGGATAATCGACGGTTGGAGCCTCATTCCATAACAATAGTCTAAGGAGCCTCTGCGAGTTGTCCCACAGGCTGAACGTGTAAAGTGTTTGGCAGTAAGACTTAAAAAGAGTCTCTTTCACTTAATTACTACTACGCGCAAACCTGCGGGCCAACATACGAGTTTTACACCGGACAGCCAATGTCCTACGTGCCCTTCCACATCCTCGTTATTCTTTAGGTCCTCGGAAACCCAGTGGCCCAGATACTTGAACTGAGCGACTCTGTTTAAGGGGGTACCAGCTAAGGTGACTGTAGGTACAGTCACGTAATTTTTGCCCCGCCCCTTAAATACTAGGAGTTCACAATATGCACAGTATTTTTTTACTGTGAATAGATGTAACCGTACATGTTTTGATGTATACAGTATCTAGCTTTTTTGTGGTGTTCATATTGCCCGGACTTCCCCTACACTAATCGCGGGCATTAGCTGCCGGTGGGAATTCCTTATCTTTAAATATTGTTTATGTTGCAGCGGACGATGGAGGTTTCGAGTTAGGCTCGTACTTGAACAAGATATGCCAGACCCCGAACATCGACGCGTTAGCAAAGCGCGGCCTACTCTTCAACAATGCCTTTACTTCAGTCAGCAGCTGCTCGCCAAGGTTTCTGAGCAATAAGCTCCTAATTATTTAGTACTCACCTTGTCTAAGAACTTTAGATTTGCAGGAGTGAGTAAGCTCACTTCCAAGCTGTGTGGTACCTACTCACCAAAGAACATCAATAATTATTATCTAACTGCTCAAGTAATTTTAAGTCATAAATAAAACTTATGGTAGATTTACCTATATTCTAAAGAAAATAACTTCAAAACCATCGTAGGTAGGTAGACCATGGGAAAGGCAAATTTCGCGCCCTCTCGCCCCTAGCCGCCGCAGGAGACGCCCTGGGCGTCGGGAATCCCGGGCGGATTTCCGGCCACAGTACGCGCGGGCTTGCGGACGGTGAGCAATGGGTAGCTCACCGTCCGGTAAGGACCAGGCCCGGGTCGACGGCGGCGCGTTGTATTCCACGCGCGCCTCAAAGAGATGTCGTCAGCACAAATGTAGGCGTCCACTAGGGCCGATGCCTGCCGGGGTCGCGGGAAGGTACTAAAGGGTCACCGAGGCCCCCGCAACACAGGCAACGGAAGGAATACGGGTGGGTTTTAGTCAGTAAGAGTCTGACACACCCTCCAGCTCCGCCCAGAGCGGGAGAAGTTATTTGATGATTTCCCATCCAAAAAAAAGGTATGTAGGTAGACCATACCGAAAAAACAAACTGAGAAAATAAAACAGTACCGAGGTGTATTTTGATAGGCTGTTACTACGAGGCTTTTTTTTTAAGTCACCTTCCTGTCCACCTGGTAAATGGACTGGAAGAATCAAACCAACCAGAAGCAGTCGTCGCGCGAGTTCGGTATCGACGCGATTGTTTGTATGAATTATGACGTACTAACGCGATTTGATTGATCGCGGGAGTATGTCATATTCTTTTAAGTAAAAGAGCGCGACGATGCGTGCTGTCGCGACCAGTCGTGACGATAGCTTTTGGTTAGGACGTGGCCTTAAATCTCAAAAACCTCGCCAACGTAACAGTGGGTACGTATCCAGTAAGAGGCTCTACATCTACACAGCCGAACTTGACTCACACTCGCCGTGCCCGTACCGCCGGGTACTGTACTTGAGCTAAAGTTAGCACACGGTAACCGTGACGTCACGTACCCTGCTGCAGCCGCGCGGCTCTGCTGACGGGCGCGCCGAGCCACCAGAACGGAATGTATGGCCTGCACCGCGCCGAGCACCACTTCAACTCCTTCGACGGCGTCGCCAGCATGCCCAATGTGCTCAGCCAACACGATGTTATGACTGGTAAGGAGGCCGAGCATAGCTGATTGCTTGATTTCTTTATCTGCCCGATAGAAATTCTCGACATTAAGTTTTATAAACTTCTTATTCTATTGACATCATATATGTTTTTGTATTAATCAAATTGTATTTAAAGGCTAAGGCCAGTATTAATATATGGCCAGTTCTACCTTCAGATTCGTCTACGCCACAATGATCTCTTCAATAAAGAATTTTATATTTCCAGGTATTATTGGTAAGAAAGACGTGGGCCCCGCCGCGGTGTACAAGTTCGACTACGAGCAGACAGAGGAGAACAACCACGTAAACCAGGTCGGCCGGAACATCACGCACATCAAGCTGCTCACCAGGGAGTTCCTTGCTAAAGCTAACCAGGATAACAAGTAAGGTCTCATCAACTGGGAAATGCATTGTTGCCCATAGGTTCACTCATAGAGTCATAGTCATAACTTATGAGTAAGTTGACTTGAAATAAGAGATTTATTTATGTTATGACTCATAAATAAATCTCTTATTTTAAGTTTAAAAACAACACCCCACCACGACAAGGTAATAAAATGATTACAAATAAAAAGAGAAGATAAGATATTTCGCAAATATGGGTACAAAACACGGTGACAAAATAATATATAATTAGCAACAGCCATATTTAACCAGAAGGCATGCAAAAGTACAAAAATACACGAAAGATGCTAAGTACATACTAATAATAAAGATATACACATAGATACATATAGATATAGGTTTTGTTTAATTTCGTTCTTACCTTATGTTGTCACTGTATTTGAGAATGCTGGTTCACCTGTTATTGGCAACTGTATAAGTTCATGACTGTTATCTACGTTTATTTGATATTTTGTATACAGAAGCTGTTGGTGTACCTTTATAAATAAATAAAATAAAATAAAATATACAATGTCAACATAAAGATTGATTAACTATAATTACAATTTAATTCTGAAGTGCTTCAATAGTTATTTGTATTATACACAATTCTTTTGCAGTCAACTTATTTCATATTGGAATAAAATAAAATAAAAAATTATATAAAATTAAAATTAAATGTCATATTTTTCAAATTCTAATCATTATAATAGTAATCAAGAAATTCCTTTCTCCATTCAAAATACCGTCACACTATAATAGGCTTTGTCTACTAAAAAATTTCGAAGTTTTCTTTTAAATAACGTCAAGTTTAATTCGTTCCATCTCCTAGGTAATTTATTATAAATGACTGGCGCCATGTAGCAGACACTTTTGCGCATTAAAGTCGTTCTCACACTAGGGAGACATAGCCTACTATCATCACGCCTATTTCGTGGAAATACGTCAGCTGTGCGGTCAAAACGATCAGGGTTCAACTTTACAAACACTCCCATTTCTAAAATATATATAAAGAGCGGTGGTGGCCCAGTGGTAACGGCCGCGACTTACGAATTGTAGGTCGTGGGTTCTAACCCAGACAGGCGCTTTACTTTGTGTAAATTATTTCATCACCACTGCTCTCAAAACGGTGAAGGAAAACATCGTGAGGAAACCGGCATGTCCTAGAAACAACAATTCGAAAACATGTGACATCTACGAGTACCAACCCGCACTGGGCCCGCGTGGTGGATTACGGCCCACTCCCTCTCACAGAGAGGAGGCCTGTGTCCCAGCAGTGGGAACATTATAGGCTGATTATGATTATGTATACGCATGGTAAAGTTAAAATTTTATTCTGTTTAAAATATGACACGCAGCTATCAGTTGTTTGCAGTTTAAAAATGGACCGTATGCATCTTTTCTGTGCTTTGAATGCAGATTCTCTTTCGGTGGAGTTGCCCCAAAAGATAACGCCGTATCGTAGGTGGCATTCGACTAAACCATGGTATGCAGTCAGGAGTGCGTCTAGATTTACAATAGACGACAAAGTATGTAAAGCGTAAGCGGATGTGCTTAGTTTTTTACAAAGTGACTCTATTGTGTTGTTTCCAACTAAGTTTTTTTGTCTATTTCTAGCCCTAGAAATTTATTACTTACTACATCGTTAACTGTATCATTATTATATTGCACATGCAGATTGCTCATAACTGGCATGTGTTGGTTAAAATGCATTATCTTTGTTTTGTAAAAATAAAACAAAAATATCTATGCAGAAATTACAAATGTAAGAGTAATTCTCATAACATTCAGGCCATTTCTCCTGTACGTGAGCTTCCACGACCCGCACCGGTGCGGCCACACGGAACCGCAGTTCGGTCCGTTCTGCGAGCGATTCGGTTCCGGCGAGGAGGGCATGGGGCTCATCCCCGACTGGCATCCGATATACTACCAGTGGGAGCAAGTGCAATTGCCGTATTTTGTTCAGGTAGGTACTTATATACAGAGATAAACTAAAATATCGGCGTGTGTATAGAGTAATGATTCTTTTCTAATGCCCCAGGACACAGAAGCAGCAAGAAGAGACATCGCAGCACAATATACGACAATGTCGCGACTCGATCAAGGTAGGTACCTACTTACATGGTATGATGGCCCTTTAAGAACCTAGTGGCAATCTAAAAAATACATATTTCACAGGTGTAGGGCTGGTGCTCAAAGAGCTGCAAGACGCTGGACACTTGGACGACACTCTGGTCGTATACACGTCAGACAATGGCATTCCTTTCCCGTCTGGCCGCACGAACTTCTACGACCCTGGACTCCGCGAGCCCATGATCATCGCTTCTCCGAAGCCTCACACGCGGAAGAACGAAGCATCCTTCGCTATGGTCAGCCTGCTAGACGTCATGCCCACCGTGATGGACTGGTTCAACATCCCATTTGGACAGGACAGCAATGATATACTGCAGTCGGATAAACCAAAAAGTTTGCTTTCAATTTTAGAAAAAGGTTAGTACCTAAGTGGCATGAAATCCAAAGGTTAGTACCTAAGTGGCATCAAATCCAAAGGTTAGTACCTAAGTGGCATCAAATCCAAAGGTTAGTACCTAAGTGGCATGAAATCCAATGGTTGTATGGTTTGCGTTACATGCGATCAATAACGTAGGCAGTAAGGACTGCCGGCGGAAGTGAAACTTATCGCTCAACGCGCCACAAGCATCACTTCAATAAAATAATGATTATCTAAAACACAATTTAAACAATTCACAGTATACACAAATTAAACTTTTCACGTGGTCAATTTAACTTCACTTAGGTAGGTACTGCTACTACAGCATGTTGGCGCGAGCATGTCGGGACGCGAACACACAAGTGTTTCGCCCACCAAAAATCGCTCAACGCGCTAGAAGTTTTCACTTCAAAAGTTGATTTTCGTGTAATCCCTGTTTATTTTCTAGAACCACCTTACTCCGAAGATGAAGCAATATTTGCGTCACAGACTCACCACGAGATCACAATGTACTACCCGATGCGTGCAGTGCGCACGCGGCGTTACAAACTAATACACAACCTCAACTTTGGAATGCCCTTCCCAATAGACCAGGATCTATACGTGTCTCCTACCTTCCAGGTAAGTGCTCATATAGCCTAGTAGGTCCATATAGCGATAGATCATCAGTATTTTATTGAAATTGGGACCTTCGGTACAGTCAGTATGGTTATGATTCCAGGATTTGCTGAACCGCACGCGCAACAAGCAGCCGCTGCCGTGGTACAAGACTCTGACGCAGTACTACTACCGGCCGCAGTGGGAGCTCTACGACGTCCGCGCCGACCCCACTGAGAGTAGGAACTTGCATGGTATGACTGTCATCTTAATTTCATCGGATTTCCGTTTCGACATTCGAATGTCTTTTACCGTTCATCTCTTCTACTCACAACTTCAACCGGACACAATCGTTCCAGGCAAGCCATCACTGCAGCAGGTGGAGGTGGAGCTGCAGCAGCGCCTACTGCGCTGGCAGAGCGACACGGCGGACCCCTGGCGGTGCGCGCCCGGCGCCGTGCTGGAGCGCCCGCCCGGCGCCGCCGCCGCGTGCCGCGGTCTGGACAACCTGCTGCCCGAGCAGTACAGAATCTCATTTTAAATGTCATGTCAGGTGTCATCATAAATTGTTGAATAAGATCATATGTAATAAGAAGTACCTACATTGTTATACAAGGATCGAAACGAATTGGTGACTTTCACCCCTGTTAAACACATTTTAATTTTCATTTCGAATATAAGGAAAGTAAAAAAAAATAGTTTGGTCAACATTTCAGAATCGCATGAACTAATTTTTAATATTTTGTTGTTCAATATTTTGAATCTCGGTACAGCTTACAGAGTTAGTATCCCGCCAAATTATAATAGTCTTTTTTAAATTTTAAATACGGAACACACTGCTTAATAGGTTTTTTTATTCACACTGGCTGTTTATACACTCACGAGACCGCAGCATTTTTATTTTTATTTTAATCGATATTTTTCTTAATAAATTATCAAAAAAATTCGTAGCCGACTAGAGAGGATAGCAATTACTATAAATGTCTTTCCCGCCCAAAGGTTAGCGTCTTCCACCCGCTGCTCGGATCAAACAAACACTACCCTTTCCAATTGTGAGAAATAAAAATATTAAAAATAATATTTTCATTTTTCACTTTCGGAAACTCACACTTAGGTTAGTTACGAATCACGCGGTACGAATAAATATTGGTCGCAGACTATTTGCAATGTAGGTACTTATTTATATCTTTTTTAGATATTAAAAGCCCGCCTGCAAAACAAATCACTAAACGTCTTTATAACATAGAACATATTCCAATGTCGGATGTCATATGGACGGACGGACGGACGGGGTTGGCATTAATAATTTAAGTTAAGCTGACGATAAGGTGTCGCCGAGCCCATCGATCCGAGCGCTGAGGCGGCTGATTGGTATATGCGAATGTTATGCGGCGAATCATGGGCTCAAATATAACGTCACAAAGAGCGAACTAATGGTTGTCAAAGAGATTCCTTATGTCGAACTGTGTGTGTTGACAAGTTTAGGAGTCTGGGCCACTGGGTCACTTAAGACCTTAAAGATAATTGTGACATTGAATGGAAACGTGTCGCTGGCTGTCCGTCGTAGCATGCTGGCCCGCAGGTTTGCACGATGTAGGTACCTACGAAGGCAGTAAAGTAACGCTTTTCAAAGCTTACTGCCAGTCCTTCTACTCGTGCAGCCTGTGGGTCAATTTCACTCAGCGGGCATACAGCGACCTACGCGTTCAATATAGGTAATACTGCACTGAGAGTACTGCTGCGGCTGCCGCGGCGTTGTAGATCGTCAGGGATGGTTGCGGATCATAACATTGATAGTTTTGCCGCCATTATTAGAAAAAGATGTGCATCCCTGATTTCGCGTGTTCGTGGCAGCACCAACGGTATTCTCAGTGTGTTCGCAGAGCGGTGTGTTTCACCGATATTGCGGAGGTGGATGCAGCTCCACGTTTAATTTTAATGGTATGTTAATCTGTGTTTGTACTTACTGACGCTAGACGCTAAGTAAAAGTGTACTCTATAGACTTTGTTTGAAAATAAAACTATTCTATTCTGTTGCAGTATATCGGCTGAAAACGACAGACAGTTTTAAATATGTTTAGCGATAAACGCATTTAGTGATTTGCGGCGCGAGTGGCCGAGCGGTACTTACGTGTGCGGCGAGCTGCACGCTTTCTCTCAAGTAGAATACAATTAAGTAGTGTAGGGTAGGTGCATTTTGGTAAATCCCTGACCTTATCATATTGCATCACATGAAATTCGTGTGCGTTACCCCAGCAAAATGATGTCGAAAATAGTCATTTAAATCTTACAGATAGGTAATTAGTTGCCCAGCTTCTGTAATTGTTGCGCACATTTTTAAATTTGTTGCACTTATAGTTTTTTAGTTATTTCACAAAAACATTTCCTGCTGGGGTAACGTTTATAACGTTACTGCAGCCAGACATTTTTTTTTTAATGGGAATATTGAAACAAATATTAGCTTATAATTAGTTGTCTAGACGAGGTAAATGTTGCACCTTATTTTGTATTTGTTCTTTCTTTGGCTGCGAAGTTATTCGAGATCCTGCTGGAGTAACGTTTGTGGTTTTGCTGGATCTCTGAAATGGTTTAGCGGATTCTTATCATATTTTTTACATAACTTCTTAGGAATTAGTTGTGCAATAAAATAAACAAAATAATGCACCGTTTAATAGTACATTATGGTACTAGTGTGTAACATTGGTGATTACCGCTGAGGCCCCATTGAGACCCGAGCCATAGGCGAGGGTCTTAAGAGAGCCGAGAACGGTAATCATCAATACACACGTGTATCATACGACGTTTTTTAACACATTTGTGAATAAAATAACAAAAAAAACTCATTTTATTTAGTAGGTAAAAAAATTATTTAGAGAAACAATCAGTAAATGTGCAGTTAGTAACATTATTATTAACAGTTTTTGATGGCATAGCGGTCTCATCAGATAGATTATTTATTGAAATATTTTCATGTTCTATTGTAATTTGAGATGGCTCATTATTCGTGTAGGTAGGTGAAATCCAATTATTTCTTCTTGTTTTGTATGGAATCTTCTACGTATGATTCTGCTACATTGCTAGATCGCCACCCACCATGACGCTTCAAAGTCATTATATCAGCTCTCGGGGGCTAACCATCACCTCTTATAGCAGTATTATTATAATATTACTTCACAGTGGAAAAGTGATGGAGCTATAAAGGACTTATAGCTCCATCTCTTCCTCACGCTGAAGTAATATTGAATAATAATAAATAATAAATTAAATAAATAATACTGCTATAAGAGGTGATGGTTACCCCCCTGAATTAGCTAGCAATGTAGCAGATGTTCTTCTGAAACTATGTCCAGTGTAGCTCTCAGCATCTGCTAAACCTAAAAACTTAGCGATTTCTTTAGACATAGATCCAAATTTGTTTATACCTATAGGCTGACGAGTACATTTACCATTCTGGTAATTTAGAAAGAAACGGTCAGTTTTTGCTTTTGGTGACCGCAAATTTTCATACTTCTTAAAAATTTCATAGAATAGACCGTGTATGGTGAATGATCTCGGTATTTTATTTTTCATGATAGGTATCTTCACTAAAAGCATCTGGCCATGGTTCTCTATGTTTTTTACAGTTATATTTGTTAATTCTTGTATCCTACAGGCACCAGTTACACCAAATATTAAAGCAACCTGAAAAAAAAAAGAAACAATAATTAAGTTCAACACACAACACAGGCTGAAGTCGCGTAGATATTTAAAATTAATTTAACTAACCTTATTAGCCAATCTGGAGCATCTTTTATAAATTTTTCAATATCGTCAGACGATAAAACCTTTGATTTCTTGCTTCTAAATCCATCGGATAGTCTCTTTAGATAAGCTGACAAATTAGAGTATGTTTTTAAGTCCACTCCATTCTTTGTTCGGACTGTACTTTTTAACATTGAGTATAAACACCACAAATAGCTAGGTCTGTACTTAGAAGATAATGCTTTAAAGTACGCCATGAACACATTTTCTGAAAAAAGACTGCGTATTCTTGCTGTTTTGCCATTTTATGAAATTTTGGTACGCTAATAGATATTTTTCCTTGGAGTTTTCAGGTAGTAAACTTTCCATAACGTTAAGGGTTTCACATCTTATATCGGGCGGTGTACAACATAAATAATTTTCTTCGTAACTAGTACTTGTAGACATTTTAATTAATAAATAACTATAATTTCAACAGTGAAAACAAGTTGTGAAAAATGTTCGCTATGGCGGGAAAAATTAATCAGTTTTCCTATGCGCGCGCATTGCGATCGACCACAGACTAAAGAGATGAGTTTTTTTTTATTTTCCGCGCATAGGGTTTGCGCCTATTTTGCCACGTACAAAATGGGGAATTTAAAGTTTTCTTTTATTACAGAGAAAACAAAAGTTATATTTGAGTGAAAGTTTTATTTATTAATTAACCCGTACGAGTTAAAATTATCTATTTAAATAAGAAGTTGCATGAAATGAGCAAGCAATAGGAACATTAATTTATTGGCTGTGCCTCCGCTGCCGGTACCGGTTCCTAATTTATTTGTTCTATTGAACACAATCTTCTTTTTGAATAAAAACTTTTATAAGAACAAAGCAACTCAACCAATAAAATTTAAAAAAAAATCTATAACTCACTAGTGAGTTATAGCAATGAAAAAGTCATAGTTTGATTATGGGTGTCATTCTGTGCCTAATTGCGGTGACCATAGAGCCACTGTATGAGCAAGTGTGTTGAAAAGGTTATTTAATGAAATATAAAAACAATTCAATAGGTCCTAACACTCTAAATAAGAGCTCTAAAGACTTACTTTAAACGTTATTTTGTAGCTTGTAACTACCTTCAAATGTATGTGAAGTTTCATTAAGTATCCTGTAAGTAACTAAAAATTATGATGATACACAGTTCTCCACGTTCACGGTCAAAATGCGCGCGGAGTTATATGGCCACCGATAAACCTGTATGTGGATATATAAACTGAATTTTATATCAATAATTAGTTGTTTAGTTCAGTTTTATACCTGTAAAATTTCAGCGTAGTACATACAATAATTAACGAGATAATAAAATAAAAGTCATTAGGAAGTGCAAGACCGTGATAACCCGACCAAGTTTAGGTGGTTACAAAAAAGCGACCACGTAGTCTTGCGCTTCTTAATGACTTTTTTTTTATTCTCTCTTTAATAATTGTATGTACTACGCTGAAATTTTACAGGTATAAAACTGAACTAAACAACTAATTATTGATATAAAATTGAGTTTATATATCCACATACAGGTTTATCGGTGGCCAAATAACTCCACGCGCATTGTGACCGTGAACGTGGAGAACTGAATATCATCATAATATGTTAGTTACTTACAGGAAAGTAATGAAACTTCACATACATTTGAAGGCAGTTACAAGCTACAAAATAATGTTTAAAGTAAGTCTTTAGAGCTCTTATTTAGAGTGTTAGGAGCTATTGAAGTGTTTTTATATTTAATAAAATAACCTTTAAACGGTGCATTATTTTGGTTTTTTTATTGCACAACTAATTACAACTAGTTCCTAAGAAGTTATGTAAAAAAGATGATAAGAATCGGCTAAACCGTTACAGAGATCAAGCAAAACCACAAACGTTACTCCAGCAGGATCTCGAATAACTTCGCAGCCGAAGAAAGAACAAATAGAATATAAGGTGCAACATTTACCTCGTCCAGACAACTAATTATATAGCTAAATTTGTTTCACAATTCCTATTAAAAAAAAATATCTGGCTGCGGTAACGTTATAAACGTTACCCCAGCAGGAAATGTTTTTGTGAAATAACTAAAAAACTATAAGTGCAACAAATTAAAAAATGTGCGCAACAATTACAGAAGCTGGGCAACTAATTATCTGTAACATTTAAATGACTATTTTCGACATTATTTTGCTGGGGTAACGCACACTGAAATTCAATAAACGTAAGTTAATCTAATAAGTCAAGCCGAAAATATTGAATGCACAAATTGCACGGCACAATTATTTATGCTCTAACCCCGCGCCCGAAGTTCTAACCAATAGCGATCACTAATCAAGTCACGTTTCGCATGATAGCGCGAGTTTGTCATGTTCGTTCATAAGAGCACGACGATCGCATTTGGTAAGGATCACTAAAGATGCGGCCTAAAGTGCAAACATTACCGCTATAAATAATAAACTTTATTGGAAATGAAATAGGGTATGTTGGGTTGGCCACATAACGCAAATATTTGGACAAATACGGCAAGTACCTATAGTGCAAAAATTAAATCTAAGTACCTAGGTATATATAATTATGATATTTGGATTTTACGTAAATTACCTACATAAATTTGCTAGGTATATACTAATTCTATTTCTTGGAATAGATGACGAATGCCACATTAGACACACGCTTAAACGGCACCTGCGTGAATGGCGTCTAATGTATTCCCCTTAGAGCACCTATCAATAATTTCGCAGGTACCTATCATTCACTCCGGTGCCGTTTAAACGGGTGCCCAATGTGGAATACGTCGAATAGATTATAGTTTTGTATACCTACTCAATATAAAAAGATTTGCCGCATCTAGGTAGTTTTTTAGTTTTAATTTAGACGTTAAGTACGAGGAGACATCAATTGGGTACTTTTATTAGTTGTCACATTTGTACCCACCATCACTGCGGGTGCAAGATCTTTCAAATCTGACTAAACAGATACTATACCCATACTCAAAGATTACACTTAGAGTGAGTTTTGAAGATTGGGACTTCAGGACAATTTCAAGAAACTTAACTACATTTATATCTTTTTCTCTTTACTACATTCGGGTTCGCCTTGAAGTCGCCATCTCAAAAACTAAACCTATTACATTTAAGTTGGTTTATTGTTCATAATAATATAATTTGTTAATCAAGCTCTAATAAACAATTTTTAATTAATAAAATTCCACAATCCGCATTTCTGTTGTTTTTTTTATCTGTTTTTATTTTAACCCTTATGTTAGTACAATATTATTAATGCCAATACATATCCGATTATTAATACTTACATTATACTACTACCACTGCGGATCCACCTTAAGGCGCGACTTATACGACTTCTAATGATTTTAAATTGAAAACAAACTAATAAGACGAGTCGTCTAGACGAGGTGTCGTCTAGACGACTCGTCTTATTAGTTTGCAAAAATATATGTTATACTAGACTATATTGTCTTCGTAATTTAATGTAATCATATTTGAAATAATATATTTATAATATAGTGAAATTAATTTGTAAAGTAATGTTTAACGCGGACAAAAAAACGATAATTACGCAAAAACTAACGGGCGTATTTTCATGAAAATTTCACCATCTAAAAGACAATTTAACTACTCAAATTTTAGTATACGGCTTCTATTTGTTTTGTGTTTGATTAATCTAGGTTGGTGGTTTTTTCGAATAAGCTTGGTGCGCGTTGAAGCGGGGGCTCTTGCGGGCGACGGGCGGCAGTGCTGCGCTGTCACGGGTAGACGCTAACGCTCGGCGCTCGGAGCCACCATAACACGATTTTATTCGTTTTTAAGGACGCTTTTGCAAAATTTATAGGTATAGAATCCAACTACTACATTGACACTGGTCACACACACAGGTTTACGCACGTTTAGCTAAGGGAATAGTAGTCAAGTGAACTAATTTGGATCATTTGAGTTTTTTTTTTCTTATTTCGTTATAATTCGTAGGTACTTACAAAAAAATATTTCGTATTGCTCTTTATAATTTTACTAAATAATTCATAGATAGGTACAAATACTTCAGTGACTCCTAGGCACTGGAAGCCCTCTACTAGTAGAGAGTTGTGGGCTGTGGACTTTAGGCAAGTTTTATTAGTTATGAAATTATATTATATTAAATATTATCAATACATCTTTGACATAATCTACATAAAGCAACATATTATTACTATGATGATAATTCTAATTGACATTTAATAATTGTTACGTAACTATGACCATATATTTAATTTAATTGTTTTCAAAATTGAAATTTACTATTTTGTTCTTATGTAATCTAATACTTTATCCAATAACTTTTATAACTGAAATTTAAATATTTGTACGCCACTAAGGCCAAACATGACTGATCTTAAAACTATAATGTAATTTAGTAACTAGCATGCTCTGTATGTGTACTCATGCTTTCACAAATAAATAATCTTGAATCTTGATGAGACCTTACCTCCGGACTTGACCGTGCGTACACTTGTGTGTGTACCCGTGTCAATGTAGTAGTTGGATTCTATACCTATCAATTTTGCAAACGCGTCCTTAGCCTTTGACCGCCACAGTCATGTATAGATGACAAACCAAAATGTGCCCAGCACGCCACGGTCACGACTACATGACAGATTTGTATGGAATAATTCGTAGCTTGGCGCCGAGGGCACGTTTTTGCATTTTTGACGTGGCGGTCAAAGGGTTAACCTACCTATCAACCTTACTTACCTACCTTCCCTACCTACCTACCCTACCTACCAACCCTACATACCTACATACCTACCCTACATACCTACCCTACCCTACCTACCTACCGTACCTACCTACCCTACCTACATACCCTACCTACCTACTTACCCTACCTACCTACCTACCTACCCACCTAGCTAAAATCAGACAGGATAGTCCTCACCATCTGAAACGTATGGTTACCCTACGAAATTACGTATAGTTGCGGGGTCGCGGGGGGTGATGCATGGCTCCTCCCATTCGCACAAGATCGTATAAAATTTACTGTTGTAGCTTCCTCACGCCAGTCGACAACCAAACGCATATTTAGAGCTAAAAGCGAGACGCACAAGTGTACAAGGCTTACCACACGCGCAATCTTCACCGCAGTTCTGCCTGTGCAAGCTTCTCGCATGAAAAACTGTACACGGACGGCGCACAGTGGGCTGAAAATCGATCTTCATAGACTTAGGGATCAACTTCGTAATTTTTATTTTTTTAGCTGAAATGGGTTTAGGTGTCGTATATTATTCACTTTAATGCTATTTCAGTGTTTCAATAAACTTTTTTCTTTACATTATAGCACTTGGTTGAAAAAAACTTCGAAGATTTTCCTTGCCGTATTTCCGTCATTTGTTGTCCCTGATCCCTGCTTCATGACATCTATCAGAAGCCCTAACTCTTCTCAAAATCTCTCTTGTATCTGTTTCTTCCTCTGCCGCATCACGGATTTGTTGTCTTCTCCTTTGACAGACGCAAGTTTTTAAGTCTTGTTTGTATGCTATGTGCAAAAGACACTCCATGCTATTAATTTGAGCATGCAAAGGTGACAAACTAAACTTGATCATATCAGATGACACTTCTTTACGCAATACTACATCGAAATCGTTCATATGAGATGGTTTTACCAAACACAAGTAACACACAGCACTGGAGCGGGCTTCTGATAGATACGTGCACACTTTTCCATCAATCATCGTTATGACGAGATTGTGTTGAACTTAAATGCCATCAACACATTTGGATGGCCTTAAAGATTTTGTATCTGCTTCCATTTTAGTCATTTCATCTTTGACTACCAACTCACTTTATTTCATGAATATAAATTGAAAAGGCTTGACAGTAAAGTGTAGAGCACGGCTTAGGATTTTCCCATATAATTAGTTCCTTTCCCAATGCAGTTAGTTTTAAGGGAACTAAAGTCGTCATAAAAATGGCTTCATCAGTCTTTCCTACTTCCATTTTTTGTTTATATCTTATATATATTTTGGCTTGATGACCCATCGAAACCCCATTTTGACAATAAATTTAAGGACTGGTGAGGCGGCTTGTCTGGTAGACTTTTGAGTATACGTTGCACAGTTATGTCAAGAAGAGCTTGAAGACATACTTTAGCCATTGTATCTGTTAAACTAAACGCCTCCTTTGGAGGGTATCATACTAATTTAGCCTGTTGCACCTTATAATAAGATGGATAAATATCAGATGCACCCTCGCGGATTGTAGATTCACTCAACGTAATATATTGCCACTTCGACAGTTTAAGTGATAGCAGTAATCCAAGCGCTTTCTCCGGGGTAAAAGTACATTTCCTGTGTTTCTGAGTTTTTATTAGTTGCGAAAATGTTGCGACCTCTTCAGGATTTTGATTAAATAATCATTGATCCCTAAGTCTATGAAGATCGATTTTCAGCCCACTGTGCGGCGTTACCACACGGCGGAGTAAAGTACGCGTGCGTAAGCCACATTCTTGTCGAAATCGGTGGCGTGGAAACAATGTTTCCCATGAAAAACTATTTCTTCTGCTACTAAGACAAAACTCTTGATTGCGGAACCTTTTCTCATAAAAACAATTTACATTTCCTAAAATGAAATAAAAAGAACTATGCCTACGAAAAAATCATATAAGTAAAATGAACGAGGTAATTTCGGTCAGAATAATCCTTCGATTTAATTTTCCAGAGTGCAGGTAGAGATTTGTATAGACTTATTAATTCAGACATGAACTCGCGATTGTGCGTACGCAAATCTGCCATTTTTGTGATGGACGAACACGTAGTTCACCGAACGACGACCTCGACAAGGGGGTCTACTCTCTTTCTTTGAAATGAAAGTTCGCAAACGAACGAAATTGAAACGTTTCGTTAGAGACTAGGGACTATTTTGTTTTCGGACACGCAGACGAAGTTCGGACCGTAGACAATTTTCGTGAACAATTGGAATGAATAATAATGTGTGGGTCTATCAATGGTATGGTATGTATACAAGTACAATGGTATATAATGGTATATCAATTTATAGAATATTTTATACCGAACCAAATAAAGTTGTCAATTGACTTGTAAAGTGTTAAAAGATGTCAGCAGTTACACAACACATTCATGGATTTCGGCGGATTTTGACTTAGGGTTAAAAATTGTAACATTGCATTCACACAGAAATAGTAGAATTTGTTTATGCTACAAATCAATTAGGTAGGTATAATAAAATGAGATGGTTTTCTTGTGATTTGAGTGTATAGTTTTAGGTTGTGATATCAAAATGGGAAAACGGGGAAAATATAACAAACCATCCAGGGACAAATAGGCAAAAATCCAGATTTTTAAAACAAGTAAGTAAGTACATTTTAAAGTGGTCCTTTATGTTTTCGGGCATTTTTTTCCGTAAAAATTAGCAACTGCATTATATTTTTTATTTCGCACTAAAATTATGGTGTGGTGTAATTCGGCGAAATTAGGCTACTTTACAGAAACAAAAAAGGCGACTTTAGACCATTGAGATAGGAAAAACATGGAGGCGCCGCGTTATTCTATAGATACATTTGCTTAAACAAATATGAGTGAAATACGATACAGAATGTGAAATATGGTTTGTTCTCATTCTTTCTAATAAAATAATCGTACTTGATAAAAGAGACAACAATATTTAAGTTGTTGCTCATTATGGTAACATTTTGTCGTGACGTAGTGACTGTTTTATGTAGGTGGCATATCAGCCATTTTATGCGCCAAGTTTCGTGGTAGCTGTACCTGGGACTCGTCCTCGACAGCCGGTGGAACTTCGTGGAGCATTTCCGACGTTTGGCTCCCAAACTGGAGCGGGCGGGCGCTGCATTGAAGCGGCTCCTGCCCAATCTAGGGGGTCCAAACGCCTCCTGCCGGAGGCTCTACGCAGGGGTTGTGCGGTCCATGGCCCTCTACGGGGCTCCTGTATGGGCGCGCTCTCTGGCGCTGCGGCCAGCCCGCCGGTTGAGCGCGGCCCAAAGGGTCATGGCCATCCGGATGGTCCGGGGATACCGCACGGTCTCCTGTGAGGCAGCGAGCCTCCTTGCCGGATTGCCGCCATGGGATCTGGAGGCAAAAGTCCTCGCGCACGTATGGGAGTGGCGCGAGGAGGCGAAACGCCGGGGTGTTAGTCCGCTGCCGCGAGAAATCGCGGCACAGCGGACGGAGCTCCGGCGGGATCTCATGGCGTCATGGAAAGTACGGTTGTCGCAACCCAGTGCTGGGCACGCCACGATTGCGGCGATAAGTCCCCTCTTTGAGGAGTCGCTGGAGAGGCGCCACGGCGTCCTCACCTTCCGCCTGACGCAGGTCCTCACCGGACACGGCAGCTTCGGGAGGTTCCTGTGTCGGATAAGGCGGGAGGAAACGTCCGGGTGTCACCACTGTGTGGATCGCCCGGAGGACACGGTGGAGCATACGGTGGAGGTCTGCCCCGCTTGGGCAGAGCACCGCCGTGTCCTCGTGGAGGCGATCGGCGGCAGAGACCTCTCTCGTCCGGCCCTGGTTCAGGCCATGGTACGGAGCGAGAGGGCATGGGCAGCCGTCACCTCCTTCTGCGAAGCAGTCATGCTCGCGAAGGAGGAGGCGGGACGGTTGAGGGAAAGGCAAGTTTCGCGCCCTCTCGCCCCTACCCACCGCAGGAGACGCCCAGGGCGTCGGGAATCCCGGGCGGATTTCCGGCCACCGTAGGTGCGGGCTTGCGGACGGTGAGCAATAGGTAGCTCACCGTCCAGTAAGGACCAGGCCCAGGTCGACGGCGCGTTGTATTCCACGCGTGCCTCAAAGAGATGTCGTCAGCACATGTAGTAGGGGTCCACTAGGGCCGATGCCTGCCGGGGTCGCGGGAAGGTACTTATGGGTCACCGAGGCCCCCGCAACACAGGCAACAGGAAGGAATACGGGTGGGTTTTAGTCAGTAAGAGTCTGACACACCCTCCCGCTCCGCCCAGAGCGGGAGAAGTTATTTGATGATTTCCCACACTCAAAAAAAAAAAAAAGTTTTGTGGTAGCTTTGCTGTCAAATGGTTGTTTACTTTTTGTATTATTGAGATTTGCGATAAAATTACGAGGAGTTTACCTTTAAAACTGCATGTGAATGTTGGAAAACAGCAATTCAACATGCCTGTGTGTTGTTTTGTGAAGTGTAGTGCAAGAAAGAATAAAAATCAACGTCGATTATCTTTACACAGGTTAGTAGCCGGTTTTCATGTAATAGTACATACAATAATACACATTCCATGAAAAAAATGTTACGGGATCATGAATTTATTGCTAAAGTATTGATATTTGGGTTCATTTCCCTATAACAGACCTTTTTTAATATTTACTAATTCATTCGTTTGTTTACAATAATATGTCATCGTCGAATAGTGTTGTACTGATGCAAGAGCGACGCCGTACCGTAATACTTTCCGAAACTAGTTCCCCCGCTGAAACGATATTGGTTATTACCAATATCGTTAGCGACAGCATAGGTCTGCGATGTTAACAGAAATTATTCTGCGTGTCTTAATCGGTCCGAGTGACCTTGTTAGGTCCGGCCCGTGGTTTACGGTCTGAGAGACCGTCCCACAGAGTTATAAGTGATCCTAAAACAAGACGTCAGCATTTTGTTATTTGTTTAGTTCCGCAGCTCTAACCAAAGTGAATTATTGATAAAAATACTTGCCTTTTTACAGCTTTTTTTACAGCTTTCCTAAAAATAAAGGGTTAAAGAAAAAGTGGCTAGAGGCTATTGGTGAAGAAAATATTAATCCCCGAAATAAAGAATGGTACCTACCTGTGTTCACTTCACTTTGAAGAAAGCTGTTTCAATAGAACACTTGGTGTAATGAGATTACATAATAATTCTGTTCCCACAGTATTTTCGGTATGTGTGTATTAAAATGATTGATTAATAATAGCCCGGCCCTTTGGCCTGAAATAAATAAATGTGATTATCATAATATGAGTAGGTACCAAATTTTTTCAGGTGCCCACAAAAATACAATATCAAGAGTCATATGTTTTGTGTGAAACAAGCAACATTAAAAATCTGATGTTTATGGTACATCTACTGTAATGGGTCTATTGCAGTTACCCCAGCGAATTGTGGCCACGGTGCATATTTCACATTTCCTTGCATTGATTATTACACACTTGTATCATAATGTACTAGTGTAAGTCTACTTTTCTAATCAAACGTTGTACTATAATCATTACCACATCATTCAACAAAGGTAAAAAAATAATTCTTATTTAGTTTTTAATCCACTACTCATTAACACATAATATAAACAAAAGCCGCGAAGCCTAATGAAAAACCAGATAATCACTAGATTTTCTTGTTTTTCATTAGGCTCCGCATACCTAACAGAAGCTACTGGGCCACTGGGCTACTGAGCCTTCCAACGGATCTATCTTTTCCTGCTGTTCACTTAAATACCTAAACGTGATGCAATTAAAAAGCGTTTTTTTTATTTCTGTGCAGAAAACAACAAGATATATATTTTATTCTGAGGTAACAGAACGTAAGTTAACCTACTCATGTTTTTCTGTCACAACGGACTATAAGTATGTAAATATGATCCAAACGTGATATCTAGTAAGATTAGTATCGATACTTCGATACTAGTTATAGTAACACCCATGTTCCTTGATTGACACAACCCTGGCAACGGCAGCCATGTTATGCGCCAATATCGAGTTGTAGGTATGCACCTTTTTTTGTAGGTATGTCCAGTCCATAAATTTATATGTCAATGCTTTAGTTAGGCTAATTGGGACAAAAAATTGGCGACTTGGAGCGGGCCACAGCTGGCTCTGATCCACTTCTCAGTTCTGTGGCACAGGTGCAGTCAGGTGCATTCGGTGCAGTAGTGTTATTCTGTAAAATCTCACCGTGAAAACTTAGGTGAAGTGAGCGTGAAGTGACCAACCATTACATTTACAATCTTAATCGAGATTTTATTAATATTTTATGCTAATTCTATTAACTTTTTAAATTATTTACTATATCTATGGGGTCTTTAAATGAAATAGAAAAACAGAGATTCAGTGAGAGACTCAATTTAGTTTTTTTTTTTCAATTTTTCTTTTGCTTCATTTTTTTCTAGACTTTTACTCGTAGACTTTGGGGTAAGCACATCACGCACGAACAATAAATAAAATAAAATAAAACAAACACGTTTAAGCTAGCTACTAATTAAATGGTCATGGACATTGCTATGGCAAAGAGAATATATTGAAGTGATAAGATCACAACACCCGCGCATCGCGCTCAGCGACACACTTCACCTAGATGAATCACGTTGGCGCGGGTGGTTGCTATGGCTACGAGAATTCGGTGAAGTGATAAGATCACGTCACTCGCGCATCGCGCTCACCTACTCACTTCACCTAGCTGAAACACGTTGATTCGGATGGTTGTAAAGGTTACGAGAATCGAGTGAAGTGATAAGATCACGTCACCCGCGCATCGCGCTTACCAACTCACTTTACCTAACTAGTCGAATCTCTTCGGCCCGAGTGATTGTTATAGCTACGAGAATTGGGTGAAGTGATAAGATCACGCCGCGCTTGCGCGTGAGGCGCTGTCATTAATATCAAATAAAGCTTTTTTTATTTGCTGTTTTTACTAATTTTTAAATGCGCGTCAAACGAAAATTTGGTTTTATCACCTTTAAATCAAAATCCAATTTTTTTTCATAATGTGTGTGTTTTCATGGTTTTCGGGGGTTATAAAGCCGATAGTGAGGTCAAAATTAACAATCAAGATGGCGGCAGCGAAAATTTTGAAATTTTTCGTCATGGGCGTTGTTTTCATAGTTTTCTGGGGTGTTAAAGACGATTGTGAGGTATAGAGAGGTATACAAATATAAGAGTATAAATAAAAAAAATACAAATTAGACTGTTAAAATTACTATCAAACAAGGCAACCAAAGACAAAATTAATAAGAAGTATGAAAAATTATTTAAAATTTGTGGAATATTACCTATACAAAAAAAGTAAAATTAACTACAATCTTAGGACACCATAATAGAAACGAATACAAAATTAAGAGAGTGTATAACCGGCCAACCCGTAAAGCGACCCAAAGAAACAAAAATTAAGACCCTAAAATAAATAATTGTTTTGGTCAAAGGACGCAGCGATGGCTGGCCGTCATTATTAAATGAACTGCCTATGGATATTACAACTGAAGCAGTTACCAAAAATGTTTTAAAAAATGTCCTGCGTATAAGCACTATTTAGGTTTATGTCCTTAGCGTGAGAGCCATTATAGTTATTATACTCTTTGGTAAGAACTTTGTTATGTATTGACTTTGTGAGGCAGATGGCGGCTGCGAAAATTAACATAAACTTCGGAAGAAAAAAAAAAAAAAACAAAATTGAGTTTTTGACTGAATTCACTGAATTTATGTTTTGCTATTTATTGAAAGTTCGTGGGGATCACCCTGACTAGGATAGATTTATTGGATGGAATCAAACAAGGCAGATGGTAGCATGATGGCGGGCCTTTTTATTATTGACAGATGTCACAGATAGACCACAGATTACACAGTTCATTTTGACACGGAGTACACTAGGTACTGTTACATTTTAATGAATATGCCACAGGCTGACTTATATATACATTAGATGATTACAGAGCAAATATTATGTTCCTTTACATTCGGACTTCGGGGAGGGAAAATATTCCAGTGCGATTTTTTCTGATAATGATTCTATCTCAATACGTCTAGCGCCACACACTTTTCTGTGTCAAAAACAGGAACTAATGAATGTTGCCACTTCATTTTTAACACTATTGCCCCTAAATAGTAATGTGTAGTATTGTGTAGTACACATAATTGTTAGCTTTGAAATAATATAAAATGATCAATAGAACTAGTATAAAAATGTTAGGTGTTAAAATCCCGATTATGATTATAAATGTAATGATAGGTCAATCCCTAGCATCAGTGGGATGACCTGGGCTGGGGATGACAGCTCACTCCGCCGCTAGGAGTAATAGTGGTCTGTGGCCATAGAGGAAAGTAATATATTGGTCTGTGGCTCACTAATACGCAAGTTTTCACGGTGAGATTTTTACAGAATAGACATGTTGTTCTGGTACAGTCAGCAAAATTAACAAAATACTTTAACCTCAGATTAATATTATTATTCTGAGACAACCGTACCGCTAGCTGAAGTAGGTTAATAGTATTCTGTGTACTATAGTGTACATAAGAAGCGAATAACTAATTTTTTTCTATCGATTCCTTCTACACTACATCAAGAAACAGGAGTTATTGGATAAAGCTAATCAGCTTCAGTTCTTCTCTGACCTAACATTTGCTGCACTGTACGAGGGAGCAGCGGTGTTTAGGACGTTTGTAGCAGTTTCAAACAAACTCCCTAAATTTATTCTGAATGACTTACTTCGTGGCGAAAGTGCCGGAGGTCGTCGTAAAACCTGTGAGTAAATAAACATACGCATTTGATATTGTTCTAAAAACATATGTAAATCAATGTTGAACCCAGTTTAAGTCCTCTCGTGTTCCCTAGCTATTGCCACTAAAACGGCAGTGCCAGTCATAAATATACCTTCAAATTATTCACTTTTAAATATTTGTTTATTTTCAGTACTTAGTAATATTATTGCAATGTTGTCTAAAGTAACACTAATAACATCCCATCATTGTAGTTTTACCTTAATGCCATTACTAAATATAATATCAAATGATGTTATTAAACAATGTTGCAGGGCACGATGATCAACCTTTCAACATCAAAAATGAAAGCCATCGTGGCGGCAGTAGTGCTCATGTCATATGTTTATCTCTTAATATACTTCAAAACCATCTACCTAAGAAACAAAAGACTTGACGAGATTGTAACTGTGGTAAGCAACTCTTTTATAATTACAGAAACTAATTTATTTTGAAAAAAATGGCAAATTGTAGCTAAAATCAATCAAGAACTGATACAGCAGAAAAAAATCAATCTATTATATTTTAAACATTGTTTTATCACACATTTATTCACATTCTTACAGGCATTGAAGACAGAAAGGGAGTTGCTGAATGTTCACACCTTAGACAAGAAACTGGCAATGCAGATGGCACAATTTGATCGGCTCTATGAAGGCTACTAGAAGTGGCAAATCATAGCTCCATAATATGTTGTGGCTCCATAATATGTAAAAGCTGCGTTTTAGCAACATATCATATCACACTGTCGCTAACATAACACATCTATCTATAGTCTTATACAAAAGATATTAGTACTTAAATGTAAAAAAATCTGGGTATCCTTTTTGCCAGCTCAATTGATTGGATGAGAAATACTTATTACATGATTACTTACATCAAGTTTTAATATTAATGACTGAATGACTATTTTTTAAACCTGATTTTAACGTCAGTTGTGGTACCTTTTCTTGTGTTTTAATATTTAAAGTTATTTTTCACTTTGTAGGGTTTTTTTTTAATTGGGTTGTTTTTCTTTTTTGTAAAAAGTTTTTAAAGGTCAGTAAGCAAATATTATCAAGGATGGTTTATTTTGTGTCAATTTTTCATGCTAGTTATTTTGTTTGTAAAATGCATATAATTGTTATTTTTATACTTAATTGTTTAATTGACTATATAACTTACATTATATAAACTTTTATTAAACGCTGTAGGTACTATTCAATGTAATTACCTCATGGTCACTAGGTATAAGTCATTTAAAACACTTAAAATTGAAAAATTCTATAGGTAATAGCTATAAGCTAATAAGCTATGTACATATTTATCAACAGTTATATTGAAATACCACCGGGAGTCTCCTTAAATACTCTAAACTAATAATTAGTTATATGTAATGTTCCTAAAAATTACCATCAGTATTAAAAAATATATTACTTATATAAAAAAAAATGCTAACAAGTTACTAAACTTATTACATGAACGTTTTAATATGAACCAAGTTTTAATATTAAGTTTAATGCACAATTAAATGGGGACTTTGTTCTAAGTCCCCATTTAATTGTGCCTTACCTATAAATTAGGATTTACCAAAAAAACGAAGAATTACCATAATTTATAAAACAAAAACGTTCAATGGGTCAGTAAAACTGAACCCTTTTGTTATTTCCCGACATAAGTCAGATAAAATAAGTTTTTTTGGATTATGGCTTCTGCCAAATCTTAGCAATTGGTTATTAGTTTTTGAGTAGGTAGGTACCTAAGCTTCCTTTCGTACCCTGTTGTATAGAATTTTACAACACACACACAATATTATTGTGTGAACATGTAAAAATACCTAAAGTGTCATATCTACTTGTCTTGTATCTTGCTGACGTGGGCTGGCTGCCCAATGTTATTATTATTATGCACTAGGTGACATCTGTGTGCCTATCTTTAAGGTTAACTCTAAATACCAAGACCATTTCAGACACCAAGCTACATGGTCCTCAAATGATCTGACCAAGATCATGTCGGGATTGTTATATAGACACCACATTGACATTGATGAATTTTATTTAAGTATGCAATGATATGAATTTTTACTCTGTTATTTATTCTGTGATATTATTTTAATTATTGTAAATGTGAAGACTATGTGGGTTATTGTTTGATTTTGTTTCTTTTTCTCAGTTAGTTTTTAACGTGGTCTGGCAGTTTTGAGTATTATTTACGGCCTACCCAAATGTCATTTCTTTGGTATTGTTCGTCGAATTGTTGAACTCCGTAAGCTCCTTAAGTTCTGAGTTGAGCTGCACGACTACTGACAAATGCGTGCACTGACTGGATAGGTCCACTCAATCTGTGTGGTTCTTTCATCAAAAGACTATTTCAGACCCCAATCTACATGGTCTTCACATGATCTGACCAAGATTATGTCTGGACTTTAAAAGACCTCTGAGTTTGTTTTGGCTTCTCTTCTCAGAGTAATCAGATAGGAAACGCCGACTTCATCTAGTTAAAAAAATATGATTGACGTGTAAGTGTTATGTACAAACCTACTTACAGAAATAAAATCATTGAACATTTATCATTATTTTAATATTTGTCAGTTCTTGTGATACAATATTCTATTGGGAAATTGTATTATTAATTAAGCTACTAATCATTCATTTTAGTAATAACCTTTTGACTGCCACGTCAATAACGAAAATCTGTGTTCTCTACGCCAAGCTACAAATTCCTTCTTTCATACCTTCAAAATAATAGTCACGGCAAAAGTATATATCGATAAAACATCGATACATTTTACTTGTGCATGGTTTACGAATAAAAAGTGCATATAAGTAGGTACCATTGAATTGTATTGTTTCACCCGTGTTTCACCTTTTTTCCCGACTGAGTAATCATTACCCAGAAGTTACAAGGTTAGATAGAGCAGATTTTAGGAGATAGGAAAAACATGGAGGCGTCGCGTTATTCTATAGATACATTTGCATGTACAAAAATATGAGTGAAATACTATACAGAATGTGAAATATCGTATTCTTCCTAATAAAATAATCGTATTTGATAAAAGAGACAACAATATTTAAGTTTTTGCTCATTATGATAACATTTTGTCGTGACGTAACAAAAAAATCAAAAATCAAAATCATTTGTTTGCATAAAGAAGGTACAGAAGGTTGATAAAACGTGCGAAATTGTTCTCTTATTCTGCCTTTAATTTCGGCGTGCAAATAAAGTACAAATTTTATTCAAAACAAAAAAATATTAATGATCCTAATCATGCAGTCATTTGAATTAAATAAATAACCATGTCAAAAATAACCATGTCAAAAATAACCATGCCAATAATAATCATGTCAATGAAAATCATTTCAATAATAATCATGTCAACAATGGGAGAGATTCACCACACAATTAATAATAATTTAAAATGACCATGCAATTTACAAAACTTACAATTTATAATCTAAAAACTCATGTACACTATAAAAGCATTTCTCAATTAAAAACCTCGTCAAATTATTTTTAAATCTAGAAAATGGCGCCGATTCCCTTGTTCACAAACTAAACTAAATTTAAGTTCAGTGCATCCTTTTCTTTCTATTTCATTAAGAAAAGGACAGAAGATAAATTTTAGTTTAGTCCTGTCAAATTAATCAGCGCTTGACGTAAATGGACGTAATTTTAGTAGGCAAGTTTTTAATCACGTCTAAACTTGTATGGAGTAGTGACAGGCGCTGATTAATTTGACAGGACTAAACTAAAATTTATCTTCTGTCCTTTTCTTAATGAAATAGAAAGAAAAAGATGCACTGAACTTAAGTTTAGTTTTGTTTGGGAACAAGGGAATCGGCGCCATTGTTAACGTTTTTATGGAATTTGGTATTTTATTATACAGTTTTATGTACATAATATAGCTGTTGTTACCTGTAAACGCGAGATTAGTCCTCGGTTGAAATATCTTATTCGTAAACATAGATCGTGGGGCATAGTAGCTTGTCGCTTGCTGAAAAAGTCTCTTATGTTTGATAACAAATATATAGGATCCTAATATATAAATACATGGAAGAGTTAGTATTTTATATTTCCTAAAAAAAGGACGACATGAGTCTATTTGCTTCAACCCGAATATAGCTCTTAGGCACTTTTTTGGCATTACGAATGCTTGATCAATCAATCGATCACAACGACCCCACAGAATAATACCATACCGTAATGTGGAGGTTATATAACCATGGAAAGCCGTTATTGCGGCATTTCTAGACACCTTGCAGCGAATGCGCCTCAAAGGGTATATAAAACTGTTTATTTTACGAGTAACACAAATGTCATTTATATGATTTTTCCATGAGCAAAATTTATCTAAATTTATTCCAAGAAACTTAACAGAGTCAGTTTCTGCCAGGGCGACCCTTTTATAAGATATATTTAGGGCCAGCGATTTTGATCGATAGGTATGAAATTGCATAAATTTCGTTTTATTAATATTAACTTTTAAATTATTTGCCTCTAGCCACTCTATAGTTCTTTGAAGAGTAATGTTTATTTCTTGTTCGTACGAATTTTTATCTTGTCCTTTGATTATAATTGTAGTATCGTCAGCAAACGGTACACATTTATGATTTATAACTTCTGGGAAATCATTTATGTAAAGCAAAAACATTGGCGGCCCTAAAATACTGCCCTGTGGCACGCCATACCTATTAAACATAAACGAAGATTGGCATGATTCTAACGTTTTAGTTTGTTCATTATAATTTGTTACTTCCACTGATTGTACTCCGTCCGACAAATAAGATTCCAGCCAGTTATATGCCGTTCCTCTGATTCCATATTTGGAAACCTTTTCCAATAATCGCTCATGAGAGACGTAATCAAACGCTTTACTCATATCCATGAATAATACTGTAACAGGTATTTTCTTGTCAATACAATCCGTTATCTCTTTTATTAATTGAAATGCTGCTAAAGATGTACTTCTATTTTTACGAAACCCATTTTGTTCGTCCTTAATAATCTTGTGCTTTTCAATGAAGCTCGCTAATTTGTTATGAAACGCCTTTTCAAAAATTTTTGAAAATATAAGTATCAAAGTCACGGGTCTGTAATTGTCCATTTGAGTGCTATCCCTTTTTTTAAATATTGGTTTCACTACTGATCTCTTTAATAAATCGGGAAATATTCCTTGTTCTAAAGAGAGGTTGACAACATGTAGTAGTGGCTCTACAATTATATTGACTGACAGTTTTATGATGTCAGTGCGAATATTATCATAACCACTCATTTAGAGACATCACTATTTTTTTAAGGTCGCTACTATCCAGTGGATGCAAAAATATTGAATTACTGATTGATTCAATATGATCCAGTTGTTTTAATCTTGAATCTTCTATATTATCAAGGCTATTATTGGAAACCGTGGTAATAAAAAAACTATTGAAGTGATTTGCAATAGAAACCGGACTTATACAGTCACTGTTGTCCATGGTAATTTTCGAAATACAGGACCGCTTTAAATCTGTGCCGGTATGCTTTTTATTACATTCCACGCTGCCTTGCACTTATTTTGAGCCTTGTTTATGTATTTGGTATTATTATTTTTCCGAGACGTTAAAATGCAATTTTTCAATAAATTACAATAACTTTTGTACTTATTTTTATGAGATTCATTATTTTTATATTTTAATTTATAGTGCAATGTACTTTTATTCTTACAGCAAATTTTTATACCTTTAGAGAGCCAGTTTATTTAAAGCCTTATTTGAAACTTTTACGCGAATGGTAGGAAAACATAAGTTATAAAATAGCAAAAATGTGTCAATAAATTTGTGGAATGCTTCGTTTGTTGAGTTTTCTTCAAATACGTCACTAAAAGATAGACATGAGATTGAGTTTAAAAATTTTTCCTTATTGTCATTATTATAGGCGCCGATTCCCTTGTTCACAAACTAAACTAAATTTAAGTGCAGTGCATCTTTTTCTTTCTATTTGATTAAGAAGAGGACAGAAGATAAATTTTAGTTTAGTCCTGTCAAATTAATCAGGGCCTGTCAATACTCCATACAAGTTTAGACGTGATTAAAAACTTGCCTACTAAAATTACGTCAATTTACGTCAAGCGCTGATTAATTTGACAGGACTAAACTAAAATTGATCATCTGTCCTTTTCTTAATGACATAGAAAGAAAAGGATGCACTGAACTTAAATTTAGTTTAGTTTGTGAACAAGGGAATCGGCACCTAGTCTCGTTTAAATTGATACCACCATTTTAAAACTGGTTGATGTATTTTTGTAACAGCCCAAGAATATGATTGGGCTGAATGATCGGATAAACCTAAATTATGTATTTTTGCACACCCTTTTTCTATATTGGTTATGATGTGATCAATACAAGTTTGTCTTTTCTGTTACTCTAGTAGGTGTCAAAATAGCATGTTTTATGTTGTAACTATATAACAAGTAATTATATTCCCTACTTTCCTTTGACTGTTTTAAAATATCGATATATGTATCCTCACATATAATATTTTTTTTTTCTTGTATAACGACACAACGTCCGCAATAGTGTCTCGAGTTTATTAAGAAAGATCGTTACCTTCGACGAATGAGTTCTAAATCGCAACATTCAAATACACATGCTCCGCTTATTTTTTGTATTTCCTATATTATTTTAAATTCAATTTCGTTTTTTATAAGAATAATAACGCCCCCTCTTTTTGAAGTTTTCCTTGAATAGTAAGGTGCAGTCGTAAAGCCTTTTAGACAAAAGTTTTTTTCAGTACCTTCAATCAAGAATGTTTCAGTAAGACATAGTACATCTCGTTATTTAGCAAATCTAGCATGGCAAACGAAATTTCGTCACGTTTGCTTAAGGCCCCGGCTATATTTTGATGTAGAATTGCTAAGCCTGGCTCATTTTTTGTACACTAACGTCGTTTAAACTACAGGTCTGCACAGCAACATCCTTGGTGTTTTTTTGTCTGCTCTGAATAATGAAGTTTTCGGTATATTTTTGAAAATTACTTTTATAATTTACATGAAAAATTTGTCTGTGAATAAATTAACCTAGAATCATTCAGCTTTGTGATATATTTTGTTGACATATTATAATCATTATGTAATTGTACAAAAGATGAGTTCTTACAATTATAACACACAAACCTTAGCAAATTATTAACATTTCATTTTTCATTTAGGGTCTTATTTTTGTAATTTTGCCCGACTAACACACTGGTGAATTTAAGTTGACATAATGTATGGTGTAAATACGTTTGAATGTCCATAGGGTTTGTGTCATTTGAACCTACCAATATAATTACAAAATCAGATTTGTCAAAGTCCTTACACGTATTAGCGCAGTTTTTTAGTACTTCTTCCGTGGTTGCATTCGGCTTTACGAATGATGTCACAGCAAATTTCTCCCCCAGATAGAACTGCAGAATTTTACGGACACCAAGTCCAGATTGGTCGGCAAATATCATAACTCTCTGGATATCACTTGACTCAACATCCTTGGCATCCATCAACCTCTGACACTATTTGCCGATGACAGCACCATAACGATACCTTGTAAAAGTGTAGATACTTATGAAAGTGACATAAATGATTCAATAAATTTAATGATAAATTGGCTAGATGATAATAACTTAAAAATTAACCTAACTAAAACTAAAGTTATACATTTTAGTCAACGTATTGACAGTAACAGTAATTTAAATATACAATACGATGAGCAGCCGATAGAAGAGGTAGAAACAACAAAGTTTTTAGGACTTCATATTGATAAAAAACTGAATTGGAAAACCCATATCGAAATCTTATGCAAGAAAATCAGCAAATCTGCTTATGCACTGCACACATTATCGTCTATAATAGGTGTGGAGGCATTACTTACAGCCTACTATGGCATAACGGAATCACATCTACGCTATGGTGTCGTCTTTTGGGGCAATTCAACAGAAAGAGAAACGGTGTTCAAGGCTCAAAAGAGATGCGTCCGTTCAATGTTTAAAATTAAACCTACCGATAGTTGCGTGCCGTACTTTAAAAAATATAAGATACTTACGTTGCCATGTCTTTACATTTTAGAGGTAGCTGTATTTGTAAAATCGAATCCACACCGATTCAAACAACTAAATGAAGTTGTACCACGTAACAGGCGTGACAACAGCAGGATATGCTCTCATGCTGCGAGAACATCACTCATGCGCAAAAGTATTTTCTGTATGGCTCCGATGATATTTAATAAATTGCCTAAAAGTTGGAGAGAACTGCCCTTGTCACTTTTCAAAAATAAGCTGAGAATTTTTTTAATTAATAAAGCATATTACACTATTCTACATTTTATGGATGAAAAGGACTATTCTATTCCGACCTCTAATGTAGATGGTTAAAAATACAATTTTATAATGTGAACACAGTTAATTATAGTGGACATAGTTAATTTAATTTATTTTGGACTTTAAAATCGTGACATCAATTTTTTTTTTTTTTTTTTTTTTTTTTTTTTTTTTTTTTTTTTTTTTTTTTTTTTTTTTTTTTTTTTTTTTTTTTTTTTTTTTTTTTTTTTTTTTTTTTTTTCAATTTTTATTGTCTATTTCTTACGTATTTTTCTAATGAATTTAAAATGACGTGACATGAAATGATTATAATGATACTATTTGATAATTATGTACATATACTGGACATAATTTAATTTACTTTTTACCATAATATACTTTAAATCTTGACATAAATTATTGGTGAAATGATTATGAATGTTAATCCAATTAAATGAAATTGTTAACTAATAACTTACAACTTATACAATTTGTACGCCGCTATTGGCAAAACATGGACGCTCACTACAAAATATTAACTCAACCGACGGCAATACCTTGCATGTCTGCCTTGTCAGTTTATGTATACGCATGTTTGACAAATAAATGATCTTTCTTTCTTTCTTTCTTTCTTTCTGAGATTGGTATTTTTGTGTTTCTTGCCCTTCGTTAGATGTCTGTATCTCCCTTATTTCCAACTTCTTATCCAAGATCAAAGTTATGTGTTTAATTCATTCGTTGTCGTCGGCGTCGAGGTCAATTTGATTCATGCACGTGCTGGAATTTTGAACGTCATTAACCGATAGCTGCTTTGTTTGGAGTATTCCATCAGTACTGCAGATCGATCCGGCTGTGTTAAACAAGTTGTCTCCCACGTCTATCACGGTCGCGACACTGCTGGGTTGTTGAGTCATAGGTGATACACTCTTAGTCGGGGTAGAAAAACAGCTTGTATTTGAAATATATTTTTTCCGTGCAGAAATCGGTGAGAACTTTTTTGTTTCAAGGACGTTCACCTTTTTATAGGCTTCAATAATTTTCTGATATTGTCTTATATCCATTTTTAAGCGACAATATTCGCTATTTAAGTTGTCGATCTCTAGGTGAGCACTTTCCAATTCCATTGTTAGTCTTTTTATTTCATCTTTGCTTGAATATTGGCTGTCATTTAGTGAATCAGCGTAGTGACAGTTGTAGGTAAGTGGGATATCAGCCATTTTATGCGACAAGTTTCGTGGTAGCTTTGCTGTCAAATGATTGTTTACTTTTGTATTATTTTTTTTTTTTTTTTTCAGATTTACAAATACATCCATAAACTTGTTAGTAACACAGAAATTCTTATAAGAAACTAATGTTAGTAATGACAAGACAAGACACTTTAAAAAAACACAATACAAACATAACACTAACGGAAACTCCAATACCCATGCGCGTGTTTACTTGACTGCGTGCAGTGCAGTCGTATCCAGCGCGCGAGCATCGGAGAATCCCACCTGTCCGGCAATAGACACAGGATGCTGTTGGCACTAGCACACAACATGCGCGTTAGGACGGAGTTGCAACGCTTGCGCATGATTGCAAAAAACTGTCTACGTGAGCCTCGGCAAACATCAGAGGCACTGCAAACATGTCATTTGGTTTAAATAGGTTTTTATTTTTTTATTTTATTAATATTATACATAGATTCTTGTGTACCGACTGTGTGAATGTGAGAACGTTGTAGGCTTAAATAGACTAGATATTTTGTAGACCTTTTTTCTTTTTTTTGTTAAGTACCTGGTACATCTCGACAGGCCTACACAGTCCTCCCATACCTACACACTGTAATTTGAAAACATTGTAAAGCCAATTATTTTTAAAAGAGTAACCGTGGAGTTTCTTGCCGGCTCTTCTCCATAGGAAACGACCAATTGGAACCGAGCACCTAGCTTCTGACGTTTTATAAGTGCCCGTGTGGGTTTAAGTGACATAAAAATATTTTGATTTGAAAATATTTTGACTTCAATATCGCGGCAGCCCCATCAGCATCCTGAATGCATTGTTGTACTGCACTCTCAGGTCACTGTATGCCCTCTGCAAACAGTCAACCCACAGGCTGCACGAGTAAAAAGACTGACAGTATGCTTTAAATAACGTTACTTTAACTTTTTTTGTACACCGTGCAAACCTGCGAGCTTACATATTACATCGTACCAATGACCTTCGCTCTCTTTCAATGTCAGTACCGTCCTTTAAGTCATCAGTGACCCAAATACTTAAATTTAGTACCTAACTCTTTTTAGAAAGGTACCACCCAAGAGAACTCCAGGTACGTTTTCATAACATTTGGTCCCTGCCTTAAAGACCATTAGTTCAGATTTCACTGAGTTGTATCTGAGGCCATGAGCCTCCACATATCACTCACAGGGTTTTAAAAGCTTTCTTAATGCACAGAAGGAAAGGCTCAGCAGCACCATATCATCAGCGTAGTTTATATTGTTAATACACACACCATCAACATGACAACCGATCCTAGTGCGACGGAGCTCCACGATCAGATCATTGATATAGAAATTAAAGAGATGAGGGAAGGAAAGCCCCCCTTGCCGTGTACGTTACTCCAGCAGGAAAGTGTCTCCTAGAGTTATATGAGTGGAACGTTTAATTGGTGCCTTAGCTGCTGTAAATGTGCCTCCACATAAAAAATGTGTGCCCGCTGTTGTTTTGAAAAAAAAACGGAAACAACGATTCCTGCTGGGGTAACGTTTTTCTAGCAGAAAATTCTAAACGAATGATCAGAGAGAGAAAAATTGTGCATGGCCAGATAGCTTATACGTGTGCCAAAATGTGCCCCCCAAAAATAAAACCTGTGCCCCTTCAGGTTTTCGAGATATTGCATTTCCTGCTGGAGTAACGTTTTGCAGAATCGTATATCTCTAAAACCATTGCATGTGCCCCTGTAGAATAAACATACACGAGCAGCTCTTAATGTGTGCCCTTTAGTGCCCCAATTAGATTTAAGAAAATATTTGTAGTTTTCAAGTTATTGCAGTTTTATGAAAACCCGAAAAAACATCGCAGCGCCTAAATGAGAGAAGGTATAAGTTCGCTGAAAATTGTATTCGGTCCTTCTTGACGCTAATAATAACCATACAAAGTTTCAAAACTGTTCATGCATGCGTTTTTGAATAATCTTGCTAAAAGTCAAAACGATGGTGTCATAACTTTGACGGCAAAATACAAGGAACCGGCTCAATCCCAGATGTGTAGGTGTAAACCAAAATCTTATGCCTTTAGTCAAAAATATATGGTGAAAATATTCAGCTTGGAATGTTTCGCATTAAGTAAATATTAACAAAAAACCCAAAATATGTAAACAACGGCTGGTTATCCGACCAAATTCGAACGACTACTAAAAAGCGACGGATTCATACATATCGATGACCTTCTTTACTTTACTTACTAACCGGTTCACACGTGTTGTGCCTGAGTACACTGAAGTAGAAAAGTAATAAGTAATAAAATAAAGTTGTTATTGGATTATATTCCACTAGCTGTTTCTGTGACTTTACACATGATTAAGTACATTATAAATAGTAGCCTAAGTGCTATTCCAAGGTAAGCTATCTTCTCCATTCTAAATTGAATTAAAATACATCCAGTAATTTATGTGTGAACGAATGAAATACATCCAGATATTTGCCAGGTCTTTGACCCAAAATTTGAATGGTCCCGATGTTCATGAAATGTGTGATGAATACTTACTACGAAAAAGAGGTAGCTCTTTTTTGTATATAAATAAAAAGCCCATATTTATCTCTATATATACATATATATATCGTCGGTGATATTCTGAAACCACGGAACTAACAGTGTTTAAAACCGCGTAAGGTAGGTGCAGTGAATTTTACAGAAACGAGGAAAACGTAATATTTACTAAACCACTTGACTTTCTATTGTTTAAACTTTTAAATTGATAAATTCCTCTTAATATTGTAGGCATTAGTTATGTAAAATATATATTCATGAATTAGAAAATTCGAAATCTCGATTTTGCTACTTTTGTAAATACGCGGTTTTAAACACTGTTAGTTCTGCGGTTTCAGAATATCACCGACGATATATTTATTGATAAGCCGTAGGTTAGATAAATTAACATTAAGTTTTTCATCATAATAGAAGATTCCCTTTTTTTATATATCTCTGGCCCCGCGCCATCCGCTGACGTCGTGTCGCAAGGAGTCGCTTTGTCTAGCTTGGAGAAAGTGAGACAGCTAGTACGCGTACGGTATTCGTGTGACAGAGACAGTAACGTGTAACGTCGCTCTATTATGAATAATAGGTACGAAGTGTTTATTGACTAGGAAGTGCGTTTGGATTATTACTTGGTATTGATGAACAAACAGTTGCAGTTATGACGCCAAGGACACGTTGAGTCACGCGGTTGCACTGATACTGTGTTTACTTTTTTTTTAAAGTTGGTTGAAAGTGGCGTTTTAAGCATTTTATAACAATTATGTGGTTGTAGGGGTGGTGGATTTTGTGGCACGATCTGCGGTGGTAAGTATTTAATGGCATTGTTTTGACTTATTTAAAAATACTTGTACACTTATCAAGTAGGTACTTTGATTTTTTTCATTAAGTACTTTACCTATTTATTTATTTTTAAACAAAAAATGTTCTAAATCATGTTTGTTTGTTTTCATCTGAAAAGATAATTATACATACTTTCCGATTGGTTCAATAGAAATTTCATCAAAATCGACTCAGTAATTTGTTTTCTTTTTTGTTTAATACGTATTTTCTCTTCTTGTACTAGGTTGTTGACATATAATCCCCTAATAACTTCTAGTTACAATGTAAAAAAAATAATTCATGACAAGAATTCATATGACTCCAAAACTAAGACTCGAACACAATCCGTCAACACTCAACATGTCACAGTCACAGGGCTGTATCTTTTTAGACGAAATAGCTAAATACTTGATTTGATTTTTACAGAATGTTCTATGGCAGCTATAACAACAATAATATAAACCACGACAATACACAGGTCCACTCTCTCTTCCCTCACTCTCACAGTCCGATGGAATAATCTGACGGCAACCCGACACGACTTTATTTATAGGTAGGAAATTTGATCTGTGATTTGATGCAATAATTACTTTAATAATTAAAATTAAGGGAATAAAAATTATAATTTCCACATTAACAAGCTGTTTCATTTAATATGGTCACAAGGCGCATTTAATATATTTTTTAATTAGTCCCCAAAACTTTTGAACGTGACTGTACGGACAACAGCTCAGGTATAATACGTCCAATAAAGAAGGTCATCTATATGTATGAATCCATCGCTTTTAGTAGTCATTCGAATTTGGTCGGCTAACCAGCCGTTGTTTACATATTTTGGTTTTTTGTTAATATTTACTTAATGCGAAACATTCCAAGCTGAATATTTTCACCATATAATTTTGACTAAAGGCACAAGATTTTGGTTTACACCTACACATCTGGGATTGAGCCGGTTCCTTGTACGAGGTGCATTCAATAAGTACCTAGCCTCATCGCCAGAGGGCGCTGTAGTTTCAAAAGAGTGTTACCACAGTGTAGCACATTCTTTTTTAATTCTTTTTTCAAATTTTCATTCCAATCCCTTCATTTGTTTTAATTTGACAACTTATGGAAGCGAACGTGTCGATCGGTTTTACAAAAATGGAAAAAGAGCAATATCGTTCGGTGATTCGATTCCTATTTTTGGAAGGGAAAACGCGCATCGAAATCAAAGAGCGCTTGGATGCTGTGTACGGTGACTCTTCTCCATCGATGGCCACCGTCAAGAATTGGTTCAACGAGTTTGCACGTGGCCGTACGTCGGTTTTTGATGAACCACGTCCAGGTGCACCGAAAACAGCTGCTACGGAGGAAAACATTAAAAAAATCCATGATTTCGTATTGGCAGATCGCCGATTGAAGGTTCGGGAGCTAGCTGAGACTGTAGGCATTTCAGAAGGAACAGTGCATCATATTCTTCAGGAGGAACTCGGCATGAGAAAGCTGTCGGCGCGATGGGTGCCGCGTTTACTCACACCAGAAAACAAGCGCAACCGTGAGACCACATCGGAGACGTGTTTGGCGCTGTTTAAGCGGAATCCAGCGGAGTTTTTGCGTCGTTTTGTGACCGTCGATGAAACCTGGATCCACTGGTACACACCAGAGACCAAGGAGCAATCAAAACAATGGATCCAGACCGGGGAATGTGCTCCAAAGAAGGCGAAAACTGTAAAATCGGCCGGAAAAGTTATGGCCACCGTTTTCTGGGATTCACAAGGTGTGATCTACATCGATTACCTCGAGAAGGGTAAAACAATTACAGGGCTTTACTATGCCGATTTATTGGGCCGATTCGACGCCGAATTAAAGAAAAAACGACCCCATCTGGCGAAGAAAAAAGTGCTGTTTCACCACGACAACGCACCGGTTCACACGTCTGCCGTTGCCATGGCCAAATTGGTCGAATTACGCTACGAATTATTGCCCCATCCACCGAATTCTCCAGATTTGGCCCCTTGTGACTTCTTTCTGTTTCCTAATCTGAAAAAAATCACTCGCCGGGAATAGATATGGATCGAATGAGGAGGTCATCGCCGCCACGGAGGCCTATTTTGCAGAGTTTGACAAAAACTATTTTTCGAACGGGTTAAAAAAGTTGGAGCATCGCTGGGCTAAGTGTATCGAACTAAAAGGAGACTGTTGAAAAATAAATTGCCACTTTTCCAAAATTTTCGTTTACTTTTTGTAGGCTAAGTATTTATTGAATGACCCTCGTATTTTGCCGTCAGAGTTATGACAACATCGTTTTGAGCTTTAGCAAGATTATTCAAAAACGCATGCATTAACAGTTTTGAAACTTTGTATGGTTATTATTAGCGTCAAGAAGGACCGAATACAGTTTTCAGCGAACTTATACCTTCTCTCATTTAGGCGCTGCGATGTTTTTTCGGGTTTTCATAAAACTGCGATAACTACAAATATTTTCTTAAATCTAACTGGGGCACTAAGGGGCACACATTAAGAGCTACTCGTGTATGTTTATTCTACAGGGGCACATGCAATGGTTTTAGAGATATACGATTCTGCAAAACGTTACTCCAGCAGGAAATGCAATATCTCGAAAACCTTAAGGGGTACAGATTTTATTTTTGGGGGCACATTTTGGCACACATATAAGCTATCTGGCCATGCACAATTTTTCTCTCTCGGATCATTCGCTTAGAATTTTCCTGCTAGAAAAACGTTACCCCAGCAGGAATCGTTTTTTCCGTTTTTTTCCAAAACGACACATTAGCATTAACGACACTTAGCTGCTGTAAATGTGCCCCACATTTTTTATGTGGGGGCACATTTACAGCAGCTAAGGCACCAATTAAATGTTCCACTCCCCAGCAGCACATCTGTCTGTTTAGTTATATAAACCCGACTGTATACAAATCGTATGCAAAGTAATTAACATTACGAAACACAAAAACATTGTATTCAATTACACACTTGCCATATGTTAGCTAGCACACGCCAGTATACCAACAAAACAATGAACAAACTAGTACAGTTTGTAGCAGCAAGCAGATAAAAATTACAACATAAAAAACGTAAATAGAACTTGATACCTAAATAAAAGCCTTCAGGCATAAAGGGCGTGCCCGCTTACATAAGGCTATTGCTGTAACTCGAAGTGAGAAATGATAAACTAGCCCCATCGAAGTAAAATAAGTAAACAATTACTAATAACAATTAAAACCATGATCAGCAAGATGACCAGTCACCACAAGCAGCACCCGTTCACGAGCATAACGCAAAGATCATCCATCACCCCCCTCGCCATATTGGAGGGAAGGAGGCAACCCGACCCCCGACGCAACCGCAGGCAGTGACATCTAAGGCAGCATGACGAGCTTGCTGCAGCAGTAACACGTTACTCAGACAAGTTTTCGATATTCAGAAATTATAAAAAAATTGTATTGCGGCGTATTTATACGATTAATAAAGAGCTTACCTACAGGAGACCATCGAACGTATATTGAATGACTTTTTTAGTAAATTGGACAAAAGGAAACTGGGATAACGTTATAAAAATGCTGTTTATTGAAATAAAAAAATCATTTTCAATCAATACTCATCATCGTCGTCGTTAAAGATAGGAGCGTAACAAGCACCGCAGCGTTTGCCGGGCGACTCCGAAACGTTCCTTTCATTTTTGGAATTCTAAGCAACATTAAAAATGTCTCAGAACAGGTTTTTGGTAACCATAAAAAGGATTTTTTAAAAATTACCAAGTTGCTATGAGACAGGTCGGTTAATTATTTTAACATTTTTGAAAATACGCTCAGGTCACATCATGTGACGCGCAAAATATCTGCAATGTACATTTTCACTAACAGACATATTGTGATGAAACCGTCTGCCACTTTATTTTTGACATAGCAGAAATTAATGTCAGAAACGTCGCAGTTTTATAGGGGCCCATAAAACTGCGACGTTTCTGACCGGTAATGCCCACCGAGTCGGGTTCAGAACTAACTAACGATTTTATACGGTTTTTGCTGTAAAACGGTGCGACATGGTTTTGGTCGTGGGCTCTCGTACTCTTTGTGTCAACCAAACAACATATTGTAACACCTTTATAAAGGAATGGTTGTTGATGAATATTTCAATTTCTGTCGTATTCCGATGAGATTTCACTAACTTAAGGTATGTTTAGAGAAGTACCAATTATGTACTAAATACGTACCACGTATGTTTCATATCTAACTTCTCAGTAATGTTGGCTACACAAAAATAAACCCGCCAAGCTGACGTCAGAATGGCGGGTGTATGAAACTATTGCAATAACTTGCGATCCCACGAGTACTATTTAAGAAGTGGTACAATTTGGCACTAATAAGGTACCTACTAATTTTTTAGATTTTATATTTAGACCAATTCTGAGGAATACACCCGCGATCCGGACACGAGACAAAATAACTGCCCACAATACATATAGTTCTCATAATTAATTAGCATTTGGTAATCCTATAGCCAATGTTCAATAAAACAAACAATTGTCACACTTTGTTTTTTCTAAACAGATTTCAATTTCTAATAATTTTGAAGGCATTCTGCTGTTTTTCTCTTGGATAATAACTTATTTTAGAGCAAGAAGACACTTTGTTGTTGTTACCTTCTGTTGTCTTACAAACTAAATGACTATCCGGAGTTAACCCCAAGACTTCAATGTCATCACCAGACAGTGAGGTCATAGTGAGGAACAGGGCACCTCCTTCGTACAGTTTGTACTAGGTAATATAAAAGTTTTTCAATGTCATCACCAGACAGTGAGCTCATAGTGAGTCAGGAACAGGGTCGTCAATTTGAATCAGACCTATTTCGGCAGTTATTAAAAAGGCTTGTTGGCATCGAGCGAGTTCGAACAACTGCATACAACCCAAGTGCGAACGGCATGATTGAAAGATTGTACTGTACTGCAAAATGTTCAAATAGTACACAATAGTTACGAGAATTACCTCTAGTACTCCTAGGGATGCGCTCGGCAGTTAAATTAGATCGGAAATTAAATGAAATTGTTTATTCTTTATATAGGATATGAGAAACACTTTTACACGTCATACTAAAAAAAAAATAAAAAAATAAGCTAGATGGACTCGACATTTCCTATCTGACTACCCCTGAGAAGAAATGGCGAAACGAACTCAAGGGTCAAAGTCTCTTTTAGTTTTTAGTCCAGACATAATCTTGGTCAGATCATGTTAGGAACATGTAGATCCATGTCTGAAATGGTCTTTTGAGGAAAGAACCACACACATTTGAGTGGACCTGTCCAGTCAGTGCAAGTATTTGTCAGTAATCGTGTAGCTCAACTCAAAACTTAACGCCAAAATTAGAGTTGTAAATATACCGTGAAATGCCGAGTCGCTATGATTATACCGGTATGTTACAATAAAATACTGTTTGATTTGTATTTTATTTTTTGAAGTGAAATAGTGTTTCATTTCGCGCGGAATTCGTTACATTTCGGCTTAAATCACTTTTATAGCATACAATACTTATACAGCATAGCTAAATGATAATGCAGGGTAAAACGTTTTCCTTTGTTGTTCCTGCGTTGTTTGTGTATCTTGGCGTGGGACTAGGGTTACCAGATGAAAAAATCAAAAGTCCGGAGAAAAGGCCTGAGTTCCATAGAAAAATCCTGAGATTTTTTAGTTAGAGAATTTCTCGCATATATTTAAAAAAATTTAAAAAGTCGTAATATTATGATTTTTATACACTGCGGATCTCGCTCACGTGTTGCACATCGCACAAAGCGGAGAGGGAGGGGGAACCCCCGCAGGAGCGAACGCAAGCAGTCTTTAATTGGTTGATGCTGAAAAAGGGCGAAATAATCTACTTTGATCAGATTGCTTTATCAATTCATTATCACCGTAGGCGAGGGCTTGCGGACGTGAGCAATGGGTAGCTCACCGTCCGGTAAGGACCAGGCCCGGGTCGACGGCGCGTTGTATTCCACGCGCGCCTCAAAGCGATGTCGTCAGCACAAAAGTAGGGGTCCACTAGGGCCGATGTCTGCCGGGGTCGCGGGAAGGTACTTATGGGTCACCGAGGCCCCCGCAACACAGGCAACGGAAGGAATACGGATGGGTTTTAGTCAGTAAGAGTCTGACACATCCTCTGGCTCCGCCCAGAGCGGGAGAAGTTGTTTGAAGATTTCCCACCCAAAAAAAAAAAAACATGGTCGAATGAAGGAAACCAACTAACGGTGTCTTCAGTTCGAGCTATACTTTTAATTCAATATAGTTTGAAGAGTTTAAAATGTGGGGCATTTTATAAATCAATATTAAAAAAAACCTTACTTAAAAAGGTATATTTACATAGTAAGTATGATAAAACTGATTACACTACTTGGATAAATAAGTATTGATTTTAATTGTTCTATAATTACCAAAAGCAGATTATTTTGAGTTTGTTTAACTTTTTATTAAATAGATATTTAAAATGTTAGCTGTATTTTATTAAAAATTCTAAAAATCCTGAGATTTTATGAGATTTGCAAAATCCAGCCGCAATCCTGAGAAGAATCCTAAAATCCTGAAATCTCAGGACAAATCCTGAGATATGGTAACCCTACGTGGGACCGACACAAATGTCAAAGTCTAATAGGTAAGCTGGTTTTAAACGATCAAGTGATACTGTGACTAGCCTGCCGTTGCAGTCTAATGTATAAAATTTTGGATGTTGCGTTATTACTTCATATGGACCTTCGGATGGTGGTACCAAAGATTGCCGCGGTTGAACAAACACATGAATCATAATGGATAAGTCTATGAATGAATACACTATTGTTGTTGCTATATAAATTTGAATGCGAGAGGCTGGGAACGGAAGACAATGAATTACACAGTTACCTGTTTGATGTAGTCGCTCTCTTTAATATTGGTTGCAGGCTTTGAATGATGAAATAGGTAGGTCACCTAGAAGTATTGAGACTACTGCCGTATAATAATTGTGATGGACTGTATCCCAGATTATATCAATATTATATCAATTGTCAGGAAGGCTAAGTTCGGCTGCCTATGCTGTTAAAAAAAAAATCGACAGATAACCGATGTAGATACGGCCAGATTTGTTTATTTTAGTCAAAGACATTAAATTATACTACTAGTAGGTATATATTTGATCTCTTTGATTTTAGTTATTTTCATAGTCTTATGTCATATGGGGTTCTTCTCTGGGGAACCTGAAACAAAGACGGTATTAATGTCCGCAACATTAATACCGTCTTTGTTTTACAAAAAAGGGTAAGGGCTGTTCGAGCCATTTACAACCTATGTCCAAGAGATTCCCTTCGAGAAAAAAATCAAAGAAATAGATATTCTGACTGTAGCCTCTCAATATATATTTGATAATCTAATGTATGTACACAAAAATATATCAAATTTTAAGAAAACGTCCGATATCCACAGTTTAATTACCAGGAATAAACATAACCTTGCAGTACTTCACACTCGCCTCCACAGAGTAGGCAACTCGTACATGGGTCAATGTATACGCTTTTACAACAAACTTCCTATTGATATTCGAAATTTACCCATTAAACGATTTAAAAGCTGTATTAAAACCAAACTTTCTAAAAAAGGGTAAGTACTATAAAATTTCTGATTATTTAGAAGACAAAAAAGCTTGGGATTTAGCTGCTCTCTCTGATGATAAGCCTTGTGATAAAACCGTAAAACTTGACATTTTAATTATGCAAAATCATCATTATATACAACTATATATACATATTGACATGATGAATATTATAAACAAAATTACGTGAATATTTATGTACCTTGAAAAGTATTATATTACTTTAATTATTGTGAATGTGAGCAGTAAGTGGGTCATTTTTATTTATTTCTTGTTGTTTTTTTTTCCTCTTAGTTTTAATGGTGGTCTGGCATTTTGAGTACTTGCGGCCAACCCAAATGTCCTTTCCTTGGTATTGGTCGTCGAGTCGTTGAGCTCCCTATATGAGGTCGTGGTTAGCTCCAGTTAGTGACAAGTATAACCACAGACAGATCCCAAGAGTCCAATTGGTGGACTAACTGTCAAACACAACACAAGCTGTCACTGTCTACTGTTAACTGTCAAATTTTAGATGTCATTCATCTGTCAGCAAATTATTATGTCATTGGCAAATTTAGTGTGAGGTTATATTTTCAAATTGTTGCTTTGGTGTCCCAGAAATATATTGTTGAGTTAATTAATGTTAAAAGCGGAAAGGTGAATGACAAATAAAATTGATATAATTATCCGCTTTACAGAAACATTAGTATAACCTAAAACTTAATTGCAGCTAAACAATGACTACAAACTACGCTAAATATTCTCAATTAATCAAGGCATCGACGAACTATGCGCGTCGTATGCAACGCCTATCCAATAGGATCTTCGGTGAGGTTGCAATACCCACCAATTCTAAGTCCATGAAAGTCGTCAAAATGTTTTCTGAACGGCCGGTTCACACTAACGAGGAGATCATTCACTATTACCCGAGGCACGTTGAGACTCACACCTTAATGCTGAAGCTGCGAGAGTACGGCTTGTTCCGAGATGAGCATCAGGACTTCAAGGATGAGATGAAGAGGCTGCGGGAGCTCCGGGGGAAAGTCAAAGTGTGGAGGAGGAAGCTCGATCAGAAAACTGAATAAAGTACAGATTTCGGACAATGAGAACTATTCCACAAGTATAAGTAGTAAGTTGTTTCTTACAAATAATGAGATATGTAACAACTTTATCACTCTCATGGATTGGATGGATGTTACAAACCGTTTTTGTCTTTTATTAGAAATGCCCATGTTAGTGTAGTTATTTAGAAGGTGATGCTGTAATTACTGTTTGTAAATAAAACACTATTATTTAATAAAACAACTATGTTAATGACAAAAACTAAATGTGAGTTACTTTCTTAGAATAGCACAGTTTATTATAAGGAATTTCATTATCCTTGGAGGACGTAACATAACTGAAAAACAATATGAACAGCACAGAGGGCAGCAGCATTGTCACAAAGAAGTACCAGACTGGGTGATGGAATGTTTTCTGACTGCGCGCAAGTCTTATTTGGTGATATGTGTGGTTGCGGGTCAAGGCAAAGGCATCAAAATAATATTTCATCCATATGTACACCCTGTAACAAGTTATTTTACTAATTAATCATGGGCTGTGTATTCTAAACGAACAAAATGACCGTTCCTCATTTACGTTTTAGGGATGTTAGGTAGGTGGTTATTTGAAATAGTAATGCTGGCTCCAAGTTGTAAAATTAACAAAGACTGATGAGTGTACAATAAATGTTCCTGCTTAAGGTGGATCCATTGGAATTTTTTTACGTTTTTGACCAATAGAAATAGTTAATATTGTAACCAATCAGGTCACAGCACACTGTTGTCTGTTTGTTCCCATGGTCTCGCCAAGGACGATATAGGTGCCACATACTTCATGCTTTATTTGTGTTGTTGAAGCGAAGACCGGAGTGTGCGAGGGCGGCGTGTGGCGAGTTCCTGTACCTTCTGTTTCAGTGCTTTTGAGAACTGTGTTGTTCCATATTTCTTGTAAACAGTATAAAAAAAGTGCAGGATGTGATGAGTGGTGGCTACAACCTATTACAGCGGTTTGTTTATGTCACCTCACAGATGGTGACACAAAACTAATACCACCAATATCTTACCAATTACAAAATATCTCCAAACCTCAGTCAAATTAAAGAAAAACGGAACTGCCTGTGAAAATAGCTAGAAGTATTAGCATTCTTTCAGTTACCCGTGAGGGCGCAGCTTGTTGCGGATCTTGGTAGCGTTGGCGAGGCTGTCCAGGTCGTGGTAGGGGGTCCTCACGATGACCAGCGCCAGGTCGAACCACGGGTGCATCACCAGGTGGCGCGCGGGACGCGTGCTGGACGTGCCCCAGTTGCCTGGTTGCAAACATATAAAGATAACAGATTGGGAATTGCTGTGACGTCAGGCGCTTGCTTTTTTCTAATTAGTTCCTACTAGTCTTCAATAAGTAAGAGGCGAATTTAAAATGTTAATTCGCCGATGACATTAGATCTGCATTTAGAGCTGAGTTAGACATGTTGGGCTACTAAGAGGAACAATCCTCGTGCATGTTCGGGCATCCTAGCTGCTCATTCACACCAAAGGCCAAAGTGCGCTTCAGACGTGGATGCGCCGCGGAGGGTCAACAGAATGCTCGAGTACGATCGAGGCTATGCGCTGAAACCCTCTGGGGTTGCTCAGTTCGCACTGCTAGTTAACAGATACCTGATGTGCGTGCTTGTTGCAATGATAGACTGGGTTGTTATTGCACTACTGGCAAAGCAAGAAAAAAAAAAGTAGTTCGCGTTATCGCGACAGTGTAGCCGTAGCATAAATCAGAGAGCGCGCGAAGTGTAGTTCAATGTATCGCGACAATGTAGCCGTAGCTTTAGGGCTAGTTTCCACCAAACGGAAAAACCACCTCGCGGATGCTCAAGCTCTTTTAAATTTTCAGTTACTTATTCAGTGAAAAGTAACCTTTCCCTTACATTAAATTAAACTACCTACCTGATGTATCAATATTGACTTACTGTACCCCTTTCTGTCGCTCAGAAACATCGTCAGTGAGAAAAACACGATCTTTTTCTGTCTAGGCTAGTGAAGGATGTTCCAGGTTATGAAAACAGAATACTTACATCGTTTTTAATGTGTTTCGAAAAATCCTGGGGCCGATTTTAATTTTATTTGTTTGGAGGAACACAATAATACGAAGAACCCAATGAAGGTACCTTCTCTCGTTTCTGTCAATATTCTTGTATGCTAGTGATGTGATCTGCTAAGTATACCCTGCTCACCCGCGGCCAGGCGCCCGCAGCTGCCGCCGGCGGCCGGGCGCTCCACGGTGAGGTTGGCGACGGGCGCGGTGGCGAGGCACTGCGCGCGCGCGATCACCCACTCGCGGTTGTACAGCACGCCGTCACAGTGTCGCCAACCGCTTGCAGTAGCCACGCATATCGACATCTTGTTCCGTCCCTGCAGCCCGTGCATCGTGTCCAACAGTTCGTCTTTCTTGGCGAATGCGCCGCTCGCTATCATTACGACACAAACGATCTTGAGCCACATTATTTGGGGCCTCGAAAATTTCACTGAATGACAGAAGCGCCATGTTAGATTTGTTTCGAATTTATCATTCGGCCAGTGTGTCCGGTGTTGTAAAAAGTTATGTTGCAATCACTTTGATATTGCGCCGCGCCTGAAGCCTGAAAATCAATCATGATACAGATACCTACAAATGAAAGGAAAAAATGCATGTCGATGTTATTTTTTACCTACCTATAGGTACATTAGATCTAGGTATTCGGGGTTGGATCTAGTATCGTGGATTTGGGGCACCCCGACTCAGACAGGTTAGGTTCGAAGGGGATGGCGTCCACGCCATCCTCTTCGAGGTTATTATTTTTAAACCCGTGAGGCTCGCGCAGCGGTCCTCTTACTACGCCTTTTAAGCGACTTCAAGTTTTTTGAGGTTAGGTTACAATATTTTTTTTTTCTCAAGATCGGTGCGTTACCTTCTCATGGGAGTGGTGTCAGGGGACAGGGGGCACCAACCCCCAACCTCCCCTCCCACTCCCACCCCCCGTCTCCTGCCAAACGATACTAGATTGTTACCGGTATTCGTGTGCATTAGGTACCCCAGCAAAATAATGTCGAAAATAGCCATTTAAATGTTATAGATATTTTTATGCCCAGCTTGTGTACCTAATTGTTGCGCACATTTTCAAATTTGTTGCACTTATAGGTTTTTAGTTTTTCCACAAAAACATAGACTCCGCTTAACCGTTTCAGAGATCTTAGATTAAGTAACTCAGGCTTTAAGAAATTCTCAATTATCTTGATGTGACACTCCCTTAGATATTTTCATTTTTAACACTTGTGTACACATCTGTACTAAACTTGTAACACTATCCTACATATTTAAGATGATAACATATTGTACTACGCGGTCGTTTTTTTGTAACCCTATTTAAAATTCCTATTAAAAATGAAAATGTCTGGCTGCGGTAACGTTACCCCATCAGAGATTGATTTTGTGAAATAACTAAAAAACTATAAGTGCAACAAATTTTAAAATGTGCGCAACAATTAGGTACAGAAGCTGGGCAACTAATTATCTATAGAGGCGAGCGGTGCTAAAAGTTCTGATATTTAATGAATTATTCTCTCTGCTGAATTATTTGCGACCTAGGTATATGCAAATGCTGATTATATAGCTCACTAACCCTGTGCGGCAAACGCTCTTGCGTTTGAAAATTTTCGAGTTTTATGACAGTCATAAAACAATTATTTATATATATTAAATATATAATACGCAGAATGTAAAGGTACACGATAGTAGATTTGTAACTACTTTTTTGTGATCTTACTAAGCCGTAATGTAACCTCACGGATCAAGCGTTACCTGCAGTGCTATTCTGTAACCTTATCACCGTGAAAACTTAAGTGAAGTCAGGGCTGCCAGGTGCAAAAAAAATTGTGATCGTACGCCAACTACCAAAAAATCGTATGCCAAGGAAATTTTGAAATGAAAAGATCGTACAATCTAGTAGTACAAAGTTTTTATTAAAAATAACTAAAATTCGTTTAATATTAGAAAAAAAAATGCAATAAACCTATTTATTTGGCTTATTATTACACTGTTTTATTTTGCTTGGTATTGCAGACATGGCTTTTATATGCTTTTGCATTGAAGAATGTAATTTTAAAACTCCATATTCTGAAACCTATTCGACGTAACAAACAGTGCACTTGGCTTTAAATTGGATTTTAGCAGGCCCTAACCAGTCCTTAAAAAAATCTAGCTTTTCCCAATCAGGACGATATTTCTGTGCCCTGTGTTTATCCCTCTCTGCTACAGAAAGCTCCCCTCTTTTAGCCAATTTCTTTTTTGGAGTACCTTCCTGGCGCAGGTCGCTCGTTTTCACTTTTGTCACTCATCCTTGCTTTACCCCAAACAACAAAACCAAACAAGCACCCAAGATAGTATACAGATTCAAATAGGTTGAATAAACAACGTACAGATCGAGAAAAACATGTTTTGGACGAATCGCGAAAGAAAAAATAATAAGTTTCGTAAAAATGCAAGCAAATACAGCCTTAATGCCTTTAATGACTGTCCAAAGAGTCTTCATTCAAATAAAAGATCTAGGTATGCGTTAAGTTGTTGGGGAATTCCCCGAAACTCATACTTGCCAGTGGAGCACATTCGTTTATTATGAAACGTTGCCAACTTGTTAGGTACATGTAAAAATCGTACATCTTCCGTACGATCTTGGTCTAGCGATCTACATGAGTAAAAATGCCAAAAAGGAGTACGATTAAAATTGTACAACTGGCAGCCCTGAGTGAAGTGAACGTGAACTGTCAATGTCATCCCAACTGATACTAGGGATGGACCAAGGATTACATTTACAATCATAATCGAGATTTTAATAATATTTTTATACTAATTCATCATAACCAGTTAACTGATTAAACAAACGCAATCCCATGACCCAAACGCGATGTGTTTTGAAGAAGCGCTAGTGGATTGAGTCGAGTAAAGACTGTGTCACGTTATTTAGCATTATTATTAACCCAAATCTATTCAATAAGAAGAGATAACCGAGTGTTTCAAGGGATCGAGTGCTAAAAGTGTGCCTGGCTGGACCATAGAATTTATCCCCTCACAAACTATGTGGAAACCTAAATAAACGATGTGTGTGTCTGTGTACATAAGCCATTTGAATAAAAAACGTGCGGTTTATTTAATAAGCACCTTTCTAATATTTTATTTTAGGTAGGTAAATTTATACCGACCTGCGCGTTGCCAATATAAATAATAAAATGATATTCATAAAATCACCGTCATCAATACTATAACAAAATTCAACAGTTAATTAACTGACACTCGCGCAGCGCGCGCTCCGGCCGGCGGGTGGCTAGGCTCTCTTCATCAAGCCCAAGTGAAGTGCTGTTGCTATGGCAACGAGAATCGAGTGAAGTGATAAGATCACGACACTCGCGCGTCGCGCATACCGACTCACTTCACCTAGCCGATTCACTTCGGCGCGGGTGGTTACTATGGTTACGCGAATCGGGCGAAGTGATAAGATCACGCCGCGCTTGCGCGTGAGGCGCTGTTACTAATATCAAGATGAGTATTTTTTTAAATTTCCCGTTTTTTATTAAAATGCGTGAAAAACAAAAAAAATGGTTTTACCACCTTTATATCGAAATCTAATATGGCGGCTACAAACATTTTTCATCAATGGTGTCGTTTTCATGGTTTTCGGGGGTGTTACAGCCGATACAGAGGTCAAATCTAAAAAGCAAGATGGCGGCTGCGTAAATGTCAGATTTTTCATCATGGGTATCGTTTTCATGGTTTTCGCGGGTGTTAAGAGCGCGAGTTAAGGAACCCCAATCTACCAACATTAGCTTTGTCAGCTAATAAGTATTTACTAGATGTATTCCAAATATTCCATTGCTAGATCAGCATTCATAATTATCTAGGACATGCGTCATATCTAATCACGTTATGCATGTACTACGTTAGCATTAAAGTTAGTATATAAGATCAATATTTGATTAGATTAATTAATTACTGTTTAGCTGTAACTCTGTCCGAATAAAGTTATTTTTTAAATACTTCCGTTGTCGCTTACTTAATTGGCGCAGCCGGTAGGATCTCTGTAGTCAGTTTGCCGTGTATACAATTCTACGTGGAGCAGCCGACGTCCGTGTCTACGGTTTAGCAGAGATCGTCGAACAAAGAAATTTATTAAGAAGCCACTTCGAGTTACGGAAGAGGACCAGCCACAGCAGTAGTCCAGGGAGCATGAAGCTAGCTGCGGAATTGTGAGTAAATCTTTTCACCTTCCTCTCAGCTCTTCCACTTATATCCCAACCTTGTTGTTGCGTACAGCACGCAAGTACGCGATTAGTCGGGTAAAATGAAAACAGTTCAAAAGTTTAAAGTGTCTGAGACCCTGCGGCGGCGACTCGTATCGATCGCGAGAGTGCGCAATGACACTTTAGGGGTCTCTCTCTCGTTTCGCGATGTGTAAGCCCCTAAACAAGACTGCCTCGTCTGGTTTGTAGAAGGTTACGGGTCCATTAATTAAAGTCTTTCGTCAAGTTAATAATGTTTGTATTTATTACATTGAAAACCCTTTAAGACAACCTTCTACGCGAACCGATGTAATGTCACTGGCGTCCATTCATACTTCTCGCTTGTATACCTTTTGCTTATCAAGTGTTCTGCCTTTCATATTTACATTGTGTCCCTACACTACATCCCCCCAAAATTTGTAAAAATAAAATTTTATTTAATTACTATTATCTTAAAAGTAGGTACTAAAACATAATACAATTTATACTTATGAATAGGTACTAGGAATTTGTATCGTAGGGTTATTTATAAATAACGTATACTGTTACATACTGTAGGGACAGAGAACAACGAATATTAAGGTTACCTTACAACTATGGTCCCTTTGTTAACATTGTTGATATAATAGAAATTTGTTTCATATGAATTGTTTCATTGTTATCTTATATTTATATCTTTGTTCTTAGTATTTACAAAGAAATTGCTTATCGACAAATGAGTACGTGTGACCGTTGATTAATTTAGTAATAATGCACAAGTTGTTCTTTGTTATATTTAGTTTGATCAATACTAGTTATTGTGCGGGCTTTGTTCGTCATTCATTTATTTATTTTAACAATAATAGTCACTGATATTTATTACAACATCGTACGTTAGGATAGTGTTTACAGGTTAAATCTGACTGGCGGCTTAACAGTACGTCCACTGCTGGTTTTCTTGTACAATATAGACTTCTCATTATTCTTATCTGGAGGTACTATGCTATGGTCTGGATTTGTGCAAACATTGCTAGTTTCTGAATGCTCATTAAGTACATATGCAGGCTTTAACCTATCTATTGATATACCACTTTTCCTGTTTGGTAGCTGAATTACGTATACTTTGGGTGTTCTTTCTATAACGCGATAGGGACCATTGTACGTAGGCGTTAATGGTGGGCGTATGGCGTCATTGCGAACAAATACATACTCACAATTTTTTAAGTCATTATGCACAAACAGTGCGCGTGAGTCTCGTGAAATACGGGGTACAGGTTTGAGTTTACTAATGGTATTTTTAATGTTTTCCAATAGCGTATGGTTGTCGTACTGTTGCATGTCAGAGATATTGTAGAAATCTCCTGGTAAGCGAAGCGTTTGTCCGTATACGTATTCTGCGGGACTCGTGCCATTGTCGCTTCTTCCTACTGCGCGTAGTCCTAATAATACTGTAGGCAGTTCATTACACCAGTAATGGTTGTTTTCTAGTCGTGTCGTTAATGCTGATTTCAATACTCTATGCCAACGTTCTACAATACCATTACTCTGTGGGTGGTATGGTGTAGTACGCATTTTCTTAATACCCATTAGTTTCATTAATTGTTTAAATAACGCACTCTCGAATTGACGACCTTGGTCGCTTGTAATTCTTTCGGGACAGCCAAATCTGCTAATTTATTGATATCTGCGATTTCACTTACAGTCAGTACCGCCCGTACTGAAGCTGGTAAGTGTCCGATCCATAGTATCCGTAGTGTGTCCTCTGGAAATTTGTCTTGTGCAAGATCCTGCATTTTTCGTAGCATTTGTGATGGTTTCTGTTCCCCAAGTTCTATTTCGCTGAGTAATTTTTGTACCTTACGAATTTCCGACTCTTCGTACACGGTCAAGAGCCTTTCCTTTAATGTTGTGTACGCTTTTTCTTCTGGTGGGTGTAGGATTAGATCGGCGACCTGTTGTACGTTGTCTTTGCTAAGTTTTGCCACCACGATATTAAACTTTGTGCGTTCCCCTTGCTTTTGATTCGCCATTATCGCTTCGAATTGACCGAACCATAGTCGTGGTTGGTCTGTCCAGAAGTCAGGAATTTGCGTCTTAAACGTGATTTGTGCTATCTCACTGTCTCCCTCCTTGCATTGCGGTGCCGATTCTTGACCTGACTGCTGCTCTAGACCCATGTTTACCCGTAACGTTTACTGATTGTTATGTAAAAATATGGTACGCGTACGCGTATGTACGCGGCACTCACGACGTTAAAACGTATTGCACTAACTATTTCACTATTGTTCACGTGTAACTTTTAACGCGGGTCACCACTTTAGGGGTCTCTCTCTCGTTTCGCGATGTGTAAGCCCCTAAACAAGACTGCCTCGTCTGGTTTGTAGAAGGTTACGGGTCCATTAATTAAAGTCTTTCGTCAAGTTAATAATGTTTGTATTTATTACATTGAAAACCCTTTAAGACAACCTTCTACGCGAACCGATGTAATGTCACTGGCGTCCATTCATACTTCTCGCTTGTATACCTTTTGCTTATCAAGTGTTCTGCCTTTCATATTTACATTGTGTCCCTACAACACGCACGCTAAACGATGGCGGAAGACGAACTGACTGCGGTCGGGCGGGCGCGGGCTTTCCGCGGTTAGAGCGCGCGAGCAGGATAGCGAGATGTTAAGGCCAAGCGAATGTGAATCTTATTTGCGCTATCGTAGCGAGACGACTTGATGTCTAAACTGCTTGATTGATGCTTCGTTGTACTCAAAAAATATATAAACGTGTAAGGTCGCAGTGGCAGGGCCTCAATACTTGTTTATTAAGAAAGGCACAGAAAATAAATGATATAAAATGTTTTCCATACGTAACATTCTCCCCCTCAGTGTCGACACGACACTCAAAACGATAACCTAAATTAAAACAATAAATAAATATATTCTAAAATATCGCTAACCTAGCTGCAGGACGTTTAAGTACGCCATTTTTGGTCTTAACGTCGGCAACCCTTACGCGTCCGTCAGAACCGGGGTACACGGATTGTACGATACCTTTAGGCCAGCAGTTACGGGACTTATGTAAAAATGACGGACCGGTAAACCACGTTGAGCCACTGCTAAGTACGTAGTCGGTACTTTTAGTTCCTAAATCTGCCACGTTGAGGTCAGTCGGCACATAGTGCCACTCGTCAGCCTTACTTAGTTCGTCAATTTCTCCTAGACGATTAGCGATAAAAACTTTATATGTTCTACAGTTATTTCTGATCCAGTGTAAAACAGTAGTTGAATCCGTCCAATAATAAACCGAGCTTGGTTTTAACCGATGTTCTGTTTTAATATTACTTGCTAATTTACATCCTAATAAAGCACCCTGTAGTTCTAGTCGCGGCACAGAAGCCGATTTCGTAGGTGTAACTTTAGATTTATTAGCGATAAACGCTACAATAACATGTCCACTGCTCATTTCCTTGCGCCAGTACACGACAGTCGCGTAAGCACTCGGCGATGCATCGCAAAATACGTGTAGTTCTAAGTTTTCGTTACTCGCGCTCTTATCACTATCACAAAAATACCATCGCGGGATTCTAATATTATTTATTTTTTTAGCTTGAATTCAATCTTTAATATATAATCATTCAATTCCTCATCCCATTTTATATTTGTTTTCCAAGTTTCGGGCATTATTATTTTTCCTTTAATTGTAAATGGTATCAGATAACCATGAATGTCGAAAATAGACATTACAATACACAACAGTTCGCGCTTCCTTGGTCTTCTTTTTAAATTTACAACATCAACTGGTATACGCTTCAAGGTCAAATCGAATCCTAACTCGTCGCTGGCAGGGTACCATAATAGACCGAGTGTCCTTTCCGATTGATCTTTATCGAAGGCGCAACAGACACTGTTACTCAAAGCTTCCTTCGGTACGCTTTCCAGAACGTCCGATACGTTGCTAGCCCAGTTCCGTATTTCGAATCCACCCTGCTGGTGAATAAAACAGACTTCGTTAATCATTTGTTTTGTAAGGTCGACTTCGGGTAAACTATCGATATAGTCGTCCATATAATGTTGCTTGCAAATAGCGTCGACAGCTGTCGGATAGGTATTCTTAAAACGTATTGCATTTTTATTTTTAATATGTTGCGCGATAAAAGGCGAGCAATTCGCGCCAAATATTAATGACGTCATAGCATATTTATTAACGTCCTTAGTGGCTTCATCTGTGAATAAAAACCTAAGTGTATGTTGATCCTTTTCTTTAATTTTGATTCGAAGAAACATATCTTTAATATCTGCAATAACTCCAATTCGATTTTCTCTAAACCTAAACATAATTCCAAATAAAGACTGTAACAAGTCTGGGCCTGTTAATAAAAAATCATTAAGAGAACATCCCTGTGTTTTCGCCGCCGCGTCGAACACTAAACGTAGTTTCATCTTATTGGGGTTATCGACCCCGAAATGCGGTAGGTACCAAATGTGGTCACTAGACTCCCCCTCGTTTAGTCTCCTGGCATAATTATTCGAAAATAAGTGCTGCATACGTTCCCGGTAACGCGACGCGTAAAGTGTTGTCGGCTGACATTTTCTTCTCGACTGATTTTAAACGATTATGGGCATTTTGATAAGAATCAGGCATAACAAAGTTATCATGTTTCCAAGGCAATTCCACAAACCATTGGTTATCAACTAATTCACATGTGTTATTTAGTATGGTGATAGCACGCAACTCGTCCGCATTTTGTCGCGGTTGTTTTGATATACCTATTGACTCTAAAGGCTCCTACATACTGGCGCAACTTGTCGCGCGACGCGTCGTGACACAAAGGCACCGCTTGTAGCGCTACACGCGGTGCCTTTGTGTCGCGACGCGTCGCGCGACAGGTCGCGCCAGTATGTAGGAGCCTGCGATGTGGGGATGAGGAGGGGTTAAGTAAACTACATGACGTGTATTACTTTGAGAGTCAATCGTGAACAGAGACTCAACTGTGTTCCTCAACTGTCTGTGCTCTCTCCTTTATTAGATGGTATAAATATACATAGGTAGTACGTGACTACGTGCTAATACTAAGCTTATGGAAAACACTATATCTACCTTAACTTAACCCTGGAAACTACGTGACATGCTGATGTAGACACATACGTGACTTACTCACCACATCACCCCACTTAAAGAAAAAAAAAAACTAAATTACGGTTTTTTTTTAACACATTTTAACTTACATTCTAACTCCTACAATACAATTTTGTTCTATTCTTATGAATTACATCTATCTTATTATCATTCTTTTTTACAATTACATTTGGTGACTCGTCCTTTATAACTTCAAATTCACCACACATATTTTAAAATCTTTCGTATGTAAAGATTTACTACTATTTCCCTTCAAATATTGTGCCATTTTTGTAATAAATTCAACGTTATAACGATTTATTAAAATAATAACTTCTTTTATGCCTTTCTCAATACAAAAATCTACTATGTCTTTCAACAACTCGTCCCGCGGTGATGCCGATAAAGATTCATAGTTTACATAAATACTCGAGTTTTCTGGCACATACATTAAATTACGCGTCTTTGAAAATATCTTTTTATAATTCTTGTTACGTAACATTTTCTCCCATTCATTCAAACATATCTCAACGTCATTTCCTTGTTTTATAAGAACTTCCACAATCCTAGGATGATCAGTCCCAGACACCATGGAGTCTGTATCACAAACATTCGGTCCTCTTAACCGTTTGTACCAAAACAGGACTAGACCACTCACTAACTCTCTCCTCAATAATATTACTATCCATCATCTCCTGCACTTGCCTATCAACTTACATGGCAACTCATCAAATATATAAAACCTATGCACGAACGTACATCGACCGTACTCCAAATTTAAATATACATAACCTATAGTTCGCAAACTACCTCCTACACCATTGATTACCAACTCTTCCTTAACTACTTTATAATACAAAGCGTTATTCGATAAAAAAAGTGTTTTTTACGGCTGATATGGACGCACCCGTATCCACCAACCATTCCGTATCCACACTATCCACTAACAAATTAACCCAGTTAATGCTATCACAAGCTAAAATATGCTTAGGCACGAAAAAACTGAGTCTCACTCAGCTGACCGCCTACATCGTTCCGTGACATTGACACTGCGCCTGAGTCAGCATCGCCCCGCGCGTGCTCAAAATACGCTACATGCCGTCGACCTTGCTGAGTCTGGCGTCCACGACGAGCATTATCGCTGCGACCGCGCATTCCACTGCTATGCCATGCCTTGACATTTTTGCGCGTACGCTCAACAGCTGTTCCATGCTGCGCGTGCCTACTCTCTACAATCTGCCGCCTATGGTTATTTCCGCAATTTCTTACGCCCGATGAAAAACCATGTCCACGTGCGCCATTCATTTTCGGTAGCAAGCTAACCGCCGTTTTTAAAGAAAATCTTTCCGCCGCCATCTCTAACTCGATTTTGCCGATGTCTTCAAATTTATAATATCTACGTACAACTTAATACACTATATGCATACTATTGTCTCTAAATTCACCGATGATCAACACACACACTTAAGCTCACGTATACAATCACTTAATCACTTACTTCTTGACGAGGGAACGTTACTTCGTCCATATCTGGTCAGGCCATCTGCACAGCTTTGCGAACCTCCCGCTGGTTGATCTTCTCTTCGATCCAATTCTGGTGACATCTTCTGTACATCCGAACTGCCACACCAATGATGACAACCGCCAAACACACAGCAATAAACAATAGCACCGTGTTGATAGCCAGTTGCTCCTGCGCAACCGCTGCGGTATTCGAACCACCCGCTGCCATCTGAGCGATAATCACCTCTTCCTAAGACGTCGTGGTCCCCATGGCCCGTGACCTGACGTGACGTGTAGCTGACCGAAATCGACTAAACTGCGACTCTGACTAGCCCCCAATTGGGCAACCATAACGCCGTCCAGCCGACTGGCAGGGTCGCCATGCGACCCCCAATTGGGCAACTATAACGCCGTCCAGCCGGCTGGCAGGGTCGCCACGCGACCCCCAATTGGGCAACTATAACGCCATCCAGCCGACTGGCAGGGTCGCCATGCGATGTGGGGATGAGGAGGGGTTAAGTAAACTACATGACGTGTATTACTTTGAGAGTCAATCGTGAACAGAGACTCAACTGTGTTCCTCAACTGTCTGTGCTCTCTCCTTTATTAGATGGTATAAATATACATAGGTAGTACGTGACTACGTGCTAATACTAAGCTTATGGAAAACACTATATCTACCTTAACTTAACCCTGGAAACTACGTGACATGCTGATGTAAACACATACGTGACTTACTCACCACAAGCCTTTACGCAAATGATTTTCTTACAAACTCGTTCAACTCAGAATCACAACAATGTTGCGCGCTGTCATCACTAACAATACGAGGGCGGGTCAATAAGTCCGTGACTTTTTGAAATTCTGACCACTTTACTGAAACAGCAACAGTGCTCCTGTCAACAGGCATCTGTCAGTTGACTCCTGTCAAAATTTAAACTTGCTGCGTCAGTTAGTTTGTGTTTGACAGCTATTTTTATCAGACTACTCACTAATTTGAGGAGAAAATGGAAAAAAGTGAATTTCGTGTGCTTATTAAGCATTATTTCTTGCGAAAAAAAACCATTACCGAGACCAAGGCTAAGCTTGATAAATACTATGGGGACTCTGCACCATCGATTTCAATGGTAAAAAAGTGGTTTACTGAATTTCGTTGTGGCCGTACAAGCACTGAAGATGCCGAACGTCCTGGACGCCCAGTTGAGGTCTCTACACCCGAAACAATCGAAAAAATTCACGATATGGTGTTGGCCGACCGAAGATTGAAAGTGCGAGAGATTGTGGAAGCCGTAGGGATCTCGCATGGCTCAGTGGTTTCAATTTTGAATGATCACTTGGGCATGAGAAACCTTTCCGCAAGATGGGTGCCGCGTTTGCTCACAGTCGACCACAAACGCAATCGTGTAACAACTTCACAGGAAGGTTTGGCGTTGTTTAATCGCAATATGGAGGAGTTTTTGCGCCGTTTTGTAACCGTGGACAAAACATGGAACCATCACAACACACCAGAGACCAAACAACAGTCAAAACAGTGGGTTTCTAAGGGTGAATCGGCGCCGAAGAAGGCCAAGGTGGGTTTGTCAGCCAATAAAGTTATGGCGACTGTTTTTTGGGATGCACGTGGGATAATCCACATTGACTACCTTCAAAAGGGAAGAACAATCAATGGGGAATATTATGCCAATTTATTGGACCGATTCAATGACGATTTGAAAAAAAACCGACCTCATTTGGCCAAGAAAAAAGTTCTTTTCCACCAAGACAATGCAAGGGTGCATACATGTGCAGTTGCCATGGCAAAAATCCATGAATTGGGCTATGAATTGCTCCCTCATCCACCCTATTCTCCAGATTTGGCTCCGAGCGACTACTTCTTGTTCCCAAACCTGAAGAAATGGCTTGGTGGAAAAAGATTTGACTCCAATGATGAAGTCATCTCGCAAACAAAGGCCTATTTTGAGGACCTCGACAAATCATTTTTTTTGGAAGGGATAAAAAAATTGGAGAAGCGTTGGACAGAGTGTATAGAGCTCAAGAGAGACTACGTTGAAAAATAAAATTATTTTTTTATCAAAAAATCTGTGTTTTATTCCAAAAGTCACGGACTTATTGACCCGCCCTCGTACTATCAGCTGACATGTTTTTTTATTTTTTTTTTTATTTTTGATGGGTTTGCTCTTGACCTTAGTCTATGCCAGAGGCGACAGAAACAAAGTCGACGATGGAGCGAGCTTACCCAGAAGAAGCCAGTTCACTCTCACTTTGAAGAGATTAGGGTTATATGTTCATAATATTTATCTTGTTTACAACACCGTGTACACACCACCCTAGCGGTGTCTTTGTAACATAAGGTTCATTTTTGCTATTACCTTTTAAACACAAGATAGGAGCAATAAGATCATAATTATCCTGTCCGATTAATAGTTTAGGTTGTGCGTCACATTTGCACAAGTAGTCGTATTCAATATAATAGTCTGAATAATTAGTAAAGTCCATACACGATAAACGTTGAACAGGTAAATTAAGTTCTTTCATTTTACGGGCACTCAAATTAAAACGATCACTTGTTTTATTAGAAATGTCAAAACTTACGTTTTCCGTTTGGCACACGAGCTCACCGGAGTCCCATGCACTGCGGGCGCGCATGGTGACTGTCTTACCGTGGAGTCCCGCCTGATCAGCGAGGTCAGCAGATATCAGCGTCACGGTGGCACCATCGTCGAGCAACGCGTGTGTGTGAATATTGTATTTAGGTCCATGAGCGGTTACTGGCACTATTTTTAACAACACTTTAGGCACTGGCGATTCACTAACACTAGTGGACGCATTGGTGTGGGCGTGGGCAACGGTATCCTCGCGGCGCGGGCGCGACTCGTCGGGCGTCGATGGGTGCACGCGGGCTGCGTCCACCCCGGGGCGCGCCGTCTCGGGATGCTCGGCGGCCGCGGATGCCGTAGGCGCGCTAGGCTTCGTCCAGTGAAGGAGGTGATGATGTGGATGTCCACACTCGCTGCAGTCAGGAGCGCTGCACGCGGCAGGTTCATTATGCCGTGCGCTCAAGCACTTGTAGCACAGATGTTTAGCACGTACAAACTGCCATCGATCACGTCTCATAGCGCGTTTAAACTTGCCGCACTTGTCTAAAGCGTGCGTCGGAGAGGCACGACAAAACATACATTTACTATCGGTAGTAGTGCACGCTAATACTGGTTGAGTTTTTATATTATTGTGATCGTATTTCTTTCTTACGTCGTTCTGACTGTTTATGTAACTTATACCTGAGGTTGCGACGATAGTTGCTTCTCTATATAAAAACTCCGATAGTATTTCTAGTTTAGGTATAGAACTATCTTGTCTCTCGTAGGTATACTCGGCCCACTTATTGATAAGGGCGGGCGGTAACTTCGAAAGTGTTATTGACGTCGTTTCCGGACTTTGTAGGTATTCCGGCAATTTAATAGCTTTAACAGCTGTGACGTAGTTTTTAACTTTTATCGAGAAATTCACGATCTCCGTGTGGTATGCAGTCGGAAGTGGGTGAATTTTCTTGAGTTGAGTGAATATTTTATTAATTATACACTCGGGTCTGCCGAATCTATAATTATAATTGCTATAGCTATAATTGACACCTTAGAATTATCTAAGGTGTCAATTATAGCTTGCGGTGTTGTGTGCCATTTACAACCTAGGTCCAAGAGATTCCCTTCGAGAAAAATTCAAAGAAATAGATATTCTGACTGTAGCCTCTCAATATATATTTGATAATCTTATGTATGTACACAAAAATATATCAAATTTTAAGAAAATGTCCGATATCCACAGTTTAAATACAAGGAATAAACATAATCTTGCTGTACTTCACACTCGCCTCCACAGAGTAGGCAACTCGTTCATGGGTCAATGTATACGCTTTTACAACAAACTTCCTATTGCTATTCGAAATTTACCCATTAAACGATTTAAAAGCTGTATTAAAACCAAACTTTGTAAAAAAGGGTACTATAAAATTTCAGATTATTTAGAAGACAAAAAAGCTTGGGATTGAGCTGCTCGCTCTGATAAGCTTTGTGCTAAAACCATAAAATTTAATATTTAAATTATGCAAAATCATCATTATATACAACTATATGTACTTATTGACATTGATGAATATTATAAGCAAAATTAAGTGAATATTTATGTACCTTGAAAAGTATTATATTACTTTAATTATTGTGAATGTGAGCACTATGTGGGTCATTTTTATTTATTTCTTGTTGTTTTTTTTTTCTCTTCTCTTAGTTTTAATGATGGTCTGGCATTTTGAGTTCTTTATGCGGCCAACCCAATTGTCCTTTCCTTGGTATTGTTCGTCGAGTCGTTGAGCTCCTTAAGTTTTGAGTTGAGCTACACGATTACTGACAAATGCTTGCACTGACTGGACAGGTCCACTCAAATTTGTGTGGTTCTTTCCTCAAAAGACCATTTCAGACATAGATCTACATGGTCCTCACATGATCTGACCAAGATTATGTCTGGACTTTAAAAGAGACTCTTGAGTTTGTTTCGCCATTTCTTCTCAGGGGTAGTCAGATAGGAAATGTCGACTCCATCTAGCTTATTTTTTAATATGACGTGTAAAAGTGATTCTCATATCCTATTTACAGAATAAACAATTTCATTTCATTTCATTTGTGTTGCCGATGAGGAGCGATGACACGGCTTCTTTTGCGTCACCACGTAGACACTTTCGTAACCGCCAAATGTTTTCTGCGTCGCTATAATTGCATAAGTGTGACGACTTTTTATATGACTCCTTGAACTGCAATGCAGTGGTGCATTGGATCACCGTCGAACACCGGTAAATCTTTTGATGTTGCTAGGCGCGCAAGGAGTTCTCTGTTATTTTCTCGAACGCTACTTCTAGTAAGTATTCCATCGGGGATGTCGCTGCGCCCCCGCAAGGGGGCGCGGCATGCGGAACCGAGGCATAGCCCCCTGGCCGCGGAGGGTGTGCGTTGGTCCGTGAAAACGGACCCCTCATTGTTGGCGCCTATGTCGGCGGTTTAAAAACGTCGGACGCGTTTTAACGCGTCCGTGTAACTGATTGCTATGAGTAAATCTGTAGGCGCGCCACGACGCTAGTACGTTAGCGCCGCTTTCTTCACGACTCCACGGCGGTCAGTCCCCGCCAGGTGAGACCCCCGGTTACCCGGGGGAGGCCCGACGAAGACGACCAGCGACAGTGGAGCCGACTCGACGTTCCTACAGAATAGGTGTTTAGCTCCCGCCCGCCCCGCTCTCAGATCTAGCCGATCACGGTCCGGGCTAAAGAGCTGTCGTGTGTGTGTGAACGGCATTGTATTGTGTGTAACGCCGTTCAGTGTCTACGTGCGTCGCAGCCCGCGCCGCGCCCGTACGTGTGAGTTGAATGCCTGTTTAGTTATGAATGTCTGGTTTAATCACGTGACGCGCCTATATTAACTTAGTACACGCCACGCAATAGATGTGTGTCATCTGTAGAGTTCAGTTGAATCGAGTAAGCCGCGTGTAACCTGGGTGCGACTTACTCGAGGCGTCCAGTCCGGTGTATGGGGTCACTCGTCCGCTACCAGGTCGCGGGGCAAGGGTCTCGCGTCAGGGGGGCGCGTATGCCAGGGCGCTATCTGCTTGACATGAGGCCAATCAGACGCGTCGGCACGCGCGTACATCCCCTTCGCGAGGCGCCGCACGAACTCATCCAGGCTCTCGATCCCGAGGTCCCGCTGGATTACATCGTTCCTCACGAAGCGAGGAGCGTCAACGATAGTCCGCAGCGCAATGCTCTGTTGCGCGCGGAGCAGCTTCCGGCTCGACTCGCTCGTGAGGGCGAACCAAGCGGGGGCGGCGTACGTCAAAATTGGGCGCACGTACAATTTGTACACGTCCAGTTTGACGCGCGCCGGGATGCCGACGAGAGCACAGGTTTGAGCAGGTTGCGGGCGACCCTACCCTGCGCGGCGACCTTGCGGACATATGGCCCCATAGTGAGCCGACGGTCGATGGTGACACCCAGGTATTTGACCCGGGGCGACCAATCGATGTCGGCTCCTTGTAGTTTCAAGGGCGGTGGGAGGCGCGCTGATCCGGTGACCATCGCCTGCGTCTTACCCACGTTCACCGAGAGCCGCCATTTCGACAGCCTTCTAGTAAGTACTTGGTGCAACGCCTCCGTCAACTGGTTGATGCCGTCGCCACGCGGCGGGCGTTCGCTGACGAAGTCCTGTTGCTGCTCTGCATGGTTCCAGGTTTTATTACCCATCGGCATCGAATGTAATGAGCAGACATTTTCTGCGCAATCGCTTTTAGCGATAGATGCGACGCCATCTTGTTTGTCGAACCACGCCTCGACCATTCTCGAACTTTTCGAGACTGAGCCTTGGTTTTCTTCTTGTAAGTCTGCTATATCGACTTCCAGTTTTTTCGAAAGCAAATTTTTCTGAATTTGTGCACTTTTTTGTGCTAAATCGAGGTCGATTTGTGCTTGAAGTTGAGCCGCTTCATACTCTAGCCTTTTACGGGCCGCCGACGAACACGCGGTTTTATCACTTTTCACAGATTTTACGAGTAACTGTTCACTTTTACTAGTACCTAGTCAGCTGCTCCGTGGCACGTTTACTACGTGTTATAACACCCTTCGGGGGTGTGCGAAGCAGTGACATCCCTGCACACAGGTTTTAGTTCGACTAAACACGTGGCCGAGATCCAAGATCCGGCTAGAAGGACCACTTAATGTTGCGTACAGCACGCAAGTTCGCGATTAGTCGGGTAAAATGAAAACAGTTCAAAAGTTTAAAGTGTCTGAGACCCTGCGGCGGCGACTCGTATCGATCGCGAGAGTGCGCAATGACACGCACGCTAAACGATGGCGGAAGACGAACTGACTGCGGTCGGGCGGGCGCGGGCTTTCCGCGGTTAGAGCGCGCGAGCAGGATAGCGAGATGTTAAGGCCAAGCGAATGTGAATCTTATTTGCGCTATCGTAGCGAGACGACTTGATGTCTAAACTGCTTGATTGATGCTTCGTTGTACTCAAAAAATATATAAACTTGTAAGGTCGCAGTGGCAGGGCCTCAATACTTGTTTATTAAGAAAGGCACAGAAAATAAATGATATAAAATGTTTTCCATACGTAACACTTGTAATAAGTCTATGTGTGTATTTTTAGGGATTGGACAACGCCGTAATAATATTTGCATAGATTTTAATTGTATTAACATTTTAGAGTAGTGATATTTTAATAGCACATTAGCGAAACTTTTTTTTCTTTCCTTTTTGTCTTTGTTACTTTCATAACTTTTTCACAATGGAAACCGTAACCCGTGTCCCACAGGAACTGGTTAGCATCATACCAATATTCAGTGGCGACGCTAGAACGTTACCTTAATATATAAAAAAATGTGAATACATTTTGTCTAAGTTCCAAGGAACCATCGCCCAAAATGAATATTTATTTCATGTGGTAACAAGTAGGTTATCAGGCGAAGCAGCTAGTTTAGTAGGCGAAAGAGACTCTATAGATACGTGGGATGAGCTGAAGAAGTTGTTAAACCAACACTTCGGTGACCCACGCACAGAGGATTGTTTAGCAATGGAGTTAGAAACTTGTAGAATAAATAAGGGCGAAAGTTATTTAGATTTTTGCAATAGAATACAGCAGATGAGAAGTGTTTTATTCGCTAAAATATCAGAAACTATCATTGATGACTCTCTGCGTAAGGCAAAGCAAATAATTTATAGTAACAGAGCAATGAATGTTTTCTTGTTTAATTTACCACCATTCCTAGTTAGATTAGTTCGTTTGCGCGGCGTTACAACGTTAGAGGATGCGTTAAAAATAGTCTTCAAAGCAACTTCAAACAAGAACAAAACTTCAAACTTCTTAACAAAGCAGTCTATGATTATAAAACAAACGATAGGCGTAATTTTAGTAGAACTAACAGACCCAATTTGCCTAATTATCAAAATGCATCAGGATCTAATAATCAAAAGAAAGATTCATATCAAGTACACATGTACCGAATAATGCTACAAACAGCACATCTACACCGAAAAATTCGCATCAGTCCAGGCAGTATAGGCAGCATAATAATATTCAAAGGAATCAAGATAGTTTTAATCGTATAAACAACAATAATTCGTCACCGCAGTCAAGTAGGTCATCTTTTCCGGTTGCACAACAGAACCAACAGTTCGCGGCACATGCACCGGGCACGTCGAATTTTGCAGTGCAAGCATCTACGTCGGGTGCGAATACTGACGTCACCATGCGTACTGCGAGTTCGCGATGTGTTAATTACATAAACAATTTTAGTAATAATGAACAGAGTTCAAGTAATTCGTACAACGAGTGTCAGGAATTTTCTCCTGAAGATCCCGGGGCGGAAAATTTTTGTATAATGGCCTCTACCCTAGAGAACGAATAAAAATTAATTGTAATAAACGCTTAAATTTACCACACATAGTTATACCAGAATTAAAAGCAGTTTTTATGATAGATACGGGAAGTGTTAGGTCGTTCATAAGCCCTTATATAGCGAATAAATATTTTAAAAATTATTTACAGTATGAACCCTTCGAAGTTGTTAGCACTCACGCATCGAGCGTTCATAGTGAAACCGCAATTATTCCATTACCGGTTACCTTTAGAAATAAAGAGTTCCATAAGTTTTATGTCTACAGCGTTGACGATAGGTATGATGGATTAATAGGTAGTAATTTGCTGAAGCAATTACAGGCAAAGATTAATATGGAAAGTCAGATATTACATTTAAAAAATACTGAGATTCCCATCGTATATTCACCGCCTATGAGAGAGGTATATAATCTAACAGCTCGTAGTGAACTTAGAGTAAGACTCCCGGTTAACTTATTGAACGGGGAAGCCGTGTTAGATTTTAAACAGTTTACGGAAGGGATTCGAATGCATTAGTTACGTGTGTTAAAGGATATGCAACGACTGTTATTCAGAATTACAGTCATCAAAATAGAAATTTAGTAGTTACAGGACCTTTTCAAGTAGAACCATACATACAGAACCCATCTATTAGTGTTAATTTCATGAACGACAGTATAGAAGTGGACAGATTGCTAAATAATAATTTAGAAAAATTACAGTTGGATCATATGAACTCAGAAGAACGTACTGTTATTGAGGGACTTTGTAGAGAATACAAAGACATATTTTATTGTGAAAATATTCCATTAACCTTCACAAATCAGGTTAAACATAGAATAAGAACAAAAAATGAAGACCCAATAAACATTAAGGCACATAGGTTACCCCCTATTCAAACAAAAGAAATCAAGAGTCAAGTTGAGAAAATGTTAAGGGATAACATTATCCAGGAATCGCATTCCCCCTGGAGTGCTCCCGTACATTTGGTGCAAAAAAAGTTAGACGCGTCAGGCCAACAAAAATGGAGGATGGTAGTTGACTATAGACGGCTCAATGAAATTACAATTGATGACAAATACCCCTTGCCCAACATTAACGATTTATTTGACATGCTAGGTAAAAGTACCTACTTTACAACCCTTGATTTAGCTAGCGGGTACCATCAATTAGAGGTTCAGGAGCAGGATAGAGCTAAAACCGCATTTAGCACACCTTCAGGTCATTATGAATTTAACAGAATGCCGTTTGGGTTAAAGACAGCACCTGCAACCTTTCAGCGAGCGATGGATAACGTCCTTCGACGCCTTCAAGGCTTACATTGCCTAGTATACCTAGATGACGTCATAATTTTTTCAAAAAGTTTGATTGAACATGTAGAAAAACTTAGAGCAGTTTTTGATCGCTTCCGTAAAACAAATTTCAAAGTTCAATTAGATAAGTCACATTTCCTTAGAAAGGAAGTACTTTATTTAGGGCATACTATTACGAGTGAGGGTTTGAAGCCAAATAATGACAAAATAGATGCCGTTCTTAGGTATCCCATACCAGAAACGGTTACACAGATTAAAAGCTTTTTAGGACTTATCGGATACTACAGGAAATTCATCAAAGATTTTGCCAAAATAACTAGACCATTAACAGCTTGCTTAAAGAAAGCTCGCAAAATTGTTATTAATGAAGAATATAAATAATGCTTTGAGACATGTAAAAAGCTTTTAACAAATGCACCTTTGTTACAGTTTCCTGACTTTAGTAAAACTTTTATTTTAACCACTGATGCATCCAATTTTGCAATCGGGGCTGTATTGTCACAGGGAACAATATGCTCAGATAAGCCTGTAGCATATGCTAGTAGAACTTTGAGTGACACAGAAGTAAGATATAGCACTATCGAGAAAGAACTATTAGCCATAATATGGGCAGTTAAGCACTTTCGACCGTATTTGTATGGTAATAAGTTTACCATATTTACAGACCATAGACCATTAGCATGGCTGTATTCATTGAAAGAGCCCAATAGTAAACTCACGCGATGGCGGTTAAGGTTAGAAGAGTACGATTTCGAAATAAAATATAAGGGCCCTCAAAACACGAATGCAGACGCTTTATCTAGGATTAAGATTAATGCAATTGACGACGATTTAGATTCAATATTTGTAAATGTAGGAGATAGGGAAGAACGAATACAAAAAATAATAAAAAACGAATTGCAAGACCTCGAAGCTCCAATAAAAACGAAGAACTTTAGGATTCTGATGATGAGGCCACTGCCAATTCAGTTTCAAATAGGGAACACGAAGGCATTCCTATTTCAAACGAAGCTATCGATACTAAACCAAAACAGATTCTAGTTCATTCATGGTTTAAAAATAACTTAGTCGTAAAAGATATTTCTAATAATAAACAAAAAAATCTTGAAGTTCACTTACCGACAAATAACGATAAATTAGTTAAGGACTTTTTAAAAGAGTATATAAAACATAAGTGTACGAGCATCGCCACATGATATTTATTGTTTTAGTTTTTACCTGATCAAGCAGTTGCTAAGTCACCGATTTATGTACATTCGCTGACTAAGCTACTACGCCCGCCACAAGCCACCTACTTTTGGCATTATATAATTCGTTGTTTTATTAAATAAATGGTCAATCATTATCGGACACAAAACAGTGATTTTATTTCCTGTACACATCCCGAGTGATTCATCCACCTACATCCTACATCTCAGTGTGCGGAGCTGCTGCCCGTACATTTATGGTCCTTCGAGCCGGATCGCCACTACTGGAGCAAACAGTCCTGCAAGTCGCACAGGTACGAAGTGTTTCTACTTACGATAGCGAATCGGTTTGACTGGTCTTCCACAAGCGGATCGCCCCAGTCAGATTGAGAAGGCGCACAATATCGTACGGAGAGATTCCTTCGGACCCTGCGATCGCCGTGGGAAACATCAACATTTGGTGGTTCGGGAACTACATACAACAATACAACAGTGAAGTCAACAGAGCTAACGTCCATCCACTACACGCATACATACTCGCGCAACAATTATGGACGCCAGGCAACAAGAACTTCTCAAGCGGCAGGAAATCATCGCAGAGGGCATCCGAAAAATTGGTGTCAACTTCGGAAAAGATGGCCCTGACCGCAAAACCGCCACATACATCCGGGGCAGACTGGATACCCTCCAGGCGCACTGGAACGAATTCGAAATGAATCATGGCGTGCTACAGGGCGCCATAGACCAGACCGACATATACTACACAACAAAAGTATACGACAGGGTCAAGTCGAACTACTCAAACATACAACATAAGCTGCAAACATGGTCAACAAGCACTGCGGAACTCGCGAGTCGCCCAGAAGAAGAGAACAAGAACACTGGAGTCCTATCGAGATCGGACGAGCTAAAAAATCAACAAGCAACCAACTTTAGAGCCTTCTCACGTTTCGTCAGCAACTTGCGTACTGCTGACATTATTGAGAAATGGGAGATAGAAGACAAGCTTAGGGTCCTCGAATCGCGATGGAGGGCGATTGACGAAGTGCACTGGCAGCTCGACAACGTTCTCGTCGGTAGCGACGTAAACTACGAGCTCGAGTTCTCGCAGTACGAAGAAACATACGAGTGCACAAAGCGAGGTCTCAACCGCAAACTCAACCACGCTGTCCAACAACGGGATAGTGCGCCAAGGATCGAAATACCGATATTCTCTGGAAACTACACACAATGGCCGACATTCCTCGATCTATACATCGCGGCTATCCATAATAACCCTTCCCTCTCGAAGGGGCAGAAGATGCAACACCTGAAGGGGAAGCTAAAAGGAGAAGCTGAGCGCCTTGTGCAACATCTGTCTGTTTCCGAGAGCAACTACGACTCCTGCTGGGAAATCCTCCACCATAGGTACAATAACTTGCAGATGCTCTTCACCAAGCAAATGCAAGTTTTGATGAGTCAACCTACGATTCAAAATCAAAACGCGTACGAGCTGAAGCGCCTACACGACACCAGTCTCGAAACCGTGCACGCGTTGCGTAACTTGAGCATCGACACGGCAACATGGGACCCGATTTTGGTGCACATTCTGGCAGCAAAACTAGACACTCAGACCTACGCTGACTACATGGAGGCGAGGAAAAATCCAAGAGGGCTTCCCGACTTCAAGGAATTCATCCAGTTCATCGAAGGGAAGTTCACGGCGCTGGAGTCAGTAGTGAAGAAAATAAGTAAACCCAACAAACAAACGGATGCCGTCGTCACCCCAAATAATGGGGCCTCGATGACAACAGTACCAAGGGATGCGTACAACAGATACAGACGCTACCCCAAAGCAAACCATACAAGCTCCGACAGAAATTGTCCAGTTTGCAAAACAAGCCACATCTTGCTCTACTGTAAAGAGTTTCAAGAAATGACGCCAGCCATAAAAATTAGGACAATTGAGCAATTGAACATTTGCAAAAACTGCATGTATCCGCACAACGGAAAGAAATGCAACTCGCAGAAAAGATGCAAAGTGTGTAACGGCGCACATCACACCACGCTACATGACCTAGTCCGCGATACTACGTCAGCGACACTGTCGTCAAGCCAAATGGCCGAAGGCGTGACAAACAACAACATGCAGCGAAAAACCAATCACGTGTCAGGAAATTTTAACGAAGTTTTACTGGCTACAGTACAACTTAAAGTAAATGCTGCAGATGGAACTTACACCGTACTTAGATGCCTTCTAGACCAAGGCTCCCAACTGAACCTTATAACAGAATCGGCTGTGCAACGACTTGGGCTTCCGCGACGCAACCACAACTCAACTGTGTCAGGGATCGGAGCATTTGCCAGCCAGAGCAACGGGACCGTTCAGTTGGACTGTAAGTCCCTTTACGGAGATTACGAGTTTTCAACCCCGGCATTAGTAATGGCTAAACTACTCAACAACCTGCCTAACTACTCCTTCGAAAAACAAGATTGGCCTCACATAGAAAACATTAACCTGGCCGACCCACAATTCAACTTATCAAGGCCGATTGACATTCTACTTGATGCTGGGGTATATGGCGACATAGTCATGAGCAACATTACTCGAGGAAACATATACGCACCAATAGCACAACAAACAAAGCTCGGCTGGGTATTAGTTGGAAATACGAATACTTTCAACTGTCATGTCGTGGTGGACACTAGCGATATCTCTCGTTTCTGGGAAATTGAAGAGATAATATCAGACGACCAGTCTACGACTGTCGATGAGGAGTACTGCGAGAGGCTGTACGCTGATACAACAAAAAGACAAGAAGATGGGCGGTATGAAGTGAGAATCCCCATGAAGACCAATTTCGAGCAATATTTAGGACGATCAAAGCCACAAGCAGTCGCGCAATTCAAGCAATTGGAAAAACGTTTGACAAGAGACGAAACCCTCGCTTCAAGCTACAAGGCTTTCATCGGCGAATACAAAGCTCTAGGACATATGAAAAGGTGCACAGAGCCGGACACGCCAAGCTGTTTCCTACCCCATCATGGAGTAATGAGACCCGATTCAACGACAACCAAACTCCGAGTGGTTTTCAATGCATCAGCAACCACTAGCTCGGGACACAGTTTAAACCAACTGATGGAATGCGGGCCTAACTTACAACAAGACTTACAAGCTATTATTCTACGATGGAGGGCATTTGAATACGTGTACACAGCGGATATTGAGAAATTCTACCGACAAATACGTATTCAGGAAAAAGACCAACACTTACAAAAAATAGTGTGGAGAGACTCAGTCACAGAGCCGTTACAAGAGTTACAACTGACTACAGTAACATATGGTACCAAGTCCGCTCCCTTCCTGGCAATGCGCACCATAAGGCAACTGGTAAAGGATGACGGCGCACAGTACCCCTTGGCGGCGGCTATTCTGTCCAATCAGCTATACATGGACGACTTAATAGGCGGGAGTCACGACTTCATAACAGCACAGAAAGCTCGAAGTCAACTTATAACAATGCTGAAGGGCGGTGGATTCAACTTACGAAAGTGGGCTAGCAACGAAACGCGCCTACTTGAAGGCTTATCCGATGAATTGATAAGCCAAAAAATGTTCGACTTCAAGGATGCAGACACCAACAAAACGCTAGGCATCACTTGGAACCCGCGCACGGATCAGTTTACCTACAAACAAATACCACTCTGCAACAAACGTGATGTCGACACAAAACGCACACTACTGTCGGATATATCAAAACTGTATGACCCACTTGGTTGGCTATCACCGGTAACAGTGAAAGCCAAGCTAATTTTTCAACATGCTTGGTCAACTACAACGAGCTGGGATGATAAACTCCCACTAAAGATACAGCAAGAATGGGAGCAATTCCGCAATCAGCTCGCACACATACACGACATAACCATACCACGCTGGATCGGCGACACCCAACAACCCTTCGAACTTCATGGCTACTGTGATTCATCAGAACGAGCCTATGCATGTGTCATATATTGCAAGACCACTGATAAAGAAGGTAAACAGATGATAAGGCTAGTAGCAGCTAAAACAAAATTAGCCCCACAGAAAAAGCCTATTTCTCTGCCACGACTGGAGTTATGTGGTGCAGTACTACTAGCCCGACTGATCGAAAAAGTAAAAAACTCCATCAACTCGCAGATCCACACCATACATTGCTGGACGGACTCCATGGTGGTGCTTGGCTGGCTACATGGTGATGTGAGCCGTTGGAAGAGTTTCGTAGCCAACAGAGTCACAAAAATTATCCAAATAACACCACCCAACTCCTGGGCCCATGTCAAGTCCGAAGACAATCCTGCGGACTGCGCAAGCAGAGGAATCTCACCATCAGCCTTGATAGCTCACGAACTGTGGTGGAAAGGCCCAACCTGGCTTCAAAACAACAACATACCCAAACAAGGTATTTTTACAACGAACGAAGAGAAAAATAAACGAGGTCAAACCTGCGCAATACAAACAATAGACGCGCCCCTCATCGAGCAACTACTGCAAAAATACAGCACGATGACTTATGCAACCCGAGTCATCAGCTGGATCAGACGATTCATAAACAACTCGCGTGACGTAACAAGAGCCATACACAGGTCACACTTAACTACGGAAGACATTGTGCAGACTCAGCACCTGCTTGTGAAAACTACACAGAACAATACATTTGGCGATGAAATAGCATACCTACACAAAAATAACAAGGTACGGGCTACAAGCAAACTGTTGAGTTTAAGCCCAATGCTAGACGCACAAGGTATTCTTCGAGTGGGAGGAAGACTTGAACATGCTAAGTTAAACGACTCCCAAAAACATCCAATAATTTTACCAAACAAACACAAGTTATCAGACCTCCTGATTGACCAAGCCCACAAGAATACTCTCCACGGCGGTGCCAGGCTTACTTTGGGAAACCTTCGTAACAAATATTGGATACTTGGCGGCATGAAACCAATCAAGAAGCAACTCAACAAATGTGTCACCTGCCACCGCTACAAAACGCAACGCAGCAATCAACAAATGGCACACTTACCAACGCCTCGAGTTACACCTTCAAGGCCATTCACACACACGGGCGTGGATTTCACGGGACACGTTGAAATAAAGGCTAACAAAGGTCGCGGCATTAAAACAGTTAAAGCCTACATCGCGATTTTCATTTGTTTATGCACAAAAGCCATCCACCTGGAGCTGGTGTCAGATCTCAGCACGATAACATTCCTCGCAGCATTGAAGCGGCTATGCGCACGACGAGGAACACTAAAACATATCTACAGTGACAACGGAACGAACTTTGTCGGAGCAGCAAGAGCTCTAGCCAAAGAACGCCAGGAGGCACTGCAGCTTCTAGTTAACGACGACCTCATCAACAACACTTCCGAAAAAGGTATGGAATGGCACTTTAACGCACCATCTTGGCCCACAGCGGGAGGACTATGGGAAGCTGCAGTCAAGAGTATGAAACACCACCTAAAACGCGTCCTTGGGGAACAAAGGCTTACGTACGAAGAGTTTACTACTTTGCTAGTACAAATTGAAGCCTGCCTCAACTCAAGGCCACTTGTCGCCCTAACAAACGACCTCGACGACATCGATTACTTGACACCAGGCCACTTTTTAGTCGGTGGACCGGTTCTGGCACCTCCGATGACGTCAGAGAGTGACAACAGCCAGTTAACTTTACGATGGCGCCTGACAGAAAACATGTACAAGGAATTTTGGAAGAAATGGTCCAAAGATTACCTACAAACATTACAATTACGAGGGAAATGGCAAACTCCAACACGCAACATTGCCGTGAATGACGTCGTCCTTGTAAAGGAAGAACAAATAGCCCCAGCCCGATGGTTATTAGGGCGAGTTATAGAGACGCATCCTGGACCGGATAACTTGGTACGAGTCGTCACGCTCAAAACTAAATCCAACATAATGAAGAGACCCGTAACGAAATTGTCCCGATTACCAATTGAAACCGGGAACAACAAAGAAAACAAACCAACACAACCAGAGGCGACGTCATCAACATCTCAACGTCGGGTGAGCCCTAGACGGGCACAGAAGGGTGTTTCCAGCTGTAACGTCCTCAAGTACCTAAGCACGTTACTAGTACTGATGGTTACGTGTGTGACACCGTCCATGCAACAACTCGTCAATGTAACAACTCTAGACCCGACCCGCCTTGTATACTTTGACAAAGCCGCAGACTTACAGATAATACAAGACGAATGGAGACTGGTAGTATACTACAACATGTCAACTTACTGGAAAAGTACTTCTGCCGTTGAACAATACGTCCAGCAATTACACGGACTTTGTCAACGAAATATAGCGTACTTGACTATATCCACACAACTCGAGCACGAACTAAACGAGCTCAAACACTACAACGAAGTACTACAATCCGACCACGGAATACGTAGCAAGCGAGGTCTCATAAACGGAATTGGGAACATTGCCAACTCTCTATTTGGAGTACTTGATGACAAATTCGCCGAAAAATACAACAACGACATCAAACTACTGCACAGCAATGAAGACCACTTGTACAATCTGTACAAACAACAGACTTCAATAATCGAAGGGGAATATAACCTTCTGAAGAGGAACGAGCAAGTAATGAACCGGCAGTTCATTGTCATCAACAAAAGTCTCAGAGACTCGCTCCAACAACTGAAAACCGAACAAGACCAAGCAACGTTCCTTACTGCTACTGCACTTGCCGCAAACATGATGATAACAAACTTGCGGAGAATACAAGACATGTTGATCAGCCTAGTTACAGATCTTCGTCACGGCAAGGTCGACACTCACCTGTTGAAACCCGATGCGTTCGAAAAACAGTTGAACATCATAGCAGGACAAGTCCCAAAAGGATTATCTCTCCCTTGCTCAAACAAGTTCAAGTGTATCCGGGAAATGTATAAACTAGCAAGTGTGCAAGGAAAACTAACCGAAGACTTCATCATATTCGAAGTAAAAATCCCGTTAGTAGCAGACGAACAGTACGAACTAACCGAAGTCATCCCAATCCGCAACATAAAGGGAACCTCCATGATTCACATAATACCAACAACCAAATACATAGCCGTTAACTTGAAGCTAGACATGATGATACCACTGGATCAACAACATCTTTCATCGTGCGAACAAGTAAACACAAATCAGCTGTTGCTATGCAACCTTGACCTACCTATATACAGTATAAAAACAGCCACAACAATGTGCGAAGCAGGCATAATAAACAATCGAGGAGCAACAACCTGCCGCACTAAGGTATCGAATTGCAGCAATGACTGGAAAAAACTGCACAGTAAGGGAGCTTGGTTGTTTACGTGTTGCGAGGAATGCACTATGCGCATTTTCTGTCCTGCGGGAATTACGTCACAGACACTACAAAATACAGGCATCATCACCTTAGCTACAGGTTGCATGATGCGCGGCGATAAACATCTGATTCATGCACATTACAAAATGCAAAGCACCATGGAATTAGGAAATGAGCAAGAGATCTACGTACCAGAGATAAATCTAAACGAACTATTAACAAGCAATAGTCAAATTACAAATATAACAAATATGGAACTTGAAACACATGAAGAACAACTAAAGAGTATTAAGAGAAAAATTGAGCTGGTTAAAGAACAACAGGACATACAAATGGTTAATTCCGTGGAGGCGGAGCAACATCACTACGTCCTGTACGGCTGTATGATAACCTGTGCAACAATATTCAGCATATGGGTATGCGTCCAAATTAAAGCACGCTGTCTCCGTACACCTCAAGGAAACAGAACAGGAAAGCAGGCGCACAAGGAAGAGATTGAGATGGCCCCAAGTCCTACTGAACGGCATCTCCCTACGGAAGGACAAGCAAAGGCAGACACCCCGGATCTAGAAGAGGTCACCAGACATCTTCCTAACAACAGCAAGGTGGATCGCGAAACGTCGCCAATGACAGTTAGCGACGGACATAGAACCTTCCAATAACTTTCTTTACATACTTTACTTACCCTTGGATAATGCATTTTACTGGACATTTGTACTTTTATAGTCGGCAGGATGTACGAGCATCGCCACATGATATTTATTGTTTTAGTTTTTACCTGATCAAGCAGTTGCTAAGTCACCGATTTATGTACATTCGCTGACTAAGCTACTACGCCCGCCACAAGCCACCTACTTTTGGCATTATATAATTCGTTGTTTTATTAAATAAATGGTCAATCATTATCGGACACAAAACAGTGATTTTATTTCCTGTACACATCCCGAGTGATTCATCCACCTACATCCTACATCTCAGTGTGCGGAGCTGCTGCCCGTACAATAAGTATTATATATCCAAAACATAAGTATTATATATACTTCGAACACCCATCTTTTAGAAAAAAAATTTCAAACACGGTAATTAAGTTATTTAAAAAGGATTCAGTTAAGTTAACAGAATGTACAGAAAGAGCTATTAACTTGACAGAATCTGAAGAAGATCAAAAAGAAGTTATTTTGAAATACCACGACGGGAAAATGTGTCATAGAAGTATTAAAGAAACTTTAACCAAACTTAAAAGACATTATTGGTGGGCAAACATGAAAGAGACAGTTACGGCAATCATAAACGCTTGCGAAACATGTAAACGCATGAAATATGACAGAAAGCCGATCAAACCTCACATTCAGTTAACACAAACGCAGGATAGCCCTTTTCAGGAAGCTTTTATGGATTTATTATTTATAGAGGGAAAATATTATTTAAATATAGTAGATGCGTTTAGTAAGATAGCACAAGCCATAGAGGTACCAAATAGGAGTACACCAGAGGTAGTTAGGGCATTGATTAAGTACTTTAGCATGTATGGTCTGCCTAGGAAAATTAGTTGTGACTCCGGTACAGAATTCAACAATGCTTTGATTAAAGAAATGTTAAGCTTGTACAAAATTGAACTTCATATTGGGACTCCAAACAATCCCAGTTCAATGGCAATAGTGGAAAGGTTTCATTCTACCATTATTGAGATTTACCGTATAGCGAAATACGATAAAAGCGATTTAGATGCAGCATCTGTTATGACTTATGCCATCATGGCTTATAACAACACCATTCATTCAGCAACAGATTTTACACCATTTGAACTAGTATTTGGTCACACTTATTCAGATAATGTATTTAACGTGGATAGAGAAAATAATTTAACTCAGAAACTATTGTTAGATCATAGAAAACGCCTTAAAATACTTTATGAATTCATAACGGAAAAATTAGAATCTGACAAAATTAAAGTGATTAATAAAAAATGTGGTGAAACGATACCTGTACTTGAGCCAGACGATAGTATTTATATGAAAGATACTAGGATTAGAAAAGCTAAAGAAAAACCGCGATATGAAAAAGCTAAAGTAATTGGTGAAGTTGAAAGAAATATAGTGCCAGTAGAAGTAAAGAAAAGGAAAACTAGAGTAGCGTTAAAAAATGTAAAACGTCCTCCACAGATTGTGCCTGGTACTTCTGGTACTAGTGGTGCCAACATTCACGCTGGACCTCGAGAACCTCGGTCAGAATCCGGGGATAGCAGCGATAAAGCGGGGAGTAGCAGTGAAGAGGAATAGTTATTGGACAATATATAAAACTGTAGATCTAGAATCATTAGGCTTCCAAATAGATAATAATATTCGGGATTTTAGTAATTTAAAAATAAAAATTAAGGAAAGTAGAGTTAGTAACGAAACCTTAGGAATAGAAAGTCAAATAGAATATCTAATTGAACTAACTAAGGGTAGATTTTTTCAAATCTTACCTTTTCATTATAGGAATAAACGAGCTTTATTCAATCCATTAGGCTCGCTTGTAAAAGCTATTTCTGGAAATTTAGATGAAGATGATGCAATTAAATACGATAGAGAAATTCAAATGATACAGAACAAAGAGCATGTAGTCGAACGTAAAGTGTCATCAATGCAAAAAGCTTTTGATAAATTAGTAAATGATTCTGAAATAATAAATTCAAATATTAAAAATTTGGGTTTACATACCAATGAAATGGAAAAATTTGTTAAACATGAGTTCAGGTTTAACAAACTTTTCCACATATTGAATACTATGTATCAAATTTTAAGTAACTTTCGAACTTGTTACGAAAACATACAAGAGATTGAGACGGCAATAGCCTTTAGCAAATTAAATACATTGCACCAATCCATTATAAATAGTAGGTACAGAATTACATAATACGTTAGAAGTCATTGCTAAACATGCTAGAACAATATATCCAGTAAGCAAACGAAATTTAATAAAATTAGAACGTAATATCATACTTAAATCATACATAAATAACAATAAGTTAGTTTTTGTGTTAGAAGTTCCCCTAATAGATAACGAAACATATAATTATTACAAGGTTATACCCATTCCTATATTCCATGCTCCAAATACCTTTACCATTATACCAAAATACCCTTACCTGATGGTGAACAGATTGAAATACATGCCCGTGGTAAGCCCATGTGCTGAGATTGAAAATGGAAAATTTCTATGCGCTGAAACTAACTTAGCCCAGTATCCAACTGAGACCTGCATTGAACAAATAATGTTGATGAAAAACAACTACAAAAACTGCATACAGAACCACATTGAAATAGAGAAAACTAAAATACAAAAAGTAACCGACAACCAATGGTTGGTTTACTCAGAGGAAAATCTCATCATTACCGAGAATTGCAATACAGAAATTCTGAAATACACTGTTCTGGGGACCTACATCGTGACGCCAGGCCAACAATGCGAGACACAAATAGGCGAAGTCATCGTTGCCGCTACCACAAACACTACAGTTTCTAGTCTCCAGCTGCCATTAATCCAGATGCCAGAGCTACAACAGGACATCCAGAGAAGGTCAAAGAAAGTGGATCTAAGAAATGTAGACTTCAGTGATGTGAAAGAAGTGTTACAAAGTGCAAAATTTAGTGAAATAGACGATACGACCCAAACAGTGACAATAGAAATTAGTATATGGACCATTTTCGAGTATATGATTATTATAATTGCAGTAGTTATCTTTATAATGTATAAATTTCAGTTTATAACTTCTGTCGAAATTCCCCGAAACCGTCTGCGACATCTTCGGAAAATTTCTCTCTTAGGGAGGGAGGAGTTAAGGAACCCCAATCTACCAACATTAGCTTTGTCAGCTAATAAGTATATACTAGATGTATTCCAAATATTCCATTGCTAGATCAGCATTCATAATTATCTAGGACATGCGTCATATCTAATCACGTTATGCATGTACTACGTTAGCATTAAAGTTAGTATATAAGATCAATATTTGATTAGATTAATTAATTACTGTTTAGCTGTAACTCTGTCCGAATAAAGTTATTTTTTAAATACTTCCGTTGTCGCTTACTTAATTCGCGCGTTCAATTTAGCGCAAGTCAAAATCTGCGCGATCTATCAAATGGCACACACTGCAACACACTACAATGGTTTCTCTGTGAGCGCTTAACCGTTTGCACGAATCATTTTGATACTTTTATTTATTTGTTTTTTTTTTTCTTATTGTTGAAATAAATTTTAACAAGCGAAGTTAAAAGTAAGTATTTAATTTTAAAATCGCACATATCTGATTGGCATTGAGCGACTTTTTCTTGGGTCGATCATCTCTGGCAACCAAGGGGATTTATTTCTGCCCCTGTGCCTCACAAGGGGCAGACGGGCAAAACTAATCATATCTGTTAAAAATAAACTTATAAGTAGTATTTATATGAAGATTTATTAAAATATGAAAACAATAAAAAAAATACATGATTAATACAGGCAGTTTTATTTTGTTTCCTGCTGAAGATGTCCAGTACTTCATTAGCGTTCATTTTTGTCGCAGTCTTGATGGATATGCATTAAAGCCAGTCCATTCAAATGCTTTTCTGTCATCCTGCTGTGACTTGAATCGGCGTAAGGTGGAGAAAGATTACTCGGCAGTGCTAGTAGTCATAGGATAGCATATACGTGCAGAGCAATTGACAAAGAATTCTAATATTCGGCAGCACCGATGCCGTCTGTTGCAATTTTTGGCTCTGTCTTTAAAGCTAAAAAACAAAGAAGGTCTGGATTATATACTTCAGTGCCTTGCAAAACATCCTCTATATCTTCAAACATTTTATAATATTGAAAATAAATTTGATTTTATCTGAAAAAAATAAATGCCAAAATTAAAATCTACCTAATAAGCATGGTCAACCGAACGTCAGTTACATGACCTGTATCATCGGATTTATCATAGTTTAATGCATCATTGGATTTACTCGACTGTTCATCAATTTAATTCTTTTTTGGTCTGACAAAACCTACTCGTAAATTTGCTTTTAAATAGTCGAAATTTCAAGTACATTTCACGCGGGTGAAAGCCGCGAGTGGAAGTTCATATAACATAAATATCCCAACCTTTTAGCCCTTGCCTAAGCCATATTTTCAATTTTTTTTGCGTTTTTTTTCCTAAAGATCCCTTCGTTTGGTTTCCAATTCCGTCTATAACATAAATTTGTTACTATTAAAATAATGTCGTTGATCAAAAAAATATAGGCCACACCAATAACCATGAAAACGATACCCATGACGAATAATGTGAATATTTTCGCTGCCGCCATCTTGGATTTTCATTTTCAACTCACTATCGGCTTTAGCACCTTCGAAAACTATGAAAACGATACCCATGACCAGTGATAGGAATAGGTAGTGCCTATTAGCCTAAACTTCGAAGAACAGAGACAAGAAACGGAGACTTCCTTAGGACTAAATTATTTCCGGCACATCTGTCTCGAAATTTCGAGACAACACTTAAATACATTTAAAAAAATGTGTTATTTGGAATAAGTAATTCGTCTATATTTATCTAAAGTTTGTCTATAAATGTGATAGTTTGTATGGATGTCCATTACTCAATGCCACTGAAAATGCTGATTTTGGTAGTGATATAGATTAAGGTGTGGAATAGCACATATGCTACTTCCTATTAAAAAAAAAGTATAGTTCCCATGGGATACAAAAACAATAGTACACGCGGGAAAGTCCGCGGGCATTAACTAGTAAAAAAAAAAACGTAAGGGTCCTTTCACACCACCGATATTCTCTGGCGATTTTTGGAGATTTCTATGCAAAAAAAAAACGAAAGAAAAATGCTCAAAAATCGCCGGTCGATATCGCTCTAGGTTCATTAAATAATTAATGGGCTCTAAAGGAAAAATAAAACACATAGAATATTGTTGTAACAAATATATGTATATTTATATTATTTTAAAATATGACGTAATTGGAAACCATGAAACAAAATGTACAGAAGGAAAGATTTAAGAAACAAATTTATGTTTATCTATCTTTAAATATCTATGTCATATTTATTTTACTGACGTTGAGGGATGCAATTTTTACTCAAATCAAAGTACAAATTAACCTTTGAAGTTTACAAATTAATATTTGCGGCATTTAGGACAATCAGTTTTAATACTGAACTACTAACTGTTCGGTTTTGATAAAGAACTTGATGCATCAAAAATTGTTAAGAATTTGAAAATCTTTATTTGTGTTACAAATACCATAAAAAATAAAGAACGATTTTAATTTAATCATCGTGATTTGATTCGTCAAGTTCAGTATCAGAACCGAATTTTTTTTTGTCAGATGAGTCATCTAAGTTAAAATACACAATCATAATTTTTTCTATATTTTCAACTGTCAGGCGATTTCTTTTTATGTTAAGAATCCATTTATAAGTTGAAAATGACCTTTCAACCTCAACTGAGGTTAAAGGCGCGTACATATAGTATGATCGCTCATCCTTTCCTGCTGTTATCGCTTCACATATGTCTCTAATTTTATCTAATCCGGGATTTCTGTCCATGACATTTACGAGTTTATTTTTTATAAGCTCAGATAAACACCAGCTAAGCACAGTTCTCACGTGATCAAATATTTCAAAGGATTCCGTTAGAGTTAAATTCGATTTTTGTAATTTCTTTAATCCAATTTGTATATCTTTAAAATATTCCTCAATGTAGTCCAAGTCCGATTTCAAGTTTTCCTTTTGAAGAACATTTTTGGCACACCTAATAGATAGCGCGTCGGAACTTCTTAAAAGATTTACAATTGTTTTAATTTGATCATAATATTTTGCATAATATGACACTGCCTCCAACCAAGTACCCCATCTTGTAATAACGGGTTCTGGAGGAAGCGGCATGTGGGGAAAGGTGTTTTTTAACAAGCGCACTCTATTAGGTGATTTAAAAAAAAAAAAAAATACGTTTGAAATTAATTTATCTACATCTGAGTATTCGTATCGTATTTTTTCTGCCACGAGATTCAGTGCATGTGCTAAGCAAGTGACGTGTATCATGTTGGGCAAATAATTTTTCAGCACACGTCCCGCTTTTAGCATATATGCTACACTATCAGTGCATAATACAGCAACGTCTCCTACTTTGGATTCATACAAATCGCACCACATATTTTCAAAGCAGTCTATTACAAATTGGGCAATTGTGCTCCCATTAATTAACAATTTCTAGTACTTTGCAAGCAACTAAAAATGGTTTTTGTGTGATCGCATTTAAAGGTTTTACAAGTAAATGTACCATGTATCTGCCTAAAAAATCAGTTGTCTCGTCTAAAGATACCCACAGCTTTTGATTTGCAATTTGTTCATAAATCGAGTCAATTTTAGTTTTAAAAATCTTATCTAAATAAACTTTTCTCAGCAATGATTGCTCAGGAAGCTTTTGTCGATTTGTACAATTGCAGCAAATATATTTATGGAAGAATTTTTTGAAAGCGGGGTTGTTTACTTGAATCCAAGGTATATTACATAATATGAGAAATTGTACTAGGTCCAAATAAAATTCTTCATTTGGTTTTTTACTTGTCCCTTTGTGTTTCGGACCTTTAACGTGCCTCTTGACACTACTAAGTTTAGCTGTTATACTGCTCTCGCACTTAGAACAGTAAATCAAATTACTGGCCGGGTCGTAATATAATTCAGGATGAAGTCCAATCCAACTTTGTACTGTTGCTTTCTTAGGCTTGTTCGCCATCTCCAATCTTACTGGTCTCCAAAAAGATGTACGATGGCAAGTACCTAAAATAAAATAAAATTTTAAGTTTTCCATGCCTCAAAAGGAATAACGAACCTTTATAGATACAGGGAGGTGGAAAGGAAAGCGGGAGAGGTGCGCGCATTCCAGCTAGGTGCATCGATTGTATCGATTTAAAGATTATATTCTTTCATTTTACGCTCTAATAAAGAAAAACGGTTAGATAATATGAACACGCGTAACATCATTGTTATTGAAATTTTTTTTCGCATTTTAGTCAATGCGCAAAAGTCATATTCCTTTTTGGTTCAAATATTAAAAGAACCGGCCAGAAAAATAATATATTTTGATAGAATTCGTCCACCTTAGCAATTCTTTATGACACCAAAGATATAACATTACTATGCTTGGTAGTATTGAAGTTCACTTTTATATTTGAACCAAAAGTTAAATGCGTATGTTTTTTTTTCTTTAACTACGTTTCATACACAATAATTATCTTAAAAACTCCACTAAAAAATATCAAGTTCATACAATTGCATATCAATCTAGACTGTCAAACTGCTAGTTTAAGATAAAATAATATATACATTAATGTTCTTCTTTATATCTAACTTACTGTTTGTTTCCCTACAAGAAATAAAATAAATAACTTTAGCCAAAACATTAAAAAGTAATAAATGTTGACTTACCGTATTATTTGATGTAGACAGACAGGAACAATGTTATTGCAGCAAATCGTAATCCATAAATTCAAGCCAAAGTAGTCGTATTAAGAAGATCCAATGAACCAAAAAACGAGCGAGGGTGAAAAACAATATTCACAAAAACAATACAGGAAGATGCGCACTTAACAAACCGAAGTACAGGATTGAAGTGAAGGTAACCTGCGCGCACGCGGGGCGGTAAGGAGTAGGGGGGGAGGGGGTATGTAGACCCTCCCCGCGCCGCACAGGTATGCGACCATGGCGGTTACCTTTTGTAATTTCTAAGAATAGATAACGAAACGCGCTGCCGTAAAATGTGATAATGTGATACCATTATTATGCAATTATTTTAATATCATGCACATTTTTAAATATACTTTAGAAATATATTTCATTAAGATGAAAGAAAAAAAGGTATTTGTATTTTCATTTGTAACTAAATATTTGCACATCATGTATAACGGTAGAATGTAAAGGGACCTCATTAATATTAAGATCATACCACTTTGTATACCTACATTCTGGCGAATAAATGAATTATTTATTTATTTTAAATACCGATAAAATCAAAATCAAAGCATTTATTTCAAATAGACCATTTACGGGCACTTTTGAATAGTCAAATGTCGGTCAGTCCAAGAAAAGTGAAGCTAAATTGCACGTTCCAAAGAGTAGGTCTCTATGGAGAAGAACGTGCAAGAAACTCCATGGACACTCTTTTAAATCATATTATGTGTTACATATAATGCCTTTTTTACACTTGAACTTTAGAAATCTCATTAAACGTAGCCGAGAGTGAGCTAGAAAGAAGATATTTACTTCGAAACGTGTACGGCTTCTTATTCAAACATTGGGATTCATTGTGTATTACGATCAACAAGTCATTTACAAAATGTTCTCCAAAAAAAAAATCAGAAAATTTTATGGTTGTAACGACTGTGTATGTTATTTATTATGATATATCTAGTCGCAAACTTTAGGTAAATATAGACGAATTACTTATTCCAAATAACATTTTATTTAAATGTATTTATGTGTTGTCTCGAAATTTCGGGACAGATGTCTCGGAAAAAAAGTTAGTCCTAAGGAAGTCTCCGTTTCTTGTCTCTGTTCTTCGAAGTTTAGGCAAATAGGCACTACCTATTCCTATCACTGCCCATGACGAATAATGTGAATATTTTCGAAGCCGCCATCTTGGATTTTCATTTTGACCAAATTAAATGATAATAAAATCAAATTTTCCAAATTAAAACTTCAATTAATCCTACGACAGCATGTCGGCAGGGCATGTCGATGACATGGACCCAGAAGTTATTCCCCTACCAAAAATTGCTTTACGCGCCTTAAGAAGTTTTCACTTCCGAAAATACTAGACTTTTCGTACCATTTGCGAAAAAATTAACACAATAATAATATGAGATATGCATTTATTAAAAGTAAAAGCTAACATTCGAAACTTTGGTCCAAATATTGATAGAGAGAGTTACATTTTTGTTTGTTTGGTACATTTATTGTTGATGAGTTGATTTGAGTATTTCTCTATTCTTGCGTCTGAGGAACTTGCGTTTCATTGTAGATAGTATACGTCGGAGATAGAGGTGGTGGTGCATCGTGAGTTACGGACGAAGATAATTGATAGGCCTTTCGCACTTCTCCACGTTGAAAATTCTTCATAAGTTTTTAAATAATTTTCCTTGGATTTTGTTGGAAGCAAACTATTTATAATTGCGGCAGCATTTGCACTGATGGAATCCGACAATTCACAGTGAATTGTCGGATTCCATTCACTGTCGCTTTGATTTAACATCGTAACGTATTTTTAGAACATTAACTTATTTATCAAAATAAATTAAAATATCATTTATTTACATAACCAAATTACAAGATGATTATTAACATTAACTAAATTAAATTAAAACTAAGTTAAGCTTAAAAAAGGCCCTCGGGGCATTGTACCGAGGATGCTGGCGGCATTTCCTCGCTGAATTGCAATGCTGATGCGTTGCGCGAGAAAGCCGCCAGCTTTTCGGTCACCAGTTACATCAACTAGACGTTTCGCGATTTCCGCAAATAACTTATGCGCACTGGGACCCCACGGACCGAGGGTCTCGACGCCAAAGGGCACAAAGTTGTACTCTCTGCCAAGGCCTCCATATTTAATAACTTTCAGATTTTCGGCATTTTCTGCCGCTGCACCCGCTTTAGAAGTAGTCCGTTGGAGGTGGGACGGTGCCAGTGTGTCTACACAGGTAGCGTCCCACACAAGCATCCGTCCCAAACTCCACGGGACCAAAGACACACCATCAGGTCTTTTGCCATCATCTCTGACAATGCCAGTCGGCTCAAGAAGAGCAGGCACATTGATGCTGGCAAGAGACCGGCGGATTATGTCATTAAGTGTTGCATGTCTTGAAAAGCGGCCTGCACTTTTTTGACAACAAAGTCCGTGGTGACCTAAAATAAAATTAAAATAAAAAAACTTAAAATAAACTTAACGTTTATGTATTTGAAGAAAACAAAAACGCGGCAAATTCCTAGACTAATATTTTTTTGTCGGAAAAGCAAAGGCATCAAGCTCATACGGCCTCGTCGGTTTTCGTAATTTTATTTAATAATCATAACTGCATAATAAATGCGTATTCCTTTTTCAAAAAGATGTATAATGCTTTGTATACAAACTTAATGGTGTAAACACAGATGTAGTTCAGTATAAATTTCGGTAAGTACCTATTCCAAATTTAAATCACATTCTCCCCCTAGAGGATGAATGAAATTCAGTACAATTTTCTTTTCCTGTTTTTAACAGATTAAAAATGACTATTGTTATATTCGCTTTTTGTGGCATAGAATGTCACTTTTTTGAGCAAGTGGTACGAAAAAAATATTTTACTTTCCAAAGTATTAAGATTTGACGATCACGCTTTAAGCTTGCACTATCCTTGTATACGCACGGTAAAGGTCAACAAGGGTCAGGCAGAGCGCTCAGCGACGTGTTCTCTCTCTGGAAGAGCTCGCGGCCGACTGATTTGAATCGTTTTTTTTTTTTTTTTTGATGCGGGCTTTTATGCAGTGGTCCCGCGGGGGACCTCGACTGCTTTACCGGGTGTCGGTGGGGCCAGAAGGGCCTCTCACCTATTTAACTTAAAAATTAGGCAGCACAGCTAAGGGCATCCCATAGTGGGATTCGAACCTCGACTTAGGGCGCTACCGGTTACTGAGCAAGTTGTCGTGTTATGTTATTATTATTGGGGAAATTATTTGAATTAACTTGCTCCGCGCGGGCGGGCGGGTTCATGGCTCGGGGGGAGTGACTTAAAACTCTTTTTAATCTAGCTTGATTTGAATCGATTCGCACACATAGTTTTATAGTAGTTTTAAAATATTTATAGAAAAATAATAGAGATAATTTAGTTAAAACTTTAAAGTGTTTATTATAAAGAAGAAGTTCTTATATTATAGTAAATTCAATTAAGTAAGATATATTGGTAAAAATAATCATTTTAGACTGTAATTTAGACTGTAATTTCAGAAAAAAATCACATTGTTTGGATTTTAATTTCATAAGTATGTAGTCGAAAACAAAAAATCTGTTTAACTAACTATTTTGCTAAGGTGAAATTTGTCAGAAATTTCAGATATTTTTAGCTTCGAAATTGACACTGAAAGTGAAATCAAGAAAACCCCTGTTCAGTTATCTTAAGGCATTCCCATACACTTTATTAATCGAAAAAAAGTGTCTAACTAACAAACTAGACAACAATATTTCCCAAAATTACCAGTAATTGGTATGTTTGTAAGATAAGTAGTCGTTGGACAATCTGGTTTGAAAAATCAAGTATTTGAGCCAAACAGCGCTCGGACCGCGTGTACGCTCTTAATCCGATAGTGAGGTCAAAATTAAAAAGCAAGATGGTGGTTGCAAAAATGTTCAGATTTTTCATCATGGGTGTCGTTTTCGTGGTTTTCGGGAGTATTAAAGCCGACAGTGTGGTAAAAATTAAAAAGGAAGATGGCGGCTGCGAAAATGTTCAGATTTTTCATCATGGGTGTCGTTTTCATGGTTTTCGGGGGTGTTAAAGCCAATAGTGAGGTCAAATCTAAAAAGCTGATGGTGGCTCCGAAAATATTCAGATTTTTCATCATGGGTATCGTTTTCATGGTTTTCGGGGGTGTTAAATCCGATAGTGTGGTCAAAATTAAAAAGCAAGATGGCGGCTGCGATAATGTTCAGATTTTTCATGGTTTTCGGGGGTGTTAAAGCCGATAGTGAGGTTAAATCTAAAAAGAAAGATGGCGGCTGAGAAAATTACTAAACCTTTTGGAATCATCATCATTTCAGCCGAAAGACGTCCACTGCTGGACATAGGCCTCCCCCAAGCACCGCCACTTCGACCGGTTTTGTACTTCCCGCATCCAGCGGATTCCTGCGGCCTTCACAAGGTCATCGGTCCACCTTGTAGGAGGCCTTCCAACGCTACGACTTCCGGTACGCGGTCGCCATTCCAGAACCTTTCGGCCGCATCGGCCATCTGTTCTGCGAGCAATGTGACCTGCCCACTGCCACTTAAGTTTGGCAATTCTTCGGGCTATGTCGGTAATCTTGGTTCGCCTGCGGATCTCTTCATTTCTGATTCGATCACGTAGGGAAACTCCAAGCATAGCCCTCTCCATTGCCCTTTGAGTGACTTTTAGCCTTTTAATAAGGTTAGGTAAGGGTAAGCGACAACGTTTCAGTGCCATAGGTCATCACTGGCAACACGCACTGGTCAAAGACTTTCGTCTTGAGACACTGTGGTATGTGGGACGAGAAGATATTGCGTAGCTTCCCGAACGCTGCCCAGCCGAGTCGGATTCGACGATTGACCTCTTTCTCGTAGTTGGACCTACCTAACTGGACAGTTTGTCCTAGATAAACATACTCGTCCACAACTTCGAGCGTAGCGTCTCAGATTTTAATGAGAGTGGGTGTAACATGGGCATTTGACATGATCTTTGTCTTGTCCATGTTCATTTTAAGACCCACTCTTTCGGAAGCTCTACTGAGGTCTTCGAGCATTGTACTGAGGTCCTCCATAGTCTCAGCCATGACAACTATATCGTCGGCAAACCGAAGGTGATTGATGTACTCGCCATTGATGTTGATGCCTGGCCCTTTCCAGTCCAGAGCCTTGAAGACATCTTCCAGTGCAGCGGTGAACAGTTCCGGAGAGATAACGTCTCCCTGTCTCACACCTCGCTGCAGAAGGATAGGTTTCGAGGTCTGGTCCTGGAGTCGGACTGACATAGTGGCGTTTTCGTACAGACACTTAAGCACCTCGATGTACCGATAGTGTATCGATCGAATCGAAGGCTTTTTCGTAGTCCACAAACGTTAAGCAGAGAGGCAGGTTATACTCCTCGGTCTTCTGTATAACCTGCCGCAGCGTATGTATGTGGTCTACAGTGCTAAAGCCTTTACGGCATCCGGCTTGTTCGGGAGGCTGGAAGTCGTCAAACCTGCGCGCGAGACGGTTCGTGATGACTCTTGTAAACAGCTTGTAGACATGGCTCAGAAGTGTGATGGGCCTATAATTCTTAAGGAGGGTATTGTCGCCCTTCTTAAAGAACAGTATCACCATACCTCTGTTCCATGCCTGTGGCGTTTTGCCCTCGAGTATGACGGAACCAAACAGCTTCTGGAGGGCCTTGAGAACGGGTTTTCCACCGGCCCTCAGAAGTTCAGCCGTAATTGGAATAAAATAAACAAAATTAATTTTCTGACTGAATTTCTGTTTTGCTATTTTATTTAAAAAAAAAAACCCTTATTAGTAAAGCCCGTATTAGTTAATACTAGTTTTGAAATAATTTAAAATGATCATAGAATTAGCATCAAAATATCCCCTTAAAGTATGCTCTAAGATATCTTCAACTGATAGCACTCGCCCTAAAGTACATAAGATATGACTATCCAACATTCCAATATTCACTATTCAGCCTCACTTCATTGAGAAACATTCATGGTCACCCTACTCTCATACAGTTTCATACTACTATATTTTAGCGAATATCTCCAGAAAGATGAATTTCACCGTTATTTTCGCCACATTTATCCAAACTAGGCTAGTACCTATCGATTAGTACATAAAGCTTGAACCTATTTTTAATAACGAAATAAACGCCATTGTATTTTAGGCATATTGCCGTCCGAGCGGCCAACTCAAATCGACTCTAACAAATTATTGAACCTTTTCTCTAGTATTTTTCTTGTTTATTCGGTGCAACAAATTAGCAACTAATTCTACATCCACATAAGCCTCTATTAATTTGATATTTATGGTGAGATACCTACCTACCCTAAAGAGGCCTACAGGAGCAAAACGCAAGTTTTATAATGCCTAAAAGTATATGATCCACTGCAGTAAACAAAATCAGAAAATATATGATATTCTTCAGGATATATCCTAGGTAGATAGTATGTTGAAAACATAATATAACTAATTTGATACGATAGAAAAAAAAAAAAATCACGAAGTTACCTCTAAAAAATTATTTTAACGCGTAAAAATCATACTAATATACAGATTATTCTACAAGCAACATATTAGCATAATAGTGTTTTATTTTTTTGATCTAATCAATGGATTTATTGTAAATCGTATATTCTTATTTCCGAGCATAATACTCGTACGTACGCATGTGTGCGTAAACGCCTGTGTACCGACAGTGCCGGCCGAGGCCTGATGCTATACATGTGTCGTTCTTTTCGCCGCATTATTTCCGCCCCGATTGTTTAATGTTTTTGTAGTTTTGTTTGTGAATTCATTGTTTCATATTTTCTTTGCGTAAATATTTTTATTTCGTGTAGATATAAAATACTTTAAGTTAATATAGCGTAGTTAAGTAGTTTGTTATAAAATTGTATCATTTGTAAAAGAAAAACAAACAAAAAAAAGAAGAAAGAAATGGAATGTCACGGGAAGTGAAAAGTTGCGAGGACTAAAATAAAAAAAAACGTTCATATAAATCAAATGCCGAACTTATGAACGAAATTATTGATAAGATAGATATTGGTAAGATAGAGCATTTTATTATTACAAAATATTTATTTTTATAACCATAAAACTATGAATTTTGGAAACGTCTAAGTAAGTGCAACCAGTTCATATGGTCTGTATTTTCAATACCTCTTTCAAATGATACAGTAGCGTATTTAAAAGAAGTGTGGATTTACAGTCGAGAATGCCTGGGTACAAATCTCAGGAATTTTGTTTTTTATTTAAACTACTACGATGTACATATATTTATTAAAAACATTTCTATATTTAAGTATATATAAATAAAAAAAAAAAAAAACCTTTAATATCAAATTATTTTTTACAGAAGAAAAACGGTCGAAAATATCAACACGGAAGTTATTCCAATACGTAAGTACCTCCACCTTATATAAGCTACAATAACAATAAATAGAAGCTAAAAATACCAAATGTTTTTGTTTTTTTTTCAGAAAAAGACCTCAGCTTATTTGATAATAGGCATGACGAAATAACTGGTTCATCTGAAAATTGCGATGTTATTAGTCACAAGTAAGAATTTAATTTTATTGATTTTGTTTATAATACATAGGCACTATAATTATGTACCTACTTATGAATTTTAGGTACCTACCTAATCTTTTACTTGCATCTTAACAATTTTTCAAAGTCAAATACAAAAATAAACGAAATTCTATCTTGTGAACCTATCTTAAGAAAGAATAATGAAAACCTATCTTGTGAACTACAATACATCATAGAAGTACAATATTTACAATTGACATTTCTACGTAATTTAAAATCTTCAATATTTTTATAGATTGAAAACAAAGGTGCCACAGAAAGATCACGATTGTGAAGTTATTGATAAAAGTACATATTCATCTAAGCATGTAATAGAAGCCTTTAGTAGACAGGTAATATTTATAACATCACCTTGCCACAAACACGTTTAGATTTGTTTCAATTGGTTTTAAAAATAATAATGGAATTTTAGGTGGCTTGTAAGGCAATATCATGTCCAACGTGAAAACCGAAAAACAGATGGGTTAAATTAAAGATTTTTATAGAAAACTTAAATTATTATAGAAGAAGATTTTTCCGCAAACACATTTTACTTAGATTGATTACTTAGAATTCTTGTAGGTTTAATATTTCAATGTTTTATACGAATAAAAATGTATCTTATCTATCAAGAAATTATATTTGTATTAATTTCTTTTTCAGATGGAAAACTATAGGTACTCCTGAAAAGAACATCCAAATTGGACATAAGATTATTAACGTTACCCATGTTTTGGAAAAGTTATATGAGATCTCAAATCACGGACCATTAGATAGAAAGCTAACAAAAAGCTTGAAATTAAATTTCACATAACGTTAACCTGAAAAAGAGCGTAAAACCAAATGTCACATATTGGTGCCGATTCCCTTGTTCACAAACTAAACTTAATTTAAGTTCAGTGCATCTTTTCTTTCTATTTCATTAAGAAAAGGACAGAAGATAAATTCTAATTTAGAATCGGCACCATTGTTAACCTTAAAAAGAGCTTAAAACTAAATATCACATAATGTTAACCTGCAAAAGAGCTTAAAACTAAAATGTATTATGATGTAAATCTGAAAAAACCCTTAGTGTACACCATAAAGATGTATAAAGGGCGCCACTTAGTATTTTTTTTTTGTAATAAAAATGTTTTTAATTTAATTGAATCAGTTTTATTTAAAAATAGCTGTTGCCCGCGATCCAGGATGAAAAGTAGCCTATGTCCTTCTCCAGATCATGATCTGCCCATGTCCCAAATTTTATCTAAGTCCGATTAGCTGTTTCAGCGTGAAAGCATAAGAAACAAAACTCACTATCGCATTTATAATATTAGTTAGGAACACATCCTTAATTTTTCAAGTAACACATAAAACAAATAAAAATAATTTCATTGTCCTATCTGTTTTTTGTTAGATCTATATCTTACTTGCGCGTCGTTGCTGCGCCATCTATTAGAATAGGGCGTAACCTCGCTATGCCGTTAGTTATATGGGCGTGGTCGTTAGATGGCGTTCACGTCGATTGTGTAAATGTGTGCGTGCGTTTTTCAAGGACACTTAGGTCTTGTAGTCCTCTTAACCTGGAAACTAAATATAGCAAAACTTTTTGTTTATTTACGTTTTGACGTTTTTTATTTTTGCAACAAATTAAGACCTATCTTTTGATGCAACAGTCGCCTATCTGCATTATTTAGTTTCTTTGTAATCACAGGCGATGACTACGGCAAGTGGCGGTTCTAGCAGCCAACTACTTTTGGTCGTAGCGTCTTAGTATTTTTTGCAACAAATTCAGGAAAAGAGGTGTGTGGGTGTGTACTAATTACCACTAATTCCTGGCAGTTCCAACAAATTTTATGAGTTGGCCGCGCGGTTGAAAATGACATACATTTTCGGGGATGGGCATTTTCGTCGCAAATGTCATCAATGAAAGCTACGAGGGCGGCACTGAAAATTTCGGGAATCAAGGAAGTGACACAACATTACTATTTAAAAATGTATTTATTGCTTTTCGAAGTATTCTCCGCGAAATTTGACACATTTTTCCATACGATGGAACCAATCATTGAAGCAACCATTCCATTCGGAAGTTGGGGTCTCCAAAATGGCCGTTTTGTAGGCGTCCACAGCTTCTTCAGGTGATGAAAATCTCTGTCCACGCAATTTATTCTTTATTTTAGGGAAAGTATAGAAATCATTAGGGCTTAGGTCGGGGCTGTACGGCGGATGGTCTAATAATTCTATGTTTTCTTGCTCTAAAAACTCTTTTGTTCTGTGCGCGGTGTGAGAACTCGCATTGACGTGATGGAGGATGATGCGGCGGTTGCAGTTCTCTTTACGGAGTTCAGAAACGACCTGTGGCAAACAAATGCTAGCATACCATTCTCCATTAACCGTTCTTTGTCCCTCAAGAGGAATAGTCGTAACATGGCCGGTTTTGGAGACAAACGTGGCCACCATTTTTTTTGCAACACTCCGTGAACGAACAATTTTTGTTGGCTTTAACTCATTTTCGAACACCCAAACTCGTGACTGGTTTTTTGTTTCGGGTTCGTACGCGTATATCCAGGATTCGTCACCTGTTACGATGTTGTATACAGCATTTCAGGATCCTGCGTGGAATCTTTCGAGAGTTCTGACGCACTAAGTAACGCGAGCCGCTTTTTGCTCTTCACAGAGCGAATGCGGTATTCATCGGGAAAACAACTTTTTTACACCTAATTGTTCATGCAAGATTATTTGTATTTGACTCATGCCAATGTCTAAAGTTGCCTGAACTTCGCGGTATGTCACATGTCGAGCTTCCTCAATCAGCTTACGCACAGCATCAACGTTTTCTTGGGTGACTGCAGTTTTTGGACGACCTTGACGGGGATCGTCACTGAGCTTGACACGTCCACGTTGAAATTCAGCAAACCAGCGATAAATTGTGGTTTTGGATGGGGCTTCATCACCAAATGCAGAAATCATCCGGTCAACACACTGTTTTTGTGTTAAACCACTTCGAAAGACATAATAAATCATCGCTCTTGAATTTTCTCGAGTCAATTCCATTTTCTCAACGACTAAACAAGTTTGACAGAATCGAGAATCTTTTTTTAAGTAAATAAATGGTATTCGATTTTTAAAACCAAGGAGTTTTCAATTAAAAAGATTTTAATATGACAGGAACAGTGGAAATATTCCATTCCCGATACTTTAAGTGCAGCCCTCGTACTAGGTACATACTCTAGGCCATTTAATGTATCGAAAACAGTTTTTTGAAACTTTTCTGGTAAGCACTTAAGTCCGAAAGGAGTCCTGCGATATACAAACGTCCCTACATGTGTTGTAGGTAATAGCTCTACAGCTATTACCTACAACACATGTAGGGACGTTCGTACCAAAGTGGTTTTGAATTGTCTGATCATTCAAGTTGCATAAATGCATTTTTAAAATCTAATTTACTATATAGCTCCCCACCACTTAGCATTGCAAATAACTCTTCTATTTTTGGCAATGGAAAATTAAAATCTTTTAAGATTTTCGACAATGAGGTCACAATGATATGGATCGTCTTTTACCTACATTTTGAACTGACTGACCTTTAATAGTAAACAGTCCTTAGAACTCCAGACTCCGATGATTCTGTTTCCATATAGTTTTGATACTTATAACCAGACCTGCCCGCACTCACCTCCTTTTTATCACATACGGACCTCAAGTGGCCCTTCACTTTGCACTTGTCACACACATACGACTTGTATCGGCACTTGTGCGGCGCATGGGCTGTCCCGGCCACAGCGCCAGCACCTTTTGCGTCGCGGAGCCTCGACGTCACGACCGGCGGTGCTGGCCTGCCCGGCCACGCTGGCCCGGCTGCTGCCCACGGCGCTGGCCTGCCCGGCCACGCTGGACCGGCTGCTGCCCACGGCGCTGGCCTGCCCGGCCACGCTGGCCCGGCTGCTGCCCACGGCGCTGGCCTGCCCGGCCACGCTGGCCCGGCTACTGCCCACGGCGCTGGCCTGCCCGGCCACGCTGGCCCGGCTGCTGCCCACGGCGCTGGCCTGCCCGGCCACGCTGGCCCGGCTGCTGCCCACGGCGCTGGCCTGCCCGGCCACGCTGGCCCGGCTACTGCCCACGGCGCTGGCCTGCCCGGCCACGCTGGCCCGGCTGCTGCCCACGGCGCTGGCCTGCCCGGCCACGCTGGCCCGGCTGCTGCCCACGGCGCTGGCCTGCCCGGCCACGCTGGCCCGGCTGCTGCCCACGGCGCTGGCCTGCCCGGCCACGCTGGCCCGGCTGCTGCCCACGGCGCTGGCCTGCCCGGCCACGCTGGCCCGGCTGCTGCCCACGGCGCTGGCCTGCCCGGCCACGCTGGCCCGGCTGCTGCCCACGGCGCTGGCCTGCCCGGCCACGCTGGCCCGGCTGCTGCCCACGGAGCGGCCGGCGAGCGCGCCACGGCCTTGGCCGCGAGCTGTTCGGCCGCCTCCAGCGCCAGCGCCAGCCCTACTGCCTTCTTTTAATCGAGAGTGGTCTCCGCAAACAAGTGAGACCGTATCTTTTCACTTCGAAGACCCGACACGAATTGATCTCGAATGTTGACTTCCAACTGGTTCTCCAAATTGCAATAGGTAGCCAAGTGTTTCAAATTTTGTAAGAACACTTAGATATTTTCACCTTCCCCTAGCCGCCGCTGGCGAAACACGTGGCGCTCTGCTATTTCAGATCTTTTGGGTTTCACGTGATTTTTATTTTACTGTTTTTTTTTATAATTACTCGTCGCCACTGTGGAATATAGATGCAAATACAAAGACAGTTCATGCGAGACTGGTTTACCTATTGTTCGTGTACCCATATCACAATATATTGCAGTTACCATAACTGTTACTGCTATTATTTGTGAAATATAAAACTATAAATGAAAAAAACCGGTCAAGTGCGAGTCGGTCTATATACTTATCTTTAAAAACGGCAAAAAAATCATGTCTGTTGGGAGCCCCCTTAAATATTCAATTATACTGTTTTTTAGTATTTGTTGTTAAAGCGGCAACAGAAATACATCATCTGTGAAAATTTCAACTGTCCTGCCTGGTGACAGACGGACAGACAGACAGACAGACGGACAGCGGAGTCTTAGTAATAGGGTCCAGTGTTACTCTTTGGGTACGAAACCCTAAAAACTAAGCCTGTTTATTTAATAACAGTGACGGAATGACTTGAATTTGGAACACTATTTAATTAAAAAGTTTGAATGCAATTCGCTTCGATAAAGCCATTATTACCGGCCAGGGACGGCCGGTAATAAAAACAAGCGCGCCTGCCGAACGTGGAATCGGCCAAACAATAAAAAAAATCACTTCGTTTTTTCATTACTTTTTGTCAAAATATTACAGACAATTTTAAATTGATATTAATATAAATTTGTAATTTGGTGTAAATATAAATATTCGTCACTAATAAAAGCGTCTTTTTTGTTTTTCCCATAGAGGGGGATGAAAACCAGAGTGTGCCACACGGTACCAAAAATATATTTAAATTCGAGCGACGTACTTTGAATCCCTCGCTGCGCTTAGGATTCTATTCTAGAACCTTTCGCTTCGCTCTTGACTCAAATAATCGCTCTCGCCCTCAATTCCATTTCAATCCATTCCAATCCTTATTTTGCACCCTTGCGACCTACTATAATATTTATTCAAGAGTTCAAATTATTATATTTTGAATAAATACATTCAAAAGTTTTTTACCGCCGGTTTTTTGCTTACATACAGGTGACACCCACTAGACACATCGAAGACGTCCGATGCGACAGTGGACAAGAGCAAGTTTGTTGCCTGACTGGCATGACGGCTACTTTTATTGTTGCTCCAACTTATGCTATGCTACAGGCAATTAAATCGCACTGTGCAAATGAGGCTCACGTTAGTCATCTCTAAATATTGCAGGTACCCATGATATCACTCAATAAACATTATCATATTAAAGTGTGAATCGTAAGTAAACAGTAGTACAACACTGCGCCCATAACGAATCCTATAGCCTTATGACATTATTATGATACGTCAGTATTGACTGGTCTTATGTACGAGTTAGGGCTCCCACACAAAACTGCGATGCGATGCGATACGACGCCACATCGAATAAAATAACATCGAGCTCGCAGATTTTTGCGATGCGATGCGAATTCGCAGTTTTGTGTGGGAGCCCTAAGTACAATACGACTCGGTGAACCAGTTCTATGTGCTGGTTCACTGACTCGACATGGTCGTGCGGCTCCTCACGAGTGTTCGCTAGCTTCCACCCCATGTCTACAACTTGGGGGCAGACTAGAGCTGTTTATTTCAGATTCCCATATGGCTACATTGCCAGAGAAGTTGTTACTAATAAAACATGCGAAAAAATAGCCATCATTTATTTGATTACAAAATCTTTTGTCAAGAAATAAATTGCTACATAAAATATATATAAACAAGAAATGCTTCAACTGTTTAACGACTCACTGCTGCGCGCGCGGCGCGGCTGCCCCGCGTGACGTCACCCCGCGTGACGTCACTCCGCGTGACGTCACGCCGCGTCAGCCGCGCCGCGCCGCTAACTACTGACAAACTCATATTTCAGTTCTGTGCCTTCGGCTTGACCTTCGGAGATAACCTACCTTACCTATTTGCACACACATGTATCTACTTACGTTCCTTCGTCTCTGTCCGTGTTCCAAGCGCGGGGGTGAGGTGCGGCGACGCGCCGTCCCCGCGCGGGGGGGGGCGGCGGCTGCCGCGCGACGGGAGAGCGCGTGATCTCGTCAGTACGCTTACTATTACCTGATGTACGCACATGTTTCGTTTACGTAGTGATTACGAATAAAATAAAACGTATTTTTCACGAAAAGTTTACTATTTCAACGTTGTTGTAACGTTTTGTGAGTGAATTACCATTGGATATCGGGGTAAGTCATTCAATTGTTTTATATTCTTTGTTTCTGTGTTGTTATGTTCAAGGTGCGGGTTTACTGAATTTGTTTTGAAGGTGAAATATTGCAAGCTTAGCATGCTCAATAGCATTGCCGATAGCATAATTTTGTCGGACATGCCATCCACAAAATATGCACGAGTCATTATTGTATTTGTCGGACATACCATCCACAATATACATATACTCGTATGAGACGATCACGACGTAGCAACTGCGCTCGTGAGACATGTCAGCCAGTCAGCCACAGTCCGTCTAGTCATAGCCGCAGCCCGAATAGAGGGCAGCACGGCGGCTCAAAATTTGGGCGGCGCGGCTTAAAGTTTGGGCGGCGCGGCTCAAAGTTTGGGCGGCGCGGCTCAAAGTTTGGGCGGCGCTACTCAAAATTTGGGCAGCGCGGCTCATAGATTGAGCGGCGTGGCTCACGGGAGGTAACTACAGCAACAAAAGAAGAAGTGTTCGGTGAGAAAATCGATCCCAATATACTAAATAAATTAGTATTCGCCCTGCCTACCGTGGGCCTAGTCCGCGCATTTGTACCAGAGGCGGATCACCTTTCGGAGAAAGGGTATCGTGACATAAGGTGTAAGCTTCTTGATTGGGCTTTTACACGGGCTCTTATTATCGGGCCACATGCTGTGGCAAACCGCATACGGGGATCAGCAGCGCGCACTGAGTTATTTAAACAGTCCGTCGATGCACTACGGCCACTGTTACACACTAGGGCTGAAGCCGATCAAATTCTTTCCGGTTCTCGCTCTGAGACGGAGGAAACTAGTCGGAAGAGAAGGAGTATGTCCTCTGCAACGTCACGAATTCAAGAACCTTCGGCACGTAGGCGCAGAAGGGACTCAGACTCGCCCTCTACATCGCGGGATGCCAGAATCGACGCTCTGGAACAAAGAGTGGAGGGTATGTTTGCTGTTCTGTTGGAAAAACTAGAGCAGCGTCAACAGTCTGACTGTGATTCCGACAAAGAAAACTACTTTTCAAACGGTGAAGAGGATGCAGTTTCGGAGACCTCCGATTCTCCGTCATGGAGAGCACCTGCTCTGGACCCGAATTGGCAAGTCGAGGAAGACAAGGAGCTGGAATTTCTGCCCACAACCAAAGAAGCGGATCCTCTGATACCCGAGCCGTCGGCTCAACTTAAGATCGAAGGAATTGAGTGCCAAAGGCTGGGCACCGATAGCTGGAACCGGATCCGATACAAGGAAGTGGAGAAGCACTTGCAGGCAGCTTCAGTCTTTAGCGCTCTTAAAATTAACATGGAGCTGGGCACTCTAGCCACTCAACCGTCTCCCTGGCTTACGAAACAGGAGAATATCCTAGGCACAATCACGCATGGGTTGCTGCTCCAACGTAGGGCCCTTGCGGAAAATTTAAACACAATTATTAAAAAGTGTCCGAGTGCCAGCACAGAATTAAGACAGCTTGTGGCGGACTCTACCTTCAAAACGATCTCAGATCAACTTCTGCAGTTTGGGTGCGCTCATCGGTCCGAGACCATTAACCTTCGTCGTAAAGCATTCAAGACAAGGAATGAAGTCCTTAATAGCGCACTCCACAATATTCCTCCATCACCGACCCACTTATTTGAGGAAAAGCAACTTAGTTCCTTAGTCAAGGATAACGGGGGAGTGGCAGCTGTTTTTATCTCACCAAGAACCACGGAAAAGCCCTTAAATTCCTTTCGTAAACCAGCCCCACCGGCTAGATCCAATGCCACGAAACCATCTTGGTGCTCCCGACCGGCTCCTCAATACGCCGCTAACTGCCACTCATCGCCCCACAAATTATCCTCTCACCACTCATCACCTCACAATCCACCATCAAAAAAGTCGTCTAACTACAGTCAACGTAGGGGTAGGGGTGGAAGCAACAAGAAGTCTCGAAAATCCCGCACCACATATTGACGGTTTTCGAGGGGGACAGCTGGGCGAGTTCCGAACACAATGGGAGAAAATAGGGGTACCAAAAGCGATTTCAAAAATAATTTCGGGTTACACAATACCTTTCGTGTCCAAACCGCCTTCTATCCCTCTGCAAGAAAACTTAGAAAGATTCATGACAAGACCCTCGAACGCGATGTCCAAAGAGCTCAGACAGCTTCTAGCCCAAGGTGTAGTCGAGAAGTGTCATTCCAAGAGTGGATTTCTGTCGCGAATGTTTCTAATTCCAAAAACAAACGGAAAGTTCAGGCAAATTTTCGACCTTCGTCGCCTGAATTGCTATTTAAACCCACGAAAATTTCGCCTGGTAAACCAGACTCAGGTACCCGATTTTCTCCAGCCCGGCGACTTCTTAGGAAAGCTAGACATAAGTCAAGCCTACTTTCATGTGCCAATAAAAGTGAGCCACCGGAGATTTCTCGCGTTTGGTTATGCAAACGAACTCTTCCAGATGACGTCTCTTCCCTTCGGCCTATCCAGTGCACCGTTAGCTTTCTCTCGCGTCACCAAATGGGTAGCAGGGGTCCTTCGAACAAAGGGACTACGAATTCTAGTATACTTAGACGACTTCCTTTTAGCACATCAAGACCCAGATGTACTAAAAAGTCAAATGAGCTACGCAGTGAGTCTTCTACAGAGTCTCGGCTGGTGTGTAAACTTGGAAAAGTCGGTCCTGGAGGCTACAACAAGCATAGAATTTCTAGGGATTGTGTGGGATACAGGCAGAAACGAGAAAAGACTTCCGGAAGAGAAAATAATTCGGTTATTGACAGATTTAGAAAAGGTATTGCAAAAAAGCCAATGGACGTGGCAGTTAGGAACCTCACTTATAGGTCGACTGAGTTTTGCAGCTTTGGTGACCCCTCTAGGTCGTCTGTTCACCAGATATATTCAGCGCGCCAGTCTGAAACTGTCTCAGAACCAGCCCGACCGGCTGCGGGTCTTATCGTCAAAGGCTGTCAACGACTGTCGTTGGTGGACTCTCAATGTGAGAGTGCCAGGAAGAATTTTCGTTCCAGAGCCTACGATTTTTGTTACGACAGATGCGTCAGACGAAGGCTGGGGTGTTCAGATCGACGATGGTCACCTATTGGGGAAATGGACCACAGAGCAAGCTACTTGGCACATAAACAGAAAGGAATTATTCACCGTGTACATAGCTCTAAAGAAATTTCAGAATGCGCTAGCAGGACAATCGGTTATGATTCAATCCGACAACAAAACGGCGATTTCATACCTGAGGAATCAGGGAGGAACACGGTCTATGGTTTTGTTAGAGGAGGCCAAAAAGATCTTGCTACTAGCGGAGAGCTTAGGAGTAACCATTCATTCGTTTTATCTTCCGGGTCGTTACAATTCCATAGCCGACTGTTTGTCAAGGGGAAAATGTCTCCCGGATTGGCATGTCGTAGTCGAGGTCACGACAAAAGTATTCCTAAAGTGGGGTACCCCTCAGATAGATTTGTTCGCAACCAGTCGATCGAAAGTAGTCTCGACATATGCGTCGATAGAAGCATGGGACACACAAGCGATGTTCATCAACGCATTCAGCCAGACCTGGCATTACAAACTGGCATGGATCTTTCCACCTCCACCTCTGATACCCAGAGTACTACGGCACCTCAACCAGTCTTCAGGAACCTACCTACTAATGGTTCCTCGCTGGGAAACAGTTTTTTGGAGAGGCGACCTAAAACGAAGGGCTCTGGAAGCCCCCTTTCAGATACGCAATGTCAAAAGTTGCCTGGTCGATCTGTCCACCGATCGCCCTCTGCCGAACGCAGGAGACCTCTCTTTCGAGGTTTGGAGGATACGGGGTGGGGTGAACTTATAGCAGATATGGATCCTGACGATATCGATTTAGTTCAGTCAGCATGGCGTGATTCCACATGGCGCACTTATGAGTCTAGCTGGAAACAATGGGTCTCATGGTGCAGACAAAATGGGAAAAGCCCTAGTAATCCTCGACCTCAGGATTTAACTACCTATTTAGGGTACCTATCCCGTGTTAGAAAGCTCGCAGCTGCAACCATTTTGGTCCACAAGTCAGTTATCTTAACTCTGGCTGATCCTACACAGGAAAAGAGGTTAGCAGCGCACCCTTTAGTTTCAGCAATAATCAAAGCTATAGGAATTAAAATGTGCGCATCCTCATCATCAAAGTCACAAATCTGGGACGTTCACGATCTGCTAAGATGGTTGAGATCTCATTGCCCAAGTGAAGATAGCATATTCCAAGTGTCTCGGCATGTAGCCTTGCTTTTATTGTTGGCGTCAGGTCGTCGTATCCACGACCTTACACTCTTAAGCATCGACGATCAACATTGCGATAGATCAAGCTCTTCGATAACGTTCTGGCCTAAATTTGGCTCTAAGACCGATAACATCAAAAATCGCCAGTCAGGATGGCAGTTATCTTGCTCAGGAGACCCTGCATTAAGTTTGGTTAAATGGGTGAATTGTTTGATAGACTTGGCAGCGAGTAGAAGAAGTGCACGGCCGAATTTGCATAGTCTCTTTATCACTACGCGTGGTGAAGTAAAGGCCGCCACAAGAGCTTTAATTGCTGGTTGGATTAAGGCTCCTTTTCGAGATTTGGGTATAAACTATAGTCCGGGCTCAATTAGATCAGCCGTTGCGTCAAGTGACTATCAAAATAACGTCCCATTGGACCTTATTTTGAAAAGAGGGAACTGGAGAGGTTCCGACAATTTCTTTAAGCATTATTGCAAATCGCTAGAACGACCTAGAAATGAAAACTTAAATGTTCTTAATAAGTCATTCTCTACAGTTTGACTAACTGTAACTGTATCTTATGATTGTACCTGTTTTTTATTGAGATTCAAAAAGACTGATGTGATCTCACTATTTTAATTATCTAATTTTATATATCTAATTGTAGTTTTTTGTCAAATTCGATAACGAATATTTGGTTAACCAACGTCTTATTTTGTTATTATTAGACAGAGTTCCATTAATTAGTTCGATTATAATAACGGTACTAACTGTTTGAACGATGTAAGTGAGACCTAAGATTTTTAAAATAAAGGCTTGTACTAGATTTAAGATTCCTATGGGAAATAAAAATGTCTTCATTTACGTAAATCTGGGTTTCATTTTAAAGATGCTTTACACCTACTTCTGTCACAGTACGCTATAGTCAGAGGGCGCCGGCAGAAAATAGACACGTCTCCGAAGGTCAAGCCGAAGGCACAGAACTGAAATAAGACCGTTTTCCACCCCGAAGGGAAGAAAACGAGTATTTCAGGTCTTGCCGAGGCTTGACCGAAGCAAGCCCTTGCCGGCTCTTCGGAGTAAACATACTAACGAGATCACGCGCTCTCCCGTCGCGCGGCAGCCGCCGCCCCCCCCCGCGCGGGGACGGCGCGTCGCCGCACCTCACCCCCGCGCTTGGAACACGGACAGAGACGAAGGAACGTAAGTAGATACATGTGTGTGCAAATAGGTAAGGTAGGTTATCTCCGAAGGTCAAGCCTCGGCAAGACCTGAAATACTCGTTTTCTTCCCTTCGGGGTGGAAAACGGTCTTATTTTGTGAAAACATGTACTTACTAAAAAATCCTTAACATTAACTTTTACATTATTCAGTTCAAAGTCTAAATTTATATAAGAAATTAAACTATTTAAGCCACAGACAACTTAGACAAAAACATGAGCGGTAGAATCGAATAAATAAACAAAAGATTTCATCGTTCGGCAATACTTTGCTCGTATAAAATGAATTAGTAGCGAGTGAATGGTGTGAGCTCCGACTGTACTGTGTGGCCGCCCGACACGACGCGCCGGTGTCGTGTCGTGTCGTGCTGCGGCCGACGGAGGCGAGCCGGTCGGGAGTCGCGAGAGAAGTAAACTGTGCATTTATACTCGAGGCGGTATTTGTCTTAATTTAAACCACTATATGAAAGTCGCGAGATCCCGTAAGCGAAGCGATTTGTATAAAACTTGCCAGCTTTAAATATATTTTTCGTATTTCTATTTTGTATTTAATTGTAACGCTACTATCACATCTCAAAAAAAGTTTTTTTTTGTAAAAAAATTGGTTGAGACACAGTTATAACGTTAACAAGTTCGCGAGCGACACACTCCGCGCGCGCCGAGCGAGCGCATGCGCACGTTGACCGTGCACTATCTAGTGCGAACTGATTCATATGTAGCGTCTATGTAACTTTAATTCATCCTCTGTCGTCATGACAAAAGTGTACAAATACACGAAACAGCGTTTCGGCGATAAATTGCTTCGATTACAAAGGACTTAACTTAGCAGGATACTTCATATCGTCGCAGTAACTACACCGAGATTAACAAATTATTTAGAACTATGAGTGCAGCAGCGACGTCATCGAGTAAGCGACACGCTGGATCTCGCGGGCGCTGGCAGTAGTTTCCGGCGGGAGGGGCGTGCGACCAGCGACCAGCGACCAGCGACCAGCCACCAGGTCGTCGTAGTGCTGTGGTCGCGGGTGTGGTGCGGTCGCGACCAGCATGTAATACATTATATAAACACCAGCCAAACAGTTGCAGTACACCTGGTGAGGTTGAGTTTCGCTAATTTGGATATACAGTTATATACAATTCGCGAGGCTGGAGCCTCTGTACATTATAGTGTTATCGTTATGAATATAATCTAGTGAGAACTAAGACTTGTGTGAGCTTTGTGATTCTTTAAAGTATAAGGGTAATGATTCTTATTCTTATTTATTACAAGTTCAAATAATATAAGAGTAATCTAAGTTTCGTTTTCTTCGTTCAAATTAGCGAAATTCAAAAGTCGTCGGTATCACCGCGTCGGAAGCATAAAAAAGACCAAAAAATATTAAATTTCATCGAATCCTTCAATTCATCAATACGTAAGGAATCAGGTATTCACTGTCGCGACGAGCCCCAGCGGCGGCGCGGCTACGTGTAGTCGTTGAAGTCGTCGATGGCCACGCGGTGCGCCAGGTCGGGCGCGCCGGCGTAGGGCTCCGGCGCGCGCGCCGCCGCCGCCAGGCGCTCGGCCTGCGCGCGCACGCGCAGCCGCTTGAGCAGCCGCAGGCGCTCCAGCGAGTTGGACGCGTAGGGCGCGCCGCCCAGCTTCAGCGACTGCGAGATGTGCGACGCCAGCTGCGCACACAACCGTGCTCGAGTTACTACAGCATAACACCACGCCCGCATTCCCCGAAGGGTTAGGCAGAGGGTTACCGACACTACACCCACATTTCGCCACTTAAGTTTAAGCCCCATGTCTCGTACATGGGGCTTAAACTTAAGTGCGACACTGAAAGTTTTTAGAAATGGCCACTTGTAAACGATATAAAAAAAAAACAGTTCAAATTTTGAAAATGGAACTCTGTTAATATTATTTTGTATCTATTTTATTAATTTGTCATTTATTTACGATGTGGCGGCAAATTGAAATTATTGTCTATGTCACGTCAGCATGAATTTACGTGGTAAAAAAGATGGTGGCATCGTTCTTCGGAAGGACAGGTCATTACGCAACAATTGTTTTAGAGGATCGAAAAACAGTTACTGCAGAGTGGTACACTAACAATTGTTTGCCTTGTCTTGGATAAAGTTCGGGAGAAACGACCTCGCAGTAGGATCCTCCTTCACCACGACAACGCCTCGTCGCACACCGCCTAGCAAACAATCGACTACTTGGCGACTATAGTCCCTATTCCACGTCTATAGCCGCCCTATAGCCCCTACTTTGCACCTTGCGATTTTTTTTATTTCCGAAAATAAAAAAAAAACGTTTTATGGTGTTTCAAAATGCCGTCGAAGAGACCCCTAAGGACGAGAGGGTAAAATGTTTTTCTCAGTGGTTCCATCGGATGCAGCGATGTATTGATGTAAATGGATACTATTTTGAAAAGATATAATAAAACTAATAACTTGCTAGTGTGATCAGTTTTTGATTTCCTAAGAACTTTCAGTGTCACCCTCGTAGGAGGGTGCGAGCCCATTACCATCGACCGGCCACAAATCCAGGCTCTGGGCTGCTACTGAGAAATTCCGAAAGAAAACCCAATAACACTGCCCGACTCTGGAATCGAACCCAGGAGCTCATGCTCAACAGTAGCGTTAGCGACCACTATACCAACGAAGCAGTTTATCTCATTATATTCATCTTAAAAGATGAAAATTGTAAACAGATCCTATAAGAGCCTTTTTCCTGTCACGCAGGGTTGCGCCCGCGCACGAGCCCCGCCCGCGGACACAAATCTGCATGATAGGAAAAAGGTCCTAAGAGAATCCTCAATGATTCTTTGTGGGCCTTTTTTCTATTCCGCAGCATAAATGATTGAGCCACCGCAGCCTCACCGCGCAGTGCAGCGCCGTCTGGCGCGCCAGCAGCGCCACGTTGGTGTCGGACACGCAGTGCGTGTCGAGGTGCGCCAGGAACTTGGTGCGGATGCGCTCGTCCTTGGTCTTGACGAACACGCGGTTCATGCCGTGCTCGTACGGCTCCACCACCACGATGCAGAAGTTCAGCTGCCCCTGCGAGAGCAACCATAGCGGTCAATGTCTGCGCCGCGCACGCCTGCCCGACCCACACTTGATTTATGAGGATTGTTTAACTATTGCAGCTCTGTTTCGCGGATAACCAATTTATTAGGTTTAAATCTATTATTATAAATAGGTCATTCAATTAGATTAGAATTAGAACATTTAGGCGGTCATTCGATGTCGACCGTCGCGTCGCCTCAATAGGTCATCTATGTGAAGTGACATGACATAACACCAGACTGTGAATGTCCACTGCAGGGCGCAGGCCTCTCCTCACACAGCAGGCACGAGCTCCGAACACCACGCTCGCTCACGACGGGACGTATGTGAACTATTAGCCCAGGTTTCCTCGCGATGTTTTTCCTTCACCGATGTCAGTAATGTTCAAGATAAACTGACATGAACTACGAGGTGACATACTCGTTTTGAAATTCGTCACTAGTCCGAAATCATTGAGATTGTAACGTAAATAGTGTCCGTTTACCTTGATGGTGTGGATGTTGAAGTCGGCGCCGGAGTCGTTGTACACGATGGACACGTAGTCGTTGCCGATGTACTTGCGCTTCTCGTTGCACGTGGGGTCCTTGGGCGACGACGGCATGGCCGTGGCCACGTGGAACAGCACCTGCCGCAGCCACACCGCGTTACACTTCAACTAGTAAAACCGTCTTATCGTCCAACATTTTTATCAGTTGCTATTTATTTCCTCTTTTTTATTATTTTATTATACATACTTGCTTTTTCGATTCACTTTAAACATCGGCTGACTGGTCGACATTGGATTTGCTTGCCATAGTAAGAAATATAGAATAGATGTTTACTGCTACAAAATAATGTCAAATATAAACTGCTACCATGGGCTTGCAGTTAGCTGTACGTAAGTTGCGACAAAATTATATAGGAAAAAATTCTGGATCAGCTGTTCTGTTTTCAAATAATGCTACGAAACGGTGCTCCCTTACACTGACACCTATACGCATAGCCACATGTATGTTTGTGTGAACATCTTTTCAGTATGTTAAATGATTTTTTTGGCTTGTATTTGACCACAGTAAGCGAAGATGCGGTCCGCAGCGCGCTGCCCACGCGTGGCCACGGGAGCGCCGGCCGTGCCGCAGTCGTCGCGGCTGGTACCTGCATGATGTCGTCGTTCCACACGTAGGTGTAGTGGCCGTCCTTGCCGCCCTTCTCCAGGTTGAGGAACAGGTGCGGCAGGTCGTCGTCACCGCCCTCCAGCGACACCAGCGTGCCCAGCTGCGTCAGGAACTCTGCGTACCTGCAAGTATTCCCCGAAGGTTAATACTTCTAGATATGATATAAAAAATCCGGTCATCTTACAGGTGAGCCATGCGCCTTTTTACGTCCTCCCCAGTCGGTCCTTTACAGTTGAATCCTTCATCTTAAATAGTGAATCTACATTTGCTACGTCCATTTGTTATTAAGCGGGTACAAATCCAGTCCAAGACTACAAGGTGCTACTAAAAAAATCTTAAAAGAAATACAAATGATCGTTTTGGCCGGACCGACGAGAACCACACCCACACACGAACAATGTAACAACGTGCATGCACCAACGACAGTGCAGTTAACAGCTGACGTCGCGCCGCACTACGTACCTCACACTGCCGTACTCGTTCTTGAGAATGAACACTTCGTTATCTTGTTGTCCGGGCCCGACGTACAACACTCCGATCTGTAAACACATCACGTGTACAATATTTACCGATATTATAGTGACAACATAAATAATAGACGTAGACAAAGATACTTTGCAATTGAGAGCACCTTTATGTCGTAGCAGTAAAGGCGATTTTCGTAGTGCAATTGTTATCTCACAGTGCTCACAGAGAGGTGGCGAGGTGGTGTTACCACTGATGTGCGGCTGACTGTACGGAGTCGAGGCCGGCTTTCAGAAAGGTGGCGAGGTGGTTTTACCACTGATGTGCGGCTGACTGTACGGAGTCGAGGCCGGCTCTCGGAGAGGTGACGAGGTGGTGTTACCACTGATGTGCGGCTGACTGTACGGAGTCGAGGCCGGCTCTCAGAAAGGTGGCGAGGTGGTGTTACCACTGATGTGCGGCTGACTGTACGGAGTCGAGGCCGGCTCTCAGAGAGGTGACGAGGTGGTGTTACCACTGATGTGCGGCTGACTGTACGGAGTCGAGGCCGGCTTTCAGAAAGGTGGCGAGGTGGTTTTACCACTGATGTGCGGCTGACTGTACGGAGTCGAGGCCGGCTCTCGGAGAGGTGACGAGGTGGTGTTACCACTGATGTGCGGCTGACTGTACGGAGTCGAGGCCGGCTCTCAGAAAGGTGGCGAGGTGGTGTTACCACTGATGTGCGGCTGACTGTACGGAGTCGAGGCTGGCTCTCAGAGAGGTGACGAGGTGGTGTTACCACTGATGTGCGGCTGACTGTACGGAGTCGAGGCCGGCTCTCAGAGAGGTGGCGAGGTGGTGTTACCACTGATGTGCGGCTGACTGTACGGAGTCGAGGCCGGCTTTCAGAGAGGTGGCGAGGTGGTGTTACTACTGATGTGCGGCTGACTGTACGGAGCCGGCTCACAGAGATGGATTGTTGCTTAACAATAGGACAGTGCGGGTATACAATAGTTTTGTACTTTATATGTTTCTAGCGGCGGCACGAGGTCGAGGTTCTTGATGGTCCGCTCGTGCTGCACGCCGGACACGCGCAGCGGGCGCTCCGCCAGCGGGTTCAGGATCGTCGGCGCCTCACCTGCACAGGACTTAGTTAGCTCTACAGCTCGTTTTCAGGCGCTGAGCAAACGATGGACCGTTTATCCGAGGACAATTTGGTCACGACGATAGACCGTATGGAAATCTATGCAGTAACGCACACGGAGGACTGGCCTCCAGCCGCATCGTCGATGCTTGCCGGATGAGCTCTACCGCGGTCAGTCGCGGACAGTGTCCGCCGTCTGCTGAGCGCCTCATGGTGTCGTCAATCATGACAACAAACACATTTCCTTAATAACGAATATGCATTTTTTTTTTTTTACCATATCAATAATAGACAGGAATATAAACCCAAGAAAAGTATTACAAGTTAAATTCAACTACTGCTTGTTGCTCAAAAAAATTATGAAACTCCAACAATTTTCTACTACAGTTCAAACGACCGTTTCTGTCGCGGGCATGATGTGATGTCATTTACCACGAATCTTCTGTGTTTGCATCTGTTTGTAGCCAAATCATATAAATTAAATTATTTGTTGTGCTTTTTTCAAGCAGAAATCGCACTTACTTACTTACCTTAGTGAGATTTCAAGCTCTTTGCTAAGAATAGATTTTAATTAACATAGTTTCTTTCGTCACTTCCGGCATTGTCTAAGACAACGCGTTGTGAGTTTGCGTTCCGTTCCAACATAAATGAATGAATTGTAAAATAAGTAAAGCATTATAATTTCAAAAAAAATAGAAATTTGTTGCTTGACTCCTACACAATGTATACAGGTTGAAATTGAAAACTTGCGACAAACTGAAATGGGACATTGTATACATCATTATTAACAACTTTTACTAAGGGACCAAAGCTGTAGTCCCAAAAAAAAAAATCTGCTTTTCCTACATTTTGATGAGGTATTGCGAACATAAATGTAGGGGACAGCAGTTTTTTTTTGGGATTGTAGCTTTGGTCCCTTAGTAAAAGTTGTTCATAATGATGAGTACAATCTCCCATTTCGATTTGTGGCATGTTTTCAATGTCACCCTGTATTTAAATAATAGACATATTAGTGACAATGACACACATATAACACATGAACAAAGTGTTTATATTATTATATCAGACTCTAAGAAAGTGGAACGAACTTGTGTAAAGTACAAACAACACTATTCTAAGTTTTAAAATGTATATCACGTAAAAAATTAAGTTAGATTAAAATGACTTATTAGTCTTATAGGCTATATTGTAATTAATTATTAAGAACCTGGTTCTTTTTAATAAAGGATAAAAAATATATAATGGACAAGTATTGAATTACTTGCATATTGCCTATTACTTGATAAATACGTTATTATTATATAAGTCGGCCTGTCAGTAAGGCGCTCCACCCACTGCACTGCGCCCCGTCGCGTAGCGCGGGATGGCAGATTAGCATTGTATCAGTTTGTACAGAAAACAAAATCTGCGCGCGCGACGCGCTCCCACGCGCAGATTGTTTGCTATGGCCGCCCCGCGCTACGCGACGGAGCGCGGTGCAGTGGGATAATCGCCTAACTTATTTGTTATCTGGCGAACACCGTAGCTTCATGGCGAACACGTCTTTAGATATTAAGTTCCTGTAGTGTCCAAAACACTTATCGCGTGAACAAAATTAAACAGGGTGGATTTTCGAGGCGGGGCAGTGAGGACATGTATCTTAACAGTTGTCGCAACAGGAAAACTGTCTTAGGAGACTGGCCTTAAATTAAATTATTTATTGTGGTACACAGGTAAAAATATGGTGTTATAGTTTATAAACTGAAGTACATCTATGACCCGCCTTTAGACATACAATAATTAAAGACTTTTCCAACATTATAATAGTACTTAGTCAATAATTTAGTATTAATTAATATATTAGTAATAATAATAATCATAAATTAAAAAAAACAATGTCAATAATTTAATAGTAGTCATTCATATGTTAATATTTAAAACAATAGGCAATAATTTAATAATTCTTAATATAGAGATTACTAACAGCTACACAACTAAAAGAAAATAATAATAATAATAATAGTGGTATAATAAAAAACTGAAACTAATAATGGTTATGGAATGAATTAATAAATTAAAATCTGTCATCTAGGTACTCATTAACAGAGTAATATACCTTATTATTTAATAGTTCCAATAAAGCTTTTTTGAAATGAAGTATTTCATTTAATTCTTTGATTTCTATAGGAAGCTTATTATAGATTTTAGGTGCCACATATGCTTTGTACGATATGAGAACTATAGACTCGTTTGCCATTTTTGCAAGATTATATAGTGCATATGAGTATTGGTGTAATTTTTTACAGACAATCTCTACGTGACATTTCCAGGTCAAGTGACTATCCAGCTGAAGGCCTAAAAATCTGGCATTGTTCGTTTCAGCTATTCTTTGACTAGCATTTGTTATATTTAAATTAGGGGCAACGGTTTTTTGGTTAAATGTCATAAGCTTTGTTTTTTCTATGTTTATTTTTATTTTCGTTCATTACTAGCCAATCTATTATGCAATGGATGGAGTTGTTTATATCATTTTGGTGTCAATCTGTTTGCATGGTATAATGAGTGTGCTATCATCAGCAAATAAAACTGTTTGAGATTTAGTGCATTTTGGCAGATCGTTGATATAAATGAGAAACAACAAAGGGCCAAGAACACTCCCTTGCGGTATTCCCACATGATATACATCTAGGTGATGACATATAAGTTACCTCTACTTTAGACTTAGAACATATTCTTTTTAAAACAGTAATTTGCTTACGGTCACTGAGATAAGTTTTAAGTAGGTTTAAAATATTTCCTCTAATGCCATATCGATCTAATTTACCTAATAATATTTCATGATTGACATGGTAAAACGCTTTGGACATATCCATGAGTACTGTCTCAATAGGATTTTTTTTATCTACATTACTAACAATTACAGAAAATAGTTCATATAGTTATTGCCTTATTAATATTTCTATTTTTCCGAAAACCATATTGTTGATTTGCAAATAGATTATTTAACTCAAAAAATGAGTATATTGATTTGTAAATTATTTTTTCGAAAACTTTAGATATTACTGGTATGAGAGCAATTGGACGGTAACTTTAACTTAACTTTAAAATAACTTTTTGAGACATTTTGATCTGCATTCACAGATTTTGAAAAAAATGTGCAGTCAGCAAGATAATGGGCATTAACTTTTGGGTGCCAACCGTTCCTGTTTGTTATTTGTATCAAATAACTCTGTCGGACTAACTGAGGTTTGAGTATGTAGTAGAAAAGTCAGAAATCACTAAAAACTTTTCCATATATTTCATAGATCAAAAATCTCATCGGACCAACTGAAGATTTAACTTCAGTTGGTCAGATGAGTGATCAAAAAAATTTTTTGTAAAAACTGCTCGTTTTCTTGCTGATTGTATTTTTATTCAAAATTTGTGAATGCAAATCGAAATATCTCAAAAGTTAAGGACAGTCTCTAAGATCATTTTCTTGTAGCGACAACGGTTCAGGTGCCTGCCCTTACTGCCCCGTCTCAAACATCCACCGTGTATAGCGAGTGCGTACCTGGTACGGGCGGCGTGATGGGGTAGGTGCTCATGTTGTGGTACAGCTGCAGGAACACGAAGCTGGGCGTGACGCCGCCGCCGCCGCCCGCGCCCGCGCCGCCCGCGCCCGGCGCGCCCGCCGCCCTGCCCGCGTACAGACTGGTACAGCACGCACACACGCGCCCGAACGGAACCAAACGAAACACAAAGCGTATAAAACAAGCCAGGTTAAATAATAAAAGTCACAACAAAAACGAAGGAAAGGATAGATCGATTGGAAACGGTAAATCGATAATTAATTATTGTTTTATTTGAAATAGTACGTTTCTTTAATTTATTAGGATTAAAAGGAAAGTACTTAGTTGTAGAGCAAAGAATAATAACAAATTAAAAGATCATGCACAATACAATTAGTTCGATAATACTAACTACAACCACACATTCTTAGTCACAAGCGAGCCTGCAGCGCAACTGTTACATTAGTTGCCTTATTATGTTGTGGCATTCCAGCAGAAACGTGCATTTTCACCAAAATTGAGAAACCGAGTCTCAGTCTTCAAGATACGGGTACTTTGGCTTGCAAGTCCTTTGTATAGTAGATCGTGCCCACCACGCGCTGCGCGCCGCCACGCACCACAGAGATAGCCAGTAATCGGCTCAATTAAAGTGTATTGAAATCCTTGTTTCAACACATGTATTTTCCATATAAATAAATACAAATTATGCTCATGACGAAATTCGTATAACTAGTACAATAGGTACGGTCATAAATATATTAAAGTAACAGCGAAAACTAAACTGTACGAGGGCGGCACTGAAAATTTCGGGAATCAAGGAAGTGACACAACATTACTATTTCAAAATGTATTTTTTCGAAGTATTCTCCGCGAAATTTGACACATTTTTCCATACGATGGAACCAATCATTGAAGCAACCATTCTATTCGGAAGTTGGGGTCTCCAAAATGGCCGTTTTGTAGGCGTCCACAGTTTCTTCAGGTGATGAAAATCTCTGTCCTCGCAATTTATTCTTTATTTTAGGGAAAGTATAGAAATCATTAGGGCTTAGGTCGGGGCTGTACGGCGGATGGTCTAATAATTCTATGTTTTCTTGCTCTAAAAACTCTTTTATTCTGTGCGCAGTGTGAGAACTCGCATTGTCGTAATGGAGGATGATGCGGCGGTTGCAGTTCTCTTTACGGAGTTCAGAAACGACCTATGGCAAACAAATGCTAGCATACCATTCTGCATTAACCGTTCTTTGTCCCTCAAGAGGAATAGTCGTAACATGGCCGGTTTTGGAGACAAACGTGGCCACCATTTTTTTTGCAACACTCAGTGAACGAACAATTTTTGTTGGCTTTAACTCATTTTCGAACACCCAAACTCGTGACTGGTTTTTTGTTTCGGGTTCGTACGCGTATATCCAGGATTCGTCACCTGATACGATGTTGTAGGTATACAGCATTTGACGATCCTGCGTGGAATCTTTCGAGAGTTCTGACGCACCAAGTAACGCGAGCCGCTTTTTGCTCTTCACAGAGCGAATGCGGTATCCATCGGGAAAACAACTTGTTTACACCTAATTGTTCATGCAAGATTATTTATATTTGACTCATGCCAATGTCTAAAGTTGCCTGAATTTCGCGGTATGTCACATGTCGAGCTTCCTCAATCAGCTTACGCACAGCATCAACGTTTTCTTGGGTGACTGCAGTTTTTGGACGACCTTGACGGGGATCATCACTGAGCTTGACACGTCCACGTTGAAATTCAGCAAACCAGCGATAAATTGTGGTTTTGGATGGGGCTCCATCACCAAATGCAGAAATCATCCGGTCAACACACTGTTTTTGTGTTAAACCACTTCGAAAGTCATAATAAATCATCGCTCTTGAATTTTCTCGAGTCAATTCCATTTTCTCAACGGCTAAACAAGTTTGACAAAACCTTGTGACAAGACCGAGAATCTTTTTTTAAATAAATAAATGGTATTCGATTTTTAAAACCAAGGAGTTTTCAATTAAAAAGATTTTAATATGACAGGAACAGTGGAAATATTCCATTCCCGATACTTTTAGTGCAGCCCTCGTATGTGTGGAGAATTGAAGTAAGTTTTACAAGTTACATAAGTTTAGACTCGCTCGCACCACAAATCACTGAATGCGTTTAGCGCTAAACAAATTTCAAAACATTATCTGTTTTAAATATGGATAGCGTTAAATGCATTCAGTGATCTGTCGAGCTCGCGGGCCTCATTACGTGTGTCGTACCTGTGACGGCGCGTGGGGCTCATGACGGAGATGGTGTTGGATCGCTTGGAGCGCGCCAGCGGCGGCAGGTCGTCGCGGCCCGGAGGCCCGCCCAGAAGCCCGCCCGGCCCGGCCCCAGCCCGCGCGCGCGCCCCGCGGCCCTCCGGCACCGTGCCGTCACTGGCCGTCTGCGCACCGGGGGCGAACATGTTCAGTTACACATACGATTACCTTCTATTGATCGTCACGTTACTTCTATACAATATGTAACAAAAACCCTGTTGTTCCTTTTAGGAACGTATACATTTACCTATAAGCAGCACATTGATGAAATTATAATTTAAAAAAATTAAGCATTGGCTAGTCGAGAGGTCAAAATCAAATAACTATTAAAATCGACACATTCAAAAACATGTTTAGAGTATCTGATTTTACAAGTAAATCTTTATTTCGCTAAATAGCCTACTAGCTCGGCGGCTTTCTTTGAATGCGACAAAAGATGCCGACAAAAACTCCCGCCGCGAATGTCGGCGGGTCGGTACCACGTGCCTACTCGTACCTACCCCGCCGCCCCGCCACCCGTCTCCCTGCGAATCACTTCCTTAGTCTCCCGCGCAGCTTACTTCCGTGTGGATGTTATTGTTGACCTACGTGACTAGTGCCTAGTGACTTGTGTTTTGTTTAAGTTTTGTAAATCAAGATCAAATTGTCTGAAGATCTTTGGGGAATGTCCATTAAAGTCTGTACCTCTATAATTGAGACTATAGCGCCCTACTTAGCCTTAATATTTAATTTGTGTGTGGATCAAGGAGTCTTCCCGGATTTAATGAAATACAGTAAGGTAATACCACTTTTCAAATCCGGGGACAGTAAAGACACCAATAATTATAGACCCGTATCTGTGTTGCCGGTTTTCAGCAAGGTGTTTGAAAGGGTAATGCTTAATCAAATGCTCAATCATTTTAACTCGAATAAAATCCTTCACGATCAACAGTATGGTTTCACTAAAGGACGGTGTACGACCGACGCCGGTGTAACCTTGCTAAGACACATTTTTAACGCGTGGGAAGAAGCACAAGACGCCATAGGAATCTTTTGTGACCTCTCCAAGGCATTTGATTGCGTCGACCACGAAACCTTACTCTTGAAACTTGAGCATTACGGACTTGGAAAACATGCGCTCAGCTTAGTAAAATCTTATTTAAATGATAGACAACAGCAAGTACAAATTAATGGTATCAATTCACTGGGTTTAAAAGTAAAAATGGGTGTTCCACAAGGCTCGATATTGGGACCTTTCCTCTTTTTAGTGTATATTAACGATCTACTCCATTTATTAAATAATCAACCACAAATGGTGTTATTTGCTGATGATACTTCTTTAATTTTTAAAGTAGATAGACGTGCTACGAATGTTGACGACGTAAATAACGCCCTATTGCAGGTACAGAACTGGTTCACTGCCAATAATTTAGTATTAAATGGGAAAAAAACTAAGTGCATTCGATTTTCTTTACCAAATGTCAAAAGTGGTGATTATGAGATAGTATTGAATCAAGAGAAACTAGAATTCGTCGATAAAACTGTTTTCCTGGGGATCACGCTCGACTCAAGGCTACAATGGGGTCCTCATTTAACATCTCTTGCAGGACGGCTAAGTTCAGCGGCATATGCTGTCAGAAAAATCCGTCAATTTACTGATGTAGATACCGCGAGGCTAGTCTATTTTAGTTACTTTCATAGTATCATGTCTTACGGTATTTTACTTTGGGGACGGGCTGCAGACATCGAGTCAATTTTTATTCTGCAGAAAAGAGCTATCAGAGCCATTTATAATCTCCGCAGGCGCGATTCTCTAAGGGACCGGTTTAAGGACATTAACATCATGACGGTACCTTGTCAATATATCTACGAAAACATCATGTACGTAAGAAAAAATTTACATCATTTTAGTAAAAGAGGTGAAAGACATAATTATAGTACTAGAAATAGGGACCTATTATCTCAGCCAGGTTTCAGACTGGCTAAAGTAGACTCATCTTTCATGGGGTACTGTTTAAAATGTTACAATAAAATTCCACCCCACATACTTCAACTGAATGAAATGAAATTCAAATCTTGTATCAAACGCACACTATGCAGGCAGGCATATTATAAGTTGGGTGATTACATCGCTGATAAAAATGCTTGGCTCATTGCTGGTCCCGCTCCACAACCACAACCAATTGAATAATTAACATTTGAAAATACTGTTGGAGCAGCTGAACATTGTAAGACTATCTTTGCATTGTATAAATTCAACCTACGTTGTATTGTATAATTGCATTGCACAGGTGTGAGTACTATGTATAATAGAGCTACCATTTGCCGGTTATGTAATTGACTTGAATGGGTCCTGGCGGCTGAGAGTATGTCATGCTCACTCAGATGTCTCGCTGATGGTGGCGCGTGTGTTGGATCATTTAGCTCCCTTCAAAATGGTTGAGCTGAATGGTGCTAATCCATGCGTCATGCTCGTGAACGGGCGCCGTTAGTTGGGACTGGTCACCTCTTGGCGTCCTCGGCTTATTTGTAATTATTTTATTTAGAAATTGTTTTTTTTTTCTCTTTTTACTATGGGCGCGTTTTTTTATTTTACATCGTCCTCACATTTAGTTATAATTTCAACATTATTTTTGTACTAATCTTTATGTATAAATTTAATTTAAAAGAGTGTCCATGGAGTTTCTTGCCCGTTCTTCTCCATAGGTACCTACTACGCTTTGGAATTGGCAACTAGCTTCATATTTCTAACTGACCGACTCACTATGGGACCAAACAGTATTTTCTATCTCAAAAATGGTTTTGTCGAAAATCCATAGATTGTTTTATGGTTTTATACTCTCAAAAGATGGAACTTACGAATAAATTACAAAATATAAAAAAATATAAAGTTTTACGTTTATAAAATGAACCTCAAACATTGGGCATAAATATTTTCATGCCAATTAAATTACCGTTAAGGGAGTTCAACACATAATTATTCGGAAGTTTTCCAAGGAAACATATTAGTGTTATACATCATTAGATAGCTTAGAATATACACTTTGCAACCACGTTCAGTTTTTGTAAAAAAAATATTTTTAATATTTTTTTAGTGAAGTAAAGAAAATTTAGTTTTTGTTAATTTCAATTGGAGTTTTCGTTGTTGCCGAAAGCAGCCGATGTCAAGTTAATTACTCTATTAGAGACCTTATCTACTCAGTAATATGAGGATTTAAAAAAAACTTGCGCGTTTTTTGCGCCAGAGGTGATTTTGAAGCAATAATGTCAATCGGGGAAAAATCCTCGAAAATTACGGTTCTTCTTTTTTATTATGAAATATTATATTTAGTTATTATCCTTTGATGTCTATATTGTTTTTTTCTATTTCTATGATAAATACATACATTTGCAAATTAAAAAACTGCTATTATATTTGAAAGAATCTTCCCATGGCAATTTTGTTTGGGGTGGTCACCTTAACCACAAGTATGATAAACTATATTGCTGCGGAAGTTCTATTTATCTGTTGTGGTAAATAATTACAATCAGTACTGATTACACTATTTCGATGAGAACTGTTATAATCAATTGTCCCATGGTTTTTGCACAAGGCACTAAAATATTAGTCCTTTAAATACCCGTGTATGTTCAGCATACGATTCATCAAAGTGTTCAGATACTTCTTTTTAATAACAATTAACGCATAAAAAACATTATTATCTAACAATGAGTGAATTCGTTTGTGTTCGACGCGATCTTTGTGATCAAATAATAAAAGGGAAAAGTACTTCAGACCTCAAAAAATAATTATTGGAAATTTTTCAACTATCGGAAACTGACGTTAATACTGTAATAGAGAGTATTTAAAAAAATCTAACATCGAGTTGCAACCAGAAATGGACCAAAGCTCAAAGAAAGCCGGACCGGTTCGAGAGCCTATACTCAAATTGGTTAAATGGTGAGTTTAAAGTATCATTGAATTCTTGCAGTACCTCAACCACTGTAAATTCTGGTTTGAATACTTCTGGTGAACGTGGAAGACCAACAAAACAATATGACGAGTGCTCGGAAAACACAAAGAAACGAAAAAATATGGAGCTGGTCCAGGAGTATGGAATGGGACATGTCCGTAACGCTTATGTGCAAGGTTTAAGATCCATGGGGGAAAATGACGAAGCGTCGATTGTGACTATTATCAGAAATAAGGAAAAAGAAGAGAAAAAAGTTATTCTACAAAACATACTCAATCCAGATAACGCACTTTCCTTTACAAAAGAGGAAGCATTGAGTATATGCATTGAAACTGATTTAACCAAAGCACAATATGCGTACCTAAGAAAAAGGCTCGTTGATAAGAATTTAAGTTCTGTATTGCCTTCGTATCAAACACTAAGTGAAGCAAAAAAGGCTTGCTATCCGCCTGCATCCAGCATTACGGTGACAAATATAAGCGCAAAAATCAACCTGCAAGATCTCTTAGAGTATGGTCTAAGAGATCTTGCAGGTTGATTTTTCTGTCTGTAGTCTGCCGTATTATAAGGATAAAGTCAGGATCGACTTACAATCGTCTCAAGCTTTTCACTAAATGGGGATGTGATGGATCCTCCGGGCAAAGTGAGTATAAACAAACTCTACCGGAAGAAAACGAACAAATATCGGACGCTAATTTGTTTATAGTGTCCCTTGTACCACTGCGACTAGTAGACGAAGAAACTTCTACGGTCATATGGAAAAACCCTACTTGCTCATCTGTTAGATATTGCAAACCAATTTCATTAGAATTTGCAAAAGAAACTCCCGAAAAAACTACAGCGGTTGTCAGTGAAATTGAAGCCAAAATTAATCAATTGATTCCAACTCTTGTGTCAATAGAAGACAAAGTCATCGAAGTTAAACATCAACTGTTTATGACAATGATTGATGGGAAAGTTGCTCAAGTGTTGACAAACACATCATCCAGTGCTACCTGCACTGTTTGTGGAGCAACTCCCAGACAAATGAATGATCTTTTAAAAGTTACAACGAGAGTTGAAAATGAAAATGCGTTTAAATACGGATTGTCGACGCTACACGCATGGATAAGATTTATGGAAATGATCCTCCATATTTCTTACAATTTAGGTTTTGAGAAGTGGTCTGCAACAACTCCAGAAAACAAGCAACTTAAAGAAGACAAGAAAAAATTTGTCCAAAAACGTTTCCGAGAAGTGCTTGGCTTGCATATTGATAAACCACGTCAAGGTTCCGGTAATAGCAATGACGGTAATACGGCAAGGAGATTTTTCCAAAATTACCAATGTTCTGCAGAGATAACCGGAATTGATGAAGAATTAATCAAGAGACTATATGTAATTCTTCAAACTATGTCATCGGGATTTTCTATAAACGCAGAAAAATTTGGTCAGTATACATTGGTAACCGCGCAATTATATGTAAGCAAATATAACTGGTACTACATGCCATCTTCGGTCCATAAAGTACTTATACATGCTGCTAAAATAATAGAGCATTATACAGTTTTGCCTATAGGACAATTATCCGAAGATGCCCAGGAAGCTCGAAATAAAGATTATAAGAAATATAGGTTACATCACGCTAGGAAGTGTTCCAGATCAGCAACAAACGAAGACGTTCTGCATATTTTGTTATATACATCTGATCCTTATATATCTAGCTTAAATAAACCAAGTTTTCTAATATCCAAAGAATTATTTGACGAAGCTAAAGAATTGTTGGAAATAGAAAGTGATGAGTAGGATAAGTTTAAGTAATAATTTTTTTTTGTCATGTAACTGTTTGTTTAATAATAATAATTTAGTTTTAAACTTATTTTAAGCATAAGTGTAACTTTTATTGCTATTTTAATATAACTGTATGATTTTTTGTATGAAATTTCGTATAACTTTATCTTTGTCATTTTTTTTCGGAAAAAATATTTTTTTTAGAATGATGATGTTTGATTTCTTTTATTGCCTAGATATTCACAAATACGTGAAAAAAAATCAAGGAGATAAATCACAAAACAACAGAGTTATCGATTTTTGAGATGGAAAATACCGGTTGGTCCCATAGTGCGACTCCTTGACAATTCAAAAGTGCCTGTAAATGGTTTAATTGAAATAAATGCTTTGAGTTTGAGTTTGAGTTTACGTAAACGTTGACAATGTCTTATTCTAACATAGAATATTTTAATATGTTGATGTGTCTTCGGAAATGTGACTGCAATTATGCAGAAGCACGCAGACTCTACCAAGAACGTTTTGCGATCATTACCGTCGGCGATGGCATTCCAACGTTTGCACATACGTACGTACAATACCGGCAATGTACACGGGCAAGACCTGACATCGAGCTGACGCAGGTAGACCGAGGACTCGAGTCAGAAGTCTTGGACTTGTTTGAGCACGATCTAAAGCTAAGTACACGCTCAGTGGGACACGAACTCGGAGTAAATCATATGCGCGTTAGGAGAGTACTCAAAGAAGATGGCCAGCACCCATTTCACTATTGTCGCGTCCAATCACTACTTCCCTCCGACTATGAGCCAAGAAGTGTAGAGGTACAAGGTGGTCATATCGAACAGCAACTCCGTGGCCGTCAAGTAGATATCATAATAAATTAATGCATTAAAATGTAAATAGGTACATCAGGTTTTATGTGACAGACGCGGCAAATTTGTTTTTTTTAACGTAGTGAAGTGTTAAATGTAGTTTTAACAATTATCAATTGTGCTTGAAAATACTGTGTAAACCAAGATTTTCAAAGATTAATTCGTTAAACTGATACTGATAAACAACAGCTGACAAGGTCACGAACTTGTGTAGAAAAATAGGTAGATAATCGGCGGTGCGGCGGCACCGATCAAAGAGAGGGCGGGAACGTTCTATCTACTTCTGGTTTCGCGTCATCGCTTCATGCAGAATTGCAGAGGTAACAAATCGATTAAACATTACAAATATTAATAATTAAATATTTATTTTATTTTTTTTTATTGAACAGTTTTTGTATAAATGACTTCCTTTATCGCTTAGTAAACCGATTCTTAAAACGTAGGTAGAAGGGTAGTAAGGTAACAGGGTTTTTGTTACATATTGTATTATTGAATTTGGTTTATAACAAATTGTTTTTTTATGACAGAATAGTCATATAAATTCCATGAAGGCAAAAGCGTCAAAGTGGCGCGAAATTCAAATGTTCTTACGTTTTTATTTTAGTAATATGCAGGTAGGTATTGATGATTCAAATATTAGAATTTCGTAAATATTTATTTGTTTCGGTCGCGAATTATATTTTGATCAACAGACACTGACCCTAGAAAAACTACAAAAAACTTAAGAAAATTCGAATGTCGCGGGTACCTTACCATTACTATCGCGCTACATGTAATAAAGGTATGAGAAGTAATAAAGTAAACAGCGCATACCTTCTGCAGCTGGTGGTGCTGGCCGTGCGGGGGCGCGGGCGGCGCGGGCGCGTCGCCGGTGCCTGCACACGTGCGCGTTCTTATAGCTGCACAGCACGCACACGTCACACACACTCGCCGCACTGCGCTCACCGGCCACTGCTGCGGCACGCGACCGAGCAGCGACAGGTTACATCGCCTACTGTGGCACCGAGTGGGTTGCACCGGTCGCTAGTCGGCCAGTTAGTGTTATAGTGAAGGTTTGGTACGGTATTTATGCTTTCAGTTAGTTATGTCAAGATATATCATCATCATTTCAGCCGAAAGACGTTCACTGCTGGACAGGCCTCCCCCAAGCAGCGCCACTTCGACCGGTTCTGTGCTTCCCGCATCCAGCGGGTTCTTGCGGCTTTCACAAGGTCATCAGTCGACCTTGTGGGAGGCCTTCCAACGCTACATCTTCCAGTACGCGGTCGCCACACCAGAACCTTTCGGCCCCATCGGCCATCTGTTCTGCGAGCAATGTGAGCCCTGCCCACTGCCACTTAAATTTGGCAATTCTTTGGGCTATGTCGGTTACCTTGATTCTCCTGCGGGCCTCTTCATTTCTGATTCGATCCCGTAGGAAAATTCCAAACATAGCTCTCTCCATTGCTTTGGGTGACCTTTAGCCTTCTAATAAGACCTATCGTGAGCGACCACGTTTCAGTACCATAAGTCATCACTGGCAACACGCACTGGTCAAAGGCTTTTGTCTTGAGACACTGCGGTATGTGGGACGAGAACATATCGCGTAGTTTCCCGAACGTTGCCCAGCCGAGTCGGATTCGAGGATTGACCTCTTTCTGGAAGTTGGACCTACCAAACTGGACGGTTTGTCCTAGGTAAATAGAATCATCCACAACTTCGAATGTAGCATCTCCGATCTTCATGAGAGTGGGTATTACATAGGCATTTGACGTGACCTGTCTTGTCGATGTTCATTTTAGGACCCACTCTTTCGGAAGGTCTACTGAAGTCATCGAGCATTGTACTGAGGTCCTACATAGTCTCAGCCATGACAATTATATCGTCGGCAAACCGAAGGTGAGTGATGTACTCGCCTTTGATGTTGATACCTGGCCCTTTTCAGTGCAGAACCTTGAAAACATCCTCCATTGCAGCGGTGATCAGTTTCAGAGAGATAACGACTCCCTGTCTCACACCACGCTGCAGGATAGGTTTCAAGATCTGGTCCTGGAGTCGGATTGACATAGAGGTGTTTTCGTACAGACACTTCAGCACCTCGATGTAGCAATCGTCGATCTAGCACCATAAATTGCAGTACAGCCCATGTCTCGACCGAATCGAAGGCTTTCTCGTAGTTCACAAACACTAGAGAGGCAGGTTGTACTCTTCGGTCTTCTGTATTACCTGCCGCAGCGAATGTATGTGTTCTACGGTGCTAAAGCCTTTACAGAATCCGGCTTGTTCCGGAGGCTCAGCTTGTAGATATGGCTCAGAAGTGAGGTGGGCCTATAATTCTTAAGGAGGGCATTATTGCCCGCCCTTCTTAAAGAACCGGCCAAGTGCGTGTCGGACCCCGCCCAAAGGTTTCGTAGTTGGGATGAATTTATCCTAAAAACAAACTTCACATTGTAGTTGAAAAACATGTTTTCCCATACAATGAAACTGCAAATGTACGTTCGTACGCACATTATTGAGTGTGTCATCATCATCATGCTGTTTTAAGACCATAGACTTTTTATAGGTTTCCTGTAATCTATAAGTATAGAAATATTCTCTGTATTCATAAAAAAAATAGGCTCAGCAATTTCGGAGATAAGGTTTAATTAACGAAAATTTTCATCTATTTTCTTTAATAACTTGAAAACTAATTATTTTAAAATTCTAAAACAAAATATTTGAAACCCTCACAAGTCCTTTCATGTGATAAGTCACACTGTACAGTTTGCAAAACTATTTTTTTAAATATTTTTTTAAAAGTGAACCACATATTCAAAATTCATATATTTACGTTACACGTTCGTGTTTAGGTCACAGAAATTCATATTTGTACCTTTCAACTCATTGGTCCAGTAGATTCGGAGCAAATCGGCTGTGACAGACACACACACGTGATCCAATAAGGGTTCCGTTTTTTCTTTTGCGGTACGGAACCCTAAAAAGTATCACCACACCTCTGTTCCATGCCTGTGACATTTTGCCCTCAAGTATGACGGAAAAAATAAATTCTGGAAACCCGTCCTTTAACACGTTGAGCGCCAAGCTTAAAAACCGTGTTTTTTGATATTTTAGATAACAACCGTGGAGACCAGAGGTATTAGAACTAATAGTAAAATGTATTGAAATGTGTTTCCTGGCGGACACACTGGCCTACGAATAAAGCACTGCTCGTGTTTCCCAATGGAAACACGCGGCCTCTAAAGGTGGTACTTTGTGTTTCCAGAAAGATACACATGGCGCTCAACGTGTTAAGGCCCTTCAGGACGGGTTTTCCGCCAGCATTAGGCGTTCGGCCGTAATTCCGTCATCACCCGGCGCCTTGTTGTTTCAGAGCTGCTTCATAGCTACCTTAATTTCGTACAAACTGACGTCCGGGATGACTTCGGTGTAGTGTCGGGTCAATCTAGCTCTTGGGTCATTTGCCAGATTCGTACCGGGTTACTTGTTGACGTGTATAACTTTCCATAGAACCTCTCGATCTCTCTCAACTGCTCAAGTTTGGCAGATACGCACCTGACATTATCGGTCTTCAGTATCGTAAGCTGGCTCTGCCCAATAGACAGATCTCTTGCAAAGACCTTGGAGCCTTTATTCCGCTATTGCGCATCCTTAATGCGGTCTGCATCAAAGCGGCGAAAGTTCCTTTTCAAGGACTTAGAGATCCGTCTATTGAGCTACCGGTACTTGAGCGCATCATCTGAAGACTGCAGGATCATCTCGCGCCCCTCTTCCATGAACTGTAAAGTAGGATAAGAGAGCTTCATGTTTATATTTGTACGACGGGTCTTGAAGACCTTAGACCCGACTGTATGGACACTTTTCACGAACCCATCGTTATAATCGTCCACCGAGCTCCCTAGGCACTCGAAACGATTCTGAAGTTCGAGCTGAAAGCTCTCGGGGACTTGTTTCGGTGCTAAGCGGAGCGTAGACTTCATCAGTCAAGATCTTTCCAGCTTGATATTTAAGTTCAATGTGCCTCGTACCATGCGGTGATCACTTCCGGTTTTCACCGCGTTGATCACAGTGACGTCATTGAATACTTGCTTTTTCGTCGACATAATAAAGTCAATCTCATTTTTTATTGCACTATCAGGGCTCTGACAGGTGCACTTTCTGTGCTCACGTTTTCTGAAGGAGTTTATCATAAAGAGACCTTCCTTCTCCATAAAACCGGCCAGTAGGTGACCTCGGTGGTTCCAACGTCCAACTCCAAATTGCCCCATTCGTAGCTCATCACCGCTTTGTTTGCCCAGTTTTACATTGAAGTCCCTCATGCCAACGGTGAAGTTAGTTTAAGAGCCATGCATGGCTCTGGAATTATCCTCATACATGGTCTCCATCTCATCGTCGGGGTGTGACGAGGTCGGGACGGACATCTGTACGACGTTCAGCGAATATCTTGCGGATATTCTGAACATAAGGTACGCCACCCTGGTCGACACACTCTCGATCTTCACAACTTTGCTTACAAGGGACTTATGGACGATAAACCGGAAACCACCTTGGGACTGCTGGTCGCACTCCCGGAAATAGAGCATATTCCCGGATTTGAGGATTATCGATAACCCTACACCCCCATCGTAACCTGTTCAATTCTTCCTCGAGTTCGAAGATCTTCTCGTCAGTCTATAAAACACGCGTACACTCCGTACGCGTGTTTTATGTTGCCAGGTTCAGTTTTCGGTAATTGTGGCAGCTGGATCTCTTCCCGGGATTCTTAGCACCCTTTAATTCACCGTGGCCTTGACCGCTACCGTAGCCAAGGACGCGGCACCAAGACACAAAGTCAACATAAATTAGCTATCGAAACTCCAGACGCGATGGGTATCAATAACTAAACATGATACAACAAACAATACGTCCGTTCGCTTACTAATTCAATTTGACCCCGTACGAGTATATCAAAGAGAAGCTCTCTTCGTGTAAAAGTCGTTACTGGTGTAGTTACTGGGTGCACCGGACCCTCAAGGAGACACGTGTAACCTGCCGCTGTCGCGAGTTGCAGCTCGTTCAGTCCACCTCTAATGCTCTCTACACACCATACTTCCAGACACACTGCTGCTGTAGACACGCACCTTCTTTCTACAAACGTTCATCGTAGACAGACGGAATGTTGTCTGTTTTCTATTTAGATAAACGCTCGTAGAAAGTGATCTAGTCCACATAACATTATTAGGTGTATGTTGTTATTTCCACTGTTATGTTTCTATATTAATATTTAAAGTGTACAGTTTGTTGGGTTATCGTGTGTTAGAGACATTATTTTGTAGTTATTCTTGCAAATCACGAAGAAGTTTTGTTACAATAAAATAACTTTACTTCATGATTTGCAGAACTCATTTAATAATAATTAGTTTTGTGTTTTTGTAATTATTTCGTTTCATTATCATCAGCTTTACTCAATACACCTACGTCCTCCGTTAAGCATAGGCCTTCTCCATGGAGGAGCAATCAGACTGCAGTCTATTCACGTCGATCAGTGACGTTGAGCGTGCGGATTAATCCAGTGCGAATTAATCGCGGACTTCGACTATGTTTAGTGGCAATCAATATCGACAGGCCGACGTCAATCGACTGCAATCTACTTGCGCCTTTTAATTCTGCGGTTTTATTTTGCTCACATGTAGACCTATTCTGAAATGTATGAACATATATGTACCATGTTTCTGGCACATAAATTACTTTTTAACTGACTTTTGACAAAATAAAGTTGAGAATATTCATCTGAAATGAAATGTTTGTATAGTATGTAAAGCCCTGTGTCGTAACCGACAGCGACTGTCGCGCGAATATGCGATCGTTGACATGAATTATGACGTACACAGCGCACACGCGACTTGATAGATCGCGCAAATACGTCATCTATACATATTATAAATTAAAGTCGCTTTTTATGTCTGTCTGTGTGTCCGCATTGTTCTTCTAAACTACGTAATGGATTTTGTAGCCATTTTAACAACTAATATTAAACTTCAATATATAGAGAAAACTCGATTTTCCGTCAAGTCGTAAAAACCAAGCGAAGCATGGGCGGGTCGCTAGTATTCACATAAATCGCGTATTCGCGCGACGTCGAGCAGGCCGCGCACGTACCGGGGTCGGAGTTGTACGTCAGCAGCTGCGCGTGCGCGGCGTGCGGCGACGTGCCCGACATCTCCTCGGGGATGGCCTCGCACGACACGCGCATGTCGCTCTTCTTGGCCGCCTTCTTCGTCGCGTGCATCGACAACGACGTACTGCCGCTACTGTACGAGTAACTATACGTTTTACTTACGGCCGTAAGTGCAACCAAGGTGACAAAAACAAAACCAATGATCATTTATCTAAATTAGGCTGCGAATCGACTGTTTATGAACGTCGAAATAACACAAGCTCCCGACACGCCGTGTTACAGTCGGGCAGAACAAGTGGCACCGCACTGCCCAGCAGCACAGCTGTCCGTTAAGTTAGAAGAACTTGATTCTACACAATAGTATGTAAAGTAATTAACATTACAAAACAAAGGAACACAAAACAATTATACTATTCGTCACGTCACAGTTAACAGTTGCACCGTGTATGGTTATTGCATGACACTTCATCTCAGGTCCAATTCGGTGTATGGAGCATGCGTGAAAAGTGATTGCATTTCGAAAGGTAATATTATTTTAGAAACAGGTCGCGGGCAACATGGAATCGGTGGCAATATGCTAATATTCCGTATTCTCGATAAACAATGTTGTCACAACTTTGTTTCCAATGAAAAACACAGCTCTATACTGACGTGGGCTCGCAGCTAGGCAGCAGGATCATCTCGTCGGGGTCCACGCTGAGGTCGTCGGGCCCGTGGCTCACGAGCGTGTGCGGGCCGTGCGGGCCGGCGTGCGGGCCGTGCGGGCCGGCGTGCGGGCCGTGCGGGCCGGCGGGCGCAGGCGCGCGGGGCGCCTCGCGCGCCGCCACGCTCGCCTTCCACGACGACGACATCTCGGGCGACGAATTGGAGCGCCGCACCGGGTGGCGGGACTTGCCCTGCAACGAGGAGCAGTCGACGACGACACGTTACACTACACGTACACGGTGTATGTACATCGAACTCAGTAACATTCTACAAAACTAATTGCTGGGAAGAGACTTTTATTTTTGGTGTGAAAAATCACCGTTCACGATAGGACGCGATAGGGTGCAAAACACTGTGCCTATGAATGCATGCAACGGTACAGGGATCGTAGTATTTAAAGTTAAGTTATAACATTTAAAACTGCTTTCTTCTAAAAAGCTTGAATATCTCGGTAACCAGAAGTTTCCCAGGTATGATCCAGTACAAAAAAATGGCGACAGTGACGGGAAGAACAAGTGACCCTCAACTTCGTTAAGCGTCTCCTTGCACCAGCGTGTATCAATAGCGACGTGGTAGTGCCGCACAAGGTCTGCGCACGTTGACACGGTGTTCACGCCGTCAGAGCAAGTTACACGTGCATTCTATGGCACGTGCACACCGTTGACAAATTTTATGTTTAAAACCAACGTTCATATACTATTTATTTGACAGATAACTTGTTCCGCAAATGTTTTATTTTATAAACACTCACTTTACAAACATTAATTTGTCAAGTGCGACTCTTTAAAAATGTTTCGCATGATATTAAATCATTTATACATTCTTCATTTAATATTTAGATTCTTTTGGAAAAATCACTTTTATACTAAATACACATTTTATAATTAATTTTCTGTACCAGTCACAAAGTGATCATTGCAGTATTATTTAGCATAATTTGTTTTGGTATTATTTTTTGAGGAAGCTCTTTACTTCATTGATTTTGCTGAAATGAAATAGTTTCTGGGTTTAATATTGAATATAGAAGAGGAGGGTCTGCTTTAATTTTTTTTGGCAGAGTATTCTGGAGTTTTATTTATAAGAATATTATTTGTATTAATTTATTTAAGTGGTTTTAATTTAAGAATAATAATTTATAAAAAAAAATTGGTTGTCTGTAAAGCCGGTTTACGGACGATAATTTTACTTAATAACGAGAGAGAGATACGTCACAAGCCGAACAAGCGTTCGAGCGGAACTAGCGATAGAGAGGCACGATCGGCCTAAGCAGGCCGATCGTGCCTCTCTATCGCTAGTTCCGCGCTCTCGCTTGCACGCGAAAAACTAACGAATTTCATGATTACGGTGACATAATTATAAAAAAAATTGGTTGTACGTGATAACGAGAGAGAGAGATGCGTCACAAGCCGAACGCTTAGGCCGATCGTGCCTCTCTATCGCTAGTTCCGCGCTCTCGCTTGCACGCTCGGCTCAGGCGGAACGTGACACTTTTTCGTGCGTGCAGCCCGGCGTTCATCAATTTATAAGACGTTATCACGTCAATACGATTTATTTCTTATTTATCTATTTGAATTCGGGGAACTTTTGAAGTTATTTTATATACGATTTTATATAGTAAACACTTTTTTAGTAACGCGTTGTCGACAGAGCCCCGCTTCGTGGGGCTCCTATTTCTCGCTGCAGGATATAAAGGAACCTAACACGAAGAGGATGACGGGGGCTCGTTCGCTCGCTTTGCTAGCTGACTTAAGCATCCATCACCACCTTCGAACCTAACCTGTCCGATTCAGGGTGCCCCAAGTCTCAAGCTCACGAGGCTGGCTCTTGCATCTGTTCTCATTGCGTTTTTATTGACATGTCATTGAATGACACCAAAATTCACAAAACGGTTGCCAATGTGTTTGCGTTTTTTTCACCTTTAGCAGATACCATCAGGATCAAAATAATAACTTTAGATTGTCACAAAATCAAAATTTTCGCAGTTATGTAACCAAAAAGACCTAAATTACTGTGAAATCGATACCCAAATAAAACAAAGTAAAACCTTTTACCTTTTAATAAAACAGCGTTGTTAAATAAAAGTATATTATGAATGGCTCCACGCATATATAACCATTTACCAAACTCATTCCTGGAGATAAGTGATATAAGTATATTTAAAAACAATATCAAAACACTGTTACTAAAAAAAGCGTATTACTCTGTCACTGAATATTTACAGGATAAACATATGATATAATGTGTGTAAATTTGCATGCCTTATTATATTACGGTAGGATATGGCTAATGGACACTATTGTTTGTGTGTTTAAGACCTTTCCTTTTGTACCCATATTCGCAAATTAATAAATGATTATGAAAAGTGATGTGGATTTTCAACAGAAAAAAGTGCGCGTTATTATCTTATTATTTGCAAAATCAAAACGCATTATTAAAACTCCATAAAATAGCAACACCTACTGCTAAAATTACGTCAAATAAAATAGTACACAAGTTATGGTTATCTTATCAAAGTTTGATATTTTTTATTTCAGAAAGTATTATATTTCCTAGACCTGAGCCTTCGTGAGGTTGTTCAACATAAAAAGTAAACTGCATAGAAACAATTTGAAGAGTATACAAGTCGCGTATATAAAAGACGAGCCCTTTTGCCTATTTAATGAGTAAAATGATGAAACGACAAATCTTGTTTTTGCTAATCATTAATGGTCAAGTTGTTACATTTGTAAATGAACTGTCGGCGAAATGACTGGAAACCGCATTCTATAATAACGTGACGCAGGTAGTACTCACCTCAGGTACAATGAGCAGCATGTCGTCATCGTCGGTGGTGGAGGACGAGCTCTGTCGCTGCGGGGAGCCCGGGATGTTGATGGGCTGCGTGCTCATCCTGCTGCCAGCCACGCTGCTGCACAAACTGTTACATTTTATTAACCTTTTGACCGCCACGGTCGGGTATAGCAAACAAAGTTATAGAATCAAGTTTATATAACTAAACAGACAGATGTGCTGCTGGGGAGTTTGTTCCACCACTTCTTCTTCCCAGCTAAAGCACTAGGAAGTGGTGAAGGGCGGGTATTTTTGGGGGACTGTCTTATGTAACTTTGACGTGCAAAAAGTGCTGATTTTCAGCCTAGTTTGAATAAATGTATGTCATGTAGGTCATCTAGGCGCACTTCAGGTTACCATCCCTTTAATAGGATGGTAACCTGAAGTGGTTATAATGCGCACAGCAAAGGAATGGAACTCTCTGCCTGCGTCTGTGTTTCCGAACGCATACAACCCTAATCTCTTCAAAGTGAGAGTGAACAGGCTTCTTCTGGGTAAGCTCGCTCCATCGTCGACTTTGTTTCTGTCACCTCTGACATAGACTAAGGTCAAGAGCAATCACAAATAAAAAAAAAAAAAAATGACTTTTGATTTTGATTTTTTTTGAAAATGAAAACGTGCTCAATACGCCACCGTCGGCTGATGCCGACAAGAAAACACCATTTTGTAAGTACAAAATAAATAAACTAAATTAAGTTTTCTGTGTTTCTTTTTCTTATTATTTAAAACCACATTAATTTAATATTGTAAAAACGCACAAAGATATATTCATTAGTTACATTTCACTAGACAAAACAATCATCAAAAAATGCTAATAGAAATCTCTAGAGAGGCGTACTTCCCCACGCCACACAGTGGAACGAATGTATGGGAGCGGTTGGACGTAGACATGTCCGAAAAATAAGAGTAAAATTATGACAAACTAATGATGCCATCTTATTCGATTACTTAATGCCTTCATAAATTGTGGTGATGAATTTCTTCATAACTCCCATATTTCGGGAGTAATTTGAGAAAATGTGAAATTTTACTATGAAAATGAGTGTATCGAGCTCTCTCCCTCCTGATTCCGGGCTTGTTTCAAGTAGCGGTCTCTAATATCGTAATGCTATTACTAAGAGCTATATTTAATACTAAGACACATAGTGCGCCAAATGTGCACTTTCTGGGATAAAAGGAAATGAAAATTTAAAAAAAAAAACGTTTTTTCCCCATTTATATTTACTTTAAACCGCAGACAGACTTATTAAGAGGTCTATAAATATATTATATATATACAGAAATATATTAACAAAAATATTCACAAGAACTGATGAGAGTATGACTTTTAAGTAAGTTGATAATAAATTACCTAGTTTCATTAAAAGTACAATAAATAATTAAGATGTAAGCTCTAATTTACTAAGTTACACATTTTAAAACAATAACATCATTTAATTATCTTCGTCATCATCATCATCATCAATTAATTCAAATTCAGAATCGATGTCCGCTAAATCATTTATGTTAACAAATTCGATATCACTTTTCTCAGAATCCGTAAGCTCATAAAATTCCTTAAAAGAAGATTTTTTTACAAACTTATTTCCTTTTGGACGGATACTTGTAACAAGTGGATCAGAAGACAGTAAAAGATTGTGCATAATATCTTCATTGCATGAGATACTGCTATGCTTTCGAGAATGCCCCTCTCTATATTTTCTAAAATCTTTATTTCTAGCCTCAGATGCCTCTTCGGATAGAAAACCAATGGGCACAATTGACATGTTCTGAACTATGTCTGGCCCATGCATTAAAATTTTATGAAGTGAAGAAGGCATATAATACCATGGGTATAACTCCACGTAAAGCTTAGCAGTATCAAAGCAGAACTCTCGGAATTTAGTTACGTTGATCTTCTCTCCTGATGAAATACACTGCAAGATCACACAGATTTTTCTTAAAAGCATAGCATCTATTCCGGTCAGTTCAGCAGATTTAGTGTAGTTTTCAAAAAATCTCCTTGCCGAGTTGCCATTGTTGGTGGATCCACTGCCTTGTTTCACAACATCGAGAAGTAAGCCCGTTTCTCTTCTTACAGCCTCTTGAACTCTTTTCTTCCTGTCATCAACTTGCCTTTTTGCTATATCACCCCTTACTTGCCATGATTTTATGTCTAATTTGTAGGAAATGTGTAATAAGCATTCCATTGAGCGAATCCAAGCGTGAAGGGTGCTTAAGCTATATTTATACATGTCCTCGTTTGCGTGTTTATCTTTGATTAACTCTAAATTATTCATTTCTTTAGGACAAGCCTTGCATATGTCACACACTGAAGCTGCTGTATTGGATATAATGGAATGAATTTTACCATCAATCATTGTCAACAGCAGTTGGTGTTAGTAGTTGAAATATGGGGTATTCAGATCACAGATTTGTGATCTGAATACCCCATATTTCACAGTTCAACCATTCGAGTATTCCTATATTTCACTATTCGAAATGAGACTTTAACTGAATTCATTAAAATATGCTTTTAATTAATTCAGTATTGATCAATTTAATAACATGTCTTCATGTGAATTAAAAGACCAGTCAGTTCATAACTATCATTGAACAGTTCAGTAGGATTAGTCTATTCAGCTATCAATATGTTAGGAGTGGAATGTGCATCTTGATATACTGAACGAAAATGGTGCGATGAAATGGAAACCCTAGACATCACGGCGTCTAACATTTTATTGTTTACTGTAAATATATATTAATAAAATGAATACTTTATAAGTTTGTTCACTGTATTTTCTTCATACATTTTATTGAGAAGATATAGCAGGCAAAGTCATTGTACGCTAGTAGTATACCATTAATCATGAGTTTTGCAATGTAAGTAATTCTGTATAAGGAGACTGATCAAAACAAAATAGCAACATAGACGCAAAGTAAATAGGTACAGGGCGTTACAGCTCCTACCTACATCGCGTGCAAACGGGCGCACACACACACACATAGACGTGTACTTACAGGGATCTCAGCAATGTATGCCGGTCGTAACGAACAATGACCACTCGCTTATGTGCACTGCGCTCCACATCTATGTGTGCGTGAGGTATCGCTCGTTATAGGAAGCTGGCTTTCTATACCTAATTATTTTGTGATATAAACATACTATTGCTACGCTCGGTTTTACTTACTACATTATAACTAAGTAGTATTATAATGTTAATTAAAAGACACATTAGTTTTAACTGTTTATTATCTCTAAATTATTAATTAATTACATTTGCTTTAGTAAAAATACATAGTGTATTACAATCATTATGTCTTAGGTATATTGTACAAACTTAACTATATTTTTTTTTTATTTTTTTTATTATATCTTTAGCACACACGTATATATCATCAGTAAAAATATTTTCAACAATATGCTGAGCACATACTTTAGCTTTACAATTGCATAATTTAGAACCATTGAGTTGTTCGCCATCAAAGATTTGAATACGTATTATTTTACGGTGTGGGCCCTTTACATACTTTTTAACATACGAATACATCTTTTCGCTCCCTCGTCTTTTATTGTTGATGTTGTTACGGGTATCGGCGCTGTTCAACCTTTCTTCTAACTGGGGTGGTGTTTCCCTCTGCCCATTTTGATACAATGGTGGTGAAATTGGAGAGTATGATGTAAACGGTCTCTCTCTTTCCAAATAGTTCATCACATTTTGACGTAATTGTTGTACTGCTGGGTTCGGTGAGTATGGCGGGGTTGAAATGAAAAGATTCTCGGATTCCTGAAACATAAGGATAAATAAGGTAAGTACAAATATTAAATTATAATTATTAATATCGGTTGTCCAACTTCGTCTATATTCATAAAAACTTAGATTGAAATAAGTTATCATAGAAATTGCGAAAAATAGTTAATTTAATAAAAAAGTGTAGCTGATTTACTTACCGACATTATTGATGTAGAAACGCTAACGAGATTGTGATTCTTTTTTTAGATTGTACTGGTTTTATACTTGTTCTAAATTATTATATTGTTTAATAAGGTTCAAAATTATAAGATAAAAACAAGCTTATTCTTATATACCGAAATATGAGATTCTGACTCGTCATATCTCCATTCCTCCACGTGTCTAGGAGTTGCATGCGAGCGTGTAAACCGCAGCGTTTGTACCGCCGGCGTCGAAAACACTCTGCCAAAACAACAACCTTTAAACTTTTTTTCTAAGTTTGAAATTCCCAATTATTGATTTAAGTGAGTACCTACATAAGATTCAAAATCGCTTATCATTCGTCTTATATAAAACACCGTAAACTTAAAACCTTAACTGCTACGATTTATACGCTCGTGTACGCAATTGACAATTTTGTTGCAAGTATGCAGTTTTACAAATTTGGATTGAATGACGTGATTTCAGGCCTATAAAAACGCCTCGCAAATTAGTCTCCGGTACAAATCCTCTCTGGAACGAGTACTCTCTGCAAGGAATCAACGCTCCGAGCTCCTAATCAAGCTACCTGTCTAAGCATCAATCGAGAATGTAAGTACCTATTCATAATCATATCTAACTATTGAATGGTCAGAGTAATGTATTGATTGATATTATCAAGTATTAAAATGGTGACCTTCAAGAGTTAGCACGCTTAGCTCAGAGACTGAGTGATGCTTTTCCTGTGCTGCAGGTTCGATTCCTGCACAGATCAAATGCTATGTATATTATTCATCTACTCAAATAGATTTTTTCAACACGGTCAGCACAGTGGCTGACTGATCGATTTTTGTAAGCATTTTGTGTCCTGGATCGATTCCTGCACTAATCAAATAGTATTTATATCTGTTTTATATAATTATTTATCTTCGTCACGAATAGTTCCTTTTCAAAATGTAGGAATAATAAAGGAAATAGATTGATTGCAATGCACTAATAAATTCAAACATCAATTCATCAATTCAAATCAATTCAATTCATCAATTCAATTATCTTTTTTTTTTTTGTTCACAGGTCGAAACTACTTAGCAACGACCTTTTCGTCTCCAGCGATGACTCTGAACGAGAGGCGAGGCGGAACAGGAAGACAGAGGAAAGAAAAACGAAGCGGGAAAGGTCCAGCAAGTCGAGAGAAGAGTCAACAAGCGCAAAAAAATCGAAGCCGATCGTTTCGCCAGTAACTCCGCCAGCTCGAGTTACAGCTGGTGAATTATTCGGTGAAGACAGTGATAATGAAGAAAGCGTCACTCCAACACAGAGATCCCACAAAACTGGTAATATACCACCACTATACTCATATTTTACTAGAAGGATGGCCAAGGGATATTCTCGACAGATAAGCGAGACTAAAGATGGAAAATATTATGTAGAAGTGAAAATTTATAATACGGAAGAAATAAAAAAAATAATGCCTATAAATAGATGGCGCTCGGCTATAACTACCATTAAGACAAAATTAGATGAAAATAAAGAATCTTGGTCCCACTTAAAGGAGTTTGTTAAAGCAACTCAAAATGATTTTAAAAACTGTGCTATCACCCACATGGGTGCCTATGATACTTAAGGGCTGTATTTGATGACTTAGGTGTCAGTCAATATTTACTTATATACTCGTACATACTTACTTTAAATTGTATCTTCTTTTAATTGTATTTACTTACATACTTAATATAATATGTCTTATTAATAATTGTACTTATTAGAAGTATGATGTTGTAGTATAAATAAATAAATATTATATAAGTAAGTAATCTCGTCATTGGTTTTCTTTTTTACAGTTACACACCTCAACAGCAAATCGAGATCTAGAAAGTCAATAACCTGTCATAAATGTAAAATTGAAATACCAGAAAATCAGTATTCCTATCATATGAGAACGAATATACACAAAGCAAATTGTTTATTGAATACTAAGTTCAAAGATATTCATATTATTGCAACAGCATTCAAAAACAGATTAATGACATACAGATTGAATGTTACTCAGGAAGACGAGTACTTCGGTTTAGAAGCGTTCCTGCGTGATCATCTAACAAATATAACAGAATTGATAAATATGTCACTTAATGAACACAATGGCATAAAATTGAGTTTTGAATTATTCGCCTATTTTATGTTATCAAAATCAGACGAACAACAATTGAAGTCGTTTAATACCAAATATGAAATTATATATAAGAACACTGAGTTGAATGAATTATTAACCAAAGTAATAAGTAAACTAAATAATAAATTAACCGAGTTCCAGCACTGTCAATCTGGTTGGACATTGGTTTCTATGAGTCATCTTGAAATTAATATAAACAAGTATTCCCCTATGAGAGGTGGGTCTTATATAGAACTGCCATCAGCTATTAAGCACTCGAAAAGCTGTATAAATATTAAAAATAATGATAATTGTTGTTTACTATGGAGTATAGTTGCTGGATTATACCCAGCTAAAAATAATGTATGCAGAACAAGTTCATACCCCCATTATACCTCTGTTTTAAATATTGAGGGTATTTCATTTCCTCCTACGATAAATGATATTAAAACGTTAGAAAAAAATAATTCTAACATCAGTTTAAATATATATGGTATACAAAATAATATTGTGACTGGACCTCTTTATGCAACACAAAATAGAAGACAACATCATTTTAATTTACTTTATATCGAAAAAAAATCTATCGGACACTACTGCCTAATTAAAGATTTAATACGTCTAGTGCGACGTCAAGTCACTCGTTCTAAAGGAAAACTTTATTTATGTGATGCATGTCTACAACTATTTAGTAAAGAAAATAGACACAAGACTCATAACTGCTCTAAGATTTTGACTATATTACCTGAAAATAATTCTGTACTAAAGTTCAAACATTACGAGAGGCAGCAAAAAATTAATTTCTTAATTTATGCTGATTTTGAATGTATGTTAATAGACTGTAATGAAAGTAACTCTTTGAATACTCAGATACTAAAAAAACATCAACCTTCATGTTTCGCTTATTATATTTGTTGCGCACATAATGATCAATTAAACAAGTATGTTTCATATCGAGGTACAGATTGCGTGGAAAAATTTGTTAAATATTTAATAAAAGACGTTAAATATATACATAAGATTTTAAGTAGTAAAAAGCTAATGTCCCCATTATCAGCTCAACAAGAGATGGATTATCGAAATTCGACGACATGTTACATATGCAAACAATTATTATTGAATGATAAAGTCCGAGATCATGATCATATCACATCTGAGTATCGTGGGGCAGCGCACTCCCATTGCAATTTGATGTATAGAGTTTGTTCATTCATTCCTGTTGTCTTTCATAATTTGTCTGGATATGACTCACATTTATTCATTGAAGAGTTAGCAAAGTATGAAGGTTCTATTAATATAATACCGAAAACTAAAGAAAAATACCTTTCAATAATAAAAGTAATAAATACGGAAAAAAACAATCATCCTATACAAATTAAATTTATTGATTCCTTTCAGTTTCTTAATTCTAGTCTAGATGCACTAAGTAAAAGTTTGTCAGAAAACGATTTTTTAAACTTATCAAGAGAGTTTACTGATAAAAGACAATTTGATTTAATGCGAAAAAAAGGTGTTTATCCATATGATTATATTGATTCTTGGTCTAAATTTGATGAGACGAAACTTCCCTTAAAGTATAATTTTTATAACAGTCTGTGCGAAAAACATGTAACTAATGAAGAATATTTACACGCTCAAACAGTTTGGAATATTTTCGAAATAAAATCTCTTGGTGAATATACAGATTTATACATAAAATGTGATGTGCTTTTACTATGCGATATATTTGAAAAATTTAGAAAAACAAGCTTACATTACTATAAGTTGGATCCGGCTTATTATGTAACGTCACCGAGCTTAAGTTGGGATGCAATGCTTCTATATACCGACATTGAACTTGAGTTGATAAGTGATTTACAAATGTACGAGTTATTAGAAAAAGGAATTCGTGGTGGGCTAGCACAGTGTTCTCTACGTCATGCTGTAGCAAACAATAAATATTTACCACATTTTAATGAGTTCGAACGAACTAGTTTTTTAATATATCTTGATTGTAATAATCTATATGGCTATGCTATGATGAAGAAACTTCCAATGAAAGAATTTAAGTTCTTGAGTCTGAAAGAAATTAGCAAGTTTGATGTAAATGATGTGTCAGATGATAATGATTACGGTTATATTTTGGAAGTAGACTTAAATTATCCAAATTATTTACATTACAAGCATAAAGACTTACCTTTTGCAGTTGAAAAAATAGTACCTCCTTATGGAAAATCAGTAAAATTGGTTGCAAATCTCTATGATAAGCAAAATTATGTAATTCATTATGTCCACTTGAAAGAATGTTTGAAAAAAGGTCTGATTTTAAAAAAGATTCATCGTATACTTAGCTTCAGACAAGAATGCTTTCTCAAAAAATACATTGATCTGAATACTAGTCTTCGTCAAAATTCCAAAACTGCTTTCGAGAAGGACTTTTTTAAATTATTGAATAATGCCATATTCGGAAAAACTATCGAAAATAAACGTAAGCAAGCCGATGTAAAATTAGTTTCAAAATGGTCAGATACCAGAAATAAAACAAATAAGCATCTTGGCGCTGAAAAATTGATATGTAAACCTAATTTAAAAAGTATAACAATTTTTTCAGAAAATTTCGTAGCTGTGGAATTGTACCGTGAAAAGGTCGTTTTAGATAGACCTATTTATATTGGATTTACCGTTTTGGAATATTCAAAGCAACATTTATACCAATTTCATTATGACGTTATTAAAACTAAATACGAAAACAATGCTGAGTTGTGCTATACAGATACCGATAGCCTATTATATTTAATTTATACAGATGATTTTTATCATGATATGCATGATGATCTTACTATGTTTGATACCAGTAATTTCGGAATTAATAATCCATATCACATACCGCAACTTAATGCTAAAATTCCTGGATTATGGAAACATGAAGTTGGTGACGATTTAATTACAGAATTTACCGGTTTAAGAGCTAAATTATATTTCATAAACAGTGTGAAAACTGAAATTAAAAAAGCCAAAGGTGTTTCTAAGTCTGTAACGTGTAACCTAAAATTGAATGATTACAACAATGTACTGCTGACAAATAAAGCGCATAGATGTAAAATGAATATGATAAAATCAATTAAACATGTTTTATACACTCAGCAAGTAGACAAGCAAGTTTTAGAAAGAAACGATGACAAAGTTCAAGTATTACAGGATCAAATTCATACATTACCCTGGGGGCATTGTGATTCTATGTTTGTAGATTATTCCAGTGATGTGTAATCTGGAAATGTGTATTATTTTTATTACTAATAGTAAACTACTTTACGCTGTTTGTACACAATTTAGATTAAAATTGTTACTTTGTTGTAAGCACCTACTAATATAAAATTATTGCTTAGTAAATCTTTAATATGTAATAACTAGGAATTTTTATTTTAATTTCCATTTACACAATATTCTTCATGCTTTACTTACAAGTTAAGAATTAGTATAAAAATAAAGCATTGCACCTTTTATTAAAATAGTATATATAGTCAAGTCATTTCTTATTGCCTCACATTTCACAATGAAGTTCGTTAAGCAATCACAGACTTTTAAAGTCAATAATATAAAATTAGAAAACCGTTCACAAAAAGTGAGACATAGCACACTCTTACCTAACACCATCAGATGTATTATATGTGGTCCATCTAACTGCGGAAAAACAAATATAATGCTTAATTTAATATTACATGAAAATGGAGTAAAATTCAAGAATATTTATTTATACTCGAAGACAGTTTTCCAGCCGAAATATTGTTTTTTAAAACAAGTCATCCGTTGTATACCGAATGCAAACTTATTTATCTTCCATGATAATAAAGAAGTTATACATCCTAATGATGCCTTAACCAATTCAATAATGATTTTCGATGATGTCGCATGTGAAAATCAAATAAATATTCGTAACTACTTTGCAATGGGGAGACACAAACAGATAGATTGTTTTTACTTATCACAAACCTATTCCAAAATACCTAAGCAACTAATACGAGACAATGTTAATCTTTTGTTAATCTTTAAACAAGACGATAAAAATTTAAAACATATATACAATGAACATGTAAATACGGATATGGAGTGGCTTCAATTTAAAAAACTTTGCTATACTATATGGCAAGATCGGTTTGATTTTTTATTAATAAACAAAGATTGCTCTCTAAATGAAGGTAGATATAGGCGGGGTTTTGACATATTCGTAACTTTTGAACATACGTAATATAAACCATATTACTGTAAAATATGATCAATCGTAGTCTACTGTCTGTAAATAACGGTTGGATATTGTTGGAAAGTATTATGGAGGCCAATATAAAAGAACAATTGATAAAATCAGTAGATAGTATAAAAAATAAAATTAAAACAATGCAAAATGCAGAAGATACCGATAATATAAAATTTAAGAAACTTTTCAAGCCAATAACAGATCCTCTAGAGACTTTAATTAAAGTGAATGATAAGAGTAGAACCATATTGGATACGAGTAAAGGTGGGAATGATATAATGAGAAGATGTAGCTCATCCGTAGATTTTGAAAATTTTAAAGAGTTTATAGAGAAATATTCAAATGATGATTCTGAATCCTATAGCTGCACAGATAATAATAGCGAGAACGATACATTTATGTCACTTAATAAAGAAGATATGATTGAAATCTATGATAATAACATGAATGTACCATTTGGAATTCGAAGTGAAAACAAAAATTTGATGATGGGGAACTCTAAAGTATCATTTTCTTTTACAAAAAATGTTAATAATTCCCTCAAATCAATTATAGCCACAGTTAATGACAAACATTATGAAATAACTCCTGGACTCAAAGAACTTTTACTACGTAATAGACCTGACCTCAGTCTGGTAACTGAAACTGATAAGATTGTTTACAAAGATATGCTCAGTGATACAAATGCTCACAAACGCGACTTTAATCCAAATGGTCAACTAAAAGGTGACAAAGGTTTGAAATATCGTCAAATAATTAAACCTTTATTTTCTGAACAAAGCTACGTTCAACATGCAGAACAAGTCATTAAGTCAAAAAGTGGTGGCTACTTACCTAAATTGAAAAAGAAGTATAAGAGTAATACAGATTATGTGTATTGGGATGATCCTAATGAATTAATCGATAGATTAAGACTGTTAATTGCTTCAAAAAACGCCGGTAATACTAATCATGACAATGAAATTATATCAATTGTTGAAGAGCTAAAAGAAGCTGGTGTAATAAAAGAATAAAAAGCATTGTAACTAATTTTATACTTAGTTATTTAACGCGTGTAGACCATGAAGGTTCATAGAATACAAACATCGGTATCTATTAACGAAATAAGCTCTGAGCATATTGAGATCTTAGAAAAATCAACTGAAACTAAATATTGCAAAGACATTAATAAATTCAAAGTTGAAATATTAATGAAAATAGAACAACTGAACAAATTAATTACTAGTTTAAATTGTAGATTAAATAACATTGAAAAGACCATTGATTTAAAAGAAATAGCAGGGAAGTTAAGCAAGCATTATGAGCAAAATAGACGTCATAAATGAAATCCATAAAAACGCTAGAGTTAATTTCCCAAGAAGAAATGTAATACTTAAAGATATAGATGACCTTTGGCAAGCAGATTTGATGGATATGCAAGCAATTTCAAAACTGAATGCGAGTTATAAATACATACTGGTGATTATAGATACTTTTTCAAAATATGCTTGGGCAATTCCACTAAAACAAAAAAATAAGCAACAGGTATCAGAAGCATTTAAAACGGTAATTGAAAAAGGACGCGTTCCAAAAAATTTGCAAACCGATCTTGGAAAAGAGTTTTATAATGATCAATTCAAGAGTTTTGTTAATAAGTATAAAATTAATCATTACTCTACTTATTCTACTAAAAAGGCCTCGATTGTTGAAAGATTAATAAGAACGTTAAAGAATAAACTATATAAGGAATTTAGTTTGAATGGAAATTATAAATGGTTTAACGGTATGTTAAAAAAAAAGTTACATGAATACAATAATGATGTACATAGAACTGTCGGCCAGTCACCTGCTTCAATAAATCAAAGGAATAAAACAAATATACTACAAAGATACTTAGACGCAGCTCAGTCTCGAAAAAAAGTGGTGTGCAAGAAATTTAGTGTAGGAGATTTTGTGAGAATAAGTAAATATAAAGGATGTTTTGATAAAGGTTACTATCCAAACTGGTCCACCGAAATATTTAAAATAAAAAAAATCCAAGAAACAAATCCAACTACTTACATAATAGAAGATGATAGATTTCGACCAATACTAGGTGCATTTTATGCACAAGAACTTCAGAAAACTAATCATCCTGATATATACCTCGTTGAAAAAGTTTTGAAACGAAAAGGAAAGCGAGTATACGTTAAATGGTTGGGGCTGCCGACCAGTGAAAATAGCTGGATTGATAAATTAAATGTATTATAACTCCTGAATGATATTTAAGCAATTTACAAATAACTATCTAGTCATTTCCACTTTGTTCTTAATGTAATAAAGACATAATATATCATTCAATTGTATGTTAAAACAATTCTAAAAAAAAAAAATAATAACAATGAATAAAGCACGAGGACTATGTACAAGCAATAAAGAAATGGCTGTTTTATCATCTGTCAAAATGAGCAAAGTAAGATCTGGAGCGGGTTTTAGAAAAACACTTAAAAATATTGTATCACATACCAAAAAACACATCAAGAAACTAAAGCCTACCTGTAAGAAAGCATTAATGGAATTAGCCTGCGCTGCAGCTCAAGAATTTGCATCTGATTTACCCATAAAATTACCCAGAATTATACCAGTACCTAAAACTGGAGGATTTCTTCCTTTAGTACCAATATTTGCTGGTTTATCTGCCGCTGGGAGTTTGGCTGGGGGTGCTGCTGGGATCGCGAAAGCTATTAATACATATAAAACAGCTAAGAAACAGTTACTTGAATCGGAACGTCACAACAAGCAAATAGAAGCTTTAATGATTGGAAAAGGATTACATCTTAAGCCTTACAAAGAAGGCTTAGGAATTTATGTTACAAAGAAGAAAAAAAACTAAATTGTCGGCTACCCAATAGAGCTTTAACTAATATTGATATATTGAAGCATTCAAATAATATCCCCTTCTTTCGAGGTGTATTTATGAGAGATGAATTACCAGATGACCCATTACCATTAGAATGTGGAGTGATTAACCTTGATATTTCTAAAAACTCTGGCTCTCATTGGGTAGCCTTTGCCAAAATATACGATCACATTGAATACTTTGACAGTTATGGTAACTTAAAACCACCCAAAGAATTGATCAAATACTTAGGAAACAATATTCAGTATAATTATGAAAATGTACAACATGATCACTTATATAATTGTGGGCACTTATGTTTAAAATTTCTTAAATCATTTTGGAAAAGTAATAAAGGAGCTTATTAATTAATTGGTTGATTTTTATTTCTTATGAATCCAAATTTCACTAAACAAGAAAACTATATCTGACATTGCTGGTTCATGCACGTGCATTCTTTGGTTGTTGGTGATAACAATCACTAGTGTTGTAAAAGTATTTTTTTATTATTTAAAGTAACCTCCTCCGTATTATTCGTACTAATATCATGCTAGTTGTTAATAAAACTCCCAAAGAGAGAGGAAAATATAACATAAGACTACCAATATCCAAAGAAGTGAGACGTGTCAGTGCAGTGAAAATTAAAAAAGTTTCGAAGGAAAACAAAAGATTTCTTCAAGATATTGGTTTTAAAACATAATATGCTTCAAATTACAGATTTACCACAATATGAGACCTCTATTGAGGCTTATGAGATCCATAGCTATAATCCATATAATAATAGCTTTAAAGAAAATGATGAAATTAGAATACCCATACAACAGCAAGATTTATATGTATTACCATCAGGTAGTTCCATTTATATAGAAGGATATGTAAATGTGTCAACTAGAGATGCAGCGGGAAAATTAGTAAAAAAAGATGTTGATTTCATAAATAATCCAATTTCATATTTGTTTCAAGATATTAGGTACGAAATAAATGGTGTTGAAATTGATCGCATTAAAAATGTTGGTATTACAACAACCTTAAAATCGTATGTCTCTATGAATGAAGGTGAAAGTAAAGCTGCAGCAGTGTGGGGATGGAACTTAGGTGGTACGAAATTAAGAAACAGATATTTTAGTGTTATCGTGCCATTGAACAGAATACTGGGATTTGCAGAAGATTATAACAAAATAATAATCAATTGTAAACATGAACTTATATTACAACGAAGCAGCTCGACATTGAACTGTGTGCTTATAGACAAAAATGATAACGTAGAAATAGATATACAAAAAATACAATGGCGTGTGCCGCATATTAAAGTTTCTGATCGTAATAAATTGTTATTGCTTAAAAGCCTGGAGAGAGATCGTTCTATACAGATAGCTTTTAGAAATTGGGATTTGTATGAATATCCATTACTACCAAAAACAACGAAACATTCCTGGTCAGTAAAGACAACTTCCCAGCTAGAAAAACCGAGGTTTGTTATATTTGGTTTACAAACAGATCGAAAAAATAATAAAACTAGAAGTTCTTCGATATTTGATCACTGCAATGTAAGCAATATTAAATTATATTTGAATTCTCAATACTATCCGTATGACTCACTTAATCTGAAATTTGATGAAGGTAAATATAGTATATTATATGAAATGTATGCTAATTTTCGTCAGTCGTATTACAACTTAGGCATTGATCCGTTGCTTAGCTTAAACCAGTTTAAAGAAATTGCTCCGCTTTTTGTGATTGACTGTTCAAGACAAAACGATTCACTTAAAACTGGACCAGTTGACGTGCGATTAGAAATTGAATGTTTTGAAGATATCCAGGATAATACATCTGCCTATTGTTTAATAATAAACGATCGACTGTTTGAATACAAACCGTTGAGTAATATTGTGAGAAAACTATCATGAATGTCATCGTAGATGTTCAAGGGTTTAAGAGTGAAGGAAACGAGTTTATTCCAAAAGAAATAGCCATAATGTACAAAGGACATATACAAGTACTGTTGATAAAACCACCACGACCATTTTATGACTTGACGAGGAAAGAACGGTTACAAGTGGCTTGGATTGAAAAAAACAGAGGAATAAACTGGAACGAAGGCTTTGTATCATATTTTAACTATAAAGCAAACTTTGCCAATTTTTTAAAAAATAAATCTATATTTACTAAAGGAAACGAAAAAGTGTTATGGTTAAAAGATATATTCCAAATTAATAATGTATACAATTTAGAAAGTAAAAACTGTCCAAGTTTAGTAACTTTATATAAGAATTATTCAGATTCATCTGACATTATAAGTTGTATGCATCATACCAATATATGTGCCTTAAAAAATGTGTTTTGCCTGAATAAATGGTGTGAAGAAAATAAAGTGTTTTGTCAGTAAGATAAGATAAGATAAGAACGATCTTAGTTTACATATTAATGATTATAGAATGTTAAACCTACTTATAAATCGAGGTGTGAATGTCTAATCTATAAACTTACCTTTATTATATTATTTAGGTCAGTGAAAATGTAAATAATAGTAATAATGTAAGAAATGTATCATTGCTTTTTAAAAAATGTATCTGATTAAATGCTGTGTACAAAATAAGAATTTTATAATTATGTAGAAATAAATATCTAAACTTGACTTACTTATCAGTTTTATTTCTTAAACGCCTAGCATTATAAATATAACAGTTAACCGCCTGCCAACCGCATGTTATTAATAGTTCGACATCGAGAGTTCATACTGAACAGCTTGTTTTAATGAGCAGTTCATATTGAACTGCTCTGTTCATTTACACACACGAACAGATGCTGTTGATGAGTATGCTACACTACACACAGGATTTTAATTAAACAAATGTTATTGAATAGACAATTCTAAAATATTGTTAGTAGATTGAAAAACTAAGGCATAAACTGAAATGAATATTTTGAATAATTAAATATATTATGGGGTTACAGAGCAATAAACTGAAATGATTAAGGGGTTACTCGAATAGTCACCATTCGAGTATCCCTATGGATACTCGAATGGTTGAACTGTGAAATATGGGGTATTCAGATCACAGATCTGTGATCTGAATACCCCATATTTCAACTACTGGTGTTTGACACTAATTCCATCAGTGATGGTGGATGGAGTTAAGGCTTCAATCTCTGCTTCGATTTCAGCCATCTCTCTCTGCACATTTTCTTTGGTTTCCTTTATAAACTTAAACAATATTGGCCGGCAAAATGAAGTGGAAGATGGTCGCTCGTTTTCCCAAATTGTTACACCTTTTGAGACGAGCCGCAGTGGTACAAGACTAATCATAAAATTACTAGCAAGATCGATTTGCTCATCTTCACTCGTCCTTTGATGATAAATGCTTTGGCTAGATGATCCGTCAAAACCCCATTTGCTGGTCAATACGAGCTGTTGATTGGGATTAACAGGGGTTTCTAACGACCTAATAAGTCTTCTTGAGGTTAAATCCATCAAGGCTTGTAATTTGATTTTTGCAGAGCTCTCTGTAACTGTGAGATCTTCTTTGGCCGGATAGCACTTAATTTTTTCTTTAACCAACATGTAGTAACTCGGGTATTGAAGAGCTCCTTCTTGAGTGTTGAAATCCCGAAGAGTGTTATAGCGCCATTTCGATAAGTTCATCGATACATAAAGAGCCAATGCCTTCAAAGGGGATATTTCCCGTACCTGAATTGATTTACCTTCAATGAAGGCTTTGATTTTTGAGGCCTCTTCTGGATTCTCCGTCAAGTATTTCATAACATAAGCTGTATCGCTTTGTCCTGCCTTTTGAAGCGCCCTTTCGGCCGAAAACATAATTTCAGCGCTGCTACTGCTGCATGAAAGACTATCTTCAGTGCGTCTTCTTTTTTGCCGGTTACTAAGGTCCTCAAAAGATTTACGAGGACTAGGATGTGTACAAGTTGAAGCATCAGATTTAGCAGGAGAAATTATGGGCTCGATGACGTCACTTATATTTTCTGTAGAAGGTTCCATATTTTCATTCTGTAATTCCGGCCATTGAATTGCAGCCTGTAGCCAAATCTCATGTTTCTTCCGAAACTTATCTGTGCTTCTTCCAGACTGTGTCCATTTTGCATAAATGCGGTAGCAAAATCGACGACACCAGTCTTTTAAACTTGTTTCAGCACTTTCACATAACTGAACACAACTGTTATCTTTTAAAACACTGAACAAATAGTTAAAGTCGCGTAAATCTTTATGTGCGCGTGCGCATAAAGCAACGTGAATATCAAGATTTGTATTAAAATTTGGAAAATACATTGCGAGATTAGCTTGGATACAACGAGGTGTAAATCAACACTGATTTTAAAGTTACTAATAGTGACCTATTTATATAAAATCCAGGTATCCCAGGTATCCTTTGTTAAATATTGCAAGGTAATTAGTTATTGTGATAATTAGTAAATGATGCATGCTAAATTAGTGTATTAAGAGCCATTTAGTAATTAAATAATAGCAATGTTCTTATCAGTAATCATTAGTGCATCAGTTTTATATGTAAACCTTAAGTCCCTAATTATATATCCTAATTAGCTTATATCTTCTCTAATTGGCTGCTCAGAAATGTTATTGTAATAAGGTAAACCTTTAGAAAAACGGTTTTAATCAACAAAATAAACAAAAAATAAAAAAATTGTGTTATAAAATAAACATCACTCTTTATCCCAGAAAGTGCACATTTGGCGCACTATGTGTCTTAGTATTAAATATAGCTCTTAGTATTAGCATTATGATATTAGAGACCGCTACTTGAAACAAGCCCGGAATCAGGAGGGAGAGAGCTCGATACACTCATTTTCATAGTAAAATTTCACATTTTCTCAAATTACTCCCGAAATATGGGAGTTATGAAGAAATTCATCACCACAAGTTATGAAGGCATTAAGTAATCGAATAAGATGGCATCATTAGTTTGGCATAATTTTACTCTTTTTTTTCGGACATGTCTACGTCCAACCGCTCCCATACATTCGTTCCACTGTGCGCCACAGTCGGCACGACAGCTAGTGATGGGTAAGTAAGGTAAATTATATTTCAAATTTACGAAATATTTTATAAAACAAGTAGTATAAAGTCGTAAAAGGAAAAGAAAGCTATCTTCTACTGGACAAGTTTGTGCAATGAAAACGTACGCAACGAAACAAACACAAGTAACTTCAGAAGACATTACAACTGCAATCATGTACCAACGGAGCGTGACGTTACTGATTTACCTCCGGTAAAGTTTGACCCACCAGGACCTAGCGACTCACGAAATGCGACGTTCGCAAGACTCGTCGCTTTTGAATTAGATCGAGTGCCAGAAGAGAAACATTCAGTTACTTACGTAAATTTACTGAAACTTATTAGAAAAGTGTGACAGCAGAAGAACTTGGATGACGTAAGTTTGCCAAGCTATGAAGAGTCAGACTAATGAATATATAGATATTTAACTAAGTAAATTTATTAAATTATTACGAAAAGTCAGCTTCGCCTTGTTTTATTATTATGATTATTATTTATTATGTGCCACAATGTTACATCCCTACTTGCATGCGAGGAATTTGTCAAACGTGGTGCCAGCCACGCCGGAGTCGTCTTCCCGACGGTGGATGACGTCACGTACGAGATAAGTGATGTACCTTATTATTATTTGATTTATTCCTTTGTAGTTCTAATGTCTGCTTTTAAGTTGTTTAAAACTGTGTAACCGCTGTTTAATGATAGTAATAATACGAAATAGGGTCATATTAAATAAAATAATGATGTTACGAGGAATATTTTATTTCAAAAATAGGGGACGAAAAGCAATGATTTAATTGGTTATCGATAAGATTTTGGAATCCCTATTTTTTTATAGGTAGTTGCGCTGAATTTGTGGCTTGGCGTGGGAGGGACGCCGATGCGTTTACACTCTGGCAGTCAAAAGGTTAAGGATATCATCAGATACAGCATACTTTACGGCGTCAACGTTGTTCATAATATTTTGTTTCACATGGGCACTTATGAAACGTCGGAAGTTAGGTGCACGGTTCCAATTGGTCGTTTCCTATAGAGAAGAGCCGGCAAGAAACTCTATGGTTACTTTTTTTTTTAACGATTGGCTTTTATAATGTTTTCAAACTATGAACTGATATAGGTGTGGCAGGACAGTGTAGGCCTGTCAACAAGTACCAGTTACTTAACAAAACAGAAAATGGTCCACGAATCGAAATATCTATCAGTCTACAGGTTACAACGTTCTCACATTCACTCCACTTCACTTCGAAACAATCTATTTAAAAGTTAAATAAATAAAATAATAATAAATTGTGTTTATAAAGCAGTCTCGTAACTGTGCAACTTACGTGTGCGGCTGCACGGCGCTGTGCGAGTGCACGTGTTGGGCGGTCCGGTCGCCCACGAGCGTGTCGGAGCTGGACTTGTGCAGGTCGGGCGCCGGCCGCGCCGCCGCCGACGACGAGCCGCTGCGGGCGCGCGGCTCGCAGCCTGCTCCCTGCGCGGTAGCCTTATCATGTTAATACAGGGTGTAAGGACATGGACGCGCAACCTGTTACCATGGACAGCACATTCTAGACACACCAACATTATAATTTTGAGTCGGTTATGAAAAAAAAAACGAGTCAGAGTCGAACTCGTGTGGTAAGGGTTCCGTACAATGAATATGTTATCTACCATGTTCTCCCATACATTCCAACTGCAAATGTAATTTTGTACGCACAATATTTGGAGATTTACCATGTTATTTTAACACCATAGATTTCTTATAGGTTTCATGTAATCTATAAGTAAAGAACTATTTTCTGTATCTTTTTTTATGTTATTTATTTATTTATTTTATTAAAACTTTATGCACAAGTAAAAAAAAAATAATACCATACAAAGGCGGACTTAATGCCTGAGGCATTTTCTACCAGTCAACCTTAGGGTGATGCAGAGAAGACACATGGCACGTATTTAGGCGCGTAGTTTTGGAAATTGACCATTCCCCCCTTGGACATGGTCAATTTTCATCATATTTCTTAAATAACTTTATAACTATTTATTTTAAAATTATGAAACATATATATTTGAGACCCTCATAACGAGCCGTTTCATTTGCTATATCACACAAAGTTTGCAACTTTTTTTTAATTTTCTAATTTACCCCCCTAAAGTGGTCCTCATATTCAAAATTCATTTATTTACGTTAGAAGTCGGTGTTTGGGTCACAGAAACTCATATGTGAACGATATTTTAACTTAATCGGTCAAGTAAATGTGGAGCAAATCGGCTGTGACAGACGGACAAACAGAAGCTCGACTGATCCTATAAGGGTTCCGTTTTTTTCCTTTTGAGGTACGGATCCTTAAAAACTGCAGTTTCGTACAAGTACAATATCTACACGGTCAAAATGTATGGAATTATAAGAATTTATTTGTGAAACAGGTAATAATTACATACACAGATCTGATCAGATCATAAGACGAGTATTGTTGTACCCAGAGATAGTGCTTTTGGTAAGGATCAAATTCTGCATTGGCGACGTGTCAATTTGTTTCTGAAATGAACACTTTGATACTACTATCACACGATAATTCGAGGCCTACTGTCATGGAATCAAAAATCAAACTAAAAGCATTTATTTCAATTGAACCATTTACAGGCAGTTATGAATTTTCTAGGAGTCGGTCAGTTAGAAACATGAAGCTAGTTGCTGATTCCAAAGCGTAGTAGGTTCCTATGGAGAAGAACGGGCATTGGTCATGTTCGGAGGTGGGGTCGGGTCCCATATTTTGCCCCCTCTGTAGCTAAGACAGTGAATAGCGCGTCACTCACCACGTCCAGGCGCGAGTCGCCCAGCCCGCAGGCGGAGCCGGGCGGGCCGGTGGGGCCGGGCGGGCCCGCGGGGCCTGGTGGGCCCGCGGGGCCGGGCGCGCCCGGCACCAGCAGCGCCGCCACGTCCTGCAGCGGCGACTCCAGCAGGTAGTCCCAGTTTATCTGCAACCAGCGCATGATCGCCGTTACGAACGATGCTGTTATGAAGTCAAACTAATGCTCACGCTCAAAATCATGGATTAGAGGTATGCATAGGCATTCGATTTAGTGGTCGAATTTGATATTTGGGGTGGTCTGTTGCAAAAATATCCAATAAACAATTTCAGCAAATCACGTGTCACTTGTTATGTTTCGATATCGATACTCATCACGTCTGCGGAGGTTTGCGAACTCGTTTAGTTATACCTGCAGATTAGATAGAAGACAAGGGACAACAATTACTCATGTAAAACAAATCTAAGCCTCTCTGGCATACATTAAAAAAAAATGAGTATTTGTTTGAACTTACTGTCGCGTTAAGGCAACCTGTAATTATTGATTTAAGTTGTTTTTGTCCATTTGCTGTCCCTAAAAGCGTTAATAATTTGTAGCTCTAAACCTTTTTGTAACATCTTTTATACATTATGGAATGAAATAAATGAATATGAATATTATGAAACAAGACGGTGGACGACCTGCAGAAGATCGCGAGGAAGAGCTGGATGAGACTGACGGTCTGTGCACACAAGGGAGGCACTGCATTGGGTAGGACAAGTCAGTCGATGAAGATGATTATGAGACACAGGTGGTAGACAATCAAAAGAGCTGTTCTCGTGGCTGCACCTGGTTCTGCATGCGCATGACCCAGCACACGTCGCCGGTGGGCGAGCGCACGTGCACCTCGGCCCAGCGCGCGCACCAGCACGGGCACTGCCCCGCCGCCGCCAGCTCGCCCACGCGCGACCACGCCGCGTCGTCCGTGTCCTGCGCGGCCAGACAAGCTCTCATTCAAACTCAACTCAAACTATTATTATTATTATTTAGAATCTATTTCAATTAAAACAATTATAGTCACTTATGAATTATCATAGGAGTCGGTGAGTCAGAAAGATATAGCTAGTTGCCCGTTGCGAATCATAGTAGGTTCCTATGGAGAAGAACTGGCAAGAAACTCCACGGACACTATTTTAAATTAAAATATTGTTACAATATATTGATGACATCAACATGTTGAAATTATACATATGTGAGAACGATGTAGAAAGACCACGTTACGACCGGTACGTGCGCGCTCAGAGCTGAAGTTATCAAAATAAGCCGTGGCAGCTTTTTAAATGGTACATTTTAAAGTTAAGAGAACTTTAAATAAGTATTAAGAGAACTGTTCGAGTGTGTGAGTTCAGTGTCTGTTACACCACACACTGAACTTATTCATTAAACGTGTACTCCCCTACTGTGGGTTGAGGGACCGGGAGCAGAAAATGCATTCCATTTCTACCGACTACACGATAGGTTTAATAAAACACATTAGCGATAAATTGAGCTAAATGAAATTGAAAAGAAAAGACAACATTTTTATATTAGCTAAGTTGCATGCAACATCTGGGGTGGATAGATAGACACGCGTTTCCGAGTATCCACACTAAGGTGGCTGATTTAGGGTGGACAAACGGAATAGCCGGAGAATGTACAACTCACCACTTCTTTGGAGATTCTCTCGAAGTGCTGCGAGAACTGGTTGAGCACCGCGACCAGCGGGTCGTTCGTTTTGTTGTTCTCCGACGAGTTTTGTCTGAAACCGTTGTATATACACGTTAGTATGTGACGTGCGGGAGAGGCACTACGTGCTATGTATATGTGTGGCCGTGCTACGAGTATACGGTGGCAATAATTACTAAAATATTAGCGTTCAACAACATGGAGCATAATAAAAAATGATGTTATTGCAACATTGTCATAATGTAAATTATTTCTCTAAAACTCATACAAGAATTTATTTTACAAGGACTATAAAACATGCTACTACGTAGTTCAACACTGGCGCCGATTCTCTCTTCACAAAATTCTCTAGACTAGACAAAAAATCACCAAAATTTAGTTTATTCCTGTCAAAAGACGTTTCATTCTGAAATTGACTAAAGTGACACAAATTAACTATATTACAGTTTAACAGCACTTGTGCAGGTTGACCACAACGTGGCTTTAGGTTTGGGCTTTACAACTGTGACTACGAAGTCACACACAAATAACAAGAGACATTTTATAGAAAACAATATATTTTGATAGACAATAAAGCTACGTTTTTGTTATAAATTCATTACTCTTTGATTTCCAATATTCTGCCTCCAAAGACATGGGTGCCATTGTTTTCTCATACCAATCTCATTCCTCATCCTTTTCACATAGAATGGTCTTCTCTCTCGCAGTCTTTGCGAGGTTGAATAGTATTGGTGCTAGGTGCTAGTGGCTTTCATAGCAGCAGTGAAACTCGAACCTGTAAACAAGTATAATTTGTTATTAAAAGATACTGAAACCCTGGCGCAAAAGCAATAGGAAGTAAAATGAAATAGACACAAGTACCTACATATGTTTGTAAAAGAGTATATTTGTGTTAACAAGCTTAGAGGACATGAAAATACATAGCTATTATCGGCTACTGCTTTAACATTTATTTGGTCAGTTGACGTAAGTAGATATAAATTCAGAGATTAAAAAAGATATAAATTCAGACCTTTTCCTGTTTACTCCAACTTTTTTTGTTTTGTGTCTCTGTGTCCTTACATTCTGTCACTATGTATCAGGATATTCAGTTATTTTTATGACTTGTTCTAATGTCTTGCTTGGTACGCGTCCTATCACACATCCTACTCGTAGTAGTATGAAGCAACAAGCTAAGTGTGTCCGATTAAATCCTGTGGTTTTTTTTTTTGTTTTAGCCTGCGTATTCCTTTGTTTATCCATTCGGTGGTTTGCAAGATGTTTGGGTGCGAATAATTCTTTCTTTTTACAACTTGATATAGCTTTTTATTTTCTCTTTGACTTTCGGTAGTTTCAGATCCTGGCGTAGCGCTTCATTTGGTACAACCATGGGGAGTTTGTCTTAAAAGCTTGTTCTGAAATCGCTGTATGATCTCTATGTTAAGAGCGTGATGCTGTCCCCATAGCTGAATGCCGTAGCTCTAGGTGTATAAGAGGGTCTTATTTTCCAGGTGTAGTTGTGACTTTCGACCAATTATCCAGAAGAACTTTCTTAGTGTCAGTCCAACTTGCTTCCGTTTTGTGAAAATGTGTTTTTCCCAAGTAAGACTGTCGAGGTATACACCAAGTTGTTTGCCAAGGTCAGCTTGAGGCACTTGTAATTTATTTATTGGAGCTTATTAGTTTAATGCTACCATCGCAAACACATTGAAATAAACTTAATAGATGAATAAAATCTAATTTTCCAATGAAATTATTGGCTTTTGTATGTCAAAGTCATGACAGTTACAAAAATCACGATTTTTGTATCTCTCATGACTGACAACTTTATTCGTAAATTTCTGTTTTTTAATCGACTATTTTGATTATATATAATCTGTGACGAACTCATAATGTTACCTGTAAATGATAAATGATTTTTATTTCTGTAAGTAGGTTTGTACAAACACTTTTAAACGTTAAAATTCGTTCGCTCTATTTCGTTTTGCGGTTAATCACTTGATATCTAGCGCTTATAAAAAAAGAAAAGTTTAATCCTTGTTATGGAGATAATTATTAAGCTAAACGGTGGCCCATCAGTGATTAGCGAGATTTTTATAATAAGGCTGCAGATAATTTCGTTCGCTTTCATTCACTCTTTATTTTAATTTCCGTCAAATTTTGTTCTATGGTCTACTCAACTTAGCGATTGTCAAACTCGATTATAGTTGTGTCAAAATTGTTTTTAAGTTTAGAGAATCTTGTTTGCAGAATAGCTTTTAGGATTCCCTTAACTAAAAAAATAAAAATAGTGTTAGTTTAGTTCGATGTACAAGAGAATCGGCACCACTATCTGATATAAATTATTTTAGTGCAAACAGTTGGCGCTACCTATTTAAATATACTATACTATGATCGATAAATTGCCTAAAACGTAACAGAAAATGAGGCACCCTACTGGCAAGTCTAGACAAACTCAAAGAGAAAGAGGCAGTAAAGGGATGCGATGGCATGTGCGGTGGAGGTGGGGGGGGGTGTACTCGTGGTACTCGAGGCACCTGGAGGCGTGTCCGCTGGGCAGCAGCGACTCGGACATGCTGAGCGACGAGCACGACGTGTCCGTGGAGCGCGAGTGCTGCAGCGAGTACTTGCTGTAGCTGCACACACGCACGAGTCACTGACGGCGGCAGGGCTACTCGCAGGGCGTGCCGTGCGCTACCGTACGTGAACCTCATCACACTATCTATACCTCAATTCAGAATCTTACATGCCATTGATACTTCCGCACTCCCCTATATCGTTATGTAGTGTAAGTTTGGGTTTGAGTGGTCATTTGTATTAAAAAGGTTTATATATTGCAATACGATTTTAACTTTGTCGTATATGACATTGGGTGTGGTTCCGGAACCTGATAATGATCGAAGATTCTGAATTCAAGTTTATATGATTGAGGGCCGGGAAGGTGACATCTAAGCGAATTCGTTCCGCGGACAACAGTCATGAGTATTGAGTATTCTACTAGAATTTGGGAAACAATTTTGATAGCCTTGTAAAGTACAAGCACTGCTACGAAAAGTCAGTTTTGATGCATACTGTTTTTTTTTCGCGAAGAGACTATTGTAAAACCGAAGGAGAAATCATTCTCAGCCATAAAGAGTTATCATTCGAGTAACCCCATTAGTTAGTAGGAGTCAAGCGTTAGTCACAGCACTGTAGCGGTACTGTCGTCTGTAGTCAGTGTACGAGTTACCACACGCTGGTCGAGCAGACCGCTTGAATGTATTGTTGATAACCTTCCAACGATGAACGACAGCTTATTCGAACATGTGAGACTGATTTTATCGACGATGGTGAGTACTTTTCATAGATTTTGAGGAACTGCTAGATAAATAATTAATTTATTAGCGGGGTATATTTAAGTCTTGACGCATGCCATTTCTAACAGTCGCCAATCCAATAAGTCGTTTAGATCCCTCCAAATATCACCTGTGTAAAATGTTACGTGGAAATACATATTGCGAAGCGAATTTTAAGTTGAAAACTAAGGATGGTCGCGCCCATTACTGAGAAAATCTTGTCAGAGTTTATCAATATCGCAAATTATCGTAAACTTTGACAGGCTCAACAATACATTCAACAGTCATCACACCACTTCATCAGTCACTCATTCAAACATTACAGTACGCGGTTGGTGTGACACGTGAGTGTCAGAGACAGAGGCAGTAGAGCGGGCCACGCGCACTCACCGCTTGACGTCGGGCGCGCCGGCCTGCGGCTGGAGGCTCGGCGTCTGCGCCTGGCTGTCGCTCACCCCGTCGTTTACTTGTACCTGAGGTAGGATAAGTAGTTTGTTAACGTTTACTTAAGTTTTTATAAAGAAAATATAGTTGAATTGCCATAAGACACAAGTCTTTTTAAAACAGTGGTATAGCGCGCGATCTGTAAAGAGCAGCCCTCCTTCAGACAAGGGCCCGGGCCGTGTGTCCAACGTCTTCATTAATACATCACACAAATCGTCTAAATCCACATTTGCCACTTCTACATACAAATGTTGAATACGTGTCAAATGAGTATTTAAAATGAATACAAAAGTGAAAAACCGGTACATCACTGCAGCGGTTGTTTTGCACAATTTAAGGGCGCGTTTGAAAATCAGACAAAATTGTGCTGTTTTTCAGTACATATTGTGACCGAATTAAACCAAATCAAATATAACTAATCAGTACCACATATAAATTGGTTCTTCATCTTCAAAAAATAGTAACCATTTTGTTGAAAATTATAGATTTTTATAATGTAAAAACGATTTTCTGTTCCCATTTTTCACAAAATTAACGGTACCGGGTTGAGTTTCAGTACATTTTTTGTTTTATTATCAACATATTTCAAGGTTTTTAAAAATACTAGAAGTAGGCAGATATATTCAATTCCAAAAACTAGTACAAAAAATATCAAAATGTCACACATAGTCGCTGTAAAAATTAAAAACTGAACTTATTTTTTCACATATTTTGCTATTACGGATGAATCTTAATCGGTTGCATTAGGGGTTATTTTATTTTTATTCCTGTCTTGCTATATTGCGCAAACGTTTCGAATGCAACCTTACCTTGATGAGACCTTACCTTCGGACTTGATGGACTGACCTGAAGGTGTACTTTGGTGACTGCTACTGGAACTCGTCGACGAATGGAACTAGGTGTGCCAAGTGTGAGCTCGTTTTGATAGTAATGATGAGACCTTACCTTCTGACTTGATGGAGTGACCTGAAGATGTACTTCGGTGACTGCTACTGGAACTCGTCGACGAATGGAACTAGGTGTGCCGAGTTTGGGCTCGTTTTGATAGTAATGATGAGACCTTACCTTCGGACTTGATGGACTGACCTGAAGGTGTACTTTGGTGACTGCTACTGGAACTCGTCGACGAATGGAACTAGGTGTGCCGAGTGTGAGCTCGTTTTGATAGTTATGATGAGACCTTACTTTCGGACTTGATGGAGTCTGAAGGTGTACTTCGGTATCTGCTACTGGAACTCGTGGACCAGTAGAACTAGGGGTGCCAAGTTTGGCCTCGTTTTGATAGTTATGATGAGACCTTACCTACGGACTTGATGGAGTGACCTGAAGGTGTACTTCGGTGTCTGCTACTGGAACTCGTAGACCAGTAGAACTAGGGATGCCGAGTTTGGGCTCGTTTTGATAGTTATGATGAGACCTTACCTCCGGACTTGACTTGACTCCGGATCGCTATCAAAATGAGCCCCAACTCGGCACACCTAGTTCTATTCGTCGAAGATTTCCAGTAGCAGTCACCATACCGACCTTCATTCAGGTCACACCATCAAGTCTGGAGGTAAGGTCTCATCATAACTATCAAAACGAGCCCAAACTTGGCACCCCTAGTTCTACTGGTCGACGACTTCCAGTAGCAGTCACCGAAGTACGCCTTCAGGTCACACCATCAAGTCTGGAGGTAAGGTCTCATCATAACTATCAAAACGAGCCCAAAATCGGCACCCCTAGTTCTACTGGTCGACGACTTCCAGTAGCAGTCACCGAAGTACGCCTTCAGGTCACACCATCAAGTCCGGAGGTAAGGTCTCATCATAACCATCAAAACGAGCCCAAACTCGACACCCCTAGTTCTACTGGTCCACGAGTTCCAGTAGCAGACACCGAAGTACACCTTCAGGTCACTCCATCAAGTCCGGAGGTAAGGTCTCATCATAACTATCAAAATGAGCCCAAACTCGGCACACCTTGTTCTATTCATCGACGAGTTCCAGGAGGAGTCACCGAAGTACACCTTCAGATCACATCATCAAGTCCGGAGGTAAGGTCTCATCATAACTATCAAAACGAGCCCCATCTCGGCACACCTAGTTCTATTCGTCGACGAAGTTCCAGTAGCAGTCACCGAAGTACACCTTCAGGTCACACCATCAAGTCCGGAGGTAAGGTCTCATCATTACTATCAAAACGAGCCCAAACTCGGCACACCTAGTCCTACTCGTCGACCAGTTCCAGTACCAGTCACCGAAGTACACAATCAGGTCAGTCCATCAAGTCCGGAGGTAAGGTCTCATCATTACTATCAAAAGAAGCCCAAACTCGGCACCCCTAGTTCTACTGGTCGACGAGTTCCAGTAGCAGTCACCGAAGTGCACCTTCAGGTCACACTATCAAGTCCGGAGGTAAGGTCTCATCATAACTATCAAAACGAGCCCAAACTCGGCACACCTAGTCCTACTCGTCGACCAGTTCCAGTACCAGTCACCGAAGTACACCTTCAGGTCACTTCATCAAGTCCGGAGGTAAGGTCTCATCATAACTAATAAAACTTGTCTAAAGTCCACAGCCCACATCTCTCTACTAGTAGAGGGCTTCCAGTGCCTAGGAGTCACTGAAGTATTTGTATCTAAGAATTATTTAGTAAAATTATAAACACCAATACGAATTTTTTTTTAAGTACGAATATAACCAAATTATAAAAAAACTCTAAGTATCAAAATTAGTTCACTTGACTACTATTCCCGCAGCTTACCGTGCGTACACTTGTGTGTGTGACCCGTGTCAATGTAGTAGTTGGATTCTAAACCTATTAATTTTGCAAACGCGTCCTTAAACAATACCTTTATTTTCACAAACTGCCATTATTTATGCTTGGTACTAAAACGGAATGTTATCGCATTCGTACCTGTACGGCGACGGGCGCGGAGTTGACGACAGCGCTGTCGTTGGTATCGCTGGCGACCGACACGCCGTTGTTGGTGGCGCCGCTGTTATTGCTGTTGTTGTTGCTGTTGTTGCTGCTGTTGTTGTTGTTGCTGCTGCTGGGCACGGTCAGCGGCGGCAGCGGCGACGACACGCTGTCCGCGTGCTGCTTGCACAGGACTGCACATCTGTGAGAAATAACACATTGTACAAATAATCATTTATCTATACAAGGTGTTTGTTTTTATATCCCATAACTCTAGGGTATGAATGAGACCATATCAAAAAATCAACTGGCATATCAATTATTTTTCATTTATCGTTTTTTTTTTTTTGTTTTCTTTTTTCATACAAAATGATTATACTAACTCACGATTATTAACAATAGTATATAAATATTAATAAATAACATTAATAAAAATTATTTAAAAAACAAAAAACCCGACTGCAAAAACACACAACTGAAAAGGGAAAAACAAGCATTATAATCTATATAATTGTGGTATCGCAGGCGGAGACAATCAAAAGTTACACCATATTTCAGGTTATTCGACTGTCCCCGCCTGCAAGACCAAAATTATATAGATTATAGTGCTTGTTTTTCCCTTTTCAGTTATGTGTTTTTGCAGTGGGGTTTTTTGTTTTTTAAATAATTTATTTTATTTCAAGCTTTTTAGTTTTATTAATATATATATTTGAAAATTACTTATTACTAGCTTTTATTTGATACCAATATTGTTGCAATTAATTAAAAAATTAACCTTCCCCTCCTTTTTTTTTGTATTTGCAGATGAAATTTATAAATATTATATAGCCTATGTCACTTCCACAATTAAGACGAATCTAAGGACACCTCATATGTTAAAATCCATTAAGCCGTTTAGGCTACAGAGCGTGCCAAAGAAATAGACATACATAGTCTCGAAAAACATTACCCTCCTGAGGCAGTCGGGTAATAAATACATTTTATTTTATTTATTTATGTAAAACACTTTTACGTGAAATATGACAACGTCGCATTTTCTTAGCTTTAAATATGAATGAAAGCTTTGAATGAAAATTAATTGCTCGTATTTACCGTTGAAACTTAGATACCGACACACATCGAGAGTCTAGTGTTAGTATTATGATATCTTCGAAACTAACATTTTTGGACCACATATTCTAGGACTTTTTGTATTATTTTTACATAAAGAATATAACCCCAGAGTTATGAGATATAAAAAAAAAAAACAAATTGTATACATATTTATAATTACTTCGTCCTGACTCATTGACTGATTCATCAACGCAGAGTCGAAATTACTGGGACTAGGAACGCGAAATTTTCCACACCTCCTTTCCTTTCCTTTATAAAAGTTTTTTTTTTAATGTCGGGTGGCTCTAGGAAGGGGTTTCTGGAAATTCGACCTTAAAGGGATTGGGATTTTGTTTGTATGAAAATTTTTATTCTTTGAGCTAATAAACTTGAAACTTGGCACGAATAATTATCTAAGTAAATTATGAAGTTTGTCATTTTTTGTTTTTCTAAACTAACCCCTAAAGGGGGTGTAGACGAAGCGCCATTGGCTCAATCTGCCGATTGGCAGATTGAGCCAATCAGAAGCATGCTACAGTAAGGTATCCCCGCTATTGTACTTACAGGGGCATTACTATAAATATACCCCGATACGGAATTATTAGTTAGTCATACCAAGTCATACAAAGGAGTCTCATCAAGTCATACCAAGTCATACAAAGGAGTCTCATCAAGTTATATCAAGTAGTCAGTCACATCAAGTCATACCAAACCATCAAACGAGCAACACATATTGGTGTTGAGATCGCTCGAGCCCTATAAAGTCGCGTGTGTATAGTCATTTAATAGTAATTAGTGCTGCATGAGTTTAGCATTAATCGTGTAACTGTGTAACTGTTGTTTATGTGTACGTCTATTGACAATTACAAGTGTTAACTATATTTTTGCTGGTTTAATTCGCACCCCTTGGGAGAAAACGTTACCCCCGCCTATCAGAGTGTAACCCCACCAGCACAGCACAGCCTCAGGTTGAAGGGTCAGCAGAGTGTTTCGTGTGCTGTGCTCAACAGGGGGATTGCGAGGTGTCAAAGTTTGTATGGAAGGATTTTAACATGCGGTCCAATTAACTCAAAACTAAGTAATTGTGCTTATGACCAACAATAAGTTATAACGTGCATTAGGGTTTTTAGCAAATCTACCCCTTACGGGGGAAAGGGGATAGTCAATTTTACAGGGAAGATTTTATTGCGTGGCTTGATTGAATCGAAAATTGGTATAAACAATCTTTGAGTCACGTTATGGAAACATAGCTAACAATTTTTCAAAATTCCACTCCTTTATTTAATTTAAAATAAGCAAAGTTACGGTTTTGTTTATGATGTGTACATTGTCACTTGTGTGAAACATATTGACCAAAAATGAATATAATTATTATTAGAGCACTGCTGCTCTTATTGTTGCTACTATTTTCCAATAATTTAGAGTGTGCCAAAATAAGCAAGAAACATTTTTAACGCGCTGTCGAATTAACTCGAAACTCTATCTATACTAATACTTAAAATAAAAAGTACGTGTTTCAGGGTTTTTCAAAGATACTCTCCTAACAGGGTGGAAAAGGGTAATAAAGTTTAAGGGGTGGATTTTACTGCTTGCTTCATTTAACTCGAAAATGGGTATACCATAATACAATAAGTCATACAATGGAAACTTACTAAACACTTTTTTAAAACAAACCCTGTCGTGGTGAAAAGGCACAGTCTGATTGAAAAATCTTTTTCCTTTGATCTCTAAACTTAATAATGGGCCCAAATAGTTATTTATCTAAATAAACGTTAAAGATATTAAATATTAGTTTTCGATAAATATCTGGGGCTGTTGATTTTTTTTACAGGCATGTACGATAGCTGGTCGAAGTCACGGACAAAGTGCTAGTAAACAATATTCCGAGAAACTTTAGAGAAAGAATTGGAAAGAGACATCGCAGGCAACAAATAATATAAAAAAAAAAATATATGTTTTTTTAAATAAATATTTAAATATGTATTTAATATGTTGCAAAATATATAAAAGAAATAATAATATTTCCGGAAGACTAGGAAGTAAATAAAAGGAAAAAATGAATAACAAAGAATCATACATATTAATAAAATAAAAATAAAATAAATAAATAAAATTCGTTTAATTCAGGCAAAACCCATATTACACAAAATAAAACAAAATAAAACAAAACTGCAACAGAATAGAATAAAATGTCAATACACGCAGACAATGTACTAAAACAAAATTTAAAAAAAAAATTTTTTGGGGTGCTTTCCGTGCACGTGGTGTATCGTTGGATAGGCCGAATTCAAAAGTATTGCGGGTCTGTGAACACCATTTATCGATTCAAGGATCCGTTTGCGTAATATTAAGCATTAAAGTGCAAATTTTTTTTCTAAAGTCAAGTGTCGCCCCTGGCAAATGGTTGTTTATGGAGAAGTGAAAAATTTCATGGTAGTAGTATATATTATAACGAAATAAAAGGAAAACTAGTAATAGTCGATCAACTTTCATTGGCAGTTACAGAATTGACCGTGGCATATATCGATGTACAGGAACGTTTTTCAACTATAATGTTAAGTAGGTTTTGGGATAAATTCATCCCAACTTCCAACTACGGACCCTTCATTGTGCGTGGTCTGACACGCACTTGGCCGGATTTTATAATATATCGGCGTCAGTGACATGTGAAAGTAGAACCTTTGGAAAAACATTTTATAACTTAATAATGTTTGGTTTTAATTGTCTTTCCGATTTTACGAGACAAAGTTGAACCTTATGCTGGTGCACACGCAACTAATTCGTTTAATCTCACGTCCTTTACAATATTACAACTGTGCCCACTCACCGGTCGCAGAGGCCTTGTTTGATGGAGTTCTGCAGACAGCCCGAGGTGGTGATGGTGATGAGCTTGTGGCCCACCAGCCACGTCATCGACTGCCCGCCGCTGAACAGGAACTCCGCCGTGTCGCTCCTGAAACGAGCACAGATTATTTATTTAAATTCGTGAGCGGCAAATATGTTAAAGAAAATATAAGAAATTCTTAAAATAATATTGATAGGTTACCATGATCATTTGCATACTTGATATGAGAGCAAGTTCAGGTGACAAAGTTATAGTTACATCACACATGGTATAAAATTGCAGCAAAGATATTAGAAAGTTGCGTGCGTTGCGTTTTGGCGTTAAAAAAGTGACGGTTTAGTATTGTAACTGAATAGCCCACCTGTGCGGCTTGACGCTGCAGGGCGTGGACGTGTAGCGCGCCAGCAGGTCCAGGCAGGTCTCCGTGAGCTCCACGTGGAAGGCGGCGGAGGCCGAGGCCGAGGCCGACGTGCCGCCCGGCCGCCCGCCCAGCGGCACGCGGGACACTGCTTTTGAGCCCTACGGACCACACAGCTGTTAAACAATACAGGACGATTTGGCTGCAGATAATTATAGAAGATGTATGTGTATGTATTTATGTTAATTATACACCACAGACTACCTGCAGTACTGCTCTCCTTCTCCCTTTAAACGCGACATAATGGGCGGTCTTAACCTTTGGATGGACAAAGGTTAAGACCGCCCATTATGTCGCCCTATATAAAATGTCTACGTTTACGAGTATATCTGTAATTCATATTAAAAAGTACATAATAAAGAGTATTCTGTTCTATAAGTCAGTCCAGTCATGGCGTACTCGCCTGCAAAGCCCAGAAATTCATAGAAAACAAAAGAACCTTCCGTTGTTGCGTTGCTTTAGTTGACCATGATTACGTCTAACTAAGATCAAGTCTGGACTATAAAAGAGACTGACCTCTGAGATTATTTCTGTGTTTCTTCTCTGAGTAATCGCATAGGAAACATCGACCTCATCTAGTTTTAAAACATAATTTGGTTTTGACGTTTAGTAGTTTTTTTCTACCAATTTACAGAAATAAATGTCTCTTATACATACATAAATATACAACTGTACAACTTGCGCCTTCTTCTCATGGGAGTAGGCAGAAACTACAGAACGCCACCTCCTATGATCCTTACATACTCCGTTTGCTTCGTTTACGTTCATACATCTGGTCATACACGCACGCCGGTTGTGAACACTACGCACCTGCCCTTTCTGAAGAATATCATCAAAAAGGTCGCATACATATGTCGTCTTAGGACCTCTCCTTCCTTTTCCACTCACATCTGCCTTGTTACCTTTTGTTAGTCGCTTTTCATTCATCCTCTCAACATGACCAAACCATCTTAAATGTCGCGTGATACACCAAAGGTGCATAAGAACTTAGGTATCCGGAGTCTGGCGTTCAACGTTCACTACATCTTCTTTTAAGCTGCATTATTACCTTACCACATCATTATTAATCGGCTGAAGGGCATTGAACGAGACTCAGTAGAAGTTTTAGTGTGTGGGGGCAATTATTGTGCCGCAAAGTGCTAAATCTAGCAGCAGTGACCAGTGGTGGCCCATTAGAAACAGCCGCGACTTAAGAGGTGAGATTGTAGGTTCGAACCCAGGCAAGCACTTACTTTGTGTAAATTATTTCATCACCACTGCTCAAAACGGTGAATGAAAACATAGGAGGACCCTAGAACTAAAAGTTCGAAGACATGTGAAAGTATTAACTTTAATCATGATACGCAACTTTATCAAGTTTCCAGCAAGACTGCAATCTTCCATGTTGCCAGCAACGTTTTACCGCAACACAAAAACAAGTTGCTAAAACAATGTTGTGCATCTTTTGTTTCCCGTGAACTCGCAGCAGTCGAGGAAACGAAAACCAGTTGCTAGAAGAGCAACTCCCGTAATTTAAAACGTTCAAAATCTAGTCGCTATCTCTTCTCAGCGACAATCAATGTTAAATATGTAGGTACATTACAGGTATTTTTGATTAAGACAGACAGAATTTTATTGTTCTTAAAATACAGGAATTTCCTCCCAGGTGTCTGATGACGTTTAGCTGCAGGTATACTGAGAATGACTCACCAGACTCGAGCTGCGCTGCCTGTTTGACGAGTCCTCGTTGGCGCTCTGGAAGTGGTTGCTCTTGTACTGCAGCTGCTCCTCGAACGGCATGATGATGTAGTTGTGCAGGCCCTGCGACCGAGCGAGCGTCAGTGGTGAGCCAGGCGGAAGTGGGACCGAATAGTTTCGTAATTAGAAAGTTCGATGTTGGATGTTGGTATCCTACCGATATTATAAACTAGCTATCATGTTAAAATATAAAGATTTTTGTGCTTTTTAAATAAAGCCTAGCAGAGTAAATTTTCTTAATGATGGTGAAAAACCACATCCAAATCCATTATGCAATTAAGACGCTGACAACACCTAAACCGCGGTCACTGTCAGATTGCATAGAAAAGAAAGAGAAGCGCGATGACACTGCGCTTGTAATTTATTGCAAAATATGAAGCAATTATCTATTTACTCAAAATTGAGTTGAGTAATCGAAAATAAAAAACAACCAAGTTCTGCATTCAAATAAGACGTTCTTGTTATTAATTAAATACGTAACGTATGTTGATATTTAATACAGATATTTTGGATTAGAATTCAAGGTAAGAGGTTAGTTTAACGTTAGTTTGTATCGAGATTTTTTTTCAAAACATGTTTTGGTAACAACCAAGTTCTGGGAAATGTGTTCAAAATTAACATATATTTTTTCCGCTACCACAAACTGTATAGATTTGGCAATTTTTTTTCTTAAGAGAAACCTATTTTGGTCAATTGGGTCTTGTCAGCGTCTTAAAGAACTAAGCCGTCACACACGTACATGAAAAGCGACTTTTTTAAGCTATGATGCATAGGTGCGAAAGTGTGTGTTGCTTTGTTGTTCCATGATGGAGCAACGGATCGACCCCATTTTTTGTATAGGTTGGTAGGCCGGAGTGACTTCAAAGGCTTGTGGGATACAGTACGGGAGCGAAACACGGGTATAAGCTGTGTTATCACTTTCTTGGGACAGGTATATGAAGGCACAGAAATGCCAAATGAAACTCACGTGGATAATAAACCGCACGAAGTTCCGCCTGTAGGACAGCCGGCACTTGAGGAACCAGGCGGCGATGACGTGGTGCGCCAGCGACACCACGTAGTGGTTGTAGCGCGACGGGTTGGTGTAGGGCAGCAGGATGGCGAACACCGACATGTACTGGTCCTCCACGAACGACGCGAACACCTTCGGCAGCCGCGTCAGGGCTGCACAGTGGGGGGGTGAGAGGGGACAGCGCGACTCCACGGGCGGCTCCACACGAGCCACTACGTCAGCCTCAAGCCCGGGTACAGTAGAACAATTACAAATGCAGAAACAGCAGCAGTGCAGTACCGTAAAAAGCACATGGAATTATAGACACGCGTGACACACAGAAATAAGTGACCAAGAAGAAGAATATGTACTATACAACCGAACTTTTCCTAAAACTCCGTGTGCTTGACTGTTACTGCAGCACATTACTCTATAATATTATACTGGCGACCACATAATATACACGCGATCATTGGTGGCACTCACTGGACAAGAACTCGAGCATGGGGCCGGCGATGGCCTTAGTGTCGGAGATCTTGGACAGGTCCAGAAGCACCTCCGGCAGCATCTTCACCATGGTCTCGCGCGTCTCCAGCGTGAAGATCGTCAGCGCGTTGATGTACGGCTGCGGCGTTCGGAGAACTGTGGGAGAAATGATGCATTTATAGGTAGCGATAATAATGAATGGGTGTCGGGATTGGTAAAGCATGTCTATTGCTCCGGTGCAGCAGGGCTGGCAACAGGCTGACGTGAAGACGCCTGTCCTAACTCAGGCCTTAAACACCCAAGTTTTTGTGGGGGTTTGGTATCAAATATTCTAATTAGTGGCAAAGGGAACTGTGGAACTATGTTGTACTCACCCATGCCGTACTTGAGCAGACAGCGCACGATCCTCTGCTGCGTCTGCGGCTCGAGGTAGCTGTGGTAGGGCGCGAGGGAGGCCAGCCCGGGCAGCGCCGTGCTGTGGAATTCGGACACTAATAGCTTTTGACCGTTTCCCACTCGGAGACACTCGGGGAAGTTGAGGCTGCGGTCTGATATCTGTAATACATTAAATTAAAGCTATCAGTTTTGCTTTGAAAGTATTCATTCCAGTCCTTGTGGCGCGTCCGGACGTGACGTGGGCTGTGGGGGCGCTAGTTACCATGGAGCAGAGCGTGGAGGCCAGCATGTCGAGGTCCTGCGCGCGCCGCCCCAGCGCCAGCGCGCGCGCCTGCAGCAGCAGCGGCAGCGCCCGCAGCACCCGCGCCAGCACGGCCCAGTCCTTGTGGCGCGTCCGGACGTGACGCGGCTGTGGGGGCGCTAGTTACCATGGAGCAGAGCGTGGAGGCCAGCATGTCGAGGTCCTGCGCGCGCCGCCCCAGCGCCAGCGCGCGCGCCTGCAGCAGCAGCGGCAGCGCCCGCAGCACCCGCGCCAGCACGGCCCAGTCCTTGTGGCGCGTCCGGACGTGACGCGGCTGTGGGGGCGCTAGTTACCATGGAGCAGAGCGTGGAGGCCAGCATGTCGAGGTCCTGCGCGCGCCGCCCCAGCGCCAGCGCGCGCGCCTGCAGCAGCAGCGGCAGCGCCCGCAGCACCCGCGCCAGCACGGCCCAGTCCTTGTGGCGCGTCCGGACGTGACGCGGCTGTGGGGGCGCTAGTTACCATGGAGCAGAGCGTGGAGGCCAGCATGTCGAGGTCCTGCGCGCGCCGCCCCAGCGCCAGCGCGCGCGCCTGCAGCAGCAGCGGCAGCGCCCGCAGCACCCGCGCCAGCACGGCCCAGTCCTTGTGGCGCGTCCGGACGTGACGCGGCTGTGGGGGCGCTAGTTACCATGGAGCAGAGCGTGGAGGCCAGCATGTCGAGGTCCTGCGCGCGCCGCCCCAGCGCCAGCGCGCGCGCCTGCAGCAGCAGCGGCAGCGCCCGCAGCACCCGCGCCAGCACGGCCCAGTCCTTGTGGCGCGTCCGGACGTGACGCGGCTGTGGGGGCGCTAGTTACCATGGAGCAGAGCGTGGAGGCCAGCATGTCGAGGTCCTGCGCGCGCCGCCCCAGCGCCAGCGCGCGCGCCTGCAGCAGCAGCGGCAGCGCCCGCAGCACCCGCGCCAGCACGGCCCAGTCCTTCTCGCGCGTCAGCGCCGCCGCCAGCAGCCGCGCCGCGCGCCCCACCGGCAGCAGGCAGGCGCCCTGCCACATCGTGCACGACCAGTTATGTCACACAACATATCAATTATGGACTTAGAGAATCATTTTTAAAATCTTAAATACGCATGATTGCTTTATTAATTTCTGTCATTAAATGTTTTCTATAATCATACATATTTTTTTATTCATTTTTAAAGTTCCCATGGGACACCCTGTACAATAAATATGACCATTTTATTACACAAAGTGACAGCTAGCACCTGCCAGATTACTCCAGTGAATTAATAATTTAATTCACTGAATAATTGACTTTTTAAAACGGATTCTCGCCACAGTGTGCTATGTGCTATGGGTAACACGTGTGTTCAGAATTTTGGCTGTTTTTCGGTGATATTGTGACTTGTTATTGTGTTTTATTTTTTTGCTGTCTCGTTGTTACCAGGTTTGGTTTTAACGATATTGGTCATCATTATTCATATTCAATATGAATATGGATAAAAATAAACCCCCTAACCCTCCTGATGATATTTCTACAACCCTCTTAACCGGCTTTTCACAGTTTAACCCAACCCATCAAGCCAGTTTGCAGATGTGGTCTGTAATATAGAGTCCCAAATTCTTCCGCCCCAGACTAACATACGTAAACGTCCTGGTAATGAAGAAGATGTATCTAATCGTCCTACCAAACAACCGAGAACCCATATAGGCGGTGTTAGGTACTCAGTTATGGATACAGGACCTTTTATCGTCCATGTTTCCCGTCAGGAAGCCCAAACTAATTCTGGAACTAACCTACATCCAATTTCATTCGGGCGCTTTTTGGCTAATCAAAATATCTCCAATATTGCTTCAGTGTAGCGAGTCGGTAGAAACCGCGTATCGGTTGAGTTTGCATCCCCTCAGGATGCAAACGCCTTTATCTCAAATAATGTTTTAGGGTCAAATTTATGACGCCGTAATTCCTTCTTTTAATGTAACCCGTATGGGTGTTGTAAGTGGCATTCCTACTGAATTTTCAGAAGAGGAAGTTCTGACATTTTTAAAGGTTCCAGTAGGCCGTGGTCCAATACTAAAAGTTAGGCGATTGAACAGGAAGGTTATCAAAGACGGTTTAATTGAATTCAGGCCCACTGAAACTTGTGTCATCACATTTGATGGGCAAGTTTTACCCTAACGAATTTTCTGTTTTTACACTTCATTAACTATAGAACAGTATGTCTACCCCACCATTCAATGCCACAAGTGTTGCCGATTTGGTCATGAAGAATCTCTTTGTCGCTCATATTCAGAAGCAAGTAAAACTGTTCCCACTTCTACTCGTAGCTATGCAGACACCGCTAAATCACAGACTCAGTCATATCGCAAAACTATTAACCTGTTAAGCTCCGCGCGACACCGATTCGGAGTCAAACAATAGAAAATCAATTGTGTCTCATTAGCTTTCCTTGACCAATTAAGGCAAAACCCATGCTCCCCTTTCTCCCTCCTATGATAAAACAGCTCATCAGCAGCTCATTAACACTCCCGATGCTTCTCAGCCTAATGGCTCTGCTCTCAATAATCAACTTACAGAATCTCCTGAATACTTGTCTTCAATAATTGAACTTCTTAGTTAGTAAACTTTTATAATAATCTCATTTTTGTCATAACAGCTAGTGCAGACTCGTGCTTTTCTATTAAAAATTCTGCACGTGGGCAGATTCCTCCCCACCATGGTGGGATCAGGAATGCACAACAACGCACAGGAGTGTATAATGAGATGATGGTTAGCGATGACCTAATAGCTTTTAATAGGATCCTCGCTAAATCTAAAAGATTGTTGGAAGGAAGAAAAGCAAAAGTCAGCTTAACCAGCACGTTGAGCTGACTTTTGCGGTTCTCTGTCCCCCTCCACCCCTTTATCAGTTGTATGGAAGAAGATTAACCGTTTTAGATCTGAATGTTTCCCTTCAATTTCTTTTCCTATCCCTCGAGAGACTGCTGAGCAGTTCTTTGATAAACTGGCTCCTCCGTATGTTCCATCGGAAGCAGAACATAATCAGCCGTCTCTCATTTTTTCAGAGGATCCTTTGTATGCACCATTTTCTATGCAGGAGCTTAACTCCGTTTTAAATTATGTTCATGACTCTGCCCCCGATGTATTCTTTTATGTCACACGCAGGTCATAGAGTAAAAAAATATTTTTTAGACATTTTAAATATTTCTTACACACATGGCTGGGTCCCCGATCAGTGAAAAACTCAAATTATCATACCTATTTTAAAACCTGACAAACACGCTGATGACCCAAACAGCTTCAGACCAATCGCTTTGTCATCAGTCCTTGCAAAATTATTAGAACATCTAGTAAAGGTCTGACTAGAATTTATAGTAGAATCCAGAGATCTACTTCCTGGATGTCAATTTGGCTTTAGAAAGGGACTCAGTACCATGGAGTGTTGGGGTTTTGGTTACAGATATACGCTCAGCGTTTTCGAAAAATGAATCCGCAGTCGCTGCCTTTTTAGACATTTCCTTTGCTTATGACAATGAGATTCTTCCCATTCTCAGGAAAAAATTGCAACAGCTGAGAATACCGGAGAGAATGGTTCAGTGCATCTGTAGTTTGCTCATGTCTCGGTCTTTAGTTTTGAGAGTCCCAGGTGACGAATTTGACGCCAGGATGTCTTTGAAGGGCCTACCACAAGGCTCTGTTCTTAGTCCCTTACTGTACAATTTGTATACAGTTGATATCAGTTCATGCATCAATAACGATTGTCAAATCCTTAGTATGCTGATGACTTGGCTTTATATGTGACAAATAACTTAGTTAGCGACCCTGCATCATCTCTCTGCGTATCCCAGGACTCTCTAAACCAATGGCTAAAATCCCACGGTCTTAGTTTGTCTACCCCTAAAAGTGCTGTAGTTGTGTTTTCCCTCAAAGGCTGATCCCTGAATTTCAGTGGCCATCCAAGGGCATTGTATACCGGTATCTCCAAAAATAAATTTTTTAGGCGTTTATTTAGATTCCAAATTGAATGGTTTACATCACCTACATTATTTAGTGAATAGATGCGAAAGAACTATTCCCGTATTAAAAGTGCTCGCCGGTGTATGGTGGGGTGCACATCCCTACACTATGAAACTTGTATACAATGCCTTAATCCGGAGTGGTCTGGACTACGGATCTTTTCTTTTAATTCCCTGCAACAAAGGTGCTTTGGCAAGGTTGGACAGAATTCAGGCTAAGTGTCTACGGATCATATCGGGTTGTATGAAGTCCTCACCAATTAACGCATTGCAGGTAGAGTGCGCAGAACCGCCGTTGTCCTTGAGAAGACAGTATCTAGCACCAAGATTTTCGAGAGTCATTAACAAATCCTCCCACCCTCTTGTTCAAAAAGTGGACGACTTGACGTTGTATGCTGAAGTTCCAATTATTGGAACCATAAAGAAGTCTCTTTGTTTTTAAAAGCCTTTCGTTGGTATCAAAATTTAAATTCCCCTATTATTAAATTTCCGTTAGTTCCTATTTTCAGTTTTGGCTATGAAATGATATGTTTAAAACCGGATAATTTCTTCAATATTGGCATATCGAAGTCTCCGTCGGCGAACTCTATTTTCAATGCGGCGTTTGGTGAGCGATGGTTTAATTTCGAAAGATTTTTCACAGACGCCTCTAAATTATCAGATGTAAGTTGTACTGGTGCTGCGGTATACTACCAAAACTCCAAAATCGTTTTAAAATTCAATTGCCTTGTTCATCCAGCGTGACGTTCGCGCCTTCCTCAATCGATGATTCGGTGGGCGTGCGTTAAGTCGAGGCGGGCCTGTAGGTAGGCCGGCGCGGTCACCTGACCTAACGCCCTTAGATTTCTCTTATTTGGGGTGAGGTTAAATACTGGTTTACGAGCAAGAGAGTGAAAACCGGGAACAGTTAAAAAATAGGATTATAACGAAGTTTGACACGGTTAAATCGCGTACTTTAACGATTTAGAACTTCGGCGATATTTTTTCGGTTTTCAATAAGAAAAACCTTTTGTTTTATTAAAATCGGGAAACTACAGCATTAAAAAAAAATATTCAGATAGCATGGTTATCTTGCTATTTATTTCCGCGTAATAAAGGTAATTTACTAATAAAAATGCGATCTCGAGAAAAGAAAATCGGTGCTTCGTTCAGTTCAAAATCGCCGGTTTTCTCGTCGCTGCAGAAAAGCCCTATCAATGACATCGTGAATTGTCTGTTGTTCATGTCAATTGTCTGAAGTCTTCAGCAAACTCCCGATCTAGGGATTAATTTTTATCTTTTTCTTCAGCCATTTGGAATGGGTTGGAACGGTCTCACAATATTTCCAACCGAACTCTTTCTTGATAGTGTTAACAAAAATTGTTATTTCTTATTTCACAAAATCTGGAAATGGATTTACCGACTTCTTTTCCAAATCATAATTTAGTACAGAAGTAGTTTTGTACTGAACTTAGATGTTATGTACATAAATCCCTTGTAAGTTTTCACGAATTAATTTCGTATTGTATTCTAATAACAATAATTTTATTATTCTCTTTTCTGCCGAATCGACAACAGCTGCAGTCACATAAGCATCATCAGGAGGGTGGACCCGGCACTTACCGTACATTTTATAGCGCACAATCACCATTTGATACTTTTTATTTTTTTGTTTGTTTTGAGAAATCTCTTTTCTTTTACATTACGGTAATTATTTTTGAAAAATTTACTAGTATTAGTTCCTTAATTAGATTCTTGGACTAAAATAATAGCAAAGAAGTCAAAGTCTTCCTGTATAGATAGATTGGCAATGTGAGGTTGCTACTGAAAGTGATGCTCCTCCACGTAGTAGAGCTCCCTCCGCCACAGTTTCTCTTGCGGCCCACCGAAAAGAACTTTGTTCCAATATATATACTACTTTAAAACTAAGTATTTTCATTATTAATATACTAGCTGTTGCCCGTGACTTAACCTGCCATCGAGGATGAAAAGTAGCCTATGTCGTTAGTGAGGTCATGGTCTATATGTGTGCCAAATTTCATCCAAATCCGATCAGCCGATTTAGTATGAAAGCGTAACAAACAAAGAATCCTAACTATAATAATATAAATGCGAACGTGAGTTTCGCATTTATAATATTATAGTTAGGATTGTAAAATAAATGACTAAAATAAGTACATTATGAAACTGCCTGATATTTTAAAAGATTTATTTTTATTGTATCTTAACTTGGAGGACGACAAAATGCCTGAATAATTGGAGATTGTCTCGTTAGGGTTTGAAGAGAAACTATCAAATTTGAAGGAACGAGTCGAGTATTTTGTATGGCAAAGCTGTCAGGAAACGAGAAAAGTGACAGGAATAGACATCTATATCATCATTATCGCATGTGTCATGTTAGGTTAGCGCTGCTGGACATGGATCGGAACTTTTACCATATGTCGATGATTCGTTCCAGTAAATTAAGTTCGATTCGAAGCGCATTATGGTTTCGCAATATTTATTTTCTATTATGATTTGATTATCTATATCATCACAATATAACTGTTCGTCATGACTTAAACATTTTTTTTCTAGATTGTCTACCTGTCGGTTTTCATTTAATAGTACCCCTAAACGGATTCTCGTCTCAAGACGAAAACTTTGAACGATTAAAAAGTAGCGTGTGCGAGCGCCAGGCCTACCTGCGGCAGCTCCGTGGGCGGCGGCGCCACGTGCGCGCGCGCCGGCGGCTCGGCCAGCAGGAAGGGCGAGCACACGGGCCGCGCGCGCGCGCCCCCCGCGCCCGCCCCCGCGCCTCCTGCGCTGTCGTAGCAGAAGCCCACGCAGTTGAACTGGTTCGCGCGCAGACCGAACAGCATCTCGAATATCTGAGGGGAACACGAGCTTACAGAACAAACGAGGCCGGCCATATTAGTCGTACAACCGTTAACACAAATCGGTAAACTTAAGATAGAATATTGTCCGGTTAAGTGGAGCGACGATCGTGGCAGGGTGGCCGTTAGAGCTGGACGTGTGTGGCCGAGAATACACTTACATGACGTGTGTCTATATCATTTAGAGTTATGACCGAGGAGCCATTTTGTCATGTTTTACGAATCGAATAATATCAGTGAATATCAAAACAAAATAGTATTCTGAATGCTACAACCGCACACCTTTATCCGAATATCAGGATGGTGCATGAAGAGCGCGTGGCGCCGGTAGTGGCTGTCCAGGTGGTCCAGCAGCACCAGGAAGCAGCGCGCGGCGTGCGCGGCGGGCGCGCCCAGCAGCTTGGCGTGCAGCAGCTCCAGCAGCCCGCCCGCCGCCAGCGCCAGGTCCGACACGTCCGCGTCGCTGGGGATCGGCACGTCCGTCACGTACATCTCGAAGGGACGGTTCAGGATCTACGCGCAGGAAGGATAACATTTATTTGGCAGAAGTCCGTGAAACACTAAATACAAATTATATAAAAAAAAACCTAAAATATTTCAGCTTTTACGGCAGCGCCAAAAAGGTTCTGTTATTATTATTCGTATGTCTGCTTGTCTGACAGTATATTAAGTCTATATCAATCTGAACGTTACTCATAATATTGTCATATATATTTTTGACAAATAATAATAAAAAAACGTAAAATGTTTCAGCTTTTACAGCTGCGCCAAAAAGGTTCCATCATCAATGCCAGACAGATGCTGTCTGACGCTGATTTTCTAATAAACCTTTAGGGACAAGTGACGTATAAGTACCAAACAGTATCAACGTAATACATAGCTTTTATACTTATAAATAAACTAGCTCCTGCCCGCGGCTTCGCCCGCGTGGATGTAGGAAATTATCCCACGGGAACGTGCTACCTGGATAAAAATTATCCTATGTCCTTACCAAGGTCACCGGTATCCGTATACCTATCATCCAAATACACTCAGCCATTATTGCGTGAAAAGGTAACAGACAAATAATAAATGAAAATAATCATTTTTGACTTAATAACTTCGTACAAATCGATGAACGCCGACTGCACGCACGAAAAAGCATGACTCATCGTCACGTTCCGCCTGAGCCGAGCGTGCAAGCGAGAGCGTGGAACTAGCGATAGAGAAGCACGATCGGCTTAAGCGTTCGGCTTGTGACGCGTCTCTCTCTCGTTATCACGTAAAATAGTCGTCCGTAAACAGATTTTACAGATAACCATTTTTTTTATTAAACAGGTTTTTTAAATCTAAATGTCTAATTTAAAAATAATAATAATTCATTTGAATCACCATTCATTTGAAATACTCTGGCGCCGCCATTGACCGCGTAAGGGCCTGTGCACATCACGTTTTTTAAACGCGCCGTTGTCGCGCGTTTTAGAAATGTGCGTCGACGGCGCGCTTTTATCCTACAGAAGGTCTACAGGCTACGTGTGACTCGCTCTGACTCGCGTGCGTATCGCGTCTGTATCGCTACAAACGTGCGTCAACGGCGCTTTAAAAAAAGTGGTGTGCACAGGCCCTTATATCTACATAATGAGCATAAGTTGACTAGGGTTGTTAGGTTGACTGGTAGAAAATGCCTATGGCATTAAGTCCGCCTCTGTACATTTGTGTGCGTAAAGTATTAAATAAATAAATAAGTTATTTTGTAACTTTAAATTGTAATATCCTTTCAAAATCAAAATATTTTATTTCACATAAACCAACATGGGCACTTATGAATCGTCAGAAGCTAGGTGCACGGTTCCAATTGGTCGTTTCCTATGGAGAAGAGCCTTCAAAAAACTCCACGGTTACTCTTACAAAAATAATTGGCTTTTACAATGTTTTCAAAGTACAGTGATAATAGGTATGAGAGGACAGTGTAGGCCTGTCAAGAAGAACCAGTTACTTAACAAAAAATAAATGGTCTAAAAATCTAGTCTATTAAGCCTACAACGTTCTAACATTCACGAAATATAAAATAATATATGTAAAATATTAATAAAATAATAAAAACCTACTTAGACCAAATGACGTTTGCCATTACAACTGTAACAAGTCTTATTAGTTTCCTGTCCACAAAAGCCACCAATAAATAGTTTAATATCAAAATTGTAGGTATTATTGGGTCACGGATCCTAGCATCGCATCAATGAAATTAAAACGGATAACGATCCTTTTTCTTTTCTAGTGTTAGCCGGGCCCGTGTCCTTGACACACTTATTCACACTCGTGCGCATAATAACGTCGCGTAATATTTTTGTGAATGTTTCCGCAAAAAAGCACGTTTACCTGTTGTATTATTTATTTATTTTTGTGTAATTATGATAGTTGTTACATTAGGGTACTGCGATAAAGACGCTTTGCTTTGTTCTTATTAGTTTTCTTTCCTAGTACGATAAGTACCTACTTACATCTTTTGCGGTAAAGATGCTTTTAATTGTGTTATACGTGCTTTTGTTAACCTGTGATCGTGATGGCAAATACACATCCGAACTACACAGCAGCTGAATATGCGGATATGATCCTAATTTACGGAGAATGTCATCAAAATTCCGCTCTTGCGATAAGGATATATCGCGAGAGATATAGCAATTGAAGACAATGCCCTACTGATCCTCGCACTATTATAAGAGCTCTTCAGCGCATCCACGAAATCCAGCCAGTAGATGCTAGGTCTCACCGCCCAGATCGTCCGCCTACACGTCAAAACCCGATCCAATTAACTGGAAATGTGCTACATTATTTCCAAAGACAAACGAAAACTAGCCTTTGCCAGAGAGCTAGACATTTTCAGGTCCATCACAGAACCGTCCATAGGATATAAAAGCGGGAAAAGTGGCATCCATTCAAATTTAGAAAAGTACATACACTATTAACGCGTGATAAACTAATTAGAGTGAATTATTCTCAGTGGTTACTAAGTAAAATTGAAGAGGACAGTGACTTTCTTTCCCAAATTTGTTGGACTGATGAAAGCACGTTCACCAGAAACGGCATATGGAACCAACACAATTTGCACCATTGGGCACCTAAAAATCAAAATCCGTGTTTGGCGGGAGTCAGCTCATCCGTACAGATTTTCGGTGAATGTTTGGGCGGCTACTATTCACGGTGACGACATCATCGGACCCGTATTCATTGATGGCAATTTGACCGGAGAAAGGTTTGTTAACCTATTCGAAGAGAGCACGTCGACCTCAATAAAATCACCAGTTTAAAAACTTTCCAGGTTAAACTACCAAATGAATGGACTTACCACAGATAGTCATGTCAATAGTCGTTTTTGGTTCGTCCTTTATAACACGCAATAACAAATTAGGTAAACTCAGTGTTTGTCTGTGTAGATACACTTTATTTATTTTTTGGGTTGGAAATCATCAAATAACTTCTCCCGCTCTGGGCGGAGCGGGAGAGTGTGTCAGACTCTTACTGACTAAAACCCACCCGTATTCCTTCCGTTGCCTGTGTTGCCAGGGGCCTCGGTAACCCTTCGGTACCTTCCCGCGACCCCGGCAGGCATCGGCCCTAGTGGACCCCTACACTTGTGCTGACGACATCTCTTTGAGGCGCGCGTGGAATACAACGCGCTGTCGACCCGGGCCTGGTCCTTACCGGACGGCGAGCTACCCATTGCTCACCGTCCGCGCCTACGGTGGCCGGAAATCCACCCGGGATTCCCGACGCCCAGGGCGTCTCCTGCGGCGGCTAGGGGCGAGAGGGCGCGAAATTTGCCTTTCCCTCAACCGTCCCACCTCCACCTTCGCGAGCATTACTGCTTCGCAGGAGGTGACGGCTGGCCATGCCCTCTCGCTCCGTACCATGGCCTGAACCAGGGCCGGACGCGAGAGATCTCTGCCGCCGATCGCCTCCACAGGACACGACGGTACTCTGCCCAAGCCGGGCAGACCTCCACCGTATGCTCCACCGTGTCCTCGCGTAGACTTGACGTTGTAAGTGTTCAGATATTTTTGGTAAGTTGTTTGTATAGAAATTATTGACAAGCATCTGCTCAGATATTAACGAAGTAATGAATGTTCAGATGTTAATGGTAACTTGTAGTGTATGGAACTTATTGACATTTTAAATTGTTCAGAAGTATTTGGTCACCTTGTCTGCTACAATATATCTGACGGCGACTGTACAAGTAGCATATTTAATCATAACATAATGACATGCAAATTTTAGTATAGGAACAATTTTATTATTTTATTTTAAACTGAAGGAATTATTTTAAAGTATAGAAGGAATTCTCAATTAACCAACTGCGTAAAGCTCTTCTGAAACGGACCATTGAAAGTTCTTACATATAGGATAGCAACTTCATCCATATAGTTCCGTTTTCATTCTAGGAATAATGAATCTATTAGGATACCCAGTTTTTCAAACATCTCAGGGTAAGATTTGGTAAATTTACACACTTCCTCAATATAAATAGCAGTTATTGTAAGTATTCTAAGTTTACTAAACAGTGGTTTACGGGATGTAAGTGGGTCTACATTACAAATCGCACGTATACACCTCTTTTGTGCGGTGAAAGTTCTTACGAGATGCACCGAGTTTCCTCATAACAGTATACCATAACGCAGTACTGAACCAACATACATATAAGCCTGTAGCCTGTGGCTTGTCTACTTCTTAGGTTAGATAAACGCCATAGAACCTAAGCAAACTTACTGAGTTTTCCACATATCTTATCAATATGATTAATCCAGGAACACCTCTCATCTAGATCTATCCCAAGAAGTCATATTATCTGATTGTTGTATTTGTTTAACTTTATAAGTGATGTTTAAATCCATTTTATTCCAGTTTTTGTTACGAAATTGTACATATTTGTGTTTTTTTTGTTATGTTAAGTTGTATTTGTGTATTATTTTAAGTTTTAGGTTATTCTTTTCCATCCAAGCTTGCACTTTGCCTATGGTACTATTTATTTCCTCATTATGGTTTTCTTTATTTTTTGGGGATAATTACGGCCACATCGTCTGCAAAGAGTATGCAGGGATGATCAGTTACTTCTGTCAGGTCATTGATTTATATCAGAAATAGTGGGGGTCCTAAAATACTGCCCTGCGGAACGCCTGTGCAATTGTAACCTAATTTGGATTTAAATGACAGTTCACCGTTTTGATTTGGTTTATCCACAGTAATTTCTACAAATTGCGATCTGTTTGTAAGGTAACTTTTTACCCATGTATTTGCTTTACCGCATATCCCATATTTATCACATTTTTTTAGTAGTAGCTCGTGCGATACAAAGTCAAAGGCTTGTGACATGTCAAAAAAGAGAACAGTTGTCGGGATTTTCTGTTCAATTTTTTTAGTAACTAGGTTAATTAAATTAAATGCCGCTGTGGTTGTCGATTTACTTTTTTGGGATCCATGCTGTTCATGTTTCAAAATTTGGAACTTATCGATAAAATTTATAAATCGCGATACTTTTTTATGTATTAGTTTAATAGTTGTCATTTTCAATTTCTCAAGAAACACTCCCGTAAATAATGATAAGTCTATTAGATGTACCAGTACCGGAGTATTTGATCATAGCCTGTTGAGTTGCTATCCCTGGCTGATTTTATTACTTTTTGTATTTCGCCATCATTAGTGGGCATTAAAAACACACTAGAATTAATAGGATCAATGTCATACTTATTAGTGTTAATGTCAAAATCATTGTTCGTCAAATTGATAAAATAGTAATTTACATAATTGGCAGTGTCCGTGGGGCTTGTTAGTGGTCCAGTTTCAGTTTCTATCTCATTAATATTTGATTCCTGAATTTGTTTATAATGGAATTATATTTAATTAAGTCCCATGACGCCTTCCATTAATTTTTAGCCCTGGTTATGTAATTTGTATATTGTTTTTTTTTTTGGGTTTTTTGTATACATTTTTAAGTAATTTATTTCAGTTTAAGTATTTTAATTTACTGCCTTTTTCAGATGAGAATTAGTATTTAAAGCGCAAGCTCCTTTTGGTTTAAGCTGATTTTTTTAATATCTTTGGAAATTCATTTCGTATATTTTTTCACTAGGTTGAACTTGATCTCAATCTTAGGGAAGCACAAATCGAAGAACAAGACAAGTGTATCGTGAAAGTGATTAAACGCACTGTTAGCTTCCTGACTAGAAAATATTTCTGTCCATTTTAAATGTGACATACAGCTAAAGAACTTTTCTTTAATTTCTGTCTTTCTTCAATCACGCTTATAAATTGAAAGCGTAGAGGTGGAACTTTATTGTCTATTTGTATAGATTTCCTCTGAAATGTTTCATGATCTGACAGTCCCAGTAGTATAACCTCACATGTTGCATTCTTGGAGTTACTTATTATTTGGTCCAGACAAGAATTTCTTCTTGTTAGTTGTTTTATGTGTAGTGTTAAGCCGAAATTATTTACAATCCTAGTTAATTCGTCTATGCATTTTTATTTCTATCGATTTTGTTGCTCAAAATATCAATGTTAATAAGGTCACCTACTATCACTAATTGTTTTTTTGATTTGTTTCGAAGGTTGCACAACATTACTTATAAATTACAAAGGGGTTTGAGCTTGGCGTACGATATACATAGGGCTATTGTTATGATGTTATATTGTTAGAGTTCAATTCCACAACACTCAAACTCATTTTCAGACGCATATTTTTTTAACTGTGTCAGTATTTTCTACTCAATGTGATTTAGGCAGTATATACAAACACCGCCTCGCTTTTTATTTTTTCTTCTTCTAGTCATCTTAAATGACTACAAATTAGGAGACTGCTCTCCTCACCTGCTTTAATAAAAGTCTGCGTCAAGCATACTACATCAATAACTAACCCTTCAGTTAGAAACGAGTCGATCGCAATTTTTAAGAGTCCTTTTTTACTTCTTAAGCCTGCAATATTTTGATGAAGAACATTTAATGACTGGCAATTAGTTCCGTCAATGGAATTTACTTCTTTAACCTTACTTAATTTTTTAATGGTTGATCACAGAGTGTTTTAGTTGTAAGTAAAGCATTAATAGAATCTGCGAAAAAAATATATTATTTGGGGTCCTTTTATATGATCTTTTTGGTCGGTAATTAAGCTTTGTGTCTAGGTTTGTAGTATAATATGTGGACAAATCGGAGCATTTCGACTGAGCAGTTGGTTTTCTGTTGAAGTTTAGATATCTATTTTTATAATCAATTGTGTCGATCAGAACGTTCAGTTTATGACAAGTATGGCTGTGAGTACGTAAGAAGTAACCATTTTCATTATTATTACATATTAGTTCTAAATTATTATTCAGTAACTTTTCATTTAGATATTTATTTTCTAATACACTTAACACGATAATTGGACGACTATTACAAACATATGTAATTCATTTAACATAGTAGTACGGTTGTAGTCATTTTCACCTACACAAATAATAATTTTATCATAAGGCTTACATGTCAACTCCGTGTTTAGCAGTTGTTCAGCGATTGCATAGTATTTTATCATTCCTTCTGCGCAGTACCTTTCGTATGAGCTATTAGATCTCAAGTCATGTCAAGTAGGCGTGTAGTTAACCCGTAATTCGCTGGGTTCCACGGATATGCATTTTCCTGTTCTGATAATTATTTTTGCTTGTAAGATATGAAGTATCAGTTTTAATAGCTTTTTCTTATTATGCTGCATGATAGTTTGGGTACATTCCGCGTTTATCTTCTTGAGTTTTGGTTGTTCCTCTGTATTTAGTGTAGTAGTACCACTGAATAAGTTGTTACAGATTTTATAGTGTGGACGTACGGATAAATAAATAAATAAAAGAGTATTGTAATCAAATATAATAAAAGTATTGTAGAGGTTCTGATGAAAATAATAGTATGTATTCAGTTTTACTTTTATTTTCAGGTCATGCGATGTTTTTTAAGTTGATCACTTTGTGGCCTGATCCACTAGTCGCGTCTGGTCGGCCCCAACAAGAACAAGAAGAAGCAGCCCCGTCAGCTCACAACACCGCGGTATTGTGAGCTGACGGGGCTGCTTCAGGTTTAGGTTTTTGCTACGTAGTACATCTGGACGGGCACTTACCTTCTCCAGCAGGTCGATGAGGTCGGTGCAGGCGTCCGAGGTGCAGGCGCGCGCCAGCTCCGCGAGCGCGCGCGCCGCCGCGCCCCGCAGCGCGCACTCGGCGTCCAGCGCGCACGAGCTCAGCACCGGGATGCCCACCAGCTCGATCAACTCGTCGCCGTATAGATACCTGGCACAATTTTTCACAATTAGCAGTTGATTGATATAAAATAAAAGAAATAAAACAACCCATTTTGGACACCTAGTTATCGGGTCAAAAAATTTACAAATTAGCTCTAGTATCATCCTTTTCAAGGAATGCACTCAATCATCAATCTGCCTGTATACACATGCACATAAGTGACAATATAAAATCATGAAATTGAGGTAAAAAGTTACCAACACTTGAACGAATCCTTCTCAAAGTACTTCTGACACGCCAATCAAATCTTTGCTTCATTTTCATGGTTTTCGCGGGCGCTGACACCAAAAATGTGGTCGTAATAGAAACCCTGACCTGTTCCGCTTGATGAAGGCCACGAGGGCCTGCAGCGTGTGCAGGCGCACGGCGCGGCGCGGCTCGCGGCGCAGGTAGCGCTCGGCCAGCGCCGCCGCGCGCGCCGCCCAGCCCGCGCCCAGCGGGCACAGCGCCGCCGCGCGCGCCGACACCAGCCGCATGGTGGACGCCTCCTGCGGGCCGAGCCTGTCTTTAGGAGCTGGGGTGGATCGGATAATCTTTTTTCCCAATAGCACCATATATTATCACAATCACTTTATCGTATTGTGGATCACCAGAAAACGAATAGATATCGCTCCCCCACCGAATAATATGGTAATGTGGTACTACGATAGTTTTCGTTTTATTGCATATCCGGTATTTATAGCATTAATTACCATCTGTAATTTTTTTTGTATTTTTTCTATGTATATTTATAAAAGTACAATAATTTCAATGGTACCGTAATGAACACAACAATATTATTCCCTTAAAATCTAAACACACTTTTTGCACGAATAATACCTTATCAAGTTATTACAGATTATGCAATCATTAACTTTTTCGGTAAGCGAAGATTACCATTATATTCGCGTAAGAAATGCATATCTTTTTCCGCGTAAACTATAAAACAGTTATTTTCATGTGTTATTTTTATTTACAGGATTTGGTAATGTCTTTTTACAAAACGTGTTAGTTATTTATGCAAAAACGTAACGTTGTTCACTGTGTCTTTTATTTAATATTTTTGAATATTATATACTATAGCTTGATTTCACCCGAATAATATCGTAATACCATATTGCCGTTAGGTTTTTTGATACTGTATTTCAACGAATAATACTATAATGCATTAAGATTGACTACGATATCGTTGTGTTTACACGCGAACATTATGGTGATGATGCGTTGCATACTATACTTTAACCCTTTAATTTCAGTAACATTATTTTTGTCAATAACTTAATTTTGCTAAACTATAAAAAAAAAAACATAATACAAAAATATATTGTTAAAAATTAGCTTTGTTTTGACGTATAAATGTCTATCTTACTATCTACCCGTGCTGAAATATACGCATAAAACAGTTTTTTTATTTTTCCTGAAAAATTTAGATTTGTCGATTACCATATTATTCGGTGGGGGGAGCGATATATTACGAGGGCGACACTGAAAGTTTTTAGAACTGGCCAGTTGTAAGCGATATAATAAAAAAACAATTCAAATTATGAAAATGGAATTCTTTACCAATATTGTGTATGTATTTTATTCATTTGTCATTTGTTTACGATTTGGCGGCACATTGAAATTTGTGTGTCACGTCAGCATAAATTTAACGCGAGAAAATTTTCGTACAATGACTTTTTATGACTTTCGATGTCATTTAAGTCAACAAGAAAGTTATGATAGACTTCGATTGGCCTTTCACGATGAAACCCCATCTCGTGCCATTGTTTACAACTGGTTTAATGAGTTTAAAAGTGGTCGCACTAATCTCATCGATGATCTGCGTGAGGGACGGCCTTCTACGGCGACGACTGATGATAACATCAGTGTTGTGCGGCGTATGATAAAGACTGACAAAAGAGTGACTTATCAGCAAATTCGGACAAGTTTAGGCATCGGTATGAGTCAAGTGCACAAAATCCTCCATGAACATTTAGCGGTCAGGAAGCTTTGTGCCCGGTGGATACCTCATAATTTAACAGAGGCCCAAAAACTCCGTCGTGTTGATTGGTGTCGTGAAATGGTTCAATTCAATGGTTATGAATATAATTGTACAGAGCGTGTATATGACAAATGCCTGTACTAAAGAGAGAGAGAGCGAGATTGTGTGAAAGGGATGGATAGATGTGAATATAAATTAGTATGGTAATACTAAACACCCATGAATTTCGCCTAGGCTTTATGGGGAGTTTAATTGTTGTAAATGAGTACAACAAGACACCCTGTTTATATTTTTCATTGATATTTTCGTCAATTGGGGACCGATTTTGGAAATACTTTTTTCATTTGGTAGAGTAAGCTTGCGCATTGGTCCCATATCAATTTTATTAACTTTGCTTGGTTAGTTTTTGAGTTAGCTTCAATAAGTAAGTAATTTATTTCAAATAGTCTCATAAAAGGCACATTTGAACGTCAATTCTATGTGGATGATGTTATAATAACTTGCTGTCACTGTTATTTTGTAACATAGCAGGTAGTGGTATTCGAATTTGTGTGGGGTAGGTACTACAACTAAAAGTGAAAAATAACGAAAATACAAAACGAAAGACGCTGACTTCCGAGATTAAAGTTATTTTTAGTTTATAGTTAGGTACTTAGTAGTTTTTGTGTAAAAATATTATTTTATTTTTTTTTTTTTCAAAATTTTAAGTATTAAATTGTAATTGAAAAATATCTGATTCATTTGTTAAGGCGCTGACAAGACCCAATTGACCAAAATAGGCTTCTCTTAAGAAAAAAATTGCCAAATCTGTATAGTTTGTGGTAGCGGAAAAAATATATGTTAATTTTGAACATATTTCCCAGAACTTGGTTGTTACCAAAACACGTTTTGAAAAAAAATCTCCATACAAACTAACGTTAAACTAACCTCTTACCTTGAGTTCTAATCCAAAATATATGTATTAAAATTAAATATCAACATACGTTAAGTATTTAATTAATAACAAGAAAGTCTTATTTGAATGCAGACCTTGGTTGTTTTTTAATTTCGATTACTCAGCCCAATTTTGAGTAAATAGATAATTGCTTCATATTTTGCAATAAATTACAAGCGTTGTGTCATCGCGCTTCTCTTTCTTTTCTAAGCAATCTGACAGTGACCGCGGTTTAGGTGTTGTCAGCGTCTTAAAATGTTCATCAGACAGTTTAGCCGCACTAGCCCGCTCACCGGCCGCTCGTGCCCGCAGCAGTCCACCAGCTCCAGCAGCGCGTCCCCGTCGCCGCGGAACTGGCCCGCGTCGTGCAGCTGCTCCATGCTGGTGATGAGCGCGTGCACGCGGCTGTGGATCAGCTCGTTCGGCGGCTCGTAGCTCTCTGACAAGCATACATACCACATGTCGTACATGTTTACCATTTAAACATCCTCAGATATAAAAGTATTAGAAAAAAGAAACCGCCGCTCTACGTCCGTAGCTAACGTGATAACAAATTCTAAATATTTTATTTCACATAACACTTATGAAACGTCAGAAGGTGACGGTGTGAAGGTGTCAGACGGATATAATTGTGTTCCACGGTTCCAACGGAGCCGGAAAGACATTATATGGTTATGTTTTCAAATTACACTGTTAACAGGTATGGGAGGACAGTGTTTTGTTCCACCACTTCTTCTTCCCAGCTAAAGCACTAGGAAGTGGTGAAGGGCGGGCATTTTTAGGGGACTGTCTTATGTAACCTTGACGTTCGAAAAGTGCTGATTTTCAGCCTAGTTTGAATAAATGACTTTTGATTTTGAGTGCATAGGTCAAAAGGGATAAGTTGCGAGAGGATTGCGTAAGGGCCGTGCTCACGGTCGTGGCGCAGCACGGCGCGCACGATGCGCAGCAGCACGTCCCAGGCGGGCTCGCCCAGCTCCAGCGGCACGCGCGCCACCACGCTCTGCACGCTCACCAGCACCTCGTACGTCACCACGGGCTGGTTGCTGTCCAGCGCCTGCGCGACACGACACGACGTTACACTGACGTATATAACGACTGAACACATCGGATCGCAAAAATCAGCGTCCGTCTTGTATAGACCTCGGAAATGCTTTATCACCCTAAGATTAAATATCAAAAGCACACTACGACAAGTGCTATTTGTTTATTTAAAAGAGCTGACCAACTAAATACATACACAGCATTAACCGACAATCTCAGACATAATTATAGATCTCGCATGTAGGTATCTTAATTATAGGCGACCTCGGCACTATTTCATTACACATAATATGTAACAATAGATAGTTCCATTCTTAGTAAAAGAGTGTCAACAGTTGTACAGCAATTTCGAGGTCGACTATACCGATTAACCCCTCTACTGATCTATCCCTATTCATTCCGCATAACCCAGTATAAAACATATTTATATTTAACGATAAACACTTTTATTTTAAATAAAACATGATTTTAAATACATTTTAGACAACAAGAAATAGGAATTTTTGTATCATGGAATAACTGTGTTCCTCTTTTATTTGGCCTCGTACAATGCAGCAATGTCTGTGTGCGGTATATCAATTATTTAGGAAAATAGGGGATAACAGCAATAACATCTAACTGACCCAAATGTCAACCTCACCTGCACGCGCTGGTGGTTCATATGAACAGCCAGGGGCGATGGTCCTTCTGGCATCCGTAGTGGCCCCGCGGATCGGTGCTTATAAAAGGAAAGGCCCGGACAACGCACGTAGTAGTCCAACAAAATTCTCTAGGACGAATGTATATTATGATAAAGTTAAAATAAATCTCCATCACTAAAGTTGATAAAATAGTTTCCGTTCAACACCATCCTCAATACAGTCCGCTGCGGCACACAGGTATATGCACTAAATCCCAAGCTGATGAGGAAGTCTCGGACCAGTTCTATGCCGATGTGGACAGCACATTACGCACAATACCAGCTAGGAAAGTTGTGATCATGCAGGGAGACTTAAATGCTAAAGTGGGATGCATCACGGGTGATTCCTCTTCTTCATCCACAGTCATTGGTTCGTATGTCCTTGGTATGTGCTGCTTGCGGTAGTGGGCACCAGCTTCTGGCCGCTGACTTCAAGCTGGCATTTAAAAGCCCCTCGGCGGAATCCTCAGGCTAACGTTCCTCTGAACAAACAAGCTCTATATCACTTCCAGGAAACGATTGGCAACAACATCAATCAAGTCACTAAAATTAGATCCATTTGACTCAAGTGAAGCTGACTGGCATAACTTCAAGAGGACTGTTCTAGATACGGCCAAAGTGTCAATAAGTCATAATGCTTTGAAAATTGTACGGAAAAAGGAAGAGTGGTTACGACAGGAGTCTTGGAAGTTGATTATGGAGAGAAAACATCTGAAAGCAGAGGGTCTCAGTTCTGATACACAGAGAAGCAGATACAATCAGCTGTATGCCGAAGTTCAAAGGTCTACTCGGAAGGATTGAGATGTGCACATCAACAGCGTCTGCGAGGAAATTGAGGGACATGCAGTTAAAGTAGTAGCAAACTAAGGATCTGCTCATGAAAGTTAAACAGCTAACAGGTACCGTCGAAACGAAATGCTGGGTAGTGAAAAAACAGTAGAGGTTACACTTTGTCCGAACCAGATAGTGTTTGATAGATGGAGAGACTACTGCTGGAAACTATATCGGGATGAAGTGGGTTTATGCACCGAGAAGATGGGATGACCACTAGGAAGAGCCAGGTGTACTACTGTCTGAAGTCCAAGATGCTATACAAAAACTGAAGCATAAACCAGTGTGTCTTGATGGCGGTTCAACGGACAAAGATTGTGCACCAGATATCCACAAAGATCTGAAAGACAGGCCAGTGGCCAGTAGACTGGTCACAATTCGCTGTTATTCTTCTTCAAAATAAAGGTTCCACCAAGAAGTGTGAAAACTCCAGAACCTTATCGCTCATGTCTCACGCCAGTAAAATCCTTCTGCGCATAATTAACGCGAGATTATCAGCGTATGTAGACCACCAGATACCGAGAGAACAAGCCGGTTTTGTTGCCGGCAAGGGAACTCGAGAGCAAATTTTGTACATCCGCATTCTCATCGAGAAATGTGAATTTAACAAGCCACAGGTCTTGTGATTCATAGGACACGCTAAGGCGTTTGACTGCGTACAATGGCAGACAATGCTTGATGTTCTCATTGAAATGGGCGTCACCCCACATCTCACTTTTCTGATCCCGAATCTGTACCTTGATGGCGCCAGCTTATTGAAACTGGAAAACCAAAAATCGCAGGCTCACCCTGCGGAGCGGGGCGTGCGTCGCGGCTGTATTCTGTCGCTAAGTTATTCAACCTCTACCAGCATATGACGGGGAGAGCGGTTGATGGTTGGCACGCTGGAATCGTTGTTGGCGGTGAAGGCTTCACGAACCTAAGATATGCGGACGATACTACTATAGTTGCGTCGATTGAGGAAGAGATGGCGGATCTGCTGAAACGTATAGAAGCAGAGATCGGTAAACTTGGACTGAAGATCAATCTTCCCAAGACAAAAGTAATGATGGTAAACCGTGCTCATCTTCTTCCGGGCTCTAATGTACTCGATGGTTGTGAGAAAGTCATCGAGTTCGTTTTTTTTGGCACTTTGATCACGAATGAGGGCAGTTGACTTTAGAAAATCCGCCGTCGTACTGGTATGGCCTAATGTGCAATGACCAGTTTAGGGAGAATTTGGAAGAATCGCGGCATCCGTCGGAATACTAAAATACGAATGATCCGGGCTCTAGGTTTCTTCGTCTTTTTATAATTATGGCGCTGCGACGTGGTGCATCAAAAGCAGTAACACCGATGCTTCCGAGATGTGGTGTTGCCGGAGGCTACTTCGTATACCGTGGACCACCGCGAGAACGAACGAATCCTTATTGGAGGATCTCAGAATCACTAAGCGACTACCTACAATGTGCCAGAAGCGTGCCCTCAGCTATTTCGGACATATTATGCGTTCACTTGAGCATGGTCTGGAAAGGCTTAAGATACTGGGCCGGGTGGTAGAAAAACGTGCTCAAGGTAGAGCACCGGCAAGATGGTCAGACGCGATCAAGAAGGCTGTTGGAGGTAGATTTTACCGAGCGGTCCACACTGCAGAAGACCGCATAGCTTGGAGATGCGTCGTATGTGGTCGCGATCTACAGCATTGAGGGAACGACGAAGACGAAGAATATCAGTTATTTAGTAGTTACCTTGAGGAAGGCGGGCAGCACGGCGAGGAAGGAGACGCGCAGCGTGGGCACGCGGCGCGGGCCCCACAGCGCCATGTTGATGTAGAACACGGCGCCGCGCAGCAGGCCCGCGCCCTCGTCGCCCGCGCCCCCCGCGCCCCCGGCGCCCCCCGCGCCCCGCAGCAGCTCCACCATCTCCTGCAGCGCCGCGTGGCCCATGTCCGCGCCCATCACGTTGCGCATCAGCTGCGAACATTACAGACAGCATACTCAAGAACTTGGCGAACCTGCCAGCGCAGAAAACGTAAACGAAAAATACAATGTTGTTAGTAATAAAATGAGCGTTATGTCTTGCCATCAACGGCGTACAAATGTTCTAATTATAATTTTTAGTTAATTAGTATTAAAAACAATTAAAACATTCATATTAATAAATAAAACTAAATTAAAATATTAATTCCACCAAGACTGTGATGTTATAGTGGAATGCTAGTGATAGCTGCTCCAACTCGTCCTTCCAGACTGTAGATGGGGGAACAAAGAAGTAGACACCCAGAACTGGCCTTAACCGCGGCAGGACCAGCGCAAGGCGGGCCGGCGACCTGGACGTTGATAAGACTTACTTATACTTAGCATTTAGTGTATATGGGGTGAAAAACAGAGAGCATACCTTCCAACTGTTCTGGCAGTATTGCTCCAGAATCACGGTCCGGCAGAGCGCGCCGACGAAGGTGCGCAGCGCGGCGCGCGGCAGCAGCGAGTACGACACCACGGCCTCCAGCAGCGACAGGCAGACCTGCACCACGGCCGCGTCGGCGCAGTACACGCACAGGTGGCACGCGTTGCTGCAACCGCGCGGACATACAATCCCGTACCGTGCAAGCGGCGTAGGACCGAACTGGCATACTCAACCCATCGCATCCTCTACCCCGTGCTCAAATTAATAGTCTTCCAATCACAGACAGTATTTACATAACCTTGTAATTGTAACATCTGTTGAACAGTCAACCGCAAGTTACACTTGAACTACAAAACCTGTCCTTACCCAAATTGGACGTGACTTTAACTTTACCGTACTCAAGTTTGCAATTACATAAATTGGTACAACCAACTTCCAAAAAACACTACAAAGTGAAAAATAGCTTTAATTTCGGAAGTCGGTGTCTTTGGGTCTGTATTTTAGTTTTTTGGCACCGACTTCCGAAATTAAAGTTATTTTTCACTTAGCAGGATAATTGCAATTGCTATGCTATTTGCTAATATGACGATAAGAGATTATAATGATGTATGTGAATTTTGGATGCGAATTAAAAAGCGCGTTCGCCTTGACGTCTCCTAGCGTGCGTTTAGTTTATTCGCCGATAACGTTTTATTTGTGCTAGTACACTTGCATATTTAATGTGATTAAGATTGATCACATAATTAAATATATTTAACAATTTAAAACCTTTCATTGTTTAAGATTTCTTTGACACAAAGCGACGCGCGCCGCGCGCGTGCCAAACAAATTATTATTAAACAATCACGCATTCATTCAATCAATACACGGCCCTAAGTACGAGCAAATCAAAGACAATAAGGTAATAATAATTGCTAAACATCATTCTACGCACCACCCTGCTAGTGCTAATAATTTAAATAAATTACATAGTCACAAGCATTCATTCAATATACAACCCTAAGTACGCGCCAATCAAAGATAATAAGATAACAATTGCTTAACCCATTCTTCGTAAGTTCGCAGCACCTGCTAATAAATTTCACTCGGGAACGAAGTCACGGTCACGTGAAACCGATAGATTTAGTAGTCCCGACTTCCCGTGGGTGCGACGGAGAGCGCTACCGCTGCGTGCGTCGACGCTCTGACTTATATTATAAAAAAGTACGTAGCGATAAATTCATTTCGCACTTCACAGAATTTCGCAACTACATTTCATTTGCTAAATGTCGAATATCGAAGAAAATAGTTACCTGAATAATTACAGGTACGGAAATATTTTTTATATTATTACTCATTTGATCCCTTAGTAAAGTTATTGTTCTTTGAATGACTAGTGTTTGTGGCGATGGCGAGAGTCGGCCTGAGCGATAACAGGTTTCCCATACAAACTTTCATCTCCTATTTTACTTGTTATTATGGCATGATTTTTCAAAAACGCTAATACATGTAAAGGCGATATACCAATTTTCATCGTTTGAACTATAAAACTAACCGATTTTCCATACAAACTTTCATTTCCTATTTTACCCCATTAGGGGTTGATTGTAAGTTAGTTTTTATTTTTAATCAGAATGCTAAATACCAAAATACATAAAATTTGGGGCTGAATTTAAAAAATCCTTCCTAATTCCTTGTCTACACTATAAAAGGAACCTCTGTGCAAAAATTCAGCTTTCTAGGTCCAAGGGTTTGGGGGGCGTTGGTGAGTCAACAGTAAGTCAGTCAGTCAGTCAGGACTTTTCTTTTTATTTATATGTATAGAAGATAGGTAATAATTAAAAGAAAAGAAATCCCACCAAATACATTTGCATGTAAAATGTTGCCAAGACATGACCACATGGCTTGCACAGTCAAAAAGTTATCAAATCTCATGTAGAGCCAAGCTTTTAACTCTACACGCTCTAACTCTACAAGCCCTAACTTCACAAACAATATATATATATACTTCACAAATAAAGCATAAGGTTAAAAAATTTTTCACTGTTCATTACTTTTCTGTTATTCAATAGTTCTTGTAGTAACGAAAGGGTCAAGCCACAACCAATTAACTTTTATCACCATGAACACAGCCAGAGGTTCATACCTGTAATTGATTTTCTTAGAGGTTCACAGAACAGCAGATTCAAGGTCACTTGAATAAGGTTGTAATGCACCACAAATAATTTTGGGTAAATATAACATGTGTGGTACTAGTGAAACCTGTTAATACTAACTTAACAATTCCATGTACAATATGCTCATCTAAGTATGTGGCATTGAACTTGACGACGTTGATGATGAGCTGCAGGAACTCCACCAACTGCGTGGGTGGCTGGATCTGCGGCAGCCACTCCAGTAGGAATGGACCAATCTGGAACCAACCCACGGCATTGTTCTGATTACTATGTATGTGAACTGAAACTATGTTGCAATACGTGATTTATATATGATTTATATAGAGATACATGCATAAAATATAAGGTGTAAACAGAATCTTCATTCAATTATGAATCACACATTGAATAAATTAAAAAAAACTAAAATATCCCAAAAAAATAATCTGTTTAACAATTTCATAATTTTTTAATTTTATGTATAACATAAAATTACATGTGTGTTAATTACATTTCATGTTAATTCTTATTTATAAAAATAAGAATTAACATGTTCTGACCATATTATGTAGTAATGAAAAATAGAACCATATGGCTGCAGCACCAAGTAGCGTCCATCACACTTGGGTGTTGCAGTACCCAAGATTCCATACACCATTTCAAGTATGAATTAATGCCACACAATGAATAATGTGGTCGGCTACTGGACCCAAGTACTTGGTGAAAATATCATCTTCATAAAAGACGAACAAATATAATAGGGCAACTAAAACAATAGGGCCAAGGCAAGAATATGCACAGCTGATGTAGTCTGCAATATTTCACCAATTTGTGTATCATGCATGATGATTACAGTTTTACATGTTTCATTGGCTTCACTGTGTTTGATTTTCTATTAGGCTGATGTGCAACATGGAGATGTTGGGTTGATAATCAAACTACTGACTAACCTCTTCTTCAAAGCAGTTGATATTCTTCCCGGTGTTGGTCAGCGTGTGCAGTAACTTGAAGCGTAGCTGTGTGTCCTCTGGCGGGTGGCGGGAGTGTGTGTCTCGCAGGTAGTGGAACAGGATGGTACGCATGATCTGCAGGTAGTCTGCCTGCCCCTCGGCCAGGCACCGCAGGAACCACAGCGCCGCATGCCGAGCCTCCACATTGCTCTCTTCTAGCAGATCTCTTGTTAAGGACCAAAGCTTTTCAACTCCACCCTAGTGACAGTCAAGTTTTTTAATATGTTTGTAATTATGAAAAATTATGGTTTTGGTAATGTAATGTTGTAAACTTGTACAGAGACATTTGTGAAAAAATTAAATCAAAGACTTGTTTAACAAAAAGAAAATACAAAATTACAAATTGTGTTTGTTGAAGTGGAAGATGTACTATGTATGCTTATGATATTTAATTGTAATGGTTTTTTCACTATCTTTTTCTAATACTTAAGGAGTAGGTTTTGGTTAGAACAGTTTGGTTTAGGCATAGAGATTTTTTTGAATAAGTGCCTACCTTCATGGTTTACTAGCATTTATGTTCAGTAGTTTGAGTACCTACAAGTTACAAATTATTAGAGAGCTCAATAATCACAACAGCATATTGGTAAAAATGTTTTTTAATGAACCATCAAAGATATCATGGTCTAAGAAATATCCAACATAAACAGCTGTTCTTACAAAAGTGAAAGAAATTTGTAAATAAATCATATCAAAACAAACAATTCACCAAGATAAATATAATCAGATCATGATATAATCAGATAGTGAAAATGATAAAACATTTTTATGATAGCTCTGCTTGACAATAAAACAATGTGAAACAAAAGCACTCAACTAAATATTTTAAAACACAGAGAAGAAGAAAGGAAAGAAACTGCATTGTAATGTTGCATCAGAATGTATTTATGAGGGTACTAAAATAATAAGTATGGGGTGTGAGCTCACCTCTTGCACGCGGACGTGGATCGCCTTCTCGCCGAGCTCCTTGAGCGCGCGCAGGCGGCGGTGCAGCGGCGTGTCGATGCTCAGCTCACGCTCCACCTCGGCGCTCACCACCAGCTCGTTGCGCGCCGGCAGCGGCGCTGCACACAAACAGAACATGCACTAGTGACCACCCCGTCGAGTACACAGCCCACGCGTCAACTCACCCAATAGACCCAGCCCCAGTACTCACCCGATGCACCCTTTTTGAAGAGCACTTTCAACTTGTCTTGCAGCGACCTGTCTCTCGAACTCATTTTACGACGATGCCGGTATTGGTTTTCGTTTGTATTTACGCTAAGGTTTACGGCTAGGCGCGGCGATTACCTATTACTTTGATATTGCGAATAAAAAGACATATTTATTAGAAAATATTCTCACTACCGCTCCTGCTTTGCTATTCACCATTTGACAGCTTCCCAACCAAAGTACTTTACAGCTGACAGGCGGCCATTCAATCCAAGATTCTGAACGAAAGGTATTATTGACATCCGAGCACACATTAAAATACACTACATGACTTTAAATCCCTCAGAATACTATTAATAAATAAAAAAATATAAGACATTTTCCTATTCATTGGTAATTTCGTTTGATAAAACATTATATCACGATTGTGACATGACCTTGATTGATAAAATTTCTGCACGAATAGAAAAATGTAGTTTAATTTGAGCTTGGAATACGAGCTTTTTAGCCCTTCTAATGACAAATTACATTTTGCCACAGTGATGTTTTTGAGATATTGATGTTATCCAGGTTTAAATTGTGTCTATATCCTATAGAACAGTATTTTTCCTCAATACTTTTACATATTTTATGGTATTAAAAGTAGTACGACAAAACATTGTCTGACTTGTGCAATAGATGGCGTTATTAGTCCCTGCCCACCAAACAAGCAATTGGGTAAATTATAATAATATGTGAACCTATCTATCTATATAAATAAAAGTGAATGGCTAAATGAGTTGCTAAGCGCAAAACTCGAGAACGGCTGGACCAATACGGCTAATTTTTTTTTTTTAATATTCGTCAGAATGAAAGAAAAAAATTAGAAAAATTGAACGGAAAAACGTAGAATTCAAAATAGATTGTGTCATAAGGGACCAAAATAATATATTGAGGGCGAGAGCGATTGTTTGAATCCAGAGCGAAGCGAAGGATTCTAAATTAGAATCTTAGGATTCTAGCGTAGCGAGGGATTCAAAGTACGTCGCTCGAGTTACTTTGAATTCTTCGCTACTTTTCATCCCCCTCTGTGAGAAAAATAAATAAGAGATGCTTTTAGTAGTGACAAATATTTATATTTACATATCCAAATTACGAATATAAATTAATATCAAATTAAGATTTTCTGTAATATTTTGACAAAAAGTAATGAAAAAACGAATAAGAAGTTCCCGCGTATTTTATTTTTATGTGGTTAAAAATGCCGCGTTGGCAGGCGCGCTTTTTTATCACCAGCCAGAACTTTATCGAAGCGAATTGCGTTCAAACTTTTTGATTTAAATAGTGTTTCAAATTCAAAAGTCATTTCGTCACTGTTTTAATAAGTGCGCCGGCATTACCTATTTTGCTCGCACTTATCGAGGAACCCTTCGCCTCTTAATTTTCGAATAGATAAGATGAAAACCATATTTCTCCGTTTGCCATTCTAACTGTTCCTAGCTACCAATTTTAGGTATGGCCATCTAAGATATATTAATTGATGAATCGATTCCGTCCGTCCCACTGCTGGGACGAACAAACGAAGTGTGTCTCTCTGCTCTGTGTGTGTGTGTGTAATAGCGGACGCTTCTTTTCTTTTGTTAATCTGCACGTTGTTCTAAATACAGTTCTAGAACCGAAATACGTGCCATCATTCCAAGACCAAATAACAAGTGACATACATCATTATCACGACTAAAATATGCTTCGTCCTCCTTCATCCTATTGGTCAAAACGCATGCTTCGTGCGATCGAGTCATGAGCCGTGTTGCTTAACACGGCTCATGACTCGATCGCACGACGCATGCTCACATCTAAGGCGATAATAGCTTTATCATCGCCTTAGATGTGAGCATGCGGAAGTTTGGCCGATAGTACCTACATCGGTTTAAGTGGTGCCTGTTTTTTCACATATCTATGTGTTACGGTTATATCGGTAATCGTTCGATTATTATCCCCATAAATAATTAGAGAGTAAAGTTTTCTGTGACAACAGAAGAAACGTTGACTCAGCAAATGCAAAAGAATATCTTATCTTATCTTATCCTATGTGGCTACAGCCTAATAATCCATAAACCCATTTGATATTAGAAAACCTCGGTTTTGTTTTGGTTTCTCACCGCATTGTGCAACTACGTACGTAAGGTAGAAAAACATCAACGTGAAAAAGTACAAGTTCACTTTTTGTTGAACTCCAGCTGGTTTATTTTTTCTGTTTGAGAATTAGAAGCGCTCGTGGACTTGTCCCTGCTTAAAACAGTGCTTAAAAAGTGCTTCGGTAAACTCTTATATCTATGGTAACACGTAATTGCCTAGTAGTAGGTATAGAAGAAGAATAGAAATATAAAAATAGTAGCTTCTTTCTTATATTTATGGTCAGAACGAAAGTCGATTTACAATCATCATTTTCAGATGAGTAGGTACCTTCTACACAGAAAATTATTCCATACACTGCTTTTTAGGGTTCCATAGTCAACAACCCTTATAGAACATAGAACCCTTATAGTTTTAAGGTCCCAAAGCACGCAAAGCACGCAACCCACATAATCTAAACATGTGTAGTGTTAGTACGTAGGTATTTCTTGCAACCTTATTTCTTGTGTCTTTTTGTACTTCTGTTTATATAGTTTGAAACCACATAATTTTTATTTTTTATTTTTATAAGTTTTGTTTAATTTCGTTCTTACCTTAAGTTGTCACTGTATTTGAGAATGCTGGTTCACCTGTTATTGGCAACTGTATAAGTTCATGACTGTTATATACTTTTATTTTATATTTTGTATACAGAAGCTGTTGGTGTACCTTTTTAAATAAATAAATAAATAAATAAATAAATAGTTCGCCATGTCCGTCTGTTCTGTCTGCGGCTTATATAGCTCAGAGTCTCATAATACTAGAAAGCTGTAATGGGTACAAATATTAATCACGCCGACAAAGCGATAAAATAAAATTTTGGACTTTTTTGTAGTGTACCTAGTAAAAAATATCATTCCCACTATACGTGCAAGGAAGGTACCTTGCACGTATATAGGCGATGATATTTTTAATGTCATATTTCATAAAACCACTTACTATACTAGACTAATAGATTGTATTTACTAATATCAAAATGGACACTTATCTACATATAATTTCGATATTACAATCAGTTTGGCTTTATTATAATTTAACTATTTTAACCTGTTATTCAGAACGTCTTACTAGTTCGACCACAGAGTACATTGTAATATACTGACAAGTTCGACCTTCCCTGCGAACTGAACGAGCGACTCCAAGCGTGAGGCTAGCCTCCATTTTCACCACCAAAATTCTGTTCAAACGGCGTACAAAATGTTTTTTTTTCAAAAAAATATTATCCCCATATTACGTGCAAGGGAGGTACCCTTGCACGTAATATGGGGATAATATTTTTTTTCTCGTCCACCCCATGGTGTCGGGTATCGTTGGGTAGGCCGTTCAAATATATTGCAGGTCAGTGAACACCACTTTTTGATTCAAGGATCCACTTGCTTAATATTAAGCATTCAAGTGCTAATTTTTGTTAGAGTCAAGTGTCCCCCCCTCCTGCCAGCTAAATGGTTGTTTATGTCAATGGATTTATGGGAGAAAATGTCTTTCAACTGCAATGTTAAGTTTTTTTTGGGATAAATTCATCCCAACTACGGAACCCTGCATTTTGCGTGGCCCGTCGCGCACTTGGCCGGTAGCTTGGTCGATAGGAACCCAATAATGATGATTTCAAAATCCGACTTTCGTTACTGACCGTACTTAGGTGTTAAACCTCTGCCCAATCCAAACCACCGTCAGCTTTTAAGGCGTTATAAGTTGAACCTACTCACACACTGGGGCCGTGGGAGTAGGCGTAGCTCACAGGCGTAGCCGCAGCTCCTGTGAAGCCTTTATTCAGTGAACGTACCCCACATTTTTCTTAAACCTATTGCGTGACGCCACATTTCTCTAGCCAAGCAAATTAATGTCGAGTATAAAACATGCGTGTACTGCGTGTCGAAGGTAGACTATCAAGCCCGTACATAATAGTGCGGGTAACCCTCAGGCTCAGGTAACGGAGGAGGGTTTAATCTGCTGCGTTGACGAGGGTCGACAATTTGCTGCCACCTGTGACACCGGCACACGGCAGCCACCGCGCCATCAACCGACCGAAATACTTGTGTGACGTCAATTTATTGTGAAAGAATTACTTGTATTTAAATATGGCGGGGCTTCGGGCACCTTTGTTGTTACAAGTCGGGGTTGTAATGTTACGCTGACGGTGGCAGCGCACTGGTAACGTTATTGTGGCTTGTAACGTATTCGAGCAGTTTTAGTTAGGCTTCATATTATGTTAAGTAGACAGATATATGAAACATTTAGTACGCAAGTAAGTGATACCTAAATATTCATATTTTCAAAATAATATTTGTTGGTACAAACCTACTAACTTGTCTAGTAAGAACTCACCCTACGTAGGGTAGTACTACTCGTACTACCTATCTACAATTATATCAGATCATCGTCACGCAGGAGCATTTCTGATCGCAATCTAGGTATGTAGTAAAAGGTCATACTTTATCGAAAGTAGAGAATTATATTTTGGGATAGCTACCCCTATCCTAAAATATTGTTTTTCATCTTGGTAACACGGAGGTATTACCCGGCTCGGGTCGCTAAGAGCGTGAAATTCAACAGCTACAGGGTGTCGAATAGGAGCGTAGCTACGAGTACCGTATCGGCCGTATCAATGATACGAGGCCTCCAAGGTGTGTAAACAAACATTCGTATAATATTATCCAAAACCTCAAATTCCCGAGGAGCTCGTAATTAATTAATACCTACTTAATGAAAGTATGAAAATTATCGTGATTTGTTTATAGCTTACTAAGGCTTCAAGCTAAAGCACGGTCCAACTCTCAAGCCCATAAATTCATTTAGTAAAATCACACAGAAAATCTAACCTACGAGTCGGGACGCTTCAATTTTCAAACTTGCTTCGCTCGCTCTTACATTCTCTGATAGCTTAACCTATCCGAGTCAGGATTCTACAAATTTCTAGCTGGCTTCGCTCGCTCTTGCAGTGTCTTAGTAAACTTTCAATGAAATCTTTACCAATCCCGGTTCAGAATAGCTCGTCTTGCTCACTCTTGCATTATAATTACAGTTTTTTTTAAGGTCTCAACTCAGGATGCTATTTTATTTATTTTGTAAACAAAATAATTCCCTCCTTGTGAGCTTCACTACAGTCTGATTAACAACCGGCCAAGTGTGTGTCGGACTACGCACAATGAAAGGTTCCGTAGTTGGGAAGTTGGGATGAATTTATCCCAAAAACAAACTTAACATTGTAATTGAAAAACATTTTCTCCCATACATCGATTTAGGCCACGGTCAATTCTCTAACTGCAAAGGACATTGTCGAAAATGGCCTATGAATCAACACGTTTGAAACCTTTATAATAATTACTAGTTTTTTTTTATAATTTACGTTACAACCATTACAATAGAACGGACACTTCATAATTTCGAAAACATTTTAAAAAGTAATTCACTTTGGTGGTATTCCCCGGCACCATTATTTTTTGTTTCAATTTGACGTTTTGAATAGGCAAAGGGTATTGTAGCTCATACAGCCAAGTCTTTGTGCGCAGCGGTACAGCCCGATTCAAATTCAATTCAATTCAATTCCCGTTATTAGTGTTATTACCGTATGTTTCTATTGGCCTAATTATAACCTCAAAATTCAAAAGTTTTTTGGATTTTTTACAATTCTCAGAAGTGCCCGTGATTTTAATTTAGTTTCAATCGAATATATGCATTATTTAGAACACAGAAGGTAAATTCACGTCTCTGTTGGTTCTTAGGCGAACGATGTATGGACGCCGAACAATGTCCTTTATTGGTCGACTATTACTCGTTAACTTGTAAAGCTCACTTAGCTGTGATAGTTTTCCTTTTAATTTCATTATATGTACTACTGCCATGATTTTATTCAAATCTCCATAAATAAAGATTTAGCTGGCAGGTGGACGACGACGACACTTACATATATTACGCAAGCCGATCCTTGAATCGAAAAGCTGTGTGCACAGACCAGCAATATTTTTGAACGGCCTATCCAACGATACCCCACACTATGGGGTAGACGAGAAATTAAAATATCACACCACATTACGTGCAAGAGAGGTATCCTAAAAAATTGTTTTCCAAGATTTTATGTTACCACTTTGTCGGCGTAATTAATATGTATACCTATACCAAATTACAGCTTTCTAGTACTAAGCGTCTCTGAGCTACAGCGGGGACAGACAGACAGACTGACGGATATGGCGAAACTATAAGGGTTCCTTGTTTACTACGGAACCCTAAAAAGGCCCCAACATATTTTAATACATGTCCCCTTTACTACTAGGTACGCCACTGGTGTCGATACTGCGCATCATCAATTATCGCTAAAACAAATGACCTATAGATGGACTAAAGCCTAGTAGGTATCAAAATCAAAATCAAAAGTCATTTATTCAAACTAGGCTGAGGATCAGCACTTTTCGAACGTCAAAATTACATAAGACAGTTCCGTAAAACGCCCGCCCTTCGCCACTTCCTAGTGCTTTAGCTGGGAAGAAGAAGTGGCCAACAAACTTCCCAGCAGCACAGCTGTCTGTTCAGTTAGAGAAAAAAATGGATTTTATACAATAGTATGCAAAACAATTTACACCACGTGAAACACAAAACATTAAATTATTAGCCATATGTCAGCTAGCACACCACTATACCAACAAAAAAAAAAAGAAAAGAAATATACCGAAAACTATTCTCAAGCAGAGATAAAAACGTAAACAGAACTTAAAACCTAAATAAAAGCCTCTAAGTATATAGGGCGTGCCTGCTTACATATATCTACAGCCGTAACAGTCACAAATGATGAACTAGGACCATCAAAGTAAAATAAATAAACAGTTATTATTACTAATAACAAAACAAAACAATGGTCAGCAAAACAAAACAATGGTCAGCAAGACGACCAGTCACCACAAACAGCACCCGTTCACGAGCATAACGCAAAAATCAGCCATTACCCCCTTGCCATATTTGAGGGAAGGAGGCAACCCGACCCCCGACGCTACCGCAAGCAGTGACATCTAAGGGAGCATGACGAACTTGCTGCCGGTTGTAAGAATAATATAATCAGTTATCGAGTTCGCTAGCTAACCACATATTGCAATACAACTCAACAAAAACATTGTAATGAAAAGATTATGTCAATAATTATGTCTTTCTACTATAAAAATAAGAGAGGTATCATCTACAACAGTACAACGTCACAGATACTCTTTACATTGAATGGTAAGTCATTAATATACACTAAGAATAAGAAATGACCCAGTATTGAGCCTTGTGGTACACCAAACTGTACTAGAAACCCAGAAGATTTCACACCATTAACATCTACACATTGCAACCTATTATGTAAATATGAACTTATTACTTTAAGAGCCTTATTTTGCACACCGTAATGATGTAGTTTACGCAAGAGCTTGTCATGTTGCACGCAATCAAAAGCTTTGGAGAGATCACAGAAAACTCTAATAGCATTTTGCGAGTTCTCCCAAGTGTTAAATATGTATTTCAGCAGTGCAACGCCTGCATCTGTTGTCGAACGATCTTTTGTAAAGCCATATTGTTCATTATGAAGGAGGCTGTTTAAATTAAAATGGCTTAGCAACTGCTTGAGTATTTATTAACTTTCAAATATTTTGCTAAATGCAGGTAAAATAGAAATAGGCCTGAAATTGCCAACATCTTATTTATTAACTGATTTAAATAATGGTATGACTTTACTATTCTTCAACACATTTATTAAAAGTAACAGCTAGGTAGGGGGATACGATGTTTATTATATTACTTAATAGTTTAATGGAGATACCCCAGTAATCACCAGTGTTTTTAGACTTAAGTGTGTTAAAAACGTTAACTACATCACCAGGTGTTACATGTTCGAAACTAAATAAGCGACTACATTTAGGCACACTACTATGCAAAAGGTTTTCAGCTTTAGACGAGGACGAATTTAAGGAGCGAGTCGTAGTTATAGGTATGTTGGCAAAAAAACTCATTGAATGCCTCAGCTACGTCAGCTGCTTTATTAACTAATTTGCTGTGGACCATAATCTCAAGATGTTTTTCTTGTTGGTTAACTGACTTACCCGTTTCATTGTTAATAATTTTCCAAGTGGTTTTTATTTTATTATTGGATTTTTTTATTGTGTCGCTTAAACATTTAGATTTAGCAAAAACACAAATCTTTTTAAATAATTTTGAATAATTTTTGACATACTCTAGAAGAAGAGTATCAAACCTGTATTTTTTTAAACCATATAACTCGTATAGTCTCGCTTTACTTTTATAAATACCTGGAGTAGCCCATTGGTTAAAGCCAGCGGGGGTGCCATTAATGTTAATGGTTTTAGTCTTGAAAGTAGATTGGTACTCTTTTTGGACAACATCAAAAAGAGCTCCATAGATTTCATTAGGATTCTCGTGTTCTACTATAGATGGTGTAATTCTATGAGCTATATTATTTTTAAACTTGATGCAACGACTAGCTGTTTAAGGCCTACATTCTATTTTATGCGGTTTTTTATGTAATGGCACAGGGAAGCTAGCTAATAAACCACAGTGGTCAGACGTTAAGTCACTTAACACTAATTTATTTTTGGCATCACAATCACTAAATATATTATCAAGACATGTCGACGAAGATGCCGTAATCCTAGTAGGTTCAAAAAACAAGTTAATTAGATTAAAGGACCTAAACAAATTGAGAAGTCTAATACATGATGGAGTAACATCTAAAATATTAATATTAAAATCTCCACATAAAATTATACTTTTATTACTAGATTTTAATCTATTAAGTGAATCCTCCGGTTCACCCTTGTTTGATAGAACAACGTTTAATATAATATTACTAAATCGAATTTTAGTTGCAATAAAGTCATTTCGAAGAATTATTCATTTGACCGAATAATTCATTGGTAAATTTTTATTTAGCGTAATTATTTATTTGAACTAATTTCATTTCGCCGAATTTTCAAATTCACTGTTTTTATTTAAACTAATGTTTCACTAGACTTATAATGATTTAGTCGAAGATCGTACCGAATATTCAGTTCTTAATGAACTGAATATTCGATACGATCGTTCTCAATAGCCTGCTAAAAATAATCTCTTTTTTTATATATTTTTTTCTATATAATCTATTCGTTTCTGGCACTCGCCGGCCGCTGCCGCGGCACCGCTCGCTTCGCTCGCTCGGCTCGTGCGTAGGAGGTCACAGTTTTAACCTAACCTAACCTAACCATTATTTTGAAACTTACACAGAAATAGATTTACTTAAAGCGATCGCATTTAATTTAAGATTAGTCTAAGTGTTTTCTTTTTCAAAATTAAAAAAATGCAAATATTTACAATGTTTTATTTTCTGCATTACATTACACCAATTGAATATTCGATAAAATACATGGTTATACCATCTGAACATTACATAAAATGAACATTATACCTTTTGATCATTAGCGCAAATGTTGTTATAGCAAATAAATATTCGATGAACTGAAAATTCTGTCAAACGATATTATACGAAGTGATGATTTTCTTAAACGTTGTTCGATTTAGTAATATTATATCAAACGTTGTTCTATCAAACAAGGGTGAACCGAATCCTCCGGGATCCTGCCGTGTTGCCGAAAAGATTTTGCCAAAATTTCACTACACAAACAAATTTAAGCAACCTTTTTTTATACCAATGCAATGTTTGGAATGATTTTATTACGCACATTTTCATCTGGTCAAATTTTTACTTGGCAGAATATTATCAAGGATAATGTCATTTAGGCATTTGGTCATTAATCAAATGATTTATTAAAGTAAACAATTTTTAGTCAATAAACGTTAGAGAATGTGTTGTGTGAATGAGATGTGCTTGAATTTGTCTACAACAAGTTAAATTTATGGTTACTTATGGAACTAGTTAGAGTAGGTTAATTATTTTAAATAATGGTTAGGTTAGGTTAGGTTAAAACTGTGACCTCCTACGCACGAGCCGGGCGAGCATAGCGAGCGGTGCCGCGGCAGCGGCTGGCGACTGCCAAAACGAATAGATTATATAGAAAAAAATATGGAAAAAAAAGAGATTATTTTTAGCAGGCTATCGAGACCCGAATTAGTTTGACGAGGTATAAATTTTATTTTGCGTAAAATGAAAAAATGTAATAATAAATGAATTCCAACTGAAATATTTGATTACATAAAAATTGGTAAATGTACTAGTTGGTAAACAAGTTATTGTTTAAACGTTCCCTTGCCAAACATTAGGTTCGCGTTACAATTATTTGTGAAAAGATTATTTGCTAAGTAATAATTTGGCAAATGAAATTATGCGGAAAATTGTTTGGGAAGTGATATTTTGGCAATTTCTTTTTGATGAAACAAGAGAGATCCGAATCCTCCATTACTGATTCAAAACAAATAAAATCCCCAGAGGGGGGTCGATAAACGCAAATTATGACGTATCGCTCGAGTTCAACACAAGACAACTCAATAGTGCGCTCGATGGAAAGATTAACTAAATATAAACGTTACTTACATTTCAACTTGTTTGAAACAAGAATTAAAGAACCACCGCGAATAGCACTTTTTCTTACAAATGCACTTTGTACAGTATATAGGTAGGAACGTAGATAACATTATAATACTTGATAGGTACACTTCTAAGTTTGTATGATAGGTACAGTTTATTTTGGTGTTCTTTCATAAATCATTGAAAATATTTTTACTTCGATGCCATTATGGCTAGAAAGGACCGTGACCACCGACGAGAAGTTTAGAAGAAAAAGACGTTGCGCCGAGCACTAATAAGTTGCCATAAATAGAGGGCAAGAGATGTTGATGATGATAATTGACTATCTTAATTTCTGTTGGAATTTTGAACTGAATTGTGGTATTAATATTATGAAAGCAATTATAATAATTTAAGTATGATTTCATTTTAATTGAATTGAAATATCTATATATTTTAATGAACCAATAAAACCTTTTTATTTTATTATTATCTTATTTAATTTATTATTTATTGAGGTCTTAATAAAAATAGATATAGTTTCAATTTTGTAACGACACGAATTTTGCACTTGACTCTCATGTGTATACCTATGCCAAATTACAACTTTCTAGTACGAAGCGTCTCTGAGCTACAGCGGGGACAGACAGACAGACAGACAGACGGACATGGCGAAAATATAAGGTAACTTTACTACGGAACCATAAAAAAGGGCACGGTGAACTGACTAAGTGTACGCCTCTGCTTAAACGTTCGGGAAATACAGGCGTTATGGTATGTTATGTTGAGAGTAAAGTACATCCATGAATGTCGAGGGCGGTGACAACGTTAACAGGGTCAAAATACAGGCGTTATGGTGTGTTATGTGGAGAGTAAAGTACATCCATGAATGTCGAGGGCGGTGACAACGTTAACAGGGTCAAAATACAGGCGTTATGGTATGTTATGTGGAGAGTAAAGTACATCCATGAATGTCGAGGGCGGTGACAACGTTAACAGGGTCAAAATACAGGCGTTATGGTATGTTATGTGGAGAGTAAAGTACATCCATGAATGTCGAGGGCGGTGACAACGTTAACAGGGTCAAAATACAGGCGTTATGGTGTGTTATGTGGAGAGTAAAGTACATCCATGAATGTCGAGGGCGGTGACAACGTTAACAGGGTCAAAATACAGGCGTTATGGTATGTTATGTGGAGAGTAAAGTACATCCATGAATGTCGAGGGCGGTGACAACGTTAACAGGGTCAAAATCAACTCCACCGAGAATTTGCAACTTTTTCGCCAATTTCTATCATGTTTCTTTAAATGACTACACAGCCGAGGGTGAAAATCGGAAGAAAAATAATATACGAATACGAACACGTTTTACCGAGTATCCACCATAGTTTAATAAAACCACTTTTTATACTAATAGATTTTATTTTACTAATATCAAAAATGGGCACACATATAATCTTTAACCTGTCATTCAGAACGTCTTACTAGGTCGACCGCTGTGTGCGAACTGCACGAGTGACTCCAAGCGTCAGGCTACTCTCCATTTTTTCCCACCAAGATGCTATTCAAAGGGCATTGTGATTGGCTGTGTTGCCAATTTGAAATAAATAAAATTTTAGAACAATATTTTAAACAAGTAGTCATGACATTCGGCCGTACAGCCACGTGCTACCTCCCGGAGCACAACTCCCACTTTAACCCGCTCAATCAGTTCTTATTGCAAATTATAAAAGCAGTATGAAAAAACGAAAAATATATATACAGGGCGTCCCATGACTTTGCCACATGGAGGGAAAGTACCTTAAATACTGTAGATATAAACATTTATATTTTTATTTTAAAAACAATACGAACTGCATTTAAAGAATTTTAAATAAACGCATGTCCTTTTTTTTTTTTGAGGGTGGGAAATCATCAAATAACTTCTCCCGCTCTGGGCGGAGCGGGAGGGTGTGTCAGACTCTTACTGACTAAAACCCACCCGTATTCCTTCCTGTTGCCTGTGTTGCGGGGGCCTCGGTGACCCATAAGTACCTTCCCGCGACCCCGGCAGGCTTCCCGCGACCCCGGCAGGCTATAAATAATAAACGCATGTCTGGACGGGGAATCGAACCCCCCTCTAAATGTTAAAATAAACCTGTACCTGATTTTACTGTGCCTATCGAATGGCTCCATCATATACATTTATTTCTTCTAAATAACATACCATCTAAAATAAAAGGAAGACATGATGTATTTAAAATAATAAAGTACGTTTAACTGCAACTTACAATCTATTTAATTTATTAGATGCTCAAAATGTCTCACTTTCTGCTGTATACAAATTGTAACTCTTATAGTAATTTAGCTTACCGTGGATTTCTTTATTTTTTCATGGTGAATGTTTAAAATTTCTAATTTCAGTTTATAACTCCTGAACAATCTCATTCTGGTTCCTGTAAACTAAATCTATTACATAACTCCATAAAAACAATGTAACGCGGTCAGATCTGGGCTCTCGGCGGCCACCTGCAGGCGCAGCATGACGCTCTCTATTTCTACTCTACTGTAGAATAGAAATCGCTTGTCTACACGGAAACATCATTTTTGTCTACTCTTCCGTCGACAAAACGCTTCTCTATGGTTCTCGAGCTAAGTCTGCTCATTTTGTGTAGGGGTCCACTAGGGCCGATGCCTGCCCGGGTCGCGGGAAGGTACAAAAGGGTTACCGAGGCCCCTGGCAACACAGGCAACGGAAGGGACACGGGTGGGTTTTAGTCAGTAAGAGTCTGACACACCCTCCCGCTCCGGCCAGAGCGGGAGAAGTTATTTAATAATATCCCACCCAAACAAAAAAAGCCTGCTATTTGTCCATGAGTACTATCCATGAGTATATCTATAATTAAATGTTAAATTTCATTATCTTTCTTTTATTTTAGATGCTATGCTATTTAGAAGAAATAAATGTGTATGATAGATCCTTTCGATCAGAACAGTAATGGTTTTTTTTACATTTAACGGCATCGATTCAAGGTTCAGACAGGCGATTATTAAAAAATCTATGAATGCAGTTCGTATTGTTTTTAAAATAAAAATGAAGTCTTCATTCCGTTTTTTTTCTATTTACAGTATTTAAGGTAGTTTCCCTTCATGTGGCAAAGTCGTGGGACGCCCTGTATACTCGTATGTAGTGCAAGAGCCAGGGCGAAATAGAGATGTTTGTAACTTTGAAGTTTAAATAAAGAAACTAAATGGTTAAAAGCAATCATAATACCTAGTACTTCTGCCCCACTCAGGGACAGAAGTACGAACAATGTTATGTTTACGCTTTTGTTCTTCTTGGCTAATCTTAATAGATTCGTTCATATTCTAGCATAATGACAACAAATCTTCGGTATGTCGTCTGTTGTGTAACAATCAACTTATTTGATATACTGTCGCGCATTTTTAATCCGAACAAAGCCTCTGTTGCAGTTTTTTGGGTAGTCGCATTAACAGTATTGTTAATACCCCACTGAACCGAACCTAGACTTGTCCCAGTAGCGCTCATTTCCATTAAAATTTTGACCAGATAGTGAATTTAAAATAGTTTGATTAAACCTTTCGGCTTGTCCGTTTGCTCTGGGACAAGCAACTGCATTAAGTACATGTTTTATACCAATACAATTGCAAAAGGTTTCGAAAGCTGTTGATGTAAACGAAGTGCCACGGTCAGAAATGAATCTAGCCGGCGTATCAAAGTCAGTGAAAATATTCTCCAAGATTTTAATTGTGCCCTTTGTCTTCGTATCTTTTGCTGCTCCAACGAATACGTATATAGTGAATCCATCTACAATCGTAAGTATGTCAGAGTTGCCGTTTCTGCTCCTTACGAACGGTCCTAAATGGTCAATATGAATTGTCTGAAACGGTATACTAATTTGCTCTATTGGAAAAAGTTGATCCTGCTTCTTTTTAGTCGTACTATCCTTACTATAAGCACATTTATCTAGCTCACTATAAGCATATTTTATTTCTATGCAAGAACCTACATATTTTTTAACAAATCGTCGTATAATTTTGCGAACCAAAATTGGCTCTTTATTTTTTCTAACGTTTTTGCATAGCCTCAATGCCCGATTTCATTGTGTTACCACAATGAAATTTGCCAACAAGCACTTCTTGGCACTACAAGACATAGGTAAACGGTCATCAACTTTGCGATAGAGTGCATTATTTTTGACAGTCAATTTTTGCTTCGAAGTCAGGGTCAGCTTCAGGTTTAAGAACTTTTACAATTCAAGACGTTTCGGGGTCACTATTTGTTGGGTTAGGAGCCAGTTACCCGATTCAATAATCGGTCAAGGACAGCTAATGAAACACAATTTATTTTCTATTGTTTGACACCGAATCGGTGACGCACCGGGCTTCAGTCGTTCAAACATTAACATACCGAACATCTCCTTCAGCGTTAAGGCAAGTGTTTCTGCTTAGGGCGTCTAGATGCACTATATTAATACCCGGGCGGTTTTCTATTTCAAAGCTATATTCACTTATTTGCAATGCAAATAGCCAGGTGGTGACCTGGCTATCCGCGGAACAAGTTCTCTTTATCAATGTTGTCCTAAATGCCGCGCAATCAGTAAATACCATAAACGGGACTCCCCTAAACTTCTTTAACGAACAGACACCGGCAAAAGTCGTTAGATTAAAAATGTTTTTTAATCCACCGTAGTCTGCCTACTAAAATAAGCGACAGGTTTTAGGACGCAGGGTGATGCTTGCTATTGCATCAGGATTCCCGATACCAAGGGTGGTGGCATCCGTATGTAACTCGGTATCTAACTGCGAATCGTACAATGCTAAAACTTGCTTGGATAAAAGACTTTCCTTTAAGGAAATTAACGCAGTTTGTTGATCACCGCCCCAATACCATGCAACACTGGGGCGAGGGAATTCTTTGACGGCCATAACTTTTGGTTCCCGGGTCTTACCGCCTTAGCAGATATTTCATAACCTAAATAGCTGATAGCTGATCGTAGTATCAAAAATTTTGTTAATTTTAGTGTAAGTCCGAATTCGCGGAGTAATTATAAAACTTCTTTTAAGCGCTCTAACCCTTGTTCTATAGTTAATAGGTAATAAGTAATAGGTAAAACGGGCTGGTGTCCGCAACTCCACGTCAATGCGCGTATTTAGCGTACGGGTGGGAAATCGATTATTCGATCCACCCCAGCTCCTCAAGGAAGGCCAGCAACGCCTTGTTGTTACTGACCATCTCACGGAGGGTACCTGGGTTACCGAAGTACTTTACCCTGTATGTGGCGACGACCGGGCAGTTTAGTAGCACATGTGCTGCTGTCTCGTCGTCCTTCATGCAGGCCCTGCACAGCGGACTGTCTGTGACTCCTATGACAAAGAGGTGTTTGTTAAATGACCCGTGGCCTGTTATAGCTGCTGTAACAGTGCGCAGCTTTAGTTAGTAGCCATGATGGCTGAGGCGGCCAGAGAAATACCTAAGCACTCGGCCTGGAACACTGTGTTATGGACCCCCAATGGTGTGGCTATGCGTATGTTGAAGTCCTCCGAGAAGATTCCAGCACCTGTGCCACTACCTGTTTTGGATCCATCTGTGAAGATGCGCAGCTCTGCGGGGCGCAACCCCTCGCATCGGCGATCCTCGTGGAGTTGGATCTTGTATTTTTTATCAAATATAAATTGTTTGGGTACCTGGTCATTTATTGCTTTCGTGATGGGGAACTCTTTATTGAGTCCCTCAAGCAGCGCGGTATATAGTGTGTCTCTCTTGCCCCAGAGATTCAGTGCATTTAGGCGTACTGCCGGCATCGTCGCTTCCTGCTGTATGAACAGGTGGAGCGGCGGCAGTCCCAGCATGGCTTCGACTGCTGCAGTCGGAGTTGTCCTCATGCAGCCCGTGGTCGCCATGCAGGCAAGTCTTTGCATGCGTTGTAATTTATTGGAGGCTGTGACTAGCTGGGTGCGGGGCCACCAGACCACGGCCCCGTAGGAGATCATGGGGCGGATTACCGCCGTGTATAGCCATAGTATAATTTTGGGGGATAGGCCCCACTTCTTACCTATCATTTTCTTGCACTGCCAAAAGGTGATGCAAGCCCTGTTTATTTTGTTGTCTAATTGACTACTCCAGTTTAACTTACTGTCTAGAATGACCCCGAGGTACTTGACTTCGTTGGCTAACTGAAGTTCTGTATCGAACAGTATTCGTAGGCGGAAAGGGCCTAATGCTCGTTTATGGGTAAACATAACTAGTTCAGTTTTGGTGGGGTTCACCGATAAGTCGAAATCCCTACACCATTTTTCTACGATACGTAGTGCCTGCTGAGTGAGGTTGCAGATTGTTCCCGTTACTTTCCCCGAAACAAGAATTGCAAGGTCGTCTGCATAACCTATTGTGTAATAGTGGTTCGCGTTGAGTTTGGTGATGAGATCGTTTATCACCAGAATCCATAAAAGCGGGGACAACACCCCTCCCTGGGGGCAGCCTCTGGCTATCATGGCCAGCTGTCGCTCATCCTCAAGGCGAACCACACGTTTGCTTAACATGTTTGTAATCCAGTCCGTTAGTACCTGTTCTACTCCATGTCTGGAGAGGGCGCTGCTGATGCTGGAGAAGTTTGTTTTGTCGAAGGCTCCTTCGATGTCTATGAAAGTGCCCTGGCAGGTGCCCTTCTGATGAATCGCTTCCTCTATCTGTCTAACCACTAGATGAAGAGCGGATTCGGTCGACTTACCCAAGCTGTACGCATGTTGGTTACCGTGCAGCGGTATGGTTTTTAGAGCGCCGTCCCTCAACTTCCTATCACACAGCCTTTCCAGAGTCTTTAGTAGAAAGGAGGTCAGGCTGATTGGTCGATGGGATTTGGCGTTTGTGTAGTCCCCCTTACCTGGCTTAGGGATGAATATGACTTTCACTTCCCTCCATCCTTTGGGAACGTATCTAAAGGCCAGACACGCTCTCATTAGTGGCACCAGTCTTATTGCGACAGAGGTTCCGACGCATTGTAGTAAGGCGGGGAACACTCCATCAGGACCAGCTGCCTTAAAAGGATGGAAGTTCCGGATGGCCCATTGGAGTTTCTCCAACGTGTTCACCCTGCGTGCGTAATGCCAATCGTTGTCTGATGGCGTTTGAATTACATCTTGCCAGTCGATTACCTGCGTGAAGATACATCCAGGGAAGTGAGTCTCGATAAGGACGCGTCTCGTTTCTTCTGGCGAGGAAGTGAGTGTGTTATCAGGTTTGCGGAGGGTAGTGGGCCCAGGAGATTTCTGTTGCGCCAGTACCTTCCTTACCCTGTTAGCTTGCTGGCAAGATTCAATGCTACCATAGAATTTGCGCCATTCCGCGGTACTCCTGAATCTAATGCATTTTTTGTAACTGGATTTGGCTGCGTAGTAATTATCCCAGTCCTCATCCGCACATGTGTTCATGGCTCTGTTCAGAGCTACCCTTACCTTGCCGCGCTTGCGCTCTAGATCAGCGCCCCACCATGGTTGTTTGCCCGGTGTGCTGCGCGGGGTGGTCTCTGGGCAGGCAGTTTGGTAGCTATCTATCATTGTTTTGGTAAGATAGCTCACTTGTACCTCAATCTGTGTCGTGTCCGCAAACGTCACCGGATCGCTTATTGTCACAAACTTGGATTCAAGGTTGCGTGTGTAGGTGGCACGATCCGTGTTTCACGGATTGCGCCGTGGTAGAGTTGGAGAAACACAGACCTGGATGTCGAAGCGGATCCACCTGTGATCAGAGCAGGAAGCCTCGTTGGAGACCTGCCAACCAGCAGTGATTTCCGCCGCGCCCTCTGTTGCCAGAGTGAGATTTATGATTGTTCGGCTACGCCTGGTTACGAATGTTGGTTCGGAGCCAGTGTTTAGTAGGGATAGGTTAGTCGAGAACAAGTATACAACCAAGGCCTTACCCCTCTCGTTTTGCGTGTCCATTCCCCACAGTTGATGGTGAGCGTTGGCGTCGGCCCCTACTACGACCTCAAACCCACATCCCTCGCAATGGCTCACGAGGCAGGCGAGGTCATGCGGAGGCGGCGCCTCCGCCTCGGGCATGTAGGCCGAGGCGAAAACGATCGCCATCTTCGTGGTGTCGTCACGCTGTATTACCAGCTTTGCTGCAGAGACATCTCTGCAACAGAAGTCAGTTAAAAGATGTGTTTTAAGGTTACCTGTGACATAGATGCACGCTCTGGGGGGATCGTGCTCTGTGGTGACCAGGAGCTTACCGCCAAGATTGGAAAGTCCTTGTATGCGGCCCGCCCTAATCCACGGCTCTTGGATCAAGGCAATGGCCATGTGTTGCACCTCCAGCCACTTGCGAAGCTGAGCCGTCGCTGACTGTGGTGGAGGTTTGCCTGCAGGACTTTACATGTTGACGAAAGGGACGCCATCGCTGGTCGAACCCTCTTCGTCCCCCCCAAGTCTGAGCCCGGCAAACAAGTCGCCCTCGTCGAAGCCCCCCCCCCCCCCGGGCCCGAAGCCGGTGACAGGAGTATGTCGTCCAGCTCCTCTCCCGTTGGAGGGACAGCGCCCACGGAGGCGGCGGCACAGTCGGCCGACCCTGCTACAGCAGGTTCAGCCGCGGATGCGTCCGGGTTGTTTAGTGGGGGAGTGGTCTCCTCTGCTGGTATTTGGGGCAGCTGCTTCGGCGCCTCGCAGATGGTCCCAGTGGCAGGGTCCCATCCCTGAGGGACGTTGGTGAACCTGCCGTTCCGACCCTGGAACTTCACGTATACCGTCCCCAATCCAATATTGAGAGACGGCGTCCGGCTTCCATCAGGATCGGGATTTGGTCCACAGGGACACCGACCACCACAAACCATGCTGCGGCCTGTTTGTCGGCATGCAGAAGTACCCACCTCTTTATGTCGACCTAGGGGTTCTGGTAACTGAGAGCGCGCCCAATTTTGGTCGGCTCTCCGAAGACTCCCTGCTCGTCTGGGATCACGACGCCACATCCTGCTCGCTTCAGGATTTCCGACTGGCTCTTGACAACTAGCGGGATGCTAGATGGGAGAGACAAGTCGGAGACTGTTTTCCTTAGCCAAGCTAAGGTGTGGTCACTACCGCACCACAGTTTGAGTACACCTCCGGCGAACAGCGGCTTGGCGTTGAAGGTCGGTCCTGGAGTGTCTTGCTTGGGGGAGCAGGCCTCAAGAATGATCTGCTTCTGGATAGCAGCGAGTACCTGGTCCGATACGTCCTTGCTGAGGATTCCCGTGCGGTCGCAGGTGATCGCGACGTCCAGGGTTGAGCTGGCAGCTTGGGCGTAGCTTCGTTGGTCGACCCGTTTGGATTGGTCAAGACGCGGCCGCTTATGCTCCCCCCGAGGTGTCAAAGACTCGTTGAGAGCTCGCTTGGCCGCGGCCTGATACTTCCAATCGTGATACTCCGTTTGACCGGTGACGGCCATCTGGTGGGAGGAGGCTAGAGGAGCCTCAGGAGGAGGACGGTGTTTGGCTGGAACCCTGGTGCCGGTGTTACCCAGCACCGGGGTCGTCGCCTTGGTATGGGAAGGGTCGGTACTGGTCCCAATCAGCGCCGACGTCCTTTGTGTGTTTTGGGACTGTTTTGTTTTGGTCTTGGCTGTGGTTCTCACCACAGCCGGACCTACGCCCGCGCTGGTACCTGCAGCGTTAGCTGCAAGGCCACCAGGGGCGAGGGAAGTGCTAGCACCTCCCTTGGGAGTCTCATTGGCTTTCGCCTCCACTCCTGGGTTTATTTTTTTAACAGGCCTATTTTGATCCGTGTTAAATTAGTTTTTGGATTCATCTCTCTGGCTCCCACCCTTCATGGAGCCCGCACCTGGGAACGTCTCACTATGAAAAAGCTCGAACGTTAGGACTACCAGAGAGATATAGGGGCGCAAGGCTGGCTTACAGTGCGACATCGGGTGCTCGATCGGGTTGGCGTAGGGGGTCGAAAGGCCCACCCCCAACGAACTGATCAACCCTCACTTACACCGTCAGCATGACCTTTACCTACCACTTCAGCCGTCCGAGGACGACCTCAGCGGACCTCACGCACCTCGCCTGTGGCCTTCTGACGGGACACTATGACCATTTCCCTATCCCTGGCTATTGGGTAGGGCCACCGTTTTGCTTGAAATTCGGACCAAAGAGGGCGTGTTGCCTTACGGGCACATTACCGCCAGAGCCGCTCGGCTCAACCCCCCAGGACTCCTTCATCCCAGCTCACGGCGCTCAACTGCGCAGGCCCTAGCGCAGGTGACTTCTTACTCCTACTCGCCATCAGCTGAATTTAGTGACAGTCGAGCCCGCAACCACCCAATCACAAAGGGGTCACGGTTCGGAGTGGAAATTGGGCTGGTGAAGGAATGGAGATAAGGATGTGGGTAGGATGGGGTAAGGAGGGATTGGAAGATTTAGGGCAGGAGGGTGAAAGACGGGAGAGGATGGGGGGAATTGGGGAAAGGAAGTGATGACGCCTGGTGGTTTTTGTCAGTTATAGATGGAATAAGTAAATCATCTATATGCGCAAGTGCATATGCGCAATCATATCGCCTATTCCCAAGAATTTTATTAATCCTTGGAACAGCGGCATTCTCTTATAGAGGCATGAAGTGAAAAGTTCATTCATCCTCCATAGAATAGGGAGGATCTTCCGACCAGGAGGGTGTCGGGTCTGGTGGGCAACTGCCCGACGGTTGATGTCGGGACGTTGTATATGTATATGCTAGTTGCGCGGTTAACTCTGCTTGCGCGGTGCACCGCGCAAGCAGAGTTAACCACGCAACTGTAGGTGATGATCAGGTATGCGCGGCCGCTGCATGCTGGTGGTCAGGAAACCCGTTGAAGCCTTGGGTGCTGGTTGGCTATGTGACTCGCCGCTAGAGAGCATAAGGAAGTGATGACGTCACGCTGAAATAGTTGCACGAAGGCTACGCTGACGTTCATATTCGGGGTCACCACTTATCCTCCATAGAAAAGGGAGGATTCTCCGATCAGACGGGTGTCGTGTCTGGTGGGCAACTGCCCGATCGAAATGGTAGTCGGTTGGGGCCAGGCCAGGCGAGTATTGAGGATGACGGGGTTTCTTACTGTAGGTTCCGTAGTGTTAAAACGGTTTCTTGAGCAGTGTGAGGTCTTGCGTTATCATAACGCAATAGTGATGAAGATCAGTTGACGAGTTGGGGCTGTCTCACTGCGAGTTTCGCCATCATTGTTCAAAGTTCTATACAGTAGACATCTGCTGTTATTGCTTGACCGGATCTGAGGAAGCAAAGTAGTGAATTACACCACGAAGTGACTTCGAAACAGTTACCATTACTTTTCTATGGGTAAACATTGCTTTAGGGCATTGTTGCGGGTTGCAGCGTTTGACCTGGAGTCAGTCATTATGTTGTTCGCTTGCGATTATCGTAAAGAACGCACTTTTCAACACACGTCACAATTCGCCCCAAAATCCCTTCTATACCAGTTCAACAAGGTAAGGCAAGCTTCAACGCGCGCTTCTCACTGCAGATCAGTCAAATCATGGGGCACCCATTTTTAGGGTTCCGTACCTCAAAAGGAAAAAACGGAAACGGAGCATCACTTTGTTTGTCTGTCTGTCCGTCTGTCTGTCAAGACCCGTTATCTTGGGAACGCGTGGAGGTATCGAGTTGTAATTTAAACCATATACTTAGGTCTACAGTACCTTGAAGCTGTGGAAAAAAAATCAAACTTCTAAGTTCACGTAAAAAAATATACGGCCGTTTATGCCGCAAATAAGTATATTTCGACTCTCAAGGGAATTAAAATTTATAGGGTACTTTCCGTTGACCTAGAATTACGAAATTTGGCAAGTAATATGGTCTTATACTACAAGTACAGGGGATAATCTGAAAACTGTACATTTGTAATTAAATCATAAAAAATATAGTCTTTATTTAATACGGAACCTTCGGTGGGCGAGTCCGACTCGTACTGGTCCAGTTTTAAAGCTCAATGAAAAATGGGTCAATATTGACCCATTTTTCTTTGAGCTTTTTTTTCTGAAATAAAAATTATTATTATGATTTTGATGTCTTTACATATCTCGGGACCAGGGGTGCCGGTCCTTTGGAAGGTGTACGAGGGGCCGAAGCATAGATCATTGATATGTGAGCCGAAGCCAACTCGCAGAGGCACCTTGGACAACTCAAATGGATTGAGGCACCAACCGACGATTATCCCTGTTTGCTCTATGCAAGTGCACCCAAGGACAACCCCCGGTTTATGCAGGATTATTGCAGAGAAAGGCTATGGCCCCTACCTGACCAATGTTTTATATAAAATACACCGATAAAATGGCAGGGGGTGACTTGCACACTCAATAAAGGGCTTCCGAAAACCGCCGCTAGCACATAGTGACGTAGCGACAAGGGGGCAACACTTCCTGTGGTGCTTGAGTAGAGGAGAGGTATTCCATGGCTTTCAGAACAATCCCAGAGCCCAGAAGATGGTCAAGATCCCTACGAGCACTTACTGGAATATTCCCTTCCTCCGAGCACATTTGCTCGTGCGAATCTCCACTCAAGCCGATCAGTAAAGGCAAGAATTAGGTGGGAGCTCTGTTACTCGTCAGTGTTCACTCCGGCCAGAGATAAGCAACAATACTTCTCCCGAGAGATAGGGTTCGTGGGGTCGCTACTGCCCAACAGCTCGCCACATGCTGCCCTGCGGTTTTCTGTATCTCCCTGAGTTCGGAGCTCAAATGACCCACCACGACGTCAACGTAGAGATACGGCGGTGGGGTTATTATTATTATTAAGCCATGCCGCTAATGCCTTGGTAGTGTGATACGGATCGGTTTCCACCATCGCATTCAATGCATAGTTATTTACTTTAGTGGCTGGTATTCCTCGGGGTTCGTTCTTCAAGTCGTTCCACTACGAAAGTTATTAAACATAAAACGGACGGTGCGTTCATTAGCCGTATCCTCTCCATTGATATTGCATTGATATTGCGAGCATTGATTGCTGTTTCTGTCGATGGAGGTGCGCACCTCCATACAATTGATGCAGTCGATTTTCTATGCTATTAATAAACTCCTCCGTGTCGTTCGCAATAATACCCGACATGGCAACAAGAGACGCGGCGCCGCTTCAAACCGATCGACTGTTTAGTCGATATTATGTGCACATCAATACCCTGCTATACAAATTGAGCATCGATCGATAGTTGTCTAACTTTTTAATCAAAGCAGATCGATGCAGCTTTTAGATTTTTTTGTCGAGCAGCTATTTGAGTTGACAGTATGTGCACGTTCTATGATCGCAATATATTCCTATAAAGTTATGAAACACAACAAAATAGTTGTTCAACTAATAATGGTATGTATGCGGTTGCCCTTACTTCCATGTCATGACTTGTATTAAAAAAATACTCAAATTTTCAATGTATCCTAAGTAAAGATAGAAGAATCTTTACTTTAAAAGCTAAATGAAAAACAATTAAAAGTCAAATAATATAATGTTGTACATTTTCAAAGTTAATGTTATGGTTATCGTAAGAAAAGAAACCGGCCAAGTGCGAGTCGGACTCGCGCACGAAGGGTTCCGTACCATTATCTATAAAAACGGCAAAAAAATCATGTTTGTTGTATGGGAGCCCCCTTAAATATTTATTTTATTCTGTTTTTTAAGATCAGAAATACATCATCTGTGAAAATTTCAACTGTCTAACTATCACGGTTCATGAGATTCAGCCTGGTGACAGACGGACAGACAGACAGACAGACGGACAGCGGAGTCTTAGTAATAGGGTCCCGTTTTACCCTTTGGGTACGGAACCCTAAAAAGTGTCACTTTGGTATCTCACACCATGCAGGTTAAATTTTAATTCAAAGTGGCCAGCACGTTAAAACGGCAATTTCATTATTTAAGCCAATATTATATCGCCTATGTCACTCTGGGGTGGCCACTACGACGGCGTTACGACGAGTCTAACAACACCTCAGAAAATATGTTAAAATCCATCAAGCCGCTTAGGCTACAGAGCGTGCCAAAGAAATACATATATACTTCTAATCAACCAAAACATTAACCTTCTCCTGGGGTAGTCGAGTAAATATTATATTATATATAAATAAAAAGTGGAAATGTTTTTCTATGCTTTCATAACGCCTGATTAAAATTTCAATAGCTTTATAATAATACTCTCCATCGCTTTCAAACTGTTCAAGGAAAAGCGCTTAAAATACTTTCGAACTAGAATTTTATTAGAAAAGTTCGTCGAGACTTAAGAGAAAAATCAAAGAGGAGCGTCGTCGTCGGCGCAGATAATGGCGCTGGTTGTTGGCTCTTTGTAATTTACGAGTGCCGCGGGGGCCGGCTGGTTATATTTTAAAATAACTGACAATATAAATTCCATTAACCGTCGGCAAATTATTTATCCGCAGGATGAGCTCCGAATCCCCATCCGGAACTCCTCCAAACTTTATTTAAGGTCGTAAAGAACAAGAGGAAATTGTAAGCCTATAATGCAAATGTACTTAAGCGATATACTTAGTCAAATTAAATTTTCCCGGACAAAAAATGAAGATCTGCAAGTTGTGTCGGCGGGCGTCGGGCGACGCGGGCTCGGTAGGCGGCGGCGGTCCACGCAAACTTTTTAAGCTCCCAGGAACGACGTTTGTTCTGTATAGGTACTACTTGTACCGCTTACATTATTTGTCCATTATGTGATTTCCAATGTAATAAGTATCGATTACCATGTAGGGACAAGCCGATTAATGTTTACTACCTAATGGACCTGCTAGTCGATGGGAGTTTTCCTTGGTCGATAGGCTGGTGTTCGTGCTGTGTCATATTAAAGCCTGATTTATATTTAAAAGGAGAATTTATGAGCTTCTAAGTACCCCGTCGTTATGTCGTAACTACATGACAGACAGTCACACACAAAGCCGACTTTTGTTGCAGACCGTACCTACTAAGTACCCCAAGAACTACAACGAATATTTTCGATACTTATTCTGAGCGATACAGTCAACATTGAGGAGCTCGAGGCAAAGTAATAACAGCCGCACGGGTCGACCCATCAGGTTAAGCTACGGTTGCCGGGGTTGGTCCGTGGATGACTCTTTTACGTTAGACCGAAACTCGAATCGCCGAATCTCTCTATCCCAAATTACGCTATTCTGAATGAACGCTATCCCGAATCACTTTATCCCGAATGAACGCTATCCCAAATCACGTGATTCCGAATGAACGCTATCCGAATAACTTTAGTCCGAAATAACGTTATCTCCAACGAAAGCTATCCCTAAATCATCAGGTCATATACTACGGGAACCACTTTTTGCTCGACTGCCCCAGAAGGAGGGTAATGTTTTTCGAGAGTACGTATGTATGTATGTATGTATGTATGTATGTATGTATGTATGTATGTATGTATGTATGTATGTATGTATGTATGTATGTATGTATGTATATATGTATGTCTATTTCTTTGGCAAGCTCTGTAGCCTTAACGGCTTGATGGATTTTAACATAAGAGGTGTCGTTAGATTCATCTTAATTGTGGAAGTGACATACAATGCTTGTTTTTCTCTTTTCAGTTATGTGTTTTAGCAGTTGGGTTTTTTATTTTTTCAACAACAAGTTTTGTTAATATAATTTGTTTTTTTTCATCTGTTCCTGCAATGCAGTGCACTGAGTATGAATTACGAATTATGAATGCACCGAGTAAAGAATTCGCCTTTTTGGATCGTAAATGGCACTTTCAAAACGTGCCCGGTGCCTTTTTACCAAATATACTCGGTGCACGGCATTGCAGGAACAGATGAAAAAAGGACACGAAGCAAAAAGTGGTTCCCTTAGTATATAACCTGATGTTGAATAAAAAAGAGCACATTTACTTTATATTGTTTGAACTGCTCAAGTCAGCAGCGTCTGCAAAGTTAGGGTTGACATAGCTTGAATTGAGGGTTAAATATCGTTTAAGGTATAGCGTTCGTTGGAAATAACGTTATTTCGCACTAACATTATTCGGGATAGCGGTAATTCGGAATAACGTGATTCGGGATAGCGTTCATTCGGGATAAAGCTATCTGGGATAACGTTCATTCGAAATAGTGTGCCGAATCACACTATTTCGAATGAACGCTATCCCTAATCCCCCCGATAGCATTCATTCAGAATAGAGTGGTTCGGGATAGCGTTCATTCGTGGTAAAGTGATTTCGAGTTTCAGTCTGATGTGTAACAGTCTCCGAGACTCCTCCGTGCCTCGGAAAGCACGTTAAACCGTTCGTCCCGGCTGTCATTCGTAGATCTTTGACAGTCGTTAGGGGTCGAAGAAGCCCGAAAGTTTGACAACCAGTCTTAACAAGGGGTATAGTGTTATCCAGTTACTGGGTTGTGTAAAATACTGGACGCCGACACCAACATAGTTGGAGAAAGGCAGGCAGATTGACAGTCAACTTTATGATACAGCGGTTCGCTCCGGAACTCAAAAAGGGAACAATCTGTCGTTCACCGACAAAATATGAATCTGCTGCCGCCTGCTACCGCCCTCACTGTACAGTGCTACAAGAATCTTTTGAAAGACATGGATAGGGGGCGTTGTTTGTAAACATTTGTGAAAGAAACAATAATTAAGGTTTTAAATTCTGACATTTTCCATGTCGAATTGCATATTGATTTAAACTATTAAAATCACTGAAAATAACGAAACAGTGAAATAAAACCAAACTCATGAATGAACCATTGAATGGACCAGAAATGGAAATGAAATGGTTTATTCTGTATATTAATAAATAGGATAACAGAATCACTTTTACACGTCATAATAAAAAAATAAAATAAAAAATAAGCTAGATGGAGTCGATATTTCCTATCTGACTACCCCTGAGAAGAAATGGCGAAACAAACTCAAGGGTCAAAGTCTGTTTTAAAGTCCAGACATAATCTTGGTCAGATCATCTGAGGACCATGTAGATCCATGTCTGAAATGGTCTTTGATGGTCTAAAAGATGATGGAATAAAGGGCATTGAATGCAAGAAATATTAAATTTAGTATAGGCCGGACCTAGCTGTGGTCACGCCATCTACAAATAGCTTGGACCGGCCTGCCCCTGTTTTGACAAAACAAGATGGGTTTGATATTGGCCACGCGTCAAAAGAACCTCGCAGCGTTGCGTGGCACTCTCAATGATTCTGTGTCAAGTTATCGTACATTGTTATTACTTCCATGCTTTATGCCAGCAACAGTTACTATCTTGACTAACAACCCGCCCGCACAGTTTTAACGACTTAACAAAACTTTGAGATTTCTTGATTTTATGTACCTACGTTTAATATTAATCTATGTATACTAATAATAGCTTAAGAGTTTGTTTATTGTTTTGTTTGTTTGAACGCGCTAATCTGTGGAACAACCAGTTGGAATTGATTTTGCATTTGATAGTCCCATTCTTAAGGAAGGTTGTAGGCTAATTAAAGTCACGCTGCTACCCTTAGGAGACCAAAAAGAGAAAAAAATTGTTTTACTCGTAATTTTTTTACTCGTCTCGAATAGCGTAGGCGGGCGATGCGATACTATGTGTCAAAAGAAATTTCACGCGGACGAAGTCGCGGGCAGAAGCGAGTGTATTATATTATACACATAAAACCTTCTGGAATAAATTCTCTATAATGGTCAAAACCAAAATCTGTTGCGCAGTTTAGAAGAACAACACGGTCGCACAGACAGAAACGAAAAAGACTTTATATTTATAATATGTATACTTAGTTACAGAAGATATGTTTATACCGCTGACATACCATCCGTCATCATATTAAGTCAGTCCCATGTCACTCCACTCGCGGTCATTTTAGTATAATAATCAAAATGAATTTAAAATTATTTATTTTTAGGGCGCGATCTAACGGTGTGCCAGTTTATTGTTGTTTTCTCTTTCTGGTCTACTTAGTGTATAATAAATTTTACACGCGGCCGCCCCAGCACGACCGCGTCCCGGAGTACATGCAAAGATATGTGAAGTTCAATAAACCGCTCAGATTCCCGACACATGCGCTGAATAACGCGGAGCTCGGCAGGCTCACCAGCACCGTCGAGATGATGAACTACGAGCGCGAGGTGCTGATGGCGTGGCGCTACGGCCCCGTGCGCTCCGACACCAACATGATCGTGGTGCAGGTGCACCGCGACTTGGAGCGCCTGCAGTTCCTCATCATGTCGCTGGGGCAGGTGCGCTACATCCAGTCTGTGCTGCTCGTGTTCTCGCACAGCTACTACGATGATATCATCAACAAACTCGTATCCAGCATCACTTTCTGCAGGGTCATGCAAATATTTTACCCCTACTCGGTTCAGCTGTATCCTACCAGGTTTCCCGGCATCGACCCCGAGGACTGCCTGAGTGCCATCGATAAGACGGATTGCAGCGATCGCGACGGGCGTCTCACAGAGCACAAACACCACTGGTGGTGGAAGGCTTTCTTTATTTTCAATGACTTAGACTGGTCTGACAATTACAAGGGGACAGTCATATTCCTAGAAGAGGACAATTTTGTTTTACCGGACTTACTTTATATGCTACGATATACTACGCGCTCTAAGATATACCTTCAAGGAACTCACGTGATGTCCTTTGGGAGGCCGTACGCAAAAGATTTAGACTATGACCTGCTATCTGTGACTGCGTGGCGACCACCATACGACAAAGGACTGGCATTCAACAAGACTGTGTGGCAGCAGATCGCCCTGGCGTCGTCGTATTACTGCACGTACGACGACCTCAGCTGGAGCTACTCGCTGCTCAACGCGTTCACCCAGCTCCGCGGCGGGTGTGCCGAGATGGTGGCGGCCATGGCGCCACGCGTGCTTTCCACCAGCATGTTCTCAAGCGGCCGCGCGGCGCTCGAACAAATCAGTTTGTGGCTGGATGACGCTAAGATGTTTCCTTTGAAAGTGAAGGCGGTGATGCTGTACGGCGATAACGGCCGCGTTGACAAGGCAATGAAGCCTCCCCCGTGGGGCAACGGAGGCTGGAGTGACTTGCGGGACCACTTGCTCTGCCTAGACCCTCTCATGGCCACTACCACGGGCTATCCTCGCAATTTCACAGGGAGCGTCCAGGACACTAGTGCCGATGGCACAGGCCCAGATTATATTACCATGAGCTAGAGAACTAATATCTCGGATAACGACATCCGCAATATCTTGTAACTTTGACCTTAAAAAAAACCCAGGGATTGTAATCTGTGCGATGAGTAAGTCCATGGTAATTGCGTTGTACTGCGTATCCATCGTGGTCAGTTTCGGCAGCCGGCCCACGCTGTACATACTATTGTATACAATAAGGCCACCGGGTAACCGTTTGTGAAGGCTCCAGTAAAGTTACATTAAATATTGAGCAGTCTGTGCAAAGCTGTACGAAGCTCACAGCGTTACTATTTAACGAGGGTATACTTTTACAGTCACAAGGAGTAAAGCTCGTAAGCTGAGTGCATTTCGTAAGCGTTCAGGAGGGCGGGAGTGCAGACTCGTTTATAATTTGCATGGCAGAGGCGCTCGGGGCTGGCTGCCTGCCAGCCCTCCCCGCGCCGCCGCCACCTGCACGCTGCACACGCCGTGACATCTTCGCTACAAACAACCTGTCAGACACATATCTTCCTACATCGCCACCCGCCGCACGCACATACGCAACACGTAATATATATTTTTTTAAACATGCATGCATTTGCATGTCCGCCTTTTATATGTTTCGTGTGGTGTGTGTAGGTGGTGCACTGCGGACGTGTGGTACAACGGTACTGCTTATCTGATATCTGTGCAGTGTGTTCTGCTCGTGCACTTAGTATCATAAAACAATATGAATGATGTGTTGTGATGAGTCGGCGCCGCACCGCTTGGCTCGCGCGGCGGCGCTGCGCGTTTGATCTGCCTCATTACTAGGAAAGGCTTTAACATTAATGAACTTTTCTTAATAAACCAATTACGTTTTATACCGGTGGGGCTTTCCTCAGAAACTCGTTACCATCTAATCAAACATTTTATTTTGTTGTACAAACATTATTTTAGAAGCTGTTTACTTAAATTTGTTTATACTTACAAGGTGATTTTTTATAGCTTTGTACTGTATTGCATTAATTTATCTTTTTAGTATGAAATACCTATAAAGTAAATTAATTTCATAGCATTTGTTTCTGTTGGCAATGTGTCTGGCTAGTAAATTAATGAGGTCTAACGTCTAAGGTCTAATGGTGCCTTACTACTTCTTTGCACAAGGTGACTTATTTTTTTAGATTACTCGTAAAGGCTCCTGCATACAGAGGCGCAATGCGCGAGCGCGACAGGCAGCAATATGCTTTTCGCGCCCGCGATATCGCCTCAGTATGTAGAAGCCTTCCGAGAATGGCTATTTGCATCCAATAATTGAGGCCAAATTAAAGGACATGACAAGACCAATAAATATCTGACGTACGTAATATATATAAATGTATTTTACTATACTAATTGCGATTATCTGTCCGAAAGTCTGACAACCAGTCTTACCAAGGGGTATCGTGTTACCCAGTAACTGGGTTGTGGAGGTCAGATAGGCAGTCACTCCATGTAAAATACTGGTATTCAGCTGCATCCGGTTAGACTGGAAGCCGACCCCAACGTAGTTGGGAAAAGGCAGGCAGATGATGACTTGCGATTATCTGTAGGAAACGGACATGCTGCGTTCCATAATAAACAATTAAAAGACACGTAACGAGTAACAACATCACATCAAAAAATGCTACCATCTTTGATAATTAGATTTGACATGACAATTAGTGATGCCCAATCTTACATTCCACACACATCAAAATCAAAATCAAAATCAAAATATTTTTATTTCACATAAACCTACATGGGCACTTATGAAACGTCAGAAGCTAGGTGCACGGTTCCAATTGGTTGTTTCCTATGGAGAAGAGCCGGCAAGAAACTCCACGGTTACTCTTTTAAAAATAATTGGCTTTTACAATGTTTTCAATTTACACAAATTAAGTATGGGAGAACAGTGTAGGCCTGTCGAAAAGTACTTAACAAAAAAAAAAAGAGAAAAGGAAACGGTCTAAAGAAAAAAAGATCTAGTCTATTAAGCCTACAACGTTCTCACATTCACAACGTACACAAGAATCCATGTAAAATAATATTAATAATATTAAGTCTGAAATATAAATTGTAGGTATATAATGTCAAATAGTGAAAATATAATGTCAAAAATGTATGTCTAAAAAATAATAATAATAAACATCGTAATTTGGGAGCAGTTAATAGATATTTCCATAGTTATGCCGTTTCTGGTGTACCAGGGAAGCCACATGTGCAGAAGGAATTATTGCCAAACTTCCTTGTCTTCAACGTAGTCTTTAATCTTGTAATATGCGTTTTTGATAAGGACACGTTTGATGTGGGTTTTGAACTTACCATCGCTAAGTTCTGTAACTGACTTTGGCAACTTGTTATAAAAGCGGATACTGTTAATAACAAATGATTTGCTTGTTTTTGTTAATCTAAATTTGGGTATCACAATTTCATGTTTACTACGTGTATTTATATTATGGAAATCACTTCTTGTTTTGAAAAGACATAAGTTCTTGCGAACATACAAAATACTTTCTAAGATATAAAGAGAAGGCAGAGTAAGTACATTAATTTCTTTGAATTTGTTTCTAAGGGACTCACGAGGACCCATTCTATATACTGCGCGGATTGCCCTCTTTTGTAAGATAAAAATTGAATCTACATCAGCTGCCGATCCCCACAGCAGAACGCCATAAGACATAATACTGTGGAAATAAGCAAAGTATACTAACCTAGCTGTGGCTATATCAGTCAACTGTCTAATTTTTCTTACTGCATATGCAGCTGAACTTAATCTACCTGAAAGAGCTCTAATGTGGGCTCCCCATTGTAATTTTGAATCTAGAGTAATTCCTAGAAATATAGTTTCTGTAATAGCATCTAGTCTCTTGCCATCAAGTTTTAAATTTAGATCCACTTGGGGTACATTTGGTAGTGAGAACTTTATACATTTTGTTTTGTTCGCATTAAGTAAGAGATTATTAGCTTCGAACCATTTCGAAAGAATATCCAGACTATCATTGACGTGTAAGACATCCGGATTTTTTCTATCTATTTTAAAAATAAGAGAAGTATCGTCAGCGAATAGAATTATATCCGATAAGTTTGCCATCATGTAAGGAAGATCATTAATATAAACTAGAAAAAGGAAAGGGCCAAGAATTGAACCTTGGGGCACGCCCATCTTTACTAGAGACCCCGAGGACGTCGCCCCGTTAACGTTTACTTTTTGCTGCCTGTTTGATAGATAGGACAGAACAAGATCAGCAGCTTGTCCACGAATTCCGTAGTGGTGTAATTTACAGGTCAGTGTATTGTGGTCAACGCAGTCAAACGCTTTTGAGAGGTCACAGAAAATGCCAATGGCATCCTGGGATTTCTCCCAGGATTCCAAAATGTGACTGATGAGTTTTACTCCTGCGTCAGTCGTCGACCTACCTTTCGTGAAACCAAACTGGCGACTATGTAAAATCCCATTAGAATTGAAATGTGACAGCATCTGGTCTAGCATGATTTTTTCATATATTTTACTCAATGCTGGTAGCACAGATATAGGTCTATAATTAGAGGGATCACTCTTACTACCCGATTTGAAAATTGGTACTACTTTACTATGTTTCATTAAATCAGGAAACGTACCGCTGTCTAAACATTGATTAAATATGCCTGTTAGGACAGGGGCTATTGTGTCAATGATATCTCCAAGAACCTTAACGGAAATCCCCCATAAGTCTTCAGTTTTCTTTATGTTAAGACTTTTAAATGCCCTCTTAATAGTGACAATAGAAATGGGCTTGAATCGAGAGCGAGATTACTTGCGTTGCCCAACTTACGATCTATTCTCTAAAAATCTCATCCTGAAAACTAAGGTTAAGTGAGCAGTCAATAGTGTCAATCCTAGCATCGCGTAGGATGGCGGCTCACTTCACATAAGTGTTCACGGTGACATTTTTACAGAACAGACGCTCTCCGCTCACGGATGTCATACGCATCCGTACGTAGATTCCTTTTCAATCGTTTTCGCTCCAGGGTATGACGCTTCTGTAGTGACTTGTGCGATGTTTTTATTAGTACCCTACACCTTAGGTGCGAAAATAATTCAACAACAAAACCGTTTTTCATGTCCTAATCTATCCATCCTAAATAATTACTGATCATTTTCTATACAATTACTACACATAAGTAAGATGCATTGTAATAATAAGAATAACACGCTGGGTACTGAACGGTATCGATTTTGTTTAAAATATGTCGATACGGATCTAATGTATGGGCATCCCTAATCCTAGTCATGTCAAGTCAATCCCGTCAGGGTATTTGTGTTCTGTGAAGTCAATCAACTCAACTGTCAAGAAGATTTACCAAATGAGTAAAATGCTACATAAGAACACTATTACTCCTAGCGGAACATATGTCTGTTAGCATCAAACAAGATAAACAAGAGATACAGTAAAATATTTAAGTAATAATGTACCTAACATTATTACTTAAATGTTTTACTGTCTTAGCTTAACTACACACATACAGGCAATATAAATAAGTGACAGGCATTTATTAGCATGTATTTCTGAGTATTGAAAGGATTGTTTCTTACTAAATATTACCTCAAAATCTTTGTTTTTTAAGTCAATACTTTTTGCAAGTTGTCCATCCTTCAACATGTTATTTAGAACACGCAATGTAATTTTTCTTAGCTGTTGGTTCTAGGGCGAAAGATGTATGGATGCAGAACAATCACTTTTATACATTCCTTGTCTTATTATAATCCAGTACCGTGCACAAATGCACACTTGGCCCCTCGCTGAGAGGGTGGCACTCGCTGCGATTGTTCATATGTACTCCTCGTCGCCCGCCGGCCGCCGCGTTGTCGCCTACCTACTTATTGTTCATAAACGCATTGTTTCGCCACAGATTTGTTCTGGAAATAGGCGACGAGTTCTAAAGTGCACTGGGAAATAAAGCAATACAGGAATTTGGTTGCTACGGCGGCGGCGGGCGCATCCATAGATTTATTATTTATGGACACGGTGGAGGTCTGCCCGGCTTGGGCAGAGCACCGCCGTGTCCTCGTTGAGGCGACAGAGACCTCTCGCGTCCGGCCCTGGTTCAGGCCATGGTACGGAGCAAGAGGGCATGGGCAGCCGCCACCTCCTTCTGCGAAACAGTAATGCTTGCTAAGGAGGAGGCGGGATGGTTGAGGGAAAGGCAAATTTCACGCCCTCTCGCCCCTAGCGGCCGCAGGAGACACCCTAGGCGTCGGGAATCCCGGGCGGATTTCCGGCCACCGTAGGCGCGCGGGCTTGCGGACGGTGAGCAATGGGTAGCTCAAGGAAAGTAAGGACCAGGCCCGGGTCGACGTCGCGTTGTATTCCACGCGCGCCTCAAAGAGATGTCGTCAGCAAAAATGTAGGGGTCCACTAGGGCCGATGCCTGCCGGGGTCGCGGGAAGGTACTAATGGGTCACCGAGGCCCCTGGCAACACAGGCAACAGGAAGAAATACAGGTGGGTTTTAGTCAGTAAGAGTCTGACACACCCTCCCGCTCCGGCCAGAGCGGGAGAAATTATTTGATGATTTCCCATCCAAAAAAAAAGGTGTAACGGACAAGCAAACGAAGTACTTATACTTTAGTATGCATCTCTTTAGGAAAATGATAATCCCTTTAAAAAATAAGCGATCGCTAACGGAACGGGCCGACAATAAGTTAACAAATCAATTCATTCAGAAGTTCATAGTTTGTCGTTACAAAGTTATTTTTAAATCAAAGTTCAGGCAAAGCTGGATAACTATTAATAGGAATAGAATATCAGAATAGAATAAAATATAATTTATTTCTGAGTAGGTATGTGGTACATTGAGATCGGAAGTGCTTTTCCTTTGCAAACATATAAATTATAGACTTGGGGGCTCTGTGTTACGTGTCAAGTAGGTGAGTATGGGATAACTAAAGGCAACTTCAGAAATACGTATTAGGCAATTGGCATATTTTGAATTTTATGAATTCGTGCGAGTCGACCAACAAGCCATGTGCAGCAGAGAAGGGTGCTGTCACGCAGTCCTTTTAATTTAAATGAAGCTCATTAATAAAAATAGTCAATGAGCGCGGCCTGCGCCCGCGCCTGGTCACGTCGCTACAAAGACAAATTTGTCGGATATGGTAGGTACAAGTTAGTTATCAATGTTATGCTCAGGACACATGCGAAAAGCGGCATACGAATATCTAGCGAACAATGGGTATAAAACCTATACAAGGTGTCGTTTTGCATCCTCGTAAAATTCAAGGAGGTAAGTATGTTAATGATTTACGACACGAATCAATAATAAAATAAGGTCTTTCTTTTTTCTAATTTTCGGAAATCGGCTTGTGTGGGACACGTATGCTAAAACGCGGCCCGTGTAATACCGCACTGTAACTGCCCTTTTACACACACACTACCGCATATGCAACGGGGTGATTCTGTTCTGTGAAAGTGGTGTATTCTAAAATACTGTCAAACTTAAAAAACAAAAAACAAGTATGTATTTATCATTGAGCAGGTGTGTGTGAATTTTATTTGATTATATATGTCTTTCATAGCAGCCTCCTGAAATTTGACGAGGATGCAAAACGACACCTTGTATATACCTACAAAAGAAGAGCCATGCTGTTAGATTTATTTTTGTAGAAATGATAATAATGGTAGTTCTCTTGTTCATTTTGGAATATGGTTGTATTTTTTTATGGAAATACGGTAGCTGTTTCTATATTGGAGAGTGCTGTTACAAAATTGTTTTTTTTAACTTGGTCCTCACCCGTTTTTGTAAATCTATTGTTTTCGGCTACTGTGGAGAAGAAGTGTGATTTTTTTCCAAACAAATATGGCTATTTCTAAAATATAAATGTAAGTTAGCGTTAAAACCTTTAACTTTTTGAAAATCGGTCTACAGCTCTCATATGGAGGCGCCCCAGTTATTGCTCTTAAACATTTTTTTTGCGCTATGAAAGCTCTTTGAATATGAGACAAGCTACCACATAGGACTCGTGACAACTTGCTACATTAGGGCGGATCGGCGGTGTTCATAGAAACAGTGGCATGTCATACTCGTACCACACCTCCTCATTAATATGTAAGTACTTAATTAGTGAGGTTTATTGACATCATAAATGGTGTATTCGGAATGTCTCTGTTAATATTACGCAAACGAATCCCTGAATCGAAAAAATGGTTTTCACATACCCGCAATATTTTTGAATGGCCTATCCAACGATACCCACACCATAGGAAAGACGAGTGAAAAAAAATATCATCCCCAGTTTACAGGCATCTCACCCTTGATGCCCTAAAAAAAATATTTATTCATTATTTTATATAACCACTTTGTCGGCGTGATTAATATGTATACCCATGCCAAATTATAGCTTTCCAGTACTGAGAGTCTCTAAGCTAAGCCGTGGACAGACAGACAGACGGACATGGTGAAACTATAGGGGTTCCTTGTTGACTACGGAACCCTAAAAACAAGTATCATACATACATTATCATTTTATAAATTACATGATTAGTATGTATTATACAGGGTGTTTGGTGCATCGTGTGCTAAATTGAAATGGTCGACTGAAGGGGTCATCCGCTATCCTTTCAGACCCCTTAACACCCCTCATGCTCTGTAGATTTTTTTTATCGACTTTTTAATGTTTTCCAAAAAAAAGACCCAAATTTAACATTCAAATACAGATTTAAAAAAAAATATAAGGCGTAGACTCTGAATTTTAATTTTATTTCGATGTGTATTGTTTAAGATTACTTTTAAATACAAAATTAGTGATATTAGTCACCTAGTTTTTTTTTTAATTCACTCGCAAGGGTAAAACTTAAATTAAAGCTGTACATGTTACAGCTATTTATAAGGCTACAAAAAAAAAAAACAAAAGCGACCAGGATCTTCCAACTCCCTCATTAATTCTCCAGTCTATCCTCTTTCTAATGATGTGCCACATGCCATAAAAGTATTTTAACAACTTTGTGAATTCGCTAGAATTGTGAATCGAGTCACCTAAGGCTAATATTCAAAATTATGATTTAAAAAAAATCTCTTAAATGATACCTGTCAAACCTATAAATCTGCTATCTCATTCTTATGGTTAGGTAAATTCGTGTCTCATATCTGTATCTTTCGTGGGATTTACTTGAAATAAAAAACAAAATTGCATTTTTAACATTTATTTAATCATTGTTACAAATCTTGCTCAAATTGTTGGCCTCTGTTGCGAATGCAGGCCCGACACCTGTTTCGTATTTCAACAGTTGTTGTACGAAGTCGTATTTCCTCCTTAATAGTATTGAATGCCGCTTCTATGCGTTGGACTAATACCTCCCTAGTTGGAACCTCCGTGGCATATATCAACTCTTTGGCACGTCCCCAGACATAAAAGTCTAACGGAGTTAGATCTGGGGAACGTGGCGGCTATGGAATAGGGCCATCGCGTCCAATCCATGCATTGGGGAACACATTGTCGAGATATTCCCTCACAGTCAATCGCCAATGCGCGGGACAGCCGTCATTTTGAAATACAATGGGCACACGTTCATTAAATACGGGCACATCGGTCACTAATTCGGGCAGGTCATTTTGTAGGAATTCCAGGTAGTCTTCGCCATTGAGATTATCGGGCAGGTAATGCGGTCCAATTACCTGATTCCCAATCACTCCTGCCCAAACGTTTACACTAAACCTTCTTTGAAAAGAACTAGGTGACTAATATCACTAATTTTGTATTTAAAAGTATTCTTAAACAATACACATGGAAATAAAATTAAAATTCAGAGTCTACGCCTTATATTTTTTTTTTAAATCTGTTTTTGAATGTAAAATTTGGGTCTTTTTTTGGAAAACAATAAACGTTCGATAAAAAAAAATCCACAGAGCATGAGGGGTGTTAAAGGGTCTGAAAGGCTAGCGGATGACTCCTTCAGTCGACCATTTCAATTTGGCACACGATGCACCAAACACCCTGTATATATAGTATACATAAACCGCCATTTGCTCTTATAAAATAAGACGTTTTGCGAACTACGCATTAAGTCCCTTTTGCAAAATGTCCTGGAAGGGACTTTATGCGTAAGAGTCATTCAATAACCTCCTCCTTTTTGGAAGTCGGTTAAAAAGAACCTTGTTGCCTTGAGACGTCGTGCCACAAAACTGTTTCTCTTTGTTTTATGTTAAAATTTTCATTTTGGTTACCTGAATCTAATATTAGAGGATCGCTTTGTCAATTTGGTGGCATTTCAAATTAATCTCAAATATCTCGTATGTTTCTTACGGTATTTTGTTTCCATCTAACATACATTCAAGGTACTGAAGGACAATTTAAAGTTATCAATGAATATGTTATCTACCATATTTTTATCCCAAGATAATTTGTCTCAAGAATAAACTTTACAGTTGCAGTTGGATTGCAGTTGTTCTCCCATACATTCTAACTGCAATGAATGAAGTTCGTACGCACAATATTGGGAGATTTACCAAGTTATTTTAACACGATAGACTTGGTAAAAGTTTTCCTGTAATCTAAAAGTAAGAACTATTTTCTATATTTTTTCCAAATTTTAGGCTCAGTAGTTTCGGAGATAAGGATGCAATGGTAAATTTTCATCTATCTTCTGTACTAATATTATAAAGGGAAGAGGTTTGATTTTTGTTTGTTTGTTTGTAATGGAGAAACTCAAAAACCACTAAGCTGATCTTAAAAAATATTTCACCTATAGAAAGCTACATTATCAGCGAGTACCATGGGCAATATTTTATAAAAAAAAAATTAAATCCCTATGAAAATTACAATAATGTAACACAAGGTATCAAACATTTGCCTATAGAAGTCATTATTTGGCGCGCGCTGCGAAAACTATTGATGATACATAAAATAGTATGTTTATAGTACTTATCATTTACCCACAAAAAAATCGTGAGGTTATGTCTAACTATTATACACTCAGCGTCAAAAAAATCGCACCTTTTGAAAAATCTACTTCAAACAACTTTAAATCTAATTTGGAATATGGGATATGGGTAATGTTTGGTATCATTTGAAAGGTAAGAAAAAGGAGTATACAAAAACAATTCTTCATTATTATTATTTTTTATTGGAACCGAGAAAAATAAAAATGTTTACAAATCAATAAAAATCCTTAATTAAGCCCTACTTAAAACAGACTAATTATTCAAAAAAAAGTTACAAAAAGTTGCTTAAAACTAACCTAAAATCTAGTGTTACCCCCCCTTGCCCTGATGACGGCTTCCATGCGCTCTCTCATGGATCTCACCAATTTTATGAGCTCTTCTTGAGGGATACTGGCCCATTCCTCAATAACGGCCTCTTCGAGCTCCTGGAGAGTCGTGGGAGCAGGATCACGGGACCTAACCTTACGTTTCAAATGGTCCCATAGGTGCTCGATCGGGTTCAGATCTGGACTTCTCGCTGGCCACTGCATGACAGGGATCCCAACCTCTTGAAGGTAGTCGCGCACAATTCCGGCAGTGTGAGCGCGTGCGTTATCGTGCATTAATGTGAACCCCTCGCCAACAAAACCAGCATACGGGACCACATGCTCTTCCAGGATCTCTGTGATGTACCGGTGAGCAGTCATCGACCCTTGCCCGCGTGCACCTCCAGTCCGGGAGACGCAAATAAGTTCGGTTTTGCCGTCGGTCGACATGCCGCCCCAGAACATACAGGAACCACCCCCGTATTCTACCGTCTCTTGGATGCAGGCTTGGGCGAAACGTTCCCCCTGTTTTCTGTACACTCTTCTGCGTCTATCGTTGCAGAAAAGGCACACTCTCGTTTCGTCTGAGAAGAGAACAGCTCTCCATTGGTCCAGGGTCCAATTAACGTGGTCGCGAGCAAACTGCAAGCGAGCTCGCCGATGTGCTGCGGTCAATTTTGGACCCGTAGCAGGTCTTCTAGCCACTATCTCTCTCTCCTTCAGTCTTCGTCTAACTGTAGAGACGCTCACGGTTGTTCTGCGAGCTGCCTGGAGCTGTTGTTGCAACTCAACTGCATTAGAGAACCGATTTCTCCTAGACTTCAACACGATGAATCGGTCGTCTCTCTCAGAAGTGCAGCGACGTCTACCAGACCCATGCCTCCGGACCAAGCCACTGGTCTGCAAGAACCGCTGGTACACTCGTCGAACCGAAAAACGGCTCAGGTTCAGCTGCCGAGCGACATCACACTGTCGCATCCCTGTTTGCAGTAGTGCAATCACTTGGGCGGCTTCTTCAGCAGTAGTATCCATCTTCAAGGACGTTTTTCTTGTGAAAGATCTTCTCGTGTGTCTTCTTTGACGGTTGGATAGCGAACGACCTCCATTAAACCTGTATCGACCCTTTTATACCCACAACAGGTAGCGCAAGTAGTGGGTACTTTTGAGGAGCAAAATTTCATAATTTTTTTTTAGTGACCTGTGGTATCAACCTTGTTTTTTAATTAAATGAAATGGATATTTTTTTAAAGCTTTTTTCTAGGGCTTTCAAAAGATACCAATATTGGTGGGGGTAATTGCGTGTCTCAAGGGTTAATAATGCTTGAAAGCTAATTTTGCGGAGGTGCGATTTTTTTGACGCCGAGTGTAGTTAAGTCATAATAACTGTTTTTTGTTCAAATAAGTCCATCAAAACACGGGTAAAATCGAAAGATGATAACATTCGTATCATGATATTAATCCTTAACCAACTAAATAGTTTCATAATCAAGGTTGATTATTACCTCTCGATTTTCTCCGTTGATTATTACTCGTTAAATAAAATAAATTATTAAAAAAAAACAAAAATCCTCAGCTGGTTCGATAGAGATTTTTGATCCTTATAAGAAACGGGAATCGATGGGCACCAAAAAAGTTTTTGTGAAAACTGCCCATTTCCTTGCTGACTGTACAACTTTTCCAAACTCTTTAAATGCAGATCTAAATGTCTCAAAAAGTTAAGACCGTTTTCCTGTAGCTACAACGGTTAAGCCCTTACTGCCTCGTCTCAAAAATCCACCCTGTGTGTATATATATATATATGTATTTTTTTTTTAATAGACTAAGTTAGTATAGTACGTAGGGCTGTTCGTTTACACCGCGGCACATTCCTTACTTTTAGCATTTTATACCCGTCACAACTTCTAAACGAAAGGTCGGATTCGAATAATTACTCGACTGCCCCAGGAGGGTAATGTTTTTCGAGAGTATGTATGTATGTATGTATGTCTATTTCTTTGGCACGCTCTGTAGCCTAAACGGCTTGATGGAGTTTAATATATTAGGTCTCCTTAGATTCTGCTTAATTGTGGGAGTGACATAGGCTATATGTATAATATTTTTAAATTGCATCTGCAAATACAAAACAAAGAAAGGGAAGGTTTGTTTAGATAAATTACAACAATCTTGGTATCAAATAAAAGCTAGTAAGGAGTAATTTTCAAATACATATAGTAATAAAATTAAAAAGCTTGAAATAAAATAAATAAAAAAAAAACAAAAAACCCGACTGCTAAAACACAACTGAAAAGATAAAAGCAAGCATTATAATCTATAAAATTTTGGTATAGCAGGTGAGAACAAACAAAAGTTACACCATATTTCAGGTTATTGGTTTGTCTTCGCCTGCGATACCATAATTCTATAGATTATAATGCTTGTTTTTCTCTTTTCAGTTATGTTTTAGCAGTTGGGTTTTTAGTTTTATTTTTGAATAATTTGTTTTGTTTCAAGCTTTTTTTTTAGTTTTATTTATATATATATATTTGGAATTGTCTCATTATTAGCTATTATTTGATATCAATATTGTTGTAATTTAAAAAAAAAATCCTTCTCCTCCGTTTTTTTTGTATTTTCAGATGCAATATTTAAATATTATATAGCCTACGTCACTCCCATAATTAAGACGAATCTAACGACATCTTTTATGTTAAAATCCATGTAGCGGTTTAGGCTACAGAGCGCGCCAAAGAAATAGACATACCTACATACATAAATACTCTCGACAAACATTACCCTCCTTCTGGGGCAGTCGGGTAAAAAGATCGCAATCATTCGTTTTCGAAAACTATCTTTTAAACGGGGTGGAGAGAGTGTTGAAGTCGCGAGCGAAGTGCTAGTCTTAAATAACTTTAAAACTAATTATTTTAAAATTATAAAAAAAATATCAAGCCCTTTCATGTGATATGTCACACGGTACCTACGGTTTGCAAAACTTAAAAAAAATCTAATTTGCCCCTAAAAGCGACCCTCATATTCAAAAATCATTTATTTACGTTATACATCCGTGTTTCGGTCACAGAAATTCATATGTGTACCAAATTTCAAATTAATCGGTCCAGTAGATTCGGAGCAAATCGGCTGTGACAGACGGGCAGACACACACGAGTGATCCTGTAAGGGTTCCGTTTTTCCTTTTGAGGTACCCTAAAAAATAATAAAACCATAAAATAAAAACATCGTAATGAGAAAAAACCACGACATGTTCAAATTTACCCACATGCGTTATGTTCTGTTATGGATACCACTGTGTCTAGTTTAATGTATGTATTTTTTTTTTTTTTTTTTGGGATGGGAAATCACCAAATAACTTCTCCCGCTCTGGGCGGAGCGGGAGGGTGTGTCAGACTCTTACTGACTAAAACCCACCCGTATTCCTTCTTGTTGCCTGTGTTGCGGGGGCCTCGGTGACCCATAAGTACCTACCTTCCCGCGACCCCGGCAGGCATCGGCCCTAGTGGACCCCTACTATGTGCTGACGACATCTCTTTGAGGCGCGCGTGGAATACAACGCGCCGTCGACCCGGGCCTGGTCCTTACCGGACGATGAGCTACCCATTGCACACCGTCCGCAAGCCCGCGCCTACGGTGGCCGGAAATCCGCCCGGGATTCCCGACGCCCTGGGCGTCTCCTGCGGCGGCTAGGGGCGAGAGGGCGCGAAACTTGCCTTTCCCTCAACCGTCCCGCCTCCTCCTTCGCGAGCATTACTGCTTCGCAGAAGGAGGTGACGGCTGCCCATGCCCTCTCGCTCCGTACCATGGCCTGAACCAGGGCCGGACGCGAGAGGTCTCTGCCGCCGATCGCCTCCAAGAGGACACGGCGGTGCTCTGCCCAAGCCGGGCAGACCTCCACCGTATGCTCCACCGTGTCCTCCGGGCGATCCACACAGTGGTGACACCCGGACGTTTCCTCCCGCCTTATCCGACTCAGGAACCTCCCGAAGCTGCCGTGTCCGGTGAGGACCTGCGTCAGGCGGAAGGTGAGGACGCCGTGGCGCCTCTCCAGCCACTCCTCAAAGAGGGGACTTATCGCCGCAATCGTGGCGTGCCCAGCACTGGGTTGCGACAACCGTACTTTCCATGACGCCATGAGATCCCGCCGGAGCTCCGCTCCGCTGTGCCGCGATTTCTCGCGGCAGCGGACTTACGCCCCGGCGTTTCGCCTCCTCGCGCCACTCCCATACGTGCGCGAGGACTTTTGCCTCCAGATCCCATGGCGGCAATCCGGCAAGGAGGCTCGCTGCCTCACAGGAGACCGTGCGGTATCCTGGACCATCCGGATGGCCATGACCCTTTGGGCCGCGCTCAACCGGCGGGCTGGCCGCAGCGCCAGAGAGCGCGCCCATACAGGAGCCCCGTATAGGGCCATGGACCGCACGACCCCCGCGTAGAGCCTCCGGCATGTATGTATGGTATGAAGGCACATCGATGCATCACATAGTCTTGCACGGTACACGAACAGCACTATTCCCTATTTCCTAGACCTAGCGAGTGATCGTTTCCATGAGTCATGAGTCTGAGTCATGTATCTTGCGACGCTTGCCACGTCCAGTTGAGGTTGCAGTGAGTCGGAACCGGGTGTCGCATACTTCACGGTGAGTCGGTACTGTTTTGCGATGGTAATCCAGTGAGTCGGGGTGGCACTGCGTTATGACCAGTGAGTCGGATGTGGTACAGCACCGGGTAGGCTGACTGCTAGCGGCGTCTAGCTGTGCTATTCTGTAATCTTCTCACCGTGAAAACTTGAGTGAAGTGAACGTGGAGTGAATTGTCAGTGTCATTCCACCGGATACTAGGGATCGACCAAGGATTACATTTACAATCATAATCGAGATTTTAATAATATTTTTATGCTAATTCTATTGATCATAATCAGTTAACTGATTAAATAAACGCAATTCCATGACCCAATCGCGATGTGTTTTAACTGATTAAATAAACGCAATCCCATGGCCCAACTGCGATGTGTTTTGAAGAAGCGGTAGTGGATTGAGTCGACTAAAGCCTGTGCGACGTTATTCAGCGTTGTTATTAACCCAAATCTTTTCAATAAGAAGAGATAACCGAGTGTGTCAAGTGATCGAGTGCTAAAAGTGTGCCTGGCTGACGGACCATAGAATCTATCCCCTCACAAACTATGTGGAAACCTAACTAGAAATAAAGAAAGAAAGAAAAATATTATTTTAAGTAGGTAAATTTATACCGACTTACGCGTTGCCAATAATAAAATAATATTCATAAAATCACCGTCATCAATACTGTAACAAGATTTAACAGTTCAACTGACACTCGCGCAGTGCGCGCACCGGCCGGCGCGGCGGCGGGCAGCTAGGCTCACTTCACCCAGCTCAAGTGAAGTGATGTTGCTATGGCAACCAGAATCGAGTGAAGTGATAAGATCACGACAATCGCGCGTCGCGCTTACCAAAAACAAATCAAAATCAAAAGTTATTTATTCAAACTAGGCTGAAAATCAGCACTTTTCGAACGTCAAAGTTACATAAGACAGTCCCCCAAAAATGCCCGCCCGTCACTACTTCCTAGTGCTTTAGCTGGGAAGAAGAAGTGGTGGAACAAACTCCCCACCAGCACGTCTGTCTGTTTAGTTATATAAACTTGATTCTATACAAATCGTATGCAAAGTAATTAACATTACGAAACACAAATCACATTCAATGGGATTAAATTACACACTTGCCATACGTTAGCTAGCACGCGCCAGTATACCAACAAAACAATGAACAAACTGTACTCAAGCAGATAAAAATTACAACATAAAAAAAACGTAAATAGAACTTAATACCTAAATAAAAGCCTCCAGGCATAAAGGGCGTGCCCGCTTATATAAGGCAATTGCTGTAGCTCGAAGTGAGAAATGATAAACTAGCCCCATCGAAGTAAAATAAGTAAACAATTACTAATAACAATTAAAACCATGATCAGCAAGACGACCAGTCACCACAAGCAGCACCTACTCACTTCACCTAGCCGGCGCGAGTGGTTGCTATGGTTACGAGAATCGGGTGAAGTGATAAGATCACGCCACGCTTGCGCGTGAGGAGCTGTTAATAATGTCAAGTTCAGTTTTTTTTTTTTTAATTTGCCATGTTTTATTTTTAAATGCGCGACAAACAAAAATTTGGTTTTACCAAAATCCAAAATGGCGGCTACAAACATTTTTCATCGTTTTCATGGTTTTTAGGGGTGTTACAGCCGATACTGAGGTCAAATCTAAAAAGCAAGATGGCGGCTGCGAAAATGTTCAGATTTTTCATCATGGGTGTCGTTTTCATGGTTTTCGGGGGTGTTAAAGCCGATAGTGAGGTCAAATCTAAAAACCAAGATGGCGGCTGCGAAAATATTCAGATTTTTCATCATGGGTATCGTTTTCATGGTTTTCGGGGGTGTTAAATCCGATAGTGAGGTCAAAATTAAAAAGCAAGATGGCGGCTGCGAAAATGTTCAGATTTTTCATCATGGGTGTCGTTTTCATGGTTTTCGGGGGTGTTAAAGCCGATAGTATGGTCAAATCTAAAAACCAAGATTGCGGCTGCGAAAATGTTCAAATTTTTCATCATGGGTTTCGTTTTCATGGTTTTCGGGTGTGCTAAAGCCGATAGTTAGGTCAAATCTAAAAAGCAAGATGGCGGCTGCGAAAATTACCAATCCTTTTGGAATAAAAAAACCAAGTAAGTTGTAAGTTTCAGAGCTTAAATACTAATTTTGAAATAATATAAAATTATCAATAAAATTAGCATAAAAATATTATTAAAATCTCGATTATGATTATAAATGTACTCGCCACGCTTGGTCACGCCCTAGCATCGGTGGGATGACACTGACAGCTCATTCCACGCGAGTTTTCACGGTGAGATTTTTACAGAATCGACATGCAGGAGAGAGTTTTAAGGGCTTTTCTTATGGACCGGCCGAAAGTGCAGTGTGCCGTGCCAAGATTGCTGATGAGGCTGAGGGTGATGACCAGGTATGCGTGGTCGCTGTAAGCTAGTGGTCAGGATACCCGTTGAAGTCGTGGGTGCTGGGTCATACTCAGAGTCTCCAGTAAAGACTTATGAGGAAAAGGGTGTACATTTCACTCATCCTCCATAGAAAAGGGAAGATCCTTCGACGAGACGATTGTTGTATCTGGTGGGTAACTGCCCAACGATTGATGTTGGGACGTTGTATCTATATTGGTTTCCGCTATAGACTGAAAACTTTCGCACCTTTGGTTAGCAACTCCTCAGCTGCGTAGCTACAGGTAATTATGACATTAATTAAATGTAACGTTTGTTATCGACAGCGCCGGATTGCGTGACCTCGCAGGAGAGTCGATAGCTGCATACCTTCACGCCACTGCACTAAACGTGCTAACTACATGGTCGCAGTATTTTTGATCCATTAACATCATTGGATGTATGTCAAGCCCCTAGAGGCGTAGTTATCACTCGGTTGGAATGATTAACAAGTGGCATTCTAGTACTTATTAAAGGTGGAGCTCTTTGTGAAGGAGTTCATACGAGGAAGTACCTACCACTGCAACTATTTCCGCCACAAAACATCATTGCATCATTATTCTAGTGTAGTGGTAATGCAGGCACGTGGCACGTTTCTAATTTTGAGATTTGTCTTTTGTATTGCTAAACTCAAAGCGTCCTTTGTCATCGTATCGTCTGAATGCTTGCCAGCCCATAACATAGCGTTCAGTCTTACAACTCACAACTCGCTGGAGATATGATGCATCTAATACATGTTATTATTTTATTCCCAAATCAGCATATAAATGGTAATATTTGTTTGCGTCATAAAACCTCTCGTAATATAGGTTTTGCGGTTTTGTCATAAAAAAGTGAAAAGATTCCGCTTGTATTTTACGAGATAGATAAGATAGATTGAAGCGGACAATGCGTGATGGGTGTATGTTTCAACCCCTATAGTAGCAAATGTAGCAAATAAAGAGACCGTTTATAATAGTTTAATATTAATTTAAATGGAAGAAGATGATTATTTATGAACTAATTCTAATCTTCTCCTTAAGGTCCATAGCCGAAAAACGCCTGGCAAAGCACCAGAAAGTCTACTGTGCTTTCGTTGACTTGAAGGACAGTGTGTGGAGCGAAGAACTGTGGTCAACCCTATCTGTCTATGGTGTGGACTGGCGCTTGGTACGGGCACTGAAATCTTTATACAAGGATTCTAGTGCTTGTGTTAGGATATATGGCGGCATCTACATCGCCACATGCGATCTACGCAACACCCTGACGTCACGCAAAATCCTGGATCACGCATGCAGAGTTTACCACGCAACTAGCATATGTACAGCATCCCGACAGGAACCGTTGGGCAGTTGCCCACCAGACATGACACCCGTCTGGTCGGAGGATCCTGCCTTTTCTACGTAAGATGAGTGAACTTTGCAACCTGTTCTTCATGCCTCTATACTGGTGACCTTGATGTGATCGTCAACGCAGCCTTCATGTGACTACTTCAGCGTGACGTCATCATCATCACTTCCTCAAGCTTTCGAGCGGCGAGTCTCACAGCCAGCCAGCACCCATGGCTTCGATGGGTATCCTGACCACCAGCATGCAGTGACCGCGCATACCTGGTCATCACCATTGCTTCATCAGCAACCTTGGCACAGCACACTGCGCCTTTGGCCGGTTAACAAGCAGAGCTCTTCAACCCTCTCCTGGTCGACGCCAGCTGTCAGCCTCAACCCGGCGCTGTACCATAATAATAATAATAATAAATAAAATAATAACGGAGAGCACGCCCACCACCTCCGGACTCTTCGATCAGCTGCGCCTCGCCGCCGCCGGTACCCAACCCCACTATGAGTGCTGTGACGACACAGGCCGCGGTAGTTGCGTCGAGTTCGAGCGACGAGTATTACTCTCCGCCCTCGACGCCACCACCTGTTCGACGGGGTTCGACGGGGAAGACACCGGCCGCCGGACGGCTTAGAATCTCGAGGCCCGCTGGCCTCTGATAGGGTTCCAGCTCCCGGCGGAAGTGTGCAGCGCATGCGATGGACACGATCCATCAATGAGAACGTCATGCGCTCATACTATGGGGCTACAGACTTACAGAGGGGGGAAACAATCTGACTGCGTACCGTGTTCGGATGCTCTCTCTTTTTCAGGTGCTTGAGCCAGCTGTCAACGTTTCGGCACAACGATTGTCGGATCAGGTGCATCCAGCGTAATCATATGTTAGATGACACTGTACTTGATCGCCTGCGAAGTGAAATGCAGAGTAGCCATGTCATCGCCCCCCGTCGCAGACTGTTGTAATTTCACCTCAGTTCAACCCAAATCAAGCTGATGAGGGGAGTGATGACAGGGCTACAAAGGTAAGTACCCAGTGCAATGAGGAATTGAGGAGTGCTTTGGAGGATGCGATTCGAGAATATTGGTTTATGTCGCCCGAACTTAGACCACGCTTACCTCGTTTGCCCATGCATAAGAAAAATAGGGCGCTGGTGGCAGTTCTGGATTCGCATTTGTCAAACCATTTTGATGACTGCGAAGACCTCACTGATTCTCATTCGATTCTGTACTGTAGGCGGCTGTAGCGGCATGTCGTGTAGCTCACGTTAAATTTGCTAATGATTCTAGAGCTACACGATCGAAACCAACCGTACCAGTTTGGTAGTGCAGGATTGAGCGTCGTATTGGTGGGACCAGAGTGCTCATCGGCAAACTAATCTGCTTCAGGGCGGGCAATACTCGCCCTAGAGTGATTCGCTTTGTGAGGCGGACGTTCTCAGGGACTGATATCAGCCCTCAGGACTATATTTCCCGTGTCACAGAGCGCATAGACTTCCTGAAGCAGAAAGTATATGCATGAGCGATACACTCAGAATCGCATCTTCCAGAGCGATGAAAGGTGGGTTTATAGTGGTTGGGAGCGACCGGACCAAAGTGTGACTTACACGCGCCTACCGGATGATGATGCCATGTTTTCTTTCTGGCGCAGTATCTGGTTGGTGTCTGTCAGTCACACCAAAGGTGATTGGGCTCGAGAAGACGAGCGAGCTTGCGATCCAATACCAGAAATGGGGGCTATTACTATCTGCCCCCAAGATGAAGCTCGTGCAGTCCGTCCGTTACCTAACTGGAAGTCCCCAGGGCCGGACGGGCTGCACAACTTCTGGCTCAAATGGTTTTTAAGGTCGCACGCTCGCTTGGCGGTTCAGTTCCAGACTGCTTTGGAGTCTGGATCGCTACCCCAATTCCTAACGACAGGCGTTACCCACCTGCTCCATAAATCAGGTAGCACCGCGGAACCCAAAGATTATAGGCCGATCACGTGTTTACCGATGGCTTATAAAGGTCTTATCCAGAGGAATAGCGAGCCGATAAGGATCGAGCGAGGCATATTTCAGGGCGATAGTTTGAGTCCGCTTTGGTTCTGCTTAGCCTTGAATCCTCTAAGCACATTGCTGGAGGATTCAGGTCTAGGCTATCGGTTGAGGAGAGGTGGTCAGGTTATATCTCACCTCCTCTACATGGATGACCTTAAACTCTTTGCCTCTAATAATTTGCAACTGATGGAGCTACTGAAAATAACTGAAACTTTCAGTAGCGCCATCAGGATGGAATTTGGAATGGATAAATGTGCGGTCATGCATGTAAAGCGAGGGGAAATTGTGGAATCCGTGGGAACCCAACTCTCGGATTCCATAAACCTTAGAGCCCTCTCCGCATCCGAAACCTACAAGTATTTGGGTATGTCGGAAGCGTTGGGCATCAATGTCACTGACATGAAGCAATCGTTGAAGGAGCGCTTTTTGGCCGCCTGAAGAAAGTATTTAATAGTCTTCTATCAGGCGGAAACAAGGTGTGCGCCTTCAACGGTTGGGTCATGCCCGTTTCGATGTACTCTTTCGGCATAGTCAAATGGACTCAACCGAACTCGGCGCCCTGGATAGGAGGGTATGCCGTATGCTGCTGACTGCATAATGAATGCATCACCCACGGTCATCGGTAATGAGACTGTATATCCCGCGAAAGTGTGAAGGTCGAGGCTTTTTAAACGCTAAGATCCTCCACAATCGCGAGGTATGCAGTCTCAGGGAATATTTCCTAGAAGGCGACGTGGGGATGCATCGAGATGTTGTCGCGGTGGACAAGGGCCTCACCCCACTCTCCTTGGCAAAAGAGAACTGGCGCAAGCTTGTAGTGCTTGACACTAACGATCGCAGGGAGGTATGGCAGAGTAAGGAGCTTCACGGACGCTTTTCCGGGCCCTACATGAACCTGATGTAGATTTCCAAGCGTCCGTAGCCTGGCTACGTTTTGGTGACCTCTTTGGGGAAACCGAAGGTTTTGTCTGTGCAATTATGGACGAAGTTATCATGACGAAGAATTACCGGAGATTTATTGTGAAGGACGGCACGGTTGACGTGTGTCGGGCATGCCACCGTCAGGGAGAATCAATCCGACACATTATCTCCGGGTGTTCTCGTCTAGCTAACGAAGATTATTTGCATAGACAACCTTGTAGCCAGGATTATCAATCAGCAAGTTGCTGATTGATAATCCTGGCTACAAGGTTGTGTCTATGCAAATAATCTTCTGAAATACAGCCTTGTAGAATCTGAAGTGCCGTACTACAGCCAATGGCTTAATTGCCAAGAGCCTCGACCAACACCTAAGGAGGCTCTCGTTGGATGTCTGAATTAAGGGCTTCATTCAGAGAGCGGTACTTCTGGACACGGCTCGCATTGTTAGGAGGTTCCTCTCTCTGGAGCTCTGACCACCGGTAGCTTGGACCCTGTTCCCAATACAGGTGGGCTACCATTTTTTTATATTTTTAAATGATTTTATATATTTTTTATATTCTAATATTTAAAAATAAAATTAAATCAAATCAAATCAAATCTTTTTATTGTGGGCATAGGTTATACATACAGATGTTAGGTCAATTACAGATCCATTATGTCCTGCCTAGTAGGCATACAATAACAAATTATGTCAACATGCATTATAAAAAATTGAGTTATCAGTTTTAAAGCAAATCTTACAAAAATAATTAGTGACAGATTATAGTATTGGTGACAGATTGTAACAAGTACTAGTTATTAAGGAAATCTTGGATCGTGTAGTAGGCTTTGTCAATTAAAATTTTTCGCAATTTATATTTGAATAGTGGGAGTTCCTTGGTGTTTAAAATGTCTACAGGTATTTTATTGTAAAATATGCCATTCCAAAATGACTTTTGCCCAGAAGAGCAGTTCTATGTGGTGTACTAGATATTTTAAGTGTATACGAGTACCTTTTTGATTTTATTTCACTAGATAGATTTTTATTTGTTTTAACAAATACTGTAACTTCATAGTTATAAGCTGATGGAAAGGTCAAAATTTTAAACTCATACCGTCTCATTACAAAACGAGTTCTAACTTTGATCCAAGCTTAAATCTTCGAGCCAGTTTTTGTATTTTGAACCTTATTTTGATCATAGTAAAGTTCTTTATACGAAATTGATCACTTAGGCTCGGGTTAAAAATTTGTTTTTGTATTAGGAACTTTATCTTTGTTGAAATAAAGTTCAAAATTCAAAAATGGCTCGATGGTTTAAACCTGGTTCTAAAGACAAACGTTGATTTGTAATAAGGCCCTTAATGTGTAATTATAATGTGTGTATAATGAAGTAAAAGAAAATAATAATAATAAGTTTTATTGATTCATAAATAAGTGTTACAATATTTAAGTACGACACTGGATCCCGCACTAGGATACCATGTGTCGCAGGATCCAGTCTCTTTCGCCAGAAAATATGAATTATAAAAGATAAGTTATCATTTAAATGCAACGGATTCAGTATAATTAATTAAACTTAAGGCTAAAAGGTAACCAAATGTATGGAGTGTATGTGATGCGTGTGAGTGTGTATGTGATGATTGTAAGTATGCGTGTGGTGAGGGATAGTATATTGTGTTTGTGTGATGATGAATATTTTAATAGTTGTATGATAAAAGATTTTCTGTTTCAGCATAATTAAGCCCAAGCAGTCAATTCTGAACCTGGTTATTGCACCCAAACTTTGTCAAGGGGAAGATTTTAAGCTTTTTGCTAACTTTCTCATACAGGTATGGTCCAATACAAGAGAAAGCCTTATTGCCAAATTTACTTGTAAAGTACTATATTGTTTTCAAATAATGCGAATGTGAAGACTATGTAGGTCATTGTTTTTTCTTTCTCATTTAGTTTTAATCTTGGTCTGGCAGTTTGAGTCATTTAAGCGGCCTACCCAAATGTCCTTTCTTTGGTATTGTTCGTCGAATCGTTGAGCTTCTTAAGTTCTGAGTTGAGCTGCACGATTACTGACAAATGCGTGCACTGACTGGATAGGTCCACTCATTCTGTGTGCACTGGTTCTTTCCTCAAAAGACCATTTCAGACACGAATCTACATGGTCTTCGCATGATCTGATCAAGATTATGTCTGGACCTAAAAAGAGACTGTGACCTCTGAGTTTGTTTCGGCCTTTCTTCTCAGAGTAGTCAGATAGGAAACGCCGAGCTCATCTAGTTTTTTTTTCTAAATATGATTGACGTGTAAAAGTGTTTGTAAAAACCTACTAACAGAAAATAAAAGATTCAGCAACCGTTCTCCTAAGACCGATTCGCTATTGGACTGTTCGTCGACAAGGTGATTCATTTATTTCCGTTTCCCAAGCAGGGACTTTGACCTATGGACATTTCGCCGACAGAACCTTTCATATGCGTCAGTTTCGACGACAGCCCTTTGTAGCAAATATAGTAGGTCACCAACAATAGAGGGGATCTGGTGCTCGGCGGTCGCTGCAGCGACACGCTCGCTTCGCTCGCTCGCCTTCGCACGTTAATGGTCACTGTTCTAACCTAACCTAACCCAAATGATTCAATAAGGGCTGTCGTCGAATGCGACGTATATGAAAGGTTTTGTCGGCGAACTGTCCGTAGGTGAAAGACCCTGCTGGGGAAACGGAAATAAATGAATCATCCTGTCGACGAACAGTCCAATGGCGAATCGGTCTTAGGAGAACGGTTTCTCTCCCAAAATAAAATCATTTCATTTCATTTAATTAATTTTGCAGAAAACTCTGTTCCACTTAGGGTTTTTACGTGAGCGCTGATCCGCCAACTCTGTGGCAGCTGCTGTTTTATGAAATTTAAGTAGCACTGATAAAATGTACAGATGGTGCACCGTAAGCACTCTCGTTTCTCGATATAAAACACAACAGACAAAAACAACACAACAGACTAAATATTACGTAATCGATAGGATTGTCAAACTTATATGGCTTGATTACTAGGCTTTTAGATACTTTGTATATGTGTGTATTTTACGTAAATTTTTGTAATGTGCGTTTTGTTTGTGTAGAATAAACAGTTTTTCTTTCTTTTCTTTATTTCTTTTTATATAACATTTCAGTGGGGTATCGTATTCGTAATCTATGGGCGACCTTAAGGATAGCTCTTTGTGCACGTTCAGCAGTAATTAGATAATTAGAAACCCCAATATATTATGCAGTAACCAAGCACAGACTGACATAAAGCCAGGTAAGTCATCTTGACGGTGAGCAATAGGTAGCTCACCGTCCGGTAAAGACCAGGCCCGGCTCGACTGCTGTCTGATAGATTTGAAAGAGGGTGAGTGCGGGTTGAAAATGAATGAATTGCCTGTCATATATCTTCTCTACGCAGATGATCAAGTTCTGCAGAACATGGTGCTGCAAGACATGGTGACTGTGATGGATGAAGCATATAAGATGAAAGAGATGAATATAAATGTGAGTAAGACGAAGGTTATGGTGTTTGAAAGAGAAGAGGACATACCAGTGTGTGATTTGAAAATAAATGATAACGGTGTGGAGCAAGTACGTGAGTTTGTATATTTGGGCAGTCAGTTTACAAGGGATGGAAAGATTGAAGAAGATGTGGAAAGAAGAGTAAATGCGGGAAATAAAGTGAATGGCGCTATACAATAGTTATTGTGACCAACCTGTCGATACTTAAAAAGGCTCGACTGGCTGTTCATAATGGTGTGCTGGTGCCGAACCTGTAAAATCATGTATACTTACTTTTGTGGCCAGAAAAATTTCGTCAGGAGCTTCATTAAGAAATATTTCCACATTTTGAGTCGTAAAAATTTTAGACTTCTTTGCGCAATGTCCTTCTGATTTTCTTTTTTAAAAAGCCAGTAATTTCGTGAATCTATTTATTTCAATGCCGTGTTTGATGCTTATTGTAGCTTTCAGTTTTGAGTATATGCACCAAAGTGTATTCGGATTCTTTGTCTTGGATAAATAATCAAAATAGACAAGAAGTACTGATCCTGAAATTGATAGGCCTTTCGCACTTCTCCACGTTGAAAATTCTTCATAAGTTTTTAAATAATTTTCCTTGGATTTTGTTGGAAGCAAATTATTTATAATTGCGGCAGCATTTGCACTGATGGAATCCGACAATTCACTGTCACTGTCACTTTGATTTAACATCGTAACGTATTTTTAGAAAATTAACTGATTTATAAAAATAAATTAAAATAAACATAACGTTTATGTATTTGAAGAAAACAAAAACGCGGCAAATTCCTAGACTAATATTTTTTTGTCGGAAAAGCAAAGGCATCAAGCTAAACCGCCGAGCACCAGATCCCCTCTATTATTGGTGACCTACTATATTTGCTATAAAGGGCTGTCGTCGAAACTGACGCATATGAAAGGTTCTGTCGGCGAAATGTCCATAGGTCAAAGTCCCTGCTTGGGAAACGGAAATAAATGAATCATCTTGTCGACGAACAGTCCAATGGCGAATCGGTCTTAGGAGAACGGTTGCTGAATCTTTTATTTTCTGTAAGTAGGTTTGTACAAACACTTTTACACGTCAATCATATTTAGAAAAAAAAAAACTAGATGAGCTCGGCGTTTCCTATCTGACTACTCTGAGAAGAAAGGCCGAAACAAACTCAGAGGTCACAGTCTCTTTTTAAGTCCAGACATAATCTTGATCAGATCATGCGAAGATCATGTAGATTGGTGTCTGAAATGGTCGTTTGAGGAAAGAACCAGTGCACACAGAATGAGTGGACCTATCCAGTCAGTGCACGCATTTGTCAGTAATCGTGCAGCTCAACTCAGAACTTAAGAAGCTCAACGATTCGACGAACAATACCAAAGAAAGGACATTTGGGTAGGCCGCTTAAATGACTCAAACTGCCAGACCAAGATTAAAACTAAATGAGAAAGAAAAAACAATGACCTACATAGTCTTCACATTCGCATTATTTGAAAACAATATAGTACTTTACAAGTAAATTTGGCAATAAGGCTTTCTCTTGTATTGGACCATACCTGTATGAGAAAGTTAGCAAAAAGCTTAAAATCTTCCCCTTGACAAAGTTTGGGTGCAATAACCAGGTTCAGAATTGACTGCTTGGGCTTAATTATGCTGAAACAGAAAATCTTTTATCATACAACTATTAAAATATTCATCATCACACAAACACAATATACTATCCCTCACCACACGCATACTTACAATCATCACATACACACTCACACGCATCACATACACTCCATACATTTGGTTACCTTTTAGCCTTAAGTTTAATTAATTATACTGAATCCGTTGCATTTAAATGATAACTTATCTTTTATAATTCATATTTTCTGGCGAAAGAGACTGGATCCTGCGACACATGGTATCCTAGTGCGGGATCCAGTGTCGTACTTAAATATTGTAACACTTATTTATGAATCAATAAAACTTATTATTATTATTTTCTTTTACTTCATTATACACACATTATAATTACACATTAAGGGCCTTATTACAAATCAACGTTTGTCTTTAGAACCAGGTTTAAACCATCGAGCCATTTTTGAATTTTGAACTTTATTTCAACAAAGATAAAGTTCCTAATAGAAAAACAAATTTTTAACCCGAGCCTTTTTTTTTTTTTTTTGAGGGTGGGAAATCATCAAATAACTTCTCCTGCTCTGGGCGGAGCGGGAGGGTGTGTCAGACTCTTACTGACTAAAACCCACCCGTATTCCTTCCTGTTGCCTGTGTTGCGGGGGCCTCGGTGACCCATAAGTACCTTCCCGCGACCCCGGCAGGCATCGGCCCTAGTGGACCCCTACTTTGTGCTAACGACATCTCTTTGAGGCGCGCGTGGAATACGACGCGCCGTCGACCCGGGCCTGGTCCTTACCGGACGGTGAACTACCCATTGCTCACCGTCCGCAAGCCCACGCCTACTGTGGCCGGAAATCCGCCCGGGATTCCCGACGCCCTGGGCGTCTCCTGCGGCGGCTAGGGGCGAGAGGGCGCGAAACTTGCCTTTCCCTCAACCGTCCCGCCTCCTCCTTCGCGAACATTACTGCTTCGCAGAAGGAGGTGACGGCTGCCCATGCCCTCTCGCTCCGTACCATGGCCTGAACCAGGGCCGGACGCGAGACGTCTCTGCCGCCGATCGCCTCCACGAGGACACGGCGGTGCTCTGCCCAAGCCGGGCAGACTTCCACCGTATGCTCCACCGTGTCCTCCGGGCGATCCACACAGTGGTGACACCCGGACGTTTCCTCCCGCCTTATCCGACACAGGAACCTCCCGAAGCTGACGTGTCCGGTGAGGACCTGCGTCAGGCGGAAGGTGAGGACGCCGTGGCGCCTCTCCAGCCACTCCTCAAAGAGGGGACTTATCGCCGAAATCGTGGCTTGCCCAGCACTGGGTTGCGACATCCGTACTTTCCATGACGCCATGAGATCCCGCCGGAGCTCCGTCCGCTGTGCCGCGATTTCTCGCGGCAGCGGACTTACGCCCCGGCGTTTCGCCTCCTCGCGCCACTCCCATACGTGCGCGAGGACTTTTGCCTTAACCCGAGCCTAAGTGATCAATTTCGTATAAAGAACTTTACTATGATCAAAATAAGCTTCAAAATACAAAAACTGGCTCGAAGGTTTAAGCTTAAAGACTAAAAGTTTTTACACAAAGTTCTTGTTTAGTGATTGGGCGACTCCAGGTATTCGTAAAAGCAGGGAAAAACTCTTTGAACTTTATGGCCTAAAGCAACATATGAAAAACAAAAGCTTTCATGAGTATGTTGCAAAATATTCTAAAACTTTTAAAAGTGTGTGCAAAATTGCTAAAGCTCTTTATATTAGCAATAAAATAAAATCTTCTGATGATAAAATAAAAACTACCTGGCAAATAATAAATAGTAAAAACAGGTAGGAAAAAACCGCGTTTTAATTTAATTTAGAGACTGCACATGGGCCCATCACTTCAGATGTAGAGATAGCTCAAGAGTTTGAAAACTTTTTTGCTAATATTCCCCTTAAAACTACTGATACTTTATATTCCTCACTCGCGCTTTCTGCTGCCTTACTTAAAAAAAATGTAAAGGCATGCCCTTTAGAGTTTAGGTTTCAGCATACAAACCCCCGGGCTGTTATAAAAGTTTTTAAAGATCTTAAAATTAAATCAACAGAAGATCTCTGGGGAATGTCTGTAATAGTCTGTAGATCTATCATCGAAACCATTGCGCCCTATTTAGCTTTCATATTTAACACCAGTGTTGACCAAGGAGTCTTTCCAGATCTCATGAAACACAGTAAAGTAGTTCCTTTGTTCAAATCCAGTGATAGTAAAGAACCCAACAATTATAGGTCTGTGTCAGTTCTGCCAGTTCTCAGTAAGGTGTTTGGAAAGTTGATGCTCAATCAAATGTTACGCCACTTTAATAAAAATTCCATCTTTCATGAACAACAGTACGGTTTCACCAAAGGGCGTTGTACGACTGACGGCGGTGTCACCCTAATAAAGAACATTTTTAACGCCTGGGAAGAAGCACAGGATGCCATTGGTATCTATATCTGGAACAATTTAAAAATATTAATATTATGACAGTACCTTGCCAATTCATTTATGAAAATATTATGTATGTAAGAAAAAAACGACATCTTTTTAATAAAATAAGCGATAGACATAATTTTAATACTAGAAATAAAGATAAAATAGATCAACTATTTTTTCAGATTACCTAAAGTACATACATCTTATAAGGGGTACTGTGTCAAATGTTACAACAAAATACCTTGTGATATATTGCAATTAAATGAAAGAAAATTTAAAACTCATGTTAAAAGTACACTTTGTAAACAAGCATATTACAAATTAGAGGATTATATCGAAGATAAGAATGCTTGGAAACATGCTGGTCCAGCTCCATAGGACAATCTAGAGTCTAGACAAAATCAAACTGGTTGCTATTTTAATTGTACAATTTATTATTTGATACAAATAATAAATCAATGTTGAATTTTAATTCTGTGATTACTCACACACTGACTTCATTTATTATTTTTAGGAAAACGTATACTTTTACAATGTTTGTAAATACGTGAGCATCATGTACCTATCACATAATTAATTTATCTGTTATTGCTTTATTTTTCATTCTTTTTTTACTTACCTATTTTGGTATAGTAATTTTATTCTAGATGCATCGTCTTCACATATAATTTTAAAATGTACCTATACAAAATTATGTAAAACATTTTAAAAGAGTAACGGTGGAGTTTCTTGCCCATTCTTCTCAATACGAAACTACCTTTTGGAAGGGGCAACTAGAATCAATTCAAATTTTTTTTTTTGTTAATTTTGACGTTCAAAAGTGCCTTTTATGTGCCTATTTGAAATAAATAATTTGACTTTGACTTTGATTAACTATTACTTTATGATAGGTAAGTATTACAGAATAATCTTTAAATTATAACAAATAATACTTAGGTATAATTAAGAAAAATTGAAAGTAACGTTGCTACGGTTACTTAAGTTGAGTGTAATATTTTTGTTAGGTACTGTAATGTTGGTGTTAGTGACTTGTGTACTGTTTTTCGGTTACCTATCTGTCATACTTAATAGTTATACCGATTCATCGGCTTCCCTTGGCGTAAATGTTGGCGAGAGAGGGCGATGGTTAGGCGTTTCGTAACTACTAATTTTTGATATAGAAGGGCCAGTCCAAGAATCTGACTGAGGCTCTTTCAGTGTAATGGCTCCTACGATGCCTATACACATTTTAGACTTATTTTGGGTGGAATCCTCTATGTATCCTTCTACAACCGCATTGGACTTCCAGCCCCAATGGCGCTTAAGGGACAGGAGATCGGCTTTTGAATCGGCCAAAAGTGTGGCTGAAGTTCGTCGGAAATAATGACCCGTGTACAACAGGGGTTCTGGCAGTTCAAGAAATGTTGCTATTTCTCGTAGCATACTGCCAATTTTATTAGCACCCATAGCCTGTCTAATTAAACCATTTCTAGTTTCCGATTTTTTGATTTGATTTCTTGGTTCGTTAGTTCGGATAATTCAATAAATTATGCCAGCAAAAAGTTTTCTGAGAAAGTTTTGGCTCCATTAGCTAGTCGCCATGTGTTAAACATATCGTACTGATCGTGATTGTTGAGGGAGAAAGCTCATTTGAGTTTTAATCAATTCTGTTGGCATCATATAAACTTCCTCGTCGCTAGACGCACCCATTTTAGGTTTTACACCTGTTTTTAAGTTTCTTGTTTTTGACATAAATCCGTTTTACGTTAAGCTAATAAAATGACTTGAAAAAAAAAAATGGCGCGCGCAAAGCAAATTAAAAAAAGTACAACAAGAAGCTTCCGACTCTGAGTTTTTAACAAATTAAAAATATTGTATGATATATTCGTCACCATGGAGGGAGAAAATAGGTTTAATGATGTTTTGAATTCACAAAGTTAGTGCACACGATGTCCTAAATTAAATTTACTTTATCCTCTAGTGGATAAAAACGGCTTTTGCACTCAGATATTGAAAAACAAAAATACTCTTTCCGAAATGGGGGCATGAAAAGGTATTTACAAGGTTGATGTGAGTGAAAATGCAGGGAGGGAACGCCCTAGGAGGACATAAATGGTGACCCAACTGGTGATGTTCTTCAGAAAAGTCAGGTGCGTATTACTTGCAACCGGCCTGCGTGTATGACCAGATGTATAAACGTAACCGAAGCAGAACGAGTATGAAAGCAGCGTAGCAGGTGGCGTTTTGTAGTTTCTGCCTACCCCCCATCCCTCACATTAATAATATATACATACATAAACTCACGTCTTCTTGCGTGAGTTTATGTATGTATGTATGTATGTATTATTAATTAATTTATATATCGTTAATTAAATCGGTCTAACGCCAATTACATTAATTAGTACCCACATAACGATGAAAATTAAAATAAATCTGGTTTTCAGAGGATTTGATTGCTTCCCTAGTTGTATAAGTAGCTCGTTAATATCAGGTACAAAACCTCAAGTAATAAAGAGCTTGCGATTCATCTTTCTAATTTGAATAGCAGCACCTTTAATACGCGCGGCATTTGAATACAGATGAAGGATGTCGTGGAGGCGAGTGGTTGAGTGGGGCCGCCTGGTGGACTGGTGGTCGCTAATGAGGCACATTACGCATTCACTCGGCGCCGGCCAGTTATGAATTCTTTCCAACTTCTGTGTCGATGTTGAGCGAAAAGCGGTGATCAACGTTCATGAATTATACTTTCAAGCATTTTCTTACTAGTGGCCTGCAGGATACCTAATCTTCCGGGAATCCTAACTAATATTATAAATGCGACAGTGTGTTAGTTACGCATTCACGCTAAAACGGCTGAAAAGAACGGAAAAGTATCCTATGTCCTAACCCAGGTCATGTGCCAAATTTCATCCAAATCCGTTTTAGCGTGGACGAGTACGAGTAACAAACAAATAAACTTACTTTCGCATTTATAATATTAGTTAGGATATTATAGTATACTGGCTGCTGCCCGCGGATTCGCCCGCGTGGCTTTTTATAAAATAAAAATCCTTAGAACATCAACTATCTGCCAGTGAAAGTCCCGTTAAAATCGGTTCAGCCGGAAAGGAAATTAGCCGGACGGAACAAACAGACAACAATTATATTTTTTTTTTGTTTGTTATAAGTACCGTATATACTTTCCCAGCGGCTTTTGCAATCGTGGCCCAATGAGAGCAGTGGTGGCCCAGTGGTAACGGCCATGACTTACGTGTTGTAGATCGTAGGTTTGAATCCAGATAGGCGCTTTACTTTGTGGAAATTATTTCATCACCACTGGTCTCAAACCGGTGAAGGAAAACATCGTGAGGAAACCGGCATGTCCTAGAACCAAAAACTCGAAGACATGTGACATCTACCAACCCGCACTGGGCCCGCGTGGTGGATGACGACCCACTCCCTCTCACAGAGAGGAGGCATGTGTTCCAGCAGAACAATATAGGTATTGGAACATTATTTGTATGTACCGTATATACTTTCATATGAATTTAGTAAACAGCTTTTATTTTGACATTTCAAACTGGCACTTCAATTTTATTTATTTATTTATATAGATTAGTTAGGATTTAGTTCAGCTGCAGACATCAGTAAACGCCTCAGCTTGTGTCAACCACCGCACTGAGTCAACTGATGAAATATTAAAATCTTTCAGAAATCACTCTAAGGTGTTATTATGGATGAATTCATTGAGGATTGACTAACCATGATTAGGAATTGCTAATGTGGGTAGGTCGTTACAGAAGGTTACTGTAGTGTTTCCACAGTCGGATTCATCTTCTATACCTGGTGCTATGTGTCAATTGACACATTTATGCCGCAGTGTTTCAGTGACTCTCTATACCTACTATAAAAGTTTTCAAAGCCAAACTGATCTGTAACACACACCTCCAGGCAACAGTTCAACGAGCCGTGTTATTTAGTAGTCTAGCGAAATAGATGTCCCGACAAATCACCTTCACTCTCACTGTTCAAACTTTACAAACACGTACCTGCGAAGAGGGTTCGTAATATCGCGGCCACACACTCTTGGATGTCGCTGCGCCCCCGTAAGAGGGCGCGGCATGCGAAACTGGAGCATCGCCCCGTGGCCGCGGAGGGTATGCGGTGGCCCGTAAATACGAGCCCGTCGTTATGGGCACCTATAGCGGCGAACAAAAAGTCAGACGCGTTTTAACGCATCTGTGTTACTGGTTGCTATGTGTATTTCCATAGGCGCACCGCGACGCTAGTATGTTAGCGCCGCTTTTTTCACGACTCCACGGCGGTCTGTCCTCGCCAAGTGAGACCCTCGGTTACCCGAGGGAGCCTCAACGAAGACGACCAGCGACAGTGGCGCCGACTCGACGCTCCTACAGAATAAGTGTTTAGTTGCCGCCTGCCCCGCTTTCAGAGCTAGCCGATTACGGTCCGGGTTAAGGAACTGTCATGTGTGTGTGAACGGTATTGTATTGTGTAACACCGTTCAGTGCCTGCGCGCGCCGCGCCCGCGCGTGTTTGTTAAATGCCTGTTAAGTAATGGGTGTCTGTGCTTATTACGTGACGTGCCTATATTAACTTAGCACACGCCACGCAATAGATGTATGTAATCTGTAGAGTTCAGTTGTTTCGAGTAAGCCGCGTGTAAACTGGGTGCAGCTTACTCGAGGCGTCCAGTCCGGTGCATGGGGTCACTCGACCGCTACCAGGTCGCGGGGCAAGGGTCTCACGTCAGGGGGGTGCGTATGCCAGGGCGCTATCTGCTTGACACGGGGCCAAGATGCGTCGGCCACGCGTACATCCCCTTCGCGAGGCGCCGTACGAACTCATCCAGGCTCTCGATCCCGAGATCCCGCTGGATGACGTTATTCCTCACGCAGCGAGGGGCGTCAATAACGGTTCGCAGCGCAAGGTTCTGCTGCGCGCGGAGCAGCCTTTGGTTGACTCGTGAGGGCGAACCAAGCGGGGGCGGTGTACGTCAAGATTGGGTGCAGTACACGTACAGTTTGTACACGCCCATCCTGACGCGCGCCGGGATGCGGGACGAGAGCACAGGTTTGAGCTGGTTGCGGGCAACTCTAGCCTGCGCGGTGACCTTGCGGACTTTTGGCCCCATCGTGAGCCGACGGTCGATGGTGACATCCAGGTATTTGATGTCGGCTTCTTGTAGTTTCAGGGGCAGCGGGAGGCGCGCTGATCCTGTGACCATCACCTGCGTCTTACCCACGTTCACCGACAGCCGCCACTTTGACAGCCACTCGGGAAGGAGCTCAAGCGCGCGCTTCATTTTGATCGCCGCGTACTTCGCATTAAGCGATGTAGTAATGTACGCGGCGTCGTCAGCATACAGCGCGAGCATTGCGTTGAAAGTGGCGGGGATGTCGTCGGTGTAACATGAGTAACACGTCGGCGACAAACAGCTACCCTGCGGCACACCTGCCAGCACCGGGCGCGCGGGAAAATGTAGTGTGTGCGCAGTATTGCTGTGTACAGGCGCGCTAGCGCCATTACCGTTCGGAATGGCAGGTGGCGCAGCACTGCGTTGGTGGTACCGTCAGCACCGGGGGCCTTCCTCGGCTTCGTCTCGAATTTAGTCCAGTCCGTTATTCTACGTGGCGCTATGGGCTTCAGTCGGGTCGGCATACCCGATAGGACGACGAGTACCGGTTGTCCGACTGTAACTCGTCTTCTATCACTTCTTGTGTGATCTGGCAGTGTAGTCATCGGTGGACTACGATGTGCAGCACATCAGGTAAGTTGTGTACCACATCGGGGTAGTATGTCGCGAAGAGCCGTCTCCCCTCGGTATTCGTTGAGTAGCTATTCCATGCTGGGTGCTTACAATTCAAGTCACCGGCGAGGATGGTCGCCTTCTGTCTATTCCCTATAAGAGCCCACGACCACACACTCGTCGAGTGGCCACTCGTCATGCCACACGTCATGCTACTCGTCGTCGGTTTTTTGGCGTGAGTTAAAGGACCGGCAATACAAGCGCAAGTGACCGGCCAAATAATCGCGCGCCCGCAGTCCGCATCGAGCGCTCGCTACGGAAGCACGTGACACGTCATTTATTTTGATGAATAGATCATCATCACCATCTCCGTTGGCGAGGACGACGACGACGACGTCTTTTTATGACGTTTAAATAATTTGCTATTCTATAAATACATAGCGGGCACGCTGCCGCAGTTTCGACGTCCATTGTGTTGGAAAGGCGAGCGACTTAGTGCGGAGCGTTGCGAGCAATTGCGCGAGTAGAGCAGTGTGTGGCCAGAGAGGGCAACATTGCGGGCAACGCGAGGAGCAGCGCGAGGAGAATAATCTGGCAGCTACATAACGTATGTAAATAGATAATCGAGCGAAATAGCTGCTCACACGCTCGTCGCTCGCACGCTCGCTCGAACACTCACTCACTCGCTCATATGCTACGCTTTCCACCTCCCTGCTCTTGATGAGAGCGTGGAACGATGGACCAGTTCATACCAGAACAAATCTGTTCTACCTCCCGAATTGTGACATGAATGCAAACGAATAGAGGATTTAGTTAGATTCAGGAAGGTTAGTCTTTATGTGCGTTGTGTTATACAGTAACGTGTTAGCAGAAAATAATGTTTGTAGTGGGCGTGATATGGTGAACCTACTAGTGGGTTAGTTTAAAGCGAAATGTGTGGGGCTAGAAGTCTTCAAGTCGAAGTTAAAGTGGTGCCAAGACCACGAAGACCAGGTTAAAATGGATATTCTTATCTCACACCACGCTAAGAATGATTTTCGTAGTTTTTAAAAACACAAAAATTGAAGGCCAGACCGGGCATTCCTGTAGGCGTCGGTGGCATGAGTGAGTCAGAAGACATTGCCAATCTTTTTAAAGAGGCGTTATTTGTAAAATCTGCTCTAGGCCTGTTGCGGTCGGTGCCCAATTTTGAGCCCGGGATGGGAATAGGGGTTAAATTTTAGGCCGCAGAGATTACTCGAACGATTAGACGTATGTCTAGGGGTGGGACCCCCGACCATGTCGGTTTTAGCATCGATCACCTCCAATATGCTGGCTCTTACTTGCCTAGGGTACTTGTATAGCTTCTGTATGGGTCTTGGTTATATGCCTAGTGAGATGATGCGAACAGTGGTTGTGCCAATTGCTAAAAACAAAACTGGGTCCCTCTCTGAAAGCAGTAACCCATTATTAGTAGGCCTATTTCACTAGGTACTGTGATATTGAAAGGTTTTTGACAGCATGCTCAATGCACAACTGAATAAAAGAAAAACCATACGAGACAACCAGTTCGGTTTCAGGACTAGGTTGTCAACTGAGACTACTGAGAGTGCAGTGTTGTGTCTTAAGCATGCTGTCACATACTATGCGAAGCGTGAGACACCTATTTATGCCTGCTACCTGGACCTATCTAAGGCTTTGATCTGGTTTCCTATGATGAGTAAGTTAGAACGGGTTAATTTGCCCACAGAACTTTTAAATATTTATAAGTTTTGGTTTGGAAACCAGATCAGCACTGTACGATGGGCTGAGATGTTGTCTCGTCCATACGGGTTGGGTTGAGCTCACCTACTCTCTTTATGTGAACGAACCGATTGCCGAGCTCAGCAGTACCAGGGTTGGATGTTACGTAGACGGTATCTGCGTTAATAATATCAGTTACGCGGATGACATGGTGCTGCTGAGCGCGTCAATCTGTGGGTTGAAAAAACTGGTTGCCCAGTGTGAGGCAGTGTGAAGAAGTCAGACATCATGGTCTTTGAGGCTGGAGGTACCCTAATAAGGTATGATCAGTTTTACTTTATGGCACGCCTATAACAAGGGTCCATAAGTTCAAGTACCTCAGTCATGTAATATTAAAACTCTCGCCCACAGGCTCGCAGGTTTGCACGATGCTCACTTCCTGTTAAGATAACGGTCTTTCGAGCCAACTGTACGTCTTTTTACACGAGCAGCCTGTGGGCTACTTATACGCAAAGATCGTACAACGCTTTCCGCGTCCAGTATAATAACGCGTTTAGGATGCTGGTGGGGCTGCCCCGCTTCTGTAGTGCGTCGGGGATGTTCGCGGATACGCATGTAGATTGTTTGTACGCAATCATGCGCAAAAGTGTACCTTTCAAATATGTTTGTATGTATGCTCTCTTCTATCTGTGAAAACTTTTAATTGGCCATTTTTTGTTACTCTCAATCATGTAAAAATGTACTAAGTTTTCTAAAACTGTAAAATAAATTAAAAAAAGTTGTGCTTCCATGGTGCGCAGGGTGTGGAGCAGTTCCAACAGTATCCTAAGCATGATTTCAAGTCACCTAGACTGTGTTATCGTGGGTCGCTGTTGTGCCATCTCACAAGGGTTGTCACAGCGGTGATCCACTACCATTTGTTTGTTTTTGTGAAGTGTCAGTTCTTACTAATATAGTTGTAAGATATAATACTTGAATAAATTATAAATGATTTTATTTCTATAAGTAGGTTTGTACAGACACTTAAAACTAGACGAGGTGAGACTTAAGGAGCTCAACGATTCGTTCGATGAACAATACCAAAGAAAGGACATTTGGCTAGGCCGCAAACTGCCAGACCATGTTAAAAACTTACTGAGAATAAAACAAAATTAAACAATGACCCACTTAGACAATAATTAAAATAATATAATTCTTCACAGAGTAAATATTTATGTCATTGCATAAATAAAATTCATCAATGTCAATGTGCATATAACAATCCGGACATAATTTTAGTCAGATCATTTGAGGACCAGGCTTTATCACTCAAAACTGTGTGGTTCTTCCACACATATTTGGGTGATAAAGATAATTCTATTTCATTTCATGTGAGTACAGTCAGCAGTGGCGTTCAGTTTTTGTTGAGTGATCATTGTGGGTTCGTTTGTTTGTTGTACACCATTTCATTACAAAAACGTATAAAAATTCGATAGTTTTTAATCTATCCGCGTCTTGCCGTCAGATATTGTACAACGTTTAGATTGGCCGGAGGGCTAGTTGTAAGTCACACGTTATTTAAAAAGAAAGATATATAACATAAAAAATAAAGAGTATAATTATATAAGTAGGAGTTCCAGGCCGTCGGAGTAGGAGGTCGGCTTCACTTTCACGCAGCTCGGGACGCTCGGATGGCAGGAAGCAGGATCAGCAGGCAGTGGTGCAGCAGGACGAGGACGAGGCCGCAGTGTCTTGCGTCGAAAAGGATCAGGAGGAGGCTGTCGACCTGTCCAGAGGATGAAAGCTTTTAAGAATTCTCGTAGACAAAAGGTTCCGTTATTGCGTTTTATAACGTTTCAAACTAGTAGAAGGGTCATGTTGGTGTATTATACACCACGCGAGAGTAATGCCCTAACGTCAGAAGGTTTCTCTGTCTAGAAGTAGGCAGAGAAGAGGGTGGCGCTGTCTTACGTCACACCGACATAAAAGACAGAGCGGAGGCACTTTGCAGCGCTTCACGTTCAGCAGGAGGAATGTTCTGGTGTCCTACGGCATGTGGGAGGAGTGTCCCAGCGTTGGAGACCTCCCTACTCAGGAGTGGTCTGCTGCGGCGTTTTACGCAACGCAGCTAGAGTGCCCCTAAAGTCAGAGGCCTCCCATAGACGTAGACGAGTTAACACACACGATCTTATAACCAAACTTTAAAACTGAACTGAAACAGACTGAGCTAAAAAAAAGAGGTACAACGGAGTTAAACTCAAAATTTTCCGCCTGACGGCCACTCTTCTAATTCTTGTCCAACATTCTGGAAGTATGTGTAAAACATTTCAAACATAATTTAAATAACTTCACATCCTACAAGGTGAACCGATGACCTTGTGAAGGCCGCAGGAATCCGCTGGATGCGGGAAGCACAAAACTGGTCGAAGTGGCGGTGCTTGGGGGAGGCCTATGTCCAGCAGTGGATGTCTTTCGGTTGAAATGATGATAATGATATTTGATTGCCGGCCAGAAACAATATAACGGCTTACAGTGAGAACCCAGCTTTAGTACACTAGCATTATGAGAGTTTACAGTGGAGATCCGGCCTTATCATGTTAGCTTTATAACTTAGACAAATAAATTTGACAGATTGTTTTGAAGTTGTGAATCGAGGTTATGTTGTATTTTTTTTCACGTGCATAATTTAATGGTTTCTGAACTTTTTCACTCAAATTGACAAAGGTTTGTGAAATATGTGTTTATTCAATTATCTTTGAACTAGCATGTTTAATTTCTTTCAAAGCCTATATTTGATCTTTCTCTCCCTAGGTGTAAAATAACAAACAAGATTTAAGTTTACAGTGGAAATATTAATATTTTTAATGGCAAAATCGCATGGCATGGATTTATTAGAAACACAAGTTTTTATTAAAATATAATAGGTATGAAGAGCTCTCGGTTTTTCAACAACTCCTCATACTCTGTTTGTTTACTACGAAAACAAGTTAGAAAACCGAGCAAAGCCAGTTCTTTTTATTTTGTCCATTATCCAGGCGCGTCCATTTTGCATTCTGAAAGCCCATTTCTCATTCCGAGTGTAATGTTATTTGGCTAGTTTCATGTCCTATATCAGGCAAGTAGTCACAGGTTGCGATGAAATCGGAACGTCGTCGGTAACCTCGTTCCGCACACCTGCAAGCATTAACGACCCAATCCGATTCCACATCGCTCCCAATGCAAGCGAAAAAAGCGGCCACAGACCGGCCATCAATATTCATAGCCGACTTGCCGTGGCGCTTGTCCCGAGCCGTCTGGCCACGTGGACGCACATACCCAAGTTTCGTCTGACTTTTATTAATTTGTTTGTTGAACGAGATCTGATGTCGATATATTTACGTTCGTGACTCAGCTAAATATAATTTGACCGCACGCTGTATTTGGCTATCAAATATTTAAGCAGCGGTTTCATTTGTGGCGGCACCATACATTTATACCAATTACTTTATACTCGTACTACCCAATTATGATTGTGCTGAGCATAAAATTAATTTTGGTCAATAAGTACTACGTTTCTCGTACAACTCCGTTTGTTGTCAGAGTGAGCGCGAAGCGAGCATCATAAAACATTGATTTGGGGAAAACTTGGATGTGTCTTATAATACTCAGATCAGCGATACATCCCGCGGGAAAATGTACAAACTGTGTATCTGTATTCATAGAGCATTGCATTATAATTATATTGCATGTCACAGAAATATGGAGCAAAAGTGGTTCAAAGACCACCACATATTATGTTGTTAGAGGCTAGGATTACGGATTACCTGAAGTGTAGAAGTGTGTGAGGACTCGGCAGTGATTAATTGGTAGGTAATAACTAATGCGTGCACTCACACATAAAATCACGTTGAATTAGAGCCCGCTAGCCGGCGGGTCCAACCAGAGCGCAGCGCACACGCTGCTATAGATGCGCTGCTCAAACAGACCATTATCGGACTTGCACATACCCCAAGCTGTTGCAAACTTGCAGCGAACGATCCATCACTGATACCACTCGTATGTCACGAAACAAGGGAGGACAGAAAGCCCACTATACATCATTTTCCTGCCCTTGTCTCATGTTATTTGGGGTCGGCGCAACACGTTATCTTCTTCCATCCTCCCCTGTCAGCCGTCATGCTATCATTCACTCCCTTCTCTTTCATGTCATTCCTCACACAATCCATCCATCTTTTCTTTGGCCTTCCCCTCCCTCTCCACCCATCAACATTCATATTCATCACTCTTTTAGTCACATGCGTTTCATCCCTCCTCATCACATGCCCATACCAAGCCAAACGATTTCCTTTCAACTTTTCTGTCACTGGCGCCACTTGCAAGCTGCCCCTTATATATTCAAATCTTACTTTATCCATTTTCGTCACTCCACACATCCATCTCAACATTCTCATCTCCGCTGCATGCACTTTTTTTTCGTCCGTCTTCTTCACGGCCCAGCACTCCGATCCATACAGTACGACAGGCCTTACCACGGACTTGTAAATTTTCCCCTTTAACTTGAGGGGCATCCGTGGGTCGCAAGTTGTTCCTGTGACCTGTCGCCATTTCGTCCATCCCGACTTGATCCGGTGCGTTACATCTCGGTCTATTTCCCCATCCCCTTGGACAAGCGACCCGAGGTAACGAAAGTCGGAGCAGACCGGTAAAGGCGTTCCGGCAAGATATATGGTATGATATATAAGAAAGCCCACTATACGAATATAGAAAATATATTAAAGCCGCGGTAATTACCACAATCGTACTCACCTACCCTAATTTACGTTTAGAACATTTGCCATTTCTGTCGTTCTTCATAGCCGAGACTATTAGTTGATGAGCGTGCATAGTGGCACATGTAAGTTGATGAGCGTGCACAGTGGTACACGTAAGTTGATGAGTGTGCACAGTGGCACACGTAAGCTGATGAGCGTGCACAGTGGCACACGTAAGTTGATGAGTGTGCACAGTGGCACACGTAAGCTGATGAGCGTGCACAGTGGCACACGTAAGCAGTAGCAATTTAGCTGAACAGAAAGCGGAGTCCAATGTTGGTCACAAGTTATTGTCGGTTATGATTGGCTTTTAAACTGGGCCAGTCCCGAACTATTGCAGACTAGAAGCGCTAAATCAATACCTTTTGTAACGAAATAAAAAAGGACGTTTGCCGCTTTAACACGTATATTATTTTAATAATATAAAAAAAAAATATCGAACAAGCAATATAAATAACTTAAGTTAACAAAATGACCCTCCCTCCTGGGGCAGACGGGTAAAATGATCAAAATATCCCTCCCTTGTGGGCCAGACGGGTAAAATGACCGAAATAACCCTACCTTCTGGGGCAGACGGGTAAAATGCTAAGAACGGTTACCTATTGAGCCGGAAATTTGACCTAATTGAAAAGGAATTACGAGAAAACTTAACCTAGATACATCTGATGGTAAATCTTAGTCACGCATTTAGTTTACGAACGAAGGTTAAATAATAACATTCGACAAGACTATACTACTAAGAAACTGTAAATATTTAGTCTATTATAATATTCGTGCAATATATAATATAAAAATACATCAATATAAATACTTGTATAAAATATAAATACAAATTATACTCACTAGCTCCCGCCGAGCTCATTGAATTTTTTTTCTAAATACATAATAATATGATTGACGTGTAAAAGTGTTTGTACAAACCTACTTACAGAAAATAAAATCATTTCATCATTTCATTTCATTTCATTACTATTTTAATTTAATTAGGTATTATTATTTTATTTGTTTTTTTTTTTAACAGAAAGCGTCTTCATCCTCTCTCCTATTAAAAATTAACTTTGCTGTGCCCGACAGGGTCCATAATTGATTCGATGTTTTAGCATACCTACATACCTATATTTACACATTATGGAATGCAATAAAGAGTTGAGTATTGGAATCGATTGCAAGTTTTAAGTTTGCGACCCCCAAACTTACGTAACCTGTCCAATGAATATTATCTACTAAAGATGAACCTAAGTTATCCCAACCGTAACAGAGCTGGTTTTAAAAATATCAACTGGGGTTAAAATGTTAACGCAGAAAGTATTAATAAGTATAGTAATTAAGTGTGAAGGTATAAGTAAAAAAACATCCTTGGCGGACTGCAACTGCAACGCGTAGCGCGCCTCGACTGAGCCGCAGGTGGCGCGATGATCATGTGCCGGACACCCACGCGGAGAGGCTGGTCTACGGACTCCAAGGATTCTGTGCGGCTGGTACTGACGAGCCGAGTGCATGCAGATTCTATGCGGCTGGTAAAAATCCGAGCCGAGCGCCCGCATGCCTGGTAGATAGTCCGGTACCCGGAAAGAAGAAGGCCGATAGCGACCCTTTTCAACTGGTTCTACACTTATAATAATAAAAAAATAAAAATAAGTTTAGTGACACAAAATACCTTTGTATCAATTCCAATACATTTCACTTAGGTATATTGGATTTTAAGGAAAGGCTGCACAAATAGTGAAAACCCTGCTTCCTACACTAGGGGAACCCTGTGACCTAGGAGTCAGTGTTCTACTGTAACTTCGTGTACAAAAGAAACCTTTATTTATTTATGTGTGTTAATAAACCCATAATGACCTGAATTAATTATGAATCTGAATGTGTGAGGATGTGTGTATAGGTAGGTATGTGTGGCGGTGTGAGTGGGATGGGGTGTTGTGTGGTGTGGTGTACGAGAGGGGAGGGGGTGTTATGTGGGGGTGTGTGTTCGTGTAAGGTGTGTCGGTCTGATGTTGCAAGAGTGTCCATATACGTTTCTGTAAAATAATAAAGATAATTACGTGCCTACATTATTTTAGAAATAAGGTCTTCTGTACGAGAATAGTCCTGATTATACAGCCAGTTTTGTAATTTGGTTTTGACTTCATGTTTGTTTAATTTACTTATTTGGATATGTTTGTTGACCCTTCTGTAGATGAGTGAGCTTATTACATAAAGCTAGCGGCTAGCGAGAGCTGTTTTGTGAGCGACAGATGGACATGCAGATTTGGTTTTACGAGTGGATGGATCTAACGGGGGGACCTGACTATGCTTCCTGAGGGTGGAATTGAGTACAAAGAGCTGCCGGACTGTAAATACCCTGCAATCCGCGTACAATTCTCTTGTGGGAAATCTATACGGCTTACCGAGCATTACCTTGAGCACAGCCCTCTGGGCGCGTTCCAATCCCAGCAGTTTAGTCTTAGCGGTGCCACCCCAAACCGGAATGCAATATCCGATGACAGTCTGGCAAAGCGCAAGATACACCATTTTTAATGTTTTAGAGTCAGCGCAATGCCTTAGAGACTAAAAAAAACTCCGATGAGTGAGATAATAAGTGAAAGTACATACCAAATTCGAAGAAAAACACACCATTTACACCTCTGTTTGCAGAACTCAACAATAAGCAGTAATATCTTTGGTTATTTGTATGTATAACTTTTACTTGGTTGACTGTAGATAACACGACATCATAACTTTATTAGAGACAAACTTTTACTCGGCACACTTGACGCATTCCGCACTATGTTCCGTTTCCAATGTTTACGTTGATTATAATATTACATGGTCTGACCATTACCCCCTTATAGTCGAATGTAGTCTTAATTTATTAACGCCTAAGGTACAAACTGTAAATAATATTGGTACAAGTGTAATATGGGGGGATAGAACTGATGAGCAGATCAAGTTGTACCGGGAGGAATGTAATAGAAAATTAAAATTAATAGATTTTCCTACTGAATTTATTTACTGTGCAGATACATATTGTAACGACCCAAATCACAGATCTGTTATTGATAAGTTGTATGGGGATATTGTGTCTGCCCTCAGTGAGTCTGCGACTGTGAGTCGAGGAGGTGTGCGACAAAGGGGAAAGTCGCGATGCGTCGTTGGATGGAACAGGCATGTAAATGAGGCGTACAGGGTGGCCCGGTTGAAGTTTCATGATTGGCAACGATGCGGGGGGCCTTCTGCCGGCCCTGCTTATAACGAGATGTGCCAGAGTAGAAGGATGTTTAAGTCAAGGCTTAAATGGTGCCAAGACCATCAGCACCAGATTAAAATGGATATCCTTGCTTCATATCACTCTAAAAAAGACTTCCGTAATTTTTGGAAAGGTACTAATAAAATGGCACTTCGGCCTGGCCTCCCAGTGGGCGTCAATGGTGTGAGTGACCCTAAAGGCATTGCTGATCTCTTTCGGGAACATTTTCATGTGAAATCACCCTTAGGGTCGCCTTCACTGGGAGTGCTTAGTGTTGAGACTTGTCATGGTCAAGTGGGTACTAGAATTAGCTCCAAAAATGTAGCATGTGCTGTTAAGTCAATGTCCAGAGGCAAGTCCCCTGGCCATGACGGTCTCAGCATTGAGCATCTTCAGCAGGCTGGACATCACCTACCGAGAGTATTAGCAATGCTTTTTAACCTCTGTGTCAGTCATGCTTTCTTACCCTCTGACCTTGTTAGAACAGTAGTAGTGCCAGTTGTTAAAAATAAAACGGGGAACCTTTCAGATAAAAATAATTGTAGGCCCATCTCATTAGCGACTGTCATTGCGAAGGTGCTTGACGGTTTGCTTGATACACAGTTAAATGAATATCTACATCTGCACGATAACCAGTTCGGTTTTCGGCCAGGACTCTCCACAGAAAGTGCTATATTGTGTCTCAAGCATGCCGTCAGGTACTATACGGACAGGCATACTCCTGTGTACGCGTGCTTCCTCGACTTGTCCAGGGCTTTTGATCTGGTCTCCTATGACATTCTTTGGAAGAAGTTGAAGGAGATTAATTTTCCCAAGGAACTTATAAATTTATTTAAATGTTGGTATGGGGGCCAGATCAATAGTGTTAAGTGGGCCGGTTCACTGTCAGAACCATATGGGTTGGAGTGCGGGGTGAGGCAGGGGGGGTTGAGCTCCCCAGCACTTTTTAACCTGTATGTGAACGCTCTGATTGTTGCGCTCAGCAGTCATCATGTCGGCTGTCATATTGATGGAGTTTGTCTAAATAATCTTAGCTATGCGGACGACATGGTGCTGCTGAGCGCATCGGTCTGTGGCATTAGAACATTGTTGCGGATTTGTGAGACATATGCACAAGAACATGGTCTTAAATATAATGTGACAAAAAGTCAGTTCATGGTTTTTGAGGCCGGCTCTAAATGTCCTATAGCAGTACCTCCCATCAAACTGTACGGGGTTCCACTGGTCAGAGTAGACGTTTTCAAATACTTAGGGCATGTAGTAACAGCCGGTCTCAGAGATGATGCTGATATCGAGAGGGAGTGGAGGGCTTTGGCGGTTAGGGGTAACATGATAGCTCGCAGGTTTGCGCGTTGTTCAGTGTCGGTTAAGCAGACCCTTTTCAGAGCTTATTGTACCTCTCTGTACACGTGCAGCCTGTGGGTGAATCACACTCAAAAAACATACGAAGCCCTCCGCATCCAATATAAAAACGCATTCAGAGCGCTGATGGGGCTGCCGCGAAACTGTAGTGCCTCGGGCATGTTCGCCGTCGCTAGCGTCGACTGCTTTTATGCAACGATGCGTAAGCGCTGCGCGTCCCTGGTACGCAGCGTTCGCGGCAGCTCCAACAGCGTGCTGGTGATGATAGCCGACAGGCTCGACTGTCCATACATCAGACGCTGCAGTGACTTGCACGTCACCTACAGTGGTCGTATGTCAGTATAAATATGTTTTGTGTGGTTATTATGTGGTACCTGTGTGTGTGTGTTATTGTGTTGTAATGTTTAATGTATTGTGTGTGTATCATTTGTGCTATATTTTAAATTTATGTGTTTTAATGAGTCCTTGTTACTTGCAAAATAAATGAATTATTATTATTATTACTTTAGGATTCACGGCCCAAAATATTGAAATCTGAATGATTTTTTTAATAGAAAATAGACAACCTCGTTAGGACTCCTAACAATTTTGAATATCATGAAATTTAAGAATAAAAACTTGATTACCACCTAGAAACCAAAAGTTGCAACCGCATAGGTCACGCTGCACTTTGTACTATGAACATAAATCTCGTGGTTAACGATTGGTACTTCTGCAAGTATCTACAACACAACAGCGCAAACATCAGCGTATTAGTAGCGGCAGGTAGAGCGAAACATTCGGACGTGGCGCGTGTGACGAGCGAGTTTAGTTGTGGCTGCAACAAATCATCGTGTTGCGAGTTGCGACTGACGGTGGGAACTATTTGTTAAACAACTTATTGCCGTTGAGTTATGTGGGATTTACGTAATCAATTTGTAATACATTTTCAGTGTGCTAAAATAAATGTAAGGTTATATAATCCCTATTGAATTCTAATTCAAATCAGTTATTATTAAAATATTATTATATTTATTATTGAAATCAGTTATTTTGTTTTGCTTACTAACACGATGGATCACTGTTGTCCGAAAAATAAAGAATATTATTATTATTATTATTAAATCCTAGTTGAAATGTGTTACAAATGTTGAAATGTGTGACTTATATTTGCAAATTCACATTTCCAGGAACATAGGAAATGTTCCTGGAAATAACAGTTTCAGTAGTACAGCTGCGTGTGGTGCCGCGAGCCACGCTCGGTGCCGGGAGCCGTGCTTGGTGCCGGGGGCCGCGCTCGGTGCCGGGATCCGTGCTTGGTGCCGGGGGCCGCGCTCGGTGCCGGGAGCCGTGCTTGGTGCCGGGGGCCGCGCTCGGTGCCGGGAGCCGTGCTTGGTGCCGGGGGCCGCGCTCGGTGCCGGGGGCCTCGCTCGGTGCCGGGGGCCGGACTCCGTACAAACTACTTACATCCACGTCATCGTCTCCAAACTTGCTTCACACAGAAGTCGGAAGAGCTACAGATCTATACGGAATGAATTACAACACTCAACATAACCTTGCATTTTATAAAAAAAAATACCTGATAAACTAATTTTTTGCTTGAGCAAGCTGCTGTGCCGTGCGCCAGAACTCAGCCTAACGTACCAACAGCTAATAATATGTTGATGAACGACTTTGACAACTAACTGGGGACGCAATAACTATTGGTTATATCTAGCGACTGTAACCGATCGCTCTTATATTGTACAGGACGCTGCCTGTACGAGTTGTGTGAGAAACATTCAGTTTTCGAAACTTCCACTTTGGTGTAGCCATCCAAATAGGTTGTTTCAATAACCGTATCGAAGTAGACGTTCGGCAGCGGTCTATAGTGCTCTTAGTAAATTAATAATTGATTAAATTTCGCCGCTCGGTTGATATGATCGGGTAGTGTATCAACAAGCGGAGCAGAGGAAGTTCCCTCTATTAGCTCCGGTTAGTCTAATTAATTAGTAATAATAAGCGCCCGCCGCCGCCGCCGCCTCGTTGATAGGCGTATATAACTAGTTTGTTTAGTTGTTCCCGATCAATAGGTAGGTAGCTGACAGCAGCTCACAAGTCTCGATGGTAACAAGTTTTGTGTAACGTTGCGTGTCGGCTGAAACTTGCTCTGTTATCACAATGTTCACAATTATGACAATGTCGAAGTAGTGATGGCAGGTACCTATCTATCTAAGTGTCAGGCACAGATAGATGTCTGTGTGGAACACCTAATGTTTCGCTGTTCAAAGGCAGCAGTCGCGTGTTTATGTACGACGTCGTGTTGTATTATTATCTGCTAATGTTTTCTCTCTCCTCATTGCAGAGAATAGAAATAATAATTTTGCACTCATTCAATCCATCTTCACAAAGTGGCCTGATGTTACCGTATGTGTGTGTCAGAGGTAAACACAAAATCAATCAACGTTCGATTGTAAAGAGTGCGCTGCGCAATAGATAAGCCGCCCGCAATCCGACTGTAATGTATTTGTGTTGCCTCTGATGCCAATCATTTACATGTAGATTTCGTTGAAATGTTGTAATCGTTTAAAGCACACCCGATCGCGGGCATTCATCAATGTCGCGCGAGCTGATTTAAAACAGAAAACAGATTTTTAAATCACAATTGAAACGTTTTTATTGAACAATATGTTTTGAACGTTACAGAATTGCCTGTTTTTTATTATAACGTGATCTTCCCGGGAATCTAACACGCAACGGTTACCAGTCGCCACGTGCCACCGAACTGATCCGGTAGAGTTATCGATGTATGATGTTGTCGAAACAATGTCTACTAGTTAATGTAGATCGTTCCTAAGATAAGATAAGAGAGAGATATACATATATATTATATTATTATTTTATTTGCATAAAATATGGTATACAAGGTGTTATTTAAAAAATTAGATCGAACATGTTTTGCTTAAAAGTAAAGCATGCAAAATTACTTAATAAACCTACCTTTTGTTCTTCAATCCGTCGTAACGATAAAACGGCACAGATTCATTTGGAAAGTGATACAACTGTCTTGTATCGATAACAAACTACCAACTGCGACAACTTGGAGGTTCGCGCCTCCGAATTATTCGTTAAGCCGAAGCCGATGGAAAACCAGATGAAAGTGGTACAGGAGGACCACCATAGAGTAGGTACTTAATAAAACACTTAGAAGTCGAATTAAACAAGTAACAAAACAAGCCTCTTATAGCAGACTGATAGAATAGCGTTCATACGGATTATGTAGTTAGTGTGCACTGTACTAATAATACATATACATACATGGAACTTGATGTTAGAAATTGGTATTTCGTGACATAATAAATTAATTAATTATTATGTTATTTCTCATAAACCGTAAGTGCCGTTGTGTGGCACTACGTTACATCAGAAGCGGTGCACGGTTCTAATTGGTCGTTTCTTACGGAGAAGAGCCGGCACGAAACTCCACGGTTAATTATTTTTTTAGAAATAATTGATGTAACAATATTTTCATAATACTATGATAATAGGTGTAATAGAACCATGCAGGCTGTCAACAAGTACCAGTAAACAAAATCGTAAAACAAAATAGAAAATGGTCAAGAAATGGTAGCATCTATGTCTACAAATATGTGACGTAATAAAAAAAAAATCAAAATCAAAATATTTTTATTTCACATAAACCTACATGGGCACTTATGAAACGTCAGAAGCTAGGTGCACGGTTCCAATTGGTCGTTTCCTATGGAGAAGAGCCGGCAAGAAACTCCACGGTTACTCTTTTAAAAATAATTGGCTTTTACAATGTTTTCAAATTACACAAATTAGGTATGGGAGAACAGTGTAGGCCTGTCGAGAAGTACTTAACAAAAAAAAGAGAAAAGGAAACGGTCTAAAGAAAAAAAGATCTAGTCTATTAAGCCTACAACGTTCTCACATTCACAACGTACACAAGAATCCATGTAAAATAATATTAATAATATTAAGTCTGAAATATAAATTGTAGGTATATAATGTCAAATAGTGAAAATATAATGTCAAAAATGTATGTCTAAAAATAATAATAATAAACATCGTAATTTGGGAGCAGTTAATAGATATTTCCATAGTTATGCCGTTTCTGATGTACCAGGGAAGCCACATGACGTGCAGAAGGAATTATTGCCAAACTTCCTTGTCTTCAACGTAGTCTTTAATCTTGTAATATTCGTTTTTGATAAGGACACGTTTGATGTGGGTTTTGAACTTTCCATCGCTAAGTTCTGTAACTGACTTTGGCAACTTGTTATAAAAGCGGATACTGTTGATAACAATTGATTTGCTTGTTTTTGTTAATCTAAATTTGGGTATCACAATTTCATGATTACTACGTGTATTTATATTATGGAAATCACTTCTTGTTTTGAAAAGACATAAGTTCTTGCGAACATACAAAATACTTTCTAAAATATAAAGAGAAGGCAGAGTTAGTACATTAATTTCTTTGAATTTGTTTCTAAGGGACTCACGAGGACCCATTCTATATACTGCGCGGATTGCCCTATTTTGTAAGATAAAAATTGAATCTACATCAGCTGCCGATCCCCACAGCAGAACGCCATAAGACATAATACTGTGGTACTAAGCAAAGTATACTAACCTAGCTGTGGCTATATCAGTCAAAAGCTCAAATCAGCTTATGGCTCCGCTCTGAGGCGTGGGCGACAGTTCCGTACAGGGCACAGTGTTGTCTAAATACCCCATGTGCTTATTCGTGTCCCTGTGTGCTTGTTTATTTTTCCCCTCGTGTTCCGCTGCGCACTCCCAGGGAATAGTGACATATTTCGGAAATCCTCCGTTTTCCTCTTAAGTTATACGTTCAGGGTTAGTGCCATTCGTTTGTTTACTACAAGTAGATAGTTATGTTTATGTTCACAGTAACGTGTATGTGACTCTGTATACCACTTCAGGAATGTGTGAATGAGAGCGTTTTATGGTAATCTATTTGTTTTCTTACAAGCCACCTTAACGCGCCTCACCAGACTACACCTAACATAACATGACGCCAGTCATCTATTTGTTTTTTTACAAGCCACCTTAACGCGCCTCACCAGACTACACCTAACATAACATGACGCCAGTCATCTATTTGTTTTCTTACAAGCCACCTTAACGCGCCTCACCCGACTACATCTAACATAACTTGACGCCTGTCATCTATTTGTTTTCTTACAAGCCACCTTAACGCGCCTCACCAGACTACACCTAACATAACATGATGCCTGTCATCTATTTGTTTTCTTACAAGCCACCTTAACGCGCCTCACCAGACTACACCTAACATAACATGACGCCAGTCATCTATTTGTTTTCTTACAAGCCACCTTAACGCGCCTCACCCGACTACATCTAACATAACATGACGCCTGTCATCTATTTGTTTTCTTACAAGCCACCTTAACGCGCCTCACCCGACTACACCTAACATAACATGATGCCTGTCATCTATTTGTTTTCTTACAAGCCACCTTAACGCGCCTCACCAGACTACACCTAACATAACATGACGCCTGTCATCTATTTGTTTTCTTACAAGCCACCTTAACGCGCCTCACCAGACTACACCTAACATAACATGATGCCTGTCATCTATTTGTTTTCTTACAAGCCACCTTAACGCGCCTCACCAGACTACACCTAACACAACATGACGCCTGTCATCTATTTGTTTTCTTACAAGCCACCTTAACGCGCCTCACCCGACTACATCTAACATAACATGACGCCTGTCATCTATTTGTTTTCTTACAAGCCACCTTAACGCGCCTCACCAGACTACATCTAACATAACATGACGCCTGTCATCTATTTATTTTCTTACAAGCCACCTTAACGCGCCTCACCAGACTTCATCTAACATAACATGACGCCAGTCATCTATTTGTTTTCTTACAAGCCACCTTAACGCGCCTCACCCGACTACATCTAACATAACATGACGCCTGTCATCTATTTGTTTTCTAACAAAACACCTTAACGCGCCTCACCAGACTACATCTAACATAACATGACGCCAGTCATCTATTTGTTTTCTTACAAGCCACCTTAACGCGCCTCACCAGACTACATCTAACATAAAATGACGCCTGTCATCTATTTGTTTTCTTACAAAACACCTTAACGCGCCTCACCAGACTACATCTAACATAACATGACGCCAGTCATCTATTTGTTATCTTACAAGCCACTTTAACGCGCCTCACCAGACTACATCTAACATAACATGACGCCTGTCATCTATTTGTTTTCTTACAAGCCACCTTAACGCGCCTCACCAGACTACACCTAACATAACATGACGCCAGTCATCTTTTTGTTTTCTTACAAGCCACCTTAACGCGCCTCACCAGACTACATCTAACATAACATGACGCCAGTCATCTATTTGTTTTCTTACAAGCCACCTTAACGCGCCTCACCCGACTACATCTAACATAACATGACGCCTGTCATCTATTTGTGTTCTTACAAGCCACCTTAACGCGCCTCACCCGACTACATCTAACACCTAACATAACATGACGCCTGTCATCTATTTGTTTTCTTACAAGCCACCTTAACGCGCCTCACCAGACTACATCTAACATAACATGACGCCTGTCATCTATTTGTTTTCTTACAAGCCACCTTAACGCGCCTCACCAGACTTCATCTAACATAACATGACGCCAGTCATCTATTTGTTTTCTTACAAGCCACCTTAACGCGCCTCACCCGACTACATCTAACATAACATGACGCCCGTCATCTATTTGTTTTCTTACAAGCCACCTTAACGCGCCTCACCAGACTACATCTAACATAACATGACGCCAGTCATCTATTTGTTTTCTTACAAGCCACCTTAACGCGCCTCACCAGACTACATCTAACATAACATGACGCCAGTCATCTATTTGTTTACTTACAAGCCACCTTAACGCGCCTCACCAGACTACATCTAACATAACATGACGCCAGTCATCTATTTGTTTTCTTACAAGCCACTTTAACGCGCCTCACCAGACTACATCTAACATAACATGACGCCAGTCATCTATTTGTTTTCTTACAAGCCACCTTAACGCGCCTCACCAGACTACACCTAACATAACATGACGCCTGTCATCTATTTGTTTTCTTACAAGCCACCTTAACGCGCCTCACCAGACTACACCTAACATAACATGACGCCAGTCATCTATTTGTTTTCTTACAAGCCACCTTAACGCGCCTCACCAGACTACACCTAACATAACATGACGCCTGTCATCTATTTGTTTTCTTACAAAACACCTTAACGCGCCTCACCAGACTACATCTAACATAACATGACGCCAGTCATCTATTTGTTTTCTTACAAGCCACTTTAACGCGCCTCACCAGACTACATCTAACATAACATGACGCCAGTCATCTATTTGTTTTCTTACAAGCCACCTTAACGCGCCTCACCCGACTACATCTAACATAACATGACGCCAGTCATCTATTTGTTTTCTTACAAGCCACTTTAACGCGCCTCACCAGACTACATCTAACATAACATGACGCCAGTCATCTATTTGTTTTCTTACAAGCCACCTTAACGCGCCTCACCAGACTACATCTAACATAACATGACGCCAGTCATCTATTTGTTTTCTTACAAGCCACTTTAACGCGCCTCACCAGACTACATCTAACATAACATGACGCCAGTCATCTATTTGTTTTCTTACAAGCCACTTTAACGCGCCTCACCAGACTACATCTAACATAACATGACGCCAGTCATCTATTTGTTTTCTTACAAGCCACCTTAACGCGCCTCACCAGACTACATCTAACATAACATGACGCCAGTCATCTATTTGTTTTCTTACAAGCCATCTTAACGCGCCTCACCAGACTACATCTAACATAACATGACGCCAGTCATCTATTTGTTTTCTTACAAGCCACCTTAACGCGCCTCACCAGACTACATCTAACATAACATGACGCCAGTCATCTATTTGTTTACTTACAAGCCACCTTAACGCGCCTCACCAGACTACATCTAACATAACATGACGCCAGTCATCTATTTGTTTTCTTACAAGCCACTTTAACGCGCCTCACCAGACTACATCTAACATAACATGACGCCAGTCATCTATTTGTTTTCTTACAAGCCACCTTAACGCGCCTCACCAGACTACACCTAACATAACATGACGCCTGTCATCTATTTGTTTTCTTACAAGCCACCTTAACGCGCTTCACCAGACTACACCTAACATAACATGACGCCAGTCATCTATTTGTTTTCTTACAAGCCACCTTAACGCGCCTCACCAGACTACACCTAACATAACATGACGCCAGTCATCTATTTGTTTTCTTACAAGCCACCTTAACGCGCCTCACCAGACTACACCTAACATAACATGACGCCAGTCATCTATTTGTTTTCTTACAAGCCACCTTAACGCGCCTCACCAGACTACACCTAACATAACATGACGCCAGTCATCTATTTGTTTTCTTACAAGCCACTTTAACGCGCCCCACCAGACTACATCTAACACATAACATAACGTGACGCCTGTAATCCTGAAGGGTTAGGCGGACGTGTACCTGTAGTACCCCCACATTTCGCCAGTTATGTTTAAGCCCTATGTAATAGGAGGCGAGCCTGCAATTACCATGAACTATGGATAGTCTAGTTACCTAACCATTTTGTTTCTTGTGTAATCCACAAGAAACAAAATGTTTAGGTAACTAGATAGACTGAGTAACTACATAGACACATGGAATTTACTACTTTTAATCCCGGTAGTACGTTCCCGTGGGATATTTTCCGACATCCACGCGGGCGAAACCGCGGGCAAGTACTAGTACTTTATAATCGAGCCTTTAAACGTACTGATAAATCGAAAAATCATCATGATTGATAGAAGAACAGTCTCTCGACCACGTAAGCTTGATATGTCTGATGTTAAACACAATTGAAAACGAATCATTGTGCTTTGATGCTACGGCGTAGCATTACGCTACGCTTGCTACGAAAGTGCTACGAGTAAGCATTCTCTCACTTTACTTAGCATAGCATCGTGGACGCTTCTTGATGGGTTGCTGTTTGTTCTGAAGTTGTTTTGATTCCTTACACTAAGTAATTGCACAGAAGTCCTCCTCTGTGCAACTAACTAGTGTAAGGTATTAAAAGAAATACCACGCCACGAGCTGACGCACGAGCCACGCTTAGCCACGCTGACAGCCGCATGGGTCGATCCATCAGGTTAAGCTACGCTTGCCGCGGTCGGTCCGTGGATGGGTGACCATCTTTACATACCGAGACTCTTCCGAGCCCCGGAAAGCACGTTAAGCCGTGGGTCCAGGCTGTCATTCGTGGATCTTTGCCAGTTGTTACAGGTCGTCAGAAGTCTGACAACCAGTCTTATGGGGTATCGTTTTACGCAGTTACTGAGTTGTGGGGGTCAGACAGTCAGTATACTGGTACTCAGCTGCATCCGGTTAGACTGGAAGCCGAGCCCAACATAGTTGGGAAAAGGCAGGCCGATTGAGTAGTTACGTGCAGCAAACAACAGTGTTGACTGATCCATCCGTTGTACCGCTATGATACAATGTAAACAATGTCATACACCTTCAAGTCTGCAAATAAAACTACCGACTGATACAGCAAGCATGTACCTTACTACGTTTTGTATGTAGGTAGTAAATGTAAATCACGCGTGCAGTATTATTCCTCAATTTCGCAGCGAGCGGTGCGGATCACGTGGATATATGCGGATATCCTGATACCTACTCGTCTACCCGGCCCTGCCCGCACCTTGGCGCACCGCACCGTACCGAAATCAACTCGTACGAACATAAAATGCCGAGTACACATCCCTCACAAGTAAAATACTCATAAAATTAGGGCATGCCTTACTGATAGTGATCTGGGAGCGTACTGAGCGGATCACCAATAGAATGATATGATACTCGTAGTGTGTCAGTACCGGGAGCCGGGCCGGCCAGGTTACAGCACTATCGGGTGGTGAGCCGGCGACCGCACGGTGGTAAATCTCGGAAATTCTATGCATTTGGAAATAGCTAGGTCCCAGGCGGACCTTCTTCACCCTTGGACCCGCCGAGGCTCGTTACATACATTATGTATGCCTCTACCCTTTGTATCGTCAGCCCTTACTATTAGATCATACATACCGTATTCGAGTGTCGTTTTACCCAATCGACATTCATCGACATAAGCTTCGCTACAGACTGCTACAGTGACCATGGGGAAGGCTCAGTTGCTATTATCACAACAACAGGCGAGTTGGTCACCTACTGCGTTGGTCGCAGGCTACCGTAGTCAGATCTATAGTTTGTTATTAAATATTGATGTTGTGTAAAACACTTGAACGGAATCGCGATCCTTTATTATAATAATGTTGAGTCAGGTAATGGAGTTAGTCGTGCGCTTTGTATTCGATACCTACGAGTACCTATATATGCTAAGTGGTTTACATTACAATTACTCTATGCTCGTAGGTGTTCGTTGGTTACCAATCTGCGTTTCTCGCATGTTGAAGATGTTAGAGCCAGTTGAGAGCCGAATACTGTCTTCTATCTCAAATATATAGCTCTCACACAAATCCAGGGTAAAATACTAGTGTAAATATAAAGGAAGGTAGAAAAATGGTAATCCCCGTATTCTAGAAAAGCCTTATAAGAGAAAACCAATCTCAAAGCAAGGCGCGGGGCGGTGAGCTGCGGCGCGGCGTGGAAGACGCAACCCATTATAACGTTGCAGGTAAAATCCCACCACGGAAATACTGCACGTGATTTAAAAATAAATTATGAATGTTTTTCTTCGTTTTAACGTTTGACATGAATCGCAGTTTCATACTAAAAGTTGCAGTTATTATTAATCTGTAGATTGATGCTGTTTGTGCTGACATGCTTTTAGCGTACAGCGTATAATTATTATTGTTGTATTTCAAATATTTAGCGCAGCGCAGCAACGCTTGCGCGGTGAACAGTGCGCGTTTATCAACAACAGTCGCGCGATCTAAACGAGCTGCCTCGAATGTAAACATCAGCGCATTTACCCCCAGTTTACAAGTTAATGTGTTGCTAGCCAGTGTTGCGCACGTAACCAGCGGTAAATAGGAACTGCGTATGGTATATTAGCTATTCGAATTACAAAGTCATTATAAAGTGCCCCAAAATCCCTTGCCCGTGCCTTGGTTTATCAATTCAAATTCAAGTCAATTTTAGTCACTAATAAAAATAAAATAATAAAAAGATATAATTAAACTGTGTCATTGTAAATTAACAAACACAAAAAATAAATGAATTAATAATCAAATCAAATAAGCTACTATGTCAAAACAGATATTTCCTCTACAAACTCGTTAATGTTATATATAGAATGCTTTATTTACTAAATATGTCTTAAGTTTTCTTTACAAGTATACATTATTAAGCTCTTTCCAACGTTTAGGCAACTTATTGTAAACAATTGGAGCCATATGAAAAACGCTTTTGCGCATAAGTGCAGTCCTACATTGAAGAACACATTATTTCGACTGCTGTTGATAATTTTTCGCCACTAGTTACGAAATACCCGTCCAACATTTAGTTACGAAATACTCGTCCAACATTTAGTTACGAAATACCCGTCCAACATTTAGTTACGCAATAACCGTCCAACATTTAGTTACGAAATACCCGTCCAACATTTAGTTACGAAATACCCGTCCAACATATAGTTACGAAATACCCGTCCAACATTTAGTTACGAAATACCCGTCCAACATTTAGTTACGAAATACCCGTCCAACATTCAGTCTCCGAGGAACATACTAGGTTTAGATGGGATGCATTGCTCCTTTTGCAAAGTAATAAAAATTCTGATTTGTTCTTACAGGAATTATCTTCAGAAGTCTGCAGGGAACAAGTATGGGCTGCGAGCGCGGAACTGTAGGAGTTACTGTTATTACAAAAAACTTACCAACGTAGATGAGAGAGAACGTTTTCGAGAGCAGCGAATGCAAGCATCTGCCAGTAGCCGCTTGAGACAAATGCAGGTGCAGAGGTGTTTACAGCATACGACTTATATGCACCGTGCCACAGAATTGTAGTAAAAAATATTAAGCTCAGTATCCTTACAACGAAGACGCCTCTGCATTCCACTCAAGTCTCCCAATTAAATTTTGGAATACTTGACAAAATGAACCTACGTACGTATTTTTCTGTTACTTTCTTCTTGTCTGTTTATATGTGTGTACATAAACTGTTAAATAAATAAATGAAACTCATAAAAGCGGGACTTATCAAGGATACTGCTGTTTACATTTAACCAAAAACAACTAAACTCAATTATTATTCGTTTTCGATAAAGTGATAAAGGTATCAAAGAGAAAATGAAGATAGTGTAGGTGAAGATTACTTCAAACTCGCGCCCGAGGGCCCCGGCCGGCGCTCGGCACGGCGCGGCGGCGCGCGGCGGCGGCACTCTCGGTTAGCCGCTAAAAACCCCTTTATGAACGTTAACAGGCAATCGAAGTTGACTCCGTCTCCTTAAGAATTTAATGGCCACCGCCGCGAGCTAAATTGAAAATTTAAGATTCATTTAGAACAATAGCTGCTGTCTTCCCGCCGGAGTAGGCTAACGGCACAACTTTTAATTCTCAGTCGGACGTTCCGTTTTGTAACTTGTAGTTGCGGAGTTGTGAGTGCTGAGCTACGGTTATTAACGCGCACCTTCGCGCTCGCGACGCCGGCCGGCACCGGGCTGGACCGAGCCGGTCCGCGCCGGCCGCGCCGAACGACAGCCGCTCGATACGTTATGTATTATTGCACAAGTTGCACCACGTTCGCGCGTCACTGCTCCACGAGCCGTAGTTTTCTTAAACTGTGCATTTTGTGCAGATGTAGAACAATTTTGGTGTATTGTGTTCGGCGGGAGATTGCTTGTTCGGTTGCTCGACGAAGCGTTCTCAGATAACCAGATATTTTATTGTCGTAACCGGAATACAATCAGTTGTGCGACAGACTGAACTACGGTTATTTAAGCAGTCGACGGTTAGTGTGCCTCGTTTTATACGATTGAATTTAAATCTTTCTCGAAACGGATTTATAGTTAAGGTTGGATGTTGTTTATAGCGCGGCGCGAAGGGGGCGGCACGTTGTACAGATGGGGAGGGGGGGGGTCTAGTTATGCGAGCCGATGTTCATACACGTCCCGCGGCGGGGCGGTGCGGTGCTGCTGCGACGCATACTCTGACGAACAACTTCTTAAGCTCAGCTCCAAGACGCCGACACTTTCTGGTGTAAACTATGTTGTTTTCGTAAGTTAGTGAATACCGGACTGATGCAGTGTTGACTGATGATGACTGATGACTGATCACTCATTACTTAGAAATAGCTACTAACATGTCGCCCGAGTCATTAAGTCCAAATAGATCCAGAGAGAGTTCTATCTGAACTTGAACAAAGCTCAGTACTGACACGCTAGCACTAGAACTATGACGCACTCTTGAAGTCACCTCACTCTGGGACTTTGTACTAGCGCTGAGTGCTAACTGTTCACACCCGCCGGACGGAGAGCACTCCAGGGGAGTGGCTGACTCGACTCGCCTGAAAACTCGCTCGAGCACTCGCACAGTAACCGAGATCTGCTGCGTCGCAGCGCTCTCGTGTTACATGCCTCTTGAATTTTGTGCTATCATAATAGTGTTTGTACTTTTAGCAAAAGTTTCAAAATATGAAATATGTTATCTGATTGATAACGGTAAATCTATGGTTGACAATACAAAAGAAAATCCCATAGGTAAACTTAGTTGTTACCGCCACAGTGAGGTTTTATTGAAATAAATTTATGGAATCGTAACAATCACAACATCGTTCTGTTGTGCCGCAGTGACGCGGCGCCATGTTGCCGTAAACATAAACGTCTTACAGCTTGTTCACAATCCTATGACGACGGCTGCAGGCTGCGGGGGGCCATCAGTCGTGCCAATAATCTTATGCATCGCTTACAGGGCTACCATCGAAATCAATTGGTACCTAGACGAATGTGACTTTCGGATTATTTGGCCGAGTTCCAGATTTATTTTTTTGTTTTAAAAAATAAAATAAGTTCGGCAAAGGAAAATGGCGTTTATCTATGTAGGTATATTTATACAGATGGACGGAACAGATTTGTGGATCCAATGACTATTTGTATGTATGTATAATTGACATTTAATTTTTTAAGCATTTGGAATGCCAATTATAATTAGTAAATTTTGACATTTCATTCATAGAAAAAAATGTTGTACCTATAAAACTTGACATTGTATAAAAAAAATACCTATTTTCATTTCAAACTAATTTATAACGATATTAATTGTTCTTCAATATTTCTACGCCGGCAACGGTAGAAGGTATATGTAAAGCTGTGTATTAATATTAAGGTATTGATGTACCTATACTCAGAAATACATTATATTATTATTGAGATGAATGTAAAAAAAAAAATTGGAAATTTGGATTTGACAATTATTTTGATGGATTTCAATGACAGAGGAAATCCGAACCGGTGTGTCTACTTCTAAGTACTTATATGCAAATAAGTATTAAGTATTAGAACATGTCTGCTGTCTGTAGACATGGCAACCCTGAATGCATGCGGGACACCACCGGGAGCAGTTCGTACATTGGCCGTGACGACAGCGCCGGCTAATCCGCGCACCAACCAATTTGAGCCGAAGCCCAATATAATCCACAAATGGACTCTCGCCTGTCATGTGCCAATTTACAACACTGCCCGCCAGATATTGATAGAGAGGCGACGAGCGAGTGGGACACTGTTGTGATGGCGGAGAGTGAGTACTGAGGGGACTCAAGTGGACGTGGAAGTGACGTTGTAGGCGAGTGAGACTTGCTCGTGTAAGTAATACACCGTACAATACACGTTGCACCGTAAATGTATAGGATATCTTTTGTACGAAGGCAACTATCTCGATCAGTGTTCACCTACTTACTTGACATATTATCTGACTTTACCGCCAATAATGTGTTGATAGTCTAAGTATAGTAGTAATATACAATAGTCCTAAGACGTGGTTTTTCAATGATCCTGAAAGTGGTATTATTTACAGAAGTATGAAACGGCCTGTAACTGCTTTACCAGACCGGAATCAAAAATTTGATTGGTCCAAAACGGCAAACGCAAAACCCGCGCACTACGCCATTAAAAGCCTTTTTATTAAACCTTTTACAAAATATGCAGTCAGTTTAATAAAGTTTCCGGCAGCAGTAAACGGCGATAGATTACGCGGCGCGACACGCTGCACATAGCAATGTATCGATGGGCCGAGTATCGATACGTATCGAGCGATCGATCACTCGTACATCACTAGCGCTAGATTACGTGTCCCGGCCGATTGGCAACTACTCTTTTATTATTTACGGAATATCCGATTGATAGCTACGTATCAGTGTATCGGTTAAAATACGTTCTACGCAAGCAACAAGGTGTGCATTCAATTAGCTGCAAACTCCGCCTTGACTACAGCGTCACTTTTTGAATACTCTAATAAAAAGAGCTCCGCATAAATTATTTCGTCGGAATTTCCAGGGGAGCATCGACACAGCGAACTACAGCAATGGTTGGACTACGCTGTGGTGTGATCGATCACGCTCTCTAGCGAATGACAACTGTCCTGCCTGTGCTCGCAATATGATGCTGTGTTCGGTTCTGATGACAGCGCAAATACAACTGAACGCAACCTGTGTGACTTACAGATATGATGTTAATATTACATAGAATAGCAAACAACTCCATAAAACTACACTCAAAGTAACATTGTCGTAAATGACAATGAAGAAATCATCATACAGAAACAATTATAAGTGCCACTCGGTGTCGGACATAAAGATAAGCGCTCGAACGCGACCCGCTTTTATTTCCAACTCGCTATCAGATCTGTGCATAAGTTTACACCAACTTTCGGTGTAACTTGCAGTTTTATATCTATATCCATCGCGGATTTACGAGGGTTGCCGCCTACTGCGGCGTACTACCTCGCGCTCACGCAGGACGCGCTTCAAATTAAAAAGCTTCTTGACGCAGTTCCTCGAGGGAAATCAGGGTGCCTTTGATTGGCTACTTAAAAATAAAACCTGTGTTTTTGCTCAGGTGTGTTTCGTACATTCGAGTGTGTCGGTTAAAGTTTTATTCGCCGGGAGACGCAGGGGACGCGGGGCGAGGACGCGTTAAGCTGCAAGGTTTCCACAAGTTGGCACGGTTGCGCTTACTTGACGTAAAGCTTTTAAGTGTGGCTTCCGAGGTGGTTTTGATTTGTTGGGTGAAACAGACCGTGACTTTGATATAGGTACAGTATGAAGGAACTCTGTTAAGACCTTCAACGTTACTTCTCCTAACACGACATGAGATGTGGTTTTTACTTTGCTAGCTTTACGTTTCTGTCAGGTTAAACTTTGCAAGCATCTATTCGCTTGTAACATCACCCGCTGTAGTTTGTTCCTAATGATTGAGGTTCTCTTCTGTGTCGAGCGATTTATTACATCCACATGTCTTCTTGACACCCCAGTGTCACGTTTCAGCCAGGTAAACCACATATCAAGTAGATCATGCCTCCTCATACCCGTGATAAGTTATACAGTGGATAAGTGTATCAGTCCATCAGCAGATATCGTAAAGTGCCCTGTATCGGCAACAATGGGGCGCCAATGTTCGTCCGACCTCTCTCTATAACTGCTTCGTTTCGAAAACTAAAGCATAATGGCCCATCCGCACAGGACGGCTTTACGACGCCATCACTTTGTATCATCCGGCTCAACGCGTAGTTATGAGGGACGTATTTATATTCGTCACATATTAGCGAAATATACACGTATCATCATCTCTTCCATTTATTATCAACAGGCTGCGTTACTTATTTGATAATGTGACCAGAAATATATAAATACGCATGCCTAATTAAGAGTTGAACATATCTAAAAAATGTTTCCATTCTGTTTGAACAGACAGAATACGATCCTCGTGCAAGAGCAAGACACAATAGTGCAATATTTACATACTACAGTTCATGTAGGTACCATAAGACTACACTTTCAATGTTTGGAACAGTCGCAGTCGGATAAAAAGTTCAGAATTGGCTGGTGAAGCCGATAGAGGTGATAGAGCTGTACCGAGCTCCGACCGGAGGGAATTGAACGAGAGGCTTGATTTATGTGCCGCTGAGCAGGACGCCCGGGAGAGCGGGACCGCTCGCTGTGGAAGTACTTCCATAACAAAAGGATACACGGACACCTCAGCTACTAATTTGACACACACTTTATTCCATTTTCATGACCACTATACATAAGTGCAAATTAAAGAAGTCTCAATCTTTAATGGCAGCTGTTCATGAAGTGATTTCTCTGTTAACTCAGAACCTAGCATGAATTTAAACCTAAGCTAAATTATTAATTGTATTACTACTATTTGTATTTATACATCTAAAGCAGTATTTCGTGTGCAAACTGTGTACATTGTGCGGCGTCTCGCGGTTTTGTCGAGATCTCATGCTAATTTAATCCGACGTTGTAGGGCGATGTGAAACAGCCCCGTGTCGTTTGTGTTTGCAAACGACACGGGGCTGTTCTAATGAACACGGGATTCACATTAGTTTCAATTTAAATGCGGCGCCTCGCAATCTGTCGGCAGTGATGAGGGTTCCCGGACCAATAATCAACCAATTAGGCTCGCCCCGACGTGACCGACCACAAATACACACTCTTTTGTAATTATACTTGGTCATTATACTGATGGAAATAACTGTAACGTATCGCACAAACAGGTTGATATTGTTTATTTCAAAAAGGTTGTCAATTCATATTGTTTCGTCGTATTATTATAAAGAAAAATATTGTATTAGGGACACGCACAGGAAGTACAAACAGTAAAAACAGGCACATTTAAAACAAACAAAATAATGAAAAAAAAATACCTGTAAAATGCGAAAGAGGCTTTCAATTTAATTTATAATTTTTATTTTATTTCTTCAAGATAACAAACAGTTACTTTGCACAATAATTTTATAAACACATAAGTAATCATGCAACCAGCTTCGTTATCCACAAATTAATCCAACAGTGACAATAGTTTAAACAAGGTTCGACCTTGTTTAAACTATTTTCACTGTTGTTTGCAAACTTAGAAAACAATTGTCTATCGTAGATTAATTATTATAACAAACTAGGTGTGTGAGTATAACAACTAAGAGGTATTTAAATGGATTTCTCATAAATATTATTTTTAAACTGTGCGAGTGACAATACAAATATGTTAATATCAGCAAAATTATCGTTTTAACTTTTCATTTGTCGACGCAATGGAGCTCGTTCACCTGCGTTGGTTCTGCACCGCTTCGGCGCAAATAGAATGTGAGTGTAAGTATCACGAATACGTTGGGAACAACTAGGTATACGAAGGTATATTTGGTTAATTAGGTTATTACAATGGGCTTGTGGCTACGTAATAACAGCCGCACGGGTCGATCGATCAGGTTAATCTACGCTTGCCGCGGTTGGTCCGTCGATGGGTGACCATCTTTATATACGAAGACCCTTCGTGCCTCGGAAAGCACTTTAAGCCATTGGTACCGGCTGTCATTTGTAGATCTTTGACAGTCGTTACGGGTCGTCAGAAGCCCGAAAGTCTGACAACCAGTCTTACCAAGGGGTATCGTGTTGCCCAGTAACTGGGTTGTGGAGGTCAGATAGGCAGTCGCTCCATGTAAAATACTGGTATGCAGCTGCATCCGGTTAGACTGGAAGCCGACCCCAACATAGTTGGGACAAGGCAGGCAGATGATGACAGGTTATCCCAATCGAATTTATTGTGATACATCTTATATTTTTACATAGGAACGATTGACCACGATGCAGTCTCCTTACTTTAAGAGCTGACAGGGAAAATTTATCTAGAAGAGTATGATATGATTATAAAAAAATAATAAATTATTTATTGCGAGTAACCATGTGACTCATACAGAGTTACTGACAATAAAATAAACTTATAACTATGTTAGTAATACAAACACACACTACAAAATACTAAATAATCATTACTTCAGCATTCCAGCTGAGATACTAGAGCAACGACTCACAGTACAGCAGTCCAGCCTGTCAGCAATAATTCCCAGGATGCTGTTGGAACTGACTCGCACCCTGCGCACCAAGGACGCACATCTTTTACGCATTAATGCATAAAAGCAATCAACACGCAATTCCGCAAACCAGGGCTCGGATACCGGTATATTTTTCGTAACGGTTTCGTCTTAAATACCTAAGAAACGATTTGTTTCGGTTGTGTTCGAACGGAACGTAATAAAAACGTTTTTGAAGAAAGAACAAAATTGAAATCGTTCTGGGTTAATAAAACGTTTTTAACCGGTTTTTTTTTTATTTTTTTTTGGGGTGATCGATAATATTACGAATTTCATTCAGGTTCATTTCACAGCCGCGCGACTTAGTATCGTCGTTTCGTTAAAACTTAAAATCTGTGACTAGGTATTAGGTATTTTGTGAGTACGAGTAGAAAAATAGTGTGTGGTAGGGTAAGCATGGATGATTCAGGCGAGTACCACTACCATTACACTACAGATCAAATTTTGTATGCTTCATTATTAATTCATGAAGGTAAATTGGTATTATTTAAGAAATTTATTTCAGATGTAATCCAATCACCGGTTTACCAGACAGTCAACCATTGTTTATTGATCAAGAGGAGGACATAATAATACGTAATTACCAATATAAATATGTGTTCTAGTTGAATGTATCGGTGTGGTAACTATAATCCTGCTAACTCACGGAACGAATGTTTTTAAACAAAAATGTATGTACTTTCATAATTATTGTTCCAAAATTTGTTTTATTTTATTTATAAAACATGTACCTATCTACTAAATAAATATGTATGGGTGCTTTGTGTATAAACATTCTTTCCGTAAGTTGGATGGAGTAGGTATAGTGGTTGTTGCGTGTAGATCTATCTAGAGTTGAAGTGGTTATGATATTGCTCATGTACGGTGCAACTAAAAAGAAACAAGGACGTAAACACATAATTTATTTTTTTAGAAGGGAAAACACATCTGGCATTAAACGTGGAAGAGTCGCAATCTCTGTTGGCACCGAAACGACGTACAACAGAGAATTTAGGTATGTACCACGTTTCTTATCTAGACTAAACTAAAATACTTAAGTAATGTAGTAAATTAAAAATAATAAGAGCGTTTACGCACTGCATCCCTATCCAATCCAAAGCGAAAATTCTTCTTTATCTTCATGTGAATAATACTACTCGTATTATTCACATGAAGATAAAGAAGAATTTTCTGTGTCTGTTTTCGGATCGGACGTGGATCGGAAGCAGTGCGTAAACGCTCTAAAACTTGGCAAAAAATAAAAAAAATCATCCTAAACACAAATGAAATAGTTAAGTAGTCCCTTTATTATTTCAGGAATACAAAGGAGTCTAATTATTGTTCCGCAAAGTGAGAATACCCAGAAGCATACGGATAAATCTGCTTTGTCAAGTCAATATTTAGAACAGGAAAATGAAAAATATGAGTGTGTACTATGCAATAAGATACGCAATCAGAAGGATTTCAGGAATGAATATTTTGGAAAACTTATTTCATCAGAATTAGAATTTGTCGAGCCATGCATGCGCACTTATGTATATGTGGAAATACTGAAGCTAATTCACAGAAACAAAAATGTACACATGCCACATGACGTTAAGGAAATAAAAAACTAAATGTAACCTAATTTCTAACAAAATTTTCAACTTTTGCTTAGTGATCCTGAAAATGTAATATTATGTTTCTATGTATGTAACATAACAAAAAAAAATAAGACTCAAAAAAATAACATACATAATAATAAATCAACTTGGTTTGTCATAAATGCTGTTATTTCTTACTACCAAAACGTCGTCAATTATGGAATCTTTTAATGACATTCTCAAGTTATTTAGAACAAATTTTAGCGAAGAAAACAATCTTTCAACACTAACTTGCGTTGGTGGAGTAGATAACGCTATATTTGATAAATAATACAATTGTGGATCAGTGAACCTTTTTTCGTACCAATATTTCAAAACATTCTCATGTGTTGGCAACAGTGGATGATTTAAAAAATCAATTAAAGAGTTTTTTATCTGGTTGCATGCGTTTGTTGGTCGTTCTCTCTGACGTTCCCTATATCGTCTCTCAAAGAAACAATCTATGTTACTTCGTGATGTGTGTGGTTCTACAGGAAAATTTGCTTGATTTGGATCATTTTCATTTGCTGGTTGTTCCTGGGATAGCAACTGCAAATTATTATATCTTTGGTATGTATGCATTAAATGGTTACGAGCTCTTTCATTTTGTTCATCCGAAAGTATCGAATTAACTCTCGGGTCCAAATAAATAGCCGATAAAAATGTGTCGTTTGTCAGAAGATTACTCTCTCTCTCCTTCATACATATCACCAAAAATATTGCAATTATACTGTTAATTTGTTCTAGCTCTGTTACACATTTTATCCACGCGATGTAAAAGTCCCCGAATGTCAATTGTTCTTCTTGCAATCGTTTGGATAGTATTCTGCACGGTTTCAGGGCCTGTAAGTTTTCTTCAATTTTTGTCCATGTTTCATTGTCAATTAGAGCTGGATAATGTTCTTCACAAAAGTCTTTTAAGCTTACTAGCCTATCTAACATATCGGCGGTAGAATCCCATCGAGTTGGACAATCGAGGATTGCCTGAAGCAATTGGTTTCGCTTTAACTCCAGCGCCACGTTAGGTGTACGAAGAGTTCTCACTGCACGACGACATGACTCAAAAAGAGGTTCTTGTTCTTTGCAGGCATCTCTCACTGCGAGCTGCAAAGTGTGCGCGGCACAACGTACAGCTGTCACCATAGGTTGTGCTACATTTTCCCTTTCGAATTGCAAACTTTCCACTAGATCAAGCATTTCTCGGTCGTCTTCCTGATTAAAATTAATCTGAGATTCTTCGGTGTGTTCAGTGCTGTTCAGATCTTCAAGAGAATCTTGTATTTCCTCTTCAATTTGACGAGACATTGCAAGCATATTAGCTCCGTTGTCCGAGGTAATGGAGTATAGTTGCTGAGCTTCGATTCCGTAACGGCTTAAAACCATTAACACAGTGTCTTTCAGGAATGCTGCAGTATTTCGTTTGTGTAGTTCAATAACACACAAATTACGCAGCTGAAGCTTATCTTCTGAAATGAACTGCAAATTGTTTCCAAGAAATCTTCGTGATTTTACGGAAGCTACATCAATTTTCAGACATACAAGTTTACTTTTTAATTCCTCGTGGATCTTCCTTCGGACATCGTAGGCTTTATTCTCAATACATGTTCTTATGTTTCTAATATTAGGTTTTAATCCACAATTTGGTATCATTGTAATTAAATTTTGAAGAGAGAAGACGAAGCAGTCTTCTAGTAAAGATAACGGCCTGCCGTGAATTGCTACTAAATTTATGCAGCATTCAAGAACTCTACTATGTTCCGCAGTGGCGTTTACATCATTGTCAGAAAAATTCCTAGCTTGAATTCTGTCATGTTCAACACGGTGCTGTGTAAAAAAATGTCGTAACAAATTTCCAGCGTGATGCCCCTGTAACAAATTTAGCTTGTTTATTGATAGGGTTCCATAGAAACTATTCAACAGAACGATCTAAATTTAAGCGAACGGACCGTGGCTGTGGCGCCAGATAGATGTCACCACTATTGCATTAAGATTAACCATTACCTTCGTTAGGAGTTGCCTCGAAATGAGAAGACACTGGCTGCATCACTGCCGTGCTAATGGTGTCGACCAGGTGAACATTTTGTCGAAATTGAGTTTTTGTAATAAACGTATCGATTATATGTATATAGCGAATAAGATTATTTAGTTCGGCATCTTTCCAGGGGCCGCCATGGCCCCTGGAAAGATGCCTAAACTTCGGGAACTTAAAAAAACAATAAAATCAAATAAATAATCCTAAATCTGGTAGGTAGGGTTAAATGAGGTTATGCCAAAATATAAATAAAATATACTTTAGGTTGGGACTGCCTAGTAGCTAAGTAGGTATTAAAAATACTTGTAACATACTGCCCCGCTCCTTCAATCATATACCAGTGCGTGTGTGTGTGTATGTGCGTAAGCTCGTATGTGCGCATAAAATAGTAATTTATAAGAATAATAAATTAGTATGTGTAAAAAAATTATACGTAATATTATCACAGAAATAAGGCTCTTACAGACTCACGCGATATCGCGGGCGCGACAAGCACCGACATAGAAATTATGCTACTAGTGTCGCGTTGCACTCGCGATATTGCACCAGTCTGTACGAGCCTTTAAATAATTTCTATTAGTGCTATTATTATGTTAAAGGCTTGTACAGACTGGTGCGATATCACGGGCGCGACAAGGGTCGCGCTGCGTGTCACGCCCGCGATATCGCACCAGTCTGGACGAGCCTTAAAAAAGGACGCAAAATAAACACTTTAAGAAAACGATTTCAAAATCAAATTGATAGCGATATCTTGTACTAACTTAAAAAAAAATACTTATTGTAAATAAATCTCCGATAAATTTTGTGGTCGTGACGGCAAGAATTATAAAAAAAACTTTGTTTAGCGAGATTTTCTTGGTTTCATACTTCGTGCAGTTATGGTTAGTCTCCAAGTCTCCATTAGCACGGTAGAGCACCAGCCAGCCTAGCATGCGCACTACGACTATTTTCGACACTCGTCTCGCGATGTCTGTCCTGTTATCATGTGCTGTGTGAGCGGGAATTACATCGCGATAACGAGAGAAAAGTGTCGACAAAATTTTGTCGTGGTGAGCATGCTAGGCCGCCGGCCGGCAGGTCGCTGGACACCATATTGCATACTATTAACCGTTAAGAAGTTAGGCTGAAATGAGTTGATTCTCGCTGCAGCATCAGATTGTTTTTATCAAATTATTGGATTGTCACCGAGTATGCATTATGTGCCTACCTACCAATGCAAAGTTTCAAAGCAATCGATCCAGCAGATATTCTACATCATTATAATTAAATTGCAAAACTAACGTAGTTATTCAGCGCACACAAATTAAAGAAACTAAAACATTATAGGTGTAAATCCTCTTCGTAAAGGCACAATTTTAGAGAGAATTATAAAATATGGAGAGGGCCATACGTACTCTGTATTCCACAACCCACTCTAAAATTTAGACGTTACAGTGGCGCCGATTCCCTTGTTCACAAACTAATCTAAATTTAAGTTCAGTGCATCTTTTTCTTTATAGTACATTAAGAAAAGGACAGAAGATACATTTTAGTTTAGTCCTGTCAAATTAATCAGCGTTTGACGTAAATTGACGTAATTTTAGTAGGCAAGTTTTTAATCACGTCTAAACTTGTATGGAGTAGTGACAGGCGCTGATTAATTTGACAGGACTAAACTAAAATTTATCTTCTGTCCTTTTCTTAATGAAATAGAAAGAAAAAGATGCACTGAACTTAAATTTAGTTTAGTTTGTGAACAAGGGAATCGGCACCACTGTTTAGTTAACTTTGTGCGCTGTTGAATAGGTACCTACCTTATCTAGTCTAAAGATTTACAATCTACATCAAAATTATCTAAATATAATGAATACTTACTCGTATTTCTTGCTGACATCCTTCCATCTGACATTTTGATTTGTTCGTTTCATCATTGTAAGTGTAATAGGAGTAAATTGGGTTTTTTCTCTTTCGTCCCATTTTGTGAGCAAGAAATAGTACTTACCAATAACTAACTAAGAACTCGCAAGTCGCAACACACCCCCAATCAATACGTAAGCGCATCAGAATGAACGATGTAATGAAATAAATCGGTATCTAATTTAACTACACAAGTTCATACTCGTCGCCGCACGCTGGGCGCGGCTACGTCTTGCGGAATAAACCGGTTTTTGAAAACGGTCTCATTTCGTTTTCGTTCCGAACAAAATGTTGTACAAAGAACTGTTAGAAACGTTTTAAAAACGTTATTTTTAAAAACGTTTCCGGGCCCTGCCGCAAACATCCCTGATGCGCTACAGAAGCGAGGCAGCCCCATCAACACCCCGAAAGCATTATTGTATTGCACGCGAAGGGTACTGTACGATTTCTGCGTAAAATGTACCCACAGGCAACAGGTGTAAAATGAGGAACAGAAGGCTCTAAAAAGTGTTTTTTTAACCTTCGTAGACGCACGCTTAAACCTGCCGGCAATCATATACGCTCTGACTGACAGCGCCCTCTGCTCTCTCTCAATATCGTCACCGTCCCTAAGGCTAGCGGTCAAAACATGCCCATGGTACTTGAATGAGTGCACTCTCGATAACGGTCCACCATTCATCATTACTGGAGGTACCGTTTCTGGACACTTCCCACCAGCCACAAATACCATCACGACACACTTTTTTACATTATACAACAGGCCATGAGCACCGGCGTACCTCTAACACACACTCACCAGTTTCTTCAGGCCACAGACTGAGACACTGAGCAGCACCATGTCATCTGCCTAGCTAATATTGTTGACACATATGCCATTTATTTATTTGGTTCACCAACAATTGTATACACTGGTATAAGCAAATTAAACAGAAGCAACAAATCAGAATAAAGTGAAAAAATCACTTATAGGTAAACTCTGCATGCACACAAAACGTTGTTATAACTTACAAAAAAAAAAATAGAAACAAAAGACTATATTATAAAGTTGCACTGAATAGAACTTAATAAATAACTTAAACTAAGTTAAAACAAAATTGAAACAAACTAATTAAAACAAAATCAAAACAAACAAAGATAACAAAACTAGGTAATACAAAAAATAAATATTGAGTAGTCTAAATTCACCCACTCAGCGAGATAACGCAGGGCCAAGAAACTCCAGGTTCCAGGAGACACTTATAAAAGCTGGCTTTCAATTTTCCTAAACTGTCAAAATAACATCCGACTCTGGTGCTATTCAGCTCCCTAATCAACTGATCCATGTACAGGTTGAAGAGTGTAGGAGAACTCAGACCTGACTCAAGACCATATGGACTCGAGTAAGCCCCGTCCCACCTTACACTGTTGACCTGGTTTCTGTACCAAAACTTAAAAATATTTATGATTTCAGGTGGTAGCTTCGTATCATTAAGTTTTTTCCAAAGAATGTCATACGAAACCAGATCAAAAGCACTCGACAGGTCGAGGAAAGAAGCGTAAACCGCAGTGCTACGGCATGTGTAGTACTCCACAGCATGCTTAAAGCCCAATATAGAACACCCAGACAACCGAAACCCAAACTGGTTGTCATGCAATAGAACATGTTTATTTAATTGCGCATTAAACGCGCTGTCCAATACCTTAGACACAACCGTAGCCAGTGAAATAGGTCTATAGTTATTCCTATCACTCAATAGTCCATCACTATAGATCGTCTTAAATAATTTATAGTTAAGAAACTTAAGATATTTACGTTGCACTGATTCCAATTGTTCACTATATTTATTGTAGATGGGGTTCCAAACACAAGTGGCATATTTTAGTTGAGATCTAATTAGTGCTACGTACAACAAAAATAATGCAGATGGTTTCTGAAATGGGTTGCAGGTCCGCCTTACAAAACTATACAGTTGAAAACCCTTGGCTGTGATGTGTTCAATGTGTGCATCAAAGTGTAACTTGGAGTCAAAGAGTACAACTAAATATTTAATTAAGGTTTTTTTTTTCAGGGGTGTGTTACAGAGAGAGTATGCGAATTGAACGGTATTAATTTTTTTGGTAAAAGAAATTTACTTACATTTGGGTAAACTTAGATGTAGTTTATTGGTCTGACCATAAGCAGAAAGTCGATCAAGGTCCTGTTGCAATTTGGCACAGTCTTATACGGTTCTTATTTTACAAAATACTTTAAGGTCGTCGGCGTATAAGAGGAACCCAACATTTTTAAAACATACATTTATGTCATTTATGAATAGGATAAAAGTAGTGGACCCAGTATAGACCCCTGCGGAACACCTGATGTCACGCTGATCACATCTGAAGAGAATCCATTGACCACAACCTTCTGAGTTCTATTTTTTACATTAGACGTAAACCAACGAAGTAAATTCCCATGGATACCGTTTAATTAGATTTTTTGTAAAAGCATGGTATGGTCCACCATGTCAAATCCGTCAATTTACTGATGTAGATACCGTGCGGCTAGTTTATTTTAGTTACTTTCATAGTATTATGTCGTACGGTATTTTACTATGGGGAAGGGCTGCAGACTTCGAGTCTATTTTTATTCTGCAGAAAAGAGCCATCAGAGCCATATATGGCCTCCTTAGGTGCGACTCTCTAAGAGAACTGTTTAAAGAAATAAACATCATGACGGTACCTTGTCAATATATCCATGAAAACATCATGTACGTAAAGAAAAATCTACATCTTTTTAGTTAAAGAGGTGAAAGACACAATTATATCACTAGAAATAGGGACCAATTAGTTCAACAAGGTTTCAGGCTGGCTAAAGTAGACTCATCTTTCATGGGGTACTGTTTAAAATGTTACAATAAAATACCTCCCCACACACTTCAACTGAATGAAACAAAATTTAAATCTTGTATAAAACGCACACTATGCAGCCAAGCATATTATAAGTTGGGGGATAACATCGCTGATAAAAATGCTTGGTTCAATGCTGGTCCTGCTCCACAAGGGCGCAAAAACTAATTGATTAGCATTTGAAAATAGTGTCGGAGCTGCTGAAGATTTAAAAAACTATCTTTGCATTGTATAAATTCAATCACTTAGCATTGTATAGTTGCACAGCACATTGTTATGTGAGTACTATGTACTACTATAAAGCTGCCATTTACTGGATACGTCTTTCATTGACTTGAATGTGCTCTGGCGGCTGGGAGTATGTCGTGCTCACTTTAATGTCTCGCTGATGGTGGCGCGTGTGTTGGATCATTTAGCTCCCTTCAATGTGGTTGAGCTGTATGGTGCTAACCCATGCGTCATGTTCGTGAACGGGCGCCGTCAGTAGAGACTGGTCATCACTTAGCTGCCACGGCTTATTATAATTTGTGAACTGTTTTTTTTTTTAATCTTTATATTATGGACGCTTTTACGTTTTGGATCGTTCTCGTGCGTTTGGGTTCACTTATCTTAGTAAAAAATCTATTAAATCTAAGCCTAGTAAAGATATAGTTGATTTGTCGGTGGAACAGAACATTGAACTGTCCTGTGTTGAGCTAGATAAACATGTAATAGTGTGCGTTTACAGACCCCCAAGTTATCAAAACTACTCCGTATTTGAGTCAGTAATGGAAGATGTTCTAGCAAAACTTACAACTGGTAGAAAATCGCTAATTATCTGTGGTGACTTCAATATTAATATCTTAGAGAATAAGTCAAATAGCAGTCGATTGTTAAGTCTCTTTAAATCATTCAATTTGTCAAATGTGTTTTCAGAACCAACCCGCATAACTACAAGTTCTGCTACATGTATTGATAATGTTTTTTGTTGCTGCGACTACTTAGATAAAGCTTTTGTAAATTATCTCCCTTCTGATCACAGCGGTCAAATCGTTGCTTTCAAGTCCAACACACCATTTAAAAAAATTCAGGCACAATTTACACAAATAACACCCAGCAATCTAAATAGATTTAATAATAACTTAATTAGTAAGTTAAGTGCACTAGGCCATATTAATAGCAATGTAAATGAATTATAAATGAGGAATTCTTTTCGATAGTGCGCACCGAGTTCAATAATACTTAAAAAAAAAAAACAAACTATTTGCCCAAACTTTTTGTTTAGTGACTGGGCAACTAAGGGTATTAGGAAAAGTCGGTAAAATTTGTTTGAGCTGTATGGCCTTAAGCCTTATATTAACTCTGAAACTTTTAATAAATACGTTGCTACTTACTCTAAAACTTAAAAAAAAACCTGCAAGGTAGCTAAAACCTTGTACATTAGCAACAAGATCAAATCAGCGGATAATAAAAAAAAAACGGTTTGGAAAATCATCAACGACGAAACTAACAGGAATAAAAGTCATAATAATGATTTCACTCTAGAAACTTCGCGTGGTCTTTTAAGCAAAATTTACAAATTCTTGCGCTACTTCTTTGTTTGACAAAGAAGTAGCGCAAGAATTTGTAAATTTCTTTACCAGTATCCCTATTAAAACTACTGAAACCCTAAATTCCTCGTCTTCGCGTTCTATTGATTTATTAAGAGCAAACGTTTCATCCTGCCCGATTGAATTTAAATTCAAGCATATAAACTTCATAACAGTATTAAAAGCTTTCAAGCAAATCAAGATCAAATTAACAGAAGATCTATGGGGAATGTCAATCAAAGTTTGTACCTCCATTATTGAGACTATAGCGCCGTACTTAGCATTATTATTTAATTTGTGTGTTGATCAAGGAGTCTTCCCGGATCTAATGAAATTTATTAAGGTAATACCACTTTTCAAATCCGGGGATAGTAGAGACACCAATAATTATAGACCCGTATCCGTGTTGCCGGTTTTCAGCAAGGTGTTTGAAAAGGTAATGCTTAATCAAATGCTCAATCATTTTGACACCACTAAAATCTTACACGATCAACAGTATGGTGAAGACCAAGGGACGTTGTACGACTGACGCCGGTGTCACCTTATTAAAACACATATTTACGGCGTGGGAAGAGGCCCAAGACGCAACATAAATATTTTGTGACCTCTACAAGGCATTTGATTGCGTCGACCATGAAACATTACTCTTGAAACTAAAGCATTACGGACTTGAAGACCTTGCGCTCAGTTTAGTAAAATCTTATTTATATGATAGACAGCAGCAAGTTCAAATAAATGGTGTCAATTCACTCGGCTTAAAAGTAGAAATGGGTGTACCACAAGGCTCGATATTGGGTCCTTTCTTCTTTTTAGTATATATTAATGATCTACCCCACTTGTTAACAACCCAACCACAAATGGTGTTATTTGCTGACGATACTACCTTAATTTTTAAAATTAATAGACGTGCATCAAATTTTGACGACGTAAATAACGCCCTATTGCAGGTCCAAAATTGGTTCAATGCTAATAATTTAGTATTAAATGGGAAAAAAACTAAGTGCATAAGATTTTGTTTACCAAATGTCAGAAGTAGTATTTGTGAGATAGTATTGAATCAAGAGAATTCGTCGATAAAACTGTTTTCCTGGGGATAACGCTCGACTCAAGGCTTCAATGGGGGCCTCATTTAACTTCCCTTGCAGGACGGCTAAGTTCAGCAGCATATGCTGTGAGAAAAATCCGTCAATTTAATGATATAGATACCGCACGGCTAGTATATTTTAGTTACTTTCATAGTATTATGTCGTACAGTATTTTACTATGGGGACGGGCTGCAGACATCGAGTCTATTTTTATTCTGCAGAAAAGAGCCATCAGATCCATATATGGCCTCCACAGGTGCGACTCTCTAAGGGAACTGTTTAAAGAAATTAACATCATGACGGTACCTTGTCAATATATCTATGAAAACATTATGTACGTAAAGAAAAATCTACATCTTTTTAGTTAAAGAGGTGAAAGACACAATTATATCACTAGAAATAGGGACCAATTAGTTCAACCAGGTTTCAGGCTGGCTAAAGTAGACTCATCTTTCATAGGGTACTGTTTAAATAGTTACAATAAAATACCTCCCACATACTTCAACTGAATGAAACAAAACGCACACTATGTAGCCAAGCATATTATAAATTGGGGGATTACATTGCTGATAAAAATGCTTGGTTCAACGCTGGTCCTGCTCCACAAGGGCGCAAAAACTAATTGATCAGGTATTGAAAATAGTGTTGGAGCTGCTGACGATTTTAAAAACTCTCTTTGCATTGTATAAATTCAATCTCTTAGTATTGTATAGCTGCACATTGTTATGTGAGTACTATGTACTATAAAGCTGCCATTTACTGGATACGTCTTTCATTGACTTGAGTGTGCCCTGGCGGCTGGGAGTATGTCGTGCTCACTCTAATGTCTCGCTGATGGTGGCGCGTGTGTTGGATCATTTAGCTCCCTTCAAAATGGTTGAGCTGAATGATGCTGATCCACGCGTCATGTTCGTGAACGGGCACCGTCAGTAGAGACTGGTCATCTCTTAGCGGCTTATTTTAATTTTAATTTTTGAATTCCTTTTTTTTTGTTGTAATTTTTTTTATTACGGATGTTTTTGCATCGTTCTCACATGTATTATTTCTAAATGAATGATGTAAACAATATTTTGTAACCATAATACGTTGATTTAAAAGAGTGTCTGTGGAGTTTCTTGCCCTTTCTTCTCCATAGGTACCTACTACGCTTTGGAATGGGCAACTAGCTTCATCTTTCTGACTGACTGAAAGAACCCTTGACAATTCAAAAGTGCCTGTAATTGGTTTATTTGAAATAAATGTGTGTTTGAGTTTGAGACTTTGAAAAGCCTTGCAGAAATCCGAGTAGATTGCGTCAACTTGCAGGTTGTCCATATTTTCAAACAAAAAGTTAGAATACAAAACCAGTTTACTAACTGTAAATGCTATTGCGCAGGGTGGGGTCGTCTTGGCGGTGTCTCTAGACATCGCCAATGCCTTCAATACTCTGCCCTGGAGTTGCATCAGGGAGGTATTCCGGTACCACCGGATGCCGACCTGCCTCTGTCGTGTGATCGAGGCCTATCTGACGGACAGGGCCATCATCTACACTGGTCACCAGGGAGCTTGGAACTGGCAAGAGATGTCGTGTGGTATCCCATAGGGATCGGTACTGGGGCCGCATCTGTGGGACATCGGATACAACTGGGTGCTGCGCGCCGATTTCTCTGGCGGCGTCAGCGTAGAGTGCTACGCTGACGACACGTTGGTCCTAGCGCAAGGGAGGTCGCACTAGGTGGTGACCGAAGTAGTGGCAATCGTTGCGCCAATCGTTGAAAGGATCCGGCAATTGGGACCCGCGCTGACCCTGCACAAGTCCGAGGCCATGTGCTTCCATGGTCCTCGAAACGCGCCACGGGATCCAAAATAACGGTAGGAGGAGTTCACATCGGCGTCGAGTCAACGATGAAGTACCTGGACGTCCTCGACAGCCGTTGGAACTTCGTGGAGCATTTCCGACGTTTGGCTCCCAAACTGGAGCGAGCCAGGGCTGCTTTGAAGCGGGTCCTGTCCAATCTAGAGAGTCCAAACGCCTCCTGACGGAGGCTCTACGCAGGGGTCGTGCGGTCCATCGCCCCTCATGGGGCACGTGTGGGCGCGTTCCCTGGCGCTGCGGCCAGCTCACCGGTTGAGCGCGGCCCAAAGGGTCATGGCCATCCGGCTGGTCCGTGGACACCGCACGGTCTCCAGTGAGGCAGCGAGCCTCCTTGCCGGATTGCCGCCATGGGATCTGGAGGCAAAAGTCCTCGGGCACGTATGGGAGTGGCGCGAGAGAGGGACAGAGCTCCGGAGGTATCTTATGGCGACATGGAGAGTGCGATTATCGCAACCCAGTGCTGGGCACGCTCCAAGACTTTTGACATGGTAGACAACAATGATATTGCACGATAGTTAGTAACATCATTTTTTGCGCCGCCTTTGTATACAGGCGTAATATTGGCAGTTTTCCATGATTGTGGTACAATATCCTCCCTTAGACTTCGGTTAAATATATAAAATAAAGGCACACTCATTAACTCAGCTGTGTGTTTTAAAAATAATGGAGGAGCACAATCAGAACCTTTGGTTATGTCCAGGCATTTAAGTGATTTAGCTATGGTGTCCTTAGATATAGACAAATTGGATATACTTACTTCGTCGTTTAACGCAGACGCAGAATATTTATTAGCGTTGCTAACATTGTTATATGAAGGCTCATACACAGAACTAAAAAACTTTGAGAGTAATTTGCATACATTCACAGGTCCATTACCTACCTCATTAATATATAAGATAGTGTTGGGTGTTGCCTGTATTACCTTTTTGACTTTTTATAAACCACCAAAAACGTTTTAAATCTTTACGGATGCCGATTTCTATTGAATGCATATACCTATTTAAAGATTCAGCAGAGAGTAACTTTAATCTCTTGCGGTATAAGAAGAACTGCTCATAAGCCACACAGTTTTAATATTTTTCCATATAATCCAGGCCTTTTCTTTATTTATATAAATATGGATGAGTGAACGTGAGAACCAAATCGGGTATTCGTTGGATCTAACTGGCTGCATTGGTACGTGAGTCCTGATAATTTTATAAATTATTTCATAAAAACTTTGGGTATCAGTATTCAGTGAGATATTGTCTACGACAGAGGTCCAGTTGACCAAATGAATATCTTTATTAATGGCAGGGTAACCGGCTGCTACAAAACGATATCTAGGCGCGGAATTTCATAGGCTTATGCATTAATTTAAAAGTGATAACAGTCAAAAAAGGTGGATGAAAAGTATCTATAGGTATAGAGGAAATGGGTACACACACATACGTCACTAGAAATCAAGAGATCCAGAGTGCGGCTCATGTGGTTTTTTATACAGTTATATTGTTTACAGTTTATAGTTGATAAGACATTAAGATGCAAGGCATTAAGTTGCAAGGTTTCCATTAAGGTGTCATTGCGTACACGCGGCATAAGTGCAGATATGTCGTGTACGAGCCATTCAATCTGAGGTAAGTTAGTCTCCAAAAATATACGTGTGACTTATAATAGGAGATAAAATTTCTTTCTCAAGCAAACTAAATACCTATTGGTAAGTCGTTAGTGTTTGATTATAAACGCAACACACAATTTGAAACTCATTATCAGTCTTAGAGTAAATTTTTAAAAGTACGTTATCAATATTAGGTGGCATAGTGTCATAACAACCGACAAGACAAGGTATTGCCGTAAACTCACAACGCATTACATTTAAACCGCGGCGCACCGCAATCAATACACCTCCACCGTCAGATTTACCAGACAACACGCGATTTCTGTCACAACGATAAACAATGTATCTTGAGTCGACGAATTTACCATCGTCAGTTTCAGGTACCAACCATGTCTCAGATAAAACAATGATACCGTGTGAGTCCGCCAGAATAATATTGTACAAAGCACCTAATTTGGTTCTTAAACCTCAGTCATTGTGCTGGGTAAATATTTTAATAAGTGTTAGTAGCAGAAAGCAAAACAAGTGACCCATCAGAATCAGAAGTGCCACAAAATTTAAGTTTATTAATTAGTTGTATCTTATTATATTTTCTGTATGTATATAATACGATGTTTTATAAATTTTAAAACTAACTAGATATTAAACAATTAATGCAAAACCCAATACACAAATTATAATGGCGGTACATGTAAAAAAACCTGACATACCTTGTCAGTCCACAGAGTAATGCAGGATCCAGAGTCTGCACGCGAAACATCTCATTTATTACATGGAACATACGAGTAGTAAGATTTGCGTTACTTACGATAACTTCACTGACATTTTTTGCAAAAAATTTACACACATTAAGTAATACGTAATTAGTTTCCCGAAACACAAGGTGTAAGAAATATCCTTTTCCGAGCGAATGGCAATGGCAGCGGTGGGGATGTCAGCTCTAACAAGTATAATGCCGTGCGTGATCCAGACAAACTTGTATCCAATTTCTTTGGCTAGACGAAATTATTTCTTGTTTTGCAATGTCAAGTGTTCATTTATGTAGATTTTCCGTAGTAACCCTTGTATATTTTATCTGCTCCGATGTGATACCTTTGTTGAGGCGCATAGCTGATACAAAGTTGTCCCTTAAAATTTGGGTAGCAAAGACTATTACGTTCTTTGGTCGTGAATTGTTAGGGTTCCTTTGTGGCACACGATGGATTGAAATCACATCACGAGCAGATAGGCTATTTTATAACATTTGCAATATTTTCAATAATCGATATCAGGTTCTCCCCACGTCTCTCAGGCAGCTAATTTCAAGATTACAACTACGTGCTCTTTGTTCCATATACTCAATTTTCGCTTCCAAATCAGCGAGGCGTGATTCATGTGTTTGGATGTTTTTTTCGACCACTTGAAGGAATTACGAAGGAAGTCAATGGTCATGACCATTGACTTCCTGTGTAATTTTTTCGAGGTCATCATATTTATTGCACTCTATGTACTCGATAGATTTTTGCACGCCTGCAAACTCGTCCAACAATTTACAGAACTTAGCGTCTTGCTTTGTGACCCACTACTCCAGCATGGCCTGCATAATGTCTTGAAACAGTTTGAAATCTTGCCGGAATTCGGACGCGTGACCATGATAAACTCCCTTCCGGAACACGATGCAAGGAGGTGGTGATTCTTCATCAATAAGCGATCCGTCTACACTCATTTTGCCATGCCGAGGTACATCATCAGCACCGTGGTCGAATGTGCTATTTAATATTGTCATCCTGACGACTGCAGTCTCTGGTTCGTAATCCACTCTATGGCAACGGATGGGGACCCAAGCAGTTGCGATAGCATGTACAGTGCACACATACACACACGCGTCTTTAACTAATTAGCGGAATAATTGTAAGACAACAAGCAACCAGTTTGTACGAGCACTTGCAGGGGAATGATGATATACTTTATATTTTAACCGTTTTTTTTGTTTCTATTTGCTGAACTCTGGACGCTTTTAACGGGTACGTCTTTTTTAGCGTTTCGTAGTCAACAAGGCACCCTTATAATTTCGTTATGTCCGTCTGTCTGTCTGTCTGTCTTTCCCTAGCTTAGCTCAGTTATTCTTAATACTAGAAAGCTGTAATTTGGCATGAGTATACATATTGGTACAAAGTCGCACCCGCGCAACCATCCGGGACGGTCGCGCATATTGATAGCGCTAATTTTGTAGAAATGACGAACGTTGTAAAGTGCAGCAAGTGTAATATTGTGATTGACGAGATGTTATCGTACATCCAAAACAAGGTGTCCGTGATAGACGAAGTAACGTTAGTGAGGATCTGTACTTCGTCGTTTACGAGTGAAGAAATTAAGACTTCCAAGTCACTTCTGTTTGACTCCATACCCACGGAGTTGCGCAAGGTGGTCCGAAAAAACAAAGGGAAAGATGAACGGGATATGGCTAATATTATCAAGTTGGTAAAATCTGCAGTCTGCTTAAAGTCCCTTCGATCACGTTTGATCACTTAGACTGCACGAAACTTCTTAAAAGACATAGTGCGGATGCAAACTACAATTATAGAGATAAAGACCACATTTGCCACCTTAGACAATCTGAACGAGTTAAAAGATGAATTCTTTAAAATTAAATGGGACACAATACCACCAACGTCAGCATTTAAAGTAAACACAAGGCGAGGTGCATGGTTACTCGACAGTGGACCTATGGGACTTTCAAATGTGCATAATTCTTCGGTTAATGAGGAGTGCATCATCAATAATAGTGGCAGTAAAAGCTATAAGAAAACTTCACCTCGATACAGTACAATTATGCGGGTAGATGAAAAACAAAAGTTAAAAGTGATAATTCAAAGTTGAACGAATCAGACAACGGTCGGAACCGGTTGGAAACGAAACGTCAAGCGCTGCGGTTACGTCAGAGCCATCAAATCATCAGTCGCGCGTCCAGTCGCCCGGGCTGGCCGCGGCTTCGCCAGCGCAGGTAGGTATAGCGAGTCAGCTGATTAACACTGAGAACACTATGACTTTATTGCCGAATCTACAGTATGAGGGTGCTAATTAAATCTCACTAAAACATCGTAATAAAGACGACGAATGGCAACACGTTTCGTATAAGAAACGGACAAAGTACCGTTTTGCAGACAGGTCAGGAATTGCGAAGGATTTTAACTGTAATTTTAAAGAAGCTGAAAAGAAAGTCCCAACACTCATTACAAATATTCACGGCAAAACAACGGAAGATAATTACATATATTTACCGTAAAACACGGGAATCTGTAAGATAAGATTCATTAATTTGTATAAACATGGTATACACATACAAGAGCATGCAAGATCTTATTCAATTACATTAAAGTCCAATCATGTTTAGCCTTATAATATATTGACGTACATATATTTTAGTCACATTACTACTTATAATCAATAGATAAAACTAATGTCAAACAAGTTTTTCGGCAAAAAATTCAGACACACTATAGTAAGCCTTTTGCGATAAAAACACTATCAACTGACGTTTGAACGCATTGATACTTAGCCCCTTCCAACGCTTAGGTAGCTTGTTGTATTGGTTATTGGAATCAGTGAAATAGGCCTATAATTTTCCATAAGTTCTCTATCCACTTTCTTAAATATTGGTCTAACGATCGCCATTTTTAGTGCGTCAGGGTAAGTGCCGGCGGCAATTGAAAGATTAATAATATGACACAAATGGCTGCATACTTCGTACGCTACTGCCTTTAGTATTTTGGTAGATAATCCATCGTACCCTACGCTATTTGTGTTCTTTAAAGCCATTATAATTTTTAGTATCTGATGTGGTGAGCCATGATAATCACAAGATTGTATTGTTCGCAGATGACACTTCCCTCATTTTTAAAATCAAACGACTGCTGGTCAACTTTGAACATGTTAACGATGCACTCTCTAAAGTTGTCCATTGGTTTAATGTAAATAATCTTCTCCTGAACGAAAAAAAGACTAAACTTATTAAATTTTCAACGCCAAATGTCAGGCAGCTAACTACCAATGTTCAACTTAATGGAATAGAGTTGGACCCTGTTGAGTCGACAGTTTTTCTTGGAATAACTATTGACGCTAAATTACAATGGCGCCCACACATAGAAAAATTGTCAGGAAGGCTAAGTTCGGCCGCCTATGCTGTTAAAAAAATTCGACAGATAACCGATGTAGATACGGCCAGAATTGTTTATTTTAGTTATTTTCATAGTCTTATGTCATATGGGATTCTTCTCTGGGGAACCTGTGCGGACATTAATACCATCTTTGTTTTACAAAAAACGGCTGTTCGAGCCATTTACAACCTAGGTCCAAGAGATTCCCTTCGAGAAAAATTCAAAGAAATAGATATTCTGACTGTAGCCTCTCAATATATATTTGATAATCTTATGTATGTACACAAAAATATATCAAATTTTAAGAAAATGTCCGATATCCACAGTTTAAATACCAGGAATAAACATAATCTTGCTGTACTTCACACGCGCCTCCACAGAGTAGGCAACTCGTTCATGGGTCAATGTATACGCTTTTACAACAAACTTCCTATTGCTATTCGAAGTTTACCCATTAAACGATTTAAAAGCTGTATTAAAACCAAACTTTGTAAAAAAGGGTACTATAAAATTTCAGATTATTTAGAAGACAAAAAAGCTTGAGATTGAGCTGCTCGCTCTGATAAGCTTTGTGCTAAAACCATAAAATTTGATATTTAAATTATGCAAAATCATCATTATATACAACTATATGTACATAGTGACATTGATGAATATTAAAAGCAAAATTAAGTGAATATTTATGTACCTTGAAAAGTATTATATTACTTTAATTATTGTGAATGTGAGCACTATGTGTGAATGTGAGCACTGTGTGAGATTTTTATTTTTTTCGTTTTTTTTTTTTTCTCTTAGTTTTAATGATGGTCTGGCATTTTGAGTTCTTTATGCGGCCAACCCAATTGTCCTTTCCTTGGTATTGTTCGTCGAGTCGTTGAGCTCCTTAAGTTTTGAGTTGAGATACACGATTACTGACAAATGCTTGCACTGACTGGACAGGTCCACTCAAATTTGTGTGGTTCTTTCCTCAAAAGACCATTTCAGACATAGATCTACATGGTCCTCACATGATATGACCAAGATTATGTCTGGACTTTAAAGGAGACTTTGACCCTTGAGTTTGTTTCGCCTTTTCTTCTCAGGGGTAGTCAGATAGGAAATGTCGACTCCATCTAGCTTATTTTTTAATATGACGTGTAAAAGTGATTCTCATATCCTATTTACAGAATAAACAATTTTATTTCATTTCATTTCGAGTTCTTATTACAAAGGGAAGGCAATGTAGTTTTGTTACTAGAATAAGCTGTAGGTTGTATTTTATTAATAAAGTAATGATTAAATTCATTGGCAATTTGTTTCGCGTCCGTAATTGTGTGATTTTCAGATTTAATTTTTAATATATAATTTTTATGTGAAATAAATTTTCCTTGACTTATTATTTGCCAGGCTGTTTTGCATTTGTTGTGTGAAGTTTTGATTTTAAAGTTATTCTGTGAACGCTGTGTCAGAGTAATGATTTTTCTAAGACGCTTAGAGTAATCTTTAAAGCGAGTTTTATTTAACTGACTTGGCTTTAATCTGTACGTCCACAAAAGTTGTCTTTTCTTCTTACTACAGGTTTTAATACCTCTTGATATCCACCTTGGCTTTCTTATTAAATTTATTGTAGTGTTAGTTTTAGGAAAACAAAGGTTATAAAATAAAGAAAATATTTCGTGATATCTATTGTAGGCAGTGTTAGGATCATGAGTTTCGTAAATGTCAGAGAAACAAAGTTTGCCTATACAACGTTTAAACTTTACTTAGATATGTTTTCCCTGCTGTAATTGCGTCTAATAGCACAATATTTATCAATGATACATGTTTTATTTACGGGGCATTTTAATAGTTGGGCCGTATGGTCTGAAAGAGCAAATTCCAAGATTCGCAAAATTATCAATACACGTTTGACTCACAATTCGTGTTGGTTCGTTTATTGCTAGGTTTAGGGTAAAGTTAAGTAGAAGGCATTCAAACTCAATTGATTGATAATTCCTCTTTAACATGTCTATATTATAATCACCAGCTATGACAATATTTTTATAGCGTTTTGTAGGTAAGTGTTGTAAGACTGTTTCAAAATTAAAAAAGGCATTAAGGTTGCTCGTATTTGGAACTCGATACACACATACAAAAACAATATTGCACTTAGTTAATTCAATGGCACAGCACTCGAAAGTGCCAGTTATTGACATTTTGAAATATGCACTAATTCCTTCCATTCGTGTCCATTTCTAACAAGGATACAAGATCAAGCTATTTTTCAAGTTTGTTGTACAAAAACATCAAACAAGCTATTTTTTAAGTTTGTTGTACAAAACTGCCACATACATTTTTTTTCACCACTTTAGGTTAAACTTAAGTGATAAGAAAATAGTTCTGTGCAAATTTAAACAAAAAATAGTATTTCTTGAAAACATTCTTGTCTTTGATAGAAAAAAGACTTATCAATGAGTAAAGTAACTATTCACGAATAATTTGATGTAAAAAAGAGTACTAGAAAAGGATTTTTTCATTACGAGATGCTTAAAAATCTGTTTCAAGGTAGAGATTTTTCGGTATTTCGGAAAATTTTGTAAAACTGTAAATCCGTAAGATTTTGCTGAACATATATTGTGTTGTATTGATAGGTAGTGACCCTAGCTATCACCCCCTGCAGTATGTCGTGCTATTTACTGGACACCCTGTATAGAGATGATTAGTGACGAAAAAGGTCACCACTTGACAGATTAACCTTGCTATATTCAGTGTCTTTCAATACCATCTGGTTATTAAATTGAATGTCACTAATTAAGTCAAATATATCCTTAAAAATAATTTGTAGTCCAGTATTATTAATTCTGCCAGTCCATTTGTTATACGTAGTGTAGTCATAGTAGAGATTCTTGTTGCTGTCTAGTAGGTATGCGTATTCATGCGTCATGATGTTTAAATGAAGTAAGTTATTAAATGTTTCCACTCTAGAATTGTATAAGTTAGAGTAGTTTTCGAATTTATATGTTGGCGTACAAACAATTAAATTAGTGTGGTTGATTTCTTGTAGTACCTGTCGGACATTTAGAATGATGTCGTAATAACTATTTGTTATTCTAAAGTCTTCTTCACCCAATATAATTACGCAGTAGTCCTCTAATGTGAAGTTGGATAGTTTCTCTTTTATGCCTTTCAGTAATTCATGTGTACCTCCGTGAGGTGCTATGTAATGTATGTCTTGAGAAAATTAAAATGAGAAAAGACAAGACCATAATGCTTAATTTTTTGTGTCTGACTAAGTATAGTATATCTAGATGAAAATATATGGCCTGGTGGTATCATATTTAGACGTTTCATGAATTTTAACTATCGAAATACGAACAGATTTTCTGCTGTGCACGGCGCTAAACAAACAAAACCATGAAAACGATACACATGATGAAGAATCTGAACAGTTTCGCAGCCGCCATCTTGCTTTTTAATTTTGACCTCACTATCGGCTTTAGCACCCCCAAAAACCATGAAAACGATACACATGATGAAGAATCTGAACAGTTTCGCAGCCGCCATCTTGCTTTTTAATTTTGACCTCACTATCGGATTTAACACCCCCGAAAACCATGAAAACGATACCCATGATGAAAAATCTGAACATTTTCGCAGCCGCCATCTTGCTTTTTAATTTTGACCTCACTATCGGATTTAACACCCCCGAAAACAATAAAAACGACACCCATGATGAAAAATCTGAACATTTTCGCAGCCGCCATCTTGCTTTTTAATTTTGGCCTCACTATCGGATTTGACACCCCCGAAAACAATAAAAACGACACCCATGATGAAAAATCTGAACATTTTCGCAGCCGCCATCTTGCTTTTTAATTTTGACCTCACTATCGGATTTAACACCCCCGAAAACCATGAAAACGATACCCATGATGAAAAATCTGAATATTTTCGTAGCCGCCATCTTGGTTTTTAGATTTGACCTCACTATCGGCTTTAACACCCCCGAAACCATGAAAACGACACCCATGATGAAAAATTTGAACATTTTCGCATCCGCCATCTTGCTTTTTAGATTTGACCTCAGTATCGGCTGTAACACCCCCAAAAACCATGAAAACGATGAAAAATGTTTGTAGCCGCCATTTTGGATTTTGGTAAAACCAAATTCATGTTTGTCGCGCATTTATAAATAAAAAATGGCAAATAAAAAAAAAAACTCAACTTGACATTATTAACAGCTCCTCATGCGCAAGCGCGGCGTGATCTTATCACTTCACCCGATTCTCGTAACCATAGTAACCACTCGCGCCGGCTAGGTGAAGTGAGTCGGTAAGCGCGACGCGCGAGTGTCGTGATCTTATCACTTCACTCGATTCTGCAATGCTATTCTGTAACCTTCTCACCGTGAAAACTTAAGTGAAGCCCAAGTGAAGTGATGTTGCTATGGCAACCAGCATGTCGATTCTGTAAAAATCTCACCGTGAAAACGCGCGCGAAGTGAACTGTCAGTGTCATCCCATCTGCTACTAGGGATGGACCAAGTATTACAATCATAATCAAGATTTTAATAATATTTTTATGTTAATTCTATTAATCATAATCAGTTAACTGATTAAATAAACGCAATCCCATGACCCAATCGCGATGTGTTTTAAGTGATCAAATAAACGCAATCCCATGACCCAACCGCGATGTTTTGAAGAAGCGATAGTGGATTGAGTCGAGTAAAGACTGTGCGACGTTATTCAGCGTTGTTATTAACCCAAATCTATTCAATAAAAGCTGTTGGTGTACCTTTTTAAATAAATAAATAAATAAAAAGAGATAACCGAGTGTGTCAAGTGATCGAGTGCTAAAAGTGTGCCTGACTGACGGAACATAGAATTTATCTCCTCACACACTATTTGGAAACCTAACTAAACGATGCGTGTGTCTGTGTACATAAGCCATTCGAATAAAAAAACCTGCGGGTTATTTAATAAGTACCTTTCTAATATTTTATTTTAGGTAGGTACCGACCTACGCGTTGCCAATATAACTAATAAAATAAAAAAAAAATTCAAGTATAAGTTTACCGGCCTTCATCTCCTCGGTTCACAGTACTGATAAATTAACCAGGAACATTTTATCTTCCTCACTGGTTGATTTTGAGGTACCGTGGTTTACCGACGCGTTGAACGCTTGGAAAATGGCTTGTCCCAATATGGATTTACCAGACAACCCAACCTCACAGAGACGGTGGAACGTGCCGCTCTGCAGTGTTATACGGAATACCCTGATAAATACATCACTTAATACTGCTGAGCGTGCTCGTCTGCTGGCTGTGGGAGAGTGGGAGTCTGGCTTGTGGCTTCAGGCGCTCCCGTCATCTACCATAGGCACTATGATGGATGACTCATCGCTTCGGCTCGCTACGTGTCTCCACTTGGGCGCACCTTGTGTTGCTCCGCATCGGTGTCACTGCGGTGAAGCCGTCGACAGTCTTGGACACCATGGCCTGTCCTGCTGCAGGAGCGCAGGTCGCATAGCACGGCACGGCAGCATCAACGATATTATTTGTCGAGCCCTTGCCACCGCCGGCGTACCAGCGGTATTAGAACCAAATGGATTGGTACGTGACGATGGGAAGAGACCAGATGGTATGACGTTGTTGCCTTGGAGGTTGGGTAGGCCTCTGGTGTGGGACGCAACCTGTGTCGACACCCTTGCGCCATCTCATGTACCAAGCACGGCTGGCTGTGCTGGCGCCGCTGCTGCAGTTGCTGAGACCCTCAAGCGGCGCAAATACTGCAACCTTATAGGAAACTACAGTTTTGAGCCGTTTGGGGTCGAAACGCTCGGGTCATGGGGCCCAAGTGCGCGTCTCCTTTTTAAGGAAATCTCTCTCCGATTGATCGACACTTCACGTGACCAGAGGGCTGGCTCGTTCTTTGGCCAAAGAATTAGCATTGCCATTCAACGTGGCAATGCTGCCAGTCTTCTGGGCACGTTTCCGGATGACAGCGATGCGGACGAATACTTTGACGCCTAAGTATCCTTTTGTTTTTTGTATTAATTTGTATATATAGTTAGTAATTTAATTTAGTGTCTACCTAGTGTTTTTTCTTAAAATGAAATTATAAAAAAATAATAATAATAATAATATTCATAAAATCACCGTCATCAATACTATAACAAAATTCAACAGTTCAACTGACACGCGCGCGCGCACAGGCTGGCAGACAGATTTTTCATCATGGGTATCGTTTTCATGGTTTTCGGGGGTGTTAAATTCGATAGTGAGGTATTAATTAAAAAGCAAGATGGCGATTGCGAAAATGTTCAGATTTTTCATCATGGGTGTCGTTTTCATGGTTTTCGGGAGTGTTAAATCCGATAGTGAGGTCAAATCTAAAAAGCAAGATGGCGGCTGCGAAAATTTTGGAATAAAAACCAAACCTATTGGAATAAAAAACATAATTGAGTTTCTGACTGAATGTTTTACCGTTTTGCTATTTTATTTAAAAAAAACACTAAATAGTAACGTTTCAACACTTAAATACTCGTTTGAAATAATATAAAATGATCAATAGAATTAGCATAAAATATTATTAAAATCTCGATTATGATTATAAATGTAATGCTTGGTCACTCCCTAGGATCAGTGGGATGACACTGACAGCTCACTCCACGCGCGTTTTCACGGTGAGATTTTTACAGAATCGACATGCTGGTTGCCATCAACATCACTTCACTTGGGCTGGGTGAATTGAGCCTAGCCGCCCGCCGGCCGGTGTGCGCGCTGCGCGAGTGTCAGTTGAACTGTTGAATTTTGTTACAGTATTGATGACGGTGATTTTATGAATATTATTTTATTATTGGCAACGCGTAGGTCGGTATACATTTACCTACTTAAAATAAAATATTAGAAAGGTACTTATTGAATAACCCGCACGTTTTTTATTCAAATGGCTTATGTATACAGACACACACATCGTGTAGTTAGGTTTCCACATAGTTTGTGAGGGGATAAATTCTATGGTCCGTCAGCCAGGCACAGTTTTAGCACTCGATCACTTGACACACTCGGTTATCTCATCTTATTGAAAAGATTTGGGATACTAACAACGCTGAGTAACGTCGCACAGGCTTTAGTCGACTCAATCCACTATCGCTTCTTCAAAACACATCGCAGTTGGGTCATGGGATTGCGTTTATTTAATCAGTTAAAACACATCGCGATTGGGTCATGGAAATGCGTTTATTTAATCAGTTAACTGGTTATGATCAATAGAATTAACATAAAAATATTATTAAAATCTCGACTAAGATTGTAAATGTAATCCTTGGTCCATCCCTAGTATCCGGTGGAATGACACTGAAAATTCACTCCACGTTCACTTCACTTAAGTTTTCATGGTAAGAAGGTTACAGAATAGCCAGATCGCGAAATATATCACAGAGTGTCATAAACGTTTAGGGTTGGTTAACTTTCCTACCGAGTGTGTAAATTGTGCTGATTTTTACTGTAATGATCACCATCGAATTCTTGATGTTAAGTACTCTGACATTGTGTCCGCCCTTCGTGCTGCGTCCTTGACGGGTCGAAAGGGCATTAGGAGGAATGGGAGTGGGTTGCGCTTGGTGGGTCGTAATAAACACATCAGCGACGCTCACCGGATGGCTAGAATGAAGTTTATGGAGTGGTTATCGTGCGGTAAACCTAACGCTGGTCTCATGTACCATGAAATGTGTATCAGCAGAAGAGTATTTAAATTACATTTAAAATGGTGGCAAGATCATCAAGCCCAGATTAAAATGGACAGTCTTGCGGAAAAGCACGCCAAAGTCTTTGTTGGTGATTTTCGAGGCTTTTCCTCGAAAATCACCAACAAAGTTAACGCCAAGCCTGGACTTCCGGTGAGTGTCGAGGGGGTGAGTGATTGTAAAGGCATTGCTAAAATCTTTAAGAGTAAATTTTCTATTCAGTCACCTTTGGGTCTGGCGTGTGAGGCTTACAATGGTGAGTTACCTGAAGGGAGAGTAGAGGTGAGGTTTAGTGCCAAGGATGTGGCCGTAACCCTTAAGTGTATGACAAAAGGCAAAAGTCCAGGTCATGATTCTCTATCCATGGAACACCTGGTTCACGCTGGCCCACATATAAACAGAGTATTAGCAATGTTCTACTCGCTATTCGTGAGCCACTCTTATCTTCCGCTGGACATTATGAAAACTGTGGTTGTGCCTATAGTTAAAGATGAAACCGGTGACTTAGCTGATAAAAGTAACTATAGGCTCATTTCTCTAGCTAAAGTTACAGTGAAGGTGTTTGACGGTTTGGTTAATACATCATCATCATTTCAGCCGATAGACGTCCACTGCTGGACATAGGCCTCCCCCAAGCACCGCCACTTCGACCGGTTTTGTGCTTCCCGCATCCAGCGGATTCCTGCGGCCTTCACAAGGTCATCGGTCCACCTTGTAGGAGGCCTTCCAACGCTACGTCTTCCGGTACGCGGTCGCCATTCCAGAACCTTTCGGCCCCATCGGCCATCTGTTCTGCGAGCAATGTGCCCTGCCCACTGCCACTTAAGTTTGGCAATTCTTCGGGCTATGTCAGTGACCTTGGTTCGCCTACGGATCTCTTCATTTCTGATTCGATCACGTAGGGAAACTCCAAGCATAGCCCTCTCCATTGCCCTTTGAGTGACTTTTAGCTTTTTTATAAGGCCTATTGTAAGCGACCACGTTTCAGTGCCATAGGTCATCACTGGCAACACGCACTGGTCAAAGACTTTTGTCTTGAGACACTGTGGTATGTGGGACGACAAGATATTGCGTAGCTTCCCGAACGCTGCCCAGCCGAGTCGGATTCGACCATTGACCTCTTTCTCGAAGTTGGACCTACCTAACTGGACAGTTTGTCCTAGATAAACATACTCGTCCACAACTTCGAGCGTAGCGTCTCCGATTTTCATGAGAGTGGGTGTAACATGGGCATTTGACATGATCTTTGTCTTGTCCATGTTCATTTTAAGACCCACTCTTTCGGAAGCTCTACTGAGGTCATCGAGCATTGTACTGAGGTCCTCCATAGTCTCAGCCATGACAACTATATCGTCGGCAAAACGAAGGTGATTGATGTATTCGCCATTGATGTTGATGCCTGGCCCTTTCCAGTCCAGAACCTTGAAGACATCTTCCAGTGCAGCGGTGAACAGTTTCGGAGAGATAACGTCTCCCTGTCTCACACCTCGCTGCAGAAGGATAGGTTTCGAGGTCTGGTCCTGGAGTCGGACTGACATAGTGGCGTTTTCGTACAGACACTTAAGCACCTCGATGTACCGATAGTCGATCTGGCACCGTTGAAGAGACTGCAGTACAGCCCATGTCTCGATAGAATCGAAGGCTTTTTCGTAGTCCACAAACGCTATGCAGAGAGGCAGGTTATACTCCTCGGTCTTCTGTATAACCTGCCACAGCGTATGTATGTGGTCTACCGTGCTAAAGCCTTTACGGGATCCGGCTTGTTCGGGAGGCTGGAAGTCGTCAAACGTGCGCGCGAGACGGTTCGTGATGACTCTTGTAAACAGCTTGTAGACATGGCTCAGAAGTGAGATGGGCCTATAATTCTTAAGGAGGGTATGGTCGCCCTTCTTAAAGAACAGTATCACCACACCTCTGTTCCATGCCTGTGGCGTTTTTCCCTCGAGTATGACGGAACCAAATAGCTTCTGGAGGGCCTTGAGAACGGGTTTACCACCGGCCCTCAGAAGTTCAGCCGTAATTCCGTCATCACCCGGCGCCTTGTTGTTTTTGAGCTGCTTCAGAGCCATCCTAATCTCGTACAAGCTGACATCCGGGATGTCTTCGGTGTAGTGTCGGGTCAATCTAGCTCTTGGGTTGTTTGCCAGATTCATACCAGGGTTGCCTGTTGACGTGTATAACTGTCCATAGAAACTCTCGATCTCTCTCAACAGCTCATGTTTGGCGGATACGATCCTGCCATCATTGGTCTTCAGTTTCACAAGCTGGCTCTGCCAATTAGACAGATCTCTTGTAAAGACCTTGGAGCCTTTATTCCGCTCTATCGCGTCCATAATGCGCTCTGTATTAAAGCGGCGAAGGTCGCTTTTTAAGGACTTAGAGATCCGTCTATTGAGCTGGCGGTACTTGAGCGCATCAACTGAAGACTGCAGGATCATCTCGCGCCTCTCCTCCATGAGCCGTATAGTAGGATCAGAGAGCTTCTTGTATCTATTTGTACGACGGGTCTTGAAGATCTTAGACCCGATCGTATGGACAGTTTCCACCACGAACCCATCGTTATAATCGTCCACGGAGCTCCCTAGGCACTCGAAACGATTCTGAAGTTCGAGCTGAAAGCTCTCGGGGTTTTGGATTTGGATCGGTGCTGGGCGGAGCGTAGACTTCATCAGTCGAGATCTTTCCAGCTTGATATTTAAATTCAATGTGCCTCTTACCATTCGGTGATCACTTTCGGTTTTCACCGCATTGATCACAGAGACATCATTGAATACTTGCTTCTTCGTCGACATAATGAAGTCAATCTCCCTTTTTTGTTGCACCATCAGGGCTCTGCCAGGTCCACTTTCTGTGCTCACGTTTTCTGAAGAAGGAGTTCATCATAAAGAGGCCTTCCTTCTCCATAAAACTGGCTAGTAGGTGGCCTCGGTGGTTCCGACGCCCAACTCCAAATTGCCCCACTCGCAGCTCATCACCGTTTCGTTTGCCCAGTTTCGCGTTGAAGTCCCCCATGACAACGGTGAAGTAAGTTTTAGAGCCATGCATGGCTCTGGAAATATCCTCATACATGGTCTCCACTTCATCGTCGGGGTGTGACGAGGTCGGGGCGTAAACCTGTACGACCTTCAGCGAATATCTTTTGGATATTCTGAGTATAAGGTACACCACCCTTGTCGACACACTCTCGATCTTCACCACGTTGCTCACAAGGGACTTGTGGACGATAAACCCGACACCACCTTGGGACTGTTGGTCGCCCTCCCGGAAATAGAGCAAGTTCCCGGATTTGAGGATTATCGAGTCCACCCCCTCTCTTCGGACTTCAGATAACCCTACTATACCCCATCGTAACCTGCTCAATTCTTCCTCGAGTTCGATGATCTTCTCGTCGGTCCGGAGTGTACGCGTGTTATATGTTGCCAGGTATAGTTTTCGGTGGTTTTGGTAGCCGGATCTCTTCCGGGGATTCTTAGCACCCCTTGCCTCACCGTAGCCTTGACCGCTACCGTAGCCGAGGTTAGGCGGACCGCCGGGTACTAGGGGCCGTATTTTTTTAGTGCTTGTCATTTTGGGGTTGCCATAATCGCCACGCTTGGCAGGCGGGTTGGCGATCGCAGTATGGTGTTAATATGCATAGAGAACGCTGCTGCCCCTTCTCTAGTAAGTCCCTTAGTCGCCTTTTACGACACCCACGGGAAGAAATGGGATGGTACTATTCTTTACGTCCGGCACCACACGGACAGCTTAATACACAGTTAAGTAAATATATATCTTTGCATGATAATCAGTTTGGATTTAGACCCCGATTATCAACGGAAAGTGCCATACTGTGTCTTAAGCACACCGTCAGATACTATAATGATACCGTAAAACCCCGGTATACGCGTGTTTTCTCAACTTGTCCAGGGCCTTTGATTTGATGGCGTATGATCTCTTGCGGGAAAAACTTGAGAGTATCAACTTACCACCAGAACTTGTTACCATCTTCAAGTATTGGTATACGTACTAGGTCAATAGCGTCAGGTGGTCGGAGGCAGTGACGGAGCCAGATCGATTACAATGCGGTGTAAGGCAGAGCGGACTGACCTCACCGTCGTTATTCAATCTTTACATGGACGCGCTGATTGTCGCGCTGAGCAGTCAGCACGTCGGCTGTCATGTAGACGACGTGTGTGTCAACAATTTAAGTTATGCAAACGACATGGTTCTGCTGAGCGCGTTGATTTGTGGCCTAAGGAGGTTTTTAGCGACATGTGAGGATTACGCTGTTAAACATGGACTTGTTTATAATATTAAGAAAAGCCAGTACATGGTCTTTGAGACCGGTGGTGCTACATGCCCCGACTTTGTGCCACCTATACGTCTAAATAGTGTACCGTGAATCAGAATAATGTGAATCAGTATAAATACCTAGGACATGTAGTCACGGCTGACCTCAGGGATCATGCTGACTTGGATCGGGAGCGGAGGGCTTTATCTATAAGAGATAATATGTTGGCCCGCAGGTTCGCGCGTTGCTCGGATGGCGTGATATTAATTCTTTTTTGAGCATATTGCACGTCCAAGTACACCTGCAGCCTATGGGCTAATTACACCCAGAAAAGCTACAGCACCCTCCGCATTTAAATGAACAACGCTTTCAGAGCGTTTGAGAGTTTGGGTCTGCCTCGCTACTGCAGTCTTCGGGTATGTTCGCATGGGTACGCACGGACTGTTTTCATGCGACCATACGGAAGCGCTGCGCATTTCTTGTGCGCAGAGTGCGGGCCAGCTCCAATACCGTTCTGAGCATGAAAACAAATAGGTTGGACTGTCCTTCTGTGCGACACTGCTGTGACAGGCAAGTTAAATATTATAGTGTCGCACGTAAGAGACTACTGTAATTAATATTAATTTGAATTTAAATTATCTAATTTGTGTTGATGTTGTATTTAGGTATTGTTGAAGCATTTAAAGATATTGTCTAATATGGTACCTGAAATAAATTAATGTTATTAATTTTTATTTATATTAAGACGCTGACAACACCTAAACCGCGGTCACTGTCAGATTGCATAGAAAAGAAAGAGAAGCGCGACGACAAAACGCTTGTAATTTATTGCAAAATATGAAGTAATTATCTATTTACTCAGAATTGAGTTGAGTAATCGAAAATAAAAAACAACCAAGTTCTGCATTAGAATAAGACGTACTTGTTATTAATTGAATACGTAATGTATGTTGATATTTAATACAGATATTTTGGATTACAACTCAAGGTAAGGGGTTAGTTTAACGTTAGTTTGTATCGAGATTTTTTTTTCAAAACGTGTTTTGGTGACAACCAAGTTCTGGGAAATATGTTCAAAATTAACATATATTTTTTCCGCTACCACAAACTATACAGATTTGGCAATTTTCTTTCTTAAGAGAAGCCTATTTTGGTCAATTGGGTCTTGTCAGCGCCTTAATCAGGCCGACAAAATGGTAAAATAAAAGCTTGAAAATTTTTTTCTACCTCCCTTGCACATAAAGTAGGGATGGTATTTTTTTCTGGTTTGTCCCATGGTGTGGGGTATTGTTGGATAAGTAGGATAATTCAGTACTGCGCGATCCGCGTATTACATCGCACGCGCCGTAACTAACACGCGTCTATTAGACCATTGCGACCGCCCTACGCGTCTCGGTAATCAAATCAATGTAGTGTAGAATTGTACCTAGACTGTAGATAGTCCGTCGGATTGCGGCTACGAGTACTAGATACTAGTCTAATACTAGGTATTAATAAATTAAGTTAAAGATTACCAATCGCTTTGAGTTAAATAGCTGTCATTCAACTACGGATCTACTAACAATGTTATTTACCTACAAAAAGACAAGTCAATAATAATTATTATCTAGCCGTAATGTAGTTATTTAATCGTTAAATTGGTTTGATGAATCATACCGTATGTTATTCCAGGATAACGTGGCAAGCCATTTATCCCATTTACCACTCGACCGCTGCGAGGCGAGAAACAGCGTGTACCTACAACAGTACGTCTGCCTATTTCTGGTACGATTTTTATAAACTTCTTCCAGTTCATCTCTGTACGAGTAGGTAGGTAGCCAATCAACAATCAGGTGACGGATACGCAGAGGTCACAATCACAGAGGTCATTAAGGGGCAGTACTAGTCTTATGGGATTGTGATAAGTTTATATAGAAAACTTAAAGTAGTATCCACGAAAAAAAACGTCTGGGTAGCTCAAGAGTCTCACCAGGTAGTGTAAAAATCTGATTGAGGATAAACCTTATAGATGATTGTGAAAAATATTGAATATCACATAAAATCACAAAAAACATGCAAAAAGCACAGCCGTATTACGATCACTTAGTGTCGACGGCCTTGTGGCGGCATCTACAGCGCCACATACAAAAACTACGCATCACACTGACGTCACGCAAAATCCTGCATCGCGCAAGCAGAGTTTACCGCGCAACTAGCATATATACAACATCCCGACATCAACCGTCGGGCAGTTGCCCACCAGACACGACACCCGTCTGGTCGGAGGATCCTCCCTTTTCTATGGAGGATGAGTGAACTTTACACCCTGTTCCTCATGCCTCCATACTGGTGACCCCGACGTGATCTGAACACGCAACCTTCGTGCAACTACATCAGCGTGACGTCATCATCATCACTTCCTCAAGCTCTCGAGCGGCGAGTCACACAGCCAGCCAGCACCCACGGCTTCAACGGGTATCCTGACCACCAGCATGCAGCGACCGCGCATACCAAATAAGCAGTCACCTAATTAATATTATTCATAAATAGAGACAACCAAGAGCAGAGTCATTTATAATCTACGTCGCCGTGAATCTTTTAGGGAACAATTTAAAAATATTAATATTAAGACAGTACCTTGCCAATTCATTTATGAAAATATTATGTATGTAAGAAAAAATCGACATCTTTTTAATAAAATAAGTGATAGACATAATTTTAATACTAGAAATAAAGATAAAAAAGATCAACCATTTTTCAGATTATCTAAAGTACATACATCTTTTATGGGGTACTGTGTCAAATGTTACAACAAAATACCTTGTGATATATTGCAATTAAATGAAAGAAAATTTAAAACTCATGTTAAAAGTACACTTTGTAAACAAGCATATTACAAATTAGAGGATTATATCCAAGATAAAAATGCTTGGAAACATGCTGGTCCAGCTCCATAGGACAATCTAGAGTCTAGACAAAATCAAACTGGTTGCTATTTTAATTGTACAATTTATTATTTGATACAAATAATAAATCAATGTTGAATTTAAATTCTGTGATTACTTTGACTCACACACTGACTTTATTTATTATTTTTAGGAAAACGTATACTTTTACAATGTTTGTTAATATGTGAGCATCATGTACCTATCACATAATTAATTTATATGTCATTGCTTTATTTTTCATTATTTTTTTTACCTATTTTGGTATAGTAATTTTATTCTAGGTGCATCGTCTTTACATATAATTTTAAAATGTACCTACACAAAATTTTATGAAACATTTTAAAAGAATAACGGTGGAGTTTCTTGCCCATTCTTCTCCATACGAAACTACCTTTTGGAAGGGGCAACTAGAATCAATTTTATTTTTTTTTGTTAATTTTGACGTTCAAAAGTGCCTTTTATGTGCCTATTTGAAATAAATAATTTGACTTTGACTTTAACAAGAAAAGTGAACATGCTGAATTTCAGTGAACGTATTTTACTCGATACTTCACCGAAAACGAACTGCAGACTTCAGTCCAATATATTAGTCTATGCTTCAGTCGACCGCACGTCTTCAGAGTGAGAGCACGTCGATCTTCATAAACAAATACGTGGCAAATAGTGGCGTGTGTGTACAAGACACCCGCACAGTGGTTGGAAGTCACAAATTGAATTCATACAAGGTTTGTACTAAAATTGTACATTTTTTACACCCGATTACTTATGCACGTATTTTGTTTATTGTGTCGCTTATTATTACAAGCTTGCTTCGTTCGTAGATAGGTATGTCCCTTTCCGGTTCTTAAATTTTGTAATAGTTAATAATATTTTATTAGTTTTTGTCGTAGTTTTTTTATAGTACATTTTTTTAGTTTTGGAGTTTACTCCATATGAATCGATTATCATATAAAGCCCTTGGTATGGAAATTTTATTAGGTGTGAAAGGAGACGGAAACGATTACATACAATCTTGGACCTGGGTGTAAAAAGATGAAAGTGGTGTCAATCTGAGAACGAGTTATAAGAGATTAAGTAAAAGTGGGGTTATGTTACAATTTTTAACTAACACCTGATTATTGAAGTTCAAATGATGTTCTTTTGCACTAATGTTTATTATAAATATTTAGTAGAAAATGTTTGAAAAATCATACATGTTTGACTTGAAATCATATGGAGGTAACAGGTATCGAGTTACCTGTTACAGGTATCGAGTTATGGAAAGGAAATCTAAAATAAAATATAATATCATTTTGATATAATGTTTTATTCATCTTCTATTATAATTAAAATGAGTTTTTCGACTTATATGTCGGGATTGCAACTCCTAAATAGCCAGAATGTATTGGCAGCCCTGCACACTTCTATATTAAATAGCCAGAATGTATTGGCAGCCCTGCACACTTCTATATTAAATAGCCAGAATGTATTGGCAGCCCTGCACACTTCTATATTAAATAGCCAGAATGTATTGGCAGCCCTGCACACTTCTATATTAAATAGCCAGAATGTATTGGCAGCCCTGCACACTTCTATATTAAATAGCCAGAATGTATTGGCAGCCCTGCACACTTCTATATTAAATAGCCAGAATGTATTGGCAGCCCTGCACACTTCTATATTAAATAGCCAGAATGTATTGGCAGCCCTGCACACTTCTATATTAAATAGCCAGAATGTATTGGCAGCCCTGCACACTTCTATATTAAATAGCCAGAATGTATTGGCAGCCCTGCACACTTCTATATTAAATAGCCAGAATGTATTGGCAGCCCTGCACACTTCTATATTAAATAGCCAGAATGTATTGGCAGCCCTGCACACTTCTATATTAAATAGCCAGAATGTATTGGCAGCCCTGCACACTTCTATATTAAAACCATCATTTCCTCTTACATTTTTACCGTAGTAGGAACGTGCCTGCTTGACTAAGTATGTTCCTAAAGAAATCAATATTATTTCAATATCGGAGATCTGAGGAAAATCGTTAAGATTATCATTATGTAATTGCAGTGATCAGTTTTTATTCCACAATTCACACAGTGATCCATAGTATGAACAATATCCAATCCACAAGCCGGGCGGCGGTAAAATCCAAAATAACAACTCCAAGTCAAACGTGTGGGCGAACATCGGTGTGAAAGCAAGGGTCGTACAAAGTAGGCGGGGTCAAAATCCGTAAAATACAAAGGAGGTCAAGTAAAATTAAGAATAATCGGGAAAGCACTCAAAACGCATCGGAAAACACGAAACGAGTGAGCAAACAAGAGCAGTCGGCAACCGCGTCTAGTATCAATGTTAGTCAGCTGTCATGCCAGTATCATATACTAAAAATAGAGGGCTGATTTTAATCGATTAATCATTAGATTGGTTTTTCAGTAATTAATTGATATTTTACTTATTAATATTATTGGATTTATAAGCACTATATTGGATATAAGTATATAATAATAGTGCATTTAATTACTTTGAGTTAATTATTTAGTGCAAAGGTTTCATTTATGTAATTGTGTAATCGATTACTCAATTGATAATCTCACGAAAACTATCTTTCTCATATTTCTCCGCTTCCAGATTGAGAATTGAGGTGATTCTTCATATTCCATAATTTAAAAATAAGACTAACTTATTACATTTGGGCCCACCGTTTTCCATCTCCTTTATTCAAGCGACGGTTTACGTTAAAATCAAAATTCAAGTTGGCGCCAAAGAAAATTTGCAAATTTTTCATCATGGGTGTCGTTTCGTGCTTTTCGTGGGCGCTGACAACGATTATGAGGTTAATATCAAAATTCAATATGGCGTTTGAATAAAAAGTTGTAGAATAGTGCCTTTTAATGGCCTAAGCTTAAGCCCGCGGGGCAAGCCTACTTGAAATAAATTATTTGACTTTAACTTTTATCGTTATATCGTTTTGTCAACCAGGGCGTAATGAACGCACACAAGGGCTGGGTCACTGGCGTGTGCGTGGTCGGAACCGGCCAGAATACACTCGTAGCGAGTTGCGGGCGGGACTCCGCGCTGCGCGTGTGGAGTGGAGCGCTGCGGCCCGCCGCGCCGGCCGCCGCGCTGCCCGACCTGCCGCACGCTCTACGCGCGCACCCAGACCCCGGCCTCAGGGCGCTGTACTATTCTAAAAATTTGTTTTGTTTGGCGCAAGAGTGCATTTTGCATTTTGTACAAAATTCACTCTTGTCAAACATAGCTGTTCTATGGCAAATGAACACGAAGGCACGAACCGCAAGCCTGGTACATTTTAACCAGATCTTTCACAGGTGTGTACTTGATTAGACAAAAACCAAGAACATATACGCTAGTAATCCTAGGTGACTTTAACGCCCATATTGGACGAGACGACAAGTTACACAAAGTTACCAACGCAAAGGGCTGATTCACGGAAATCTCCACCATGACTATTCCAACTACAGCAGGGAACTGTTAATGGATATAGCCAACACACGACAAAAGCGAGATCATCATGCGGGTTACGATGGTGAAAAGGCAGTCAGAAATCCTAATTGGATCACATTATTACGCCACATGCAACAGGGAAATTCTTTCACCTCATTAGATTGAAGGTGCCACTAGCCCATTCACCTTGAATGGGCTAATGGCACCTCCGATCACAAAACAGTCTGAGGGCAGCTAAGAAAAAGTCGAATTTTAAACAAAAGTGAAAGCACCAAACACAAGGAACAAAAGCAACCGCAAGCCACAAAAGAGACGACAACGAAGGCCAAGGATTTCAACCATAAATAATGTTATTATGCTGCTCTCAATAGCAAATACACCAAAACAAAATACCAAGATTGCATAACCAAAAAACCAGAAAATATAGGAATCAATTAAACGGATGAAAACATCAAAATACCATGACTGGAGTATAAAAAGTGGCTGCCCAGAAAACCCTAATTTTCAGCGATTCACTCCAGGGATCATCGGTTAGCCTTTACCGACCTCCAAAAGGCAAAATTCTTACAAAGTAGGCAACCGTATAACTTAAATAGACATAATCGAGTAAAAGAATGTCAGGAAATAGTTCCAAAGGTTAAATACCAAGAAGACCAAAAAGCATGCAGGGCCTTCTTTAATGGACTAGGGAAGAAACATCCTTCAAAACGCATGCAAGTACTTTATTTATTTTACAGGAGTAATATACAACAAACAAAGCGTCGGAAAAGAAACGCTCATATACCGATGTCCAAATGGGAGCAAATCCTAAAAAAACTCCGAAGGTCTACCCATACCAGCGGTTAATATAACAAAGCCGATAACCGACGCACAAAATGCAGGCCTAAAAGGAAAATGTGGACTACGTAACGGGAATCATTAACAATATGCGAAATGGGCCAACTCCAGGAACAGACCAAGTTGTAATCGAGCTTTACGAAGCGATGCCCCAAAACTTATAGATAGCCGTCACCAAAGTTGGACAAACACACTTGGATCAAATCTTGGACACCGAACAAAGCACCTGACACGTGGTTAGAGACAGTGCAGGTACCAATTCCGAACAATAATAACCCTAAAGTTACGAATGACTATCGCCGCATATCGGTCTGAAATACGGGTTACAGAATTTACGCATCTCATATATAAAAAAATACGAGATAATAAAAGAATTAGAAAAGTACCAAGCTGCCTTTTTAAACAATAGGTCAACAAACAGATTAAATTAATAATTTTACACCCCCACCAAAAAAAACCTCTTTATGTAAATTTTTCTTATAGTGATCACAAAATAGAATCAATAAATGAATTCTCACTATTAGGCTTAACTATAGATTCGAACATCAATTGGAAACCACACGTACAGAAAATAAAATCCAAACTTTCTACATTTTTGTACGTTTTTCGAGAAATAAAAAAGACCACAAACTTGAAAACAGCTCTGGTCACCTACTATGCCTATGCCTATGCATGGCTTAGCTATGGCGTTAATGTGGGGAAATAGTAAAGACGCACCGACACTGTTCACAACCCAAAAAAGTTACTTCGGATTTTGGTTAATTTAGAACAAACGGATAGCTGCAAACCCCATTTTATAAAACTAAACATTCTTACTCTTCCCTGTATATACATACTGGAAATCTGTAAGTTCGCACACACACTCCAAGACTTTTACACAAAACGAGAAGACATACAAGCAAGATACACACTCCGACACAAAACACGATTAAACCTACCGACATCCCGTTTAAAAATGCATTCATCTGGTCCACTGGTTATGTCGATAAAAATCTATAACCAACTGCCTGAAGTACTTCGAAATGAGGGAAAAATTGCTGTTTTTACACTTAAATTAAAAAAAAGCTATTACTAAATAAATGTTACTATAGCATAAACGAATATTTAATTGACAAATCTATAGAACTGACATGATTATAAAAATAATAATATATATTTATTTGTTTTTAGATTAAATTAATAATTAATAAAATGTTATCTTAGACTAATACTTAGAATAAGTTATTTGCATGTATTAAATAAGTCCTCTTCCTTAAAAAAAAATTCTGTTGCTGTGCCCGACAGGGTCCGTAATTGTTACAAAAAATGTCTACTAACCACCTAAGCATATACATTGTGGAATGCAATAAATGATTGAGGACCACTTTTTTACGCTTAAAAGGGTCTTGGACGAAGAACGGCGTGCAGGAAATAGAATTTATGCACTCGCCCTCGACATACAAAAAGGTTTTGACAATGTCGACCTCAACGCACTGCGATCTATTTTAATACAATGAACTAACAAATCACTAACGAACAGGATAATCAACGCGTGACCAAAATCGGAACTATGGCTGCCATCTTGTTTTGTCAAGACACAAGGATGCTACGGCCACATTTCGATCTACGACGAACGATGTATGTTGGTCACATTGTCAAAAAACTTCGGTTGAAAGACGGGGAAATGACAGATTCATTTTGGACAATCGACTACTTAGGACGGAGAAGCGTGGCATAAGTACGGGTTTAGGTCACGGTGAGCTATAAAATATTTTTTAAAATAATTTTTTGACATGTCCATAAATAATGCAACTACAGGAGTTATATTGTCAACGTTAGTAAGAACGTGTTAAACTAGTTTCTAGATAGCAGTCAATGTTTTTATTTTTCCTGAAACTATATTGTTCGCTAAACAAAATTTTGTTAGTTTCTAGAAATGAATATATACTGTTTTGTATTACTTTTTCAAAATTTTTCGAGAATACCGGAATGAGCGCGATTGGTCTGTAGTTGCCAGGATCTTGCCTATCGCCTTTTTTATGTAATGGTTTAGTTACAGAGATTTTAAATTTTCCTGGGAATATGCCTGTTTCAATGCTACCATTGATAATGTGGCTGAGTATTGGTGCAAAGATAGAAGATGTGGCTTTTATTACCTCGGTACAACTACTGGACTGACGAATAAATTGCGTGCAGATTGATACGCGGGGTCGCGGGCGGGCGGTGCGGGTGGCGAGGGCGTGCCATCCCTTTGCCGTGAACCGTACAGTGCTGGGCCTTCCCCGCCGCCCGCATGAGGCCCCCCTCACACACAGAAACTGGTTTCCTTTTGTACTCGTATCAAGTGCCGTTTATATTTAGAACTTGAAGTACCAACTGTTTTTATAGCATGAAAAGGAGGTCGCAAATTATTTCTGCAGCGAGAGGCAGCAAAAAGCTTCCATGGAATGCAGCAGTTTATTCGTCGACGGCAACAGAAGGTAAGAAGATGCTCTTGTTTTGACTTGTTTTATTTTTGTGTCCAATTGTCAATTTCCTAAAGATATATTCTGGTCTTTTTCTCTGAGAAAGGTTCCAAAGAGTAGGCTAGCCAGATGATGCTAGTAGTCACCGATGCAATCGATGTATCGTGTCGCAAGTACGTAGCGTGCGGCCGGGCGGCGCGCGAGCGACGACGTAATCTCACGGCTCATTTGCGACGCGCTGATCTACGACGACGACTAATGTGCCGCGCACTCGCTCAATGTAAAGCACTGACTATACGCTTTAATTGAACACTCGTCTTATTTAAAATGGAAACCCAGTTCACATGTTTTATAGCAGATCTGAAATCGACCCCGTGGTTTTTCGCGACCATTTTCATAATCCCACAACTCACACCTGTCCGCGACGTTGTCCTATAGTTTTGACATGGGGTTACATATTATTATACTTCTTCATTACAGCTTCCCCAGTATTTCAGGTTATCAGCGTTCTATTTAATAGATCTGTAAGTGTACCTACTGTGTACGTGTGTATAAAGGGGGTGATGAGTAATGTAAATAAAACGACTGTTCCGGCGAGCGCTAGTACACGACTGAGAAATAGATAATCATTTATTTTGAAAGAATAATTATTTGCTTACGTACATTATTCCCCCTTTAAAAAAAAACTCTTATACACTTTTATAGTACGCTTACATAACAAATTGCAAACAATAAAGAAAAAATATAATAGGTAAACAATGAAAAACAATATTAAAAAAAATCTTGAATAAAAAGGAAAAAAAAATAAAATAAAAATCACTTGCACTTTTTGCATTTCTCTATTGCTGATGTTACGGAATTGCGAAACGTACCACTGGACGTATGACGTGGCCTGAACGTGTTGTGTTCGGCGCGGTCGTGCTATTTTCCGCTGGCTCTGCACTCTTGCGTTCGTTCACGTCTCTATTGGTACTTTTTATGTGTGCTAAAGGTTCATTTACCTTATCTTCTATTAAAATGTAGGCTGGTTTTAGTCTGTCCACCGTTACTACAGAAGTTTTCCTTGGCATTTGGATTTTAAACTGCTTCTCTTGCTTCTCTAACACTTTGTATGGACCTTTGTTTGACGGGGTCAGAGGTTTCTTAACAGCATCCGTTCTGACATATATGTATTCACAATCTTTCATGTCTGGGTCAATAAATGGTTTGTGGGTTGTGGCGTGGTGGTTGTTGTTAAACGGGCTTAGCTTTGCCATTGTCCTTTGGAGAGTATGTGCATAGTTTTCTGGTAATGTAACTTGCGTTTTCGGCTCGATAAACATTCCAGGCAGAAGTATGTTCGTTCCGTATAGCATATGTGCAGGGCTGACATTTTCTTTCAATCGTAATGCCGCTCTTTATCCTAGTAGGACAAAGGGTAATTCATTCGACCAGTTTGCAGTATTACCGCGTGCGACCAAAGTTTTCATTGATCTATGCCAGCGTTCAACTAAACCATTTGACTGCGGATGATAACTTGTAGTCCTGGTCTTCTTGATACCAAGTGACATAGTTAAAGCGATGAATAAGTCTGACTCGAACTGTCGTCCTTGGTCCGTAGTTATGGTGTTTGGGCATCCGAATCTTGATATCCAGGTATTCATGAGAACTTCGGCTACGACTTTTGTTGTTATCTCTGCAACTGGTACAGCTTCTATCCATCTCGTTCCTCTGTCGATCATTGAGACAATGTATCTCTTGCCTCTGGATTCTGGTAATGGACCAACAATGTCTATATGTACGTGATCTAAACGTGCTGTTGGTGGGAAAGTTCCAATTGGAAACGAGTTGTGCCTGTGTGTCTTGCTTTTCTGGCATGCCTGACATGTTTTCGCCCACATACCAACGTCAGTATTCATGCGTGGCCAGAAATAATGCTCTGAGATCATTTTCTTTGATGATCTTATACTGGGATGCATTATGTTGTGCATAGTGTCGAATACTTGTTTTCGAAGTGACTTCGGCACATATGGTCTTGGATTTGGTTTAGAATCTTCGCAAAATAGTTGTTTTCTTCCTGATAACTGCATATTTTTCTAACTAAGGTTATTGTTATTTAATAGCTGAGTGAGTTCAATGTCATTGCCCTGCATATCTGCTATCTCATTCCAATCCACAGGTGTTGGGCAATCTATTTGTTCGACTCGCGATAATGCGTCGGCTACTGGGTTCATGTTACCGGATAGGTGACGGATGTCTGTCGTGAATTGTGCAGTGAAATCTAGGTGACGTAACCTCCTTGGTGTTATCGTTTTACTTGTGGAGTTTTGTTTATTGGTGAAGGCATGACATAATGGCTTATGATCGGTATATACAATCAACTCTCGTCCCTCGACATAAGGTTGAAAATGTGTTACTGCCATGTAAATTGCCAGCAATTCTTGATCATATGTACTATATCTTGATTGCGTTTCACTCAGTCCCTTTGAAAAAAAGAAAAGAGGCTTCCAGTTTCCGTTTTCATACTGCTGCAAAACGGCGCCTACGCATGTCTGGGATGCATCTGTCATGAGCGATAGCGGGGACTTCGTTGTTGGCGAAGCCAATGTAACAGCGTCGCTTAGACTTGCTTTACATTGATCGAATGCTTCTAGAGCTTTTGGAGTCCATTGTATTTCGGTTTTGTCATTTTTCTTCGAGCCAATTATGTATTTGTTCAACTGTGCTTGATGACGGGCTGCTTGTGGAATGTTATTTCGGTAAAAATTAATCATGCCTAAAAATCTTCGTAAATCTTGCACTGTTTTCGGAATCGGATATTTGGTGATCGCTTCGACCTTGTCAGGTAATGGCTTGATTCCGTCTTTTGTAATATGATATCCGAGGAATTCTATTTGCGGTTTGCCCAGCACGCACTTTTCTTGATTGATTGCGATGCCATGTTCGTCTAACCGTTTAAATTTAAACACTTCTTGTAAATGACATCGGTGTTCGTTGACTGATGATGACGTCACGAGTATGTCATCTATGTACACGAAAATAAAGTCGAGTCCAGTTAGTACTGTGTTCAGGTATCTGACAAAGGTTTGACCTGCGTTTCGGAGTCCGAACAGCATTCTTGGAAATTCGAATAGACCGAACGGGGTAATTACTGCGGTTTTTTCTACCTCTTGTACTGGGATCTGATTATAGGCCCTTTTCAAGTCGATTTTTGAGTATATGCTGGTTCCTGGAATTCTAGTACTCTAGGAATTGGGTATCTATCCGGCACAGTGATCGCGTTCAATCTCTTGTAATCTCCACATAGGTGTAATTCACCGTTTTTCTTGGTCGCCATGGGCTTGCCCACGGACTCTTAGATGGCCTACATAATCCTGTCTCTAACATATGCTCTATCTCTTTTTTTACTCTTAGATATTTGTCCGCCGGTAGAGGTCTTGACTTGGAGTAAACAGGGTGTCCGTTGGTAATCATTGGATGACCTACGTCGTGCTTGGGTTGCGACTGTGTGTCGAGCGGTTTTAAAATGTTTCGGTATTTTGCTAAAATGTCTGCATAATCGTTGGTCAAGTTTACGGTCCGAAGTGTTGGTGTGCTTGACTTCATTCACTTTGCGTTCCTCTGAAGCCCAGTCGTACCATCTATTAAACGTTTATTTCGAATATCCACCAAAATGTTATGCTTTTCTAAAAAATTGGCACCCAGTATTGGTCGCGTAATGTTAGCAACGATGTAAGTCCATCGATAAGGCCGTCTCAAGTTTAGATTGAACGTCAGCGTTTTGTCACCGTATGTTTTAATTTGCGTCCCGTTTGCGGCATAGATTTTATATGTGTTGTCTGTTTTTAAACGGTTTCCTCTTCTAGGTATTGCTGAGATATTAGCGCCAGTATCAATCAAGAAACGATACCCAGTTTTCCGGTCGGTAAGACATAGGCGGTTGGAAGGAATAATAGCGCTGACAACCGCCTCTGACAACGCAGAACTTAGTTTTCTGACGGCTTTATCCAGTTGCATGGTTTTTCACAGTTCCGGGCTCGATTCCTGTACCGAAAATTATACTTGCATAACCAGTTTGGGCTATCGGGCGTAATCCTCGATCTTAAGAGGGATCTTGGGCGTGAGCGGCTTCGATTACGTCTGTAATTATGACGTCCATTGTTATGTGAGTTGGCTTTTAACACTGCTATTTCCATGGTTAATTTGCTGACTTGGTTAACTAACTCCACGATAAGCTGATTTGGACCGCCTGATACTTCCGACACTTCACCTGATCTTCCTTCCAAAATCATGTCTGCTATAGCGGCGAGATTGTCGAGTTTTTGGTCCTGACAGACCATTAAAACTGCTCGAACATGATCAGGGAGTCTTGATATCAACAGGCTATGTAGTGTTTTTTCGGCAACCTGACTCTTACGTGCCAATTCTCTCATTCATCTCAACAGTTGTGACGGTTTTTGGTCACCTAATTCCACCTCACCTACCAGCTTTTGGAACTGCCGCTCTTCGGATTCTTCGTATACGCCAAGGAATCTCTCTTTAGGCTGCCTGTCCACTGAAGCGGAGCGGGGCTGCGGAGCGGAGAATTGAGAAATATTAACCAATAGGATTGCATAAAGTGTCCGCTCCGAGATTTTATGCAATCCTATTGGTTAATATTTCTTCGTTTCTCCGCTCTGCAGCCCCGCTCCGCTTCAGTGGACAGGCAGCCTAAAGGGCACCATATTTGTTGGTGGCGGGAGGCGAAATTATTATATCGGCCACCTGACTTATCGCGTCTTTGTTGAGGTTGGCCAGAACAACGCCGTATTTTGCTTCGTCACCCTGTTTTTGAGGAGCCATCATTGTCTCGAACTGGGCGAACCAAACTCTGGGCATTTCGGTCCAAAATTCGGGTATCTTCGAGGACATTCCTATTGCCGCCACGTCAGTCTGCTTGAAGTCCGTCGTTCCGCATAATGCTGCCCCATTTCCATAATTTCCGCTTGACGTCATGTCTAGATAACTATGTGCCTCTTGAACACCAAAACAAGGGAGATTCGCTTGTGGAAGGCTGATTAGGCTGTGCAGTGCAGTTATCGCGAGACGGGAAATTCACGAAAAAAAAAATATTACATTAAATCACGGCGCGTGTTAGTGATATCGGGGTCACCAAATGTAAGTGTACCTACTGTATACGTGTGTATAAAGGGGTGATGAGTCATGTAAATAAAACGACTGTTCCGGCGAGCGCTAGTACACGACTGAGAAATAGATAATCATTTATTTTGAAAGAATTATTATTTGCTTAAGTACAGCTCAAAAAAATCCAGCGCTTTGACATAATATCAGCCAGTAATATGACCAGTACCAGCTCAGAGAATTTTCATATGTATAATCGTTACGAAAGCCCATTTAAAACTAACACACAACAATATCCCTCTGTAACGTGTTGATATAAACTTTTATGATGGGAATGCGTGTGTACTGTGTACACATCGGGCTCCACACTTCCCATCAATCGACATCAATCGGAATTCAATTCGCCGCCGAAATAATATTTATATCGGAAATCCATTACCGGCGCGAGGTAGCTACGTGCTCAATGTCGGCTGTTGTGTACCTAGCAGTGTGAGTACCTGCGCGGATTACATAACTAGTCAATTTACGTATCTCGTAATGTAACTTATAGGTTTTTTTATGTACGCACACTTTCACACATCCTTTTAAGCTTTGGGTGAAACTTGTGGTTTACAATTAATGGAACCGCTTCGAAGCGTTGTCATGTTCACAGGTTTTTTCTAAAAACCCAACTACCTACGTACTTATAACGGGTTTATTAAACTAAACTCACAAGAAGGAAATTAGGCTAACAAAATAGAAGGGACTACTTAGAATTCGGATACACTCTTTCTATAATCCTTTGTAAACAAAATAATACTTGTAGTATTCATTTTCCGTTCCACAGACATCGTTTACGTTTCCGTGCCGCAGTGCACTAACCGCGCGCACGAGATAGCGATCTAAACGAAAGTTAAACTTTAACTGTTCGAGCCCAATACAGTTAGTTATAGCGGCATGTCTTTGTTGCCAAGTAATTACGTCGCTTCGCGTTATACGCTGGCTCTAGATTCTTTGTTTTGTAACATCGCCGGGCACGAATGTAATCTGCATGCAATTGGTTTTAGATAACTATCTATTTTGCTGTGTTTTCTTATTATCGCACGATTGGAACACGATGACATTTTGTCGTGCACCTGAATACACAGAGAAGTTATCTAAATATACGTAACTTTTTACGACCTAGGTTAGTAAACAATTTTGGTATCTAAAAATGTATTTGTTAAAATAATAAAAACGTCGAAAAAAGTCTCAGTTTACATAGTGAACTGTGTGCACTTTTGATAGGAAAACTTACGAAGCCTTTCTGTCATTCTGGGTATGCATACCTGGCGGGCTCAGTGCTTGTAGCTGTTAATGTGTGGGAGCCGTGAAACGAGCGCGCTGACTCGCTCGACAGAGTATATCGAATGTTGTCGCGAGCCGGATTAGGCACGCTGGACGTTGTCAACTTTACAGTCCAAATTCAAATTCATTTATTGCTTGTTATAGGTGTATGGTCAGTTCTTATAATTATTTGTTATATATCGCTGTAACATACCCATGGGGTGTACAATATGTATATGTCAAACATTTTAGCTAACGTAAAATACATTACTGGTCATAATTACACGAATCAAAAGAGCTGCGTTCGTCAAAATAGTTTTTCTGATGTGGAATGGTGGCCTGGAGAGTACTCGAAGCGAAGCAAGAGTGAAGGCAGGAGGAAATAATTAACAAGATTTTAGGGAGAATAGGGTAGCTATCGCAATCAAATAGCTTTTGCTAGAAGCTAGACAGATGAAACTTTCGTTGGTGATTGTTGTTAAAAATTGTTAAAATAATCTTTAGAAAAAAACTAAGAAAGAAACAAACTATTCATAGCATGCATATCTACAGCTTTCGTAGCGCTGTGTGAGTAGTTTTATAAGTACCTTTACAAAAAGGCATCTTTAGTGTTTCGATAGGCTAGACTGTCGACCCGCGGGATTCTGGTGAACACAATCCATCTAGTTTGTGCTCGCAAATTTACATAATACTGCGAGCTCAACCAATAAGCCGTGAAAGATGTTGCGAGTATAGGGTAATTAATACTTTAGGATTTATACTACAACAGAGTGTGGGACAAAGTAAGGAGTTCAGTGTGTGGACAGAAATTATACAGTGTTCTGATGTGCATGTAGTCGCATGTCGTTAACGCTACAAGGATATTGCCGTAAGTGGCCGCTACGAGTATGTCAACTATCTTCTGCGACATACCCATAAGAGTTTCTATCTCCAGTACCCATAAGAGTAAATAACTGCAGACATATTTTTCCACTACTAAACGTAGATTTTAAAGGCTACACAAAATGGAAGAATAACATTCAAATACCTGGTTCTTCTTCTTATCTGCGTAAGCCCAGTCTAGTATATTCGTAGATATCATCTCTGTACCGAGGGGCTCGGTTGGCTCGGTTGGCAAGCGACCTCGGTTCATGAGCGGTTACGTCGCAGACGGCGTGGCTCGTATTTTGATTGTGTTACGGGCCCTTGCCGCCACTCGCCACCACTCACCGGCACTCGCCGGCACTCGTTCCGCGGTCCGGGGTGCCCAACTGCTGCTTATTGTGTCACACATCGCAGAATTTTATTAAATATAAACATTATATTACTAGAATTATTTTTGTTATAAATGTATGAGAAACGTGGAGGTACGTTAACTTGGCTGTCTATAGAATGGAATGTTAGCTAACTAGCTTGCATAGGTAGGTATGCACTAGGTTTTAAACTACCTTCCTTTATAGAAGGATCACTTCAAACTCCATTGGCACTGCATAATGAGCTTAATTGTTTCACAAGTAGCGGTCCCGGCGTGTTTATTAGATACTTCACGCTAAATAAAATGTAGCATTCCTAACACGTTACTATGTCGTAATGAGCTCGTGGCGTGACTCCGTAGCTCCATCCTTCAGCTTCTAATAAAAGTAAATCTTTAGCTAAATAAATCCGGTATTCAGCTATTCCTAGCGCTGTGCCGAGCTTGGGGCACTATCTCATAGGTCGAGGCGCGGGATATTGCCTCCTTCGCTCCAAATGGAATATTCGCCGCCGCACACGCCCACCAGCCAAGGATGACAGGTTTATAAAGAAAATAATACAGAATTATTCTAGACCTGAAAATGTTCTTAAAATTAGTGTTTCAGGTTCAGTTATTCAAACTCGGTTCCCCAGTCTGATAATATGTAAATAGCTCACTTTATAACAATATTCATTTCATGTGACAATGCCCTATTTCTTACCCACCATTTGTCGCGCTGTATTCGACGAAGGTGAGAAAAAGTCTTTGGAACTTATCGTTCGCCGACAAAAACTTGGGAATCCTATCTAAGTTTTGTGTTAAGTTATATGTCAACGCAACGGTATTCAACCGCAACACAGTGACACTGCAATGGATAAAAGGACACAGCGGATCGCTGGGCAACGACGCAGCTGACGAACTAGCCAGGAGAGCATCCGGCACGTCAGTCTGCGGACCGGAGCCGATCGTGCCCATCCCCTTCAACCAACTACGCAGGTGGCTACAGGAGCTCACCCACACACAAGCGGAGAGCTGGTGGTCCTCGGCACAGGGGTGCAGACAGTCCAAGGAGGCTATGCCATCCTTGGATAGTAAGTTAACCAGGCGTTTGTTACGCCTGGACCGGACCGGCCTGCGCCTGTTGACGGGGACCATCACGGGCCACTGCTCGCTAAACAAACACTTCCACACAATAGGCATAACGGACAGCCCTCTGTGCAGGGCTTGCATGGAGGCAGAGGAAACCGTTGCGCATGTGCTCTTCGAATGCACAGGCGTCACCCACATTAGAACAGAAACCCTCGGGGCACCCAGATCCTACACAGAGATCCTAAACAGACCAGGAGATGTTATCAACTTCTGGAGGGAGGTGGGCTGGTTGGAATAACCACCAAAAACGGCCGCCATGGCCCACGCACAATGGTCCACCTGAAGGACTAAGTGCGGAAACCAAACCCTCTAACATAGAACATAGAACATGTCAACGCAGAACTACTTGAACTACTTTTAGGTACAAATCATTGCCACGTAGATATGTACCCGATACGACGCATATTTATATTTTTAGGGTTTCGTAGTCAACAACCCTTATAGTTTCGCCATGTCCGTCTGTCTGTCTGTCGGACTATCTGTCCCCAGCTTAGCTCAGAGACTCTTAGTACTAGAAAGCTGTAATTTGGCATCGGCATACATGTTAATCACGCCGACAAAGTGGTAAAATAAAATCTTGAAAAAAATATTTGTTGGGGTGCTCTCTTAGACGCAAAATGGGGATGATATTTTTTTCTCGTCTATCCCATGATGTGCGGTATCGTTGGATAGGCCGTTTAAAATATTGTGGATCTGTAAAAAACATTTTTCGGTTCAGCGATCCGTTTGCGTAATATTACGCTTTAAAGTGCAAATTTTTGTAAGGGTCAAGTGTTGCTCCCCCTGCCAGCTAAATGGTTATTTTTGGAGTTGTGAAAAAGATCTTGGCAGTAGTATAACGAAATTAAAAGGAAAACTATCACAGCTACTTAGCTGTGATAGTTTTCTTTTTAATTTCGTTAGGCTTTACAAGTTAACGAGTAATAGTCGACCAACTTACATTTGCAGTTGGAGAATTGACTGTAACGTATATTGATGTATGGGAGAGCATGTTTTTCAACTACAATGTTAAGTTTGTTTTTGAGATAAATTCGTCCCAACTAAGGAACCCTTCATTGTGCGTGGTCCGAATTGGCGTTTTTTTAATTGGTGTATTGTACCCGGGAAAGGGACGTAACCTAGTTTAAGGTGTTTTTAGTAATCCACTTGTTTAATTTCTTTTTTGGTTATAGAAATAGAGGCCATATGTATTTATATTATATTATTTGTGTATAATTGATACAGTTTTACCAAGGGGTATCGTATTACCCAGTAACTGGGTTGTGGAGGTCAGATAGACAGTCGCTCCATGTAAAATACCGGTGTTCAGCTGCATCCGGTTAGACTGGAAGCCGACCCCAACGTAGCTGGGACAAGGCAGGCAGATGATGATGATGATGATGTTGACACAGTTTCAACTACCACGCGGATATGAAACGTGGCAGACGTATGTTCATCTAATAGGACCGTAATCAAATTCATAAATGTAAGACACCTAACCGTAAGAGAGCCAGTCGGCCGCGGACCCGCGCCTGGCGCCAGTCCGCAACACAGTCAACGTGCTGCTGAAGGGCCTTGGCCTGTAGTACTTGCAGACTGAAATTAAGTTGTAAAAGGAATACATCTTCAATAGCCCGTAGTTGTATGAATAAATCTTGAAATAGCAGCTGTAGTTACAAGTATATAATGATTCCGAGAAATTGTTAGTTAGTTGTGGAGCAGCCCTGCAAGTTGGCTGCTATGAGTTCTGTTCGCATCGCTCAGGTGGTGCAGTGCACCGCAAATTGTGTGCCATCCCCTCGGCCGCCTGTGTGCCATCACCTCGGCCACCTGTGTGCCGTCACCTCGGCCGCCTGTGTGCCGTCACCTCGGCCGCCTGTGTGCCGTCACCTCGGCCGCCTGTATGCCAGGGAGCTAAAAAAAACATTGCTTTAAATAAGACTTAGAATTAACACTTTTTAAACGTGAAAAGTTACAAAAGACAGCCCACCCTTCCCACTTCCAAGTATTTTAGTTGAGAAGAAGAACTGGTGCTACGTCTTCAGCAATGCAAAAGCTATACAGTGAGTCACAGAGCCGGACAGCTTAAATTCACGGTGATCAGATAAATTGAATCGATAACTAGGTCATCGAATGATTGATGTGTTTGTTTTGCTTAATCTTAATCCTAACTTCCAAACTAATATTATAAATGCGAACGTAAGTTTGTTTGTTTGTTACGCTTTCATGCTAAAACGGCTGAACGGATTTAGATGAAATTTGGCACATAGACCACGGTCTGGATTAGGACATAGGATACTTTTATCTCCATATTCCCATGGGATCGACACTCATGCGGGTGAAGCCGCGGGGCACAGCTAGTTACATATATCACAGTGCGAGTCTACTAGACGCACATTAGTTCGTTTTGTTTCCATACTCGTTATTAATGCTGGGTTTGTTTTCATTTCACAATTTGCTCCACGCTCCGCCGCCAGGCGCCTGGAGCGAATTATGTTGACGACGAATGCGATTTAAAGTGCACAAACAATTTGTATTTCGCAGGTCGTTCTTGAAGTTGTTACGAGCTGAGCCCGGGTTATTGAGATTGTAATGAGTGTGTATGTTGGGTGAATAAAATCATTCAAACTGTTAATAATATCGGTCAAGCATACCTACCGTTCCCCCACATCGAGATATAATAGCTTACTAGAAACAAATTTTCAAAGTACCCTCACATAATATGTAATTTGACGTGAACTTCCTTGCGTGTCGGCTCACAGTAACTGTAACAAAAGATCGGCTCGCTAAGTGTTGATTTATGTACTCTAATTGTCGCCACAGCACGGCGCGAATCAATCCGAGCATTACTGCCGTAAACTACCAAGCTGCTATATCCATCGCCGGCAATAAACCACCCCGGCTTTACGACTGTTATACTGCCGCGCCGATGAACAAGGCCCGAATATGAATTGCTGCTTGTCACGACCGAACTTGTGAACTGCAACTTTTATGCTCAAAGTTGATGTTGATTTAACTAAATTTTGGAATAAAGGTTTATTTCGAACGTGTAACAGTCAGTTATTATTTCTTCCATTTTGATTGTTATGTCACCTTAATCAAAGGTTTCTTCTTCCTTCTTCATCCCATAATTTTATTGATCTAAATCCGTTACCTGAATCTAAAAGCCACAATCCATAACCGGTAGAAAACGCTATCCATTAAAAGCGCAGAGGAAGCAAAGTGATCGAGTATTGGAGCACACAGCCACCCACTGCCGGCGCCGCCAGCCGCCTCCAACGATGACTAATTGACTCAAGGCAGCTCTATCTTTACCAGTTGTTTATTACAAACACAAGGTTTGCTATCCAATAACCCTTATGGAAATGGCAATCTTCAGTCATCATCATATCGAAAGAGGATCTCTTCACTCAACAATCGCCACGTGCTTTCCACATTCACGGGATGCCGACGACTCATCAGTTCGTCGGTCCACCTTCTACCCCACTGGCTTGATTACAGTATGATAAGTTTGTCCTGGTCGGTAGCTGTGGGGTGTCCCTTGTGCGCCTGTCTATATGGTGTTGTTGCTCGAACACAAGTAGATATTGATTTCCGTCTGGTCCACGTCTCGTCCAACTTTAGACTGCGCTATATTGTGTAAGCTCTCTCCGCTACAGCAGCCGTCTATGCAGTTTTCATAATTTACTGAAACTATGGAAACTACAATAAAGCATGGCGCAATTTATGCGAGTTGATTCAGACTATTGACTATTTACATGACTATTTATATATGACTATTTTTAGATTTAAAAACCTTCGCTCCTCTTTTAAATCGTAATCATATTAGAAAAGAGGAAAGGATGGGAAAAAGAGAAACTACAAAAATATCTGTGGGCGGGAAATTAGGTTTAAAGCCTGCACTGAATCTTAACAGCGATTTTTTTTCTTTAATCGTGTTATGGATGGGTCATTTTTTAGTTTTTGTTTGGCTAATACCTGAAAATTAAGGTCAAGATCAAGATGTTGGGCCAAAAAATTGGCAAATTTTCGTCTTCGGTGTTATTTTCATGGTCATCGGGAGTGCTGATGTCGATACGAGGTCAAATCAAGTATTATGTAGCGTATGAGATTTTTTTTGTTGGAGGGCGAAGAATGTAAATAAAAGTGTATTAAGATAGCATGGAAGTAAATATCTCTGGGTGCTGCAAATGTGCAGCTTGATCTCGGATTTGACTACAAAAATAAATGTTTATTCTATGGAACCGACGCATCCGACGATTTTGTGCAAAATGAAGAAAGAAGAGTTCGCATAAAAAAAGAAACATCCTAAGCAATGCACTGTGATTGGACACTAGATACAACGTATACTGCATTTTTGCTTTAAAGGATTCCTTGCTAGCCTCAGCAAGCAAGTCGATGATTTATATAGAAATATCAGTGGTAGATGTTTCATTAAACACACAAAAGTCACTCGAAGTCGGTTCTTGTGACTAGGGTGGTATTTGTGTCGCATGTTGTGGCGCGGTTTTAACACCCGATTTTACAACTTGGATATTATGTATCTTGTGGTTCGTGCACAATAATTTCTTCATCAATATTTACGTAATTCTGGCCATCATCAGAACTTTGATATGAATCCTTGGGCTATGATCGTAAATGTCGCCACCATGCGCTTCCTGAAGGACAAAACAAAAGATAATTAATTTTAGGATTGTATTGCGTACCTCATCAAGAAAGTAAATTACCTGTTTTTAGATAACATCACGTGTTACTCCTCTTAAACCATTTCTGTTATCAGAATAACATGAGGTGTTTTCTCATATAATATAAGCAGCGATAACAATAAGTAGTTACAATGGAATCGCAGGTTTTAGTTGGTTGATCGATGTGTTTGCGGCTTGTCCAGGCAACTGTATCGTGAAGTACTTCTCGTTCCTTTCGATGATCTGGTATGGCGTTATGTATCTATACCGGCGGATAGTGTCATCACGTACGAACTCGTGACTGTTTTTTAATCCTTGTGCACGAGCATACGTACATTGCTTGTTTGAATTCGGTTGGTATGTCAGCGTGAGATTCGTGATAATCTCGTGATAATTATCGATATAGTTGTGGTCCATCTTCGTTGCAGTTGGCGATGGTGACATGAAATCGCCTGGTAGTCGTAATGCTTTTCCATAGGTGAGCTGCGCGCTGCGCGGCGCTAGTGTTGGTGTCAGTTCGCGTCGCAGCTCGTAGTCCCATCAATGCAGTCCGTTTGGTGATCCATTTTCAATGTTTGGTGCCAGTGCCTCTTTACCGCCTAAACCCTTCGAAGAAAGAGCTGATGAAAGCTGAAATCATATATATATGATAAGGTAAATAAAGCAAGTAATAATGAATGCTGAAATTATATAATATATAAGATAAGATAGAGAATAAGATGTTAGAGAATGACATAATAGAAGAGTGGCTTGGTGGTCACCGGCACTGATGGTGCCGAAGTCCAACGGTGGTATTCGCTTCTGCGGGCGTTTGAATGCTTTCACCAAAGCTGACACATTTAATATCCGATGCCTCGCATCAACGAATTACTTCAGAGCACAAAAAGAGACTGCTACACTTGTACGCTAGACTTTTGATCTTCATATTGGCAAGTTAGGGTATGGGAAGCTGACAGAGACAAAACGTCTTTTGTCTTAACTTACCGTTTTAAAATAATGCCCTTAAGTGTTAAACTGTTTCAATGATAATTTATGTACAGATAGGTAAAAACTTACATGCTCACGTACGGCTACGGTTATGTAGTTATACGTGGGGCATACTGGAAGTTTCTGGAATGACCACTGACAATAAAAAAATAATAAAAAGCAATTACGGATTTCGAAAATGGAACTCTCTGGGAACATGTTACTTTTTAATTTGCGAGACTGTCATTTGTTAATTTCGCTGCGGCGTCCTTTAAAACATTGTGTGTCGCTATTACAATGAAAACCTGGTGAACATTTTCGCTCAATGATATTTTACAATTTTCGCTGTAGCTTAAGTCAACAAGAGAGTTGACGGAGACTTCAATTGGCATTTGGTGATGAAACCCCATGTCGCAGCTCTTGGTATTGGTGGTTCGGAGAATTTTGACGTGGACATGATCATCTCCATACCATCCGTGGTACCAGAGTTCGACTGCGGCCGTTTCTTATCGCCTCGTAGGAGAAACTGGGTATGAATATTTCGAACACGTCCATTATATAACTGGCTGTCGTGTTCTTCCCGAGTCAATCTGACTATACTACAAGTAGCGTAAATCTGTGGACAGAGGATTACCGTAATTGAATGGTTTTGGATATTATTGTAATAGTTGTAATTCACATCTTATTTACCTTTAACTATTTATTGTGAACATATTTTCTTGTTGTCAAGCCAAGTCGTTTATTTTCTTGTTGTCAAGCCAAGTCGTTTATTTTCTTGTTGTCAAGCCAAGTCGTTTATTTTCTTGTTGTCAAGCCAAGTCGTTTATTTTCTTGTTGTCAAGCCAAGTCGTTTATTTTCTTGTTGTCAAGCCAAGTCGTTTATTTTCTTGTTGTCAAGCCAAGTCGTTTATTTTCTTGTTGTCAAGCCAAGTCGTTTATTTTCTTGTTGTCAAGCCAAGTCGTTTATTTTCTTGTTGTCAAGCCAAGTCGTTTATTTTCTTGTTGTCAAGCCAAGTCGTTTATTTTCTTGTTGTCAAGCCAAGTCGTTTATTTTCTTGTTGTCAAGCCAAGTCGTTTATTTTCTTGTTGTCAAGCCAAGTCGTTTATTTTATTCACACTGAAGCCACTGCCACTGTCACTATAATAAGATTATTCATTTACGTATATAACTTTCTAAATTTAGTAATCAAACCACAATCAACACATTCATGAACAAGAAAGTTTCCCAATACAATACAAAACAGTAGAATACATCATTTTAAGTAGCGGGTATACGAGTACTTACACAATTTCACTCCACGCATAACACTTTGTCACAACACCAATGTATCTCGTCTCCTCGACGTCCGTATGTCACTGCAGGGATCCAGCAGAATATCAGCGTCAGGTATATTTGCCTGACACATGCTGAGCTGGACTCCCATTTGGTGCAACCTTGAGACACACACCGCACCTTGTTCGATAATTAATTGAAGTATGTCATAATGTTACTCTATTTCTTTAAGCATGTTTTTCTTTTTTTTTTGTATATTGGCACCTTGTTTTTTTATATATTCCTGTAATTTGTTATCCATGTATTGTGCTATTGTGTGTTGTGCTATGTCTTTTGTGTTCACTGAATAAATGTTTTATCTATCTATCTATCCATGACGATGTATCTACGTGAAGGTCGGTCCACGGCGGTTACAGAATCCAAAAAAAAAACAAATAAATTACTTGTCAGAAAATTCGTACTGTATTAGTATAGGCATTGGAATGAGCCAAGTTTGCATAATAATATGCATCTGAAGCTTTTGGAAGGTCATCAAAAGGTTTGCACTCGATGTATACCGCATGAGTTAACGGACTACCAGAAACGACTGCGTGTCGAGTGGCGCCGTAAAATGATAAAAAGGTTTAAGAAAATGGATGCTTCCTTTTTCGGAAAATCAGGACATTACACAACAGTGTCGCCCAGAGTATTAGAAAAAGTTCACGAAAAGCGCCCTCGAAGCAATGTCGTCCTTCACCGCGATAGCACGTCCTCACATTCCGCTAAGGTAATGGAAGCATATTTGAAGGCTTCAAATGTAGAACTGATGCATATGGCATCCGCCATAGAGCCCAGACCTCGCACTTCTTGACTTCTTTTTGTTTCCTAAAATTAAAGACAAACTTAGAGGCACACGTTGTACGAGCCCTGAATAAAATGAATAAAACTGCTGTTAATATTTTTTCTACATACGATTAAAAAAATTCATAACTTTTTATTTGTCGAAATTTCCCTCGATCAAAATGTTTAATTTTCTAACCTACTTGTAATACCATCTCTTTGACAAACACTCCATATATCTATTAATATATTATATTTTTGTATCAAGTAAAATTGAAATATCAAGTTGTATTAAAAGAATACGTACACGCGGGGGTGAACTTTTCACGGTATACATTTTAACATACTTCCTTTTCCATACCCTACACGTTAAATGGAAAATGTCGCTGTTTTAATTAATGCAAAGTAAGTCTAAAATTCGCCGTAAATTCCCCGGACTATGTGCTCACCAGTGACTCTAGAATTGAAATAAATATTACATATAGTTGTTTAATACGACGCGTATATACTAGCTACGACCGACGCCTACGCTAGGAGTCGGTCGTAGCGTAGAGAAAGTAATCACATCTGCTACGGCGTAGCATCAATGCGAAGTCACTTGATACATTACTTTTTAAATTAACTTGAAACACTATTACCTTGAAGATCAATTTTATTGAAATATTACAAAAAAAAAAAACAGCCGAATTCCAAAATACACTACGAAGTGAAAAATAACTTTAATTTCTGAAGTCGGTGTCTTTAGATCTGTATTTTAGTTTTTGCTACCGACTTCCGAAATTAAAGTTATTTTTCACTTTGTATTGTTTTTTTGGAAGTCGGTTGTAATTCTTTTTCAAGATTTTGTTTTACTAATTTGTCGGCGCGATTAACATGCATACCCATGCCAAATTACAGCTTTCTAGTAGTAAGAGTCTCTCAACTAAGCCTGGGACAGACGCGAGACGCAGAGATAGACAGATGGACATTGCGAAACTAAAAAAGGGTTTCTTGTTGACTAGGGAAACCTAAACAAGGGTGTGTGCACACCCCTGGGCTCGCGACTGTCGGAGATATTAAGACGGCGTGAGATTCGACTCACGCACTCCATGCACTTAATGTAATGTTCTCGGTGTTTACATCCGACGTCGGTTTGCGCGAGGGGCAGTGCGAGAGAGTTAGGAGAATTCAGGAGAAAATTGTAAAAATTAAATTGTTGTGTGTACCCAAATTGTTTTTGTAGTCTTCGTGACTCTTAAGTTACTTGTAACAGTCATTCTGAAAAAAGATTTTTATAACTACTCGTATCTTCGCAATTGGTAAAACTCAACAAAACTGGCAAAAGTGCAAGCCGACAGTTTGTTCACCTATCACTCAACAGAGCAACACAAAGCAGTTTTATCTGCTAGCGCTTAATGGAACGAGCGACGCGCGCGCCTATTTATGTGATGGACGCGCCGTTGCGGCAGGGGCGCGGCACGGCACGGCGAGGTACGGCCTGGACGTGCGCCAGATGTCTGCGTCCGACAGGCGCAACACGATCTACTGACCTGCAGAGCCTTGTGTTGCCATCCTGGAATGCAATAAGTACAGCAGTGAAGCTTTTTTTCCAGTAAATGATTCTGATTGTTGCGGGCAAAAGACAAAGATTCTGAGTTTTCTAGTGACACCATAGGCTGTGTGGGTGGCAGGAGATGACAATGTAGCGGCTTGTAGAACACTATTAACATTTCGTGTCATTGTCCTTTAAAAAACAAGCAAAGGATAACTGATATTATTTTTGCACATGATACCTATTTGGTGAAGTAATGCAAGACCGCGAGCGCCGCGTGCTGCTCGCAGCGGAGGTAAGTAGGCGGTGACGACGTGTGCGCCTGAAGCAACACGATACTTAACGCGCGCTTGCAGCGCTGAACGATGCAGCGGTATGAAACAATATTCATCGAAACTTGTAAAACAACATTTGTTATTTAAACGAGATAAATGTTTCGTCTTACTTGTGCAAAGAGATTCGTTCTAAGAGTGCGGCACCTAAAACTGATAAGAATATTATGATTATAGAGTAGGTATTTATTTGTTTTTTTTTTTTTTTTTGTGTGGGAAATCATCAAATAACTTCTCCCGCTCTGGGCGGAGCGGGAGGGTGTGTCAGACTCTTACTGACTAAAACCGACCCGTATTACTTCCGTTGCCTGTGCACCCTACTTACCCCGGCAGGCATCGGCCCTAGTGGACCCCTACATTGTGCTGACGACATCTCTTTGAGGCGCGCGTGGAATACGACGCGCCGTCGACCCGGGCCTGGTCCTTACCGGATGGTGAGCAACCCATTGCTCACCATCCGCAAGCCCGCGCCTACGGTGGCCGGAAATCCGCCCGGGATTCCCGACGCCCAGGGCATCTCCTGCGGCGGCTAGGGGCGAGAGGGCGCGAAACTTGTCTTTCCCTCAACCGTCCCGCCTCCTACTTCGCGAGCATTACTGCTTCGCAGAAGGAGGTGACGGCTGCCCATGCCCTCTCACTCCGTACCATGGCCTGAACCAGGGCCGGACGCGAGAGATCTCTGCCGCCGATCGCCTCAACGAGGACACGGCGGTGCTCTGCCCAAGCCGGGCAGACCTCCACCGTATGCTCCACCGTGTCCTCCGGGCGATCCACACAGTGGTGACACCCGGGCGTTTCCTCCCGCCTTATCCGACACAGGAACCTCCCGAAGCTGCCGTGTCCGGTGAGGACCTGCGTCAGGCGGAAGATGAGGACGCTGTGGCGCCTCTCTAGCCACTCCTCAAAGAGGGGACTTATCGCCGCAATCGTGGCGTGCCCAGCACTGGGTTGCGACAACCGCACTCTCCACGTCGCCATGAGATCCCGCCGGAGCTCCGTCCGCTGTGCCGCGATTTCTCGCGGCAGCGGAGTTACGCCCCGGAGTCTCGCCTCCTCGTGCGCGAGAACTTTTGCCTCCAGATGCGATGGAAGTTTTCCTATTTACGGAAAACGAAAAAACCGGTCAAGTGCGTGTTGGACCACGCATAATGAAGGGTTCCGTAGTTGGGATGAATTTATCCCAAGAACAAACTTAACATTATAGTTGAAAAACATGTCCTGCTATACATTCGAACTGCAAACGTAAGTTTGTATGCACAATATTGAGAGACTTACCTTGTTGTTTTAAGAACATAGACTTCTCATAGGTTTTCCTGTTATCTAAAGAAGAAGAAGATCTATAGAAGAACTATAGAAGTATTTTCTGTATTTTTTTCTAAATAAATAAATCAATATGTACTTGAGCTGTGGGTCAGCTTACGCTTTCATTTGTTATGTCACACAATACACTTTGCAAAACCCTTTTTTATTTTCTTATTTACCGCCCGAAACTGGCTCCATATTCAAAGTTAATTTACTTACGTTCCACGTCTGTATTTGGGTCACAGAAATCCATATGTGTACTAAGATTTTATTTTTCATCACTTTGTTGGCGAAGTTAATATGCATACCTATGCCAAATTACAGCTTTCTAGTATTAAGCGTTTCTGAGCTACAGTGGGACAGACAGACACAGAGTTACAGTAGTCGCTTAAGATATGTAACATCTGATATCTCACCTTGGTAATAACCAACTGAGCAGCGACAGAAGTTAACCTCAGTATTTAAAAAGCTAAATACTGAAATATTTATTCTAATAATTATTAATCACTAGTGGTCGCCCACTAGTCGAAATTCGACCCACTCTACTTACAGTCTATATAGTACTTACTAATTCCATGAGTACACTAATTCCATGCTATTATAAAGTACTTATTCCATGCTCAAGCTGTCAGTTCCTGTCTACACATTTCCGTCCCTTTTCACGAAATCATCAGCGAGAGGAAAGATGTTACACATCAAAAACTATCATCTGTGACAAAGGGCGGCGGCGGGTGCCACAAAGGGCGGCGGCGGGTGCCACAAAGGATGGCGGCGGGTGCCACAAAGGGCGGCGGCGGGTGCCACAAAGCGGTGGCTTATGGCAGCGTTGCATCTTTGTTTTACCTGGACACCACCCCCGGGGGCATCAACGCCTGGGCGAACTTACTGACGAATATTATGTAGGTATACCATAACATAAATGATTTTATTTCTGTAAGTAGGTTATTACAAACACTTTTACACTTCAAACATATTTTTTTAAACTAGATGAGGTCGGCGTTTCCTATCTGACTACTCTGAGAAGAAAGGCCGAAACAAACTCAGAGGTCACAGTCTCTTTTAAAGTCAGTCATAATCACATAATCTTGGTCAGATCATGTGAAGACCATGTCGATTGGTGTCTGAAATGGTCTTTTGATGAAAGAACCACACAGATTGAGTGGACCTGTCCAGTCAGTGCACGCATTTGTCAGTTATCATGCAGCTCAACTCAAAACTTAAGGAGCTCAATGATTTGACGAACAATACCAAAGAAATTTGGGTAGGCCGCATAAAAACTAAGAGACATAAAAAAAAAACAAACAATGACCCACATAGTCCTCACATTCCTAATAATTAAAATAATGTAATACTTTACAAAGTAAATATTCATGTCATTGTTTATACATATATAATGTTATATAGAATAAGAAATATAAATAGCTAGCAAAATAAAAAGAGTAAAAAAAAAAACATTCACTGTAAGTTTATTGGAACAGCTCAATCCCAAGCCTCTTTGTCCTCAATATAATCTTTAACAGTATAAAAGACTTTTAGGCACAGTTTCTGTTTTATAAAACATTTGAATTTATTAAGGCTTAGTTCTTGAATGTGGCTGGGAAGTTTATTATAAAAACGTATACATTGGCATCTAAACGAGCTGCCTATTTTTTTGAGCCTGGTTGTAGGAACAACAAATTTGTGTTTGTTCCTAGTATTTACATTATGAATATCACTGTATTTTTTAAACAAATTAATATTTTTATGTGCGTACAAAAGATTTTCATAAATATACTGAGAAGCTACAGTCATTATATTAATCTCTTTAAATTTGTCTCTGAGGGAGTATCTGGGACTTAATTTATAAATTGAACGGATTGCCCTTTTTTGTAAAACAAAAATTGTCTGAATATCGGCGGCATTTTCCTATAACAGAATACCGTACGACATTACGCTATGAAAATAACTAAAGTATACTAAACGGGCTGTGTCTAAATCCGTTAAATCACGAATTTTTCTAACGGCGCATGCTGCAGAGCTAATATGCACCGTAACACAACGCGACTCCATATCTTTCAAAAGTGGTCTGTGCCAAGTTACAGTTACTACTACCCAAGCAACATGTAATAATTACAAGTCGGTAACTTGTCGAAATCTTGTACTAATGGTAATCGGTTCCACGCTGCCTTATTCAGTTCTTTTCCTAAACATTCTCGTGCGGCGGCTACCTGCACTAGGAGCCGGCAGGTAGCACCAGCACGTTACGGAGAGGTACAGAAGGTTCTCTACTCGCATAGAGTCGTAATATTAATGCATACAGAATATTGTAGCCCAATGTAACGAAAACGAACGTGTGTAAGTAGTTCGAGCAAGCAGGTTGTGTTGCAGTGATTTGTCACGGTTCATTCAGCTTATTAAGTACCTCGATCCCTCGATTTCATAATGTTCTGATAAACTAAGGCAAATAGTCTGTAACCCATACACTTATAGTTATAAATCATAGGACTGTCATCCTGAATGCAAAGGTCGCTTCAATAGTTTAGGTCTTCTGTATTGTGTTGCTTGGCGGGCCTGTTACAGTATGCGTCGTGTGTGCCCCGGACGTGCGCGGTGTTTGTATTCCGTGAGGTGAGCGGCACGAGGAGAGTGCCATCAATCTTACGCGACAAACGCTGATAGATCCCTCCTCCGCACCCCGCGCACCATCCTTCGTACCGCACACTCAAACTTGCGCTAAACAAATTGACTTTGTTCAACTTTTCAAAACGAAGTATCTCCCTCCTCACGATGACTTGGTAAAAATTGAATTTGGAAAGCGAAAGAATCGGAGGTAATGGAATCTGAGAGATTTATCTGTGAGTTAATGTAGAAGTTCTTAATGGACGAGGAAGCACGTTTTAATTGCTATTAAAACGTGCATCCTCGTCCATTAAAAACCCTACTCTATACAATGCTTTGTATGGAGTAGGGTTTTATATATATTTTATATATACTTGACTGGGTGTGTTACCGGTATACCTCTGCCCATGTTGATTATGACAAGAAATTGTTTACAAGAAAAGGGCTCATTAATTGATTGTCATTACTTCAGAAGTTAAAAGCCTGAATTTTGATTACGATCCTTCCAGTTCATCAAAGTCGGGATCATGTTGATTCTGTTGAAAGGGTACGTTAATTACGTAAATTTTAATTGAGTGTCAGTCAATGAACGCGCAGAACTAAATAGCTAAGCGTCGTTAAATGTTTAATTAATGAGTTTTAATTAAACATTTAACGACGCTTAGTAAGTTATGATGAGAGCGGAACTGTTCGCCACGTCAGAACATTGTCTGTGAGGAGAATAGAACTGTTCGCCACGTCAGAACATTGTCTATGAGGAGAACGGAACTGTTCGAAACGTAAGAACATTGTCTGTGAGGAGAACGGAACTGTTCGCCACGTAAGAACATTGTCTGTGAGGAGAACGGAACTGTTCGCCACGTAAGAACATTTTCTGTGAGGAGAACGGAACTGTTTGCCACGTAAGAACATTGTCTGTGAGGAGAACGGAACTGTTCGCCACGTCAGGGGCAGCACGTTCATTGCTCTATATCTGCTCTCTCTTTATATCTGCGCGCGCCACCACTAACTTCAGATAACTTGGTAACTACGAGTATGTGCCGCACTCGGTATTGTAACGGATACAAAAACGGATTAGGTTGGATACAGTCTGCCTGGCAGTATGAATTCGTCCAGGAGTGCATATGTTACACATTCAAATGTTGGTGCTGCGCCATTAGGGGTTTTTCAGGTAAACTTAAAACAATAAAGTGAACGTCATAACATGATTTAAGGATTTAAAAAACAGGCAGCCATGGGGACTGCCGACAGACGTGAAAACTTATCGCTCAACGCGCCTACAGAAGTATCACTTCAATAAAATAATGATTATCTAAAATACAAATTAAACAATGCACAGTATAATACAAATTAAAATTTTCACGTGGTCAATTTAACTTCACTTACTGCTACTACAGCATGTCGGCGCGAGCATGTCGGTGACGTGAATCCATAAGTTTTCACTTCAAAAATAACTTTTAACTCAATGCTTTACACAAGAATCAGATCCAAATCATACTCGCATATACACCCAGAACCAAGAATATTACAAGTCAAACAAATCTTTGCTCAATCGAACGAACCACTGAAAAAAATTAGTTAACACGACCTACGCCGCCATAATGTCAGGCTATCACACATCGACAAGATATTCATGCACTCTGTACTAATTGTCGTATTCTTACTCAAAGCACAGCTCTATGTAATGAATAACGCCCACTTTTACATATCGACACGTGCGGAAGCCGAAGTTCGGTTCATTTGGGAGGCGATCTAAGTTCGATAATTAACTCGCTCGTAATAACCGTGAGCAACGGAATGGGAATCGTCTGTTGAAGTCGCGACTTTAGTAGCGAAGTCAAGCTCTAAAGTAGTTGCCCGAGTTAAGGAAGGATTTTATCGCCATGGCGGGTAGTGGCACGGAAAATTGAAATACCTAAAACAGTTTTACAGTTATATCGATGATGACAGTGCACTCCATTCCGCTACGTTGTGTCGAACGAGGTTTTCGTTCCAGATGATGAAGATGATGCTTCGGTATCTTTATGAGCGTAATTGAAACTGCATTGTATTTTATTTCAGTCTTTTGGCAGCGGTTCAGCTTATAAGTTTTTTATAATCATTTCTTGTTCTTTTCATCGTAGCGATTTTCCCTGGCTCGATTCCAACCCCTGTTAATGAGTCATGTTATATTTAGCCGACCGTGTACTGTTATGTATAGTCTCTGGTACTTCTCTTAGGCCTTCTCTTTAGTACTAGGAAGGTTCTTTTTGACCGGTCGTCTGAAAACTACTAAACATACCTCGGCTTACCTTTTTAAATACTTATCTTTTCTGAGTGTGAAACTGTGGTCGTTGAGCGCGGAGCTAGGGCACGGTGGTTCTGAAGTGTATATCTTAGCGAGGCGGCGGGTGCTGCGCCCCCGCACCCCCGCACTGTCCCTGCAAGTGCCCGATTGGAAAGGTCTAATTGGAACTTGTATTGTATTGGAAGTTTAATTCGCGCCGCCGCGCTTCAGCGAACACCTTGTGTCGTTACCATTGACTTCTTTCATGTTTTGAGAGTCACCGAGCTACGTTGCGTGTTTTTATTTATTTATTTATTTATTTATTTATTTATTTATGACACTATGGAAGACTTACAGCTATATAAAAACTTAACATAAACAAACATAGACAACAGAAAGCCAATTACAAGTCCTCACGTATAGAAATAGGCTAGAAATTATGTGAACACATGTCAGTACAATGATTAATTTAAGGTTAATAAAGTATAGGTATGTCTATTAGACAACGACAGTTGTACATACAGAGGTTTAGAAAGTGGTTATCAAAAATCGCTTTGTTTACAGTAAAATTAAAATAACAAGTTATAATAAAAGAATCAAGAAAATGGGGTAATAAACTCAAACTGTAGGCTATTTGAAAAACTTGAGGCTTAAGCACCTTCTCGCTGATGTCACACTCGTTGTGAAAGGATCCAAATCATGCCGCTTACATATCATATTGAACTGCTTACTCACACGCACAATATAACTGTTCTGCCTATAGTTCGTATAAGTATGAGGTACACGTAAGGGCGGATTGAAACGAAATAATTTACCTGGTACATTAAAATAAAATTTTGATAATAACTCGGGGCTGTCAATGTTATCACTAAATATTTTTAACAGAAACAGACAGTCGGCAATCTCACGTCGGTCTTTGAGTGGTAATAGATGGTATTTTTTACAGAGTCGGAGATAATCAATCGAATGGTATGGAATCTTTTGATGATAACAGAGAAATTTAATGAATCGTTTTTGTATGTTTTCAATACGGTCGATGTACTTATTGTAACGCGGGTTCCATATCTGAGATGCATACTCCAGCTGACTTCTTACAAAAGTGCAGTACAAAATTTTTAATGTCTTGATATTTTTAAAGCACTTAGAAAGGCGCATTATGAATCCAAGCAGTTTAGAGGCTTTTTTTACAATGGCGTCGATATGTGTTTCGAAAACTAGCTTATTGTCATGGTGAACTCCCAGATCACGAATACTGTCACACCTTGGCAAGGTTTGGCCCGACAAGGTATAGGTTGTGGTCAGGACTGCCCGTTTCCTAGTGTAAGTAATTACTGAGCACTTTGATGGATTTAAGTCGAGTTTGTTAACCCGACAATACTCTTCAAGACGGTACAAGTCAGCCTGAAGTGCTATCCCATCTTCAGGCGATGAGATCTTGGCAAAGATTTTCATATCATCGGCGAAACCTAATAATTTGGATGATTTCAGGCACAGGTCGATGTCGTTCACATAGATCACAAATAATAAAGGACCGAGCAACGAGCCCTGAGGCACTCCACTGGGCACACATACCCAGCTGGACATATAATTATTGAGCACTACTGCTTGCGACCTGTTGTCTATGTAAGATGAAAACCACCTCAGGAGGTCTCCACGAATACCCATATAGTTTAGCTTCTTAATCAGGGTGACGTGGTCAATCCGATCAAATGCTTTACTATAGTCAGTGTAAACGACATCAACCTGCTTACCTTCATCCATAGCATCGGTAATGAAATCATTAAACAAAATGAGATTTGAAGTGGTAGATCGCCCTCTCAAAAAACCATGCTGGAATGAGCTAAATGAGTTAGAGAGGGCGGGATATAACTGGTTGTAAATAATCCGCTCAAATATTTTAGCAATAATGCACAATTTAAATATAGGCCTATAATTAGTAACTTCGGTTTTAGATCCCTTTTTATGAACGGGTGTAATAAAGGCAGATTTCCACACTCTGGGGACAACACCTTGAGCTAAAGATTTGGAAAACAAAATTGAGATAGGTAAGGCAATGGAAGAAGCACATTCAATGAGAAATTTGGATGATATATTATCAGGGCCAGCACCTTTTGACGGATCCAACTTGCGGAGTAAATCAGTAACAGTGTCGATTTTTACTTCTATATGACAAATATCAGACGGGGGTTTAACAATGTCAGAGGAGGGAACAAAGTCTGAATTGGGATAATTAGTCGAGGTGGAGTCAAGAAAGGTTGATAAAAAATAAGAGGAAAAGGCCCCACAAATGCGATCACCGGTGAGCAATAATTCATCGTTGTAGTTCAGTGAACTAGGAATAGTATTCGTTTTGTAGCGATTTTGAACAAAGGTCCAAAAGTGTTTAGGGTTATTTTTTATTAATTTTTCCGTTTCATTGAGGTAAGAGCTATAACACGAAGCTTCCATAGTTTTAACTCTGTCACGCAAGTATTTAAAAGATAATTCATCGGATTTATTACCATAAGTTTTGAATTTCTTTAGATATTTATATTTTTCTCTAATGGTTCTAATAAGCGAAGCACTGTACCAAATTGGGTATGATTTATTGCGCACAAGCTTTTGCGGTATATACCTGTTCTGAATTTCTTTTATAGTTTCTATAAAGTATGCAATTGAATCATCCAAAGACCGAGAAGAGAACTGGCGCTCCCAGTTAACGGCATAAATCTCATTATTTACAGAATGAAAATCGCCTTTGCTATAAATATACCGTAACCTCGGTGCATGGTCGAGTGGAGGTAATTCGAAGATATCGATATTAGTTAACAAAGCGGGATGATAAGGATCAATAGTCACTAGAGGGTCAACACACTCACTAACACACAATACTTTATTTGAGAGGACTAAATCCAACAATTTCCCATACCTATTGAGCACGCCGTTATATTGTCCAAGGTCCTGCATAGATAACTCATCAGCTAGCATACATTCATCACTTGTGGCGGGGTTCACTGGGACTAACGAGTTATTATTAGATGGAGCCCACGAGATTCCACTCATATTAAAATCACCTAAAACTAAAAACACTTCGGAGGTATTACTGAAGGTCGTATGGTTCAATTTTGTTAGGAAATTATTGAGTTGATTCGAAAACGAAAAGCCTTTGTTCTGTTTACATAAGTACACTGTGCAAATATATAAGTTCACATAATCTCGTGAGTTCAGTTTTTTAAGTCGTAAGGTAATCCAGAGATCCTCCGCTGAGGAGTGAAGGAGCGGTTGCGGGGTAACAGATAACTCCCTACGCGTCGCAATAAGTACACCACCACCACGGGTTTGTCCAGTCACAGAATAGTTTCGGTCGCGGCGCCACACTAAATATCGGTCATCAAACAACTCGGAATTTAACATACCATCGATCAGCCACGTTTCCGTTAAAACAATAATATCATAAGAATTTAATGAGACCTGACGGTAAAACGAGTCTGTTTTTGTTCGCAATCCGCGTACGTTTTGGTAGTAAATAGTAAGACGCTGTCCACCATTATCTGCCATTACCAATATATTCAACTAAAATGGGATAAGCGTCGTTATAATGGAATGTCAGCACACAATTCATTTCGAAATAATAATTGAATACGTATAATAGCAATAAATATTTGAGAAGTGGGTAAAAATATGTTAAAACAGCAACAACGTACAACTCATCCGATTCTAAGCAGTAAACAACTGTGCGAGCAAGCAAGCACCAATAGAAGACACGCGCGTGCGCAAGCGAGATAAATATATTAGCATGCGTTAGATCCCCAAGACAGACAGCGCGATAGCGAGAACAATGGAAGCTCATTAACGACGCAGAGGTGTTAAACCTTTTACAATAACTAACAGACAAAAGTAAAATCAAACTTAGATGTATTTTAAAACTAAAACATAAGATTAGAAATAAACAAAGTCCAATTAATCCAAAATGCACGTAGTAGTGGTTTAAATAATTTTGTTTAAATCCGTTTCTTTACGAACTATAAAAGGTTTGCAATTAACGTCTTTGCGCACATGAATTTTGCTATGTTTCACCCATACAAATTCATAGCCTTTCTCCTTAGCGGTAGATTTGGTTTTATTTAGGAGCTTTTTGGATTCCACACTCAAGTGATCATTTATATATATTCGGTGTGGTGCTCCTTGGAAACCTAGATCAGTGGTGGACAGATCCTTCACAGTACGCGCAGCTGCAACAAAATCCTCCTTTACATACCGATTCAGGAAACTCACAACCACTAATTTATCCTTGGAGTTCTGTATAGGTACTCTAGAGATGTAGTTGATCAGGGTCTTATCACAACTATACTTTATTTTGCGGCTGATGGACTCCACCACCGAAAATATATTCTCGTCTTTCATCAGGGGGACTCCTTTTATCTCCACATTGTTAAGCCTGGATCGCTGGTCGTGTGAAGAAAGCTCGAGCTTCATTGAAGCAACTTCTGTTTGCAATGAAGAAACTGTGTCCTGAAGCTTCCCCAGCTCAGAGGTTTTTGTCTCAAGAGTGCCGATCCGAGTATCGAAGTCGTCCAGTCGACCGCTAGAGAAGTCATAGCTCTTTTTAAGCTCGGACAACTCCTCTTTGATCGACCTAAGGTCGTGGATTAATGTCGGCAGGTCAAGTAACTGCTGCTTCATTTCACGTATTTCGCTTAGCACTGTGTCCAGTGAAGCAGCAGGTTGTGGAGAGAGTAACGCCGGCGACGATACTCTGCATGCAGGACATCTCCATTGCGATCTACGGTCCGCACCCAATTTCCTCCATCCACTTTCGGAAATGCTGGCACAAGAGAAATCCAAATGTTTTTTGCAACTCGGACATTGGACCCCGTCGTTGAACTGATCATTGCATACCGCACAAGTTTTCATGACGAATAAAATTATTTTATTATGCTAATGAACTCGTTTAAATATTACGGAACGGTAAAAAGGTTGACGATCTATTTATGTAACCGTAACGCGTACTACGCTAATGCGGCTCACACTATACATGATATTTTAGTTAACTTATCTTCTTCTTATTCTGTCTAGTAACGAATAACGACGTGCATCGAGGGCATTCAGCTGAACCCTCCCTCCCCGCTGAGAAACTAAGTTCCAGAGATGTTTGATGCATCGATTCGATCTTAAAAAGTTGTGGACGCACCGTGGTCTGTAGTCGACGGTATCACTGCCATATATTAAGTCGCAGGTGCCTCCAGCTAGCGCAATGAATGGTGCTCACCTAGTGATGTACTATGGCGTCATCTCCAGAGATACACCCACGCGATGCACCCTTTGCCCGCGCCCTGCCCATGCGAATGATTTATATCACCTCCTTCCAAACTGACTGAGGTCTGTTGGAACCAATTTTACGTTTTAGAAACTTTGCTATATTTCATGCAACTAGATATTATTATATTTGTTTAGCTCTTGAACAGAGGCATGCTCTTTGGAAAAATTTAAATGCACCGAGTAGCTCATAAGAGCATTGGTGCATTCTCAGCGATTATAGATATGCTATATACGAGTATAGTACATAAACATTCGTGCACCATTTACACCACACTTTTTCATGGTACAAGTTCTGATATCATAGTTATCATACATCTAGTGAACTCGGGGCGTCTCGGGGTCAGCAATCCGAAAGGTGCACAGTACGCTCATATCAGCACATATTTCACGGCTAGTATATCTCGGGTCTCGTGGTAGTGGTTACGGCGTTTATTCTGCTAGATTTTCCTACTCGACTCGAATTTCAATCGGACGGCAATTTCGCTTCCTCGCTTCCCGAACGATTTTCTTTATAACCGCCGGCGGGTCCGGCTAACTATTAATAATATACTTACCTCCATTTATATTTGGCTTCCTTTCAAGCAACGTTGCGCGACTGTGGTCGTAACACCGTGTAATAAGAAGGGACAGAAAGATCCTACCGCACGGTAACATACTCAAACATAAATGTGGCGTTTGCGGTAAAATTGAGTCCAATAATTGCTATTAATCATTTTGATAGAATATTTTGTTTCAATACTAATATAATTAGGATGTGTAATTTTTAACTAACGCTCATCATGAAGACTGGATCTTCGGCAGCTGCCTACTGCGTGGTAAGCGGGCACGCTCACATTGGCAGATGCTCAAAAAATCACGTCCTGTGGAATTATTGAGTTAGTGCACGCTTTATTGTTTTCTTCCGCAATATTGCCATCGATAAATGGAGCTGAGATCACCACAATACAACTGAAAATAAACAGGTATTTCTGCTGAGGTTTCAGTAATAGAATGGCATTTTCTATGGTCAAGATAAAAGGAAAATAGTAAGGCGAGCACATTTATCACGCGTCTGTTCAAATGAGCTATAAAATTACCAGGAATACATGTTCCTACAGGAGGTGGTATCTATACATTGAGCTGGTCGAGTTAGCGTGACTTCAAGCAGTTCTCTGTAGCTAGTGCCTCCCCTGGGCCGTGGAGCGATTGGTAGTGGTTACGAGAGTTTGTGGGTGTGTGTGTAGCTTGTGGCTTCGCAGTCGGCCCATAAAGGACACGTCCGCGGAGAGCCGCTAATTGTCACCGCAGAAGTGTCCGCCAGCCGACCCATGCTCTGTAGCATAGAGATTTTATTTATTTTTAAGGAAACAAATCTAGGCATTACTAATAAGACGATGATTAGATCACAAGATGTCTCTAAATGCCTGTTAATCACAGATACCCATCGCCCATCGGTATCACCTGTTTTTAACCGACTTAAAAAAAGAAGGAAGTTGTCAATTAGGTCGTATTAAAAAAAAATTGGTACCCCAGATCTCCGACGTTTATAAACCGATTTAGAAAATTTCTTTTGTATTTGAAAATATATAATTCCAGATTAACTCCATTTTTATCAAAATCCTGTTCTGATAGTGGGATCCACGAGGAATTGAGGTAACACCCCAAATATTATAAATATATAATATATAATAAAAGGGTTTTTTTTGTATTTTCATCAACAAGTCAAGTATTTGCATTCAGAAAGTATTATTTGGTGACGTGGAACTGATGAGGAAGACCACAGTTGGCCACCGGAACTCCTCAATTGTATGTATTTCACGGGATAAGATATCGCGATTAGGAAAGTTAAAGTGACTATGACGAAGCAAATTTAAATAAATGGTTCCGAACAAAATGGTACCATTAAACTGATCTGATGATGAAGCCATGTTTATTGGAAAATTGTTCTTATTGGAATTGTCATGAGATGCACTCTAGCTGTAAAGGTTCTCAATTCGTCTATATATAACTTAATTTATGTATAATTATATAGGAAGCTTGCGCGGTGGTCCCATATACAATTTACTAACTTTGCTTCGGTAGTTTTTGAGTTAGCTTCAATAATACGTATATGCACCAGAGAGAGAGAGAGAGAGAGGGGAGAGAGAACTTGCGAATTAGAAGAGGAAAGTCGCAAGAATGAACGCTCTTTCGTGAGACGTTTCTGCCAGTTTACTTGTACCCACAGAGTACATTGTAATATACTGACACTTGTACCGCAAGCCGCGTTAGAGGACTTCATTCCAAAAATATATTTTTTTCTTGTGCTGTCTTGAGCTGAGTTTAAAAATATGTAAATAATTGGTAGCTATGAGAGTGAGGTACGGAACTTATATCACTACGTAGTACTGTGAGATAAATGTGTGTGATAGATTTGGATGTGTTCCGGAAAACCAAAAGTGATGAGTGAAAACTAAATGTTTTCCATTTTTTTATTCGATAATTTGTAACTTGATAATATAAGTTATGTTTCTACTGAAACAATATTGCCAATATTGTTGTTTATTATACAGAAAAAACAAAACATGTGTGAAATACAAATCACCAAAACTTCATTTTAGGCAAGTTTTTTTGAAAAAAAAAAAACGATGTAGGATCCTGGATGAATACTGTCTAAATCCGAATATCAGCATAGTATGGTGGAAATATTCTGAAATTAAAAATGATTTAGGTATTACGTTTGTATGGACAATTCATTCGTCGCCGCGTTCTTAACAATGTTGGATATTATTTCTTTTCTTCCTAATTCGTGACTGACGTCAGACGAATATTATGGAACGCCGAGCTGTGCTCGTGTAGTGACACGAAGATAAATTAATGTTGTGAAGCGAGTGCGAGCTCGGCTGCCGGCTGTCGGTGCGGAACTACGGGATTATGAATAATCATGACGTCGTTAATACCAGCACCATTCCATCCACAAGTGTCGACTTCTAAACTGAATAGCAGAGTTGTCGCCAAAGTAAACTATGGACCATTTATATCACGCATTTTCTGTCTCGTAGTATTATGTAGTATTCTTAGCAGTCTCCTTTGACAAACAGATTTTCTTTTAGAATACGTATAGTTGTAATCCAAATTGCTATAAAACTGCAAGCTCCATATAAAACTTAGATGCTATTATATTCAAAGCAGGAGAACGAGTCGCGCATTATTTGAGAGCGTGCATGCAAGCGCCGCAGTTGTGAGACGAATGGCGGGATATATATCTCACGACGGCCTCGTATCGAACGCGACGGCTTATCCGCGGATAGCGACGTTCCGCGTCGGCTGAAATATCGCGCGGTGTGCACCGAGGTGCTTGCTATGACAATTGGTTTCATATTGTGCGCGGAATAAGATTTTACTTTTACTTCACAAGTTTTCAAAGAGATGTTTAAAATCTAAATAAGATTGAATAATGTTATCCTTGAGAACTTTACTGGTTTACTGAGCGAGTTCTCCTTCAGTGATATTGAATGTTGTTCACAAGTCTTGCGAGCTTATTATCTAATTGTCTCTCACATATTTGCTTGTACCGACTTTTATATAATTAATAAACTTGAATGCGGGATAAGAACAACTTTTAACGCGTTTGAAGTACATAACGTATTTTATTTATTGGATATAACTTAATGCTTAAATAGTACTGTTCAAATCTTTTTATAAACTCTTTCAACAATTTAATCAAAATGAAAATTTAAAGCCAAATCACTTTTTCGATGGTAGCTAAAGTTTGAATAGACATGTAGACGCTGGGAGTGATCGGTGGGTTTATATCAGTTTAGTATGATTAATATAGTGCATATAAACATCAGCGGGGGTGACAGAGATTGATCCGAGTGGCGCCAACTTCACGCGCTAACTGCGACACACTGGCTTAGTTGGATGTTGGCGCATGGACCGGAGTGACGTATCGGATGATTATTGATGTAAAGGCAGCTCTGGCTAGTGAGCCAGAGCTGCCTTTACATCAATATCAATAACAGTACACAGTGGTGTACTGTACTAAATCCTACGTTTTAGAATATGATTTAATATTGCTGCAGGTAGTGTGGTAAAAAAAATAAAGCAAATAAATTTGATCAACATTATAATAATAAATAATACGTACGTATAATAAGAAAATAAACAACTCAAATATTCTAACATGGATAGGATTAACAGAAATTTAAACTATACAAGAACAATTTTAAGTAATACAGTATTATGAAGATGGAAACAAAAGAAAGGAATATTTGAAGAAAAACTCTATTTTCTTACTAACACTTTTATTTCGCACAACTGCACTATTTCACAATTAAACGACGACTGCACAGAGTACATTATCATTGTATACTGAACGACGCTCTGCACATTTTACAATTCAAAATTACTTTTGCCCCACCCAGACATAACGATAACATCATAACCGTTATTTCTAAGTGCAAAGCAAAATAATACATTCAGTTGCCATAATGATAATACATTGGTGGATGTTATAATTCAGTATTAAAATAATATAAACAAAGTAATCACGCCACTTGGCCATCCGACAGCGTCCCAACCACGCAATAATCACGCACACAAAACCCGGCCACAGCGGCCATTTTCAACGAAGACCAGCCAAGCACGCAGGAGACATTATAATTATACTTCGGGTCTGAACCGAAGACGATTACAAATTTACTTGCAGCAGTATATGAGAAGGTGTTGTCTTTGCCACACTTTTAGATACTCACAACTAAAAAATATAAAATAAAAGAAACAAAACCATGACGTGGTGTCCTGTCTCACTCCCACCCCCGGCACGCGGCGCTGTCACTCCCGCTCATTATTCATTACGTGTTTTCGGAGTACGTTTGGCCGAGTCACACTTCTTAAGATCTTTTTTTATGAAGTAGTTCGTCATCTTCGGAACGTTCTTATTTTGAAAGTTTATCTTGTTATGAACGCGTAACCGCAAAGGATGTTGGATGCCTTGATGAACAAAGTATGTACCTACAGAGTTAACTTAATCATTAGTCTTAGACTTGAAATGAACACGCCTTGTCAGTATGAATATTTCTGTATTTATATTCTTGCACATATACAAACCTGGTATTTTAGCAATATTTAACAATCTATTTAATTAGGTACTCAATATAATATCAGTATAGACTTTAGACTTCTTGAAGACAACCTTTAGGTTCCGAGGCTCGAAGAGAACTAACTTAGCAACTACGCCGCACACGAAATATCGTGTTTTCCATTCGGTTGTGTTAAAAAACCAGTACTTTTACGGTAACTGTCAAATTAGATACTTTTAAACTTCATGACTACCCTGATACAAAAATCATTTGAAGCAAATCACATACTTTCAATTTTATATTTACTATTTAAAATCACTACAAATCTTATTAAAATTTGGAAATCATGACATTCGGCCATACGACACTGTGTTGCCTCCTGGCACACACACAACAATCATACATTTTTTATTTTTATAAATCATGACATTCTTGCTTGTTAAATAAAAATGTAAATAACATCCTATCGGATAAACAAAGCATTGCATTTTACTTGAACATACAACAACCAATACAATATACTTAAATATACAAAACATAGAAAGGTGCTGCTACGTAAAGTAGACAAAGGCAAGCCTACTGACATAAGGAGCGAAATGGACATCGATCGGGTTTCGACTACAACGAAGGCAGGAAGTCAATATCTTTATCGGTAACAATTTTAAACTAAGTTACCTCGGATCGATCACCAAGGATTATTCAACTGCGCAAACATTAATGTTTTTAGTTAGCTTATACCTTCCATTTATAAAACTAATATGAATATTGTTTACATAGATATTAGATTCATAATAAAAAACAATGGTTGTGTAATTAAGTAGCTCGTCTAAAATAACTTTAAGTAAATGTTTTAATTTTTACAGAAGTTACTATAAATAAAAACACTGTTCATATGTATAATATCAATGGCTATGAAATGTACAGTAAGCAGCGTAAAAACAGAAAAGGCGGTGGATGGCATAATAATATATTCCACAGATGGCTACGATCACACCATTGAATCACTCTTTAATACTCTGTGAATGTACTAGTGATGGATTAATTAGCATTCGCATTCATTGCTAGCATGCGAATGCTCATATAGCATTTAGCAAATTAAACTTATATGCGAAATTGTGTGAAGTGTGAAATGAATTTATCGCTTCGTACTTTTTACCCGACTGCCCCAGAAGGAGGGTAATGTTTTTCGAGAGTATGTATGTATGTATGTATGTATATTTCTTTGGCACGCTCTGTAGCCTAAACGGCTTGATGGATTGTAACATAAGAGGTGTCGTTAGATTTGTCTTCATTGTGGAAGTGACATAAGCTATATAATTTTTATATATTGCATCTGCAAATACAAAAAATAGATAGGGACACATTTCTTTTTAAATAAATTACAACAATATTGATATCAAACAAAAGCTAGTCATGAGTCAATTCCATATATATATTTGTAAGGGCATGAGCCTTTACACTTAATGTTGAATGTTAATAAAATAAATGTTAATGTTCAAAAAGGTATTTAATAAGAAATTGCACTAAATTAATGTAAAATGAAAATAATATAAAATGTTAAAAATGTTAGATGTTGCGCGAGCTCGATATTAAACCGAAGACTGACGTACTTGCGTACGTGACGATACTACATTTTGTAAATTAACAAAATGTGCAGTATGTTAACTAGGCCAAAGTACAATGTGCGGTTGCTGACCGTACATCTTGGCGGGGCAAAAGGTAATAATTAAGATAACTTATTAAATAATATTTTCCAAGGTGAATAAAAACCATGAAATGAGAACAATGTGAATTAAAATATTATAAGTCAAATGTTAAAAGAATGAGGTGTCGCGTAGGTAAGTTCTATGTTTTCAGTGGATGCTGCAGCTCTCGGTGGCTTCCGTGGCGGTAATCTGGTGGACGCGCCGACGGCGCTAACGGCGACCTTGCCGCAGCGTTTGCAGTACACGTAGGCTCCTCCCGCGATGACTATTAACAAGATCAGAAGTCCCATCGTAGAGTATGAAACGATGTATGGTGCACATCGTATTGCGTCATTTCAGCCTGTTTCGTTTGATCTTCCAATTCTTTCAACGATTTATGAAGTTTTGCGTAATCGTTTCTTATAAAATGCGTGTTCTGTTGTCCAGTTGATGAGTCAAGCGGCTGGACAGATGTTAAATTATTGATGTCTTCCAGATCTATCAGTGGTATTTCCGGATTGACATACATTTTGTTTGTGTAGTAAACTTGTGTGTAATGTTTCTTCGTTGTTTCTAATTATACATCCTTCTTTGGCTTCTAAAATCCCCGTTGAATGTATTGCCTTAGTAGTCATACGACCTTCACAGATGATTTGTAGTTGGCAATCCGTGCAGCAGACATAGAGCCAGGTGTTAGGTTTTTGTAATGGTGTCCATTTATTGTTGCAGGATTCGGATGTGTAGATACATTTTGACAATGTAATGTTTGTTATTGCGCCGATTTCGCATGGTATTTGATGGTCTCTCATGTTACGTGTTGGTTTCTTTAGTGAACATACATATGTACTCGGTTCAATTGTAATACAATGTTCCAGGTCACTGTCTGTAAGTTGCATATATGTCTCTTTTCTTATATTGACTGCAACATATTCCGAGTTTGTCTTCATTGTAAGTGAAAGTTTGTTGTTTTTTATCATCGGAATAGGAACTGTTTTATATACATATACGTTAATGGTAATGTAATTTTGGATGATGAAATACTTATCTGGATCTGGATTTTACCTCTAGTAGTTTGTATATGTCAGCTAATTGGTTTTGAATATTGTCAAAATTGTTGTGGAAATTGTCCAGAGATAATATTGAGCTCCTGAAAGAGCTGGTTTTGCGGTAGAAGTCTGGTGTCTACATGACCATGGTGAATGTTGATAGCTGTGTCTAAAAGCATATGTTGGATGTGGCGCAGTTTAGACAGAATTGTTGAACTAGTCAGGGCCATGAAGTAATTCAAAGCTTCCTCTTGCTCAACCGCCTTGCCCAATATCTGTAAATAGTTCTCTGTAGCGTTATTTAAGAGATTAAACTGAGTGTTCATCGCCTCTTCATTTCTCTTTAAAATGTTATTGTGTGCCTCAATGATTGATGTTTGACCTTTGATTAGGTTCAATAAGTAGTCTCTGTTATTTTGCAATGTTTCTATGTCCTTTTTATATTGTATTGCGAACCTTTCATCTAGCACGCCGAATAGGCTGTTTGCAAGGTAACCTATTCCATTGACAAGACCTCGGGTAACGCGCCCCCTTGTCTGCCCATGATGTGTTTCCAACATGTAATTGTTATGATCAAGTTTGTTGAGTTCCTGTTCGAATTCAGTCATGATAGTTTTGCACATCGTTTGGTATGCAAATTGCTCACATCTTTCTCTCAGGTGTTTTACAACTCTATGTATGTTTTCCATGCCTTGCCAGTACGATGTCATGTTATAGTAGGTAACAATCTTCCAGTCATCATGTACGCTTTGCAAATTGCCGATTTTGTCAAAGTACACTGCTCTATTTGGTTCAAACGGTGTGATATTTATGGCGTCACTGCTTTGCTTTGTGGGATTAAATAATGTTAGTAATGTTAAGAGTATACCTAGCAGGCTGGAACTTATATTCCTTGATTTAAAACGGCGTTTCCTATTAGTGTTGTTTATTGTAGATTTTTGTTTTTCAGTGCAGATTTTGTCATCGGAGGTGGTGATGTCAGGTATTTCTATACGAGATTCTGGTATTGGGAGTTTAACTAGTTTTGTTATTGGTCTTGTTAGTAGCCCTGTTTTAGTTTTCATCGTAACAACTCTGACCAGATTATCTCTCCCCGGATGAACTTCCTGTATTCTGCCAAGTGCCCATTTCGCAGAAGGAAGGTTGTCTTCTTTGATTAAGACAATATCCCCTATTGATAGGTTATTTGTTTTGTTCAGCCATTTACTACGAACTTGAAGTTGTTGCAGGTATTCTGACGACCATCTGGTCCAAAACCCTTGGTTCATTTTGTTTAATAACTGCCACCTATGTCGAATGTTGATGTTTTGTTTTTCGATATTTTCCGTTGGTAAGAATGTTACTGGTCGGCCAATTAAAAAATGTGCAGGAGTAAGATAATCAATATCGTCCACGTCCTCCGTTAAAGGGCAAAGTGGTCTAGAGTTCATACAGGCTTCAACTTGAGTAAGCAGTGTTAAAAACTCTTCGTATGTCAAACTTTGCTCTCCTAGGACACGCTTTAGATGATATTTCATAGACTTAACTGCAGCCTTCCAAAGTCCTCCCGCAGTCGGCCAACTTGGGGCGTTAAAATGCCATTCTATCCCCATCTCGGTGTTCCTTTTCGATAAGGTGTCGTTGTTGAATGTTTGTGAGATATGCAGTTGTTTGGCTAACTCCCTTTCGGCTCCAACAAAGATTGTTCCATTGTCGGAGTAAATATGTTTCGGACAGCCTCGTCGCCCAATCATGCGGTTGAGAGCCAGTATAAATGTTTGTGACGATAAATCTGATGCAAGTTCTAAATGCAGCGCCTTTGTTGCCATGCATACGAATACAACGATATAACCTTTACTCGTTCTGACACCTCGACCCTTGTTTAGTTAACACTAACAAACTCTGTGAAGTCCACCCCTGTGTGATAGAATGGTGGCGATTGCGTTATCCTCTCACTGGGTAGGTCAGCCATTAATTGATATTGTTTCGATGGTTTGAAGCGGCAACATTTTACACAGTTTTGCAGATATTTTTTAACAGTGTTATTTCCTCCTGTTATCCAATATTTTTGTCTCAATGTAGCCATAGTTAGTCTCGCTCCACCGTGTAGTATTGTAACATGCGCACGGGTAATTAGAAGATATGCCAGCTTGCTGTTTTTTGGGATGATAACAGGGTGTTTTGTTTCTTCAGGTAGGTTTGAGTTCCGTAGTCTCCCTCCGACGCGTAATATGTTATTTTCATCTAGGTAAGGGCAAAGTTTCTGAAGTCCTCTATTGTTGCTTACCCTTCCTTTTGTTTTTAAATCTTGGATTTCTTGTCCGTAATGTTCGTTTTGTACATATTTTATAATTATGTCAGTAGCGCATCGAATATCAGCGAGTTTTAAATTACATTGTTTTGACGCGGGCAGGTTATTCATGTTTGTATGATTCATAGCTGCGTCTTCCCTGTGACGATTGTTTTGTGACGTATTTGTTATGAAACGTGACACCCAAGCTACGGTGCGTATTATATTCATAATACAGCTGTTCTTGTTAAGGAGTTCTGTTACGAAGTTTATGTTTTTGCTTTCGGTAGTTCGTGACGTAACTACATGCACCTTTTTTACTTCTATTTCTGGTGTCTTAAACGTGTCATATGTTTCAGGGATGTCTTCACTCTTAAGCCATTTGGGTCCATCAAACCACAGAGGAAAGTTGTGTAACTGCGAAGGTAGTAGTCCACGTGACGCGCAGTCGGCCGGGTTTTGCTCCGATCTTACGTGTCTCCAACTCCCGGCGGGCACTACAGATGTTATCTCCTGAACTCTGTGTCCGACATAGGCCTTCCATCGCGAGACATCGCCCTTTAGCCAGCCAAGCACGATCATTGAATCCGTCCATACTTTAATGTTAGGTTTATCGAGGCAATGTTTTATTTTCTTTACCAGTTGAGCTAACAGCTGAGCACCGCATAACTCAAGTCTGGGAAGTGTTTGTTGTTTTTGGATTGGAGCGACCTTTGTTTTTGCCGCAACCAATGCAATTTGTTGCTGATTTTTCTCTGTAACTTTACTGTACACTACGCACGAGAACGCTTTTTCCGATGCATCACAGAATGCATGTAATTCCCAATGCTTATTTGCTTTTAACCCAAGCTATCGGTTGATTTTGAAAGGTTGCATATTTTTTAACTCAGTTTTTAGTGTTCTCCATTCCTTTTCTATTTCATCCGGAACCGTATCATCCCATTCGATTTTGTACTTCCAGATCTGTTGGAATAAAATTTTTGCCTTGATTGTTATTGGGGATAGTAACCCCAAAGGATCAAAAATTGTTGATATGTCGCTTAAGATTTGCCGTTTTGACGAATTTTTGTTAATGCCAATGTTGTCTTTTAATGTGGGTGAAAATATGAATTCATCTTGTTTCGGATCCCATGCCAAGCCTAATGCTTTGGAAGCTGATGCCTCTGTAAAGCTTACAAAGACTGGGCTAACCATATGTTCTGGAAGATCTTCTAGTAGTTGATGTTCGTTACTCGACCACTTTCTGAGATTGAACCCACCTTCTTTCAACAGCTGTATGAGTTGGTTTCTTGTATCTCGGGCCTCGTCCACGGTCTCCTTTCCGAATAGCGCATCATCTACAAAAAATTGATTGGGTAAGATGTTTTTAGCTTCCGGGTACTTCTCACCTTCATCCATCGCTAGCTGTTGAAGTGTTCGAAGTGCTAAGAACGGAGCGGCCTTAGTGCCATAGGTGACTGTACATAGTTGATATTCTTTTAGCAGTTGCTGTGGACAATTCCTCCACACTATTTTCTGTAAGTGTTGATGTTCTGGATGTACCATTATAAATCGGTACATTTTCTCAATGTCTGCTGTAAAGACATATTTGTATTGTCTCCATTTTAGCAAGATGCTAAGGATATCCTTTTGTAGATTCGGTCCCGCTTCCATTAAGTCATTGAGACTGTGTTTAGAGCTGGTTTTTGCCGACGCGTTGAACACAACTCTAAGTTTCGTTGTGATAGCACCTGGTCGCACTACCCCGTGGTGCGGGAGAAAATATTCAATGTTTTTGTTCCTAGTGTTGCTTTCAACTTGCTCCATGTGACCCATTTCTTCATATTCTTCTATAAACGCTTTATAATCTTTAGTAATGATTTTTAGACATCCTTCGCTCTAGTTGTTGAAATTGAGCGATGGCCTGTGGTTTCGATGTTCCTAATTGTTCAATAAAATTGTCCTTGAGGGGTAGACGAACTTGGTATCGCCCATCAGGAAGTCGTATTGTTGTCTCTTTGTACAACTGTTCGCACTTGTTGTCAGGGTCCACCTCTTCTTGGTTTTCTTGCAAAGACTCCTGTTCCCAGAACTGAGCAAGATCCTGAATGTTGTTGACAATTACATGGCAATTAAATGTTTTGTAATTACCACATACTACCCAGCCTAAATGTGTTTGTTGTGCTATGATGGATGACGTGTTCGTTTTTATTAATCCTTCTAACAATATTTCGGAATATACATCGGCTCCCAATAGTAAATCTATATCCTGAGATATGTTAAAATTAGGCTCAGCGAGTTGTAAATGTTGTATATGTTCAAAGCTACCTTTATTTACTGTTTTACTTGGCAGTTTGTTTGTTATTGCCTTCATAATGAGTGCATTAATGTTAATGTTGAAGTCATCGTATATCGCTTGGCATTTAAGATGGAGTACTCCTTTACACTTGGTGGTGGCCGAAGCACCAACACCTGACACCACCGCGCTCATCTTGTTTCGTTTTAACTGCAATCTCTGTGCTAAATGCGTGTTCAATTGTTGACCTACACTAGCTCTGCCGGTTCTCGATTTTGCAACTCCCATCGCTTCATGCAAAATGCTGCTATGCGGCTCATCGCAGTGCTTGCACTTTTTTTCCGACGAACATTTTTCGCCGTTATGACTAAATAGGCAATTTAGACATACATGTAGGTTGTTAAAAATTCTCTGCAATTATAGAGCCCGTGTTGGTTATTACATTTAGGACAAGTTATAATGGAATTATGAAATGTATGTTTGTTATGGACTGTTCTCGGCATGTTCTTAGTCCCACCTTGAATGGTCTGTTGCTGCACCTTAGGCTTGCTGTATGTTGCATTATGAACTGTTTTCGGCTGAATGCTTGGCTGTTGATTGTTAAAGTTTCATGGGCGGTTAGGGTTTGTACCCGATTCCATTGACATGAATTTGGTTTCGATGAACTTCAGGAACTCGTTTAGTGTTGGCATTTCCCTTGGATTTTCCATGGATTCTTTGAAGGATTGGCGTGTGTCTGCGTCCAGCTTTTGCATTAAGATGTGAACCACTATGGGATCCCAACTAGAAATATTGTATTGCAGATTCTTAATAGCCTGAAGGCACTCTATGGTCGTATCATGCATTCTTTTCAACAGAGATGCCGTTGGGGTTTGTATGGTGGGTAGACTCAGTAAAATGTTTGCTTGATAGGTAAATAATAGTCTCTTATTTTCGTACCTCTGTTGAAGGATCTGCTAACTGGCTTCGTAGTTATCTGCACTAATGTTCATGTGCTGTATTAATCGCTCGGTCTCTCCCTTCAATTTCGCTTTCAAATGTTGCATTTTTTGAACATTTGAGATAAAAGTGTTACGATGCACGATTTCCACGAACAAGTCCTTGAATGTTGTCCACTGGGCATAGCTCCCACTGAAAATCGGCAGTTCAATTTTGGGCGTGGATTTCTCCTGGTGTGTATTATCCCAAATTCTCTTGTTAATTTGTTCCTTACTGAATTCATACAGCCTTTCTAATCTGTTATAGTCACTTTCAAATGCTTGCATGTTGACCAACATGTTATCGAGTTTCCAATAAGTGCTGTCCACTTTTTCCCAACGTTGCACACAGGCGAAAAATCGATAAAAGTTGGCATAAACCTAATGTTCATTTAATTTGCTGGGTTTGTTAATATTTTCATGAATAAATCCTAATTTAATTAATTTAACTGGGAAATAACATGTTCAAGAGTAACAGATTGTAATTATAACGGGATATGTATGAAATAAAACATCGTTGTGAGAACATAAAGTATATTAAGAGAATATTGTTTTATGAAAAATTTTCATCTATTAGACTTAGGTCTAAAGGAGAGAAAGACGAATTTTTTTGTGAGATTAATGTCCTTAATCCGGTTATATAAGGGTCTGAAGATACCATGAGTCTATGGTATGTGTCTTCCATACCCATTTTCCTTGAAAATTTTCTTGAGAATTGCTCTCTGTACTTTCTAATGTCATTGTTGCGACTTTCTTGCGCATCTTCACTTAGAAGTCCTATAGCAATACCCATATTTTCAACAATTTGATGACCGTGGACCAATATTTTGTGCAACGTAGTTGGCATGTTAAACCACGGATAATTTATGACAAATGCGGACGCGGTTTGAAGGCAAAAGTGTTTAAATTTTTCTGTGCGTATTCTATAACCACACGATAAAAGTTTTAATATTGTATGCAATCGATTAATAATATTTAAATTGATGCCAGTGATTTGAGATACTTCTTCTGCGTGCTGGAACATTATGCGTGCTGTATTGCCGTCTGTTGACGTCCCTCCTCCCTGTCTCGGTTTGTCCACATGTAGTCCAAGTTTTTCTAAGAATTCTTTCTGAATTCGTTTCTTTTCTGAAGCAACGATCAACACAAGAGTTATTCTGTTAATACAAATTTCTTCATTGTTGGATCCTAGAAAGAAGAAGTAAAATCAAAAAAATGTAATTTTCACTAATAGGTAGGCTAATTCTTTAGGTAGATTTTAGTGTACATTTTATATATCTTTTGTATTAATTAGCTCAGGTATCACGCTGCCTCTCGACCCAGATGAAACAAAATCCCCCCTGGAACGCTTACTAGACGTGCATTGTTAAAATCGTTCTAGTTACATGGAAGTGATGTATTGAATAAATATTCCTTTCTATTAAATCTAAAAAAAGTCTTTCACACTCTATGTAATCTACAAAGACAAACCCGTGCTAAGCCAAGACATGTAGTTAATACTTAGTTGAGTTACACAGGAGACTCAATATTAATTCTCATTCAAACGCATATTTTGTTAAAGCGTCTAAATTGGTCGCCTTTAAAAGTTACTTGTATTAATTAAACAGTAAATAAAGAGTGCAGTGAAGGTTATTTTAAGGAATGAAATGGCAGGAAATTAAACTTTTACTCTATGAGAAATCTCTGTTTGAAAAAAAAAAAAACTGATTTCGTAAAACAATCATAACAAATGATAGATCTGACTTATAAATTTGGATCACTATAAAAATAAACAATTATTACCTCCTGGAAGGGCATCCTTTGTTGAAACACCAATAATTTCACTATAACTTACAATATTTTAGATTGAAATGTCACAAAAATTGCTTAAAAAAAAAAAAAAATCAAGTCATTTATTCAAACTAGGCTGAGAATCAGCACTTTTCGAACGTCAAAATTACATAAGACAGTCCCCCAAAACGCCCACCCTTCACCACTTCCTAGTGCTTTAGCTGGGAAGAAGAAGTGGTCAACAAACTCCCCAGCAGCACAGCTGTCTGTTCAGTTAGAGGGAAAAAAAAAAGGATTCTATACAACAGTATGCAACACAATTTACATTACGTGGAACATAAAACATTAAATTATTAGCCTTATGTCAGCTAGCACACCACTATACCAACAAAAAAAAAGAAAAGCAAAACACCGAAAACTATTAATTCTCAAGCAGAGATAAAAACGTAAACAGAACTTAATGCCCAAATAAAAGCCTCCAAGCATAAAAGGCGTGCCCGCTTACATATAGCTATAGCTGTAACAGTCACAAATGATGAACTAGGACCATCAAAGTTAAATAAATAAACAATTAATTACTAATAACAAAACAAAACAAAGGTCAGCAAGACGACCAGACACCACAAGCAGCACCCGTTCACGAGCATAACGCAAAAATCAGCCATCACCCCCCTCGCCATATTAGAGGGAAGGAGGTAACCCGACCCCCGACGCTACCGCAAGCAGTGACAACTAAGGGAGCATGACGAACTTGCTGCCGGTTGTAAGAATAATATAATCAGTTATCGAGGTCGCTAGCTAACCACATATTGCAATACAACTCAACAAAAAACATTGTAATGAGAAGATTATGTCAATAATAAACGAAAATAAAATTTAAAATAAATTGACTTATACAGTCAAATAAAATAAACAATTATATGAACTCATATAACACATCCGCCGCTTAACAAGTCAAACTTTGGACTAAGATGGCGTCCGTTCGGTGACTCATAGCCGGCTGGCGCAGGCGCAGGTAGCTAGGCCCGTTCATTGAGTCGTAAAATACAACAACTAAAAAAGGTTTTATGATATTTTTATTTTTTTAGTTTATGCCAGCTTTTAACGATTTTTCGCCAGTGTGCGTTGCGTAACTGTCCTCAATTTGTCTTCAAGTTGCCACTTTTCTTTTAAATGTTCAATGTCTATGTTCCGTACTGTTCTCTCGAAAGCCTTGATGTTTGACCGCTGCTCGTTCATCATATCTTTAGTCCGTTGTTCCACGGCTAACTCTTTATTTGACGTGTTCTTCACCTCATCCGCGATCTCATCGCCCTCCTGTTGTTCTGGAACATTCTCTTGAACACATGGCCTTTCTTCTTGTTTTTGCAACTGACTAAACGAAGTAAATTGTTCGTCTTCGATGTGTGCTAATAATCTTTGTTTCGACTTGTTTATCATACACTTCGTTTCTTCGTATATTTGTTCCAAACGCTCGTAAACGCGATTCTCGTAGTAAGGTCCAGACTTCTTGCCTTCAAACAAGGCTAATTGGATGTCATTATTTTTAAACCCACACCAATACCCCTCCAGCTTTTCAAGTCTGTCATCGTGATACTTAAGAGTGGTTTTACGTGTAGAACTATATTTTTTGAAGTTTTCATTTATTTGTTTGATAGCATCCAGATTTGTAGATTGAGAGCTAAGTAATGCATCGTAAGAAGACATTGTTGTTTACCGGTGGTTAGTGCAAAAAATGTACCCAAAATTTCAGCAAAGTAAGTAATATGGAACGTGCTCACCGGATTCGCTGCGTACTCTTGCTGCCTATACTTCACCCCGATCTGTGTAATTCTCATTCAATATCACTGATTTTACACTGTTTTTTAATGTTCTGATGAATGTTCTGTTTAATGTCCGAGTTTAATTCTTAAATGTTCCCGCGAGTGAAAACGTACCACGGCACTGATTTTACTCTTAACGGCTCGAAGGACCAATATGTAAGGGCATGAGCCTTTACACTTAATGTTGAATGTTAATAAAATAAATGTTAATGTTCAAAAAGGTATTTAATAAGAAATTGCACTAAATTAATGTAAAAAGAAAATAATATAAAATGTTAAAAATGTTAGATGTTGCGCGAGCTCGATATTAAACCGAAGACTGACGTACTTGCGTACGTGACGATACTACATTTTGTAAATTAACAAAATGTGCAGTATGTTAACTAGGCCAAAGTACAATGTGCGGTTGCTGACCGTACAATATTAATAAAACTAAAAAGCTTGAATTAAAACAAACGATCTGTCACGTCACTGTCTGTCACTTTTTTACAGCTCATATTTATTTAAATTTACATATTTTACGTGGCCCTAGATGTCCAAATTTGATCGTTTTCTTGTTAATCAAGGCTTAACTGCTGTGCCAAAGTGTAGGCAGCTCCCAATTTCGATTAAATAATAAAATATCTTTTTGTTTCAGACGTTGCGGTCCTCCTTGGCAACGTTATGGCGTGTCGTCCTGACGTCCGACGTCAACGCTTCTGAAAGACTTTAAAATAGTTATATTTTAGTGATAATTTCTATTTTGTGTTTAGTTGAGTGTTTTTCTCTATTCAAGTGTTGTTTTCTGGTAAGTGGATGCATACCGCAACCCAATCCGGTGATGGCACGTTAAATCAAAATTACATTTGTTTACATTGCGATAGATCTTTTCAATCAAAAAGGGGTCTTAACATTCATATTTTAAAAAAACATCGTCTTTGTATTAGCCAGAACGGCCCTGCTCTAAATTTAGACCCAGTTTCTTTACCGGCACCTGTTTCCGACAGTCCAAATTCTACCCCATTCCATTTGTACCTTAGTTACCTAAAAAATAATGTGCCTGTTATCAAACGAGTCCCGCGCGGCGCCAGGATCTCCGTCGCAAACCACTTTTCAGGCTTGATTAAAAAATGTGTGGAGAGCAACCAAATTGTAGACTGGCATAATCTCTTCCTTTTTTCGTATACCATTTTGCATGTCAAAAAAGATGAGGCTACTATTTCTCTAACCCAAAAAATCAAAAATAACTGTTTGACAAAAACATCTTCACCTTTTGATTCTCCCAAGAGGGGAACATTATCTAGAATTAAATTAATTGAAGGCAAAATTGCCGACGGGGATCTCAAAGGCGCCGCACGTCTTCTTTTTACTAACGACGTGTTGTCGCCTGATACTCCTGATACCCTTTCGGCTTTGCATTCGAAACATCCCCCGGCTCCCGTGATCCCGTATTTTTTTGACTCTCCTACAGCAGACCAGGCCTGCCTCGAAATCGAGGGCAAAGACGTTATTTACGCAATAATTTCTTTTAAAACCGGTTCAGCGGCCGGCCTGGACGGAATCTCACCCCAACATTTAAAAGATTTAACTTCTTATTCTGTGGGTGATGCAGGTGTGCAGCTTATTTGCTCTATTACAAAATTAATAAATTTTATGTTTTCAGGCAAAATCAACGCTGATATTGCCTCACTTTTATTTGGTGCTAATTTGATCGCCCTAACTAAAAAAGACGGAGGGGTGAGACCCATTGCTGTGGGGTCAACTTTAAGACGTTTGGCATCCAAAATTGCGGTGAGACATATCAAATCTAAATTACAGTCTGTTTTCGAACCTATACAATTAGGATTTGGCACGAAAGGTGGGTGTGAGGCAGCCGTCCATGCCTTAAGAACCTACCTTTCGTATGATGATTGCGAAATTGTAGTCAAAATTGACGTCAAAAATGCTTTCAATTCAGTAAACAGGGATGCCATGCTGACAGAAGTTAAGAACAAAATTCCGGAACTCTATCAATACCTGCTTACCTGCTACGCAGAACCTTCAAAATTAATTTACCGTTCCCATGAACTTTCTTCGGAGGTCGGCTGTCAGCAGGGCGATCCCCTCGGGCCAGCAATTTTTAGCTTGGCTATAAATCCGATTATTCAAAATTTAAAATCAAAATTTAACGTTTGGTATTTGGATGACGGAACCCTGGGAGGCGATGTGGACACTGTGTTATCTGACTTATCAGATATTAAAACACATTTCGAAAGTATTGGTTTAGAATTAAATTTTAGCAAATGTGAACTCTTTATTCAAAAAACTTCTTACGGTTTGGATAATTTAAAATCCAAATTAAATTTTCTGGCACCCAATATCAAAATAGTAGACAGAAAGTCACTTTGCCTCCTGGGTTCTCCCATCTTTGAAGAATCTTTTCCTGATTATATTACTAACACTATTTCTAAATTCCAAAGTCACGCAAATTGTTTACTCGAAATCAGTCCTCATTATGCTCTTATAATTCTAAAGTTTTGCCTTTTTGTCCCTAAATTTACTTATGTGCTTCGCTGTAGCCCTTTTTGGAAACATCCAAATTTGCTTTCACCAATAGACGATTTAGTCAAAACTAGTTTAGAAACGATTTTAAATATTCAGCTCAATGAACCATCTTGGTTACAAGCATCCCTCCCTATTCGGTTTGGCGGTTTAGGAATCCGCAAAATTTCGAGTGTTGCTTCCCCAGCCTTTTTGTCGTCCACCCATAGCACGTCACGTCTCATAGGTAATGTCCTAAGGGCTTTGCCCACAAACTATGAGACTGCGGGCTTGGAGGATGCCAAGAATGCTTTTCAAATTGCTTGCCCGGGTAAAGAATTTCCAGACAACCTAAAATCTCAAAGGAGCTGGGACGATATTTATTGCGATTTAACATACAAATCGATTCTGAGCCGCAGTTCAGGTCCGGATCGCGCAAGACTTTTGGCGGTCGGAACCAGAGAGGCCGGTCATTGGCTACATGCCCATCCTTCTCCATATACCGGTACCTTCCTGGATCCGACCTCGCTTCGTCTGGCGACTGGTCTGCGGCTTGGGGTCACGGTATGTACTCCACACACATGCCCTTGTGGCACGGACGTGGACCGACTGGGTCACCACGGACTTTGTTGTCAAAAAAGTGCAGGCCGCTTTTCAAGACATGCAACACTTAATGACATAATCCGCCGGTCTCTTGCCAGCATCAATGTGCCTGCTCTTCTTGAGCCGACTGGCATTGTCAGAGATGATGGCAAAAGACCTGATGGTGTGTCTTTGGTCCCGTGGAGTTTGGGACGGATGCTTGTGTGGGACGCTACCTGTGTAGACACACTGGCACCGTCCCACCTCCAACGGACTACTTCTAAAGCGGGTGCAGCGGCAGAAAATGCCGAAAATCTGAAAGTTATTAAATATGGAGGCCTTGGCAGAGAGTACAACTTTGTGCCCTTTGGCGTCGAGACCCTCGGTCCGTGGGGTCCCAGTGCGCATAAGTTATTTGTGGAAATCGCAAAACGTCTAGTTGATGTAACTGGTGACCGAAAAGCTGGCGGCTTTCTCGCGCAACGCATCAGCATTGCAATTCAGCGAGGAAATGCCGCCAGCATCCTCGGTACAATGCCCTGAGGGCCTTTTTTAAGCTTAACTTAGTTTTAATTTAATTTAGTTAATGTTAATAAACAAATTATTTAAAAAACAAAAAACCCGACTGCAAAAACACATACTACCTAACTGAAAAGAGCTATAGAAATTTGGTGTCGCAGGCGGGGACAAACCAATAACCTGAAATATGGTGTAACTTTTGCTTGTCTCCGCCTGTGATACCAAAATTCTATAGCTTATAATACTTGTTTTTTTCTCTTTTCAGTTAGGTATGTATTTTTGCAGTCGGGTTTTTTGTTTTGTTAAATAATTTGTTATACTACCTATCATACGTCAGAGCGTCGACGCACGCAGCGGTAGCGTGCGCTCTCCGTTGCACCCACGGGAAGTCGGGAATACTAAATCTATCGGTTTCATGTGACCGTGAGCTCGTTCGCGAGTGAAATTTATTAGCAGGTGCTGCGAACTTGCGAAGAATGGGTTAAGTAAGCAATTGTTATCATATTATCTTTAATTTGCGCGTACTTTAGGTTGTATATTGAATGAATGCTTGTGATTGTTTAATTTTTCTCGGAGATTCTTTAAAGATTATATTTTTCACACGTTACAATTATTAGTACAAGAAATAAAGTAAGCTATAGAACTGAATCGGACTCAACCGAAACTGACTGCGCCGAACTGAGATTAGCCTGCCAGGATCAATGAAAACGGTTTACATGAGTACGTAGCGAAGTAAGTCTGAAACTAGCTTTATCAAGGCCGGTACGATTCATAGAGAAAGACAATATTAGACAGATGACAATTTATGATTGAAGATGTCAATGGATAAAAATATGCTATTTTACAACAAGAGAAAATTAATAATATAAAATACAGTATTCAGTGTTAAAAACAGTTCATTGTGATGTTGCTTTTCAGCTGTGGTGTTCAAACATAATTATGTAAGAAAGTCAGAGAAGTAATATGATTTCATGTTTGAAGCAAGGAAAACAGTATAGGAATCAAAACAAAGGTAAATTTATAATTATTATAGCATAAAGATGTGGCTTTGTGTAGCAAAATACCACAATAATCACTGACTTTGAAAAATAAAATGGTTAAAATGATTTTCCAATTTAATCATTTTGTAATATTTATTGTTATTCAGTATGGTATTTTGATAGTAGATTGTAATTAATGTGTAAAATTTTGCATGCCCAAGTGACAGCAGATCATTTAGATCATTATCAAATCATGTATAAAATTTATATCCCTACCCATTTTGGCAAAAAAATAAGTGATTTGATTTGATTTGTAAGATTGGTGGACTTTGGAACTGGAATATAAAAAATGTAAAAAATAAAATTACCCACGGAATAGACTTCCGTGGGTAATTTTATTTTTTAGATTTTTTATATTTTGTTTACTTCCCAAGCGTATTTTGGACTAAGAAACATGTTATTCTCCATGGGGTTTAGCACGGAGGTGCTGTCAGGCTTCGGGCTGCCAGGTGGTCTGACTCCACTCTCTCCAATTGACGCAAAGCAGTTGTACAATAGTTGGCTTCTATTTTAGGTTCGGATCTTATCGTTTTATAAACTTGCAATTTTACTCTATCTTGTATACAATCACTTAGTTTTGACCATATTATTTGTTTTTTTAAATTTTATTTATGTATTCAGTCTTGTTTGCTGTCGTAACAATTATTTAAAATATTTTTTAATAATTTTTATCAATCCACCGGCCATTGGTCCTTCGACAAACATGGCCAACCTACTGCCACTTTAGCTTGCTTACTCTGCAGGCTATGTCGGTAACTCCGGCTCTTTTCCGGATAACTTCATATCTGATCTTATCCTTCAAAGAAACTCCGAGCATAGCCCGTTCCATGGCGCGCTGAGCGACTTTGAATTTTGGGGACCAGCCCAACTGTCAGTGTCCACGTTTTGGCACCGTATGTCATAACGGGCAGGACGCATTGGTTGAAGACCTTAGTCTTCAAACACTGTGGGATTGGCGACGCGAAGACTTGACGAAGTTTTCCAAATTCTGCCCAACTCAATCGGATCCTCCTGTCGGCTTCTTTCTCAAAGTTGTGTATACCAAGCTGGACAACTTGTATTAGGTAGACGTACTCCTTCACAACTTCGAGGAGCGACCCTTCGATGTGGATTGGACTCGGCAAGACGTGCGAATTGTACATGACTTTCGCCTTGTGCAAATTCATGCAGAGGCTAATCCGCCGAGAGGCTCCATTTAGGCAGTGCAGCATCTGGTCTAACTGTTCTATCGTCTCTGCCATTATGACGATGTCATCGGCAAAAAGAAGGTGTGAGATATACTCGCCGTTTACGTTGGCACCCTGTCCAGTCCAGTCCAGCGTCTTTAACACGTCCTCCAACGCATTGGTGAAAAGTTTCGGGATATCACTTCCCCTTGTTTCACCCCCCTGAACTGTTGGATAGGCTGATTTTTTTATCTTGGTTCTGGACAGTCATCGTTGCAGCGTCATACAAACACCTCAACACTTCGAACGCCAGTCAATTCGACATCGTTGCAGAGAGGCCACAACTGCCCATATTTCGATGAAGTCAAAGGCTTTCTCGTAGTCCTATGTCATACACAGTGGCTGGTTGTACACTTCGGTCTTCTGTACATTCTGCCAAACAATATGGATGTGGTCCACGGTACTGAAGCCTTTTCGAAAATCGGCTTGTTCTGGTGGCTGGAAATCGTCAAGTCTCCTGGCGAGACGGTTCGTAACGATCCTCGAGAACAGCTTGTAAACGTGGCTTATAAGTGAGTTGGGTCTATAATTCTTTAGCACGGTTTTGTCGCCTTTTTTGAAGAACAGAACCACCGCACCTCTGTTTCACGCCTCCGGCGTTGTACCCTCTTGGATGACGGAGTTGAAAAGACTCGCTAGCTTTCTCAGGACTGGAGCTCCATACAAGGCACCTGCCTTGTTGTTCTTTAGCTGCTCGAGAGCCGCCCTAATCTCGCACTGGTCGACATCCGGGATGTCTTCCGTGTAGTGGCGCGTTAGTTCGGGTCGATGGTCATCTTCACTATGCCCCGCTGGTTTTGCCGTTCGTGTTGAGTAGTAGACAATATTATATTTTTTATAATATTGCTGTTTTGTATCACTTTTTTGTACACCGGATACATGCTTTGCTTTGATTGTTGCGGTATATGTAAGTATACAATTGTTGCACTATGGTTCGAAAAACCTAATTTCTCCATGGTTGTAAGCAGATTTGTATTTGTAAAGTTAGTAAATATGTCTATAGGTCTAAGCAGGTCGAAGTGGTTTGTGTAGTGCTTGTAGGTGTTTTTATATGTTCCGTGAATTTGAATTCTGACATAAGATCAAGGAATAAGTTAGTTTTTATCCAAATTATTGGTGTCCTCCCATAATTAAATTACATTTATTATAGGTACTTATTATTTAGATAGTTCTAAATTAGTTTCAGTTGGCTTCGTCAAAACGTCTTCCTCCCTCCTTAATTCTTCAATACATTGTAACTAGAAGTATATTTTCTTTAGGTAATTCAGATGCACATACTTCTACTATATTTTCGATGGAAATATCTGTCATGTCCCTTTTCTCTATGCAATTGATGTGTTCCTGTAAGAGGATACAGATACCTCCGCCTTCTCTAATTTTAATCAGGACTCACATATGCATGTAGTTTTATATTTTGGGTTTTCTGTTATGAATGCTTTTATAACGTGTTGCTTATTGTACATGCTTTGGATGTTATGAAAAAAATATTTTATAATGTAAGTTGGTGTTTTCGAAAGGAGTGAATTTCAGTGTCTTCTTTCGTATTTAGGTGGTTAAAATTCGAGTTTTACTGGTTATAATTATCTTGTGTAATTCTCTCTAATTCATTGGTGTTGTTGCTTTGCTGAGTTTGTAAGTTACATGTTTTATATTAATTCTTTGTCCCTCAACAAATAATTGGTTATTTCTGATTATTGCAAATAAGCCCTCCTTTCGTGCCTTGAGCATTTCTTGACAACCTGTATGTGTCTTCTATATAACCCATCAAGTCTGCATTCATCTTGTCACGAAATAGTTCAATTAGTCTCATGTGGAGGTTGCATTCAGTTTCTTTGTCATATTCGGCGAATTCGTAGAGAATTATTTTCTTGGAGTTAGTTTTGGTGCAAGTGATGTTGGGGATATTTGTTCTAGTTAATAGATCTCTAATTTCGTTTTTTAGTTTTTTATTTTCTTTTTTCCAGATTTCCTATTTTTCTGTGATTTTTTATATTTATATAGCTATATCTTCCAATCTTTGGTCGTTTTTTTTCAGTAGGGCATTGGTTTTTTGTTCTATATCTGCTCTTAGTTTAGTTATTGCTATATAAATTTTGCTCTGTATTGTATTTATTTTTAAGTTCCGTTATGATTGACTTATTTCTTTCAGGCGCAATATTATAGTTTCGCTCAAATTTTGTAGCGTTAGTTCCGCTTGGACGGTTGTTTCTTGTGTGTAAAGCGTATCATCTAGTAAAATCAAGTCTTCGGAGTTGGCTGTGAAATTCTGATAATTTTTGGTCCTTTCCCTAATAAGTGATCTTCAGAAGGTGTTCGCATCTGCTGGGATAGCTGACGATACTCTAGCCGTATGCGGGTATTTGTGTTGCCTGTTTTGGGTCTTTTGCATAAGCGAGCTTGACAATTCTACGTATTTCTAAGATGTCATTTTGGTATTATATCGATTAATAGACACATTTGCACACTCTAGACCGTATATGTTTTAACAGAGTACACAGGTAAGATTTTCATTTCTTTACAGTGCTTGACTACAGCCTGCGCATAGGGAATCTATTTGTAATAGGTATTAATAATTGTACAAATAGAAAGTGGTTTTGCACCTAGTGGCGCATTCTAGGGGGGAATCGTGGTAGTGAGTGATTTTGCTGTCGATTGAATAGTACTCGTTCTGGTTGAAGTTAGTTTCTCCTGTCAACAACAGATAGCGCGGTACTTATTTATTGCCCGGGTGAGTTGCTATTTTTAAATAATTTCTTCGTTAGATGATTGTTCACCTACATGGCTTACTAACAGCACACCTACATGGCTAGCTAACAGCACACTGACATGGCAAGCTAACAGCACACCTACATGGCTTACTAACAGCACACCTACATGGCTAGCTAACAGCACACCTACATGGCTAGCTAATAGCACACCTACATGGCTAGCTAACAGCACACCTACATGGCTAACTAACAGCACACCTACATGGCTTACTAACAGCACACCTACATGGCTAGCTTACAGCACACTTATGTGGCTTACTAATAGCACACCTACATGGCTAGCTAACAGCACACCTACATGGCTAGCTAACAGCATGCCTACATGGCTTACTAACAGCACACCTACATGGCTTACTAACAGCACACCTACATGGCTAGCTAACAGCACACCTACATGGCTAGCTAACAGCACACCTACATGGTTTACTTACAGCACACCTACATGGCTAGCTAACAGCACACCTACATGGCTTACTAACAGCACACCTACATGGCTAGCCAACAGCACACCTACATGGCTAGCCAACAGCACACCTACATGGCTAGCTAACAGCACACCTACATGGCTAGCCAACAGCACACCTACATGGCTAGCTAACAGCACACCTACATGGCTAGCTAACAGCACACCTACATGGCTTACTAACAGCACACCTACATGGCTAGCTAACAGCACACGTACATGGCTAGCTAACAACACACCTACATGGCTTACTAACAGCACACCTACATGGTTAGCTAACAGCACACCTACATGGCTAGCTAACAGCTCACTTACGTAGCTGCATACGACCACATAAGTGAATACGTTAAACTCTGAACTACAGCTCACTTTCATGGCTGCATAAGATGACATAAGTGCACATAAAGCCTGAACTTATAGCACACCTTCCCTTGTCCCGGACCTCGATCGAGCGTTTTTGGACGTCACACAGTTTTATTTTAATTATTATTAAATCAGTATTTTCCATTTTAAATTTGAAGTAAAAAAATAGTATTGCATAAACGTGAGGAGCGCTACGCTACGCGACGTAATGCTGTGCCACGACAAGCTCCGCTCTGCTGCGCGAGACCATCTTGCTGGAATACTTCTTCCTCTATCCCTATCTCCTTCATACAGTTAAAGAATAATTGTTTCTGAGCATTGAACATACAGCCCTATTTTTGTTGTTGATCATCATTTAATTTTTAGTCGATTTGCCAGGGCTACTTTGACTTTTGAGCTTCTGCAAAAACTGTTTCTTGCCTCACTTTATACCTGCTCTCCTGCTAACTACGTGGTGGTCAATACGGAGTCATGCCCATTAATCGTACACCTCCTCCGTTATCTATACACATGTCATAAACTACAACTTCGGCTGAAAGCTTAGCCCCTGTACTGGCGCATGACGCAACACATTTTATAGGCAGACGCGCGCTATAGCGATTTGGGTATTTTTTATAGTAACTTGTGCATTTGCTCTTGGAAAATACCATTTGGTGAAGTGGAACTGATGATGAAGACCATAGGTGGCCACCGGAACTACTTAACAATAAGTAATTAACTAAAAAAGAATAGAATTTTGTTGTCAAAGTAAGTTCTACATGTGCTTTGAGTAGGTATCGGATTATTTAATGAACTCAAGCCTATGTTGCATTTCTCAGAACACGTGACGCTACGAATAGGGAATTCTGTTTGAAAAGTCCTGCATTCAGTTGCGGCTTTGCGGGTTATAAATAAAGGTTGGCAAGTCAAGTCCATGTGGACGTAGTCTTTTGTGTTTTTAGGGTTCCGTAGTCAACAAGGAACTCAAACTCAAAGGCACTTTTGGATTGTCTAGGGGTCGGTCAATCAAAAAGATGAAACTAGTTACCCAATCCAAAGCGTAGTCGGTTCCTATTGAGAAAAACGGGGAAGAAACTCCACTCTGGACACTCCTTTTAACGGACTTCCAAAAAGGAGAAGGTAATATGTTCATCTGTATGTATTTTGTTTTTCATGTATGTTCACCGATTTCTCCGTCAATTGTGGACCAACTTTGACAATTATTTTTTGTTTGAAAGGGTATACTCTCGAAGTGGTTCCATTGTCACGTCAAGTCAGTATCTGATGAGGGGATCCCATGGAAATCGAGGGATATCCTCTATAAAATTTATAGGCAGATTAATAGCGATTAGGATTTTTTTTTAAAGTAACTTGTGTATTTGCTCTCGGAAAGCACCATTTGGTTAAGTAAAACTGATAATAAAGACCATAGATGGCCACCGAAACTACTTAATAATAAGTATTTCACGGGTTGCGATTCGATTAGGTACTTTAATATGGTTGCTAAGCAATTTATGCTCGTCACAATGCATATGGCATGTGGCAGGAACGTCGACTGTTAACAATTAACGTTCCTGCCACATGTCATATCGGGAACTCGGCATCGGCATAGCATCGAGAAAAACAAAATTTTGAAATTATAAACGTGAGAATAATACAGAAAGACGTGCAGGTAGTAGTAATAGTGTCCGTAATAAAAATATAAAAACAAAAACAGTTTAAATGAATCAAAATGAGCCGTGGCAGCTAAAACAGGACCAGTCCCTACTGACGGCGCTCGTTCACGAACATCATGCATTGATTGGCACCATTCAGTTCAACCATTTTGAAGGGATCTTAGTGATCCAACACACACGCCACTACATGATGTTTTTATAGATATATTGACAAGGTACCGTCATGATGTTATGATGATATCTTTAAACAGGTCACTTAGTAAATCGCACCTGCAGAGGCCATATATTGCTCTGATGGCTCTTTTCTGCAGAATAAAAATACTCGGTATATGCAGCCCGTCCCCATAGTGAAATACCGTGAGACATGATACTATGAAAGTAACTGAAATAGATTAGCCTCGCGGTATCTACATAAGTGAATGGACGGATTTATCACACACAAGTATACTGCTGAACTCAGCCGTACCCTAAGAGATGTTAAATGAGGACCCCATTGCAGCCTTGAGTCGAGCGTGATCCCCAGGAAAACAGTTTTATGGTTGAATTCCAGTTTCTCCCCATTCAATGCTACGTCACAATCACTACTTTTAACATTCGGTAAAGCAATTGCCTTATAGTTACACCGTGTGCGTCTGTCTGTCCACGGTGAAGAAGCTGTAATTTGACATGGGTAAACATATTAATCACGCCGACAAAGTGGCAAAATTATTACATGTCTACGAATTCTGTGGAAAACCTGCCTGACTATACGGATTGTTTAAGTACGGTGAGTGCTATTGTAGACGAATACGGGATTTTATCTGTTATTGTGTTGGTTGATTATAATACCGATATCTATGGATTGTTCTTTAACGAGTTTGTAAGTTTTTGAAATGAACAGTGCTGGTCTTGTATCGATGTTGATTTTCTGGGTTCAGACTCCAGTACATATACTTTTATAAGTGATGTACACGGGTCATGTAGCTGGTTAGATCACTATATAGTGAGTCAAACGGCAAAACAAGCAGTGGTAAATATTTATGTGAAACATGACAATCTGTGTTCTGACCATTTTCCCCTTGTCGTTGAATGTAACTTAGATCTTTTAACACCAAAGGTGCCTCAAAAGCCAAACTGTAACAGTAAGGACATTCCTGTTGTTACAGTTTGGCTTTTTTGGCTATCAAAAACTCAAAACTCAAAGCATTTATTTCAATTAAACCATTTACAGGCACTTTTGAATTGTCAAGGAGTCGGTCAGTTAGAAATATGAAGCTAGTTGCCCATTGCAAAGCGTAGTAGGTACCTATGGAGAAGAACGGGCAAGAAACTCCATGGACACTCTTTTAAATTAAATTGATACATAAAATTAGTACAAAAATAATGTTGAAATTATGACTAAATGTGAGGACGATGTAAAATAAAAAAACGCGCCCATAGTAAAAAGAGAAACAAAAACAATTTCTAAATAAAATAATTACAAATAAGCCGAGGACGCTAAGAGGTGACCAGTCCCAACTAACGGCGCCCGTTCACGAGCATGACGCATGGATTAGCACCATTCAGCTCAACCATTTTGAAGGGAGCTAAATGATCCAACACACGCGCCACCATCAGCGAGACATCTGAGTGAGCATGACATACTCTCAGCCGCCAGGACCCATTCAAGTCAATTGTATAACCGGTAAAAGGTAGCTCTATTATACATAGTACTCACACCTGTGCAATGCAATTATACAATACAACGTAGGTTTAATTTATACAATGCAAAGATAGTCTTACAATGTTCAGCTGCTCCAACAGTATTTTCAAATGTTAATTATTCAATTGGTTGTGGTTGTGGAGCGGGACCAGCATTGAGCCAAGCATTTTTATCAGCGATGTAATCACCCAACTTATAATATGCCTGCCTGCATAGTGTGCGTTTGATACAAGATTTGAATTTCATTTCATTCAGTTGAAGTATGTGGGGTGGAATTTTATTGTAACATTTTAAACAGTACCCCATGAAAGATGAGTCTACTTTAGCCAGTCTGAAACCTGGCTGAGATAATAGGTCCCTATTTCTAGTACTATAATTATGTCTTTCATCTCTTTTACTAAAATGATGTAAATTTTTTCTTACGTACATGATGTTTTCGTAGATATATTGACAAGGTACCGTCATGATGTTAATGTCCTTAAACCGGTCCCTTAGAGAATCGCGCCTGCGGAGATTATAAATGGCTCTGATAGCTCTTTTCTGCAGAATAAAAATTGACTCGATGTCTGCAGCCCGTCCCCAAAGTAAAATACCGTAACACATGATACTATGAAAGTAACTAAAATAGACTAGCCTCGCGGTATCTACATCAGTAAATTGACGGATTTTTCTGACAGCATATGCCGCTGAACTTAGCCGTCCTGCAAGAGATGTTAAATGAGGACCCCATTGTAGCCTTGAGTCGAGCGTGATCCCCAGGAAAACAGTTTTATCGACGAATTCTGGTTTCTCTTGATTCAATACTATCTCATAATCACCACTTTTGACATTTGGTAAAGAAAATCGAATGCACTTAGTTTTTTTCCCATTTAATACTAAATTATTGGCAGTGAACCAGTTCTGTACCTGCAATAGGGCGTTATTTACGTCGTCAACATTCGTAGCACGTCTATCTACCTTAAAAATTAAAGAAGTATCATCAGCAAATAACACCATTTGTGGTTGATTATTTAATAAATGGAGTAGATCGTTAATATACACTAAAAAGAGGAAAGGTCCCAATATCGAGCCTTGTGGAACACCCATTTTTACTTTTAAACCGAGTGAATTGATACCATTAATTTGTACTTGCTGTTGTCTATCATTTAAATAAGATTTTACTAAGCTGAGCGCATGTTTTCCAAGTCCGTAATGCTCAAGTTTCAAGAGTAAGGTTTCGTGGTCGACGCAATCAAATGCCTTGGAGAGGTCACAAAAGATTCCTATGGCGTCTTGCGCTTCTTTCCACGCGTTAAAAATGTGTCTTAGCAAGGTTACACCGGCGTCGGTCGTACACCGTCCTTTAGTGAAACCATACTGTTGATCGTGAAGGATTTTATTCGAGTTAAAATGATTGAGCATTTGATTAAGCATTACCTTTTCAAACACCTTGCTGAAAACCGGCAACACGGATACGGGTCTATAATTATTGGTGTCTTTACTGTCCCCGGATTTGAAAAGTGGTATTACCTTACTGTATTTCATTAAATCCGGGAAGACTCCTTGATCCACACACAAATTAAATATTAAGGCTAAGTAGGGCGCTATAGTCTCAATTATAGAGGTACAGACTTTAATGGACATTCCCCAAAGATCTTCAGACAATTTGATCTTGATTTGCTTAAAAGCTTTTATTACTATTATGGGATTAATATGCTTAAAGTTAAATTCAATCGTGCAAGCTGAAACGTTTTCCTTTACCAAATCAAAAGCGAGCGAGGGCGAGGAATTTAAGGTTTCAGTAGTTTTAAGCGGGACACTGGTAAAAAAATTTACAAATTCTTGAGCAACTTCTTTGCTATCGCAAATGAGACCACATGACGTCTCCAGTGTGTAATCAGAATCATGCTTTTTGTGCCTATTCGTTTCATTATTGATAATTTTCATTTTTATCTGTTCCTATACACAGGAACAGGAATCGGTAGTTAACTATACCATTGAGTGTCATAAACGATTGGGGAAAGTTGATTTTCCTGCTGAGTGTACAAAATGTACTGACTTCTATTGTAATAACCCCGCCCACACGCGTACTGTTGATAGGCTGTATACTGACATTGTGGCCACTCTGCGCCGCGCGTCAGTCGCGGGTTGAGGGAGCGCGAGGATTGGTGTGAGTGGGTCGCGCGTGTTGGGTTGGAATAGACGTCAGAGAGGCTCATCGGGCGGCCAGTAATAAGTTTATCGAATGGGTAGCGTATGGTGGGCCGAGGTTCGGTTTTATGGAAAAAACTGGAGAACATCAACATTACACTGTTTAAAGCAAACTGCACTTCTTTGTACACGTGTAGCCTGTGGGCTGCTAAAGCTGACAGGTGGGACAGTCCCATACTGGGGCATTGGATGCGCCTACATGCCACTGTGGCGCATAATTGATAATTGTTTTCTTTTTGTTCTTCGGGTAGATTCATATAAGTACTAACACCAGTTTCTAAATTGTGTGTTGTACTAACCAAATTGACTTTGTCTGCATAAAAATATGTATTTTTTTTTATTATAGCCACGAGCGTCGTGATATTTGCTGTTTTATTAATTTATTTTATTATTTTTATCCAAAATTTGCCCTAAACTTTTATTATTATGTGTATTTTATATTATTAAAATTCGATTAATTTAAAATTTTTGTTTTTATTTGACATTGACAAGCTGATTTTTATTTGACATTCTATTTATTTTTATATTGTGATTTGTATTTATCTCGTGTTTTGTAACTTGTGATTGTAATATGGGAGAGCCTGAAATAAATGGATTTTATTTATTTTATTTTAAAATAAATTCGTGAAAATGTTTGTAGGGTAAATTAGGGATGATATTTTTTTCTCGTCTATCCTTTATTGTGGGGTATTTATTGTTCGATGGGCCGTTCAAAAATATCAAGGGTCTGTGAAAACCATTTTTCGATTCAGGGATCCGTTTGCGTAATATTAAGCTATAAAGTGAATTTTTTTGTTAGAGTCAAGTGAATTGTCCCCCTTCTGCCAGCTAAATGTTTGTTTTTGGATAACTGTCAAAATTCACGGCAGTAGTATATACATTTACAACGGAGTTAAAAAAAAAACTATCACAGCTATCTAGACTTTCCAAGTTAACGAGTAATCGTCGACCAACATACATTTGCAGTTGGAATGTACGGGAGAACACGTTTTTCAACTACAATGTTAAGTTTGTTCTTAGGATAAATTCACCCCAACTAGGAACCCTTCATTGTGCGTGGTCCGACTCTTCTGTGCTCTAATTAAAACAAATCATATTAAATCGATCCGACCCAATCTGTTTACGGCTAAAATACATTTAAGTATTTCCTCACAATCGTTCTCTCTAGGTTCATAGTCAGCAGTGGATCAAAAGAAACGACAAGGAATGGATGGAAAAATTGTGATGATTTTAAGCAAATAAATGATTTCTATTTCGGTAATTTATGGCTTGGAATTATTATTAGGGAGTTTAAACCATAGTTTTCTTTTTGTATAACTAGCTAAATGTTAGTTAAATTATCTGCATCGTAGATTCCAGAGTGTCTGTAACTCTCCTCGCTCCGCAAAGTGGATACAGCGCGTACCCTGCGGCGCGCGGCGGTGCTCTGTGTCAGTCGGTTCGCTCTCCTTTGGTCACTGAGTTGCCGCTAAGAAAATGGAAGCTTTGAGGTACACTAGGTGACGAGATGTCATGCCTGCTGTTCTTAGTGTTCCACTGCATTACCTACTTGATATCAAATGAAGATCTTAAAGTAAATGGTTCGACTTTGTATACGTATAGAAAAATAAAAAGCTAAGTAATAAATGATTTGAATTGATAAGTCATAGTAAAACGTCCGGACAACCACATCGTAAATAAACTACCGATGTTCTAACACGATGTTTTAGTTAAAATATTTTTATTTATGATCTTTATTTCTTTTGGATTTCTCAAAGAGTTGTGATTAAGGTCACTGGCATGCGAGTCGATATAGGACTGCGGTTCCGATGCGGTTCAATCAGTATTCAATATGGAGCGACTGCCATCTGACCTCCACAACCCAATTACTGGGGGAGTGCAAATAAAGATTCATCTTTGAACATCTTATGTACGGGTTCAATCCCCATGAGACTCGCTGGTAACTGTGTTTGAGCATTCTCTCTGTAGATCACTCTCCCTTTGTCACCGAAGTGACACGTTCCTGCGATCAAAGTCAAAGTCAAACTCAAATTATTTCTCAAATAGGCACATAAAAGGCACTTTTGAACGTCAAAATTTACAAAAAACATAGAATTGTTTCTAGTTGCCCCTTCCAAAAGGTAGTTTCGTATGGAGAAGAATGGGCAAGAAACTCCACCGTCCTAAACTCCATTTGACGTAACAAACCAAATGCGTAGCGTTTTGAATACCGACAAAGGACGTCTTGTAGACGAGATAATGGGTTATTTCAATATGTCGTGATTGTTTCTCATTTCGTTGATCTTTTTTATTTTAATTTAATTTTATTATTTGTTTTGAACTTTGTATTGTTCTTCAGTCTATTTTAATGAATGATTGATAGATGGGATCAAAATATGATAAGAAACGTACGAGATATTTGAGATTAATTTTAAATGCCACTGAAATGATAAGCCGATCTACCGAATTTATGTATATCTTGCTACCAAAATTAGATTTAGGTCACCAAAATGAAAATTTAAACATAAAACAAAGAGCTTTGTGGCACAACGTCACAAAGTCCTTTTTGAGAAGCTCTCAAAGTAATACATTTTTATTTACATAATAGGGTCCAATGTGTAGATGTTAATGTTGCGAAATCTTCCAGGGTACCAGTTCAGTCAGGTGTAGCTGAAGACTCATTACTAGGTCCATTCTTATTCATGGTGTATATATTAATGACGTACCATTCTATTTAAAGGGTATTTATTTGTGACGTACTATTTGCAGATGACCCTTCTCTTATTTTTTAAGTAGAAAGGAATACACATTTTGACGTAAACAGTGCACTCTTAATGATTGCGGACTGGTTTACGACAAATACTTCTTAGTTCTCAATGCCAAGAAAACGAAATGTATAAAGTTCGCCTTACCGAATGTTAGAAATCTAGGACCCAACATCGTCTTAGATACTTTATCTAAGACGATGTAGACTATGACGAACTGTAGACTCGGCAGTCTTTATGGGTATGACAGTAGATGCCAAACTTCAGTGGGGCCTACATGTATCAAGCCTAGCGGGACTTCTCAGTTCGGCCGCCTACGCCGTCAGGAAAGTAAGGCTACACTGACGTTGATACAGCTTGGTTAGTCTATTTTAGTTATTTTCATAGCGTTATGTACTACGGTATTCTGCTGTGGGGTAATGCCGCTGATATTCAAAATATATTTGTTCTTCAAAAACGAGCTGTTCGAGCTATTTACCAGCTTGGTACCAGAGTTTCTCTTAGAGATTTTTTAGATATTGGAATGCCACCGTGAGAATACTCACGGTTGCATCACAATTGATCTTCGCCAACATCTTATATAATAATATTTTTAATATATAAGATGTTGGCGAATTATATAAATATAATATTATATTTTTAAAATATGATATTATATAAATATAATTCGGCAAAATATACACTTATACACTAAAAACACATTGACATTCCCAATATTAACACCAGAAATAAGTACAAATTACGTGCTCCATTTCACCGGCTTCATAAGTTTCTTAACTCAATTGTTGGGCTTGGTATAACTTTTTATAACAAGCTACCCTCTTCTTTGCTAGATTTGCCTTTTAATACATTTAAAACTAAAGTAAAACCCAACCTTTGTTCAAAGGCATACTATTCTATCAACGATTACTTAAACGATAAGAATAGTTGGTCGCTGTGATTAACTCAAGACAATGTTTATGTTCTTTCTCCAGAAGTAGCTTACCTACTGACAGGTTATATTAGTTCATATAATTGTTTATTTTATTTGACTCTAAGTCAATTTATTCTAATTTAATTATAATTAATTAGTGACATAATCTACTCATTACAATTTTTTTTTTTATAAGTTGTATTGCATTATGTGGTTAGCTAGCAACCTCGACAATTGATCATACTATTCTTGCCTGTGCAACGGGCAGCAAGTTCGTCATGCTCCCTTAGATGTCACTGTGGCTTGTGGTAGCGCTGGGAGTCAGGTTGCCTCCTTCCCTCAAATATACCGAGGGGGTTGATAGCTGATCTTTGCGCTATGCTCATGAACGGGTGCATGATTTCGGTAGGTTTAAAATTGTGAGCCGGGTTCATTCAAAATAAAAACAAGGGCCAAGTAAAAGGATTTTTCATTTTTGAAGATGTCTGATGACACAGAAAACCCACAACTCTTGACTCCGACCGCTCCCTATTCGTCATCAGAAGTGGGTTGCATTCAGACGTCTAACGATGGCCCCCGTGTTGATGAAAACCTACTGCGCACCCTACTCGAGGCTCAATTATTCTACCAGACTTTGATCCGGATAAGCCAGACACTGAAGCACTGGCATGGTGTGTAACTGCTGACTTGTGCCTGTCTGAAAACGAATAAGAAGGCAGAACGCTTGTTATTGCACTAAGTGGAGCTCTCAAAGGTAGCGCATCACAATGGCTTTTTCAGATATCATTTGCTGGAATGACGTGGTTTCAATTTAAATAACTTTTTCTGGCACGCTATGGCTCCTATGAAACACCCGCTGCTACAATAATAAGCATGAACAATAGAAAATTAAAATACAATGAAAGCTTGGCCTCGTACGCTGCACGACTGTCGACGATTTTGATGGCTCATTTCAAGGAAATGACTATAGAATAGATTACCTTGGCCATGGTTTTAGCGCTCGTGTCTCAATTCGATGGAAGATTACAACACATGGATTTTACCACCGAAATTAAATCTCGTGAACAAATGCAACGGGAATTGCAAGCATGCTCCTACTTGAAGAGGAGAAACGAATATCCATCAAGCGAAGGGTCATCCAACTTCAAGCGTCTGAGGCCTGCCGGACCTCAAGGTCCTCCGCGATGTTACATATGCGGGCAACTGGGACATCGCATCGCCAACTGCCGCTTTAAGGACTACAGGAGATCATGCGATCATTCAACTTTTTCTAGTGTGAATTCCCAGGTTGAACAACAACCAAACACAACTGGAATAATCTGCTTCAGCTGTGGTAACACGGGACACTATGCGAACAAGTGCCCACGTGCTTCCACCATCACTCCGGGTAATAGCGCGCCCAGCAACAGCGGTGGAACCAGCAGCAATAACAATGGCGTGGCCACATTCCATCAGAGATAAGAAGCCGGCGAGTGAATCGTTAAGCGTAAACAAAGTGATTAGCGCTCAGAGAGCAGCTCCAGCGGCCACCGACTCAACGCTGGTCCCATCGTCGGCTCCATTGCCGGCCCTATCGTCGGCTCCTGGAGGAGGGACCCGCAAAACCGGGGCCAATGATCGCGACGGCTGAGTCGAGCTAGTCCGGGAAAGGGGCCAAAAAGCCCGCGGTAGGGGCCAGAGAGCCTGCGGAGGCTAAGTCCGCGCCCACTTCCCGGACGGCGGCTGCTCCTCCCCTGGTGACCGCACTCGGGCCCGCCTCGGAGACCTGGACGACGGTCGTCAAGAGGGGTAAAAAAAAAAGAAGAAGGTGGCGCCGCCGGCACCTGTAAGAGCACCGGCACCGGCAACGAGGAGGACGCAGGAGCCGCCTAGGACGAGAGCCCCATGCTCTGCTGCTGTGGTAATCACACTGCAGCCTGGAGCCGTCGCAAGGGGCGTCTCCTACCAGGCGGTCCTGATCGATCCTGGCACACCGTCCGGCAAAAAACTTAGCCAGTATTCTTATGCTCTCTATAACCTAAGAAAAGTGTCAAATCGAGCAACATTATTAATGGCGTATCACGGGTATGTTGCATCTACTTTACGCTACGGACTTATATTTTGGGGGAACTCGCCAGACAGAGAAATGGCGTTCAAAGCCCAGAAACAATGCATAAGGGCAATGTGTGGCATACAACGCACAGAAAGCTGTAAGCCACATTTTCAAGAGTTTGAGTTATTGACATTCCCGTGTCTTTATATATATGAAGTGGCGATCTTTGTCAAAGCTAATATGCATCTTTGTACACATCCAAGAAGCACACGACACAAAAATAAAATATGCGTAAGACGTCACAAAAAAGCAATATTTAATAAAAACATCTTGGGCATGGCACCCAAAATATACAATAAGTTGCCAAAAAGTATCTCAGACCTGCACAAAATGGACCAATTTAAATCAGGTTTGCACGAATTCCTAGTTGTAAAATGTTACTATTCCATCAATGACTATTTAAATGAAAGATGACTGATTTTATGTGAAATGGCACCAATGGAATGATTATTATTTTTATTATTTTAAATTTTTTGACATTTCTATTTTTTATGTAATATAATTTAAAATTTATTGTGTATATTTAATGTTGCGATTAGTACCTAACATATTAATTTGCACACCTCATTAGGTTATAATACAATGTACCTTTTAATACCTGTAACACCTTCTTAACATGTATTATGCAAATAAATTATTTGATTTGATTTGATTTGATTTGAAGTGAGGCCGGCGATTACAGGGGCGCGGCTGCTCGAGGTGTCGGGTGCCTCTAGTAGCGAGAAGGCGGACATTCTGGCCGCCAAGCTGAGGGAAGTCTTCAACCCGGAAGACGTTCGAGTGTCCAGGCCGATGAAGACCGCTGAGCTGCGTGTTGACGGACTGGACGACTCAGCAACCCCGGCTGAGGTTGTGGCGGCCGTCGCCGGAGCCGGTGGACGTCCACCTGAGGACGTGCGGACGGGCAAAATCCGCGCCGACGCTTCCGGGCTCGGCGTGATTTGGGTGCGGTGCCCGGTGGCGGCGGCGAACAAGATCGCCCGCAGTGGGCGTCTGTTGGTGGACTGGGTTGCAGCGAGGGTCAAGTTGCTGCAACCTAGGGACTTGCGGTGTTACCGGTGCCTGGACATTGGGCATGTCAGGGCACGGTGCACTGCCGAAATAGACCGCAGCGAGCAGTGCTATCGCTGCGGTCAGCCCGGCCACAAAGCGGCCCAGTGCTCCGCGGCGCCAAACTGCAGCCTCTGTACAGCTGCAGGGAGGTCCGCTGAGCACAGAGCGGGTGGAAGGGCCTGTGGCGCGCCCGCCCAAAAGAAGCGAAGGGGTGCCAAGGCTGCCGGGGGCTCTTTACCCCCCTCAGCCTGGCTGCCCTACGGCCGACTCCCGGCCTAGGAATTGACTGGAGGGAATGGATTGCGCATAATGACGGTCTACCATTTCCTCCAGGGCAATATCAACCACGCTGCCAGGGCTCAGGATCTCTTACTCCAGAGCATGGCAGAATGGTCGATTGACGTGGCTGTGGTCGCCGAGCCATACTTTGTCCCCCCCAGGGATAACTGGGTGGGAGACCTGGATGGTTTGGTGGCTATCATTGGCGGGGCTCTCGTCAACCCGTCCCGAGGGCATGGCTGAGTAGCCGCCTTCGCGGACGGCATTGGCACAGTTGGGGCGGGCCCGCTCCTGTGGAACATCGGGTACGACTGGGTGCTGAGGGGCAAGCTCCAGCCGGGCGTGGACCTGAAGTGTTACGCAGATGACACACTTGTCACGGCCCGGGGGAGCTCGTACAGGGAGGCAGCGTTGCTGGCGACGGCTGCGGTCTCACAGGTGGTGAGCCGCATACGGCGCCTGGGCCTCGAGGTTGCCCTCAACAAGTCGCAGGCCATGATCTTTCATGGCCCCCGGCGGGCGCCACCGCCGGGATCACACATCGTGGTCGGGGGGGCTCAAATCGCTGTCGAGTTCACCATGAAGTACCTAGGATTGGTGCTCGACAGCCGGTGGGATTTTGGCCCCCACTTCCGGCGGCTGGCGCCCAAGTTGTTGGCCGCGGCTGGGGCGTTGTCAACGCTGCTTCCCAATCTGGGGGGCCCGAGTGCCGCCTGTAGGCGGCTCTACGTGGGGATCGTGCGATCGATGGCCCTGTATGGGGCCCCGATCTGGGTGGCTGACCTGACGGCCGGCAGCATCGCTGTCCTGCGAAAGCCGCAGAGAGCGTTGGCCGTCAGAGTCATCAGGGGATATCGCACGATCTCCTTCGAGGCGGTTTGCGTACTGGCCGGATCCCCGCCCTGGGACCTCGAGGCGAAAGTACTCGCGTCGCTGTACCGGTGGCGCGAGGAAGCGAGGGTGCGGGGCGAGTGGCTGATGCAGCGACAGACGGAGTTGCGTCGGTCACAGCTCCGCGCAGCCCTGGTGGCGGAATGGCGGGACAGGCTTTCACGCCCTACCGCCGGCCTCGCCACCATCGAGGCGGTCCGGCCAGTGCTCGAGCCCTGGCTCGGGAGGAGGCACGGCTCCCTGTCGTTTCGGGTGACGAAGGTGCTCTCGGGGCATGGTTGCTTCGGGAAGTACCTGTATCGCATAAACAGGGAGCCGGACGCCCGGTGTCACCACTGCGTCGACTGTCGGGAGGACACGGCGCGGCACACGCTGGCAGAGTGTGCCGCTTGGGAGGAGCCGCGCCGTGCCCTCATCTCAGGAGTGGGCAGTGACCTGTCGCTGCCGGCCGTGGTCGAGTCGATGGTCGGCAGCGAGGAGTCCTGGGACGTGGTGGTATCCCTCTGCGAAACAGTCGTGTCGCAGAAGGAGGCTGCGGAACGGGAGCGGGAGATCTCTTCCGCTCACCCGGCCCGCAGCAGGCGCACCGGGCGTCGGCAGAGGGCAGACAACGCCCTCTTCCGGCCCCCCTAAATGGGTCCAGGGACGGCGGACTTGGGGACGTCCGCCGCCCCCATCACACTGGACCCGAGGTGGCGGCGCGTAGTGTTCCACGCGCGCCCTTTTCAGACTTCGCGGGGGGGGTTCAAACAACTCACCTCCCCCAGATTTGAGGTGGCCCGCAGAGGCGGGGATCGTGGAAGTCGCATTAGATCCCATGATCCCCGGTGCAAGTGTGGGAGGGGAACACCGGGGTGGTTTTTAGTCAGTAAAAGTCTGACAGACCCCTCCGCCTACCCCAGGGCGGAGGACATCCATGAGGTTTTTCCACACCGAAACAAAAAAAAAAAAGGCCTAAGACATGCTAACATAACGGATCAAAGTAAGCATCCAATCATATTAGGCATAGAAACAAACTAACTCCTTTGATCATTGCCGATGCACACTCAAGAACCCTACACGGTGGAATCCAACTAATAAGCTATTTGAGATTGAAGTATTGAATAACACGAGCTAAGGCACAAATCAAACAATACGTACACCGATGCTTAGTTTGTGCTAAACAGAATGCGACTGCTAGAACTCAAGTAATGGGTGACTTGCCAAAGGTTCGTGTGACACCAGCTCGGCCATTTCTACATTTTGGCGTCGATTTTGCTAGACCCTTACAAGTTCTATGGAGCAAGAGAAGAGGAGTCAAAACACATAAGACATATATCTCAATTTTTGTTTGCATGGCTACCAAGGCCATTCATTTGGAATTGGTTGGAGAAATGACGTCAGAGGCTTTCATCGGTGCATATAAAAGATTCTGTGCACGAAGAGGCAAGTGTGCACATTTATGGAGTGACCAGGGGAGGAATTTCATTGGTGCGAATAAAGAATTGGTAGCCATGTGGAAGGAAGCAAGTTTGGAGTTTTCTGGAGCAATCGCAGACACGCTTGCATCTGATGGCACTTAATGGCATTTTATTCCTGCGTACAGCCCAAACTTCGATGGTTTCTGGGAGGCAGGAGTAAAATCCACGAAATTTCATTTGAAACGGATACTCACTAGCAATTTAACCTATGAGGAGTTGTCGACAGTGCTGTGTGAAATAGAGACTTGCTTAAATTCTAGGCCTTTGTGCCCCCAAGATGATTTAGATAATGTAAATATTGAGTCTATAACACCTGGGCTTTTTTTAATTGGATAGGCACCTATAGTCATACCTAGTCCAACGTTACAAAATTTGAAAGTGCAAACGTTATCACGATGGCAATACGTCCAAAAGTTGTTGCATGATTTTTGGTCTAGATGGCAACAAGAATATTTATCTAGACTACAACAACGCCCAAAATGGCTCAAACGAATAAAGGAGTTTGAATTTGGCAATATTGTTTTGATCAAGCAGGAGAATATTCCACCAGGCAAGTGGTTGCTGGGACGAGTAGTAAGCAAACATCCAGGACCAGATGGCTGCACAAGAGTTTATAGTTTTAAGAGCGGTGGCGATATCCCCTGAACTGTTATAATTCTCCAAATCGATATCCTGTCACGATGCTACGATAGTCGGTAGAATTGACACGCGAGCGTTCACTAAAACTACGACAACTCAGAAAATACGCATCGTAGCTCTACAAACCCCTAGTCATTGAAGTTGTTATATGAAATAAGCTACCAGGTAATATAGGGTTTAGTGCAGTTTCACCTTGCAATATATTGCTAATTCGAAGTTGAAAGTAGCGTGAGCGACTTTTTCGTACAAATATCGTCATATTTATAAAACAAAAGCAATAAGTCCAAAAGATAATACGTAACTTTCTTAAAACCACACTTCTTTACACGCCCACATTTTGGCATTAGTCGACCGCGATGTTATGTTGTCGATTTGGTTAATGTTTTTGCTATGCAACATAGTTGTTTTGTGTTTTTCCATTAGTGAATATCATACTAGTGTAGAATGCAAAGTTACATTTAAAATAAATACAACAATGTGTGAATTGTGTGATTCAAAGTATGAGACGGTCTTTCATAACGGGTATTTTGACGTGTTTTCTAGAGTAAAGAGAACCGTATCTAAGCTCTGTCCACTGCCAGTGGATAGTGATGCTGATTAATCCAACTTCTGAGTGTTGGTCATTTGCATGTATAATAATAACGCATATTTGATTATGTAATTTGAAAGGACTCATATAGTCTTTTGGTGGGCGGCTTATGTTGAAGCATTTTTATACATAATAGTTGTACATACAGTTCACGTTTGATTAAAGTACTTAAGTAGCTAGCCGCTGTCCCTATTAAATACGGATTTTAATTTTAGTTGCCAATAAACAGCATCAAAGACAGACGCTTGTTTAACTGAGACACCTACTCGCCAAACCAAATCAGACCTTATCCTACACAACATGTGTCAACTGGAGATTCGACTCATTGATCCCAGTTGGACAGTTCAATGGCGACCCGGTTAGGGATTGAAGAGAAAGCTGTTGTTCGTGCGAAAGTCAAGGAGCTGTTGGGTGCAGGAGTTATTCGGACCAGTTGTTCGCCGTTTCCGAGCCCGGTGTTGCTGGTCAAGAAGAAGGACGGATCTGATCGAATGTGTGTCGACTGTCGTGAGCTCAATGACAACACAGTTGCTGATAGGTAACCTTTGCCTCTCATATCTGATCAGATAGCCAGGTTAGGAGAAGCTAAGTGATTTTCAGCCTAGACATGTTAAGTGGCTCGCATCACATTTCGTTTGCTCCCGAATCGGTAGAGAGGACTGCGTTCGTTACTCAGAAGGGCAATGGAAATATCTAACCATGCCTTTTGGATTGAAAAACTTTAGTTCTGTCTACCAAAGGGCGATCATGAACGCTTTTGGAGGGCGTTCTTCTGGTGTGGTCTATATTGACGACGTCCTGATCCTTTCGACAACAATAATTGAGGAAGGAATTGAACGACTTCGTATTGTGTATGATGTCCTAACCAAAGCGGGTTTCTTTATGAACCCGTCTAAGTGCTCCTTTCTACAAAAATGAATCGAGTACTAAGGTTTTTTGATTGAAGACGGTCAAGTGAGACCAAACCCTGGCAAAATTGAAGCGCTTACTATGCTTACACTCGATAAGTCAGCTTCGTCAATTTATCGGTCTAGCGTCTTACTTTCGACAGTTTGTTCGTGACTTCTCAAAAATTATGGCTCCTTTAATCAATTTGACCAGTAGCAATTACATTTGACTGGCAACAAAACGCATGAAGCAATTTGACAAAAAATTGTTAGTCAGTTGACAAGTAAGCCTCTCCTTATGGTTTTCTACCCTAATCATCCGATCGAAGTTCACACTGACGCGAGCGCCGATGGCTATGGTGCTTCAGAAAGTTGAGAATAAACATCATATTACAGTCGTCGTACATCTCCACCGGAATCTCAGTACCATTCGTACGAATTGGATACCTTAGCAATCGTCAAGGCAGACAAATATTTTCGTTGCACGGTCGGAAAATGTGACAGATTGTAATTCAGTCAAGGCATCCAAGACCAAGTAAGACTTATCTAATCGCCTACATCGCTGGTGGGCATACCTCCAATTTTTCAATTTCGACGTTGAACATCGTGCAGGTACAAGGATGGCCCACGTTGATTTTCTTTCGCGTCTTCCTATCACCCCCAAATCTCCAACTAAGTATGTGGATCAAAAACGTGTTGCCACATTCACGAATCTTTCATGGATCTCGGATGGGAGAAGACTTTTGAAAAGGCTTATGATCATGATTGGTTCCCTTTTATGGCGAAACACGTGAAAAAGTTTCTTGATAATTGCATCACTAGCAAAGTATCCAAACCTCACTCAGAACGTACCATAACATAACATTACGCCTTGATTCCCCGAAGGGTTGGGCAGAGGTGTACCTGTGGTGTACTCAGGACGTATTCAAGCGAAACTTCACCATATCCCCAAACCAGCGATCCCTTGGCATACAATCCATATTGATGCTTCAGGAAAGCAAAGCGAAAAAGAAACTCAAAACTCAAAGCATTTATATCAATTAAACCATTTACAGGCACTTTTGAATCGTCAAGAAGTCGGTCAGTTAGAAATATGAAGCTAGTTGCCCATTCCAAAGCGTAGTAGGTACCTATGGAGAAGAACGGACAAGAAACTACATGGACACTCTTTTAAATTATATTGATACATAAAGATTAGTATAAATGTTAGGGACGATAGAGTAAACGCGTTTGTTCGTTCGCCATTTTATATTCAGAGTAGTGTTGTCATCTTACATAGTGTTGGGAGAGTTGACCTCAGATAATAATTAAGGTAGTACACACAGTATTTTACACTCTCCCTCAATCTACACATCTTTCGAAAATAAGTCCTAAATTGGATATAACATTAATTAACTAACAAATTATCATAACAGGTTAGTTAGTACTTTTAGGTACAATATTAAGTAATTAGGTATACAAGAGTACAAATTTATTGAGTTAAACATGACAACAGAAGTTTGTGTTATAATTTTCTTACATATCTATAGTAAATTCAGTTTACTAACAAAATAATTATGTTTTATTTTTGGTACAGCCTTTGTGAACAAATCTGAAACATTTTCATCAGTTGGAACATAGTTTACTGATACTAATTTCTTTTGTACTATATCTTTAATATAATGAGCTTTAATGTCATGCTTGGACCTTTTCCCATTATCAAAGTTTTTAATTAATCTTATAGAACTCTGATTATCTAATAACAATGTTGTAGGCATATTTGACAAACATGTCAAATCATGAAGTATGCCTTTTAAGTACATCAACTCACTGACTGCTTGAGCTGCTGCAATATATTCAGCCTCCGCTGTAGATAGAGCAACTAAAGTCTCCTTTTTGGAAAACCAATGTATAAGGTTTCCACAGTAAAATACTGCACATCCACTCGTGCTCTTCCTGTCTGTTTTGTCTGCTGCCCAATCTGAATCTGCATAAGCAACAACTTTCTTCTCTTCTTGTGACCTTCTGTATATCAATCCTTTTTCTTGTGTATTCTTAAAGTATCTTAAAATTCTTTTACTTGTTGTCCATAAAGATGTTGTTGGTTTGTCCAAGAATCTAGATAAATATGGAACTGGATAAGTTATATCAGGTCGACTATTCATAGATATAAATAGAAAACATCCTATCAATTCTTTAAATGGTACATCAATGATTTCCTCATTTATTGCACAGTAGTTGGTCTTCATTGGTGTATTTATTCCTTTACATTCTTGCATCTTAAACTTTTCTAAAATTCTGTTTATCATTTCTGTCTGTTTAATTTCCATTTGATCATTTTTCCTTGCAATTTCCAATCCTAGGTAATTCTTTACTTCTCCTAAATCTTTTACTTTGAAATCTTCTTTTAATTTCTTTAGTATATTTTTATTTTCAAGTAATATTATATCATCTACAAATATCAATAGCCAATGTATCTTCATTGATAAAGACAAACATCATGTTTTGACTGTATGAATCTATTGGTAGTAATGAAGTCATTAAATTTTTGGTTCTAACATTTTGGAGCTTCCTTCAGTCCGTATAATGCCTTCTTTAATTTTAAAACTTTTCCTTCTTGATCAACTCCTTTAGGACACCTTATATACACATTTTCTTTCAGTTCACCGTTTAGGAAAGCGGTGGGTACGTCTAGTTGATTTATCATTAATCTTTCTTGTATAGCATGACTGAGCATTGTTCTGATAGTTGGTAGTCTTGCTACTGGTGCATAATATCCTTCTTGTCCTTGTTGTTGATATCCCTTGGCTACTAACCTCACCTTCTTGGTTCCATCTTGTTTCTGCTTAAATATCTATTTTGTTCCTATTGCTTTGCTTTCTTTTGGTAAATTAGATACTTCCTAAATTCCAAATTTCTTGTGCGAGTCCAGCTCTTCCTTTATTGCTTGTTTCCATTCTCTATCTTGTATTGCTTCTTCATAGTTTACTGGTTCTCCTGCACATAAACAATACGCTATGTTTAGATCATATTCTTCTAAGTCTTTTGGTTTGTGAATTTCTCTTTCTGATCTTGTTGTATATTTTGGTTTTTCTGTTCTAATCTCTTCATTATCACTTTCGTGATCTAATTCTTCAGTTTTCTCATCATCTTCTTGATTCTTCTTTCCAGTGTCTTCTTTTTGTTTTATCTCGTCTTCATATTCTTTTTCCACATACATATTATTATTTCTTCTTTTTCCGTCTCTTCTTTGTATTTTATTTGTGTCTCGTCAAATCTCACATCTCTTGATAGTATTATTTCTTTGTTTTTAGGGTTCCATAGACGATATCCATTTGGACTATAACCTATTAATCTCATTTCTTTTGCTCTTTGCTGAAGTTTATCCTGTTTTGGTAAAATATGATAAACTTCACCCATGTTTTTGATCCAAATACCCTGAGTTTTGTCAAATCCTTATGTCCAAACATCTTTTTGGCTGGTTTTTGAAAATTAATTGCCGAACTTGGGTATCTGTTGATCTGGTAGACAGCACACCGTACTGCTTCACCCCATAATGTTTTTGGTAATCCAGTCTCAAGTAGTAATATGTTCTAGCTCTATTGTAAATATTTCTGTTCATTTTTTCCGCAACTCCGTTGGATTGAGGACTGTAAGCAGTAGCAAATTGTTGTATGATACCCTTGTCACTACAAAATTTGTCAAGCTTTTCATTTTTAAATTCTCCTCCATTATCACATCTAATTTTCTTTACTTTATTTCCTGTCTGTCTTATTCTCTTAATGTGATCTATTAACCATCAGCTGCTTCGCTTTTTCTTTTTAGTAAATATACTTCTGTAAAATGTGAAAAGTTATCTATTATTGAATGATAGTATACTTCGCCCTCACTAGTTGGTGTGGTCACAGGTTCTGATAAGTCTGTATGTAACAGTTCTCCTATATATCTTGATCTTGGTCTGCTTGTTGTTAAAAATGGCTGTCTTCTTGATTTTTCTTCTAGGCATGGTCCAAATGGTTTCTCAGAACTAGGTAAGTTCAAAATTCTTAAATGTTTTCTATTAGCATGCCCTAACCTTTTGTGCCACAGATCTTTATCATTAATAACTGAACAACATTTTTCTAAATTTAGTTTCAAATTTATTGCATACAGGCTACCAAACATTTTACCATAAATTATTTTATTTCCTGTGCCAATAGATACAGAATCTTTATGAAATCTAACAGAATTTCCTTTCTCTAATAATCTTTTATTTATTTATTTATTTATTTATTTATTTATTTATTTATCGACTTAAAACTACCATTACAGGGATTCCCTAATGCGGTATTTAAGAACATACACAACGATTATATATATACACAACGAATATAAAGAACACAACACCTTAATAATAATAATTATCCATATTTTAAAATAAATCTAGAATATTTATAATACTTATTATCTACTTATAACAATTCAAAAACCTTATTTTCTATTATAACTTAATATAAATAACAAATTACTTGTGAATTCACTGACACTACAAGTTAATACGTCCACTTTATCATGGAGTTCATTAACAGTTCGAATTGCCTGGGCCACAGCTGAGTTGGCAAGTAAGTTCGTTCTGGCTGCTGGCACCACCAGCAGCGACGGCCGCCGTCGTCTCCATACGTAGCGGTCCGGGACACTAAGTGCCAAACGCTGCAGAACTCCCGGATTACATACAATACCACGAAGCAGTTTTACAAGATACGCGACAAGTGTAAACTCTCGTCTTACCCTCAATTCGTCGTATCCGACCATACCCAGTACAAATAGGGTGGGGTACATTAAAGGGTAAAACGGATACACCCCATATAACTTATGGTACAAATGTCGCGTAAACTTGTTCTGCACACGCTCCAGCATCACCTTGTACTTAGTCTCGTGCGGGGCCCATATGACAGCACTGTGTTCCAGATGAGTCCTGACCAGTGCGTCATACAGGACCTTGACTACAGTAACGTTGGTGAAGCCTTGTGACTGCCTCAAAACGAAACCCAAATTCCTATAGGCCTTTCTGCATATCTTGACGATATGATCTCGGAATGATAATTCTGTCGTAAGAATCACCCCTAGGTCCCGAACCTGCGAAACCCGTTGTAAGGGTGCTGCGTCTACCTTGTACTCGTAATGTACAGGAGTTCGTGCGCGAGTGAAAGTGATTACCGAGCACTTGTCGACATTAAAGTAGAGTTTGTTGTTGTGACTCCACTCCACCACTCTGTTAATGTCATCTTGTAGCCGCTCACAGTCCAGTTCACTCTTAATCTCGAGCAGCAATTTGAGGTCATCTGCAAACAATAAACAGGATCCGTGTCTAACGACCTTCGGTAAGTCGTTTATCATGATAATAAACTCAAGAGGCCCCAAATTACTGCCCTGACTTACGCCCGACCTAGTGTAATACGGCTCTGATACACACCCATTGAAATCTACATACTGTTTTCGATCTTTCATGTAGCTGACAAAGAATCGTAACAGGTGTGGTGTACAGCCTACCTCCGCAAGCTTCCTTAACAGAATATCATTATCGACCGTATCGAATGCCTTCTTGAAATCAAAATAGGCCGCGTCCACCTGCACACCAGCATCAACTGCCGGCACCACCCGACAGACAATACATTGTGTCATAATCCTTTAACAATGAATGCTTCTATCGTAATTGGTAAATTATTAAACTTAACATTTAAGATTACCTTCTTATCAGAAATCAAATATTCACCATTGGCTACATAAATTTTAGTTTCCACATCTAGATATTGAATATTCATCATGTACTTTTCATAACTATCCATTATTAAATTTTGAGAGGCTCCCGAGTCAATTATAAACTTAATGTCCTCATTATATATGACACCTATATAAAACATTTTCACTAGCTACAAAAGGTATGTGATTTACCTCACTTGTTCCTTATTCTCGGTTCGATCCAGTATCTCTTGATATGCCTCTTGAGTAACCTATGAATTTTCCTCGGCGTTTGTTATGATTCTGTCCTCTCCGAAGTCCACTTTTGCACTGGGTGGCTTTGTGTCCCGGTTTTCCACAATTGTAACATGTCAGGAACGCTGTTTGTGTATGTTGCTTCTCTTCACAATTCTGTTCTGTGACCTCTGCATCCAATAATCTTGCTTTGACAAATTCTATGTCAATTGTTTTCTCCGTAGTCATTGTTTCAATATTTGTTATGACATTATCATACTGTGTGGGCATAGAAGACAATAAGTAGCATACCTAGTCCATTTTATCTACAGTACATCCAGCGGATATCAGCTCACATATTAAGCTCAAATTTAAGGAAATGATCCTGTAATTTCTCACCTTTCGCTTTCGCCTTTTTCCGCGTTTCAAGGTTATAAGCTTATGTTTCAGATGCAGTTTATTGAATATACTTTTCCTTTCGAAGGTGTACTCTAATTGAAAAATCTATAGCTGTGTTACACTTCTTTTCTATTTCTAAGTACTTATCTGACCAGCATTGAACAATGAAATTTTTGGCCTTGGCATCCATTTTTATATATTCTTACGTTTCGGGTTTCACAATCCTGCTTTCAATCACGCTTTATACCTGCTTTTCCTCTAACAGTAATTTAATTCTGAACTTCCAATTGTTGAAATTTTGCTCTTGACTGAAGCGCGGTAATACTTCCCTTGTACTTGATTCCGCCATTTTTCATCGTCTTATTTAATTCGATATTTCTGCTCACAATTTTATCTGTTGCGTACCAATTATTTTATTAATACGTCTTTACATTTGGAATGACTTATTTTGGTCACTATCTCGCAACTATTGCGCAGTGGAAGCGTTTGTTAGGGACGATATAGTAAAAGACACGTTTGTTCGTTCGCCATTTTATATTCAAAGTAGTGTTGTCATCTTACACAGTGTTGGGAGAGTTGACCACAGATAATAATAAAGGTAGTACACAAAATATTTTACAATAAATAATGTTGAATTTATAACTAAATGTGAGGACGATGTAAAAAAAAACGCGTCCATAGTAGCAAAATAAACAAAAAAAAAAAAAACAATTTCAAAATAAAATAATTACAAATAAGCCGAGGAAGCTAAGAGGTGACCAGTCCCAACTGACGGCGCCTGTTCACGAGCATGACGCATGGATCAGCACCATTCGGCTCAACCATTTTGAAGGGAGCTAAATGATCCAACACACGCGCCACCATCAGCGAGACATCTGAGTGAGCATGACATACTCTCAGCCGCCAGGGCCCATTTAAGTCAATGACATATTAACCGGTAAATGGTAGCTCTATTATACATAGTACTCACACCTGTGCAATGCATTTATACTATACAAAGTAGATTGAATTTATACAATGCAAAGATAGTCTAACAATGTTCAGCTGCTCCAACAGTATTTTCAAATGTTAATTATTCAATTGGTTGTGGTTGTGGAGCAGGACCAACATTGAGCCAAGCATTTTTATCAGCGATTTAATCCCCCAACTTATACGAGTATTATGCCTGCCTGCATAGTGTGCGTTTTATACAAGATTTTAATTTCATCTCATTCAGTTGAAGTATGTGGGGTGGAATTTTATCGTAACATTTTAAACAGTACCCCATGAAAGATGAGTCTACTTTAGCTAGTCTGAAACCTGGTTGAGATAATAGGTCCCTATTTGTAGTACTATAATTATGTCTTTCACCTCTTTTACTAAAAAGATGTAATTTTTTTCTTACGTACATGATGTTTTCATAGATATATTGACAAGGTACCGTCATGATTTTAATGTCCTTAAACCGGTCCATTAGAGAATCACGCCTGCGGAGATTATAAATGGCTCTGATACTCTTTTCTGCAGAATAAAAATTGACTCGATGTCTGCAGCCCGTCCCCAAAGTAAAATACCGTATGACATGATACTATGAAAGTAACTAAAATAGACTAGCCTCGCGGTACCTACATCAGTAAATTGACGGATTTTTCTGACAGCATATGCCGCTGAACTTAGCCGTCCTTTTTTTTTTTAGGTGGGTAATCATCAAATAACTTCTCCCGCTCTAGGCGGAGCGGGAGGGTGTGTCAGACTCTTACTGACTAAAACCCACCCGTATTCCTTTCGTTGCCTGTGTTGCCAGGGGCCTCACTGACCCTTTAGTACCTTCCCGCGACTAGGCCCTAGTGGACCCCTACATTTGTGCTGACGACATCTCTACCAGACGGTGAGCTACCCATTGCTTACCGTCCGCAAGCCCTCGCCTACGGTGGCCGGAAATCCGCCCGGGATTCCCGACGCCCAGGGCGTCTCCTGCGGCGGCTAGGGGCGAGAGGGCGCGATATTTTCCTTTCTCTCAACCGTCCCGTCTCCTCCTTCGCGAGCATTACTGCTTCGCAGAAGGAGGTGACGGCTGCCCATGCCCTCTCGCTCCGTACCATGGCCTGAACCAGGGCTGGACGCGAGAGATCTCTGCCGCCGATCGCCTCCACGAGGACACGGTGGTGCTTGGCCCAAGCCGGGCAGACCTCCACGGTATGTTCCACCGTGTCCTCCGGGTGATCCACACAGTGGTGACACCCGGGCGTTTCCTCCCGCCTTATCCGACAAAGGAACCTCCCGAAGCTGCCGTGTCCGGTGAGGACCTGCGTCAGGTGGAAGGTGAGGATGCCGTGGCGCCTCTCTAGCCACTCCTCAAAGAGGGGACTTATCGCCGCAATCGTGGCGTGCCCAGCACTGGGTTGCGACAACCATACTCTCCATGTCATCATGAGATCCCGCCAGACCTCCGTTCGCCGTGCCGCGATTTCTCGCGGCAGCGGAGTTACGCCCTGGCGTTTTGCTTCCTCGCGCCACTCCCATACGTGCGCGAGGACGAACTTATCCGTCCTGCAAGAGATGTTAAATGAGGACCCCATTGTAGCCTTGAGTCGAGCGTGATCCCCAGGAAAACAGTTTTATCAACGAGTTCTAGTTTCTCTTGATTCAATACTATCTCATAATCACTACTTTTGACATTTGGTAAAGAAAATCTAATGCCCTTAGTTTTTTTCCCATTTAATACTAATTTATTGGCAGTGAAGCAATTCTGAACCTGCAATAGGGCGTTATTAATGTCGTCAACATTAGTAGCACGTCTATCTACCTTAAAAAATAAAGAAGTATCGTCAGCAAATAACACCATTTGTGGTTGATTATTTAATAAATGGAGTAGATCGTTAATATACACTAAAAAGAGGAAAGGACCCAATATCGAGCCTTGTGAAACACCCATTTTTACTTTTAAACCAAGTGAAATGATACCATTAATTTGTACTGTTGTCTATATAATATATAACAATATCAATGAAAGAACAATATCACAGAGTACGTTTTATTCCTAATTGATGCATTTACGAAGTTTGTTCTTTTGGTTCACTCCAAGACCATTGTTAGCGCCAATAGTATTAGGGCCCTTAAGACTGGTATCTCTTAGTTCGGAGCTCTCCATAGAGTCGTGGCAGATCAAAGCCGTTGTTTTTTCAGTAAAGATTACTTAAACTTCTGCAATACCCACCACCTATTTACACCTTACTACACACCACCTATTTACAACATCTATTTACACCTTATTGCGTCAGGAGCCAATCGCGCCAACGGTCAGGTCGAAAATGTCATGCGTACCCTTTAGGGCTTTAGAGGGTTTTTATGCTTTTTGAAGCATTTTGACGGCTGTAGAGTCTACGAAATAAACTTCTTGGCAAGACGCTTTGGGTGAAATTCAGTTGGCTTTGAATTTTACTATAAATAGAGTCACAATTTAGTAATAATAATTTTACTATAAATAGAGTCTCAACTCGGGGCAAGCTGGATCGCTCCAACACAAATCTACACGTACATCTGTGGTGGGGAGACCCAGACAGCCAGGCACTTCTTCTCTTGCAACCGAGCGGGTGGGCAGGTTGCGGATAGCCCAACTCCGGCTGCGGGACCGACTGTTATTGTCGATCCCGCATCCGGAGCATCTCGAAAGAGATCCCGGACATGAGAAGTTCCTGAAGGCCAAATCCCTGGCTCAGGGAAACCTATTACCTTCGTCCTATGCACCTATCACCAAACCAACCATTCCTCCTTATCCACACATCCCGTCGGTCCCCAAATCCCTAGGCCAAATCCCAGGCGCAGGGTGACCTCAAGAACCCACCCCACTTCACCTTACCATGCCTTCCCTCCTATCCCTGCATCCCATCGGTCCCCGAGGAGGGGTAACCTCGATTCCTTAAAAGCCCACCCCCACAAGCACAACCATGCAGCAGGAAGAGCAAATTACTACCCAGGTGGGTCCCGGCCAAGCCGGAGAATCCCACACCGCTTCAGCGGTCAGCCCCATCGCAATCTGGGGGGGAGGGGCATCCAACTGCTTTTTGGTGCCGCGCTCTTCAGCGCGGCCAGCTTCTGACTCAGCGCCCATAACACAGGTTGCGACTCACGCACCATCTCACCCTACCACGACTGCGACCAGCGCGCCAACAGACACAACTCTGGCTGCATCTCACGCGCCAACACCCACTACGAGGTGTATGCCTACCACAAGCCTCTGGCCACAGAGCTTCGTGCGTAACAGCATCACCAACCCGGACAAGGACCAAGAACAGCACAGACAGAGAGTGACGGGGAAGGGTGACGGACCTGGCAGTTCTAGCACTTTCTCGGCCGACGGAGTACGCATGCTGCACAAGCGCGGAAAAATAATGGCTCGGGGAAAGAAAGTAGGCGACGGAAAGTACGGCACCCGCGATGGCTTTAGCCAGCGCGAAGCGCGATCGGACGCGGAATCACGTGACCAGTCGCAAGTACGCGAAGGGGAAACAAAGCGCGAAAAGCGGCTGGACGCGGAAATATGTGGGCGGGGGCCAGTACGCGAAGGAGAAACCCAGCGCGAAAAACCTCCGCACGCGACAGAGCCTGCCGGGACTGCCAGTCGACCCCGGGACACCAACTTGACCCACGACCGACCGTGGCCTCAACGGAAAAGGGGTAGGCGGGCTGGATCCTCACACCAACCACTACCGGCAAGAAGCACTCAGCCGGGCGCCTCCAACACGCAGCCTGGACCAAGCGGTACAGGGCTGGTGAAGAGGGAGCGCCCGAATGACTCGGCCTCACCGAGCACGCTTCAGGGGGATGCCAAACGTGTGAGGGTCCACTCTGCTCAGGAAGAGCAGAAGACCTACGCGCGGGCCAAAAAGGACATCCCGGCGCGGATGGCCGTAGCAATCTGCCTACCTCCCCCTTCCAGAGACCTGACTAAGGAAGAGGCCGCACATATAAAGATCGAACTAGAGAGCCTTATGCTGGACACGGACTCCACAGCACAGATCCCTGCATTCCGCGGATACCCGCGGGTAGCGGAAGGCACCGTGCAGCTGTGGTGTGAGGACGACCATGCTCTGACCTGGCTGACCCACAACGTGCCAAAAATCCGACTTCTAGACACTGATCTTAACCTGACGATGATAAGACAGTCCAACGTACCGACCCGTGTCCGAGCCTCACTCTTCGTCCCACGTCATAAAGGGGACATTGTCCGGCTCCAAAGTATTCTGACTCGTCAGAATACTTGGTATGACATAGGGAAGCGGTCGCTGTACAGGGCAACTACCGTCGGTGGTGACAACTATGGGACATATCTGACTCAAGGTGTGCCACCGGAGGAAGCTGAGAGGGTCCTAGCCCGGGAGCGTCGGATATCGTACCTGCTTGGGTCGATATACGTACGCTTCTGGCCCACGACCCAACTCCCCGCCACCCTGACCGATCCCACGACGAACCTGACTGTGAAGTTACCGACGTCGACGGACACAATAGGCGCGGATATGGACAAGTTGGAGGAGGTCATGGCCTGAGCGGTAATGGCCGACGAAGACGAGACCATACCGCCATCATCACCTGGCTGGAACGAGCAGCTTTTAGCCTCGTCAACGGTCGATCAACACGACGACCAGCACAGGGTGGAGGCAGTGGAGGGATTGTCCAATGGATCCAGCTGCGACTAACCCCACCCCACCGTCGCCACCGCCCCCCCTCAACATCATACAAGCAAACCTCCAGCATAGCCAGACTGCCACGGCTAGCTTATGCAGGGCGCTGGAGGTAAAGCCCCGAACAATTGCACTGATCCAAGAGCCGTGGATCAGAAATAACAAAATACGCGGCCTTGGTAACATCGGAGGTAAGCTGATCTTAAACACACACAGCGCAGACAAGCCAAGAACCTGCGCCTACACACAAGGGATTCCTATCACACCACTCACTCAATTCTGTTCCAGAGACTTAACAGCTGTCAGGCTCCACAGTGATGGTAGCGCTCCAGATGTTGTACTAGCCTCGGTGTATATGCCAGGCGAGGATGTACACTGCCCTCCTAAAGAGATGGCCGACCTGGTGCAGTACTGTGAGCGCGCCAAACTGGAACTGATCACCTGCACCGACTCAAACGCCCACCACCCTCTATGGGGCAGCGATGCACCGAACTCCAGAGGAGAGGTACTATCCACCTATTTATTCTCTACTAACCTTAACATCACTAACCGCGGCTCAGAACCCACTTGGGTGACAGTCCGAGGACAAACGATCATAGACCTAACACTTGCTACAGAAAACGCGACTAACCTTATTACAGACTGGCATGTATCGGACGAGCCATCTTGCTCGAACCATAGAAGGATACGCTTCAATATAACTACCAATACAAAGAAACCTGCACCAAGGCGGAATCCACGGCGCACCGATGTCCCCGGGTTTAAACGTCTCCTAGCCTATCTATCAGATAGGCACCTATCACAGGTAACCCTAAGAGACCAAGCGCAACTAGAATACACCGTGACAAAACTATCAGAATACCTAACCAAAGCATACCATGCATGCTGCAAACTAAGAGCGCCACAAACCAAGGGTGAGAGGAATCCCTGGTGTAACGCAGAACTTAGTAAACTCAGAGATGCATTACGTAAGCAATTCAACAGAGCTAAAAACACTAGACTCCCGGACGACTGGGACCTATACAAAGAAACCCAATACGCATACAAAAAACAGATCAGAACCACCAGGAGATCAGCATGGCGGAAATTCTGTGAATCCATCGAGACAAATAAAGAAGCCGCTAGAGTAAGGAAGATTCTGGCAGCAGATCAGGACCGAACTCTCGGCGCGCTGAAAAAGCCTGATAAATCATACACACTAACCGACCAGGAAACCAGTAAGGTCCTTCTCGAGACCCACTTCTCAGACTGCAGACTCCTGGAGGATGGAAGGTGGGAGGCTGAACCAGAATGGATCCCAACTGATCAGGACTAGTCCAGAGCCCGCGACATAGTAACAGAAGATCGGCTAAGGTGGGCTATTGACACCTTTCAGACTTACAAGTCCGCGGGGCTGGATGGCATTTTCCCAGCCCTACAGCCGCTACAGTGGGGTGTGAATCATCTGATGCCATTGCTGACGGAGATCTATCGAGCCTGCATGGCACTCAGATACATACCCCTCGCATGGCGCGAAGTGAAAGTCATTTTCATACCCAAACCTGGCAAAACTGGCTATACACAACCTTAAAACACACACAAGCCTACACACAAGCCTATACACAAGCCTTAAAAATAGTAGAGGATTGGTGCAATAAGCACCAACTATCAGTAAACCCTACAAAAACCGAATTAGTTCTATTCACAAAGAAGAGGAAACTGCCAATTTTACAGCTACCACGATTCTTTGGGACAACCCTAAGCCTGTCAACTGAAACCAAGTACCTGGGCATCTTCTTGGACAAACAGTTGAACTGGGCAAAACTTACCAACTACACTCATCACAAAAGCCAGCATATTCCTGTGGTAGTGTAAAAGACTGCTCAGCAGGAACTGGGGAATTAACCCCAAGATTACCTACTGGCTGTTCACCACGGTCATCCGGCCAATTATCACATACGGCTCACTAGTCTGGTGGCCCAGGACAGACCTGAGCACAGCCCAAAAAGATCTCGAAAAACTGCAACGGTTTGTTTGTGTAGCAATCACAGGCTGTATGAGAACTACGCCCACCGCCGCCCTACAGGCGATGCTTGGATTGCCGCCTCTGCACTTTATCGTGCGCGAGGAGGTGGCCCTGGCTGCCTTTAGGCTTAACATAACAGGAACCCTGAGCAAAGACTCTAGAGTCAAGCACATACGCAAAAGGGAGGATGCGATCAAACGAAGACCGAGGATGGCATCACCCTGCGATAGAGCCCCAAAACTACACTGTTTCCAAAAGCACTACAACATAATACTCACAGAGGAACGGTGTGACTATTCAGGCCCGTATGAGGTAAGAGTATACACCGATGGATCAAAGACCAACTCCGGAACCGGAGCTGGCGTTTTCTCACACGACCTTAACGTAAACATATCCTGCCCGCTGGGAATGTTCAACACCGTCTACCAGGCGGAGTGTGTGGGCATTATACAAGCGGCGTATGCCATAGAAGCCAAGAGAGTCACGGACACTCATGTACGTATACTCTCCGACAGCGCCTCAGTTCTCCAATCCCTAGGGAAGAAACACAGTACTTCGAGATTAACACAAGAATGTCACAATGCGCTAGAACGAATAACGGTATTCAACCGCAACACAGTAACACTGCAATGGATAAAAGGACATAGCGGATCGCTGGGCAACGACGCAGCTGACGAACTAGCCAGGAGAGCATCCGTCAGTCTGCGGATCGGAGCCGATCGTGCCCATCCCCTTCAACCAACTACGGAGGTGGCTACAGGAGCTCACCCACACACAAGCGGAGAGCTGGTGGTCCTCGGCACAGGGGTACAGACAGTCCAAGGAGGCTATGCCATCCTTGGATAGTAAGTTAACCAGGCGCTTGTTACGCCTGGACAGGACCGGCCTGCGCCTGTTGACGGGGACCAAAACGGGCCACTGCTCGCTAAATAAACACTTCCACACAATAGGCATAACGGACAGCCCTCTGTGCAGAGCTTGCCTGGAGGCAGAGGAAACCGTTGCGCATGTGCTCTTCGAATGCACAGGCGTCACCCACATTAGAACAGAAACCCTCGGGGCACCCAGATCCTACACAGAAATTCTAAACAGACCAGGAGATGTTATCAACTTCTGGAGGGAGGTGGGCTGGTTGGAATAACCACCAAAAACGGCCGCCATGGCCCACGCACAATGTCCACACATGTCCACATGAAGGACTAAGTGCGGAAACCAAACCATCTAACATAGAACATAGAATAGAGTCACAAAGGCGAGTCCCCATGAACTGTTACTTGGCAAGGTTGCTCGATCCCTTAATAACTGTCGAAGACAATGACGAAGTTATTGACCTTGATATGATAAGAGAGCAAGCATTTCGAAATATTGTAGTGAGTACTACGTATGACAAGGAACGATTAGATAGTAATAAGGCTAAAATACAGAAATAAAAATTAGGTGATTTCGTTCTAATCGAAAATGAGGACAGAAATCAAGTCAAGTTAGATGCAAAGTGTAAAGGACCATTTAAGATAATTGAAGTAGTAGATGGAGATAGGTACTTGCTGAAATCACTTACAACAAATAGAACCAATAAATAGAGTCAGGAAAATCCCTGATCATGAGTGAGACGATGACGATAACGACAGTCAGTAAATTATAGGGTTTCCCTTTCTACACATCTTTTATTATCTTTATTATTTTATTTTGTCAGTACGCAGTTGCGCCGGAGCATGTAAGAAGTACATGCGGTCTGTTTTTTATGTAAAGCATGCCCTTTGCGAGGGGTAGTACTAACGCAGCTAAGATGGCTAGCATCTGCGTACGGGTTCATTACATCATTCTGCCGATGAACTGGCAGCAATATTATTTAGCCGACGGACTAGCTAATGCCGATGAACTGGCAGCAATATTATTTAGCCAATGGACTGGCTAATGCCGATGGACTGGCAGCAATATTATTTAGCCGACGGACTGGATACTGACAATGCACTGGTGCAGTGTGTGAAGGGTGACTCTATGTTTGGTGACTGTTAATATACTATCTTACGAGTATGTTAAAGTGATTTTAGAGAAACTATTGATTGGGTTGTTAGACTGTTTAGATTTTCATCAAATTCTCTATATTGAGATATTAATGCAATTGATTTTAAATGATGTTGTAGTCCTTAAAATTGTTTGGCAGGTTAGCCGAGCGGATTACTTTCCAAATATTTCTCTTTTCTGTACACAGGTCAAACACACGAGGACGTATGTACGATACACTATGGAAATAACTAATTTATACTAATCGAGCTAATTCTACATCAGTAAAATGACGGACTTTATACACCACGTAGGCTGCAGAGCTTAGCCGCTTCGACAATTTGCTTATATGTGGGCCCCACTTTAGCTTTGTGTCCAAAGTAATACCTAAGAACACAGTGGTGTCCACAAGATCCAACTCTGCCCAATTTACTAGTGCATTGGTTTTTACTTGCTTAACGTTAGGTGTCAGAAATCTAATACATTTGGTCTTTTTCTCGTTTAAAAGTAAATTACTAACACTAAAACAATGTACTATTTTAGAGAGAGCATTATTTACATCGTCAGTAACTGTCTGTTGTCATTTAAGCTTAAATAAAAGTGATATGTCATCTGCAAATACACTATTTCATGACTGTTCTTTATAAGGCAAGGTAGGTCATTAATATATACGAGAAATAAAAAAGGGCCAAGAATTGAGCCCTGTGGATCTCCCATAGTGACAATAGAACCCGGCGATCGCTTACCGTTAACGTCCACTCTTTGGATCCTATTATCCAAATAAGAAATAAGAAGATCCAAGGCAGTGTTTCTAACACCATAGTGATGCAATTTCCTGACCAATGTATAATGAGAAACACAATCAAAAGCCTTAGATAAGTCACAAAAAATACCTAGGGCATTATGTGATTTTTCCCAAGCCTCAAAAATGCGCAAGACAGTGCAAGAAGTTCCACACCAGCGTCGGTAGTCGATCGACCCTTTGTGAAACCGAATTGTGTACTGTTTAATTATTTATGTTTATTAAAATGTCTTTGCAATTGATCTAGCATGAATTTTTCAAATATTTTACTAAAGGTGGAAAGCACAGAAATTGGTATAGGTCTGATGTGCTGCCCGATTTAAACAAAGGTATTATTTTACTACTCTTCATTAAGTCAGGAATTACACCACAGTCAATACATTTATTAAAAATAACATATTGATAAAATTCTTTATTTTTATTATAATTTCTTTCCTCATAAAGTTCAAAAAGTTTGATTCTACTATTAAATATCCCTTTAGTTGCCCATTCACTGAAGGTTGCAGAACCATTAACTAAGATCTGCTTGGGTATAAATGTTGAGTTAAATTCTTTACAATACATGGAAAAAAAGGAATTGTACAGTTCATTAGGATCATGACTATAAGGCAAGTAGGTGAACTGTCTAATAAGTTTGTTTTTAAAGCATTCCAAGTGACTGGCAGTTTTTGGCACTACAGTGATATCCCTCTTAGCCACTTTTCTATCTTGCTTTCTAAAAGTAATCAGCTGACCACAGTGGTATTTAGGTATTAAGTTCTGTTTACGTTTTTATGTTTTTATATTTTATTTCTGCTTGAGTACAGTTTTTATTGTTTTGTTGGTATATTGGCGTGTGCTAGCTGACATTATCGTGGTAAATAATTTAATTACATACGATTTGTATAGAATCAAGTCTATATAACTAAACAGACAGCAGTGCTGCTAGGGAGTTTGTTGCACCACTTCTTCTTCCCAGCTAAAGCACTAGGAAGAGGTGAAGGGGTGTTTTGGGGGACTGTCTTATATAGTTTTGACATTTGAAAAGTGCTGATTCTCTGCCTAGTTTGAATAAATGTCTTTTGATTTTACTGACACTTTCGCGTAAAATCCTTTTCGCAAAATGTCCTTTTCGCAAAACGTCTTATTTTATGAGAGCATTTTTTTTGTTTTCCATTATTCTTTTTATTTTATTTTTTCTAGACTTTTCCTTACATTCTGTGGGGTGAGTGCGTCACGCATGAACAATAAATAAAATAAAATAGACACGTTTAAGCTAGCTACTAAATACATGGGCATGAACATTGTTTGTTAGATTAAATAAACGCAATCCGAAGAGTTAATCGCAATGTGAAGAAGCGATTGTCGATCGATTCGATCAAAGGCTGCGAGGTTGTTCTGCGTTGTTATTAACTCAAATCTATTGAATAAGAAGAGATAAACTGAGTGTGTCAAGTGACCGAGTGCTCAAAGTTTGCCTGGCTGATGGACCATAGAATTTAACCCCACACAAACTATGTAGGAACTTAACTAAACGATGTGTGTCTATCTAAGTCATTTAAATAAAACCACGTGCGGATTATAAGCACCTAATATTTTACTGCAGATGAAAATATTTTATTATTGGCAACGACTGCATTACAATACTTACATTTAAATACTCAATACTCAATGTATTGAGTATTGAAATGTAATGCGTAGTCAATCCCTATCATAAGTGAGACGACACTGACAGCTCACTGCACGCAAGTTTTGAACTGAATGAAGCGCTGGTAGAGGAATGGGAGAGTATTCCTCAGAATTGGCTCAGAAATTTGGTGGAAAGCATGCCAATCCATTTAACAGCTGTATTAACAGCTTGAAGACTAAGGTCTTTAGCCAGTGCGTCCTGCCCGTTATGACATACGGTGCCGTTCAAGGTCGCTCAGCGCGCCATGGAGCGGGCTATGCTTGGAGTTTCTTTGAAGGATAAGATCAGAAATGAAGTTATCCGGAAGAGAACCGGAGTTACCGACATAGCCTGCAGAGTAAGCAAGCTGAAGTGGCAGTGGGCTGGCCATATTTGTCGAAGGACCGATGGCCGGTGGAGCAGACGAGTCCTAGAGTGGAGACTGCGTATCGGCAAGCATAGTGTGGGACGTCTCCCAGCTAGATGGACCGACGACCTTAAAAAGGTGGCTGGGACAGACTGGATGCGGAAGGCGGAGAACAGGGTGTTGTGGCGCAGCCTGGGAGAGGCCTATGTCCAGCAGTGGACTGTTATAGGCTGAGTTGATTGATTGATTGATTAACAGCTCGTGGTAACAAATATTGCATATTTGATGCCGTAGCACATTTTTCTAAATTTAGTGAAAAAACAAATTTTTACTTAACTTACTTTATTCAAAATAAACTTCATAATCTTGAACTTTGATGGCATTGATTTAAGCACTATAAAATTATCTATAATACAATCTTTATTTTATAATGCTAGCTTCAATATTTTGGAAGATATTGAGGTTTTTGTTACCGACCGGCTTTCTTTGCGGCCCAGTGTATTCATTGTCTCACGTGAGTAGCTACATTTTCTATTAAGAAAGAAATATTATTTTAAAATAATAACTTCGACTATATTTTAACTTTCTGCAGTATTTCTTGTTTTAATAGTAGTAGCATTTTCATCCACTCTACGAAGATTGTCTGTTTGGGAAATTCGCCCTAATCCTATTTAGGCGAAATTGACGTGAATTGCGCTAGGGTTTACATATTTCATTTATTAAGATGATATTTTACGGGATATAAAAAAACAAATATTCAGTCAAAATAATATAGAGATTTTGTTATTGATTTGTGTGCGGGATTGATCCAGGTATAATTATGGGTATAATGAAAAATACGTTGCTTGATGTGAGCGTACAATTTTATTCTGACAATACTCGTATTAAAGATGTAGGTAGCCGGTCGAAAAACGTTAAAAATAAAAACGATTAGCAATAATTTACGTAGCCTCAACATTAAACTATATGTATGCGAATTTTGGTAAGCGCTTGCGGGTACAGTTTGAGATGATTTTTGACGATGAGTCAGAAACTGTAGCGAAACCTATATTAACAGACATGAGCACAAAGGACGTGTCCTAGGGGTACACGTACAGCACGTGTTGCGTACACTGCTGTCTGACACAGAGTGAACAGCATGCCAACAGGGGTTAATTGTCCTCGTGTCAACTAGTGATGTGTCAATGTCAGTGCGACTAATCCGCTGCGACAGCTTGGCGCTCCTACTGTAGACTAGTAGTGGACGATAAATAGTGCTAGTGCTCACTAAGGACCTACTTCCAATAATACTAGTCTGGAGAGAATATTTTTTTTGCTTCTCGTAAAAGAAAATAATGACGTAGGTAATTATAATTGGTTACCAAGCGACGACTTACTTATCAGAAAGCTAGCTTGCCGACAGTCCTAAAGTTGATCGTACTACATACTTAGTTATTTGATTTAATTTCAAAATCTAAAATGATTTGGGTTACCCTTGTTGGAGTTTTGTCGCGTAAATATTGCGTAGGTTTGCCTCCCAGGATAAAAATGTTAATAGATAGGGAAAACTGTAGGACGTCAGAGCACCCAATTATACAAATTAATTTGAAAGCACTTTAACAACCAACTCAGTTATAATATTTTGTCACAAAAAAAAACCTTTAATAAAACGAGAATCGTCCCCGGAAGCAGTGGAGTGCCGGAAGGCAATACTTGTTAATTAATATAATTTCCGGCGTGGGGCCTTTTTTCATCGCTTTTTCAATAAAAGTGGAAAACAACGGCGGGTGGCGTGGCGTGAGATTTTCGTTCCGGATAGAAGCAAGCGGGGCATACGGGGTGCGGGGCGTGGCGTGGAGGGGAGTCTTGCACGGGACAACTCCTTCAAAGAACAATAAAGTTAGTAATGAGGCTGAGCTAATGGCCGGCAAATTAGGAGAACGTTTGGAAACAAAAATAACGAGCAGTGAGCGCCGACTACTGTGCCGCCCGCCGCACAGTGGATCGAAAATCGGCTGTAGAAGACATAGGATCTCGATTTCTTAAATGTTACTTTTTTTTGCTGGAAATGACTTCTGCTGATCATTACTGTTCTATAAAATGTCATATGAAGTAATTGTGTGCACAAATGGAAGAGTTATAATTTTTATAAGAAAAAAATGTATGGAGCTGACATGAAAAATGAGGATATCTCTGGAATCGCAAGGTTGGCCGTTATATCCTTGCACACTGTTATAGTACTATTTATTTGTGAATTTTTGACATACTTAATATCGCGGCATCACTTGCGATTTTTTTTTTTAAATCTTCAAAATTAAAAAAAAAAAAGTATATGATACATTTTAATGCTTAAATATGGATATACCAAGTGTAATTTACAATATTTTTTATGCTTAGACCAAAACATTCTAAGAAATCACAAAGTCGTATTACCTACTTATTTGAAATGACATGGTAATTATGAATTACATAATATGTAATCTTGTCTAATGCCTCAAGTCCACATTAGCTAATGATTAATAAAACTTAATACCTATATACCTGTTAAAAGGATACGTACCATAATGAGGGTAATTAGATAAACGTGATCATTAGTCAATAACAATAAATGGTAAACTATTGTATGATTAAAAATAAAAGCAAATTATTAAAAAAATATATTAACTTAACCTAACCTAACATAAACAATAAAAGTTAACTTATTTTATACTTCGTCACCATCAGAATCCACTTAAGAATCAGGCTCTACAATAGATATAACTTCTAAGAACTCTGTCGGAGCTTCCTGATCCTGAAGTTTCAGTAGCTCTACTGTTTCCTTAAAGTATGTCTCCCTCTTGTGGGCATTTAATTTTGGTCTTGTGGAAGAAATTAGAGGATCAGAAGAGACGATAAGCATATTGAGGATATCCTCGTTTGATGCTTGTCTACTCTTTTTCCTCGAATGGTGTTCTCTGAACCTCCTAAAGTCTCTGTTTCGGGCCTCTGAAGCTTCTTCCGAAAGACTTTCAATTGGTACAATAGCATTTTCTGCAATTATGTCCCCTCCGTGAATCAACAATTTGTGGACGGTTGATGACATGTAGTACCAATCGTACAGTTCCACGTATTTTTTAGCGATTGTTCTAGCGTATTCTTTAAATTTCGGCACGTCTACAATCTCTCCAGATGTGATAGCTTGCAGAATCACAGCAAATCTGCGTATTAGGTCTTCATCTTATCCAGTGATCGCTGCAGTTTTATCAGGAAATTCAAAAAACCGCCTTGCTGTGTTCCCGTCGTTAGTTGTACCTGATCCTTGCTTAACGATGTTAATCAAAAGGTTGAGTTCATCTTTGAATCGATCTTGAATGAGTTTTTTTTTTCGTGATTGCAATAACTCTTGATGACCTTCTCCTCTTGCAGACCACTTTTTGAAGTCGAGACAATACGCTATGTGTAGAAGACATTCCATCATATTAATGCGGGCATGAAGTGATGATAATCCGAACTCATACACACCAGAAGAAATGGTTTTTGACGCAATGACATCTAACTTATTCATTTTTGTAGGCTTAGCCAAACACAGGTAGCAGGCCGCATTTGACTTAGCTTCAGACAGATATGTACAAATTTTGCCGTCAATCATCGTCATCATTAATTTGTGACTAATTTCATGTCCTTGACATTTTGAGGGAACGAGAGCTTCAATTTCGTTATCCATTGCAGTTTTTTAATTTATGTCAACGTCTTTGGTTTCTTTCACAAAACTAAACTGGACTGGACGGCAATACCTAGTTGAGCAGGGTTTTGGATTCACCCATACGGTATCACCGTCAGCTGTCAACTTTAATGGAACCAAAGAGGTCATAAATATGCTGGAATCATCTTGACCATTCTCTATGTTTTGCTTATATCTACTTTGGTTAGATGCACCGTCAAATCCCCACTTTGATATTAATATCAATTGTTTATCTTGTATCGCATCAGGACTACGAATAGTTTCAAAAATTCTGTTCACTGTTAAATCTAGTAACGCTTGTAGTGCAATCTTAGCAGATGAATCCGTTACAGTCACAAATGTCTTCGGAGGGTAGCACTGTAGCTTAGCTTTTTGCACTTTATAGTAAGACGGATATATCTCCTTTGAACCTTCTCGAATAGTCGTTTCCCTTAATGTGATATATTGCCATTTCGATAGTTTTAATGAAAGTAGCAAACCCAGTGCTTTTTCTGGTGAAAATATTGTTGAAGGAGCTAGTTTGTTCAACATTTCCTTGATTTTTGCTGCTGCTTCTGGATTTTGGAGCATATGTTCAATAACAGATGCAATATCCTCACAACCATCTCCTTTCAAAAGTGCTGCAGCTGAATAAGCTACTTCATTAGGGTCATCGCCTATATGTTCATCAGATCGTCTCTTCTTCTGCTTGTTACTCAGATCTTCAAACGGCTTTCGAGATCTTTTTGTCATCGTTGAAGTTGATTTCATTGTTGAAGTTGATGGTACAGGTTCAGGTACAGGTTCAGTAGAAATATTTTCACTTGTTGATTCTTGAATGAGTTAATTGGTTTGCACGCAGTTTGGCCAGTCAATATTTGCCTCAAGCCAATTACTGTAATCACGTCTAAAAACTTCACTTTTCCTGTGGGATCGTAACCATATCTTTTGAACTGCCCGTGTAAATCTTCGACAAAATTCTTTCACGGTAACACTGTCTTCATCTGAAAGGCTAGAGCCCAGTCGAATAACAAGTGTGTTGAACAATATTTCATGATCGAAAGACGAAGCATCCTGATTGCTCAGAATAACAAACAAATCCAAATTTGTAATAATGCTTTCCATTATTCACGATCACTGAGTAAAAAGACACGGTAGGATAGATGTTAGTATTAGAAATACTCTAAATGAACTGAAGTTGTGAATCCAATGTTTGACTATTTATTGTTATTGACTAATGATGGTATCACATTTATCTAATTACTTTCATTAAGTTAATCCTGCACTAATTGCAAAATTAGCGAGTACCCCAAATTATTTTGGTACGTATCCTTTTAACTAGGTATATAGGTATTAAGTTTTATTAATCATTAGCTAATGTGCAGGCACGTATACAAAGGGGGGGATAGTTGGGATTTATCCCCCCCCGAAATCTGACTGAAAAAAAAAAACGTTTTAAGCCATCTGTTTATTTATTCGCTTGCGTGTTCTTTCAATAAGTAGGTAAAATAAAAATATAGATAGATCTTGATCTGATTATGTAAGCGACGTTACTAGTAGCGCCATCTAACCTATTTAGAGAGAAACCGAGAACGAAAACAGTAATGAACGACATCTATCGTCGAGTAGAAAAACTAATAGTAGAAAGATCGTCGCGTTGAGTAGCGAAATATCGAGAAGCTTCCATAACTATCTGCTACCAGGTAGTAGATGGCGCAATATTCCACAGTGTTCCAGAATACGAAAATGTAGTATAAATACGGCGGGGGCGGGAGTCCGGGAACCTGCATGTCAGTTTATTTCGAGAGCGATTCAAGTGAGAATCGAGAGCGACAAGCGAGAAGAAAAGTGAAATACCTCTGCAATAGTGACAGTATAGTGCAATAGACCAGTTTATTTTGATATTGGTTTCAGTTTCATAGAGAGTAGAGTAAATTCCTTCCGACTTGGTTCACCTGATACTTTGCCCGTGCCGTGAAATAAAGGAAAAAAACTTCAAAACCACTGTTTTCATTGGATTCGCTAAATCGCCAGTCCGTTACGTACGTGAGATAGTGTTGGACAATTTTGGACCTGCAGACGTCATAATTTGTTGGACCGTTCGCCCTATCCATCACAGATTACTTAAATAAAGTAAAGTAATGTGTGAAATGTGAGTGCTTCTTGATTTGTGCTTGTTTGAACGTATATAAATTTCTGCTGCTAAAATGAAGAGAATTGACAACTTTTTCAAGCCAGTGGCAAAAAAAATTTTTACTACTAGCGAGGAAAAAACTACTCCAAGCATGGTTTCTGCTGTTGATAGTAGACAACTAGAAACAACTTCGTCAAAATTTACAGAAAAAAATGTGATTTCAGCCGAACCGGCTGGAAGATGTAGAGATGAAGGAGAATGTTCAACTTCAAAAACGTGCAGTTTAGATACAATGATTATAAGTGAAACTTTTCCTGATATCGGCGTGGTTTCTAATGCCATATATAACACACAGTATCCTCCTCTTGTACTCACAGATGAACAGAAAAAAAATATTATTACACAGCCGTTTGTCCCAGATGCGTCATTTTCGTTTCCGGCTAGTAGCTTTGGAAAGAGGAAACTTAGATTTCGAAGAGAATGGATGGGATCATGGGAATGGTTAACATATTCGCCGAGGAGGAATGGTGTGTTCTGCAAATATTGCGTTGTCTTTTCATCAGGCACCGCTGGAAAAGGTTCCCACCAAACACTTGGAAGTTTTGTCAGCAAACCATTTGATAATTGGAAAGATGCAACAGAGAGATTTTGCGAACATTCTGCTGCTAAATATCACCAGTTTTCTAAGTTATGCGCAGAAAATTTCTTACGCGTAATGGATTCAGCAGCTATAGACGTTGCATCGCTGCTTAATGATCAAAGGCTCAAAGAAAAGGAAAGAAATAGAACAGCACTAAAACCTATAATCGAAACTATCATCTTCTGTGGAGAGCAAGAGTTGCCGCTTCGTGGAGACAAAGACAGTGGACCATTGACTTTAGAAAAGCCACTTGGTAAAGATGGAAAATTCAGGGCTCTGCTACGATACCGAGCAAGCTATGATAATATCCTGAAAGATCATATCATTACAACCCCTAAAAATGCAACGTATTTTAGCCCTATTATTCAAAATGAAATAATAGATACTTGTGGAAAGATAATTCAGAAAAAAGTTGTGACACAAATAAATAGTTCAGAGTGTTTCGCGATTCTTGGCGATGAAACTTTAGATGTGAGTGGAACTGAGCAATTGTCTTTATGTGCGAGATACGTTTATAAAGGTATTTTGAGGGAGGACTTTCTCAGTTTCATTGAAATACACGACCTAAGTGCCGAAAATATAAGTGCAGAAATTTTAAAGAAATGTCATGAGATTGGTTTGAATCTCGATAAACTAGTTGGTCAGGGGTATGACGGAGCTGCTACCATGGGAGGACACATCAGTGGTGTGCAGACGAGAATCAGAAAAGAATTTGCTAAGGCCACATACGTACATTGCTCAGCACATCGTCTGAACCTAGTTCTTTCAAAAGCTCTTTCAGTTCCCGAGGTGAGAAATTCAATAGGCGTTGTGAAGGAAGTCTGCAATTTACTTCGCAACAATGCAATGGCCGGGAAACAGTTCAAGGAAAATGTGGAAAAGCTCACACCAGAAAGTAAGAAAAAAAGACTGGTCGGCATGTGTGACACTAGATTTATAGAACGTCACGACTCTATAAATGTATTTGGTGAGTTACTCGAACCTATTGTCATTACATTAAGAGAACTATCCTACACAAACAGAACTATCGCCCAAACTGCCTCTACACTCATAGCTGCGATGGAAAAGAGTAGTTTTTTGATTTCTCTAAAAACCTGTGAAAGATTTTTCAGTTATACTCTCCCACTGTCAGCATATTTGCAGAACCCTACACACGACCTGGCCTCTGCTATGAAATTTTCCGATGACATTATCGGAAAACTAAAAGAGATACGTGACGATGTTAACCCGGTATTCTCAGAAATATATAACGCATGCTGCAAAATAGCGGAAGATGTCTTGCAAATAGAAATTCAGCGTCCTCGAGTTACTGCCCACCAAACTGCACGAAGCAACCCTCCCAGCGATACTGCTGAAGAATACTTCAGAAGAACTATTTTTATACCTTGCTTGGACGATTTGATATCTGGCATGAATGATAGATTTGCGAATCAAAGAGAATCTTTCTTCTTTAGAAATTATTCTTCCGAAAAATGTGGACGAGAGGAAAATAAGTAAATTAGAAAATATGAAAATTTATTGGGAAGAAAGTGTTGGAGAATCACTAATAAAAGCAGAGTACAGTATGTGGTGTGCCAAGTGGAAAAACACAGATAAGAAACCAGTCGAAATTATGAAATTTTAGACACGTGTGACAAAGTTTTCTTTCCTACCATTAACAGGCTAATACATATTCTGGCCACCCTTCCGGTTTCAACGGCATCTGTGGAGCGGTCATTTTCATGCCTAAAGAGAATAAAATCCTTCCTAAGGAATAGAATGGCGGGCGAGAGGCTTACTGGTCTCGCTCTATTGTCTATTCATTCCGCTTTGGCGCCAGATCCTGATATGGTACTAGACGTAATGGCTGCCAGCGGAAACAGAAAAATACTTATATAATTATAGTATAGTACAGTGAAAATTATAGTACAGTGATTACAGCGATTTTCACACAGTTCACATGGTTGTTTCAATGTTTGTCCCCCCCCGAACCAAAAGTCTGGATACGTGCCTGCTAATGTGGACTTGAGGCATTAGACAAGATTACGTATTACGTAATTCATAATTACTATGTCATTTCAAATAAATAAGTAATACTAAAAAATATTGTAAATTACACTTGGTATAGCCATATTTAAGCATTAAAATGTATCATATACTTTTTTTTCTTTTTAATTTTGAAGATTTCAAAAAAAAATCGCAAGTGATGCCGCGATATTAAGTATGTCAAAAATTCACAAATAAATAGTACTATAACAGCGTGCAAGGATATAACGGCCAACCTTGCGATTCCAGAGATATCCTCATTTTTCATGTCAGCTCCATACATTTTTTTCTTATAAAAATTATAACTCTTCCATTTGTGCACACAATTACTTCATATGACATTTTATAGAACAGTAATGATCAGCAGAAGTCATTTCCAGCAAAAAAAAAATAACATTTAAGAAATCGAGATCCTATGTCTTCTACAGCCGATTTTCGATCCACCGTGCGCCACCCACCGTACCCGCTGAGTGGAGCCTTTGTCTCGGAACAGAGACACCAAATATTAAGGCATCCTAATTAACACCTACAAGATTGAAGTCTAAAGTTTCAAGCTCTTTACAGGCTGCGTACAAACGAAATACAACAAAAACTAAAAATGTGTTGTTGTATGTTGTTACAATTAAGGTTATAATTATGCATGTATATAACTTAAATATGTGATTCAGAATTGGGAATAATAACAGTTAAAATTACTTATCAACAAATTGAATAGCTACATATACAGTAGCAGCATTGTTGTGTGGTGTGCAGTATTGTATCTCCTTTCCCCCCTATTCCATCCAAAGGTTGTCTTTAATATATCACTTTTAGCGATAAGACCACCCATTGTGTCACCCTATGTAAAATGTCTACATTTATAACTGTAATTTTGATGGTGTACATAATAAAGAGTATTCTATCTATCTATCTATCTATCTACCTATGTTCATTATGTCATAGATCCTTGAAGCCAGAAAAGATACGAGTCTCCAGATATGCACAAATTAAGATAGACCGTGCAGATTTTACCAGTATATTCCAATTTGTGCCAGTTCAAACCAGTTGCAACCAGTTCACGCCTGGTTAGAATCAGATCGCGAACATGTTAACACAATATAACACTTAACAGATTAAGTTCTCGTTACGTTCACTTGTTTATAGTGAAATCAATTGCTCTCTCAACGTTGTGCACTTTTCGACCCGCTCGGATTCAGCTCGGGATAGTGTGAGATTGTGGTACTCTGGGGATATTTAGAGATTTTAATTAACGAATCAAGTCTGCGAACTTAAAAATAATATCGCATTCGGTTGCAATTTTTTTTACGAAAATGTTGCAAATTTTGGTTGTGATGACTTGGAACAATTAATATTATAGACGTAAGAGGAACAGGGTGTAAAGTTCACTCATCCTCCTTATAAAAGTGTCCTTTGACCAGACGGGTGTAGTGACTGGTGCGGTACTCCCGTGTCGGGATGTTGTAATATGCCAGTCGCACGGTAAACTTGCTTGCGCGATGCAGGATTCGTGTGACGTCAGGTCTTTGATGCGTAGTTCGCATGTGACGTTGTAGATGCCGCCACAATATAAAGACCCTGACATGGCACCGAGTCAAAAGAAGCAAAATGCAAACAAACTCGCACACTTACACACACACTCTACACACACGCCACACACACCACACACATATAAACCAAGCCATACTTGAAATTACCTCACTAGTCTCCACTCTGGAATTCGTACCCTGAGCCTCAAGGATACAGACTGAGATAGATAGATAGATTACTCTTTATTATGTACACCATAAAAATATAGATATAAATGTAGACATTTTACAAGGGGTGACACAATAGACGGTCTCATCGCTAAAAGCGGACTTTTAGAGACAACCTTTGGATGATTTAAATGGTAGTCTGTGGTGTACCATTCTAAATATATATACATAAAACATATTAAACTTATCTCAAGTGCACAGAAAAAAACAAATATGTTTAAGGAGAGAGATAATGTTGTAACGACTAACTGTCTTGTTTGTGGCTCACTGGTAAATAATATAATTTGACAAACAAAAACGATTAGTTTTATTAAAAAAAGTCGTTTACAATAAAAAATCAACATAATATGTAAAAACGTTATAGCATATACTAATTCCTTGCGTAAAATTGAATGTATGAGCCGATTTTGCTATAATAAAAATGATTTGTTTTTAATAATTTGCTACATCGGTCTCTCGTCGCGAGATAAATAAGTGCCTTTCTCGAGTTTACTCAAGCTTAGCGGTCATGTTAGGCATTAGGATGACGTCAGAATCGTAGACAAATTTCGACAAATTGAGAAAGAGAGCGTTCTCGCGCCTGTCTTATTAGCCCTGCTGCAGGCTTAGCACGAGCACTGTTTTGTCTACGAAAGTATAGACAAAAATGACGTTCCGTGTAGAAAGTACGACGGCAGCAACATCGAAAGAGTCATCATCAGCCTGCCTTTTTTTAACTATGTTGGGGTCGGCTTCCAGTCTAACCGGGTGCAGCTGAATATCAGTATTTTACATGGAGCGACTGCCTATCTGACCTCCACAACCCATTTACTGGGTAACACGATACCCCTTGTTAAGACTGGTTGTCAGACTTTCGGGCTTCTGACGTCCCGTAACAACTGTCAAAGATATACAAATGACAGCCGGGACCAACGGCTTAACGTTTTTACTGATATTAAGTCACGTATATAACGACAACTACACATTTTTTTCTAAAAGTGTCGAAGTACCGTATTTTGGAACAAAAAATATAATAGTAATTCACCATTTCCTTGGTAATGCCCTATTAACAAAATGATGTAAAATAGGAGAATATAGCCTTGTTCTTCTATTAATTACCATAGTTTTGCGTTCAAAACGCTTTCCTGTAAAATCATGATGTTGTAGATATGTATGTATATGCCTTGTGGACATCGAATAGAAAAATGCAAATTGCCTTCACTACCTTAGACAACTGTCAGTTGTCAGTGTGATTTTGACAGTCTGGTATATAAACTTTCTTCTGAAAATAGTCTATATAAAAAAGGACCTAGATCGTTAGAAACGAAAGACAAAATGACAGCTTGCAGAAGGATTTCTACAGTACGATGTCAAAAATGGAGAAACGAAATGTCACTTTCTATAGCAAGAGCTGTGTCTATTCTTTGAAGAAATAGAAAACGTCATGCTAAGCCTGCAGGACAATTAAATATTTTCTTTTGTAAGTATGTGCTTTTGTTTGAGCATCTTAGAGGTTTGATTTGATTTGAGCACTCGGATACGATTCCTTACTAGCCGCATGTTCTTCGTTTGATTTCTGCAGTTTATTAGGAGTTCTCCAGATAGAGATGGTTATAATGAATGCTATTGTTTCGCCTTTAAGAGGCAGGCACGAAAATAATCACGATAATAGGATGGTATCGCGATGTAAATGAATTCCCGAGCAGAAAGCAAGCGCCATTATTGAACGTGTGTATGTCAGTGTGTATCACAATGATGTCAGCGTGAACGAGCCGCATGCATGCCGCTCGTGTGCCGCTCGTGTGCCGTCTGTGTGCCGCTGTGTGCCGCGTGTGTGCTGATGCAATGTTGATAACGCGCTGTTTGCTTAGAGCTCGTCTCGCGGAGATAGTATTCAATGGCGCGCTGCCCTCATTTTTCCTCAATATCGCATTATACAAACATGTACGATGGTTCCTCTATTTGTTGCGTCGTTGATGACGCCGAAATGATTGAAAATACCTTATAATGGAAGATTGGACTCTTAACATTAAAGTTTAAGTTAAAACCTTTTTAAAAAGAACCTTTTAATGAACCAAAAGCTACAATAAACCTTACGTCAACATTGAACTTTAAGATTTTCTCAAAAGCTTGAGGCTTATCGTAAAGTGTATGAAGGACGTTCAGCTTTTAAGAAAATATTAAAGATAAGTTAGTTTTATTTAGTACCCATTTGCATTAGAATTTGTTAAAATATCTGTTCTATCACCTTCACGTGAATGGTACTTGTAAAGACAAATCCAACGAACCTAAACACGCCTTTACAAAGGGGAATTATAAAACGATCGAATAAAAAAAAAACTTAGCGACTGATGATGACATACTGTTTTAATAACTTGAGTGGTATGAATTTGAGTAAGCGAAAAATTAACTAAACTAACGACGAATATTGATTAATAATAAAATCCAGAACGAGCTTACAAAAAGTGGGTTGTGATAAATCCATTTCAGTTATTAAAATTCAATCCGTGCGACTACATTACTAAGTGAGCGACTAGAAGTTCACTTTAAGCAAAGTTTTGCAAGCTTCTTTATTAATGATTATTGGTTAATGGTATTCTATTTGAGGTATTAGATTGGCAGCTACAGTGAAGTAGCATTTTAAGTATAAAATCAATCGGGTTAGGTTAGGTTAGAACAGTGACCACCAACGCGCGAAGGCGAGCGAGCGGAGCGAGCGTGCCGCGGCAGAGGCCGCCGCGCGTCAGATCCCCTCGGTTGTTGGTGACACTCAGTTACCAAAACAAAAACAAGATGGCGGCTGCGAAAATATTCACATTATTCGTCATGGGTATCGTTTTCATAGTTTTCTAAGGTGCTAAAGCCGATAGTGAGTTCAAAGTGAAAATCCAAGATGGCGGCAGCGAAAATATTCACATTTTTCGTCATAGTTATCGTTTTCATAGTTTTCGAAGGTGCTAAAGCTGATAGTGAGTTCAAAATGAAAATCCAAGATGGCGGCAGCGAAAATATTCACATTTTTCGTCATGGTTATCGTTTTCATAGTATTCGAAGGTGATAAAGCTGATAGTGAGTTCAAAATGAAAATCCAAGATGGCGGCAGCGAAAATATTCACATTTTTCGTCATGGTTATCGTTTTCATAGTATTCGAAGGTGCTAAAGCCGATAGTGAGTTCAAAATGAAAATCCAAGATGGCGGCAGCGAAAATATTCACATTTTTCGTCATGGGTAACGTTTTCATAGTTTTCTAAGGTGCTAAAGCTGATAGTGAGTTCAAAATGAAAATCCAAGATGGCGGCAGCGAAAATATTCACATTTTTCGTCATGGTTATCGTTTTCATAGTTTTCGAAGGTGCTAAAGCCGATAGTGAGTTCAAAATGATAATCCAAGATGGCGGCAGCGAAAATATTCACATTTTTCGTCATGGGTAACGTTTTCATAGTTTTCTAAGGTGCTAAAGCCGATAGTGAGTTCAAAATGAAAATCCAAGATGGCGGCAGCGAAAATATTAAAATTTTTCATCATGGGTATCGTTTTCATGGTTATTGGTGGCCTATATTTTTTTGATGAACGACATTATTTTAATAGTAACAAATTTATGTTACAGACGGAATGGGAAACAAAACGAAGGGATTTTTAGGAAAGAATAAACGCTAAAATTTTGAAAATATGGCAAGGGCTAAAAGGTTGGGATATTTATGTTATATGAACTTCCACTCGCGGCTTTCGCCCGCGTGAAATGTACTTGAAATTTCGACTTTTTAAAAGCAAATTTACGAGTAGGTTTTGTCAGACTATAAAATAATTAAATTGAAGAACAGTCGAGTAAATCCAATGATGCATTAAACTATGATGAATACAATGATACAGGTCATATAACTGACGTTCGGTTGACCATGCTTATTAGGTAGATTTTAATTTTAGCATTTATTTTTTTCAGATAAAATCAAATTTATTTTCAATATTAAAAAATGTTTGAAGATATAGAGGATGTTTTGCAAGGCGCTGAAGTATATAATCAAGACCTTCTTTGTTTTTTAGCTTTAAAGGGAGAGCTAAAAATTGCAACAGACGGCATCGGTGCTGCCGAATATTAGAACTCTTTGTCAATTGCTCTGCACGTATATGTTATCCTATGACTACTAGCACTGCGGAGTAATCTTTCTCCACCTTACGCCGATTAGAAGATGGCGCTGTCGACAAGTGAACATCAAAGTAAATGAGCTCCGTATATTATTTTAGTTAAAAAAAAGATTAAAGTGTTAATTTGTAATTAAGTCTACTTAAATCTATACAGTACGATATAAACTATAAGGACAAGTGTTATCTCCTGTGAAAAAAGTGAACTTTTTGGCCTTTTGCAATAAAATCACTCAGTGAACTCATGAATAAAAAACTTTACAAAGTGGATCGATCAACTAATAAATAAGTTGAACATTAAAGTGGTTAAAAACATTAAAAGTGACAATCGGTAAGGTGTTAAAACAGTTGTAATAAAACGGACCAATAAACTTTAGTTGTAGCAAAAATAAACAATAACAACATTCATAAACTTCTTTTGTTAATAAACTTGAGTGTATATTGGGATGATGAAAAGTGTAATTTAAAACAAAATAGTGGAGTCATTCTGAACACAACCGTGACAAAAAAAAACTGTTTTGTGGAAAAAAAGTGCAAAAATAACTATTGCATGAATCATCATAACGTCTTTTTAAAATTTAAATTCATACGATGAATGTAGATCACTATTTCGCCTGATGGTGTAACTACACGCTTGGCCTAGCGGCTACGGTCGCACCTGTGATATTGCTTAGACGACGTGTCGCAAGTTCGGTCCTCAGAGAAACCATTTCACTTTTTAAAGGTTATTTTAAAGTTTAATTGAAACTGCGACTATCACGGTCGTGATAATTCAACATGAATTTCTTGGATAATATTACATTTCGCCGTACGAGGACAAAGTCGGATTCAATATTAAACGACAGTTCGGAGGTAGCTGCTACACCAACATTGAATGAGACCGTTACCAGTGTACCAGAAATGTCCGATGATGAAGACGATTTAGTTAAGAAACTACGTGAACAAATCGCTCATCTTACATTAGAACTACAGAGCGCTCACTCGGAAATTGAATCTTTGTCTTTAGAAAATAGTAATCTCAAGTCTTTAAACGAAAAATTGAGTAAAAATAATGATCTTTATAAGAAAGTAACTTTAACACCCGCCAAACTGAAGTCGTCCAGCTCAAAAAAGAACAAAAATAGTAACAATAAAAACAATAAACAAACTCAAACAGAAACACCGAAATCGAAGATAAATAATACAAATAAACCAACACTACAAAGAGATATTACAGTCGAAAATCATTCAAAACGCAACAAAATATGTATTATAAGCACAGACAACAAAAATAACTTGCTTTATATTGCAGAAAACACTTTTGACAAATGTGAACTTTGTCACTACATCACACCCCACGGTAGTATGCAAGTTCTGCTGAAAGGTATTAAAGAAAAGTTAGCGAATTTCACATCACTGGACTTCTGTATTATTCTACTTGGTGAAGAGGACTTTAAAGTCACAAATAGATATTTAGATAATATATTACAGATACGACAAGTCCTGAAAGAAATCACAAACACTAACATAATTATCTGCACCCCTACGTACAAATTCTTTACAAATAACTACTTGTACAACTCAAGAGTAGAAACTTTTAATAATTTGTTGTATTTGGATATATTGACTCACGAACATGCATTCTTTCTGGACAGCAACGAGAACTTAAGATATGATGACACGATGTTCGACAGACGCACTGGCTCGATAAATAGTTCCGGAATGCAGTTATTGTTCAAGGATGTTTATGGAATGTGTGTATTTATAGAATCCTCTATAGCTGGTTGTAAGTATGGAGTTGACCTAAACAAGGATATGTCACCGATCCAAAACAACACCCCAAAACCTACTCCGCAAAACCTTTTTCGGTCATAAATACATCACCATACTGCACCAAAATATCGCAGGTTTGAGGAGCAAGTCGGATGCATTAACAATCTGCTTACATGAATTATCTGATAGAAATACTGACATTGATGTTATTTGTCTGACTGAGCATTTTATGATGTCGGGCCATGAAGATATATATGTAATACCGAATTTTCGCATAGCTGCCTACTTTAGTAGAAGTAATTCTAACAGAGGTGGGTCGTGTATCTACGTGAAGAAAGGTCATCACTGGAAAGCAATTCCAAAGTCGGTGTTATTCACTGAGTGCTCAACTTTTGAATGCTCTGCTATTGAACTAATAGACTACAAAGTAATAATTATCTGTTTGTATAGGGTTCCGGTTGCTAGTAACCTGAGTAATTTCTTCGAAAGATTAGACAAGATGCTCAAATATGTAAATAGAACCTATAATAAGCATAATATTGTGATAGCTAGGGATTTTAATATTAATATTTTAAAACAAAATAATACTCGTATTACATCTGAATTTGAATGTTTACTTCTTAATCATAACTTAAGGCTTAAGATAACCGAACCTACCAGAAAAATCAGCAAAACATGTATAGATAATTTTGCTCACAACTACCACAATAAGTGTAGAGCAGAAGTGATTGACTTTGCATTATCTGATCACACAGCTCAGATATTGAGATGTCAGGTCAAAAAGGTGTGCCTGATAAAAACTTGGAAAATTAAACGTAGAGATTATTGTGAGGTAAATCTTAAGAAGTTTAGAACTTGTATAGAGAAATTGTCTTTTTCGGAAATGTACTCAACGTCTGATCCGAATATAGCCTACAATGCGTTCATTGATTTGTTTTTGTTATTTTATGATCTTTGTTTTCCATTTAAATATATCACCATTAATGCACATCGTAAAGCTAACTGGATAACGCGAGGGATCAAGGCCTGTAGTTTCAAAAAACGTAATCTTTTATGGCAATACAGAAAAAAACCGACCCAGGTAAATAAAACTAACCTGACACAATTTTCAAAAAGATATAAAAAAGTAATAAAATTAACCCAACGCGCACAAAATAATCATTTAATTAACACGTCGGATAACAAAAGTAGATCGGCATGGAAAATTATTAACGAACCTAAACAAAATCTACCAAGTGATACTATAACTAGCATTAAAATAAATGACAGACCTATAACTGACCCTTGTGAAATATCTAATGCTTTTAATAATTATTTCATCGATAAAATAGTACCTAAGGATGATTCACTCAACATGCAGTATAAATTTTATATGTCGTCTAAGCAAAAGTCTATGTTTTTAAAGCCATGCTTACCATATAATGTATTGCAGATTATCAGGAGTTTAAAAAATACGAATAGTGTAGGTTATGACGGCATATCAACTAAAGTCTTGAAATATATAGCTATGAATATTTCTGCTCATCTTTCCAATCTGATAAATCTATGTATTGAAGCTGGAATCTACCCTGACAAATTAAAAACTTCTATCATAAAACCAATTTTCAAAAAAGATAATAGAGAATGTCTAGAAAACTATAGACCTATTGCCTTAGTTCCAGTTATTTCCAAAATATTTGAAAAATATATTTACAAAGAACTTAATAACTATTTAGAAAATAACAATATTCTAGTAAAAGAACAAAAAGGTTTTAGACACAATAAATCTATAAATATGGCCATATATGACTTTCTGGATTTTGTAATGGTTAATGTAGACAAAAGAATACCTGTCTGCTCTATCTTTATGGATATGACACAGGCTTTTGATTATGTTGAACATGATATATTGGTTGGCAAACTTAATGAATATGGAATAAGAGGTAATGTTTTAAAATTATTTGAATCATACCTCAAAGGCCGTCACCAATACACTGAATTGACTAGAGTGAATATCCTGACAAAAACAGAAGAAACCTTTAGATCATGTGAACGTCAACTAAACTACGGTGTTCCTCAAGGAACCGTTTTGGGGCCACCACTTTTTATATTGTACATCAATGACTTACCCAATGCTACTGATAAGCCTATAGCTCTTTTTGCGGACGACAGTACAGTAACTATAAAATGTAATGACATAAATACTTTTGAAGTTGACATAAATAAAACATTGAGCTCTGTTATGAACTGGCTTAATATTAATAACTTGAAAGCCAACTTAAGCAAAACGAAATTAATGTACTTTAGACAGCGTTTACCACCACCAAATAACCTAAATGTAAATTTTAACATGCAAACAATAGCGGAAGTAGACAATTGTAAATTTTTAGGCTTATTTATTGATAACAAAATGACCTGGAAACCGCATATTCAACAACTATGCAAGCGAGTTAGTAAATCTGCCTATGCTTTACATACACTTGCAAGAAAAATAAACTCCAGCGCCCTTTTAATTGCGTATCATGGGCTAGTGGCATCTGTTCTCAGATATGGCATAATTTTTTGGGGGAATTCCACCGACAAAGATCTTGTTTTTAAGGTACAGAAACGATGCATCCGGGCTATGTTTGGTTTAAAAACAACGGAGAGCTGTGTACCTTTCTTTAAAAAGCATAGTATCCTTTCATTACCGTCACTATACATATTTGAAGTAGCGGCTTTCGTTAAACAAAATCCTCATTTGTTTACTTTAGCATCTGTAGCTTTCAATCGGACCCAAAGGGACGAAAGTCGTCTGTGCGTTCCAAAAGCCAATACTGCCTTGATGTATAAAAGTATCTTTCACATGGCAACAGTTGTATTTAATAAATTGCCAAAAGAGCTAAAAAATCAACATATTAACTTATTTAAACATAAACTGAGAAGTTTGCTGTGTCAAAAATGTTATTATAATGTATCGGATTTTTTATCAGATAAATTTTGACATTTAATTTATTTCTTGTAATGTAATGTAATTTGCTTTTTTTGACTATATTGTATCACAAATCTTGACTGAGCTGAATTATTTTTGACTATATTGTATCACAAATCTTGACTGAGCTGAACTATTTTTGACATTTACCTAACAAATTATTTTGACTTTTGTTCCAATAATAATCAAATAATACAATCATTTATGTTGTTAATTTGTAGTTTAGTATAAGTAAACTCTTTATTTGCATGTAAACATTGTAATTATCTTTTTGTATGCCTATAGTAGGCTGATCATAGCGAACATCAACCTAAATCATGTCCAACCACTGTACCTACCTATGTATCACAAATAAAATATTTCTGATTTCTGATTTCTGATTTCAAGTCATATTTTCAAAGCAGGATGACAGAAAAGCATTTGAATGGACCGACTTTAATGCATATCCATCAAGACTGCGACAAAAATTAACGCTAATGAAGTGTTGGACATCTTTAGCAGGAAACAAAATAAAACTGCCTGTATTAATCATGTATTTTTTTTTATTGTTTCATATTTTAATAAATCTTAGATTATTTTGGCCCGTCTGCCCCTTGTGGGGCACAAGGGCAGAAATAAATCTTGGATTCACCCTTGGTTGTCTGGCAACTGATGATCGACCCAAGAAAAAGTCGCTCAATGCCAATCAGATATGTGCGATTTTAAAATTAAATACTTTAAACTTCGCCTGTTAAAATGTATTTCAACAATTAGAAAAAATAAATAAATCATAAATAAATAAAAGTATCAAAATGTTTCGTGCAAATGGTTAAGCGCTCACGCACGCAGAGAAACCATTGTATTGTGTCGCAGTGTGTACCATTTGATAGATCGCGCAGATTTTGACTTGCGCTAAATTGAACGCGCGCTCTGAAGATAAAATGCTGCTCAGTATAAAAAAAACATTTGCCAAATATTGATAAAAATGCCGTAACGTTATGAAATGAAATGAAATGAAATGAAATGAAATGAAATGATTTTATTTTCTGTAAGTAGGTTTATACAAACACTTTTACACGTCAATCATATTTAGAAAAAAACTAGATGAGCTCGGCTCGGTTGGTCGGTCGGCTCAAACAAATATTAGGTCGCTCAAATATTATGAAGCTTCTCATTTTGTATTTTAAGTAACTCAAATTAATGTTTGTAAGTTGCTGTTTTGTTGATTTCTCGTCACTCGCAGTCATTCGCTCTCTTGGTAATACTATAACCTAAATTATTTTTTTTTGACATTTAAAACTTTAATTTACAGTCACTCGTTTTAATACTACCCCTTTACAAAAGTCATGGTGTGAAGCCAACCGAGTTGCACTAAGTATCCAAGTTATACCATACTTTACGGGCTACTAGTATAATTGAATGTGTATACAAAATATTCGTGTTTCTACTGTTGACCGTTTAGGAGATCCTTCGTCTGGAGCCGAGTGATTACCACGTCGAGAGCATACTCTTTCAAATAAAAAAATAATTTTTAAAATCGGTCCACAATTGACAGAGAAATCGGTGAACATACTTAAAAAAAAACATACAGACGAACAGGTAACCTCCTCTTTTTTAGATAAAAAAGAGGGCTTGTAACGATACCTTTTCAACCAGATACGAAGCACTATATCGCCCAATTCGCATTGTTTCCCTCCACAACTACTGAACTTCATGCGAATAAGTGAAATCTGTAGCCAAAAACCCTCCTTGCACCAACGTGTACGTATTGATAACTACTCCCCGTACGAGGCGCGACAGGCGAGGTGCCCACACTGTCGTGACCATTAGCCGCCGCACACAGCCGACCGCTAAAAGCTTCGCTCGCGCCCTATTTGTGCCCAGCCTTATTTTGTTTTGGTGTCGTTACCGCATACCACTCGCCTTTATGTTAGTTTCGGCTTATCCTTTCCCTGCAGCCTGCAGGCGCCGCCTCGCTGTCGTGACTTTAGATGTATGTATCTGTTCGATATGCTGTAGAGCGCTAATACGAAACCTTCCGACGAATAGAAGAAGGTACTTCCTTTAAAACACAGACATTCTGGTGGTGAAGCAATTCTGGGTCAATTTCACGATTTATAAGGGTGTCATTATTTGTGCTGTTATGCACAATCTTGAAAAATGGGGCTATAAACTGCCACTTGCTCACTTCAGATGGCGCTAGTATCACCAGTACAAGAGTTTGAGAGCTAGCTGTCACTATCCATATTTTTTTGTAAACTAGCGACTTCTTTTACGCTTAATTAATACGCCCCATTGCTCAGCTGTTGACTGCATACTTTTAAAAGACGCAAACTGTGGAGGAACGCTTTTCGAAGAAATAATGGAATCCTGATAATTTGTCGAGACTATGTGCTATCCAGTACCATCCAATTTAAACCTGAAGATTTTATGGCAGAAATTCATATACAAGTTCCCTTTTCATAAAACAGAGAACCATGATTGTTTTAATTACAGGCTCTTGTGGTGCAAGTACATTATAGTAAGAGTCGCATACATTTTTATATAGTTTTCGTTTAATTTGTGAGTGACACAACAGTAAACACATACACAACAATGGCAGTTTCTGGACTAACAACAGTGCTGCCACCTATGAAGATCTTTTAGTTCTTATCTCCATTAGTTTTCAGTTTCTAGCTCCCTATTACGTGTTTTAGCGAACGCTCTTCACACATATTAGTTTCTTTAATTTCCAGGAGAATTGCACCGTGCAGCTTGCCTTATGAATACTCGTTCTCTACGGACGCATCGTTCACTACTTATTTCCATGCGGTATGGTCACCGCGTTAGGTCTCAGTTTGCTTTGTTATTGCTACTCACCTTTTATGCATGTATGATTTTTGACGCCAGCAGAACCTAGTTACCTTGTTTTGTTGTCGCTACATCGCTGCTTGTTTTATATGCATGCATGGTGGCTTTGAGCCAGCTTGTTTTGCTGTCACTGGGGTAGTACTCGCGGTCACTTTGTATGCACGTTAGCACGTGTGGTCTGTGGTCGCACGCATCCAGTTGTTTTGCCGACGGTACGCCACCATGTCACGACGTGACCCAAAAATGTTTTCGTGAAAAATGAATTTAGTGCGACACTCGGAGCTGGATAACATTCTCACTGGGAACGTACATGCTCCTGCAAAGTTATGTTTTTTGGAAACATAGGGCCCGCTTGGGAATTTATAGTATTTCAAGATGTTATTGTGTAGAAATGATTATTGTAGGAACATTTCAGGCACGACAATTCCATATAGGTATGGCTTAGGTTCACTGTTTGAGTATGGGGTACACGTTTCGGGCTGTCCGTTATGGCGACGCAATGAAACCAGCGGGTAGACAGCGGGCGGCGCGTGACAGCTACGAATGGTGTCCGCGCGTGTGCACTCCACCCAAAGCGATATATTGCGACAATTAGCTCGGTGTACTCCATCTTTATTGGACAGGGGACAGGTTATCCAGCTAAAAGAGCTGTTACTATGTCTCCTGTTACCCAATCATATCGACTTTGTTTGCAGCAGGCTTAGCATGACGCCTTCTATTTCTTCGAAGAAAAGACACGGCTCTTTCTATATAAAGTGAAATTTTGTTTCTCCTTTTTTGACATCCCACCGTAGAAATACTTCTACATAAAAAAGCACGTAGACAAAGATCGTTAGAAACGAAAGACAAAATGACAGATTGTAGAAGGATTTCTACGGTGAGATGTCAAAAATGGAGAAACGAAACGTCACTTTGTATAGAAAGAGCCGTGTCTATTCTTCGAAGAAATAGAAAGCGTCATGCTAAGCCTGCTGATGGGGTGTTGAGAGAGGCCCATTTGGAGGTTCAAGTGGAAGGGTGACCAACACCCAGGTATCCTGGCCGAGGCTTTGAAAAAGCCGGCAGAGATTATGAAGTGACGTCCTGAGGGTTGACAGTAATGGGTATAGAAGCGTTTGTCATGTCAGATTGGCTGTGGCTACCAAGCTGAGTTATCTACATCGTCATTGAATAAACAAGGTTGTCCGCAGATATGTGAGAATTTTACTAGCAGTAGTAAACAGGTTTACCTTTCATATCGATTTAAACATTGTTTAAAGTTTTCTACAGACCAATTCATCGATATTTGCACCAACACAAGTCTCCCGGCATGTAACTGCTGTGCCTCGGCAGTTCGATACCAGTGCGCCAAGCAAAGCGAGAAATACTCCGTTGTCATGCGGTCCGTCATTGTTCCGCACTCACGGAATTATTAAATACATTCAGTTTACACAGTACAGCAGTACCTACAACAGAATGAGATGAACTCAATTATTCCGTCGAGTAAAGTATCGTCTCCGAAGCTATAGCGCGAGTATATTTGCCTAAAGCCTTAATATTACTGGTACCTACGGAATTCATACGAAATAAGTTCCATTTGGAGAGTATGAGGATTACGCGAAAGGCGCATTCGGTAAAATTGAAACGAGATTGCATGTAAATGTGCACAAGGGGGCGCTGGCGGCGCTGGGCGGCCGCGGTGAGCTAGTGGCGGTACCGAGCCACTAGCAGTAGCGAATTGCAATCGACCAACGCATTCGTTTCGTGATCCTTTTTCGTCATAATCTTTGATACAACGTGTGACACTATAATCTGCGTCTGTTCGCTCGTTCTCAACAAACTGCCATGACAGGTTTTAAACTTAAAACGGTTTGTGTGCGAATGTGTTTGTTTGAATTTTTTCATGTATAAACGGACGGTCAATTCTTTGCAAATAAGCAAATAGGTTTACATTCAACTTTGTGTGCAAATTTATTGAAAATCCTATGTAGTGTGCATTGGTTTTTCCAACCCATTCTATTTAGTTTTTAGCTCGCGTCTAGCCCGGAGGCACATTTGAAAAACATTTGTTTCGGTTCGGCGTATAAAATTGTATTTTCCAAATAAGGCGAAACGTTTGGGACTTAAAGCGACTGTTGTTATAAAAATTTAAATGAGAGAGGAGTCGACCTCATGAAAGTGACATTAGACTTGGCGTTCAGATTAGCGGAATAAGAAGTTTATTTTATTAGAAGTAAAACAATCATTTTCATTTCTCAATAATAACATACATAACATAATATTAGCCTATAATGTTCCCACTGCTGGGACACAGGCCTCCTCTCTGTGAGTGGGAGGGAGTGGGCCGTAATCCACCACGCGGGCCCAGTGCGGGTTGGTAGAAGTCACATGTCTTCGAATTTTTGGTTCTAGGACATGCCGGTTTCCTCACGATGTTTTCCTTCACTATTTTGAGAGCAGTGGTGATGAAATAATTTACACAAAGTAAAGCGCCTGTCCGGGTTCGAACCTACGACCTACAACTCGTAAGTCGCGGCCATTACCACTGGGCCACTACTGCTCTCAAAACACTTTATTACTTTATATAGTGTATCCAGAGTAAATTGAAAGGGTAAGTTTTTCTGATTAGTTTGATTTTTATTTTTAAAATAATAAAAAATTAGCACCCTTAAATATTTCTCGATTACGAGGTGAATAGAGACGACTGAGGGGTAAATAGAAACGCCATATGAGGTGAATAGAAACGGGAAAGGGGTAAATAGGAACGAGAAAGGGTTTAATAGAAACGCCAAAGGGGTTTTTAGAAACGCATTTCATAGGGTTGGCACTTTATGCAGGTTGCTGAGTTCTTACTTTATTACCTAAATTTTTAAAAAGTTGAGTTGTTTTATGTATTAAATTAAAACATTCATTTTGTTATGACGAAATCAATATTTTTTTATATTTAATTATTAATTTTGTATACACAGGTACAGTAGCAATATGCCACGCATCTACAAACCAGACCCTCGGAATAAGAAATATTTAAAATATGACGTCCATTTAATACAACAGGCTGTTAATGAATATTCTGCGAGTAATAATAGTTCTCTTGATACTATCTCAAAAAAATATAATATACACAGATCTGTTTTATACAGACACTGTACAAAACATATGAAACGTCAAGGAGGTCAAACTGTTTTATCGAAAGAAACTGAAGAAGAATTTATTAAATACATAAATGTATGTGCTGACTGGGGCTATCCTTTGGAGGCATATGATTTAAGAATGCTAGTTAAGGTACACTCATTTCATTATCTGTGTACCTAATTACTTATAGCAAGAACAATGAAATGACGACATACCTAACATAAAATATTTTGACAACCCTATCACTTTTCTCTATTAACCCCATACGTCGTATCTATTGACCCCGTATTCCGGGCAAATAGAAATTGACCAGTTTTTTGTCTTTTTCTCCTAAGTAGATAATAATTTGGCATTAAAATTGTAATTAGGTTGTAAAATAACATACGACTCCCACAATGAAAGCAGCTTTATTGCCCGAAACTTAGAATTTATATTACTAAAGTCGGTTTGAAAGTCCAGATTGTTTCTATTAACCCCATTTTACGGTACTCAAAACATTTCTCAATACACTATACTAAATTGTGACTCACTGGTCCTCATCGTATTATTTATATTATAATTTAGTCAACTTATTTCTCTTTAAATTTAAGTCAAACACGCTGCGGACCACACAACGTAAACAAAATTACGAATTGTATCGACGACAATGATATATATTATGAGGAATAAAAATTCAACAACCACTAAATACCTTATGTAGTCCACCAACCGCCAACCTTTCTATTTAGTCGGATTATTTCGAGATATTCATTGTCATTTGAGCTTATGAGCCGTTCTCTCTTCTTGTTACTGAGAAAGAAAAAACAAAACATAAGGAGTGAAGTTAGCTACACGACACGATCTATCGAGCTTACCTTAGCGTCTGCGTATGACTCCGTAAAACTCATGGTGCAAGCATTATCGAAATCTATTTGATCCACGTTAATACGCTAACGAGTTTAACGCTAGCGAGTAATTTTTCGATAACAACTTATGGTAGACGTACTGGCCTTTGACAGTGACTGCTGTATCGTATAAGTAGCTATGATGAGCGGTTCCTTTTGTTAGTTACGTACCAGTAACTTTTTATATCTATACTAATATTATAAATAATAATCTTATCTCTATGTTGACGTCATGGTGGGGCTTGCGCGGTCTTATGTACTCTGGGTCTGTGCCGGTAGAGTTTACTTTGCCGAAACAGGTCTAGGGTCCTCAACCTAGACCTGTTTCGCCAGGCCGAGAGAGATATATAAACCCGCAGAGCAACATGTGGCGAGCTGTTGGGCAATAGCGACCCCATGGACCCTATCTCCCGGGAGCAGTCTTGTTCCTTACCTCACCTTGCCTTTATTTGTTGGCTGGGGTAAACACTGGCCCTGACGAGAAACAGAGCTTCCATCTCTTTTGTGCCTGTGTTGGCCGGCTTGAATGGAGATTCGTAAGAGCAAACGTGTTCGGAGAAAGGAATAATTCCAGTAGGATGCTGGTGGGATCAGGGATCTTGAATACCTATCTACTCCTCATAAGCACCTCAGGACATGTTGGCCCCTTGTCGCTACGTCACTATGTGCTAACGATAGTTTCTGGAGGCTCATTATTGAGTATGCAAATGCACCCCCTGCCATTTTATCCGTGAATGGTATATCATTGTTCAGGCAGAGGATATAGTCCTTTCATGTTTCAATGTAACCAATCCACTATAGCCACCCAAACAATATATTGGGTTATGGGCCCAATATATTTTGTTTCCATGTTTCGCAATAGCCCTGCACCAACCGGGGGTTGTCCTTGGGTGCACTTACATAGTGCATACAGGGATAATCGGCGGTTGGTGCCTTATTCCATTTGAAATTGTCGAAGGGGCTTCTGCGAGTTGGCTTCGGCCCCTCATACGCCTTCCAAAGTTCCGCGAAGGGTCCCGGACCAAAAATGTCTTTGACATACCTCGGGACACCAGGGGGCGGCCTGAGATATGTCAAATATTTTTAAAATCTTTCAATCAATCAATCAACTCAGCCTATAACAGTCCACTGCTGGACATAGGCCTCTCCCAGGCGCCACAACACCCTGTCCTCCGCCGTCTGCATCCAGTCTGTCCCAGCCACGGTCGGTCCATCTAGCTGGGGGGCGTTTCACACTACGCTTGCCAATACGCGGTCTCCACTCCAGCACTCGTCTGCTCCACCGGTCATCGGTCCTTTGAGAAATATGGCCAGCCCACTGCCACTTCAATCAAATGCAATCTCTACTTAATATTATAAAGAGGTAAAATTTAATTGTAAGTTTGTATGTTTGGAGTAATCTCTAGAATTACCCAAAAAAAGTCAGAAAGAACGTTGAGTGAAAACTAAGTAATAGCGCGGGACGACTTCACGAAGACTTTGTTGTACCACGAAGTTCCTCAGTACTGCACATGGGCAAATAACAATGTTTCGCAAAGAAAACGTGGACAAGAGGTCGGAGGGCATCTCGGGAAAAGACTCTTGTACGAGCTACGCTGTGCATTGATCTTTGTGATAGTTTGTACGTTATACTCAATATTGCACATCGTTGTTGTTTAGCTGTACATTTCTCTAACATAGCATTTAAGTGTTATACTTATGTTATTATATTCAGTAGCAATAAATCCATCAAGAGAATCATTCATCTACGCATTTACATAACATAACATAACATACCTATCAAGTACATAACATTTTCACTGTTGGGCATTACTCCTCAACATTTGGTCCTTCGAGCCATTTAGTGATGTCATTTATATCTTTTACGGTCGCGATTCGGTTGGACTGTTCTCTCACAAGCGAGGCGCCCCAGTAACCAATTGAGAAGGTGCATATCGTAGAAGAGGAAGGTTGCACAATACCAAGAACCAGAAGTGTGGAGCAACAGCCTACTTCTCGAGTCTTCTTCGAGTCGTCGGAATGTTTGGCAACATGACATCATCATCAAATACTTGCGAGAATCAGCGCCAACTTTACGAAAACATCGAGAAAGTCGGCATAAACATCACGTCGTCACGTCGTTGGTATAGAAGGATGGCTGGGACAGGAAGAACTTGGACTACCTCAAACAGCGTATGCAAATGCTGGAAAATTTATGGAGTGAATTCCAGTTCAACTGAGTGGTAACTCCACTGCCGCGAGAAATCACGGCACAGCGGGCAGAGCTCCGGCGGGATCTCATGCCGACATGGAGAGTGCGATTGTCGCAACCCAGTGCTGGGCACGCCACAATTGCGGCGATAAGTCTCTTTGAGGAACGGCTAGAGAGGCACCACGGCGTCCTCACCTTCCGCCTGGTTCAGGTCCTCACCGGACATAGCAGCTTCCGGAGTTTCCTATGTCAGAAAAGGCGGGACGAAACGCCTGGGTGTCGCCACTGTGTGGATCACCCGGAGAGATCTCCGCCGCTGATCGCCTCCACGAGGACATGGCGGTGCTCTGTCCAAGCCGGGCAGAACTCCACCGTATGCTCCACATACGGTGGAGCATACGGTGGAGTTCTGCCCGGCTCGTGGAGGCGATCAGCGGCGGAGATCTCTCACGTCCAGTCCTGGTCCAGGCCATGGTACGGAGCGAGAGGGCATGGGCAGCCGTGACCTCCTTCTTCGAAAGCAGTAATGCTCGCGAAGGAGAAAGCGGGTCGGTTGAGAAAAAAGCAAATTTCGCGCCCTCTCGCCCCTAGCCGCTGCACGAGACGCCGTGGGCGTCGGGAATCCCTCAGTAGTAGCTCATCGTCCGATATGGCCCGGGTCGACGGCGCGTTGTGTTGCACGCGCGCCTCAAAGAGATATCTTCAGCACAAGTGTAGGGGTCCACTAGGGCCGATGCCTGCCGGGATGGTGAGAAAGTCCGAAAGGGATACCGGGCAACGGAAGGAACACGGATGGGTTTTAGTCAGTAAGAGTCTGACACACCCTCCCGCTCCAAGTTATTTGATAATTTCAAACTCAAAAAAAAAAAAAAAATATTGTCTGACTACAGAAGTGCGGGTCATCCTTACTTTACAACCGATTTATTTAATACAGTATTGCAGTGTTATAAATAAGTCAAGTAGTTAATTCTCCAACAAGATCAGCAACTGTCGACGCACAAGCAGTCCACAGGGATCCCCCTGTGGACCGCTTGTGCGTCGACAGTGCACAGACGGCGGTGCAACCAACACCATTCGAAAGTACCTCTGAACAAGATCAAGCAGGTACATCGAGCTAGAATTTTAAAGAGCAACAACACAGCCAGGAGAAAAAAGAAACCAGCAACACAACTGAGAGCAACAACAAGGATCAATCGCCTCCTCGGTAACAACAAAGCCCTAACAAGAGGGACACGGGGTCCAACAGTAAACTGGAAGCCCTCTTATGCAACCAATCGGCGAATTTCAAGGCCTTCATGAGAGCTGTCGCCAACATTCAAGTGGAATTTATCATAGAAAAATGGGAATTCCAGGATGCGTTGCAACCGTTACAGGCGCATTGGTCTGCTATTGACAGTCTCCATTGGGAAATCGAGTGCGAACTCAACAAGGACAAGAACTCAGTATAATAAGAAGAGCGCTAAAGACTATAAGATTCGAAAACTAATAAATCGGTCTGAAGAAGGCTTAAGAAGAAAGCTTATCAAGCAAAAACAACACCTAAGTTAGAGATTATTTCACGGAAAGTTTAATCAGTGGATACCGGTCATAAGACCTTTCACGGATGGCATCCATAATAATACATTCTTGTCAAATGCGCAGAAGATGCAAATTTTTAAAGCAAAGTCCAAGGAGAAGCTGAAAGGTTAATAAAACATTAACAAATAAGCTCGGACAACTATTTAGTGTGTCGGGATATTCTCAACAATCGCTACAACAAGAAACTTATATTTACATCGCATGTCAACATGCTCTTCAATCTGCCTACTATGCAACAACAGTCATTAGCACCAATCAAGAAAATACATGACGTCACAAAATAATGTTTGCACGCTAATTTAAAAAAGAATTTTGAAGTGGATGTCAGAACCTGGGATCCGCTACTAGTGCACATTTTGACACACTGAGACTTACTCAGATTATATTGAATCACTGAAGAACTCGCGAGAATTACCTGTATTAAAGGATTTCTTTAGACTACCAAGAGGCGAAGTTTACTTTAATGGAATCATCGCAGCGTAAACAAGACAACTATCAGAAGATAAGTTCTGCAACAAATCAGAATCAAGAATTATAAGCAGAATTATAATAGCATTCCAAAACAAGATAAACAGCTATCATATTAATAAGAATCAAGCGGCTAGTAACAACAAGGTTACGATTTCGTACCATGCATCAACATTTATTTTATTTGTCCACTCTGCAACGACGAGCATGGAAGTTTTTAGAAATGTCGAACGACAAAAACTTAACACATTAAACAACACGGCAAAAAATGTACGTCAAATAACCGATTTCGTAAGTGCAAAGCTAAGCACAATATTTTATCACACGAGGCTGCGTCAAAAAACAATGAACAAAACCAAACAAATTCATTATCTCATGTCTATCAAAATGATGAAGAAGCATCAGAGGTTCTATTAGCAACCGCTGTAATAAAGGTAGAGGGAGCTGATAGAATTTAGTCAACATGCGAGCTCTTGTAGATCAAGGGTCTCAAATATAATATCAAATCAAATAAACTCCAGAAATGTAAAGGAGTTGTCTTTGGAGTTGAAAAAAAGGAGGGCAATTGCAAGGGCATGATAACTCAACAACTCAGCTCTCAACAACGCAACTCTGTCTTCGGTGACTTCACATTCAGAAAATCAGTATACATAATGAAAAAAATAATCAAGAATCTACCGAACAAAACCTTTACGAAATCATCATGGCCCAAATACAAAATGTCAACTTGGCGGATCCGGAATTCAACAGCAGTCGACCAGAACATTCCTGTTCTATCAAATGTGGACAAAAGAAATTCTGTTTGTGCTATCTATATGGATCTAACCAAGGCTTTCGATTATGTAGATTACGCAATTTTGTTAAGCAAACTTAAAAAATATGATATCAGGGGGAAATATACTTAAACTGTTAGAATCTTATTTGGCAAATAGAAAACAATATGTAGAAATCACACAAATTTGCACAAATGATGGTCGTGAGAAGATATATCGATCCAAATGTAGGACAGTAAAATACGGCGTAACTCAGGGCAGATGCTAGGGCCTGCCCTCTTCTTGCTGTACATTAAATGACGTTCCCGGACACATGAACCATCCTATGGTGCTATTTGCTGACGACAGTACAGTAGTAGTTAAATGCGACGATCCTATGACTTATGAAAATGAAATAAATATGACATTAAATACAATTATATCATGGTTTGACAAAAATAATCTTATTTTAGAAAAAACTAAAATTAAGCATTTTCACCAGAGAGTTCAGAGTAAGATCCCTGACATTAATTATTTAGGGACTCTAAAAGAGTCAACTAGTGTCACCAAATTCCTTGGTATCATAATAGAAAAAAAATTGTAAATTCGCATAATGTTCTTTATAAACTGTCAAAGACTGTCAGCCTAGAATCGGTACTAATGGCATATCACGGTTATGTTGCATCAACACTTAGATACGGCATAATGTTTTGGGGTAACTCAGTCGATAGAGAATTTGTATTAAGAGCTCAAAAAAAATGTTGTCAACGGTTCTTTAAAAGCCTAAACATCCTTACGCTACCATCATTATACATCTACGAAACTAATATATTTGTCAAAACACACATCTCGTAATACAAAATAGCTTCCAAAAGCTACTATAGAAAGTTAGGCGACAAAAATAAGCTAGAGCTCGAAATAACACATGGCAGAACAGCCCTAATGAATAAAAGTACTTTCTGTATGGCCACAAAAATATATAATAAGCTGCCTGAGACATTAAAATTATTAAATCTAGACAAATTCAAAGGTGTACTTATGAAAATTTTAATCGATAAATGTTACTACTCATTAAAGGAAAATTTTTTTTTTGCTGGGTAATCATCAAATAACTTCTCCCGCTCTGGGCGGAGCGGGAAGGTGTGTCAGACTCTTACTGACTAAAACCCACCCGTATTCCTTCCGTTGCCTGCGTTGCCAGGGGCCTCGGTAACCCTTTGGTACCTTCCCGCGACCCCGGCAGATTAAAGGACTACTTGGATGATATTTCTATAATCCCTCCTTCAGATATGCATTCTTTGACAATCGTGTGCTAAATTGATTCATTGACATTATCCTATTTTTATTTTTTACATTTCTGTTTTATCTTAAATATTTATTGTTGACATTTTTGAAATATTTTATTTATTTGGTAGGTACTTGTTTTGACATTGTAGTTTTTATTTGAAATTGAATTCATTGTCAGGGGAATATTATATTGATTTATCCAACACTAGCTCTTTCTATAATTGTTATTTGATATTGTGAAATGAATAACGCAATAATTGTAAACTAACATTCGTACGCCTATTGGCAAATCATAGAGAACTCACAAAAATGTATCATCTCACACACTTGTGTATCTGTAACCTATGTTTACAAATAAATACTCTGAATCTCTGAATCCCTCTGAATCTCGAGTAGATCTGCTATTTGAAGCAGACATTTACTCCCTGATCATGCTAGGAGGAATGATCAAAGGTAATGACATCACACGGCAAACATTTTTAGGCTGGCTACTATGCGGAGACATCGAAACGACAAAATCACAATATAATAATAACACCCCACCGTCGTATCTCTTTGTTGACATCGTGGTGTGGCTTGCACGCGCTCCGAACTCTTGGTCTGTGCTGGAATTTACTTTGCCGGAACTGGTTTAGGGTATGGAGCCAGACCAAGAGAGATACAGAAACCCGCAGGGCAGCATGTGGCAAGCTGTTGGGCAGTAGCGACCCAACGGACCGTATCCCCCGGGAGAAGTCTTGTTCCTCATCTCTGGCTTACCTTTATCGGCCGGTTGGACTGACCACTGACGAGGAATAAACCTCCTAGCTCATTCTTGCTTTTATTTGCCGGCTCGAGTGGAGATTCGCCAGAGCAAACGTGCTCGTAGGAGGGAAGTATTCTAGTATGTGCTGGTAGGGATCTTGACCATCTTCCAGACTCTAGGATTGTTCTGATAGCCATGAAGTACCTCTCCACTCCTCAAGCACTTCAGGACGTGTTGCCCCCTTATTGCTACGTCACTTAGTGCTAGCGATCGTTTTCGGGGGCCTATTGTTGAATGTGCAAGTCCCTGCAGCACCCCCTACCATTTTTTCCGTTTATATAATAAAACATAGAACACCTGCCTGTTCTATGTTTTATTATATACACGGCCATAGTCGTTCCTTAGTTCTGGTAACCATTGCACTTTAGCCACCCAAACATATACTCCAATTTATTTGTTTCCGTATACTATAATAGTCCTACACCAACTGGGGGTTGTCCTTGGGTGCACTTGCATAGTGCATACGGGGATAATCGTCGGTTGGTGCCTCATTTCATTGAAAGCATCTTAAGAGGCCTCTGCGAGTTAGCTTGGGCTCTCGTATGCCTTCCAAAGGTCCCGGACCTCAGGGTCCCGAGATATGTCAAAGACAATATAATAATAATAAATTAATTTAGTTCAAGTAACAAGACTTATAGTGCTGCCCCGCACCCTACTAACCAGGGATGCGCACCGCTTCCACATCACAGTGTAGAAGCAGTCAACGCGAGCTTCAGCAAAAATTCCTGATGTGCTGCAGTATCGGGGCAACCCCATCAGCACCGTGAATGGGTTATTGTATTGAACGCGAAGGGCGTTGTATGATTTCTGAGTATAATGAGCCTACAGACTGCAAGAGTAAAAGGCATGTGGTAAGCACTAAATATAGTGCGCTTGACCTCTTTAGTGGCACGCCGAAATCTGCGGGTAATCATGTTAGTTCTCAGTTAGTATACTTTGCTTATTTCTACAGTATTATGTCTTATGGCGTTCTGCTGTGGCGATCAGCAGCTGATGTAGATCAATTTTTATTTTAAAAAAGGGCAATCCGCGCAGTTTATAGAATAGATCCTCGTGAGTCCCTTAGAAACAAATTCAAAGAAATTAATGTACTAACTCTGCCTTCTCTTTATATCTTAGAAAGTATTTTGTATGTTCGCAAAAACTTACGTCTTTTCACAACAAGAAGTGATTTCCATAATATAAATACATGTAGTAAATATGAAATTGTGATACTTGGGTATCACAATTTCATTTAGATTAACAAAAATAAGCAAATCATTTGTTATCAACAGTATCCGCTTTTAGGATCGACGTTATGTGACAGTGGCGCGCAAGCGGTTATAACAAGTTGCCAAAGTCGGTTACAAAACTTAGCGATGGAAAGTTGAAAACCCACATCAAACGTGTCCTTACCAAAAATGCATAATTGTTATAAGATTAAAGACTACGTTGAACACAAGGAAGTTTGGTAATAATTTCTTCTGCACATGTGGCTTCCCTGGTACCTCATAAATGGCATAACTATTTAGATGTCTATTAACTGCTCCCAAATTACGATGTTTATTATTATTATTTTTTATACATACTTTTTTGACATAATATTATCATTATTTGACATTATATACCTACAATTTTGATTTTAGACTTGTTGTAATGGCAAACATGTCATTTGGTTCAAATAGGTTTTTCTTTTTATTATTTTATTAATATTTTACATAGATTCTTGTGTACGTTGTGAATGTGAGAACGTTGTAGGCTTAATAGACTAGATATTTTGTATTCCTTTTTTTTTTTAATTACCTTGTAGTTTTCGACAGGCCTACACTGTCCTCCCATATCTATTAACACTGTAATTTGAAAACATTGTAAAAGCCAATTATTTTTAAAAGAGTAACTGTGGAGTTTCTTTCTGGCTCTTTTACGACCAATTGGAACCGTGCATCTAGCTTCTGACGTTTCATAAGTGCCCATGTAGGTTTATGTGAAATAAAAATATTTTGATTTTTTATTTGATTAACTCACACACAGCGTCCTCCGCTCCCTGTCAATATCCTTATCATCTTTGAGGCCAGGGGTCAATAAGTGACCAAGATATTTAAATTGTTCTAACCTCACAAGTGGCCTACCGCTTAACAACTTGCCTTAATTCCAATGCAACGTAGTATTGAATAATCTGGAGGATATGATACAGATTTGGAATTCCGAAGACATCAAAGACCGAGCCGATTTCTTAGTGGCATATCAGAAATGAGTACTACACTAATACCACGCAACATTTAGAAAATGGAAGATACGAAGTGAGACTTCCATTGATAAACGACTGGGAACGCAAGCTGGGCTCTTCCAAACAAATGGCCATTGCCAAATTCAAAACGTTAGAACAAAGATTGGGAAAACAACAAAAAAGCCTATAAATAATTTATAGCAGAGTACATTGACTTAGGTCATATGCAAGAATCAACATGTAACAAGAAACTCGACTGCTACTTGCCATAGGTACGACGGCGTAGAACGCGCCGAGACAACAACAACCAAGTACAGGGTTGCGTCTAATGCATCCACAAAAATAACTACCAGTTGGAGCTTAAACAATCTCATGTACAAGGACCCAAACCTACAACAAGATTTACAAATAACATGAATACAGTGGAGGCAATACAAGTATGCTTACACAGCTGATATTGAAAATATGCACAGGCAAATTTTAGTGGCCCACTGTGACCAAAGCCTACAACAGATTGTCTGGTGAGAATCATCGGAACAACCACTACTTTCATATTAGCTCGCTATAGTAACCTATGGCACCAAAGCAGCGCCGTTCCTGGCCAAAATGACACTACGAAGTCTGGTGGAGGACGAGCGTCAAAATTTCCCGGAAGTTTAAAATGTAGTGAAGGAGTCATTTTATGTCGAAGATCTCGTTGACGGATCGCATACCATTGAACATGAACAGAATCACAGACGCTAATTTCGGACCTAAAACAATATCTCAAGAGTGGAGAATTCAACCTTCGAAAATAGTCATCAAACGAACCGGCTCTCTTGGAAAATCCAACAACTCAACAATAACAACGAAAACACTGTCTTCAACTTCAAAACTGGTCAAACATCAAAAACATTGGGCCTATGCAGGAATTCAACAGCGGGCAAATTTACATTCCAATGTTCGATATCAAGCGTCAACAAGAAGCATACAAAACGCAGCATATTAGCTGAAATATCAAAATTGTTTGACCCACTTGGCTTGCTGGCTCCCTTATCAACAAAATTAATGTTACTTTTTCAAAAACTGTGGATGGTCAAATTACAATGGGACGACGAAGTTTCCGATAACATACACAAAGAATGGTGCAAAATATAAGCGGACATAAGGGCGATAAAATTGTGTGAAGTACCAAGATAGGACGGGAGGCAACTATAGAACTATATTGCTTCAGTGACGCATCCCTGAATTTCTATGCGTGTGGTATTTAAGCACGAGTTCACCCATCAACAGACGTTACAACTGTAGCTGCAAAGTCTAAAATTGTACCACACAGAAAAGCAACAACATTGCCTAAACTGGAATTAAATGGAGCGCACCTACTATGCAAATTAATGCAAAAGCTTAAGGAATCCTTACATCAACATGATATTCGAGTCTATGGCTGGATTGATTCAATGGTGGTCCAGGGTTGGATACAAGGTGACCCATCACGATGGAAACATATGTGGAGAATCGAGTCCAAAAAATCAACACTGTAATACCGCGCTCAATTTTTTGATTACGTCAAGTGAAAATCCCGCTGACGCGGCAAGCCGAGGCCAGTAGGCCGGTCAATTGAAGGGAAACAAACTGTAGTGGCAAGGTCCTATTTAGATATCATCCTTTAAAATGAGGACCCTAGTCTATATGTACAGCAATAATGGCACGAACTTTGTCGGCGCTAATCCACTGCTCATGGAACAATACAGGAAAATAGAGAACACCTACAAGAACGAACAACTACAGAAGGAAGTCCCCGAGATGTTCATACAATGGCATTTCAATGCTCCTGCATGGTCCTCAGCGGGTGGATTGTGGGAACGAGCGGTGAGAAGCTTGAAACACCATTTAAAACGAGTGGTGGGTGAGCAAAACTTAACATTCGAGGAGTTCACCACAATCTTAACAAAACTAGACTGTCTGACGCCTGCACACTTTCTAAACAGAGAGGTCAGGGTTGCCCGTCATCGAAACCAGAGAAGACACCCGAACAAGATGGGAGCTTACTAGAAAAATATACACAGAAATCTGAAAGAAGTGGAAAAACTAGTGATGACCCGGAGGAAATTGGTTGATGGGCAGAGTAACAGGTCTTCACCCGGGAAACGACGGATATGTTAGTGTCGTGATCCTGAAAACAAGAAACGGTTACATAAAGATACCAATAACAAAGCTATCTCAATAGACAGCGAAGAAAACTCTATTTCACAAAATACCGAAAATTGACACAAAAATAAGCTACAAACAACAACCTGCCAAGATAGGCAAAATCAACTTGATCGGATTAGTAATAACCCTGCTATACCTAATGAGACCAGCAAGCGCGACAACAAACACAACAAACTTTGTCGAATTGCAACAAGGCCTATATTTCGATAAAGCCACCAACATGAAATTGTTTCGCGACGAGAGGAAGATAATTGTCTACTACGACGTCAAACCCTACTGGTATGGTACAGCAGTGTTCACCAAATTCGACGATCATCTCGAAAACACGTTTAAAACTAAAACAGAAGACTCAATGTGACATAATTGCATTACAATTACATCACGCGTTCACTGAACTCGAACACTACAACCGTATGTTGCTGAATCCGCAAGGTCAGATGAATATTTATTTATTTATTATGAGAAGCACACGCGGCCTTATTAACGATGTCGGGTCAATCGCACGTTACCAGCGTGGATGTCCAATTCGCCGAACAATATCAACGGGATATAGAACTTATCAAAGAAAATTTCATCTGGCCATCTGGCCAGATGAAATTTTTATATTTTTTTATTATTTTTTATACAAAAGGGCCAGATGTTTCTAGTGAGAAACATGTGGCTCTTTTGTTCGTTTAATTCTTTTACAACATGTTCGTGGTCCAACATCTTTCCAAAGCCTTAGCTAATGCTGTACTTTTGGATTCGGCTCCTAAACTGAGAGAATGGTTTGTAACAATTTTATTATTTTTTTACTTTTCAGATCCCATTAGGTTTATGGCAAACATTAAAAAAAAACTTTATAAATTCGTGTTAGCAGAATGACAATGACTTAATTTCCTAGGCTAGCACGTCGGTATCCTCCCTTGACTTAACACCGACTTCCCTTAGCCCTACCCTTTTCGTTATCATTTCCATCTCCAAAACGACGCGAGTTTGGGTTTTTTCCCCATACCAAAAGAATACGCAGAATAGGTTTTTTGCTTTTTTTGTACAATCCAATATTGTTAGTAAGGACATAGACAACCTACAAACTAGTGTTAGTATAAATACCGCTGTCAATTAATTGCCATTACAAAATGTCAGATAATAATAATAATAATTCATCACGATCGAATGATGGCGATGAATTATTATTATTATTGAATTAATACAATAATACTATACATACTACTTCTGGGCATGGTTTGAAGGCAACACTATCATCCTCGTCCAGTGCTTCCATATAAGGCCATCAGTTTTATCAGAAACGGTCCTCAAGAGACTGTTGGCGCTGCCACACACCCGCGACATCAGAGATGCGATACGCTTTCTAATAAAAGCATAGAAGTAATCTATAGGTGCCGCAGCGAACATTCCTGATGCGTTGCGTTCTGCCCATCAGGACGCGGCAGCCTCAACAGTGCCCTGTATGCGTTATTGTACTGGACTCGCAAGGCGCTGTAAGCCCTATGCGTACACGCATAGGGCTTACAGCGCAGTCGATCCATAGGTCGCAAGAAAGATTGGCAGTATGCCCTAAACAGTACCCTTTACATCACTTGAACATTTCGCAAACCTACGGATCGACATATTGCTCCTGACTGACAGCGCCCTACGTTCCCTCTCCATGTCAATGTTATCAGTCTGTGTAGCAGTGACCCAGTGTCCCAGATATTTGAAGGATGTGACCAACTCAAGAGCAATACCCGCGAGTGTGATAGGTGGTACAGCATAGCTTAGTGCCTGCCTTAAACAGCAGACATTTGCTATTTTTTGCATTATATCTAAGGCCCTAGGCATCCGCAAATCACTCACAAACCAATAACAGTGTCCTGAGGGCGCTGATCGACGGGGCCAGCAGCACCATGTCGTCGGCATAACTTATCTTGTTGACAAGTGTTCCGCCGCTGAGCTCACGAACCAGCCGATCCACATACAGACAGAAGAGTTTCGGTCCAGCCCTTCCAGCCGGATCGGATAGTGAGCCTGCCCATCTCACCATATTGGTTTGATAGGTCAAGAAAACATACATATACGGTTGTTGTCCTGTCCGTATAGTATCGAACAGTGTGTTTGAGACAGAGAACAGCGTGTTCAGTTGACAGAGCCGTTCTGAAGCCAAACTGTGCATCGTGAAGCGACAGATGTTTATTTATATTTTTTTCCAGCACACTGAACAATACTTTTGCAATTACCGCAGCCAACGATATGGGCCTTTAGCGGCGTTATTACAAAACAAGAATCACTTTTGGACATGGTTTAACCCATCGAGCCAGTTTTTGTAATAAGTACGTTACTATGGTTGAAATACAGTTCTTTATACAAAACTGACTACTTAGTCCGGTACTAATTTTACAGTTTTGCATTAAGAACTTTAACGTAGACAGAATAAAGATCGAAATTCAAAAATGGCTCAATAGTTTAAACCTGGGTCTAAAGATAATCCTTGTTTTGTAATAAGACGGTAGATGTTTATGTCCGAAGCATCCCCGGTGCGATTTTTTATAATGGGCACAACCAAGGTCTTCATTAGATCATGCGGTAGGTACGAGTACATATGTGAGACGCAGAAATTAAAAAACAAATGCAGCACTCTGGGCATATAATATAAATAATAATAAATAAAATCATTTAATTCGGACAACTAAAAGATCCATAAAATGTTAGTTTAAGCACACCCGCATTTAGTAAATGCTCGATGCTCAAAAAATCATGACCAGATGATTTCCCGCGCTTTATACCTCTCAACACTGCCGCTACTTTCTTAGCCGAAACCCTTACCAGTGATCCCATTGCTGGCTCACTAGCCGCTAAGGCCTCTCCCATCGCACCTAGAGGGGACTTCATAGCAAAGTGATTCTTGAACAAGTTTGCAATGGATGCAGGCTCACTAACACCCTCAACACTCACAGGAAGGCTCGACCTGCCCTTCAGTTGGTTAGTGTGCTTCCAAAAGTTAACAAAATCCTTCTTGTCGTGAAAGGATGTTACGAGTATTATATTCATTTTAAGCTCCCTGTTCTCATGACACCACTTTAATTTATTTTTAAAAACTCGTTTTTCCCTCGCATGGTAGTATACACAGTACCCACTTTTGGTTCACCATATAGTACTTACCCAATTCTGAAAAGCAAGTCGAGCCTCCAGGTGCGTCTGCCGATCACGTTTCTTCCACCCTATTACTGGCTTTCTTTTGTTTTGTCCCGGCCCAGAGTAACTAATACATGACAAACCACTTAATATGTCAACAATTTTATAATACATTTTATCAATATTACATCTACTTTCACCTTTGTACACAATTTGTCACTACAATTTCTAAATTCAAAAGGAAATTCTATTTCTCCTAATCTCGTCATACATAAATTCGTATATAAGTCAGTTTGTTTAACATCCCTTTCATCCCACACAATCTGATTTCAAATGCTTACATAAATACTGGTCTTAGTTTTAAGTAAGTCAAAGTTACTCATTATTTTTAATGGAATATGATAGGACCAATAAACACCATGTAATATCTTCGCGTCTACAACCGTTCTCCATGCCGCTTCAGATACCACACAGTGATCTAACCAACTATGAGGGCCTATTTAGGTTTTGCCCGAGCTCAATTTATGGTAAGCAGATGTTGGCATTGGTATTGTGCTCTGCGATTAGAAATCAAATACTTTCGTCGTATCTTTAGAATTTGTTGAATTGTTGCATTCGATCTGTCCGTTTTTATTGGTCTCAAGTTTGTATCCCATTAAATAGAGAATTTATCTATTTGTAAGTGGCTCGAACCATGTGGCAGTTTTAAAATAAGTATTTATAATTTGTTATTAAATAGGACTACGTGACAGACAGTCACACCTGCCCACACCGCAGAGACCCAACAAAAGTTTTATCTCTGTGGTGCAGATGACACCTCTCTTCTTTTTAAAGTAGACAGGAATAGACAAGATTTTGATGACGTAAACAGTGCACCCTCAATGGTTATGGAATCGTTTACGACAAATAACTTAGTTCTCAATGCAAGAAAACGAAATGTATAAAGTTCGCCTTACCGAATGTTAGGAATCTAGGTCCCAACATCGTCTTAGATAATGGGGTGCTTGAAACTGTAGACTCTGAAGTTTTTCTTGGTATAACAGTAGATGCCAAACTTCAATGGGTCCCACATACATCAAGCCTAGCGGGCAGGCTCAATTCGGCCGTCAGAAAGGTAAGACAATACACTGACGTTGATACATCTCGATTAGTTTATTTTAGTTATTTTCATAGCGTTATGTCCTACGGTATTCTGCTGTGGGGAAGAGCCGCTGACATTCAAAATATATTTGTTCTTCAAAACCGAGCAGTTCGAGCAATTCACCAGTTTTTTTTTTGTGATTAGGAAATGATCAAATAACTTTTCCCGCTCTGGGCGGAGCGGGAGGGTGTGTCAGACTCTTACTGACTAAAACCCACCCGTATTCCTTCCGTTACCTGTGTTGCCAGGGGCCTCGGTAACCCTTTGGAACTTCCACGCGACCCCGGCAGGCATCGGCCCTAGTGGACCCCTACACTTGTGCTGACATCTCTTTGAGGCGCGCTTGGAAAACAACGCGCCGTCGACCCGGGCCTGGTTCTTATCGGACGGTGAGCTACCAATTGCTCATTATCTGTAAACCCGTGCCTACAGTGGCAAGAAATCCGCCCGGGATTCCCGACGCTCAGGGCGTCTCCTGCGGTGGCTAGGGGCGAGAGGGCGCTTAATTTGCCTTTCCTCAACCGTCCCGCCTCCTCTTTCGCGAGCATTACTGCTTCCCAGAAGAAAGTCACGGCTGTCCATGCCTTCTCGCTCCGTACCATGGCCTGAACCAGGACCGGACGCGAGGGATGTCTGCCGCCGATCGCCTCCATGAGAACACGGTGGTGCTCTGCCCAAGCCGGGTGGACCTCCACCGTATGCTCCACCGAGTCCTGCGGGCGATCCACACAGTGGTGACACCCGGGCGTTTCCTCCCGCCTTATCCAACACAGGAACCTCCTGAAGCTGCCAAGTCCGGTGAGGACCTGCTTCAGGCAGAAGGTGAGGATGCCGTGGCGCGTCTCTAGCCACTCCTCAAAGAGGGGACTTATCGCTGCAATTGTGGCCTGCCCAGTACTGGGTTGCAACAATCGCACTCTTCATGTCGCCATGAGATCCCGCCGAAGCTCCGTTCGCTGTGCCGCGATTTCTCGCAGCGGTGGAGTTACGCCCCAGCGTTTTGCCTCCTCGCGCCACTCCCATACGTGCGCGAGGAAAATTTACCAGCTTGGTGCCTAAATTTCTCTGAGTTTTTTTTTTAAAGATATTGGTATTCTCACGGTGGCATCACAATTCATCTTCGCCAACATCTTACAATTGCAGATGCAATATATAAATATCATATAGCATAGGCTATATAATATTTATATATTGTGGGAGTGACATAAGTCACTCCCACAATGAAGACGAATCTAACTACATCTCTTAATTATGTTAAAATCCATCAAGTCATTTAGGCTACAGAGCGTGCCAAAGAAATAGACATGCATACATACATACTCTTGAAAAATATTACCCTCCCTCTGGGGCAGTCGGGTAAAATTTTGTATTTTTGTTATTGACTCTCAAAAGTGAAAATTCATTTATTTGCGTAAAAGGTCCGTGTTAGGGTCACAAGTGAGATTCACAATATTAACACCAGAAATAAGGACAAATTACGAGCTCCATTTCACCAGCTACATAAGGTTCATAACTCAATTCACATCATTCATTCATTTTTCATTCTTGGTATAACTTTTTATAACATGCTACCCTCTTCTTTGCTAGACTTGCCTTTTAATACGTTTAAAACTAAAGTAAAATCCAGCCTTTGTTCAAAGGCATACTATTGTATCAATGACTACTTAAACGATAAGAATAGTTGGTCGCTGTGATTAACTCAAGACAATGTTTATGTTCTTTCTCCAGAATTAGCTTACCTACTGACAGGTTTTATGAGTTCATAATATAATTATTTATTTTTTATTTGACTGTATAGATCAATGTATTTTAATTTAATTTGATTTATATTATTAGTGACATAATCTACAATCTGTTTTTTTATTGCAATAAGTGGTTAGCTAGCGACCTCGACAATTGATCATACTATTCTTACCTGAGCAACTGGCAGCAAGCTCGTCATTCTACCTTAGATGTCACTGCCTGCGGTAGCGTCGGGGGTCGGGTTGTTTCCTTCCCTCCAATATGGCGAAGGAAGTGATGGCTGATCTTTGCGTTATGCTCGTGAACGGGTGCTGCTTATAGTGACTGGTCTTCTTGCTGACCATGGCTTTTTTATTGTTATTAGTAATTAACTGTTTATTTATTTTACTTCGATGGTGCTAGTTTATCATTTCTCACTTCAAGTTACAACTATAGCCTTACAAAATAAAAGTGGGCACGCCCTTTATGCTTGGTGGCTTATATTTAGATATTATGTTCTGTATACGTTTTTATGTTGTAATTTTTATTTTTGCTTGAGTACAGTTTTCATTTTTTTGTTAGTATATTGGCGTGTGCTAGCTAACATATGGCAAGTGATTCAATTTAATGTTTTGTGTTTCGTAGTGTTAATTACTTTGCATACGATTTCTATAGAATCAAGTTTATATCAGGTGTGCTGCTGGGGAGTTTGTTGTGCCACTTCTTCTTCCCAGTTAGAGCACTAGGAAGTGGTGAAGGGCGGGCGTTACTGGGGGACTGTCTTATGTAATTTTGACGTTCAAATAGTGCTGATTGCCTAGGTTGAATAAATGACTTTTGATTTTAATTGCGAAAAGCGATTTTTTTAAGGATAGTATTGGTACATGTTTGCAACAAACCAAATGACTACGTTTGCAATTTCGTAACAAATTTAGTACCCGATCAGCTCACCCTTTGACGCCAAAATAAGTAGCGTTGAAAACAATGAAGGCAAATTATATTTATCGGTGCACCCGGTGGAACCAAAAATTCCAAAATTCGAACAACAGGCAGACGGCTTTTGAAAGAAAATTTATCTAGCACAGACTAAAAGGCACACAATATATATCAGTTACAAGAAAAACAAATAAAAAGTGTAAAGTGCGATGTAAGAAATTATCAGTAAAGTGTGCCTCACTGCTGCGACAAAAAGGCCCATTTCAGCAAAAATGATAGACAAAAATGGCAGTTGAAAACCAATATCGGGATCACCAGGATGCAGTTTTATACTTTAACTTGTGTATGCATTCTTAAATAAAATGAATCGGCCGTGGCTTCTTCTGGAATTGCAACAACTCTACTATGTGGTAGAAAACTGCTCATTCCACATTTAATAAAAACTGCCTTTGAATGTCATCGTCCAGAAAGAATCCGTAAATTCCATGAGAAAAAAGGGGCCGATGGGCAAACTTCTTAAAGAGGTTGGTCTCTTAATGTGGGACGAATGTACGATGAGCCACCACTCACATAATATAGAAACCGTAGACAGAACTCTAAAAGACCTAAATAGTTCAGACAAAATTATGGGACGCATCACCTTCGTGTTTGCCGATGATAAATGATAAATGATTTTTTTTTTTTTTTTTTCTGTAAGTAGGTTTGTACAAACACTTTTACACGTCAATCATATTTTTTTAAATAAAGCTAGATGAGGTCGGCGTTTCCTATCTGACTACTCTGAAAAGAAAGGCCGAAACAAACTCGGAGGTCACAGTCTCTTTTAAAGTCCAGACATAATCTTGGTCAGATCATGTGAAGGCCATGTAGATTGGTGTCTGAAATGGTCCTTTTGAGGAAAGAACCACACAGATTGAGTGGACCTGTCCAGTCAGTGCACGCATTTATCAGTAATCGTGCTGCTCAACTCAGAACTTAAGGAGCTCAACGATTCGACGAACAATACCAAAGAAAGAACATTTGGGTAGGCCGCATAAATTACTCAAACTGCCAGACCATGATTAATACTAAATGAGAAAAAAAAAAACAATAATGACCCACATAGGCTTCACAATTCAAAAAAACAATAATGACCCACATAGGATGACTTTCGTCAAACTTTCCCTGCGGTGCTTAGAGGAACACGTGCAGATATACTTAAAGCCTACTTTAAGGCGTCTCCTTTATGAAGTTCTGTACAATCAAGTGGTGATAAGTATTTTTCAAGTGTATTACAAGTAGGTGACGAGAAAATATATTAGCCTAATGAACATAGATGAGTTACGAAAGTCTGTCTCAAGTTCGATTTTAAAAATGTTTACCCAGCAACTGAAAAACTTTATCAAAAGATTACACGTTGATGTGTGAGAGGGCGATACTCTCGCCAAGAAATTCTTCTGTTGATCATATCAATGAAAAAATATGTATTAGAAAGAATCCGGAATATGTGATCAAAAAATATATAAATCCGTTGATACCGTATTAGAGACAGAGGACGTTGTGCATTATCCGAGAGAATTTCTGAATTCCTATAACCCTTCAGGACTTCCCCCTCATTCCCAATCATTTTATTGCGCAACCTCACTCCGCCTAATCTGTGTAATGGAACTAGATTCCAAGTAAAATTGCTACGAAATAATGTGATTGAGTGTATTATTCCTTTCCACATCCTTTCCAATTTACCTTTCCAAGTTAAGCGATTACAGTTTCCAATAAAAATATCTTTCGCCATCACCATCAACAAATCCCAATGCCAAACATACAAATATATTTAACTTGACCTAAGGGAAGATTGATCATGGACAATTATATGTTGGTCTCTCTAGGTCAGGAAATGCAGAGTATCAAAGTATACCATGAAGTTTGAAAATAAATTAAACATAATATTTAAGATAGACAGTGTTTTTTATCACAAAGGACAGCACATGTAAATTGCACCCGTGCGAAGCCGGGGCGGGTTACTAGTTACTACGTATAAAGGCGCATATAAGTCTTAATATTATTAACATTATTCCTGTAATTTAAATAACAATCAAGTAGTAGGTAACTACAAATTAACTGAAAGAGCATCGTTTTATCAAACAAGACTCATCCTATTACCGGCCGGCCGTGCATTGTAAGCGCATCACGCTAGTAGAAACTAACCGGCCGGGCCGGCCTATTTCCACCAGATAAGTGAGATTAGAGTGGGTCGGTGTCGTCCGGAGCCGTCGGGGGCCGTGCGGCGACGTGCGGCCTGTGCGGTCACGACTATTAGCGATAGTTTGTCGTCGATAGAGACGCACATGGTCAGCGTGACTCTTACCTACACTTACCAAAAACACAGTACAAACTTGTAGAGTATGTTTTTGTTTTAGTTTTATAATGAGAATATCACAACGCACTACAAAGTCGAAGTTTTCCTAAAACTCGGTGTGTTGGCCGCTGTCGCAAGGTAACACTCAGATACATTACGTAGATATCGCTCTCGGAGGCGCGGTGCGGCGCCACTGTAGTGGCTTGTAATGACTGCCGGGAACATGCGAGCGAGCAAATATCTTCGAGATTACATCCGTGAATGTTAGCTGCGGAACGCTGCAATATCAAACGTAATTAAAATTGATGCTTTATACCTATGATGGTTTTTAATTGCGATGGGGGTAGAATCTGGTTAGATAATTTGGATGCTCATCTATGCACCAAGTGAATCATTGTCCAATTTTCTTGCCAGTAGGGCGTCTCTTCATATTGGTGAACAGACAGGTCTGATGAAAGCTCATACAATCAAAGTGAAAATAGCTCACATTTTATTGCTGATAGTGATTTAATAAAGAGACTCGTCCATGTTGTACTTTTGCATTAAAACATTTATACAAACTGTGTACCTTTGCAATTCATTATCGCAATTCCGCCTCAATTGCAATGACAAACTTTGCCCACTAATAACAAAATTTTCATTCTTTTTAAAAACAAACTGTTGTCATTTAACGTAAAGTGTAACTAGAATAGTTGTGTTTATTCTTTATTTCCTAGAATCTAGACATAATACATGACAATTACAGTGATACGTACTCCAAGCTACACGAACAGTCTATGTATGCGAGTGTACCTATAACAGATACAAATATGACAATGTTGCAAAAGCATCCCATTACAGTTGGTTCCCATATTGGCGCACCACTGTATACAGGCGTAGGCCATTACCTGCGATGCGAGATACTCGTGTGCACATAAATATCTATTACATGAAGTCATTCCGGTGCCGTTGCCGCCGCGCCGCGCGGCATTAGTATGCAAGCGTCGTGCGCACACAAGTGCCACGAGTACGTCGGGATACCGGTCCTCGGGTAGTTTGGTTGCAGCAATTATATTGCGTGTGTTGTCCCTTTTTACATAGGGGGAGGGGGGGATGGTATTAATTCCAACAGTTTTAGCGCTAAACTTGGAGATAGCATGTAATTGTATTCATTTGTAAAATCAGTTTTGTACCACTGTGTAAGTGTATGTCTGTTGTACCCCCGGAGGATCAACCCAGACTTTTTTGTAACTACGGTCTGCTAGGAACTCCTTATGGCAAACGCAACTCACTCAATTAATTGTGAGCCCGGTTGAGACCTTGCGTTTGATCTCGCCCGGTCTGGTCCCGCCATCAGACGTGAGAACGTCCTGAATTACTTATTAGAGAGAATAACCGAGCTATATTATTTATGAACACGTTACTTCGCGAAAGTGTTGAAGAGGCAATTAAGAAACTAGAGGGTTAAGTAGTAGCACCTATACTATTACATGATCTGTAAAATTATGAAATTCTAAGATGCAGATTGAAAAAACGGAACCCATGGCATAAAGGATCATTCGTGTCTGTCCGTCTATCGCTGCCAATTTTCTCCTAACCTAATGAACCGAATGAATTCTTGTGACCCTAACACGGACGTTTTACGCAAATAAATGAATTTTGCATATCACTTTTGAGAGTCAATATTAAAAATAAAAAAATTTACTCGACTGCCCCAGAAGGAGGGTAATGTTTTTCGAGAGTATGTATGTATGTATGTATGTATGTATGTATGTTTGTATGTATGTATGTATGTATGTATGTATGTATGTATGCTTATTTCTTTGGTACGCTCTGTAGTCTAAACGGCTTGATGGATTTTAATATAAGAGGTGTCGTTAGATTCGTCTTAACTGTGGGAGTGACATAGGCTATATAATATTTATATATTACATCTGCAAATACAAAAAAGGAAGAGGAAGGTTTATTTAAATAAATTACAACAATATTGATATCAAATAATAGCTAGTAATGAGTCAATTTCATATACAACATTAGTTTTAGTATATGCGAAACCCGAAACACGTGTCTAGTATATTTATGTAAAGAATCTATGTACCAAATTTCATGAAAAATCACAAAGTTATAAGCTTGTTATGTTACTCTTGGTTGTCCGTACAAAAACATGCTCACCACACGGCGCTTACGCGGGCCGCGCCGCCCGCGCCTCCAGCGTCGTCGGGCGCTCATTGATAGGTAATACTTCGGAAGTAAACCGTACCTAACCGTACGGCGATTGTATTGTAATTAACTGGTGATAACATTTTCCATCACACTTGCAGGCTTTGGACTGTCGTAATGGTCAAGTGTAGGTAGATATTATTATGTACTTTATTCGTAAATGCAGCCGTAGTTCAAATTGGATGAAAAGTGTTAAACATCGCATTACTTAACCACAGCTGGTTGTATGTACGTAGGTACAAATAATAACTTATTACAATTAACCATCTCGGCGTGTTTAAAAATGTTATTCATCACTATTTACAATATCTTACTACTCAAACACATCGTAACAATTGTTCGAAATTTCCGCCTCTTTGTCTTATGCACAGACGGGCGCGCTTACGCAAATTTCATTTTAAATTACTTAAAACATAATGATTGTTTTTAACACTGTTAAATGATCCACGATACTCTGACGCCAAATTGCTCCTCGTACCGCCGCTCTGCACTGGATACCACAAACCGCTAGTGTACGTACCATTTCTCTGTACTGGACGTTTGTTTATGAGAAAGGTATGGTTACACGATACTTTTTACATAGGATAGGTAGGTACACTATCAACCTAAACACAACTGTAAGGCCTACGGCGGTGGCGCGATCGCGTTATGTAATCGAACGGGAGCGTGACCCGTGTGCATCAACCTGTAGCATCCGGGCGACTGAAGGGGTGGGAAGTCGCAGCGCGGGGGTTAATTTACCCCCCCCCCCCCCCCCTCTTGCTGTGCGCTCGCGCCTAGTGCCGCTATGACCTGCCGTGACCTGTGTTGTGCACGTATGATTGCGGATAGGTTCTTAGGGTCGCTCGGTGTCCAACTCTTATCCTTTTTTAAATATTTTTGGGTCAAAATATAACATGGTGTAAAAATGATTGGAATCGATTCAGTTGCTTATTCTGAAAGAACTATATTCAGGTTTCGCATATATTAAAAAATAATGTTGTATATATAAATCTAAAAAGCTTGAAATAAAACAAATTATTTAAAAAACAAAAAACCCGACTGCTAAAACACTTAACTGAAAAGAGAAAAACAAGCATTATAATCTATAGAATTTTGGTATTGCAGGCCACAAACCAATAACCTGAAATATGATATCCCGGCGATACCAAAATTCTATAGATTATAATGCTTGTTTTTCTCTTTTCAGTTAAGTGTTTTAGCAGTCGGGTTTTTTGTTTTTTAAATAATTTGTTATCTGACATTATCATGCAATGATTTTTAAACTGGCTCTATTGAAGGCTCTTTTAGTCGCAGATGGCACTCCTGATCATCCAGTTGATAATCATATATTTTAATTAAAACTTAGATTGGTTGAATAAGATTCAACCAATCCAAGTTTTTCTAAGTTTTTTCCAATAACTTTATCGCGACAGTATATGTTTAAATTTAATGCACTTATGCGTGTATTAAAAAGCAAATCTAATTATATTATGGGGCGCGAGTTGGTTAATTTTTGTTGGCGTATGGAATTCAAGTTAAGAGGATCTCCAGACATTCATATGGTAGTTTGGTGTAATGACATGCCTGATTTCAACTCACCAGCAGGAATCAATCTACTTGAAGATGTGATTACATGTAGAATACCTAAACATGACTCCGAATTAAAAGATCTTGTGGTTTTTTATTTTGAAACTAACAAACATAAAATTATAATAATTATATGTACAATTATGTGAAAAAAGGGAGGGCAAAGTATCACAGGACATCAAAAAATGTGTCCGTATCGCCGTCAACAGGAAAAGTGCCCAAAAGGCTAGCAGCATTGCCACGTTGTATGGCAATGATTCTTTGGCCAAAAATAGACCAGCCCTCTGATCACGTGAGGAGTCGACCAACCCCTTGGCGATATCTCTAAAAACGAAGTGGGCACTCGGGCCTCATGGCCCATGTTTCAAATCCCAAACGGCTCGAACAAATAAGTCCCAATACTATTGGAGTACTTGCGCTGTTTGAGGTTTCCCGCAGCTGCAGCAGCCACCCCAGCACAGCCCGCCGTGCTAGGAAGATGGGATGGCTCAAGGGTGTCGACACACGTTGCATTCCACACCAAAGGCCTACCTACCTTCCAAGGCATTATGATCATTCCATCTGTTCTCTTCCCATCGTCGCGTGCCAAGCCATTGGGTTTTAAAACAGCGGGCAACCCCGGCGATGACAAAAGCGCGACGGATGATGTTGTTGATGTTGACGTGCCGTGCTATGCGTCCTGTGCTTTTACTGCAGGATAGGCCATGTTGTCCGAGGCAGTCAACACCTTCACCGCATTGGCAGCGATGCGGAACCGCGCAAGCAGTGCCCAGACGCAGACAAATAGCGAGCCAGAAGGTGGTGTCACCCAGCAGTGCCTATGTTGGGTGACGGTAGCGCCAGAAGCCAGAGGCCCGACTCCCACTCACCCACAGCCAGCAGGCGGGTACGCTCAGCAGTATTGGTGGACGTATTAATAAGATTATTCCATTCAAACCAGCAGAGCGGCTCATCCCATAGCCTCTGGTAAGATGGGTTCACGGCCGATCTGCAAGCAGCAGCGGCAAGCCATTTTCCAGGCAATCACCGTGTTGGTCAAGCACGGTACTTCAGAGTCAACCAGGGAGGGGGCTAAAATTTTCCCGGTCAGCTTTTCAGTGCTGTGGACAGAAGACAGGAACGCCAGTAAGCTAATATTGGTAATTTTACGAACACCGAGGCCACCAAAACGGATAGTCACGGACGGACGGATGGGTAGTCTGGCTTGCAACCACGCTCGGTCGTCCAAGGCCACATTTAAAATGGAAGCTAGTGTATTGCGAATAATTTCGTCAATTTTGACCAAGAGGTGTGACTGCTTCCATAAAGGGGAAGATCATAGTAAATATATAAAATTTGGGCCAAAACAACAGTATCTAACCAGGGTAAATGCTTAATGTAAATTAATTTTGGGGAATTTGTCCGAAATGTCGTTAAAGTTTTTGATTTTTTCGTCGATGAAAGAAGAAAACCTGTCTTGTAAAATTGGGGAACCTAGAAGGTGCACTAAACTTTTCTAAAATTTTGATTTGTAGGGTTATTTAATTAAATCTATCTAGGGTCAACTGTCTGTCGGTAATGCCAGAAAGGTAAATTTCAAATTTTGATGGGTTAAGGTCCAGGCCAATAGATGAAATTGCTGTTTGAGGAATTTTAAGTCTTTCTTAACGGTGTCCACATTACCTCCTAGCATTCCATCATCTAAATACCCACACATTAAATTTTGAATTTAGTATCTGAATAATTGGATAAATTGTGACTACATTACCATTCCTAGCCACATTCAAGAACTAAGCCTTAATAAATGCAAATGTTTTATAAAACAGAAACTGTGCCTGTGCCTTTTATACTGTTATAGATTATATTGAGGACAAAAAGGCTTGGAATTGAGCTGCTCCAATAAATTTACAGTGAATGTTGCTTTTTTACTCTTTTTATTTTGCTAGCTATTTATATTTTCTTATTCTATATAACATTTTATATAAACAATGACATGAATATTTACTTTGTATAGTATTATATTATATTATTTTAATTATTATCAATGTGAAGACTATGTGGGTCGTTACTTTTAATGATGGTCTGGCAGTTTGAGTACTTTATGCGGCCTACCCAAATGTCTTTTCTTTGGTATTGTTTGGTAAGTTTTGAGTTAAGCTGCATGATAACTGACAAATGCGTGCACTGACTTGACAGGTCCACTCAAATCTGTATGGTTCGTTCCTCAAAAGACCATTTCGGACACCAACCTACATGGTCCTCAAAAGAACTGACCAAGATTATGTCCGGATATACACATTGACATTGATGAATTTTATTTATGCAATGACATGAATATTTACTCTGTGTAGGACATTATTTTAATTCTTGTAAATGTGAAGACTATGTGGGTCATTATTTACTTTTGTTTTATTCTTAGTTAGTTTTTAACGTGGTCTGGCTGGAAGTTGAGTATTTTTTGCGGCCTAGCCAAATGTCCTTTCTTTGGTTTTGTTCGTTGAATCGTTGAGCTCCCTTAGTTCTGAGTTGAGCTGCACAACTATTGACAAACGCGTGCACTGACTGGACAGGTCCACTCAATCTGTGTGGTTCTTTCATCAAAAGACCATTTCAGACACCAATCGACATGGTCTTCACATGATCTGACAAAGATTATGTCTGGACTTTAAAAGAGAGTTTGTCTCGGCCTTTCTTCTCAGAGTAGTCAGATAGAAAACGCCGACCTCATCTAGTTTAAAAAAAATATGTTTGACGTGTAAAAGTGTTTGTAAAAACTTACTTACAGAAATAAAATCATTTATCATTTATCATTATTAACTCGGGTTCCCTTTATCTGGCAGAATCTTGATGCTCCGAAATTTATTTGACTTATCACACTTGGCATAATTTTCTTTAAACGAATATTAATAAGGCATAAAAATTATTTAATATAATTATTGTTTGTAGTATTAAATTCGGACATATAAACATTTGGCATGTTTATACTCGTATGTCCGAATTTACAATGGCAGAATTTTATTTGGCATAATTATCTTTGGCAAAGTTAAAATTCCGCATAATTTCATTTAGCATAACTTTTATTTAAAGCGACGATTATTTGGTACAATTTCACTTGGTATACTATGAAAAATAGTTAATATGTTAGTGACAGAAATGAATCGCTGCAAAACCGACTCCACGTACTCTTGTCTGCCCTACCCCTAGAGTGTAATTTAAGCACGCGTAAGCGTGGAGGGGCGAGGCGGCCCGCAAGCTGAGGAGCAGATGTTGAGCGCCAAAACCATCTGCGACGATAAGCTCGCGTGGGACCGCCGGAGCCCCGCAGCGCCGGAGCCTTGACAGAAACCATGCTTGCTGCATGTAGCATGTTCGCTTGCATGCTGCATGCTTGCTTGCATGCTGCATGCTTGCTCGCATGCTGCATGGTTGTTGCATGCATAGTGTATGCTTATTAGCATGCTGCATGCTTGCTGCGTGCATGGTGTATGCTTGTTTCAAAATATATCCCCTGACCATTTAACGGACGTTGTGATTTAATGACTGTCAATATGAAATGTATACGAAAAGACGATTCTGACTGTGAACTTTCTGCGATATGATGGTTCTACTATTTAATTATAATGGATATAAAATTTATGCCTAAAGATGATTCTGACTTACAAACTTATGAGTTTTGAATGTATGATAAATGAGTGTCTGCTAAACGATTTTTTGCGAAATGATGTTTATGCTGTCAGCTGTATAGCAAAATAATATTATGACAAAAATGTTCTGCCATAAAGGATAGACCCTATAAACTCACATACGCATACGTGCTTTAAAAAAAGAAATCCGAACACATGCAGGTTTGCTTTTCCAACATCCGCTTTTATAACAAGTTGCCAAAGTCGGTTACAGAACGTAGTGATGGAACGTTCCAAATCCACACCAAACGCGTCCTTACCAAAAACGCATATTATAAGATTAAAGACTCCGTTGAAGACAAGGAAGTTTGGCAATAATGGTCCCTCATAAACGGCATAACTATGTAAATGTCTATTAACTGCTCTCAAATTACGATGTTTACTTTTAATTATTTATTTTTTACATACTTCCTTGACATAATATTTTCATTATTTGAAATTATACAACTTACCTACAATTTTAATTTCAACTATATAATAGTGCCTTTTGTGGACAGGAAATTAATTCAGACTAGCAAGTCTGAACTAATCAAACTGTAACCAGTTGTAATGGCAATCATGTCATTTGGTTTAAATAGGTTTTTATTTTTATTATTTTATTTTGTGAATGTGAGAACGTTGTAGGCTTAAAATGGAATGTAAATTTGTGGACTTAGTGGACCATTTATTTTTTTGTTAAGTACCTGGTACTTCTTGACAGGCCTGCACAGTCCTCCGATTATATACATTGTAGTGTGGTTTTCGAAATGAAACGCGCTGTACGTGGCAAATAAAAAGGAAACCATTTTCAAAATTAAAAAAAAAAGGTTACGAGAATAAGTAATAATACAAAAAGGTAAAAAAAATGTGAGTTAGGAGTGCGATCTATGGGTTGGGCGTGTAGTAACAATCTAGACGGAAGTTTGCAATCCACCCTCCTAGGTGCGTTGGGGAAAATATAAAAAAAAAAATGACAAAAATCCAGAATTTTTCATAGTAAAATTCGAATGTTTGACACGTGTGCCAGAAGGGTTCCGCAAATGAGGTGAAATATGTAGTGTAAAGAAAGCAGGTCAAATACCAAAAAAAAAATAGTAGAATTAATAATTCTACAACATTTAAACACTGTAATTTGAAAACATTGTAAATCCCTATTATTTTTTAAGACAGGAGCCGTGGCGTTTCTTGCTGGCTCTTCTCCATAGGAAATTACTGATTGGAACCGTGCACCTAGCTTCTGACGTTTCATAAGTGCCAATGTAGGTTTATGTAAACTAAAATATTTTGATTTTGATTTCAAAATCGAGTTCAGAAAGGACTTTTATATCAGATGATAAGCAAGCAACTGCAAATGGCGAAAATTTTATAAATTAAAGAGGCGTCCAGAAAAAGTGATGATAAATAATTATAACGAGAAACTATTACGGCTATTGCGGGTGCCTTTATTGATATGCAGTCTGTAGTTTCGGCCCTTGGCGTTGCATATTATATCGCAAAATCTGAACCAGTGAATGTGCAGGTAGCAATATCAGAGGCACTTTTTCGAGTTAGAGAAAGGGGTGGAAATTTTAGGCGACAGATATTTTCTGCCCAGAATTGCTTACTCAAGCATCGTCAAGTTTCAGCACGGGAATGTTCATACCGATTGTGCCACCTATAGCTACGAGATAGCTCTAGAAAGCCTAGATTTGTGAATACTTGCAAGCCTGAGCTAAGATACAGAACGTTACGTTTTAAATCGGATACAGTTGACCCTTGCAAGAATATATTCGAACGCTATGAGAATCGTCTCCTGAACTTAGAAGAGTTGAGTCTTGGCGGATTCGCAGTCATTCATTCATTTTCTAATAACTTTATGTAGCACGGGAAACAATTAACAAAATGCACTTAACCTAAGCTACATTAACTTATTATAATTAAGACACTTTATGAGGCTAGCGATTCACCTTTCAAAGCTTATAGTCTAGATATTTTTAAACTGTTAACAACATAGTACTTAACACACAATAATCTGGGGTACATAATCAAAGTTACGCAAATTAGTTAGCTAGTTATAATTTACTGATACCATGTAGGTATGCAAAAAAATATTTTTAAGTAAACGGTGTAGTATTTACTAGCCGTGCGACCAGTCAATGATCAGCGGACAGAGCTTCCCTGCCGCCCGCGCTCCGACGTATCTGTGGCCGAGACCGGGGTGGCAGTGAGCCTCTCGGGGGTCAAGCCGCTCGCGCTGCTGGTCGCTTGGACCTAAGTTGGTGGGAACAACAGATAGTGATGCGGTAGGCGGTAAGTGCCGTATCTATCGATATATACGGATACGTCAACGTCAAGACAGAGACTGAGACGGCTCCGTAATTAAAAATTATTTTTAAATTATCTAAATCGTTTTCAAGTGTGAATAAGTAGTGAGATAGCATCAGTGTATTCCGATAAATAAGTGACAGTGTTCGCAAACAATCCTGTCAGGGAATAATAGTGATTTAAGTAAGTAAAACTATAAAACAGTGTAAACATAGTGAAAACATAATAAAACAATAATCTTTGTATAAATAAGGATTTAAAACAAACAGTGCTAAAACCTGGTGACTATTTGATCGTTTTACATTAAAAAAACTTAAAAAAGTAACAAAAACAACTTTTTTCAAATCACGGTCATAGTAACAACAACAAGAAAAAAAACGGTCAAACTAAAATTCAAATATATCAAAAATAAAAACAGAACACTATTTTCGTTTTAAAATTTAATGAACGTTTGGCTAAGCTGCAAAAAGGTGTGTCTCTTTTTAAGAGTCGTGGTGCACGCTCGACGCCCGAGTTCAAACCCAGCCGAAGCAAAGATCTTTTTTCTATAATTTCTTGGCCTTTATCAACAACAAACATGGAATTCTTAGAAAATATTACGTTTCGAATAAGGAAACGTGCCGCATCACTGTCAAACGATACATTAAACGAAAGTACTCTAAATAATTCTGCAAACTCACCGCTAGATGGCACATCTAGTAGCCTACCTCCTATATCCGATGACGAAAGCGACGAAGAAATCTTGCAGCTTAAAAATGAACTACAAAAAGTTAATTTACAACTAACCGCAGCTCACGAAGAAATCAATAACTTATCATTAGAAAACATGAAGTTAAAAACAGAAATTAAAAATTTAGATGCAAAGCACAAGATAATGAAACAAGTTACCAGTAAATTAACATCTGAGATAACCGTTACCCCTAAGAAAAAAGCAAAAAACATACTGGCAAAATCATGTGCAAAAAATGTTCCTACCACTCCTCCAGAAACACACACTTCACAGTCACAGTCACCATCAACCAAGGAAAAGCTCCCTGTACAAAACAGACACAATGAGGCACTTCAATCCCAAGATACAGAACTGTCTATCAAGCCTAAAAACACCAAACATAAGCTATGTATTGTAAGTACAAATAAAAATAACAAGATTTTGTCTATAGCCGAGAATACACTTCAAAACTGTGAAATTTGTCATTATGTTTCCCCGAATTGTGGCACGGAGCAGCTTATCAACAACTTGGAGAAGAAATTAATAGAATATACAATTAATGATTTCTGTATTATTTTAATTGGAGAAAAAGACTTCCATAAAACAGAAAACTATGTAGATATAATTATAAAACTGAGAGAAAAATTGCAGGAAATACAGCACACGAATGTTATAATATGTGTTCCTACTTTCAGATTAAGTGATTATTCAACATTGTTTAACTGGCGCATAGAGACCTTTAATAATCTACTGCATTTAGACTTGCAGACGTACAACTATGCAACGGCGTTTGACTCTAATTTAGACTTGTGTTACGATTTTACAATGTTCTCTAAGTTCAGTAGGAAAATAAACGATCGTGGTATGCGAAATGTGTTTTATAATCTGTCGGTAACTATAGCTGATTATAATTCATTTTATCAACAAGAAAATATAGCTGACAACCAAACAAGCATATCGTCTCCACGATGCGATTTTTTTCTTTAATAATTTAAATATAATGCATCAAAATATTGCCGGCCTCTTAAGCAAGTCCGACTTACTGGTTATTTATATAGAGGAATTGTTAAGTAAACAAATTAATTTAGATGTTGTATGTATAACCGAACATTTCATAATGTCTGGCCAAGAGAAACTTTTACATATACCAAATTATAAGCTAGCGGCATGTTATGCTAGACAGAACATTAAGCGCGGTGGAGCCTGTATCTTAGTTAAAAAAGGCATCGAATATAAAGAACTGCCTGATATTGTGAAACATTCGGTAACAGGAATTATAGAATGTTGCGCAATTGAATTACCTTCACAAAAACTTACTATTTTATGCGTGTATAGACCACCAAAAATCACTAATATATACCAATTCTATGAAAAGCTAGATATTATACTTAAAAAGATTTCCAAACCAAACAAAAAAAATATTATGTGCGGAGATTTTAATATAGATATTCTAAAAAAGAACAGAATTAGCATGGATTTTGAATATTTTCTGATGAACTACGATTTGAAGCTAGAAATAAATAAACCGACCAGATTTCATAGTAACACTTGCTTAGATAATTTTGCGCATAATTCAAAACAAAGCTGCCAAAGTGAAATAATAGACTTCGGACTATCTGATCATACGGCTCAAATATTTACAATGAAAGTTAGTAAGTTTAGTCAAACTAAAACATGGAAAACATCAAGACGAGACATATCTGAAGAAAATTTAATTATCTTTAGAAATCATCTCCGAAATTTATCGTTTTCAGATATATATAGCACAGAGGATCCAAATGAAGCCTATGATAACTTTTTAGAAAAATTTCAACTCCTGTATGAACTATGCTTCCCCTTCAAAACAGTCATATTGAGATCTGAAAAAAAAATCAAATGGGTATCTAGAGGTATTAGAATCTGCAGCAAAAAACAACGCCAATTACTCTGGAAACAAAGACTTAATCCTACTAGTGGAAATAAAAAGACATTTAAAGACTACTCAAAAAAATTTAAAAAAATTATCAAACTGACCCAAAAAGCACAGAACAACTTTCTAATTAAAAATTCCAAAAATAAATCTAAAACATCCTGGCAAATAATAAACAGTACAAAATCTATAAGTGAACCCATAACAAGAATAAAAAAACATGATTCAATATTAACTGACCCAAATGAAATAGCTCAATCATTCAACGATTTCTTTATTGATCAGATCTTAGACCCACCCCTGAACACAACTAAAAATACTGTAAGAATAACATATAACCCTCATTCTATTTTTATGGCCCCTGTTGTCCCTCAAGACATTATAAGGGTGATCAAATCTTTAAAGAACAAGAAAAGTTATGGATATGACGGTATTTCAACAAACGTTATAAAATTTGTCTGTTCTACTATAGCTAACCCTCTAAGCCACATCATAAACACAAGTATATCCGCTGGAACATTCCCCGATAGTCTTAAAACCACAATAGTTAAACCACTCCATAAGAAGCACAATAAAGAAGACATGGCTAACTATAGACCAATAGCTTTAATCCCCGTATTTTCCAAAATCATTGAAAAAGTAATTTATGAGTCATTTTATTCATTTCTGTCAAAATATAATATATTATGTGAGGAACAAAAAGGTTTTCGTAAAAATAAAAACATAAATATGGCCATATACGATCTAATAAATAAAATAATGGTTAATGTGGATAAAAAAATACCAATTTGTGCCATTTTTACCGACATGACCAAAGCTTTTGATTACGTGAACCATGAAACGCTTTTGGTCAAACTTGATGCTTACGGTATACGAGGGAATGCTCAGCGTCTAATAAAATCGTATCTAAGTGGACGTCTTCAATATACAGAAATCTCTAAAATATGCGTCCAATCAAAACGTGAGGCTAAATATTTATCTGGTCCTAGGGAAATTAAATATGGCGTTCCTCAGGGCAGCGTTCTAGGGCCGTTATTATTCTTACTGTATATAAATGATCTACCCCGACACATCCCATACCCTTGTGTGCTATTTGCCGATGACAGTACGATACTAATAGACTGCCTCAACAAAGAGCTTTATGAAGATGAAATAAATAATTCCCTAAAATTAATAATAAACTGGCTCAACGATAATAATCTTATCATAAACCTCAATAAAACAAATATAATGCATTACTATCAAAAAATTCTTCCTTTAAACCTAAAAATTAATCATAAAGGACAAACTATCGATAGCGTTAACGTAGCTAAATTCTTGGGTATATTGATTGACAGTCAATTAACTTGGAAACCACAGGCTGAAGAAGTTTGCAAAAGATTAAGCACGTCTGCGTATGCTCTGTACAATCTGTCCAAGAAAGTTAACATTGATACATTAATGGTTGCATATCACGGTTTGGTGGTCTCTGTTCTAAGGTTTGGTGTAGTATTCTGGGGTAATTGTTCCGAAAGGGAGTCTATATTTAAAGCCCAAAAACGGTGCATAAGATCAATTTTTAATATCAAGGTTACAGATAGTTGCATTCCTTTTTTCAAGAAACACAAAATACTAACTTTTCCTAGTATATACATTCTCGAAGTAGCTATATTCGTTAAAACTAACAAGCATCAATTTCCTGCCTTGAATGATACGAGGATGCGAACTACTGCCATGAGATCAAAATATCAGAGTCTATTGTGTACTGGTAGATATAACACTGCTTTGCTTAAAAAAAACATTATTGGTATGGCACCTATTATATTTAACAAATTGCCAAATTGTATTAAGGATCAGCCCTTAATAAAATTTAAGAGACTCCTGTCTTCGTTGCTGATAGAGAAATGTTACTACTCTGTTACTGATTTTATAAATGACAAATTGTAATATTTACTCATTCACTATGTAAATTATTATATAAATATTTGTAGACTTAGCCGATTCATGATCTATTTTGAATGTAAGCAACTAGTTTCTAAATTATCTGTAAGTTAACCACAAATTTTTGTATGCCAACAGGCAGAATGTAATGGGAACATATCTGATACTAACACCATTATTGTAACACCTGCATTCTATACAAATAAAGTAATTATTATTATTATTATTATTTTCTTTTATTTCATTATTTACACAATATAATTATATTTTTAAATATTAGAATATACAAAAATATATAAAAACATTTAAAAATATAAAAAAATGGTGGCCCACCGGTATCGGGAACAGGGTCCAAGCTACCGGCGGTCAGGGCTCCAGAGAGAGGAACCTCCTAACAATGCGGGCCGTGTCCAGAAGTACCGCTTTCTGAATCAAGCCCTTAATCCAGCCGTCCAACGTGAGCCTCCTTAGGTGTTGGTCGAGGCTCTTGGCAATTAAGCCATTGGCTGATACGACTATCGGCACAATGATTGCTGAATCTACATCCCACATGTCGACAACCTCGCGAGCCAAGTCAAGATACTTGATCTGTTTATCTTTCTCGGCTTTCACGAGATTCCCGTCATGAGGGACTGTTATGTCAACAATCATTGCGCGCCGCTCTGTTCGATCCACCACCACTATGTCAGGCTTATTGGCAACAATAGTCCTGTCAGTGATGATGGATCGATCCTAGTACAGGGTGATATTTCCATTGTCGAGAACTGGGTCGGGCACATACCTGTAGTACGGCACTTCAGATTCTACAAGGCTGTATTTAAGAGCAAGTTGCTGATGGATAATCCTGGCTACAAGATTGTGTCTATGCAAATACTCTTCGTTAGCTAGACGAGAACACCCGGAGATAATGTGTCGGATTGATTCTCCCGGACGGTGGCATGCCCGACACATGTCAACCGTGCCGTCCTTCACAATAAATCTCCGGTAATTCTTCGTCATGATAACTTCGTCCATAATTGCACAGACAAAACCTTCGGTTTCCCCAAAGAGGTCACCGAAACGAAGCCAGGCTACGGACGCTTGGAAATCTACATCGGGTTCATGTAGGGCCCGGAAAAAGCGTCCGTGAAGCTCCTTACTCTGCCATACCTCCCTGCGATCGTTAGTGTCAAGCACTACAAGCTTGCGCCAGTTCTCTTTAGCCAAGGAGAGTGGGGTGAGGCCCTTGTCCACCGCGACCACATCTCGATGCATCCCCACGTCGGCTTCTAGGAAATATTCCCTGAGACTGCATACCTCGCGATTGTGGAGGGTCTTAGCGTTTAAAAAGCCTCGACCTCCACACTTTCGCGGGATATACAGTCTCATTACCGATGACCGTGGGTGATGCATTCGATATGCAGTCAACAGCGTACGGACCCTCCTATCCAAGGCGTCGAGTTCGGTTTGAGTCCATTTGAGTATGCCAAAAGAGTACATCAAAACGGGCATGACCCAACCGTTGAAGGCGCGCACCTTGTTTCCGCCTGATAGAAGACTATTAAATACTTTCTTCAGGCGGTCAAAAAAGCACTGCTTCAACGATTGCTTCATGTCAGTAACATTGATGCCCAACGCTTCCGACATACCCAAATACTTGTAGGTTTCGGATGCGGAAAGGGCTCTAAGGTTTATGGAATCCGAGAGTTGGGTTCCCACGGATTCCACAATCTCCCCTCGCTTTACATGCATGACCGCACATTTATCCACTCCAAATTCCATCCTGATGGCGCTACTGAAAGTTTCAGTTATTTTCAGTAGCTCCATCAGTTGCAAATTATTGGAGGCAAAGAGTTTTAGGTCATCCATGTAGAGGAGGTGAGATATTACCTGACCACCTCTCCTCAACCGATAGCCTAGACCTGAATCCTCCAGCAGCGTGCTTAGAGGATTCAAGGCTAAGCAGAACCAAAGCGGACTCAAACTATCGCCCTGAAAAATGCCCCGCTCGATCCTTATCGGTTCGCTATTCCTCTGGATATTTCGACATCCTGGATAGCGAAGGACCGTCCTCCATTGCCCCATACACGACATCAGGAAGGTGCGCAGAGTTGCATTTACTTTATACAACTCCAGCACCCTCATGAGCCATGTATGTGGCACCGAGTCATAGGCCTTCTTATAATCTATCCAACATGTCGACAGATCCTTTCGGAAACGACGAACCTGTTGGCTAATGGTCATATCAATGAGGAGTAACTCCTTAGTACCGCGGGACCCGTTCCTACATCCATTTTGAGAGGCAGACATGATGGAATTGGTGTCTATATGTTTGTTAATTTTAGCTCTCAAAATGGATGTAAGAACTTTATATACCGTCGGTAAACACGTGATCGCTCTATAATTTTTGGGTTCCGCGGTGCTACCTGATTTATGGAGCAGGTGGGTAACGCCTATCGTTAGGAATTGGGGCAGCGAACCAGATTCTAAAGCAGTCTGGTACTGAGCCGCCAAGCGAGCGTGCGACCCTAAAAACCATTTGAGCCAGAAATTGTGCAGCCCGTCCGGCCCTGGAGACTTCCAGTTAGGTAACGGACGGACTGCACGAGCTACATCTTGGGGGCAGATGGTAATAGCCCCCATTTCTGGTAATGGATCGCAGGCTCGCTCGACTTTTCGAGCCCAATCACCTTCGGTGTGACTGACAGGCACCGACCAGATACTGCGCCAAAACGAACACATGACATCGTCATCTGGCAGGCGCGTGTCAGTCACACCTTGGTCTCGCTGCTCCCAACCCCTATAAACCCACCTTTCATCGCTCTGGAAGGTGCGATTCTGAGTGTATCGGTCAACTCGCCGCTTATACCTACGAATACGGTTCGCCCATGCATACACTTTCTGCTTCAGGAAGTCGATGCGCTCTGTGACACGGGACATATAGTCCTGAGGGCTGATATCAGTCCCTGAGAACGCCCGCCTCACAAAGCGCATCACTCTAGGGCGAGTATTGCCCTCCCTGAAGCAGATTAGTTTGCCGATGAGCGCTCTGGCCCCACCAATACGGCGTTCAATTCTGCACTGCCAAATTGGTACGGTTGGTTTCGGTCGTGTAGCTCTAGAATCATTAGGAAATATTACGTGAGCTACACGACATACCGCTACAGCCGCGCAGTACAGAATCGAATGAGTATCAGTGAGGTCTTCGCAGTCATCAAAATAGTTTGACAACTGCGAATCCAGAACTGCCACTAGCGCCCTATTTTTCTTATGCATGGGCAAACGAGGTAAGCGTGGCCTTACTTCGGGCGACATGAACCGATATTCTCGAATCGCATCCTCCAAAGCACTCCTCAATTCCACATTGTACTGGGTACTTACGTTTGTAGCCCTGTCATCACTCCCCTCGTCAGCTTGATGTGTGTCTAAGTGAGGTAAAACTACAACAGTCTGCGACGGGGGGGCGATGACATGGCTACTCTGTATTTCACTTCGCAGGCGCTCAAGTACAGTGTCATCCAACATATGATTACGCTGGATAACCCGCACCTGATCCGACAGTCGTTGTGCCGAAACGTTGACAGCTGGCTCAAGCACCTGAAAAAGAGAGAGCATCCGAACACGGTACGCGGTCAGATTGTTTCCCCCCTCTGTAGCCCCATAGTATGAGCGCATGACGTTCTCATTGATAGATCGTGTCCATCTCATGCGCTGCACACTTCCGCCGGGAGCTGGGACCCTATCAGAGGCCGGTGGGCCTCGAGGTCCTAAACCGTCCGGCGGCCGGCGTCCTCCCCGTCGACGAACAGGTGGTGGCGTCGTGGGCGGAGAGAAATACTCGTCGCTCGAGCTCGACGCAACTACCGCGGCCGGTGTCGTCACAGCACTCACAGTGGGGCTGGGTACCGGCGGCGGCGAGGCGGAGCTGAGCGAAGAGTCCGGAGGTGGTAGGCGTGCTCTACGTGCAGCAGCAGCTCTTGTCAACATTCTTTATTATTCCAATTTTCCATATTTTCTGTATTGTTGTTTTATCGGAGGTGACATCTGTCATGTCACCTCCGATTCGGCGGTTTTTAATTAAATTTTGTTACATTTTGCTGTTGTGTAATGGTCTTTTTTAAATTTTCAATGGTTTTCTGTTCTTGGTTTTGTATATATTGTAAAACTCTTGTAAAATTTGTCGAAATTATTATCTTTAGTAAAATTTGGAAAACGGAGACGGAGACGTTCTGTTGACACGGTGTTGCCAGTTTATTATTATTATTATTATTATTATAGTAATTTGTCTAGAGTTGATGAACAGATTTGAGATTAACGGGTTAGTAGTATTAATTTGGTTTTTATTATAAAATCTTGATATTACTTTAATTACGTGACTAAATAATAACGGAAGTTTATTTTTTTATGTAATTTAAGGTTTGTTTTAAATTTAGTTCTGTAGGATAATTTTACTGCTTTATTTTGGTCAACTTGCAGAAGTTGGTGGTTAGAAATGCATGTGCTACTCCAGACGGGGTAGGCGTACGTTATACACGGACGGACAAGCGTAGTATAAATTCTTAGTTTAGTACTGCTACTTCATTTACTTTTACGATTCATTATAGGGTTTAAAGCACCAAGGGCTTGGACGCCCTTCAAACGCAAGTCAGCAATATGTTTGGACCAGTTTAGACGACACTCCATTTCGATCCCAAGATAACGCGATAAAGCCGCCCATTGTATATTTTGTAGTGTTTGATTTATTTTTTGTTATGTATTTTTGTGGTGTACAATAAAGTATAAATAAATAAATAAATAACGCACATAAGTTTTGCAAGGTACTGTATTGCCTGTTATTTTTAAAGTTCTTGAGGGGGGTTTCCTAGCACGGGAGAAAAATATTGCTTCGGTCTTATCCTCATTAATTTTGAGTTTCCATTTCTTAAAGTAGTCAAGAAGCAAATCGATAGAATATTGTAGGCGACATATGATTAAACCGGTATCATCCGAAGAAGTAAAAGAGGCAGTATCGTCAGCAAAGCATGCCAATCTGTACAGTTCTAGGTTGAATAGGGATATCATTTAGGAACAAGAGAAATAAATAGGGTCCTACAATCGAGCCCTGAGGAACGCCAGCTGGGATATAATGAGGTGATGAAGTGGTGTTTCCGATGTGAACCTGGAATTTACGATCCGCAAGATACGATTGAACGATTTTGATGAGAAGCATAGGCATATCCAGAGTGAGCAACTTGTGTAGCAGGCCTTCGTGCCACACGGTGTCAAATGCTTTTTCGATATCTAGCAGAAACATACCTGTGGATTGTTTAAGATTGGTAATGGGATATGTGTTCTGTCACGCTAGCTAGTTGCTGGGTAGTTGAATGATTCGCCCTAAACCCAAACTGCTTTTGGATCAGAAACTGACCAGTGGCACGCAACAATCTTTTATAAATTACAGACTCAAAAAGTTTACCAGCAGATGGTTTTTTTTCGCTTGTGGGTAGTTGTAACAGTTACACAAAGAAAAACTTGCTCTTAATTGAAATTCAATATATTTTAATAGAAACATTATTTAAAATTATTTATGTTATATTTTAAAAGTTCATAGTCAGTACCTGCTGGTGTAGCGTTATCTTTTCACAATTTTTCTCTTAAAACCTACTACTAATATTCACTTCACTTCATCACTATGGATTCACTTGCAAGCACTCTGACTGAGTTAAAGGAATTGTTTCACATGAAGATGTCTGCCTTTGAAGATGAACTACAGAAGGCCCCTCCATCATCTGTCACAACTGCTAGCCTGGCTGCGGAGTTTGCAATGTTCCGGACATTCATCACGCAGGCTCTCAACAGTGTTCAGCAACAGGTGGAGCTACTAGCTCGTAGTGTCGACCAAATTGAGATGCGTGGTCGTAGGAAAATCTTATGGTGTTGATGAGGAGGAGAAGGAGGACACCGCCAAGGTGGTCACTGAGGTGATTTGTAGCAAATTACAGCTGAGTGACTTCACTGTTGCAGGCATCACCCGATGTCAGGATGGGACGTGCCGTAACTAATAAAACCAGGCCTATCCTGTTCAAGCTAGGCAGTCTTGCGGTTCGGGATAAGATTTGGTTTTCGAAAGCCAAATTAAAGGCTACAGGCGTCACCATGTCCGAGTTCCTAACAAAGGGGCGACATGATGTGTTCTTGGCTGCGAGGGAAAGATGCGGTGTCACCAAGAGCTGGACTAAGGCTGGTTGCGTGTATGTCCTTGGTCCCAATGATTCGCGGCACCGGCTTGAGTCCCTCGCTGAATTAGACAAGATTGCGCCGAATCCCAGTGAGCCCGAGCAGAGAAATCCAGTATCGGATGTGCCAGCGTCTGTCCCGGTCGTTGCTGCTGCGAAGACCGCTAGGTTGAAGCGTGCTGCAGCTTTGAAGAAGTGATTTCTTTGTGATGTTTTATTCCAAGTCCGGGTAATATGTTTTGTTTGTTTTGTTTTACCTTCAGTTATATTCACATTATAGTTCTAATGTTCTACCTACAATTTTTCACGACTAAAAGTAACGTCAAATTAATGTCTTGTCACAATGTTGTCACTGTCAATGTCAGTCACCTATGTTAGTTTCATTCGGTGCGTTCCGTTTTTTGTAACGGTGGAATGGCTGACTGTGTGTTTAATTTTTTTTTTTATTGTTTTCTTTTTTAATTTTTCTTGAGTTTTGCTTCTGAAATGTTTTACTTTTTATTAAGTTTTTTTTTTGTACGTTTGTTACTGGACTGTGTTTGTAGGCTTTAATTATTTTGATTCAGTAACGCAACCGGCAGGTGGACTAGTTATACGGTTTATTTTTATCTATTTTATTTTTATTAGTTTATATTTGTATTATTATTATTATATTAGGTAAGTATTTATGTCTATCGATGAAAGCAGTGATAATAGTAGCTTTTTCTCCATAACAAGCAAAGACGACAGTTTCGTTAGTATTCCTTCTCTTGCAGACAGTCTTGCAGCGCAGTTTTCTGATGTTCCTAAGAATTTTAACGTTATACATATTAACGCTTAGAGTATTCCGGCTCATTTCCACGATATGCTGGCAAGCTTTGACTGTAAGAACGTACATGCTATTCTTATTTCCGAGTCATGGCTTAAACCTTGTCTCCCTTCAACTAGTTACTCTCTTCCCGGCTTCCAGCTTATAAGAAACGACCGGTCGACTGGTGGTGGTGGTGGGGTTGCCATATATCTCCGCACGCATATTCCCTACTCTGTTGTCAATGTGCCAGCACAGCCACCGCCATCAAATGCTGGCGAACATCTCTTCCTTGAAGTCGAACTACATCATTCGAAATTACTTCTTGGCGTCTATTATTGTCCCTCTTTACGCGTTAATTTCTTTTCATCTTTTGAAAATCTCTTAGAAATGCTGATCCCTTCTTACAGTCATAGTATAATCATGGGTGACTTTAATACTTGTCTTCTGAAAAAAGACCATCGCTCTTCTTCTCTAATTAATATTTTGGCTTCTAGTAATCTTTCCATTCTTCCACTTAGTGCCACTCACCATTTTCCTAACTCTACTCCTTCTCTTCTTGACTTGATTTTTGTCTCTTCTCTTGATCACGTTGCTAAGCATGGCCAGTGTTCAGCCGATGCCTTTTCTTATCATGACCTAATTTTTCTGTCATACAAAATTCGTCCACCTAAGGCTTAAGCTAAGATCCTCATGCAACGCAATTTTGGTGGAATTTTTGACAATCTTTGCAAGGATGCCAACAATATAGATTGGTCTGCTCTGATTGTCTCTGAATCAGTCGATGAGCAAGTTAATATTTTTACGGCTAAACTTATTGAGCTTTACGATCATCACGCACCTGTTCGAGCAGTTAAGGTTCGACATTTACCGGCGCCGTGGCTCACAAATGACATTAAAAAGCTAATGTACAAAAAAGTAACGGCACAATCTAAACTTAAGCGTAGGGCTAATGACGCTAACAGGGAAAGATACCTCTCTATTCGTAATCACTGCAATAAGGTGTGTAGGGATGCTAATCGCCACCACATTCATACTTCAGTCCAAAATGGGGACGCATCCAAAGTTTGGAAATTTCTTAGATCATTGGGGGTCGGTAAAACCCGACAAGAGACAATCACAAAAGATATAGATATTAATGCAATGAACAGTCATTTTACTGCTTCGTCCAATTTTGATACGACAATAAAATTGAATACACTGAATTATCTTTCTTCACTTCCGACTCCCAGTTATTCTCCATTTGTTTTTGGTCAGTTCTCCGCATGTGATGTTAAGAAGAGCATACTATCGATTACTTCCAATGCAGTAGGAAGTGACTGTATCAGCCGTAATATGTTAGTCCCTGTGCTGGACGTTATCCTTCCCGTCATTTGTCACATCCTCAATTTTTCTGCATCAAGTGGTGTCTTTCCATGCTCATGGAAAGATGCTCAAATAATTCTTTTACCTAAAAAGTCGAATCCCACATCCTTTGCTGAATACCGTCCAATATCCGTTTTACCATTCCTATCCAAAGTCCTTGAACGTTTGATTCACAATCAAATAAGCACTTTCCTCTCTAAAAATAATCTCCTCAACCCCTTCCAGTCTGGCTTCCGTCCTGGTCATAGCACAACTACAGCTCTTCTGAACATTACGGATGATATAAGGTCTGCCATGGAAAGCGGTAATCTAACGGTCTTAGCTTTGCTAGATTTCAGTAATGCTTTTAATACTGTTGATTTTGATGTTTTGCTTGGCATCCTATGCTCCCTTAACATATCTCCATCGGTAATTGACTGGTTTCGTACTTACTTGTTCGGTCGCCGGCAACGTATTTGCATGGGAGAGACCTTGTCTTCCTGGAGTAATACTTCTGCCGGTGTACCTCAGGGTGGCGTTCTATCCCCTTTACTTTTCGCAATTTTTATTAACTCTATTTCTGACGAACTAATTTCTTTCTACCATCTTTATGCAGATGATTTACAAATTTACTCGCGAACTCCTTTGGGAAATCTGTCCGAGGCTATCTTTACGATTAATCGTGACTTGAGCAAGAGATATGGACTTATGGTCAACCCCATAAAGACGCAGGTTGTGGTGGTGGGCAGTTCTAGGATGATCTCAAGGATCGACTGGACGACTATTCCCCAAGTTTCTTTTGACAACTCAGTTGTTCCCTTCAGTGAGAAAGTTAAAAACTTAGGAATATTGATTGATAAGAACTTCTCTTGGACTGTCCAGCTACAGGAAGTTAGCCGCAAGCTATATGCATCCGCTGCAGCTTTGAAGAGATTGCGTAATTTTCTACCGACTGCCACCAAGATTGCGCTTGCACAAACGCTTCTTCTACCCATCCTTGACTATGCTGATACCAGCTATCTTGACCTTACCCAAGACCAACTTGATAAACTTGAGCGGCTTCAAAGATTTTTGTATAAGGTTCATATTCGGTTTGCGTAAATTTGACCATGTTTCCGAATTTCGTGTGAAGCTCAAGTGGTTACCAATTCACCTTCGCCGGAATGCTCATATTCTTTCCCTTTTGTATAATGTCCTCTTTTCCCCTTCCACCCCTCTCTATCTCAAGGAACGTTTCCAGTTTCTTGGCGACTCCCACACGAAATTTTTAAGGTCATCAGATAACTTGAAGCTTAAAATGCCTATGCATTCCACAACGTTCGTCGACAAATCCTTTACTGTCCAGGCCACTCGTTTGTGGAATGCTTTGCCAGTTCAAATAAAACGCGCGCAATCGTTACTCGCATTTAAAAGACTCGTAAAGGAACATTACTTGTCGCTGTGAGCTTGTTCTCGTAACTGTAATTATCTTTAGTCTTCATTTATTTTCGTTGCTTATACATTTAATATGTATGTATTTATGTATATATTATTTAGGATATATATATATATTTTGTAGTGTTTGATTTATTTTTTGTCATGTATTTATTGTGGTGTACAATAAAGTATATATAAATAAATAAATGGTAGCAGACTTATGGGGCGATAATTTATGGGTAAAGTGCTGTCTTTTCCGGGTTTTTCAGGAGTATTGTTTTAGCATTTTTCCAGATGTTTGGGAAATAGCCCAGACCAAAACAGCCATTGAAACGTAGACTATCTGTGGTAAGTTCTTTAAAAGTAATTTATGGATCCCGTCATGACTTACCGATTTACGGGATTTAAGCCTAGTCAAAATTTTAGAATCTCAAGTGGCTTCACCGGCTTTATAAAATCAGAAGCTGGATTATAATTATTAATGACAGACATAGAGTTCGATACCTCATCCTTGACTCCGAACTAACAAGTCCAGTTAATAGTAAGGCTCATATTGTCGCAAAAGGATTGAGCCAAAGCGTTACATTGTTCACCCTTGCTAGCCGTTAGGGATCCCTCCGAAAGTTTCAGGGGAGGAATGATTGCAGATCTAAGCTTGAGAGATTTAGCCACACGCAGGATATCTTGACTGAGGTTATTAACTTTTGCCAGTTTAGCATTCCAAACATTATCTAGGTAATTTCAGATATTTGTGATCGGATGATTGAGCCTTCTAAGGTAACCACTGGGCAGATTCTTTTCAATACGACGCAAATAGTTTTTGTAGCGGATTAAATTTTTAACGTACTGAGGAGGCGGATTCGCAGTAAATTATAAGCTGGCAAATTAAAAGACTTATTAAGAACAGGATTCTGGTGATGTTGATGCACATGAACAAGAAAACGAAGATCAAAGACCATGTATAAATTTACTAAACAGAATGGGTAGATTGAAAAAAGATCACGACCAGTCGTTCTACATACTCGGTATTAGACACTGACTCAGATCCTGAAGCGTACTCTTACAGTTTACTAGTTATCCATTGCCTTTTTCATAGTGAAAGTTCGCTACTAGAAGGATACGATCATGCCAAAGATGCATTCTTAGCAAACCGTGCTCTGTTAGGGCCTCTACATAATAGATGAATGAATGAATTATTATCCCGTTGGGAAACTAAATAAAGGATGCTCTTCGACGTCTAACAGCTAAACAGGCAGCTGACTTATGTACCAATAACGACGTCACGATAAATCATGAGCCATTAGTACAACCACAACTTCATTAAATTTTCATGCAGGAGCTTTCGTAGAAAACGTTGTTGTAGAATAATATGTCTCATGAAGATTTTTGTGAGGGGTGATGAATTCTCTCAATCATGATCGAAGAAAATTATTCGATAAAGTTAGTGAAAAATTAAGAACCGGTTCTAACAATTAACATCAAAGTTATCTTTTAATGTAAATTACTGGTGCGGCTCGATGCGTAAAACATTTCACTCGTAAACTATAAGTGGAAAAAATCCGAAGATTGTCAACAAATAGATCATGTGTTGCAAAATAGCACCAACTGGTGTCGTCACACTACTAGTCAAAGGGTACACTTTGCTATTGAAAAAGGTCAGGCAGTAAGATTAATAAAAAATAAGTAAAATAAAATAATCTTTTTTTCGGATAAGCAACATCCATTATGAGTTTGTTACGAGACCAACTTGCAAGCTCAGCAAATCGTTCCGATTATGACACCACGCTTCCCACGTTACCAAGTATTTTCTTCACCTTTTCTTTACCTTACTTCGGTGGGAACGGACATTGATATATTAAACCTAACTAATAAGAAATCTATTTTATAATTTTTATGTGAAATTTATGACATCCAATATATTTCGTAACCTAAAAAGGACTTATTCATTGGAGAGTTTCCCGACACATGTCCACACAGATATTTGGCGCAGTTGGAGCTCGTTACAGACTTAAGGTGTGGTGATGTTAAATACCTAAAAATCATGAAAACGCCGTATCAACCTATTGGAGGCTTGTCGAGAAAGCTGTTGCTACGGAGTTTGGGACATCCAAATATCGATGAAACAACGCTCTCAAGCAATGCTACTCATGTAAGTACATAAGTCCTATTATTGGTTGCTATATTTCTAACGCAGGGTACTATAATTTTCCAAAAATTTTCACCCACGTAGTAATAGAGACCTTAGTCTTAGTAAGCGCAATCGACTCCGCATCGCGCGAAGTGACGCATTTCGTAATTTAGAAGATACAATAAATCTATCTGATTCATGTCTAGTGTAGAACTACTGTTCTACACTAGACATGAATCAGATAGATTTATTAGATAAGATTTATAAATCACTTAGGCTAGTTCCGGAATTTGATGGAAATCCTAATGTTTTAACTAGATTTTTGAACTTGTGCGATCAGTTAGTGCTTACTTTGGTCAATCCAGAACCAGGACGTCAGCTTTTGAACTTATCTTTGATCAATGGGATTTTAAACAAGATTACTGGTAATGCGTACTTACTTTGGAAACTAACGGAATCCCAAGTGACTGGAATGGTATAAGATCAACCTTAATTAATACATTTTCAGATTACAGAGATAAATCGTTGTTGTATACTGATCTTTCTTAGTTCAGGGAAATCTTTCTTAGTTCAAAAACTTGTATCGTATCGGTTGATACGATACAAGTTTTTTTACGAAAAAATTCATCACTTATTATGCACAATTATGACGTACGTTGAATTACAAGAATCTATAAAAACTACAATAGAATCCAAACGAACTTTTTATAAAAAACTAGCATTACAGAGTTTTTTGAAAGGTCTATAAGAACCACTAGATTCTAGGATAAGATGTATGAGACCTTCAACCCTTGAAAGCGCTCTTGAATACGCTCAAGAAGAATTAAATAGACTATATTTATATAGAAAAGAAATAAATCAGTACAAGCAAAAGAAAAACCCCAAAATTTTGAGCAGGTAACCCTTCTACTTCTTGGTCACACCCTAATTTTCGTTCGGTTAGGACAACAAATCAAAGTTCAACATTTCAAACATAACCAAGTCCTCAAATCCAGCCTTTGAGATTTCAATATCCACCACAATATCTCGCACAACCTGCACGACCAGAGTAGTTCAGACAACCCTACCCAAGACCTACCAAGACTCCACAAATGTTCAGAGTACCCCCTACCGAGATGTCAACTAGATTTCGAATCCCACAACTCCAAACCTCCCAGAATAATTATCCAAAACCTATGAGTGGTATTAGTTACCCTGTCGCGCGTACTCTGCCACCCACGAACTACAATGACAGATGCAGTTTGGCGCCGAATAATGTTCCACAGATTACAGAAGCGAACTTCAACGAATCTTTTAACGACATTGATTGCTACTATGATTGCAATATCCACAACACCGATGTTATTAATAAAATCCTTGACGTTGACAATCTAATTTTTGAAAATGGCCAGAACCATCAGAGTGAAAATTTTTGCCCAGCATTGAAGAAAAATGCCCCCGGATAGAATTCAATTTGCATAGTAAACGCCGTTTACCTTATATTAAAATAAATGATCCACCAATAAAACTTTTAATCGATACAGGCGCGAATGAGTCCTTTATAAGCCCGGAAGCTTACGAAAAATTTTACCCGCATATCCCAATCGACTATGAATCTTTTTTAGTCACAAATACCCACGTGACTAAAATTATTACTCGTTAACTATGCCCTGTTTCGATGAACTTAAAGATTATAATCCGATAAAATTATACCTTTACAGATTTCATAATTTCTTCGATGGGTTAATAGGTTGCGAACAATAGAAAAATGGAACGCAAAAATCGAACTTGCTACGCATACGTTAGAAACTAAATTCACAAAAAATTATATAATCTTATATAATCCTGAATGCTTAAACTCTTATCAAATCAACCAAAATGAAACTATGTCTTTGTTCGTTAATCATATTGAAACCATACACACAAGCTTCGAAAACCCTGTTCTGGAAATACCAATATCGGACGAACCTCTACATAAATTTAAGAGGCAGTTAGTCATAATAAATGGTAACCCTAAAAGTAAACCAATAATAACTTAACCTTTTCAATCCTTTCAGAAAATTACTGTAAACATTAACGAACATAGCAGTGGAGGAAGTCTTCCTAACGTTATAAAGTCTCATTCTGATTCTGATTCTTGTAAATCCTATCGAAAAAATGTTGAGTATCATACCGATTTACAGCACACTTCGGAAAATTCATCCATGAATTTAGTTTTAGTCAAATATGAAGTACTTAACGTTAACGATCAGTCGAACCAACTTGAAATAATAAAAAAAAACCACAAAGGCAAGAAAGATAATTGCGGAATCAACGAAACTCACCCTTCGCTGTCGCAAAGTTACTTTTGGCCGAAAATTTAAATAGATATTACTAAATTTATTAACGAAAACGAAATATGACCGAAATCCAATACGTCCACAGTTTAGAGTTTACCTCCACCAACTCAACCGTTCAAATTAGCACATGCAGATGTTCTGACTATTGACCATGACAAATACTTAACTATCATAGACTCATTTTCTAAATACGCTCAGGCGTATCTTTTACCCGATTTTACTGAACCCAATATATTAAAAGCCCTTTTAACTTACAGTACCCATTATGGTTTTCCTTTAAACTTAACTACGGATCAAGGTACCGAATTTAGTAATCAAGTAGTGTCAGAATTTCTCCATTTGCATTAAATAGAACACCACATGAGTAGTGCATATGCACCAAACGACAACGGTATCATAGAACGTTTCCACAGTACGCTTTTAGAACACTTATGATTATTTAAAATTCAGCATAAAAACGAGCCGATCCGAAGTAGTACACCGTACGCTTTAATCGCCTACAATAGTTCTATCCACAGTTTAACCAAGTTTAGACCATTTGATGTCAAATCTGGACATTTTGATCCTCGGAATCCTATTGATTTAAATATGACGGACCGATATCTTCAAACTTATATTCAAGAACATCGTAGTCGAATGGAAATGGTGTATAAAATTATTCATGATTCTGCACTATCCGATCGTATAGGTATAATGACGCGTCGTAACACTGATAGGGAACCCGTTTTAGATTGTGAGCAAAATGAAGTCATACATTTACGAAATCCAATAACAAGTAGACCAAAATTTCCTCACCGGACACGGCAGTTTCGGGAGGTTCCTGTGTCGGATAAGGCGGGAGGAAACGTCCGGGTGTCACCACTGTGTGGATCGCCCGGAGGACACGGTGGAACATACGGTGGAGGTCTGCCCGGCTTGGGCAGAGCACTGCCGTGTCCTCGTGGAGGCGATCGGCGGCAGAGGCCTCTCGCGTCCGGCCCTGATTCAGGCCATGGTACGGAGCGAGAGGGCATGGGCAGCCGTCACCTCCTTCTGCGAAGCAGTAATGCTCGCGAAGGAGGAGGCGGGACGGTTGAGGGTAAGGCAAGTTTCGCGCTCTCTCGCCCCTAGCCGTCGCAGGAGACGCCCAGGGCGTCGGGAATCCCGGGCGGATTTCCGGCCACCGTAGGCGCGGGCTTGCGGACGGTGAGCAATGGATAGCTCACCGTCCGGTAAGGACCAGGCCCTGGTCGACGGCGCGTTGTATTCCACGCGCGCCTCAAAGAGATGTCGTCAGCACATAGGTAGGGGTCCACTAGGGCCGATGCCTGCCGGGGTCGCGGGAAGGTACTTATGGGTCACCGAGGCCCCCGCAACACAGGCAACAAGAAGGAATACGGGTGGGTTTTAGTCAGTAAGAGTCTGACATACCCTCCCGCTCTGCCCAGAGCGGGAGAAGTTAGTTGATGATTTCCCACCCTCGACAAAAATTGGCACCTCCATTTATTCAGGACAAAGTAGTTAAGAACTTACCTGTCCATATATACACCGCAAAAGTCGTGGTCCGGTCGCAAAATCTCGGTTAAGAAGACCACCGAAAAAATGACATTCTTCAATATCATTGTTAGAGGTAGTATGTACCTATTATTGTTGCTGGTTTTCCAAGTTGCTGCTCTCGTTTTGACAGCCTAGACAATGGATTTTGGTAGCACCTAGATTAAACGGTAGTATAACCGGTTATACTACCGTTTAATCTAGGTGCTACCAAAATTATATCTCACTTCCACACATTGTTGCAAGACATTGACCTTGAAGAAGTTGAGTCACATGTAAACACTATGAAATCTCAACTCGCTGTCGCTACACAAAAGGGGACAGCGCTCTCTTCAACTATCAGATTAAACATTTATACACAAAATTAGAAAGAGTTACGGTGCAGTTAGATACATTTAGGCCCGCCAGTGTTAAGAGAGGCATGATCAATCCAATAGGCATAATCATCAAAAGTATTTCTGGAAATTTAGTCAACGATGATGCTCTGAAACTTGAAAATGCATTACGTATCCTAAATAAAAACGATCAAACTTTGTCACAATCGTTTAACAAGCATATTACTTTATATAAAGAAATGACAATTCAGCAAAATCAAATAATCCGCAATCTTTCAATTAATCAGAGAAAATTGGAAAAAGCTCTTTCTTATGTCATGAATATGACTAATAATGATAATGAGCGAATAATTTACTACTGTCATCTTGTGCAACTTTTCGCGATTTTGACCGAAAATGTACAAGATCTACTGAGTGAAATTAACAGAATAGAAAATAGATTAATTTAATGCCTTTAGTTGAGATAAATCAGTTCATCATTCCATACTTTCTGCCAAAGATCTTAAAAATGTGATAGGCCAATTAAAACGTGTTTATAGTTCCGACGAAATAATTGACTTAGATATTAGAAGTTATTACGAGATTCATAACTTAGCTTCATTTTTTTACCTAGTCAGTTGTAGTAGTCATAAAGTTTCCTATCACATTTTCTACTGAGTACCAGTTATATGAATTGTGCCTTGTTCCGAATAACAACAGCGTAATTATAGTACCAACTGCACCCTATATAGCATCCAGTTCCAAGGAATTTGTGTATATAGAGGCTGAATGCCCGAAGGTCAACATCTGGCACCTATGCGTCCACCAGATTATGTCAAAAACAGACTGTATTCAAAAACTCATACAATCTCAGGAGACAGATGTAAAGTGCAAAACCACGCCTATCTCTCTGACCAAGGAAGCTCTGATTGAGCTAGATAGCTACCATTACATAATTTCTTTCCCCAACAGTACAAAAGTAAAACTGTACTTCGGAAAAGAACAATGTCAAATGTTACGAGGAAGCTTTTTGGTCACCGTTCTTCAAGGTTGTAAGATAAAAACCACAAAGATCAGTATAATCAATCTGGATAACAAATTAGTCAGGCAACCTATAGAACTTATGGCTCTACTGCACTGTGAGACATCAGCGAAGACAAGCAGATTCCATTTGCAGACTACAGATCTAGGCAGTCTTCGCGAAATTCAGATCCAAATTACCATGCAAGAAGACACACAAGTTGAATCATTATACACGATTGGAATGTACCATACCACAATTACATTTTATTCACTGATACTACTCGGTGCAAGCGCACTAAGCATATGGTATATCATTCGTCGCCGCTGTCGAGCTGCGAAAGTAAATATGACAACTCAAACAGCTAATACCGAGTTGACAGAAGATGAAAAAAGAGCCGCAACTTTTGGCGTCAAGGTCACCAAATAGTTGCTCATCTGTCAGGGGAGGTGTTACGAGACCAACTTGCAAGCTCAGCACATCGTTCCGACAAACTGACCGATCGTATTATGACAACGCGCTTCCCACGATACCGCGTAATGTCTTCGCCTTTTCGTTACCTAACTTCGGTAGGAACGGATATTAATATATTAAACCTAACTAATAAGAAATCTATTTTATAATTTTATGTGAAATTTATGAAATCAAATATATTTCGTAACCTAAAAAAGTCTTATTCATTGGAGAGTTGCCCCACAGATATTTAGTTAATAAACAAAAATATAACTTATACCTATGTTAGTAAACTTATTATACATATATTTAGAAACATTAAGACTGACGAACCGTTAGACCCGAACGAACCAATCGTTCCCATTGCCGACGATCTTCCGTTTAGAACTATTGAGTGGGTTCTTCTAAGGTAAGTTTCTCTACTCTAAGGAATATTCTCTTGAGGCTTTAAGAGATAAAATAGAACACCTTTATCTTCGAAGGAATTAACCGATTATTTCCATAATTGCACGTCATTTTTTGTCTAAACTAACATCACTATTATCTATGTAGTTATTAGTGCACCATAACCGTCGGTAATACTGTCACTGTTAGTTTATGTGTCCAGTTTCACTTTAATTTTAGCAGGAGCACTACATAACACACTTGTATTTTTTTCGTGTCAGCGCCGCCTGGTGAATCTTGATTTGTTATTTACCTTAACTCACTTCTGCTTTTTTTTAAATCGACTGGGGTTTTCGCCCATACATTCTTGGGCTTTCTCCTTTGTTTTTGAGGATAATTCATCATAACTACGGCACCCTTCATTGTGCGTGGTCCAACACGCGTTTGGCCGGCTTTTTCTTAAATTATGTATGATTACGCCAAACTCGTTAACAATTGAAGGGTGTATAAATCATAGACTCCGCGTCATGCTAAAGTGATGGCGGCGATGACGATATTCCATTATTTTACAACTTATTATTACAAGAGTTTGTGAACGTTCCATTTATAATGTTTGTTTCTACAGCTTACATATAATTAAGTATTCTCTGTGCTAACAACGTACATAACAAAACAAGTGAGCACTTATTATCGCAGTGCGGAGGGCGTAATGACACGCGGCGCGAACTTCATTCAATCCCAGCCACCATTACAGCTACGCTTTACAGCGCTATGCTGCGTTGTGCCGTGCTTCACGGAGCGAAGTAACGCTACAAGTTGTGCGCGGGAAGTCGTTGCAGCTACAGCTGTCCGGGGACACACGAACAACACAGTTAAATTGAATAGAGACGTGAAGTGTGCGCTAAATCGCTTATGTTACAAGTTTTCATTCAACTAACTAAATGAAAGTATATAGCATTAATGTTGGTGGACGAAAACTACAATAGTTACGCTTTTAATATAATTATATAACGACTAAACTTTAACAGAAGTAAGGTATCCTGGCTGAAGATGATGGACAGTCTCCTTATCCTTTTAGATGTTCTTCTAAAAGATTTTTACTGAATGGTTAGGAAAGGGAACTCTACAATGCCAATGTAAAGCCCAATTTACCGACATTAATATACATTATGCAGGGAACAAAATAAATGAGATAGCAACTACGTAATTCTTATGAATGACAATTGATTATAATTTTAATTGGAAGACACATGTTGACACTTTAAATAAAAAATTAAATAAAAATGTAGGGCGTATGCCTACATTTGCTAGCAAAAACGGTAGACACTTCCGCTGTACTTGCAGCATACCATGGCTACGTGGGATCCTTGATAAAGTATGGTATTGTATTCTGTGGTAATTCCATCAATAAGGACATCGCATTCAAGGCACAAAAGCTGTGTATTAGGGGCATGTTTAATATCAACAAGACTGATAGCTGCAGACCATATTTTATCAAATATAATATATTGACATTGCCGTGTGTCTACATTCATGAGATTGCTAGCTTCGCAAGAACTAACAAACATCTTTTTGTTAAGTACAGAAGTAAGCGGCATAGTGATAAAATTTGTAAATCTAGCAAGACGGCCTTATATACCAAAAGCATTTTCACTATGGCACCGCGTATATACAATCACTTACCAAATTCTATACTAGAAACTCCATCCATTGATGAATTTAAAAATAAATTAAAAAGATTCTTGCTGTTTAAATGTTATTATAGTATTCAGGATTATTTAATAGAGGATGTAAGGACATGTGATTAATGTACTAATTAATTAGCCATTATTATAATTTTGGCATTTATTTCCAAAACATCTTGACATTCTCATTTTAATACATGACTTTTTAATTTTTAATATTATTCTAGTAACATTTTTTATTTGTGAAGTTTCTCATTATTAATTGCCACGGTGAAATTACCAAAATTGTGTTGTTAATTATATATTATTGTTGCATGTAATTGCCTAATAGTGTTGTGATACAGTCAAAACTTGCGATTTGCATGCCTCAAGGCGTAATATGGTTAAACTATACTCTATTTTTAACAACTTCATGTAATTACCCATATTAGCAAATAAATTATTTTTGAATTTGAATTATTATGTTGGTTTACCGGCTTTAAATATAACATATAAATATAAAGTTTCTTAAACTTATGATTTTTGTAATGTTGCATGACACCAGGATTCCAATCGGTAAGTGCGTGCTTGACACACTCTGCTGAACACACTTCACCGATAAGTTTCATAACCATAGTAATGGAACTCATTGGCGAAGTGTGTTAATGCGGTGATATTCGATTCTTACGAAATTCTAATGAAATGAGAAATAACTTCAATCTTATAACCTTTGTTAATTTTTGAAGATCAATCAGAAGTTTTTCCCTTTTCATGAAATGCGAATACGTTTTAAGCATAAAAATATAAAAAAACATGAGAAGTGGCAAAGGGGTGCGTGCGTGTCCGCGCGACATGATCAAAATGCTCATGTCACAGGCAAATGGTTGTCTCCGCGAACTAATGCGCTTTCGACCGTGATCGTGGCAAAATAATAATATAAGAATGCCGTGGTATTAAGTGGTTTCTTGTAAAATCCGAAGCCAAAACAAGAAGTTTGTAAATCATGGAATCACTTACCATACGTGAGTTCAAGTATTTTACCATATGTGTCTTTAAAATCATGAAAAACAACAAATCGTAAAATATATTGTGCTTTTACTACCTTATTTTTGTTTTCAAATATCACAGTGACTACTATTTTTGCAGTAAATACATTTTTCCTTAACCGCTACTAAGTATGTCGCTAAGTGACTGGACAAGCAATGTAAAAATAACAAAATGGTACTTTATTTAGGCGGATGCATCGCGTTTTACGGCCGCTGTGTCTTGCGACGAGTTAATGATGTGCTTGTGCAGATCCACTAACGTAGGCTATCGACAACAATGTCGTTTGCCTAATGAATATATTGCTATTATAGTTTATCCTTGAATTTGTCAACCGTTTTAACCCGATTGGAAAACCCATGTGAATTTATATTATATTAGTATCTGTATATTGTTTATTATTTATTTTATTTTTAGGACCCCACAAAAAATTGTGATTTAGTCAATCACTGTAGGAAATCTAGGTTTTAACACTTTAATAAAACGAGTTGTGGGTTTTTTAAAATGTATAGATTATTATAAGCCAATTAAATTCACTAGGAAGGTTATACGTCTCCGTCAAAGCGCAAACAAGAAGTGTAAGAATGATAGTGTAGTAAGGGAAGCAGGTTTCCGTTTTTCCTTTTAAATAACTACCTACGATATATCGATTATTACAGAATCGATTAAAGATTGATTTTGGTAAATATGTAAATCAAATAAATCAACACCTCAAAAATGAATCTACCAATTATACAAACTAAATAAATCAAATACCTAATTGACCGAAACATATTCACTTCCTAGTGTTTGTTGGGAAATACATCTCATGGCCCAACATTTGTTGCTAGGGATTAGGGGAAAATCTTAATCAGACCATTTCTTTATTAATTCTAAATAATAATTAAATTAATCACAAACCGAATATAGAATCACAAAAAAATGACAATCAGTATCGTATTCTAAGCCCATATTGCTACTCATCTCTTGAAAAGTGATAGCAGGTGCTTGGTTGATAGATGTTCTAACCAAGCAATGGCTTGGTTAGAACATCTGCCAACTGCTGACCTGTTGGAATGTAATTTAATTTTATCACATTTTTCTCCATCTGTTTCATAGAAAAATTATACTTTATATCAATATGTTTCGTAGGCAAATAATAAATAATGAAACAAGTAGGAAAAAACCGCCAAATACTGAATTTAATTTAGAGAATGCACATGGGCCCATCACTTCAGATGTAGAGATAGCTCAAGAATTTGAAAACTTTTTTGCTAATATTCCCCTTAAAATTACTGAAACTTCAAATTCCTCACCCGCGCTTTCTGCTGCCTTACTTAAAAAAAAGTAAAGGCATGCCCTTTAGAGTTTAGGTTTCAGCATACAAACCCCCAGGCTGTTATAAAAGTTTTTAAAGATCTTAAAATTAAATCAACAGAAGATCTCTGGGGAATGTCTGTAATAGTCTGTAGATCTATCATCGAAACCATTGCGCCCTATTTAGCTTTCATATTTAACACCAGTGTGGACCAAGGAGTCTTTCCAGATCTCATGAAACACAGTAAAGTAGTTCCTTTGTTCAAATCCGGTGATAGTAAAGATCCCAACAATTATAGGCCTGTGTCAGTTCTGCCAGTTCTCAGTAAGGTGTTTGAAAAGTTGATGCTCAATCAAATGTTACGCCACTTTAATAAAAATTCCATCTTTTATGATCAACAGTACAGTTTCACCAAAGGGCGTTGTACGACTGACGCCGGTGTCACCCTAATAAAGAACATTTTTAACGCCTGGGAAGAAGCACAGGATGCCATTGGTATCTTTTGCGACCTCTCTAAGGCGTTCGATTGCGTAAACCATGAGACACTTCTGCTGAAACTAGAGCACTATGGACTTAGAAATACAGCTCTTGATTTACTAAGATCATACCTAAGAGATAGAAAGGTTAAAGTTCAAGTAAACGGCGTAAACTCATTGGGGTCTGAAATGGCAATGGGCGTTCCTCAAGGTTCGATATTGGGTTCATTCCTCTTTTTAGTTTACATAAATGATTTACCCCAATTACTTCAAAATCAACTGAAGATGGTGTTATTTGCAGATGACACATCATTGATCTTTAAAATAGACCGACGATCACAAAATCATGACGAAGTGAATAACTCTATTCTTCAGGTCCATGATTGGTTTACGGTAAATAATTTGGTAATAAATGAAAAAAGAACCAAATGCATTAGATTTAAATTACCTAATGTTAGAAGTAGCGAATGTGATCTCATATTGAATGGAGAAAAACTGGAATTTATTAATCAAACTGTTTTCCTAGGAATCACTCTAGACGAGAAAACGACTACAATGGGGACCACATATAACATCTCTTGCGGGGCGGCTAAGCTCGGCCGCTTATGCTGTTAGAAAGATAAGACAGTTGACAGATGTAGAAACCGCGCGTTTGGTATATATTAGCTACTTCCACAGCATTATGTCGTACGGCATTTTAATGTGGGGTCGGGCTGCTGACATTGATTCCATCTTTATTTTGCAAAAGCGAGCTGTCAGAGCCATTTATAATCTACGTGGCCGTGAATCTCTTAGGAAACAATTCAAAAAGATTAATATTATGACAGTACCTTGCCAATTCATTTATGAAAATATTATGTACGTAAGAAAAAATTAAAATAAGTGATAGACATAATTTTAATACTAGAAATAAAGATAAAATAGATCAACCATTTTTCAGATTATCTAAAGTACATACATGTTTTATGGGGTACTGTGTCAAATGTTACAACAAAATACCTTGAAATATTGCAATTAAATGAAAGAAAATTTAAAACTCATGTTAAAAGTACACTTTGTAAACAAGCATATTACAAATTAGAGGGTTATATCCAAGATAAGAATGCTTGGAAACATGCTGGTCCAGCTCCATAGGACAATCTAGAGTCTAGACAACATCAAACTGGTTGCTATTTTAATTGTACAATTTATTATTTGATACAAATAATAAATCAATGTTGAATTTTAATTCTGTGATTACTTTAACTCAAACACTGACTTTATTTATTATTTTTTTTTTTTTAGGAAAACGTATACTTTTACAATGTTTGTAAATATGTGAGCATCATGTACCTATCACATAATTCATTTATCTGTCATTGCTTTATTTTTCATTCTTTTTTTACCTATTTTGGTATAGTAATTTTATTCTAGGTGCATCGTCTTCACATATAATTTTAAAATGTACATAAAAAATTTTTTGTAAAACATTTTAAAAGAGTAACGGTGGAGTTTCTTGCCCATTCTTCTCCATACGAATCTACCTTTTGGAAGGGGCAACTAGAATCAATTCTATTTTTTTTTTGTTAATTTTGACGTTCAAAAGTGCCTTTTATGTGCCTATTTGAAATAAATAATTTGACTTTGACTTTATTATTATTATTATTTATTATTTAATACTTTACGCACACAAATGAACAGAGGCGGACTTAATGCCATAGGCATTTTCTACCAGTCAACTTTGAATTAGGTTTGTGATTGTCGGATTATTTGCAATGCTTATACAGGGTTACTGGTAACTCGACGTATTCCTTGCAGGACGTCATAGTAGGGTTAAAATGCAACAAATTAAGCCACCAAATGTTCTACCGAAATTCAGTAGTTTTTGAATTAGTTAAGAGTTTTAGTTTTTTAATGAAAAATCCCAGATTAAACCATTTGAAACCAATTTAAAAATGATTTACGGCGCGACTGTACAGAAATTTAAGTTATTATCATAGTTGACGCCGTAGCAGACCTTTGTTCATAATTAAAAGTTCAATAATGCCTAAAACTTTGGCAAATATCACTAACAAAACATTATTTTTTTTGTAATTTTTGCTATTACTTCATAAAAAATGTAGTCTAGTGCAAAAATAAATACTACACCTGGTGTACAAATTACTAAGAAAATATCCTTGTCTTATCAGCTATCCAAAAAGGTATGAAAGTTAATACAAAATCATGGAATACATTATGAAAATCGTTTTTGATTTAGTACAGGCGTGCGTTTCACAAAAAGATGATTATTCGAAAAATCAAAAACAAAATCGTGAACATTATTATTCTTTTTAATCAATATTAAAAACTTTAATTACACACATCGGAAGTGGGCTGGACATCCGTCATGTTGGTAAATCATGTTTGCTCTTCTTTCTTCCGGTACATCCGTAAGCAGTGCTGATAAATGATTTCTGAGGAAATCTTCATAAATTTCCCCATTTAGTGTTCGGGGTAAAAAATGTGGGCCAATTAATTTGTCGTCAATAATACCCATCCAAACATTAAGCGAGAACCTTCGCTGGGATGCGGTTGGTTTCAGTTTTTTAGGGTTTGCTTCTGCTTTCGGTGCCCAGTAATGTAAGTTGTGATAATTTGTGATACCATCACGATCAAAACATGACTCATCGGTCCACAGAATGTTTTTTAAAAAGTTTTCGCTGTCGGCGTCGGCACTTAGCATAAAACGACAAAATTCAAGCCGTCTCGGCGGATCTCCTTCTTCTAATGACTGGACTGGTTGGTAATGGTATGGATGTCGGCCTGACAAGTGAACTACAGACCAGACTTTCCACTGTGACATACCAAGCTCACGCGCTACGATGTTTGTCGATGTGTTAGGATCGTCAATAAAACGTTGAAGAATAAGCTCCTCGTCCTCAGCCGTGTATCTCCGGGAACGACCAGTGTCAACTTGCCTGCTTCTTTGAACGCTGCCAGTTTCAGATATTCGCCGATAAGTCGATCCGAAGACACTAACGTGGGGGAGTCGGCGGTTGGGAAAGCGAAGTTGATATTCTCGCCGCGCCTCAGCAGCGTTACCGTCACAAAGTCCGTAACAGTACATTATGTCAGCGTATTCAGGATTAGAATATGCAGCCATAGTCAACGCTTATGAAGGCACAGCACAGCACAAGAGCAAGATACGCAGCAACAGTTAGGGAAATAGCCAGTAACAAAACACGAGCTTGCGCGACGTAGAGTTGAAACTAACTAACGCTGACGACCAAATTATGCAAAATCGCACCCCCTGTCATGCCGAGAGAACAATAGCGACCAATCACAAAGCTCCCCAAGTGGTTGGAGTTCAAGCGCAGGTAAAAACTATGAATAATACGAATACGAAACAATAGGTTGACCGTCTCGCAATTTTACCTGCCCCCCATAAAACTCTTCTCTTCCCTGGCACACATGCAAAAGTATTGACAATCATACCTTTCTGAATAACTGATAAGACAAGGATATTTTCCTAGTAATTTGTACACCAGGTGTAGTATTTATTTTTGCACTAGACTACATTTTTTATGAAGTAATAGCAAAAATTACAAAAAAATAAATGTTTGGTTAGTGACATTTGCCAAAGTTTTAGGCATTATTAAACTTTTAATTATTAACAAAGGTCTGCTACGGCGTCAACTATGATAATAACTTAAATTTCAGTACAGTCGCGCCGTAAATCATTTTTAAATTGGTTTCAAATGATTTAATCTGGGATTTTTCATAAAAAAACTAAAACTCTTAACTAATTCAAAAACTACTGAATTTCGGTAGAACATTTGGTGGCTTAATTTGTTGCATTTTAACCCTACTATGACGTCCTGCAAGGAATACGTCGAGTTACCAGTAACCCTGTATAGGCATTGTTACCCTCATAGATTATGATAGGTTTAACGTTATCTATCTTTATACTAGCTACTAGTGCTATGGCTTAAAAGCCATAATGCCTCCCTAACAGCTTCATACAATATTCGTATTACGACTCAGTTGAAGAGGCAGCAACTGACATTTGTTTCTTTGTACTCCAGGCTATAGAACAGTGCTCGAAGAGCACCCAAAAAATAAATAAATAAATACCCAGTTGTACATTTCCTGTCGTTTGAATCACTGCTACCCCAATCTGTATCTACGTAACCACATAGAATATTATTGTAGGCGCATCTTTTATAACTTAATTTTAAATCAACAGTACCTTTCAAGTACCTAAGCACTCTCGTGAGACATTGTCAGAGTTCTTTATTGTTTTTGTTCGTATACCTACTCAGTATATTAACGCTTGTACTTAAATGTAGACGAGTGCATAACATGATATACATTAAACATCCTGTAACGTTTTGACATAGAGCATTATTTATTTATTTATTTATATATACTTTATTGTACACCACAAAAAATATATGACAAAAAATAAATCAAACACTACAAAATATACAATGGGCGGCCTTTCTGCGATCTCTTCCAGGCAACCATAGGATGGACAGTGATTTGCCTGGACATAAAGTGGGGCTGTCGTTGGTGTAAAAAATAAATAAATACAATATACTAAAATTAACAAACCTAAATAATATATACATAAATACATACATATTAAATGTATAAGCAACGAAAATAAATGAAGACTATAGATAATTACAGTTACGAGAACAAGCTCACAGCGACAAGTAATGTTCCTTTACGAGTCTTTTAAATGCGAGTAACGATTGCGCGCGTTTTATTTGAACTGGCAAAGCATTGGCCTGGACAGTAAAGGATATGTCGACGAACGTTGTGGAATGCATAGGCATTTTAAGCTTCAAGTTATCTGATGACCTTAAAAATTTCTTGTGGGAGTCGTCAAGAAACTGGCATTATATTTTTCTTCAGAGTTTAGTGCGTCATAATTAACTTTATTTTCCATGGGTGTAATGACAGGTTTACAATCGTGCATATTAAATTAATTTAATAACATTTTTATGTATGCACTTTGATCTAATGTTAATTCATTTTAATGCCTTGTAATTTTTATACCAAGAAATAATTTTATCTCTTTTAAATCAGTCATTTTAAATTTACTCATTAAATACCTTTTAAAATTATTCATTGTTTCAATATCAGCGCTTACTATAACTAAATACACATACATATAAAACTACATAAATATTTTTATGTACATCTCTATTGTCTATACATATCAACTGAAGCATTTTAAAAACCTTCTTCTTTAAGAGATCGTTCGAAAACTTTAAATCAACATCTAGCTGCCTGTTTCAACCCGTAAAGTGATTTATTTAATTTACACATATAATTATCTGGACAAGAGACACCCTCAGGGACTTTCATACAAATGTTTTCTTTTAATTCGCCATTTAATTTCATATGATGAACTAGCAAATTAAATTGATTCGCAAAACTAAGTATAAATCTGAAACTACATAGCTATTCTTGCTACTAGTGCGAAAGTTTCATTGTAGTCCGTGAGGTATTCTTGACTGAAACTGACTTGCAACAAGTTGTGCCTTGTATCTTAAAGATTTTCCAAATTCATCATGTTTTATAGTAAACACCCATTTACAATCGACAGTGTTTTTATTTTCAGGTACAAAAGTCAAAGTATTATTTAGCTTTAGAGAATTTAATTCGTCCCTAATTGCAATTTCTCATTGAGATCTGTCGTCTCGAGTTTTGATCTCTTCTAATAATTTTGGTATTTTACATAGAATAGACTGAGCAAACAAAATGTCATCATCATCGTCATTATACGAAATAGCTGGCCCTTTTTTGAGCCTATTGCTTCGTCTAACCTCAGGATTTTTATCTGTGTTTTAGATTATTGTATCTACTATTTGCTCCGATTCAATTAAATTATCATGGTTTAATTAGGGAAGTTTTATTAGGACACTCGTGCCCATCAGATTTAGACGTATCTGATTTAGAACTGTCAGAGTTATGAGACATTACCGGCACTGACTTGGATATTACATCATCAGTTTTGCCATGAGAATTTTTAATATTCCCTTCAGACTTGAGGTCTGGCCTGGATTGAAGAAAACCAGTCTCATTAACAATAACATCCCTGACTACTACATATTTTTCGCATTCTGGATTCCAAACTTTATAGCCGTTTGGTTCATAACCTACAAGTACCTATCCCTTTCCATGATTTTTCATCAAACTTGGTCTTATTGATTTTATTATGAACGTAAACAGTTGAACCAAATACCTTCAAAAATTTAATTTGAGGTCATCATCATCGTTATCATGCCGCATTTGGAATGTTGATTTTGAAAGTTTCAAAGTTTTAGTTGGGGTCAAACTAATCAAATAAACAGCAGTCAGTACTGCATCGCCCCAAAACACTTTGTCTAATTTAGCACCGCTTATCATGTAACGAGCTTTTTCAGTAATAGTTCTGACTATACGTTCAGAAACGCCCTTTAACTTAGGTGTTCTCGGAACTGTTGAATGATACGATATCCCTCTCCCTACACAATAACCTTTCATTTCAGACGATAGATATTCGCCACCACTATCGCAGTATAAGTTGACTAATTTTAAATTAAACTTAGCCTCGCTTTTAGCCACAAAATCTTTAAAAGCAGCGGACACGTCTGATTTATAGGTTAATAGCTACATGACACAGTCATGCGTATACCTACTCATCAACAAAAAGTACAAAGTAGTAGGTCCACAAATACCTGAGTGCACAATAAATAATGGCCGTTTAACATGACTTTTATCTTTGACCTGATTGAACGGAAGTCGACTCTGTTTCTCATTTATACAGGCCTCACACAACTTATCATCTGGCATTACAGTTTCGATTTGGCTGTTTATCATCAACCATTTTATTATTTTTAATTTCAACGAATTTATTTTTACTAATATGAACAAAGCGTTGATGCCATAATTTGTACATATTTTTATTGCATACTTTAGAAACAGATTGACACCTATTTACAAATGCCATTAAGTCTACAGCAATTAAATTATTTTTCAACATACCTTGCATGATGGTTTTATTATTCTTACGTACTCAAAAAAACAATGACCCACATAGTCCCCACATGCACAATAATTATATTATTATCATATTATGGTATAATATTTTACAAAGTAAGTATTCATGTCAGGTTATATGAGTTCATATAATTGTTTATTTTATTTGACTGTATAAGTCAATGTATTTTAAATTTTATTTTCGTTTATTATTGACATAATCTTCTAATTACAATGTTTTTGTTGAGTTGTATTGCAATATGTGGTTAGCTAGCGACCTCGATAACTGATTATATTATTCTTACAACCGGCAGCAAGTTCGTCATGCTCCCTCTGCTTGCGGTAGCGTCGGGGGTCGGGTTACCTCCTTCCCTCTAATATGGCGATTACCCCCCGTAATGGCTGATTTTTGCGTTATGCTCGTGAACGGGTGCTGCTTGTGGTGACTGGTCGTCTTGCTGACCATTGTTTTGTTTTGTTATTAGTAATTAATTGTTTATTTATTTTACTTTGATGGTCCTAGTTCATCATTTGTGACTGTTACAGCTATAGCTATATGCAAGCGGGCACGCCTTTTATGCTTGGAGGCTTTTATTTAGGCATTAAGTTCTGTTTACGTTTTTATCTCTGCTTGAGAATTAATAGTTTTCGGTGTTTTCTTTTTCTTTTTTTTTGTTGGTATAGTGGTGTGCTAGCTGACATATGGCTAATAATTTAATGTTTCATGTTGCATGTAATGTAAATTGTTTTGCATACTGTTGTATAGAATCCATTTTTTTCCCTCTAACTGAACAGACAGCTGTGCTGCTGGGGAGTTTGTTGACCACTTCTTCTTCCCAGCTAAAGCACTAGGAAGTGGTGAAGGGTGGGCGTTTTGGGGTACTGTCTTATGTAATTTTGACGTTCGAAAAGTGCTGATTCTCAGCCTAGTTTGAATAAATGACTTTTGATTTTGATTTTGTCGTTGTATATACCAGGCCACTCAGAAAGTATTGCGAAATAAAATGTTTATGTAAGAGAAACTGGCCAGTTATAATCTATTTTGAAAATATGATTGTACTCGTCAGTCAAAATATGTACGTTCCAATTTAAAAATTTTCCTCCACATTGTTAGCAAGATGATTTAAATTATCGTGTCTCATTAAAAATGGATCTGTGCCGGGAACATTTTCGCACTATGATTTTTCACAATTTCAAGTGTCGCCTGAAATAGGAAGAATCGTACGATAGTCTTCAAATGGCATTCATGGACGAAGGCCCTTTTAAGGCAACCGTGTATCGTTGGTATAACAAATTCAAGCGCGGTCGACTAACTTTGGGGGATGAAACAGTGGTCACCCTTTGATGGCTGTTACGGAAGAAAACGTACTAGCAGTGAAAAATTTAATCCACGACAAGAGGCGAGTTACGTATCAAGAGATTCAGCACATACTGCAAGGTTGGATCGGGAAGCCTTCACGAAATTCTAAACGTGCATCTTTGCGTGAGGAGGACAGCTTCATGTTGGGTGCCGCACAACCTCACCGATGCTCAGAAGCAGGCCCGGGTTGAATGGTGCCGTGATATGATAAACAAATTTGAAGCAGGCTCGTCTCGGCGTTTTTACGAAATCATTATAATAATGGATAATGAATATTAATAATGGATTTATCATTACAATCCAGAAACGAAGCGCCAGTCGACGGTTTGAATGTTTCAAAACGAATCAACAAAAAGAAGCGATCTAGAAGCGGGGGGAAGATTTTGATCGTGAGCTTTTTCAATTTGACTAGTTACTAGTTAATTCCTTTACGGAACCAAAGAAGCATCAATGCTGAATGGTATACTACCAAATGCTTGGCAGAAGTTTTCTCTGTTGTGAGCAACAAGCGACCAAACAAAGGGCTCCGTGAGCTACTGCTCCACCACGACAACGCGCCTTTGCATACCGCGCTCAAAACGAGGGACTTCCTGGACAGCGCGCCGGTCAAACTCCTGGGTCACCCTATGCTCCAGCCCTAAAGGGGTCTAGTCGGATTTCCGTAAATAAAAAATCAGCTCCTTTGATTCAGCTTCTCTGATTTTTTATTCTCGGAAATAAAAAGAAGTCAAAATTGTATCCCTTTGGATACAATTTTCGTCGCCGGAAGATGCGCTGTTAGCGTTCGAGCAGGCTGTAAACGAGGTGTCTGCGGCGGACTGGAAAAAGTGTTTCGAAAACTGGTTCAGACGCATGAAACTTTGTAAAAAGGCTAGTGGAGAGTACATTGAAAAGATTTAATAAAACAATATTTACCTATGGAACATTTTTATAAGGTTTCTCATTTTTTAAACTTTTTGAGTGTCCCATATATATGTAAAATGGTATATGTACCATTTTACATATATGTGGGACAAAGAAAATATATTTATTTATTTAATACTTTACGCACACAAACGTACAGAGGCGGACTTAATGCCATAGGTATTTTCTACCAGTCAACCTTTGGGTGATGCAGAGACAGACAGCGGTAGGTGTAACGAAAACTGTGGAATAAATATTTATTAAATATTTATTTATTTATTCATTTATTTATTTATTTCCAACTTACATCTATCCTTACAGAGAAACCTATTGCGATAGTGTACATCTGAACTCTTATCCCAACTTATTTACTAACACATGATTTTAATTAATATAAGTGTATACATACATATACCTATTAAAAACATTAATTATATAATACATATACCTAATTATACATAAATATAAGACCAAATAAATACACGAACATACATTATATATTGCTAACTAATATAATTGGTTAGCAAAAAAAGAAGAACATTCACTGTAATTGGAGCAGCTCTATCTCAAGCCTTTTTATTCTCAATAAAGTCTTTCACAGTATAAAAGGCTTTCTGGCACAGTTTCCGCTTTATAAAATCTTTAAATTTATTAAGGCTTAGTTCTTGAATGTGGCTAGGGAGTTTAGTATAAAAACATATACATTGGCATCTAAACAAGCCACCTATTTATGCTATAATCGCATTACAATTAGCGAGTGAGCCCGATGACCGACCGATGATTTCTCCACCGGCGACGAGCCCAACGACCGACTGACGATGTATCCACCGGCGATGAGCCCGACGACCGACTGACGATGTCTCCACCAGCGGCGAGCCTGACGACCGACTGCCGATGAGCCCGACGACCGACCGACGATGTCTCCACCGGCGAATATCCTCGTATTTTCCGCTACAGAGATACAAGTGTATTCTTTTATTGGTAGTTTGTCACGTCATAAACCGAGTAAGTTGGTTTTACTACTGTCTGTATACACCGTACTTACGTCCGGTAACATGTGTAATGTACTTACATAATGAAACCATACGGATGTATTCTTGCTCAGTCAGCGCTGGACATATGGCTACATCATTATAACAGTATAGCGTACTCTCCGCTCGGTGTTGTTTCAAGTGCCAGACAAACAGTAGAATGTAATTATTTTTTCTTTCATTTCTATTATTATTGTGGATGTTCTTTTGTGGCTCCTTTGTCTCTATAACTATATACATATTACATACAGAGTTCATGAAAGCTTCTCTCACATAATGTATTTAGTGAAAGGCTACTATTTACCGGTTAATATATCTTTCATTGACTTGAATGTGCCTGGCGGCTGAGAGTATGTCATGCTCACTCAGATGTCTCACTAATGGTGGCGCGTGTGATGGATCATTTAGCTCAAAATGGATGAGCTGAATGGTGGTGATCCATGCGTCATGTTCGTAAACGGGCGCCGTCAGTTGGGACTGGTTATCTCTTAGCCACCTTGGCTTATTTTTATTATCATAATCGGTCTCAACGGAGTTCCGTGTGGTCCCGGATTAAGAATATGGCCACCCCACCTCTTACCGTGGGTTAGGAGGTGACTAAGGGAACTGAGACCTCGTGCATATCATCGTAGCACCTTGGGTCACCCGCGTGGTGGTGGGTAAACTACCAACAAAAGCATTCCCAAGAAGAATCGGTGTCCAGTAGGTGGCCGACTATAAAACTTTGCCAAAACCCTAAGCAACATGAGTGAAAATAATATGATGCGTGATAGGGCTAGGGCGTACCCCACAGGCGACACGCAGGGGCAGCACCCGGCTCCTGAGGGAAATGGACAAGGGTTGTCGCACCAGAATGGGCGGGTGCGACGTAAGACGCAAGCTCGGAGAGTGAGAGAAGTTAGATTGAGGTGTGCGAGCTGGAATGTAGGTACGATGACTGTAAGAGGAAGGGTATTAGCAGACGTTTTAAATAGGTGACAACTGAACGTGGCGTGTCTGCAAGAGACGAAATGGAAGGGTGCGAAGGCCAGAGAGATAGGAGAAGGATATTTGTTTTATTACTGTGGAAGCGATGGCAAGCGAAATGGTGTGGGTATGTTTTGGATAATCAGTTGAAGTGATAGCTGTTAAAGTGATTGTGGAGAGTCGGTTGGTTAATATCGTCAGTGTGTATGCACCCCAGTCTGGGTGTGAGGATACTGTAAAAGAGAAGTTTTGGAAGGACTTCGATCGGGTGATGATGGATGTGCAAGATAGTGAAGAAGTGTACGTGGGGAGTGATTTTAACGGGCATATAGGAAGACAGAAGGATGGGTATGAGAGAGTATGCACTCTCTCATACCCATCCTTCTGTCTTTTGTCCTTGTGTCATCTTCTGTCTGTTCTGTGTGGTTGGAGATACAAACACTGATGGCGAGACATTTCTGCAAGCTGCTTCGGCCTTCGACCTGGCAATAATAAATACGTGGTTCGAAAAACAAAATGAGCATCTTATAACCTACAAAAGTGGTCGCCATGTGACACAAATTAACTACTTTCTGCTAAGCCGGAACAGCCTTACTAGAGTCAAAGACTGCAAAGTGCTCCCAGGTGAAGATTTAGTCCTACAACATAGACTCCTAATAATGGAGGTCAAGGTCAGTGTCTCATCCAGTAGGAACAAGGAACGGCCCCCACCCAAAACCAGATGGCGTATGATAGAAGAAGTGGAATGTGCCAGTATGTTTAAGTATCAAGTGGTAGATAAAATGATTGAAATGAAGGATATGGAAAGAACATCTGTGAATGATTGTTGGAAAGAGATGGTGGATTGTATAAGGAGAGTAGCAAAAGATGTGTTTGGAGAATCGAAAGGGAAAGGTATGATATAAAGGGATACGTGGTGGTGGAATGATGACGTGCAAAAGATGCTTAAAGAAAAGAAAATTGCGTTTAAAGAATGGCAGGGTGTTGAAAACGAGAATGACAGTTTTTAATAATAAGAAAAAGGCTTATAAAGAATGGAATAAAAAGGCAAAAAAGGCGGTAGCAGTTTTGAGGGCTAAGGCGCAGGAAACGTTGTATGGCTCACTGGACAGCCCTAGAGGCCAGAAGGAGCTCTATCGGATTACAAAAGCAAGAGAAAGGAGAATAAAGAGATATAATTCACATTGAATGTATGAAAGACGACGTCGGTAAGGTTCTGTCCGAAGATGACGAAATAAAATAACGACGGAAGGTTTATTTTATAAAGCTAATGAACGAAGAGAATAAATGGAATGGTGTGCTCAAAGAGGCACAAGTAAATATGGGTTTAGTGAGGGAAATTAGTATGGATGAAGTAAGGAAGGCAGTTCGAAGTATGAAAAATGGAAAGGCCATGGGCCGAGATGATAAATACCAGTAGAAGTATGGAAGTTTTAAAAGAAGATGGATGTATGTGGCTGACTTTATTCTTCAATAAGTTGCTGCATGAAGGAGGGACCCCACAAGAATGGTGCAATAGTTCGCTAGTGCCCATCTTCAAGAATAAAGGTCATGTCCAGGACTGCAACAACTATAGAGGGATAAAGCTCATGTCACATAGTATGAAGCTATGGGAGAAAGTAATAGAGAAAAGACTGCGAGAGGAGAGTGAGATTATCCCGAAACAGTTTGAGTTTATGCCAGGTAGAGGAACAGTGAACGCCACTTTTGCACACCGCCAATTGTGCGAGAAGTACAGACGTGCACACAAGAACTCGCACATGATGTTCATTGATCTGGAGAAAGCGTATGATAGGGTACTTCGGGATGTGTTGTGGTGGGCTTTGAAAGAGAAAGGTTTGCCCGGGAAGTATGTAGAGTTAATTCGTGCTATGTACTATTGGCCAAACTTCCGCATGCTCACCTCTAAGGCGATAATCGTACAGCACGGCTTACGACTCGATCGCCCGATGCAAGCGTTTTGACCAATGGGATGAACGAAACGTATTTTAGTCGTGTTCGTTATAACGTAATTATGTATAGAAGTGTGACACTCATACTAGGCGCGTGTTATGCTCACTTGTTGTGAGATCATTTTTAATGGTCTCGGCCAGCGAGAGCTCTTTATGAATTATTATTGTTGACAAGAAGTAATTTCGTACTCATATCTTCCATTTGGTTTAGAAAATGTAATATGCTGTATATGATGTAGTATTGCTATATTTAATTAGTATCAATAATAAAATATTTCCATAAAAAATATAATAATTTGGAATAAGGAATGTCAAACAACAAATTATGTCTATTCTATACACTTTGATATTTACCTCTCTCCGACACATGGCTATGCTCTGTCGGGTATATAAATTTAGTTATTTATCATTACTTTCACTGCCTCTCCAATTTTCGCGATGTCCTATGCGATGCCGGCAAACAAATCGCAGCGAACGCGCTAGGTGCGTTAACCGACACTGCATAAAGGTAAAATGTTTACATTGACATTTTTGTGTTTTATCAGCGTGCGACTTGTTACTTGTGCAGTGCTATTGGAAAGTAAATAACTGCATTTAAATGTGTTTAAACTTGGGAACTTAAAGCTTAATATCACGCATATCGATCCCTGAATCGAAAAATTGCTTTGAAAATCAGCAATATTCTTGAACGGCCAATCGAATGATACACCTATGGGATAGGAGAAAAAAGTTATCATCGCCACTTTACGTGCAAAGGTCGTACCCTAAAAAAATGTTTTTCAAGATTTTAGTTTACTACTTTGTTGGCGTGATTAATATGTATACCCATGCCAAATTACAGTATTCTAGTAGTAAGAGTCTGTGAGCTAAGCCAGGGACAGACAGACAGACGGACAATGCGAAACTTTAAGGGTTCCTTGTTGACTACGGAACCCTAAAAAGGAGCAAGTTACGTAGTTTTGTTAGAAATTGACAACATTTGGTATATTTTTCTTTTATTGCTCTGTTTTGATTGAAATAGCAAAATTACAGTAGTGTTTGAACCAATAGTTGACGCAGTTTTTCAGAGATTTTTGTTTATTGCTGTCGCAACTTTTGCAACTGCAATAAAAATAAGTTCATTATCTAAGTACCATTGTTATTGGTCGACAACCGGTTAAACAATAGGACGGCTTAATAGAAGGGCCATAAAATACGGTCATAAAAAATGACAAAATATTTCTTCAACACACTTGCTTGTAAAGTGACTCTTATAGCAACGCATTTAGGTTCATAATTCAGCGTTTATTACACTAGTATTTTTACTTTACAGTTATTTTTCTCAATCTCCGCAAAGAGTTTTTATATCTAAAAACAATGAATATTTTTGAGAATAAATAAACTATTATATGATACATTTATGATAAATCAATCATCAAAATTATTATCATTTCTTCAAATGATATATTTTTCACTACGAATTTACCTTAATTTGCGTATTCAAAACTTTATTTTGTTTTTATTATATTTTTATATGGGCTGTTCAGCGGTTTTGCCGTGCCTTTATTTACACCTGGATGCGCATCGCTAGCGTGGCGCGCGGAAGAAACGAAACCAGCACGCCATTTTCTATAAATACTCGTTAACGTTTTCGTTGTGTGGTTAATTATTATCAAAAATGTTGACTTCAAGTAGGGAAGAAGAGCGAAGAGCAACACGTAGATTTGACCACCCCCGGAAATTAAAACGAGGCACGAAACGCGAGTGACACGCCTTTTGCCACCAAAATCTAGAGAGAAATACCTAGCGGCCTACGAAACTATAATAACAATACAAGTCTGTTTTTTCCTCTCAAGTTGAAAACCATCGTATGAAACGCGTGTGTATTGATAATTACTCACTCGGCGCCCTTATCGCGCTCGTCTTCGGCTCGCGCGAACAATACCGGTTCAAGTGTAGTTAGTAACCAACATCACACACTTGTATCATAATGTACTAGTATGTCTGTTGTTATTTTTTGTTACCCGCCCAATACTCACACAAATGCATATTGCCTCTAATTGGACGAAACCAGGAAGAGGTGTGGTCTGTCACTAGCTGCGCTTGCCGCAGAAATATTTTCTTAAGTGAGCATGCTTAAGTTTTGCCGATAGTACAGCCAATCTTGTACCTATGTCCGGTCGGCTGCTGGCAACACCGATGGGTTCAGTGTGGCTGTAGGCTTACACCAAGGGTCGGCGTTAAGTCCTTACCACTTCCTGTTGATTATGGACGCTCTGACGTCGAATATACAGGAAGAGGCACCCTGGTGCATGCTGTTCGCCGATGACATTGTTCTTGTCGGTGAAGATAGACCTGAGATTCAGCGCATTGCAATGTAGGCTTGAAAATCAGCAGAACCAAAACTGAATATATGTTCTGTGATTTCGGCGGTCTCTCCAGTTCTGGAACCATAGCGCTTGATGGCGCGCTTCTCCCAGTTTATTCTAACTTTCGGTATCTCAGTTCACTCGTGCAAAGCGATGGCGAAGTAGATCGGACGGTTAAGCATAGAGTAAACACTGGATGGATGAAATGGCAGCTGGTCACGGGAACAATCTGTGACTCCTACATTCCCCTTAAACTTAAGGGGAAGATATATAAAACAATGATAAGACCTGCTGTATTGTATGGATCAGAATGTTGGGCTACAAAAGGGATGAAAGAAAGGCAATTGCATGCAGTTGAGATGAGAATACTAAGAGGGTTGTGTGGTGTGACACGAATGGATAGAATAAGTAATGAGTACATAAGAAGAAGTTTTAAAGTGTCACCGGTGACTGAAAAGTTGTGCGGAAATCGGTTGGCATGGTATGGGCATGTGATGCGGAGGAATGAGGAAAATGTCATGAGGAAAGTCTTAAGTATGAATGTCGATGGCTATAAGAGTAGGGGAAGTACTCCCTATATGTACTCGGGAACTAATTGTGTTACTTTCGTCCACGGCGGCTTGCACATCTAGTTTTGCTTTCAGGGGACTGTATACGGACTTGAAAAAGTTAGCAAACTCGTGAACACATTCGGTGTCCGATAAAATTTACCATTTTTTTGTGATTTTTACGGTTCACGATACCCTTTTTGCTTCTCACCCCAGAAGGATTTAGGATCCTTCATGATATTGTATTGCACATTATCAAGGTGTTTGTTGTGTGCCAATTCTATCATTATTTTAACCCAATCTCTACTCTGAGAAAACATTTCATAATCACTCGTTAATCCACTTATTTTGTACTGCTTATGAAGCAGTGCTTTTAATTTTATGTCGCGAATAATATCTGCCGTGTACCACTCAGGGTAATGGTACCTAGAATTTACACAGCGGCGTCGCATTTTCCTGGGAACACAATCATCAATAATACCATACAATATGTCATAAAAATAATTCAAACACTCCTCTGGCTCGCTCCTGTTATACATAGGCGACCAGTCATGATTCATTATCTTATAATACAACCTACTATAATCCACTTTATAAAAATTCCACTGTGGCCAGGAATCGCTCTCTTGCATATTTACAGGCATATCTTTAAAAGTGCAACCACTAACAGCTGAGCGTTTGCTTATCTGCGGTGGTACGTGTCTTTTGGTACTATCGCCTCATCGGCCTCACTGACACACACACTCTCACCTATACTCAACGAAAATAGCACTAAATACAACTGCCTGTTATTACAATTTGGTACCTTATTTTTCTGAGCAAGTTCACAAAAAGATATAAAATATTCATAATAATTATTTATGTTTACATTACAAGAGTATAAATTGAAATCACCTACTATAACAACATCTTTATATTTAACACACAATTGTTTTAATATTGGAGGTATGTAAAGAACGCAACACAAAAACAAATACTTGTTACCTTTATGTACGGTGGCACAAACCAGTCGAAGGTACATCTATCTATTAAGACGTCATTCACAGGTAGCGTAACTCGGCGCAGCTCGAGCCAGTGTACGGCCACAAGAAACGCGCCACCTTGTTTACGCCCATCCATAAATGTGTAAAGATTGGTAATGTTCTCAGCGATGACGAAAAAAACACGTCCTTTGGTATTCCCCAAGGAAGTATTTTAGGGCCTACACTATTTTTGATATATATAAATGATCTATGTAATCTAAATCTAAATCACGGCCAAATTGTGTCTTATGCTGACGACAATGCCCTTCTTTTTGCGGCTGACTCAGAAAAAAATGTCTACAAGCTCGCGCAACTTGGATTCAATGTTGTTAATAAATGGCTTCAAAGTAATTGACTAACATTAAATGCAGACAAGACAAATTACATTAAGTTTTGGATGCGCAAGCAAACATCACCTACAACAATATTATTGCGCAATTCCAACACATAACCAATGTGTTTGTCCCAACATTAAAATGGCAAATATGACAAAATACCTTGGTGTTATAATAGATGAAACACTTTCGTTCAAACAACACATAGAAGCTTTAGATAATAGAATTCGCAAGTTGATATTTATTTTTTTTAAAGTTACGCCATATTGCTGACCCAAAAATAGTTAGACAAGTTTACTTTGCTCTATGTCAATCGTTATTAACTTACTGTATTACCACATGGGGTGGAGCGGGTAAAACAAGGTTACTAACCATCGCGAGAGCTCAGAGGGCAATTCTCAAAGTGTCTACTTTCCGCCCATTCCTTTTTCCTACCAACCTCCTATACAAATCTTGTGAAGTGTTAACAGTTCGACAACTATTTATAATGGGCATTGTATTAAAACAACACACAGCTCTACCCTACAGCACTGAATATTCTAATAAAAGACGTAAAGATTTATTTATTTTTTATTTATTTATCTTCTTACATCTACCATTACAGGAAAAACCCAATGCGATAAATGCGCCTATCCTAATTTAATCAATATTCATTTCCTAACTCGATCAGTCTATTTGTAACAAATTACGAACAAATGCATTCCTTGTGAATTCACTCAGAGAACAACAGAATAAGTCCATCTCAACCGCTATGAGGTTGAGTGTGTGGAGTGCACGCGTCAGTGGCGCCTCCTTTAAAAGGTTGGTCCGAGCGCGCGGTTCCGCTAGCAGTGGTGGCTGCCGTCGTCGCCACACGTACCTGTCCGGAACACACAGACTCAGCTGCCCTAAAATAACTGCATTATGCACCTTCCCTCTCAGCAACTTAAATATATATGAGGTAAGTGCGAGATCCCTCCTAACCCTTAGCTCATTGTATCCAACCATACCTAAAATAAATAAGGTTGGATACATTAATGGATAAAAGGGATAGACTCCGTAATACCGCATATATACATATCTTATAAATTTATTTTGTACCCTCTCCAGCACGAGACTATATTTAGCTTCATGCGGAGCCCAGATGACTACATTACATTCTAACTAGCTCCTTACCAGTGCATTATATAATGCTATAATAGCTTTCACATTCGTGAACCCCCGAACCGTACGAAGCATGAAACCTAAATTTCTATATGCTCTTTTGCAGCTACGCATGATATGATCACGAAAAGTCAAACCAGTGTTAAAGCCTACCCCCAAGTCCTTGACTTCTGTGACCCTCGCCATAGGTAACCCGTCTATATGGTAGCTATATACGATGGGATTGTGTGCGCGAGAAAAAGTGATGGTCACACTTCAAGATATTAAACTGCAAGAGATTTTCTTTGCTCCAGTTCACTACCCTATCAATGTCCCTTTGTAGCCTGACACAGTCATCACCGCTCTTTACCACGAGGGACTATTTGAGGTCGTCGGCAAACAGCAAACAATTAGCGTCTTGGACTACCTCTGGTAGGTCGTTTACCATCAGAAGGTAGCCCGATGGGCCAAGGTTACTACCTTGACTTACCCCGGACCTCGTGAAATATGGATCTGACACATGTCCCGCATATTCCACATATTGCTGTCTATCCCTCAAATAACTGGCAAAAAACTGGAGAGAGTGTGGGGTGAAACCAGATATAGTCTGCCCACAAAATACAACAAAACATGCTTTTATATCCAAATTTTATCTGTACCTTGGTCCTCTGCTCTATAATATACTAAACTTGAAAGCAAACATTTACTCCCTGAACTACAGAAATTGTAAGAGAATTCTTAAGGAGGCTCTCCAAAGTATGTCATACGAAGATACAGAAAATTTATTAACTGTGTTAAAGTAAATATGTATACTCACCTACGATAAGTATTTATCAAATTTAGAAACTAAGAGATAAGCTACTCAACATAATCATAATTTAGTGTTATTTTAGTGTCTATTGTCAACTTTTAGATTATTTATTAATGTTATTAGACTATTATTAAGCACTTTTCGCCTAAAACACAGGATTACCTAGTTCAGGCTCGTAAGTCTTAGGAATATAATTTATATTTAAGCAAAACTGTAGTAATTTTTACGACTTATAATTTTTTGAATAAATATTATTATTATTATTATCCGCCCGGTCACATCGCAAAATACTTTAACTTTGTGGTTCCAACTCTGCGTTATGTATGGAATCATTGCAACCCGTTTCGGTAATTGCAAATAAATCTGCCTCTGATGCTACTATATTTTTACAGAAAATATTTACTTTTGTAGCAGTCCCCTTGCATTTTGATAGTAAATATTTATCGGTTTGTTTTCCGTTGTCTCTTTTATTTGGTATCTCCGAAACGAAATCCATTCGGCAAACTCCGCGTTCATTAGTAATACTTCCGGTTTATACAATTTTTCATACCTTCCCTCCACTACTCCAATAATAAAAGATGCATAATCCCTTTCCGTTTTTTGCTTGATTTTTTCAACTTTTACATTTTCATCGCTGCCGAAGACGTTCTTTTTATGAGCTGTTAACTTTTCGATGGTAGTCTCTGGATGCAACCTCCATATATGAAGATGTCTCTTTCGCTCCATTTCATTTCATTTCATTTCATTTCATTTATTTATTGTTTGTCACAGGTAAATAGTCAGATCTTACAATAGTGTTAATGAATCACTGTAACATACCCATGGGGTGTACAATATTTATATTAATAACTAGGTAGGTATATCAATGTTGTTGGTTATGTTACTGTTTTTGTCAACCTCATTTTACATTAATTCTTACACAATTATTAGGGACATACAATTTAGTTTAATAAGTCAAAAAAATAAAAATAGAAAAATAAGTATACCATGTCAATTTTGCGTCAACCTCATCAGACATTATTAATAGACATAATTATTTTGGTCATGCGATTTACATTAGATAAGTACAAAAAAGTAAACAAAATAAAATAAGTTTAACATGTCAAGTTTTAGTCAACCTCATACTAACATTAACAATAGAAGACATAATTATTACGGTTGTATATTTCACCTTAAATAAGTCAAAAACAAGTTTAGTCAATAATTCGGTCTGTTAGAAATTCATTAATTGAATAATATGTTTTACTTAGGAGAAATTCTTTTAACTTTAATTCAAAAACTTTTAATGAAGAGATATTCTTGATGCAGTTTGGTAGCTTGTTATAGATTTTAACTCCAACACCAAATACACTCGATTTAAATTTAACTGTTCTACATTGAATGCCTTTAAGTTCATTTTTGTGTCTCGCGCTTCTCAACGCTTCATACTTATCTATATCGCGTTTTATCATCCTTGCCGCTTCAAATATGTAAAGTGAAGGTAGGGTTAAGATTTTCAACCTTTTGAAAACTGGTCCACATGAATCCGTCTGTCTCAATCCGCATATACTTCTGATGCACTTTTTTTGTGCTTTTAGAGCACACTCTCTGTTCGGTGAATTACCCCAGAATAGGATACCGTATTTTAGTATGGAGCCTACATATGCATGATAAACACTTAGTAAAGTACTCTCATTTGTAACTTTTCTTAACATGTAGAGGGCATATGAGAACTGATTTATTTTTTTGCAAACATGGTCAATCTGTATTTTCCAGTTTAGTGCAGAGTCAATATGTATGACAAGAAATTTGGTTGTCTTAACTTCTTTTAAGGTTTCACCTTTGTATTTTACGTTTAGGTTCTTTAGTTTTTTATTTATATTAGCAAACGAAATATAGCAAGTTTTATCTAAGTTAATTTTAAGATTATTTACATTTAACCAATTTATAATACATTCAAGGGAATTATTTACATTAATTTCGTATTTATCTTCATCCTCGTCAGTGAAAATAGCTGTACTGTCGTCTGCAAATAATATCATGTCATGGATTACGGCTTTTGGGAAGTCATTTATATATATTATGAACAAAAGTGGACCAAGAATACTTCCTTGAGGTACCCCGTACTTAACTGTTTTAGGCTTAGACTGAAACGTTTGTTCATATTTTGTTTTATTTGATATTCTTGTTATTTGTGTTATTTGAACCCTATTTTTGAGGTATGATTTTATAACATCTAAAGCATTCCCTCTAACTCCGTATTGTTCTAGTTTATTTAAGAGTATGTCATGATCTACGTAGTCAAATGCTTTTGACATGTCCATAAATATTGTAGTTATATGTCGTTTATTGTCCAGTCCTGTCATTACCTTCTTCAAAAATTTAAAAAGTGCATCGCCCGTTGATTTGCCTTTTCGAAACCCAAATTGCTCATGTGTGAATATACTATTAGATTCAAAATAGTTATATAAATTTTTATAAATGACTTTTTCAAAAATTTTTGCAATAATTGGTATTAAAGCTATTGGTCTATAAAATTTCATCTCTTTTCTATCTTCTTTTTTAAATAATGGGTTAATGACTGTTATTTTTAGTTTTGACGGAAATATTCCGTATTCTAGGCACAGATTTATAATTGTGCTGAGTACTGGCGCTATGGTATGGGAAACGCGTTTAATTATTTTAGTATTTATATTATCATACCCTGTACTATTAGTGTTTTTTAGTCCTTTTATTATTTGGTCAACTTCGTACGGATTAGTCGGTTTCATGAACATTGAATTACAATTATTATATGTCAGTGTTTTTGGGTAGGTATCATTTTCCTTAGTTGTAGGTTTTATGTCATCTATAAAATAATTATTAAAAGCTTCAGCTATTTCTCTCGGCGTCGTAATTGTTTTATCCTTTACTTTAATTTCCATAATATCCTCCATGGCTTGCAGATCAAGGATACTTGCATTTTGACCTCTATTCACATTTTTGGATAACAGCTTAGATCTTTTTCTTTGTACCGTGGTCCATTCTGAAGCTCACGGTACAGTTCCATCTTTACTTTCTGCATTGGTTTCTAAATCCGTAGATGTCGCCGATATTGTTTGTTCATTTGCCTGCAATACTTCGCTATATTTTAGCGGTCTTGGCATCAAAGCATTCTTAGTGGCCACAACGGGATTTATTGTTTGATAAAGATGGGACACGCTGGATCAGAACTGGATAATTATTATTATCGAGGGAATTTAAAGCTACAGGCTCAAGTATTTCTATCAATAAAATAAAAGCTGTGTGGCAGATGATTAACAAAAAAACCGGAAACACAAAACAGCGAGATCAGAATTAATTGTCTTTAAAATTTAATAATGAAACCATTACAGATAAGTTAAAAGTTGCTGAGACACTAAAAAATTTCTTTACCAAAATCCCAATAGAGGTTACGAAATCTCTCCTCTCCTCACCTATATTAGCTGAATCTCTTCTCAAAAAACACTTCTCTAAGGACATTCCAAGTTTTGAATTCAAGCCCATTTCTATTGTCACAATTAAAAAGGCATTCAAAGGTCTTAAAATAAAGAAAACTGAAGACTTATGGGGGATTTCCGTTAAGGTGCTTGGGGATATCATTGACAGAATAGCCGCTGTCCTAACAGGCATATTTAATCACTGTTTAGACAGCGGTACGTTTCCTGATTAAATGAAACATAGTAAAGTAGTACCAATTTTCAAATCGGGTAGTAAGAGTGATCCCTCTAATTATAGACCTGTGGCGGCATCTACAGCGCCACATACAAAACTACGCATCACACTGACGTCACGCAAAATCCTGCATCGCGCAAGCAGAGTTTACCGCGCAACTAGCATATATACAACATCCCGACATCAACCGTTGGGCAGTTGCCCACCAGACACGACACCCGTCTGGTCGGAGGATCCTCCCTTTTCTATGGAGGATGAGTGAACTTTACACCCTGTTCCTCATGCCTCTATACTGGTGACCCCGAATATGAACGTCAGCGCAGCCTTCGTGCAACTACATCAGCGTGCCGTCATCATTATCACTTCCTCAAGCTCTCGAGCGGCGAGTCACACAGCCAGCCAGCACCCACGGCTTCAACGGGTATCCTGACCACCAGCATGCAGCGACCGCGCATACCTGGTCATCACCCTAAGCCTCATCAGCAACCTTGGCACAGCACACTGCACTTTCGGCCGGTCAAACAAGCAGAGCTCTTCAACGCTCTCCTGGTCGACGCCAGCAGTCAGCCCTCAACCCGGCGCTGTACCACATCCGACTCACTGGAGCATAACGCAGCGCCACCCCGACACACTGGGGCATCACCGCAGACAGTTCCGACCCACCGCGAACTATGCGACAACCGGTTCCGACCCACTGGAACCCCACCTGGCACTGGCAAGCATCGCAAGATACACGACTCAGCCCACTATCGACCTCCGGTCTCCGGAGGGGAGTGATGTGGCGGCATCTACAGCGCCACATACAAAACTACGCATCACACTGACGTCACGCAAAATCCTGCATCGCGCAAGCAGAGTTTACCGCGCAACTAGCATATATACAACATCCCGACATCAACCGTCGGGCAGTTGCCCACCAGACACGACACCCGTCTGGTCGGAGGATCCTCCCTTTTCTATGGAGGATGAGTGAACTTTACACCCTGTTCCTCATACCTCTATAGACCTATATCTGTGCTACCAGCATTGAGTAAAATATATGAAAAAATCATGCTAGACTAGATGTTGTCACATTTCAATTCTAATGGGATTTTACATAGTCGCCAGTTTAATAATAAAGAAAATAATAATTTTATTCATAAGTTCACATAGAAATTAGTAGAAGTTACATCATTACAAAGTTACATATTAATATTAGTAAGAGAATGTTAAACTCTGTCTAAAATAAATCTAGTGTATAACTTATATAGATTGGTTAGGGGTCTAATTGAATACAACAGTGACCTGCGTGATGCAGGTTTATTCAAACCTGTGTTTCAGGCCATCACTTAACAACGCTGAGTGCTTTAGTGGACAATATGTTACTGTACATAGAGCTATCGTTGATACATATTAATTATATTTTAAAATAAATATTGATTTAACACTAATAAGCTTATTGCATTACATCTAGCAATTTTTCAGTGTCTGAGTAATTAAATGTTGCTAAATATTCACACAACTTTTCACTACATTTTTTACGACTTACACTATATATACTTAGAAACTTATTGACTTTATTATTTAAGAACGGACCTAAAAATACATAAAATTTATTTATAAAAGTATGTCTAGTTTCAGGCTTTATGCAAACCAAGTCTTTTCTTCTCTTATCTATAGTTATTGGGATATAAGGAAGTTTGCTATGCTAGAGTAGTACTATATTCAATATAAATAGTTGACGCACGGTTAACACCTTACATGTCATGTAAAGCTCGTGTGTGGGAAATCTAAATGGGCGACAGGTGGCTACCTTAAGGATAGCTCTCTGCGCACGTTCTAATGGCAGTAGGATTGATTTAGTAGCCCTACCCCATGAAGTTATACAATAAGTGAGAATGGATTGGCACAAAGCTAAATATATGTTTAATTAATTTGTAGTCTGATATGTATCGTACATTCTTAAAAATGTACATTAATTTACGCATTCGTGTGCATAATAAATCGATGTGCTTACGGAAATTCAGATTTGTGTTAATCGTTACACCTAGATATTTCATATGATCGGTTTTGCTAAGGTAGGACAACTACATGCATGGTCAGCATACGTGTTGCACTTATGCGCATAAATGTTTATACTAGTAGTTGGCAGGTTAGTATTTCTAATAGTAAATAAAATGTGTTTGGTTTTATCTGCATTTAGTGTTAAAAGATTTACATGTAGCCAATTAGACACTATATTAAAACCGTTCTGTGCTTGTTTATACATCTCATCTCGAGATTTGTCTGGAAACAATAGAGCTGTGTCATCTGCATATGACATTATGACACCATTTTGGAGCGACAAGCTGCACAGGTCATTTATATATACCAGGAATAAAGTAGGACCCAAAATACTACCTTGTGGTTGAAAGAGTTGTTCCTCTTATTCCCAGTGTTTCAAGCTTGTGCAATAGTAAAGGACAAGAAATTGTGTCAAAGGCCTTGGCGAGGTCTAGGAAGATCCCAATGGTGTGCATGCCCTTATCCAAATTAGTCGTTATATAATCTGTAATTTGATATACCGCTTGGTTAGTTGATTTTTTTGGGCCTTAATCCAAATTGGCTATCTGAAAGTAAATTGTTATGTTCTAGGTATTTAATTAATCTAATATTAATGATCTTCTCTAGGATCTTGGAGATCCCTGCTAAAACGGAAATGGGTCTGTAGTTATTAGCACATTTTTTGTCACTAGATTTATAAACAGGAGTAACCACTGCCTTTATAAGCGACTTAGGGAATACACCATTACTTAAACATAACTGATAAATATGAGTTAGCGGCGGAGCAAGTATGTATTTGAAATGTTTAAGTATGTTGTTTGAAATACCGTCCCAACCAACAGCACAGACGTCCTTTAATCCAGAAATAATTGTTAGTACTTCATCGACATCCGTATCTAGTAAGACAAACGATTTCAGTTTGGGGAATGTTTTAGGTTGGTTTTGAGGGAAAAAAACTTCTAGATGTTAAGGTCTTTTCTGCCAAGGTTTTACCTACGTTAGAAAAATAGAAATTAATTTTCATTATTTGTTGATTCGATTGGGTTGTTCTCTATTGTCAATAACTCAAGTGGAGGGTCACAGCGATTGTTGTCCTAAATGTATTTGATTTTATAAATTTCCAAATAAGTTTACTACTTTTGCCTGCTTTCTGCAGTTCATTTCTATCATATTAATTTTATATTTTTTTCAGAATGGTGTTGCAGAAGTTTCTATATCTTTTATACGTAATGGAATGTATTTCATTTCCAGGCTCAAGTTTGGATTTTATGTGAAGTTTGTCTCTATGCCTAATACATCCAAGTCCGGGTGTAATCCAAAGTTGAATGCACTTATACGAGTACTTCCTTGGCGTTATTTTAGCAACTGTATGTTTTATTATTGCACAGTGAAGTGAATTTATAAAATAATTAATAGAAATATTTGCATCGGTAGAATTATAAACAGGGTCAAAATTAATATTATGTATGTCTTTTTCGAGGTGTGTCATGTTGACTTTAGTGTAGCTACGTAAACAATTTTTCCTGGTTAAAGAAACTAGTAATGTTAGTAACTGCTTGGTGATCAGTAAGCGAAGAGTTAGTAAGAAATGTTTTGGTTGGATTATTTGTTTTTGTTTTTGGATTATTAGTTTAGTTTCACGAAAGGCAAGTCGACGACTGACACAGGTGTAAAACTCATCAGTCACATTTTGGAATCCTGGGAGAAATCCAAGGATGCCATTGGCATTTTCTGTGACCTCGCAAAAACGTTTGACTGCGTTGACCACAATACACTGACCTGTAAATTACACCACTCCGGAATTCGTGGACAAGCTGCTGATCTTGTTCTGTCGTATCTATCAAGCAGCAAAAAGTAAACGTTAACGGGGCGACGTCCTCGGGTTCTCTGGTAAAGATGGGCGTGCCCAAGGTTCCATTCTTGGCCCTTTCCTATTTCTAGTTTATATTAATGATCTCCCTTACATGATGGCAAACTTATCGGATATAATTCTATTCGCTGACGACACTTCTCTTATTTTTAAAATAGATAGAAAAGATCCAGATGTTTTACACGTCAACGATAGTCTTGCTTTCGAAATAGTTCGCGGCTAATAATCTCTTACTTAATGCGACCAAAACAAAATGTCTTAAGTTCTCACTACCAAATGTACCCCAAGTGGCTCTAAATTTAAACTAGATGGCAAGAGACTAGCTGATGCTATTACGGAAACTGTATTTCTAGGAATTACTCTAAATCCGAAATTGCAATGGGTATTCCACATTAGAGCTCTTTCAGGTAGATTAAGTTCAGCTGCATATGCAGTAAGAAAAATTAGACAGTTGACTGATATAGCCACAGCTAGGTTAGTATATTTTGCTTATTTCCACAGTATTATGTCTTATGGCGTTCTGCTATGGGGATCGGCAGCTGATGTAGATTCAATTTTTATTTTGCAAAAGAGGGCAATCCGCACAGTCTATAGAATGGGTCCTCGTGAGTCCCTTAGAAACAAATTCAAAGAAATTAATATACTAACTCTGCCTTCTCTTTATATCTTAGAAAGTATTCTGTATGTTCGCAAAAACTTATGTCTTTTCAAAACAAGAAGTGATTTCCATAATATAAATACACGTAGTAAACATGGAATTGTGATACCCAAATTTAGATTAACAAAAACAAGCAAATCATTTGTTATCAACAGTATCCGCTTGTATAACAAGTTGCCAAAGTCAGTTACAGAACTTAGCGATGGAAAGTTCAAAACCCACATCAAACGTGTCCTTATCGAAAACGCATATTATAAGATTTAAGACTACGTTGAAGACAAGGAAGTTTGGCAACAATTCCTTCTGCACATGTGGTTTCCCTGGTACCTCATAAACGGCATAGCTATGTAAATGTCTATTAACTTCTCCCAAATTACGATGTTTATTATTATTATTTTTTATACATACTTTTTTGACATAATATTTTCATTGTTTGACATTATATACCTACAATGTTGATTTCAGACTTGTTCTTATGGCAAACATGTCATTTGGTTTAAATAGGTTTTTATTTTTATTATTTATTAATATTTTACATAGATTCTTGTGTACCTTGTGAATGTGAGAACATTGTAGGCTTAATAGACTAGATATTTTGTAGACCTTTTCTTTTTTTTTGTTAAGTACCTGATACATCTTGACAGGCCTACATTGTCCTCCCACACCTACACACACTGTAATTTGAAAACATTGTAAAAGCCAATTATGTTTAAAAGAGTAATCGTGGAGTTTCTTGCCGGCTCTTCTCCATAGGAAACGACCAATTGGAACCGTGCACCTAGCTTCTGACGTTTCGTAAGTGCCCATGTAGGTTTATGTGAAATAAAAATATTTTGATTTTGATTTTGAGCGGTATGTTCCTGAAATTATTTATTTATTTATTAATTTATTATTTACTTAAAGGTTCAATCACAGCACATATATACATATACATAAAAATTGTTAATCCTACGGTAATATTCTAATATATATGCCAATTACAGGTAAACACAACATTCACAACCGAGACGCCAGATTACCGCTTAGTTGCTAACTTAAGTCTAGGTGAACAATTAATTAGAAAAAATAAAATTAAGTTACTAAAATTGAGAATTAGAAATGTTGACTGATTTCATTGGTGTAGGGAGGCCAAAATTCTTGATTTAAACTTCACCTTAGGGTCATTATATATATCTGCTTTGGGTAAGGACTTATTAAATGAATTAAGGCTGTCACACATCTTAATGAGTGGTGAGTTGAAACCTATGTTTGTAGAGGTAGTAGGGCGCTGTAACACTGGTTATGGGAAAGCGTAGAATTCTAGGTAGCACTTTTAATGAAATGCGCGATAGCAGTTCACTACAATCTATGCGACCGTTCACTAGTTTGTGAAGGAACATAAGGTTATGCATAATTCTCCTTGGCCGTAGTGAGGTCATCTTAAAAAAGCTCAGACGCTGTTGATAGGGACACCTATGGGATAAGCCAGGGGATATAAATGCGAGGTGTTTGGTGAAAGCCCGTTGTATGCTCTCCAGACGCTGAGAATGTATTGCATAAAAGGGATTCCAAGCAACACTGGCATATTCCAGCCTGCTACGCACTAAGGCCTTGTATAGGACCGTTTTAGTTTTAATAGATCTAAATTCTTGCGTATTACGTTTAAGAAAACCTAACAATTGGGCAGATTTTTTAACGCAACTGTCTACATGTTGCTTGAATGTCAACTTTTTATCCAAGATCACTCCGAGATCCCGAATTTCATCAACCTTAGCTAGTGTTACGCCAATGATTTTATATAAAGTATCGCTAGCTTGTTTCTTTTTTTGTGAATATTATGTGGAAACACTTTTTGACGTTTAGAGCCATGCCATTTTTATTGCACCAATCTTGTATTCGATCTAAGTCACTTTGAATTGCGATCGACTCGTTCGGTGACTTTATTGTCTTATAAATCTTTAAATCGTCAGCGAACATTAAAAACTTACAGTTTATGATTTGATGTGCTAAATCATTAATGAACAGCGAGAACAAGATTGGTGCTAGATGGGATCCTTGCGGTACTCCCGAGATAGAAACATATGGTTGTGATGTGTAATCATTCAAAACAACAGTCTGTGAACGTTGCTGTAGGTAAGATGAAAACCACCTCAGAAGTGATCCGTGCACGCTGTTGGCTACTAGTTTTGGCAAAAGTAGTGAGTGACCCACTTTATCAAAAGCGCTGCTGAAGTCTGTGTATACTGCATCTACCTCCAGTCGTTTGTCTAGAGATTCCGATATGTCGGACACAAACTGAATTAGATTGCTTTCCACTGAACGACCTGCTTTGAAACCATGTTGGCAAGGTGAAATGTTTGAGTCAAAGTAATTTGTGATTATGGGGCAGATAAGCGATTCAGATATCTTAGGAAAACACGACAGTATTGAATTTGAGCGATAGTTCTTTACATCTGCAGGATAATCTTTTTTATAAATAGGAACAATTTTTGCCTGTTTCCATACCTCAGGGAAAATGCCTTCAGCCAATGAGCGATTGAAGATAATGCGTAAGGGAAACGCCAATGTGTTGCAATATCGTTTTATAAAAATGGGAGGGATGCAATCAGGGCCGGGACCTTTCGAGGAGTCCAACTCCTTCAGCTTCATAAGAACGTGTCTTTCTGTGAACTGTACTTTACTGATAACTTTTTGTACCGTAGAGGATAGCTCAGTTTTGCCTGCAAGGTTGGAACTATAGGCTGAGGAGAATTGCTGGGCAATCAAGTTGGAGATTTCTGGTCCAGTTTCCGCAACTGACCCATCCAACCGCATACTGGATGGAAACTTTGACTGTTCCTTACGTTTGTCCTTTATAAAACTCCAAAAATCCTTCGGGTTTTCAAGTAGGGGAGGGTGGGGCAAAATGAGGCTCGGGGCACAACGGGAAGTTAGCTTGTGTGCGTGGTACACACGCGTATACAAGTCGACAGCGGCGCCATACGTTCGTTAATCAGTCGCCGCACGTGAGTCAGAGCAAGCGGAACGTGTCGGTGCGTGTTTTAGTGTCGTGGCTAACAAAAACAGTTTTTGAGCGTATTGTTATTTATTTTCATATAATATACTCTTGTGTAGTGAGGCAAGTACATGACCTGCATTAACTTTTATACCATGAGTCAGAGGGAGTGGTATTAACCTATTCAAATTATAATTTGTTTTTGATCACTTCTATTGAGGTTACAAATGGCAAACCAATTTGAAAAAGTAATGTTTGGGGCAAAATGAACGGGGCATTATGATAAATGATAAATGATAAATGATTTATTTTCTGTAAGAAGGTTTGTACAAACACTTTTACACGTCAATCATATTTTTTTAAATAAAGCTAGATGAGGTCGGCGTTTCCTATCTGACTACTCTGAGAAGAAAGGCCGAAACAAACTCAGAGGTCACAGTCTCTTTTAAAGTCCAGACATAATCTTGGTCAGATCATGTGAAGGCCATGTAGATTGGTGTCTGAAATGGTCCTTTTGAGGAAAGAACCACACAGATTGAGTGGACCTGTCCAGTCAGTGCACGCATTTGTCAGTAATCGTGCTGCTCAACTCAGAACTTAAGGAGCTCAACGATTCGACGAACAATACCAAAGAAAGAACATTTGGGTAGGCCGCATAAATTACTCAAACTGCCAGACCATGATTAATACTAAATGAGAAAAAAAAAAAAAAAAACAATAATGACCCACATAGGCTTCACATTCACAATAATTGAAAACAATATAATACTTTACAAGTAAATATTAAGTTCCAAACAGTATATTGAACTCCACAAAGTAAATATGTCAAAATGGTATATAAATAAAATAAAAGTTTCAGTATGCAATAATTGGAGCAGCTTAATCCCAAGCCTTTTTGTCCTCAATATAATCTTTAATAGTATAAAAGGCTTTCTGGCACAACTTACTTTTAATAAATGATTTGAATTTATTAAGGCTTAGATCTTGAACGTGGCTTGGAAGTTTATTATAAAAACGTATACATTGACATCTGAATGAGCCACCTATTTTCTTGAGCCTTGTTGTAGGTACAACAAATTTGTGTTTGTTCCTAGTATTTATATTATGGATATCACTGTATTTTTTAAACAATTTTATATTTTTATGGGCATATAAAAGATTTTCAAAAATATACTGGGAGGGCACAGTCATTACATTAATCTCCTTAAATTTCTCTCTGAGAGAGTGTCTCGGACTTAATCTATAAATTGACCGAACAGCTCTTTTCTGCAAAACGAAGATAGTCTGAATGTCAGCGGCATTTCCCCACAACAGAATACCGTACGACATTACACTATGAAAATAGCTAAAGTACACTAAACGGGCTGTCTCTATATCAGTTAAATTACGAATTTTTCTAACAGCGTATGCTGCGGAGCTTAGCTTTTTCGACAATTTATCTATATGTGGACCCCACTGAAGCTTAGCATCCGAAGTTAAGCCCAAGAATACTGTGCTATCTTCAGGGTTCAATTCTTCGCCCTTTATCAATACGTTAGTTTTCACCTGTTTAACGTGAGGTAGCGTAAACTTAATGCATTTGGTTTTTTTTCATTAAGAAGTAAATTATTAACATTGAACCAGTGAACTACTTTTGAGATCGCGCTATTAACATCGTCAGTAACCAGCTGCTGACGTTTAAGTTTAAACAAAAGTGAAGTGTCATCCGCAAACAACACTATATCATGATTATCCTTTATGAGGTATGGCAAAGCATTAATGTAAATAAGAAACAAGAAAGGACCAAGAATTGAGCCCTGTGGGACTCCCATTGTTACTATAGATCCGGGAGATCTTTTCCCATTAACGTCAACGCTCTGAATCCTATTACTCAAGTATGAAGTAAGAAGATCCAGAGCGGTGTTCCGGATCCCGTAGTGGCGGAGTTTCCTGATTAACGTTTCGTGAAGAACGCAATCGAATGCCTTGGACAAATCACAAAAGATGCCCAATGCATCGCGTTTATCTTCCCATGCATTATAAATATGTCCTAAAACTTCCACACCGGCATCAGTAGTCGAACGACCCCTTGTAAAACCGAACTGTTTATTGTGCAATAATTTATGTTTATTAAAAAATCTTTGTAATTGGACTAAAATTATTTTTTCAAAAATTTTACTAAAGGTAGGTAGTACTGAAATAGGTCTATAATTGGTGGGGTCTGATGTACTACCTGATTTAAACAAAGGTATTGTTTTACTATTTTTCATAAGGTCAGGAAACTCCCCACAGGCAATGCAATTATTAAAGATAAGAGATAAAGTAGGAGCTACAATGTCAATAATTGACTTAGCAACTTCTACAAAATTACCCCACAGATCTGCAGTCTTTTTTACATTTAAAGTGTGAAAGGTTTTAATTATGTCTCTACAGGTAATATGTTCAAAATGAAATTCCGAATCGCAAACATTAACATTTTCCTTGAGCAAAGACTCAGCAACAGAAGGTGATGAGTTTAGGGATTTAGTAGTTGAAACGGGAATATCTGAAAAGAAATTTTCAAAGGCCGCGGCGACTTGCGAGTCTGATTTTATTATTTTGTCATTAATTGACAGGCTATAGTCAGTATTTCGGTTACTAGACCTTCCCGTTTCACTATTAATAATATTCCAAGTCGTTTTGATTACATTACTACTATTTTTAATCTTCGAACTCAAATGACGCGACTTGGCCATACAACAAACTTTTTTAAATAATTTTGAATAGTTTCTAACATATAAATTAAATTCAGCAGTGTTTATGTATGGCCTTTCATTGTACAGCTCATAAAGCCGTGTTCTACTTTTATGAATACCAATGGTAGCCCAATCACTGAAAGATGCGTTATTATTAATCGAGATAGTCTTGGGAATAAAAATGGAATGAAATTGTTTACAGTATATATTAAAGTAATCATCATATAGGTGATTAGGATCAGCAGGAATAGACAAAACTGGTAATTTATTTATGAGTTTAACTTTAAAAGCTTCCAAGCGACTTGCAGTTTTAGGGTTAACAATGATATCTTTTTTAGCCACTTTATTGTTTTGGTTTTGAATAGTAATCTTTTGCCCACAATGATCTGAGTCTAGTAAATTTATAATTTCTTTGTGGCTTGGTATAATATCTGTATAAATATTATCTAGGCATGTGGCACTCGTAGGGCTTATTCTTGTGGGCTCTAGAAATAGATTTACAAGATTTTAGGACTGAAACAGACTTATTATTTTACTACAAGAACCTGAGTTTTCTAATAAATTAACATTAAAATCACCACAAATGATAATAGACTTGTTTGAGTCACAAATCTTATGTAACACTTCATCCATTACCTTTTCAAAGCAGTCATACAATCCTGAAGGGGGTCTGTACACACTTAATACAATAAACTGCTCCAATTCTACACAGGCTATTTCAACTGTCCGCTCAACAGATAGGCTCACAATATCCTTACGGTCCTTAAATTTAAGCTGATTACTTACTAAAATTAATGAGCCACCGTGTATAGCATTTACTCTGCTGAACGAACTACCAACCTGGTGATTGTTAAAATTGAACAAGAACTGGTGGCTTTTAAGCCAATGTTCTGTTATACAAAGAATATCAATACTGTTAACATTTATAAATAACTCTACCTCTAAATCTTTGTTTATAAATCCTTGAATATTCTGATGCACCAGGTTGATACTATTGACTGATTTTAAACTTTTATTTGATTTATTTTTGCAGTTCTGTACATTGCTAGAGATTTCCTCTATTGTCTTAATTTCTAATTTAAATTATTATCAATGTCAATGTTTGAGACCAAATTATTGGCTGAATTATTTAAAATGTCATCATTGCATTGCTCAATAGAAGCAATTTGTTTAGCCAAATTCTTGGCTGTAATAGAAAAATAGTAAGATAGCGACACAGCTATCTGTCTTTTACAGTACTTTAAAAGATAATACCTATCCATAAAAAATCTATCTTTTGTCAAATATAAATGATTACCAACATAGTTCTTAGTGTCAATTAATTGGAATAAATTATTATTATAAGTCAAATTATGCAAAGTCATATTAATTTCAGACCTAAAGATGTTTTCTTCCTGTGGCAAACTTTGGCTGTATGGGAATGTGAACATCACAATTTTTCTTAAATTAAGGTTGCATAATGATCTATAATATTGGAGTAATTCCTTTGTTCACATTTCCCCTATTACCAACAAACATTAATAGTATAGTATCCTGGTTAAAATTACATTTTATAACTTAACAAAATGGGATGGTATCCCATTTTGCCCCTCTCACAGAGGCAATTTAATTAATATTTTAATATTTACGCTGGCGATAGAGGACATTTTTATTTCTCTTAGTAAGTAGGTCGGTATCTAATTCGTTTACTGGATTTATAATTATTATATTAAAAGTCCTTTTTCTTTATTTACAGTCATTATGGTTCGTACCTACAAAAGAAAAACGAATCGACAAAAATGGGACGAGGCAGACATGAGAAGAGCAGTGTCGGCTGTACTACTCAATATCAAATCCTCAGTCTCAGAATGCAGATACAGATTCGGAAAATGACTACGGGAAAAAAGGTTTAGGGCACTTCAAACCAGTGTTTACAAAAGAGCAAGAAGAAGAGTTGGCCACTTATGTAAAAATGATGCCACGCCAAAATGTACCCACTTATGTAAAAATGATGCCATGCCAAAATGTTGGCCACTTATGTAAAAATATTATGGCAATTCCCAAAAAATTAAGAACAAAGGAAAGACAAAAGAGAAAACGTGGGAAAACGGCTATACTTACGGATTCCCCGTACGAAAATGACCTGACTAAGGAAAAAAATGCTAAGGAAAGTAAGGAAAATAAGAAGAAGACTGCACCAAAGAAGAAAAACGACTAAAGAAAAACATCCAAACCCAATAATAAAAAAAGGCTAAGAAACAAAAGCAAAGGGAAGCCACATTTACTAGTTCATCGGAAGAAGACGAAGATGACTGTGCTTGCATATATTGTGGTTACTTGTATTCGCAGTCAGATGAGGGTTGGGTTGCGTGTAGCTCTTGTGCGGGTTGGGCACACAATTCCTGCGCCGGAGTAGACGATGATGATGACGAGGCACACATTTGTGCACAATGTTTGCCTGACTAAATTGTATCTTCATTTTGCCCCTTAGCGTTTCCTGTTTTGCCCCGACCATGGGGCAAAATGGGAAATTTAACACTTGGTGATTAGTTCCTCATAATTAAGAAAATTAGTTGATTAAGCCTAAAAGTACAAGTTAAAACAATGAATAAGCATATAACTATTGTTTCTAATTAAAAAGTTTATTAAAAATATTGTTGATTTCGAATACATGACTTTTTTTAATATTATATTTATTTACATAAACAAATTACAAGATGATTATTAACATTAACTAAATTAAATTAAAACTAAGTTAAGCTTAAAAAAGGCCCTCGGGGCATTGTACCGAGGATGCTGGCGGCATTTCCTCGCTGAATTGCAATGCTGATGCGTTGCGCGAGAAAGCCGCCAGCTTTTCGGTCACCAGTTACATCAACTAGACGTTTCGCGATTTCCGCAAATAACTTATGCGCACTGGGACCCCACGGACCGAGGGTTTCGACGCCAAAGGGCACAAAGTTGTACTCTCTGCCAAGGCCTCCATATTTAATAACTTTTTTTTACTTAAGTATTCCATTTTACCCCACCTTCCCTATGTCGGAACCAATTTTTTGTTTATATGAATGATAACATGATCTTATAAGTTTATGACATTGACCACGCAACAACTCAAAATCTATTATATCGCGAGGGTTTTGATATTTGCGACATCTTTGCTTAATCTTTTCCTTTTGGTGAAGCAATTTGATTAACCTAAATGAAAACCAAGCTGGATATATTTTTTGCTTCCGACGATTATATTTCGGTACAGACGTATCAATAATATTTAATAAAAGATTGTAGAAGTGAGAGACCATTTCCTTCACGTCGTGGCATTTAGAAAACATGCTAATCAAGTCTACTTCTTTCAGTTTTTAAATAATTTTAGTATAATCGGCCTTAAAGAAGTTATAACCTAGTTTATAGTTTGTTTTCGGGGTCTCGGGGATTGTATCAGATATACTGATACAATCCAACAAGGGTGTAGAGGGTCAAGCTTGCTAAGTAGATCAAGAGGAGCAGTAACAGTGATGTTTTTCAAGTTACTTATTACCAAATCTAATAAACGATTGTCAATATTTGTTATATAATTGAACTGAAAGAGATTGTTTGGTGAAATAAAGTCGGTTAGTGAATAACCCAAAGGGTTGCTGCAGTTCTCAGGAACTGTGTGTTGGAAACCTTCATTCACTCGAGTCCAATTCATAAAACCCAAATAAAAATCACCAAGAATTGTGACATCATCTACCTTAGCAATTATGTTATTTGCATTGTCTAAAAATGAGACAAGATTTTCCTTCTTGATGGGAGGCGGAAGGTATACCATACATATAGCAATTTTTTATTATAATGTGTTGGGCTTTAATTTCTATATTTATCTACAAGTCTTCAGAACTGGTCTCCCAGTTCTGCATTCTTGTCGATTTAATATCTTTTGAAACAGCAAGCAACACTCCGCCTCCATTTTTTTTAGAAGTTATAGTGCAGAGTCGATCTCTACGGTAAGTGATATACCTGTTATCGATCATTTCGCTGCTAGATATACTGGAATTTAACCATGTTTCCGTGAAGGCAATTAGGTCGTAGTTATTTAACAATATATTATAGTGTATACAATTAGTTTTAGGTCTCGTACCCCTCACATTTTGATAATATATGTTAAGCATTATTGATTTTTAAACACCAAAAAAATATTTCAAACAACATTGTAAAGGAGAGATTTACTCATTTTTCATTATTTTCAACGTATCTACACATAACGAATGATCCAATACTGATGCTCGAACTACGCGAGTAGGTAACGGATCAACGATATTATCAACTACTAACATTACAATTGTTAAAATATTTATATTGAGTGTCAGAAACGCGAGATTGAATTTCTAGCGGTCTTACCTAACCTGCCAACCTAGTGGGTGCAGAACTCGAACCTACTGATTTCAAAGCCGAATTTATTAACAAGTGGTTGAATATATTGTTTTAATTTTTTACAACAACTGATAAGATTATTTTGAGAACTACTATCTACTAAACATCACATTACAAAGCGGTTTCCATTTATAGGAACGTATACTTGAGCAGTATGTAAAACAATATTGATTTAGTTAACTGGTTACATAAAACTTTACTGTTGCACGAAAAAAATGCGACCGAAACCTTAGAATTGGTACTTTCATTCAATGCGGTGTGTAAACACATCGTCCGTGTCGTCGCGACTGGATTATCTGTGTGCGTGTGCATACACAGAGACTGTTTAAAACTAACTGGTACTTCTGCACTCGGCACGTATGCGGGTACCTATATTGATATCTACTGCTATTTTAGATTGTGGAATTCGCTCATGATTATCAAAATGTAATACCGAATTACGTTGTTTATGACAATGTTTAAAAGCATTTGTAGATTGACAGTTAAAAGTGGACTGTTTACATCAGGGGCACGGTAGTGCCCCCGCCAAGTCGAGCGCAGCCGTACCATCCTTTTCTCGAAGCGACTCACACCACTTTTGACCCCCTTTAACTTCGTTGTGTATAAAGCAAGAAGTTTTATACACCACGAAGAGCACATTTTTATTTTTTAGAGATCAAGAGGACATACTATAACTGGCTAGACTGCCTCTATAACTAATACAACCTTATAATTTACGAATGATCGGTAGTCAAAGTTCTTTAATGTTTTCATTGACACACACCGATTATTAAAATTTTAAGGTAGTTCTAGCGGTCTTACAAACTTCAAGTTTTCAATTTTAGTTAGCGTTCAGCCACCAAAGCAAGTCCTACATGCTGTTCGGATGTGTCCTGAAAGTTTATGTTTTTCATTAGTACGAGCACCAACGATACTGTCTTTTTTATTGGTTATCACCTGTTACGTATGAAAAACTGATTTGTATTTGATCCTTGTAAATGTGTATTTCCTTATTATTAACTGTTTAGATTAACTAAGTAATCGAAATAGTAGATTATTCTTTTATAATTAAGGTGCCGTTTAACTAAATTCACGCGGTTAAATTCTCACACGTTATTGCGAATATGTTGCACTTGAGAAAATAATATTTTGACAGAGCTCCAATTACTAAAAGTAATTGTATAATCAAATGATACGTCATCACACGCAAATGATACGTGTGCGTCCTTCAGGTGTTATAGATGTATGTATATACAAATTATTAAGGCTTCTGCAGACTGGGGCGATGTCGTGGGCGCGATATCGCCCTAGTCTGCAAAAGCCTTGACGTTATGGCTTACATAACGAATTGTAAAAGTAGTTCACGCCTCTTTTTTGTAAGTATTATTAGTATTTTAAATAAAAACTATGCCTCATTTTCCCAATCATTTCCTATTTCCGAATTAGACCTACAAGCTAGAAACTAAAAATAAAATCGTGGAGCAGAGTGCAGAGTGGTGAAACGTAATATGAAATGTAACACTAATGAGCCGTCTACATCTATGCAATTCAACATGAAATGTAACACAACAACTAGGCGAATTTGTTTTAACGTGAGTTGAAACACATGTCATGTTACGTTTCACCAATCTGTATTAAGAATATACAAGTAATCCAATCGTAGTGATTATCTTCCAGATAGTTACCAATAAGCTAAACGCCCACTCTGCCATTCACTATACACAATCACTGTCAGCCAGTGCTCGCTCAACAAGTTGCCGCAGTTGTTTAGACTCGTTAATAACACCCCAGGGGCTACCTCGCTCTCCAACCTCACCTCACCCCCGCTGTGGCCGGCCGTGGGCTCTTGAACCGTTTAGCATAAGGTTGACCACCTTATGCTAAACGGTTCAAGAGCCCTTATCTACGAGTTAGTCACTTTCGAGTAACTAGTGCCCTACAAGCGGTTACGAAGGTACTACTACTATTTTTATAAGCGAAGCATATTCAACATTTGGTAACATTTTTGACGTATGCCTTGTAAAAACAAGAGGCTGAAAATAAATGCGGAAATTTGTATTACAGAAAAGAAACGAGTACCCTTTGTTCAACTACAATCATCCACTCGAGGTTCGTAGTTACTTTTGTATCACTGTAGCAACGCGACAGACAGTGTTTCTAATAAAATAAAGAACAACATTATGAAATAAAACCGAAAAAATCATTGTCCTGAACTGTTAACAATAAACAAAAATTTTATTGAAAATAAAACCGAGGGTATATACCAAACTCGTCACTCCTACATGCGAACTCACATACACGCGTGAGCGGCGTGACGTGCACGCTTCGCGTTTGGTTCATTTTCATCTGAATTTTTCTGCCGTTTTTATAATTGGTTTGCGGTCTGTCAATACATGTAGAATATTCCACCATGAACTCGTCATGGCACACGAGGATTTCGTTTGCACGTGAGCTTAGAGAGGAAGCTAAGTATATTAACTACTTACTTTTTTAAATCTAACTGCTCAACTAAACCGAACGTATTAATCCCGTGTGTTAAATAATAATAAAATAAAATTACACGACTGCCCAAACAAGGAGTGTAATGTTTTCAGGGTTCATGTAGGTATATTACGTATGTATGCTACCTATGTGAGGTTCTTTGTTCCATCAAAGTTTTAAATGCCTAAAAAGATTTGGATGTATCGTTAGAATCCTGACATCAGCCCGAGTGACAATTGCTATATTATTATTTTTTAATTCGTTATGGCGGCAGTACGGCACCTCTTACAAATGAACCATTAACAATGAATGAAAACATCTTCAATTATTATAATATGGGTATCAAATTGAAGGCCTTAATGAGCACATTCCAAAACTATATAATTTATTGGCATACATTTATTTTACATATGCAGGGTGTAAATGCTAAACAAACATTTCATTATGGCCTGCAAATGATTTAATCAGACTTTAGTAAGACTGCGAATGTCTGAATGAGTGAATGGTTTCTTAGATGATTGAGTTATCATTAGAGTTCTTTCATAATTACACGAGTAACACAGGTACCTAAATATAACAAAAAACCGGACGAGTGCAAGTTGACTTGCGTGGTGAGGGTTCCGTACAATGAATATGTTATCTACCATGTTTTTTATCCCTAGAATAAACTTAATATTTTAGTTGAAAAGTACGTTCTCCCATACATTCCAAATGCAAATGTAAGTTTGTACGCACAATATTGAGCGATTTGCCATATTATTTTAACACCATAGACTTCTTATAGGTTTTCCTGTAATGTATTATATAAACAAAGAACCATTTTCTGTATTTTTCCAAGATTTTAGGCTCAATAGTTTCGGAGATAAGGAATTCACCTATTTTTATAAATAACTTAAAAAAAAATATTTTAAAATTATAAAAAATATCCTCACAACAAGCACTTTCACTTGATAATTATGTCACTCGATAAGGTTTGCAAAACTTAATTTTTTAATTTTCTTTCTTTCCCCCAAAAGTGACCCTCATAATTCAAAACTCATTTATACCAGTAGATTCCGAGCAAATCGGCTAGACAGACGGACCGACAGACAGATATACACACTAGTGATCCTATATGGGTTTCGTTTTTTTTCCTTTGATGTACAGAACCCCAAAAAAGAATGGTTATAATTAACACAACGAGACATTTATATAAAATATATATTATATATTACTATGATAATAATATCTAATATTATAAAGAGGAAAGATTTTATTGTTTGTTTTTTGTTTCAACTAAATAAGCTCCGAAACTACTGGACCGATTTTAACTATTTTTCAACAAAATTAGTGATCCTTGCGAAAATTACAATAACGTAACCCAAGGTAACAAAAATTTGTCTATAAAAGTCAATATTTAGCGCGCGCTGTAAAAACTATTAATGATACGTAAAAATAATGTACTACATGTTTAATACTTATCATTACCCACAAACAAGTCCGCGGAGTATATGTCTAACTATTATAGTTTAGTCACAATAACCTTTTTTGTTCAAAGTAGTCAATCAAAACACGGGTAAAATAGAAAGAATATGCGCGATGATCTCTGGCACTGCCAGTCGAATTTGAATGATTATTTTTGCAATTTATAGCCCAATTATTGAGAAAGGTTAAAGGTTAACATCTCGCTACAACCCTTGGGAGCCGAACAAAAAGAAAAAAACGTCAGAAAGAACGCTAAGCGAAAACAAAGTAATAGCGCGGGCGGGCGATGCGATGCGACGTGGTGGGGCGGGGGCCGACATTTCACGCCGATGAAGTCACGGGCTGAAGCTAGTCAAAAATAAAACTTGTCACTAAAACGTATAAAATAAAAATAAATCATTTAAAAAACAAAAACACGACTGCCCTGCCAAAAACTAAACCAAAAAGTAAAAATAAGTTGCATTAGTTAATCTGTAGAATTATAATTCTACAGATTAACTAATGCAACTTATTTTTAGTGGCCTTTCGTTTTGTATACAAAACGAAAGGCCACTCATTTACTCGCTGACTAAACAGATAATCAAAATTATCATTGCTGGCGGACCGTTCTGTGGAACACTTTTTTATGGTTCCGTAGTAAACAAGGAACCCTTATAGTTTCACCATGTCTGTCCGTCTGTCTGTCTGTCGATCTGTCTGTCCCCACTATAGACCGCAGACGCTTAGTACTAGAAGGCTGTAATTTGGCATAGGTTACATACTAATCAGGTACATACTAATCACTCCGACAAGTGCTAAAAAAAAACTTTAAAAAAATATCACGTGATGTGGGGTATTACGTCATATCATGAGGTTGGATAGGCCGTTCAAAAATATTGCGAGTCTGTGAACATCACTTTTCGATTCAAGGATCCGCTTGTAATATTAAGGATTAAAGCGCTAATTTTTGTTAGAGTCAAGTGTGCCAGCTAAATGGTTATTTTTGGAGATGTGAAAAAATTCATGGCAACTGCAAATTTAAGTTGGTTGACTATTACTCGTTAACTTGTAAAGCCTACTTACCTGTGATAGTTTTCCTTTTAATTTCATTATATGTTAGTACAAAACATGTTCATACATCGATATATGCCAAGGTCAATTCTCCAACCAATTCTCCTTTTAATTTCATTATATGTTAGTACAAAACATGTACATACATCGATATATGCCAAGGTCAATTCTCCAACTGCAAATTTAAGTTGGTGGACTATTACTCGTTAACTTGTAAAGCCTACTTAGCTGTGATAGTTTTCCTTTTAATTTCATTATATGTACTATTACAGCTAAGTAGGCTTTACAAGTTAACGAGTAATAGTCGACCAACTTAAATTTGCAGTTGGAGAATTGACCTTGGCATATATCGATGTATGGGAGAACATGTTTTTCAACTACAATGTTAAGTTTGGTTTTAGGATAAATTCATCCCAACTTCCCAACTACGGAACCCTGCAATGTGCGTAGTTCGACACTTGGCCGGTCTAATCTAAGAGAGGCGGTCCTCTTAGATTGCACAGACAATTTTATTTATCTGTATTTTTTTTATTTTATATGCTGCGCCTGGCATATTGCATAGGTTATAGGGACGTCAGAAGCTGGTGTGAGATCTCGATTTGGTTTTCTATTAAAATTACCAAGTGTGCTAATTGAAATAAGATTAATTAAAAATATCTCTTTATCATATTAAAATTACTTTATTATTTTATCTTTAAAACACAAAGTTAACTAAAAAGGATCATTTACATATTTAATGGTATTTGGAACTATTAGTTCAGTTCCCGGTGAACACTAGCGCACGGTGGCCTGTTTGCCTGACCCTCTACCGCTCAGTCTCCACTCAACTATTAGTTCAGTTCCCGGTGAACACTAGCGCACGGTGGCCTGTTTGCCTGACCCTCTACCGCTCAGTCTCCACTCAACTATTAGTTCAGTTCCCGGTGAACTCTAGCGCACGGCGGCCTGTTTGCCTGACCCTCTACCGCTCAGTCTCCACTCAACTATTAGTTCAGTTCCCGGTGAACACTAGCGCACGGTGGCCTGTTTGCCTGACCCTCTACCGCTCAGTCTCCACTCAACTATTAGTTCAGTTCCCGGTGAACACTAGCGCACGGCGGCCTGTTTGCCTGACCCTCTACCGCTCAGTCTCCACTCAACTATTAGTTCAGTTCCCGGTGAACACTAGCGCACGGCGGCCTGTTTGCCTGACCCTCTACCGCTCAGTCTCCACTCAACTATTAGTTCAGTTCCCGGTGAACACTAGCGCACGGCGGCCTGTTTGCCTGACCCTCTACCGCTCAGTCTCCACTCAACTATTAGTTCAGTTCCCGGTGAACACTAGCGCACGGCGGCCTGTTTGCCTGACCCTCTACCGCTCAGTCTCCACTCAACTATTAGTTCAGTTCCCGGTGAACACTAGCGCACGGCGGCCTGTTTGCCTGACCCTCTACCGCTCAGTCTCCACTCAACTATTAGTTCAGTTCCCGGTGAACACTAGCGCACGGCGGCCTGTTTGCCTGACCCTCTACCGCTCAGTCTCCACTCAACTATTAGTTCAGTTCCCGGTGAACTCTAGCGCACGGCGGCCTGTTTGCCTGACCCTCTACCGCTCAGTCTCCACTCAACTATTAGTTCAGTTCCCGGTGAACACTAGCGCACGGCGGCCTGTTTGCCTGACCCTCTACCGCTCAGTCTCCACTCAACTATTAGTTCAGTTCCCGGTGAACACTAGCGCACGGCGGCCTGTTTGCCTGACCCTCTACCGCTCAGTCTCCACTCAACTATTAGTTCAGTTCCCGGTGAACACTAGCGCACGGCGGCCTGTTTGCCTGACCCTCTACCGCTCAGTCTCCACTCAACTATTAGTTCAGTTCCCGGTGAACACTAGCGCACGGCGGCCTGTTTGCCTGACCCTCTACCGCTCAGTCTCCACTCAACTATTAGTTCAGTTCCCGGTGAACACTAGCGCACGGCGGCCTGTTTGCCTGACCCTCTACCGCTCAGTCTCCACTCAACTATTAGTTCAGTTCCCGGTGAACACTAGCGCACGGCGGCCTGTTTGCCTGACCCTCTACCGCTCAGTCTCCACTCAACTATTAGTTCAGTTCCCGGTGAACACTAGCGCACGGCGGCCTGTTTGCCTGACCCTCTACCGCTCAGTCTCCACTCAACTATTAGTTCAGTTCCCGGTGAACACTAGCGCACGGTGGCCTGTTTGCCTGACCCTCTACCGCTCAGTCTCCACTCAACTATTAGTTCAGTTCCCGGTGAACACTAGCGCACGGCGGCCTGTTTGCCTGACCCTCTACCGCTCAGTCTCCACTCAACTATTAGTTCAGTTCCCGGTGAACACTAGCGCACGGCGGCCTGTTTGCCTGACCCTCTACCGCTCAGTCTCCACTCAACTATTAGTTCAGTTCCCGGTGAACACTAGCGCACGGCGGCCTGTTTGCCTGACCCTCTACCGCTCAGTCTCCACTCAACTATTAGTTCAGTTCCCGGTGAACACAAGCGCACGGCGGCCTGTTTGCCTGACCCTCTACCGCTCAGTCTCCACTCAACTATTAGTTCAGTTCCCGGTGAACACTAGCGCACGGCGGCCTGTTTGCCTGACCCTCTACCGCTCAGTCTCCACTCAACTCACAGGAGCAATAACAACTTTCATTTTCAATTGAATAAATTTGTGCAGTTGCAGTACTCCATTTAGCTACCTACATAGAGTGCTGCTAATGACAATGTGCTGCGATTACTAATATTATTATCTTTGCCAAAGTATTCCATTTGAAGATGATCATTACGTGTAATAATAATAATGTAGTCTGGATACGTAATACATCACGCCAGCTCAGCACAAGGTCGTAGTCTCGCAGGCGGCGCGGGCGTGGCGCGGCCGACCTGCTACTTTTTATCAATATTCGATAATGGCATCTGCTTAATGAAACTTTCCGATGGATTTACGAAATTATGACGTTCCCAATCCTGAGGGAAAGTAGAAATATTTTATTATCCATTTGTAATATTATGAACTGTGACGTCTGTGTCAACTGGGAACCGACCACGGAACTGCGATTGTGTTGTTTTTGAGTTTGTAAGCAAACACTGGTTTTGTTTAATTCTGTAAAGCAGCTTGATCGCAACTTATTTACTTACAATTTTGTAAGTAAGTCGTGTTGAGAACTTCCTCATTGCTCAGTGAATTCACGAAACTAATAATGTTATGTAACTGAATCATCCATAGAAATATATGTCACGGTTCTTGGTTTGTTAGTATGACGCCGATTCTAGGTAAGTGAAGTAAAACGAACCAGATTTAAATATTTGCACAGAAACAGTGTAGTTGTGAGAGTTTCCATAAAACAATAACGTCTAGAGCGCGCCGGCGCCGCACGGTGGGCTGAAAATCGGCTTTCATAGACTTAGGGATTTCAATTTGCAAGTGCCGGATATTTTGCCGGATATCGCTTCTATTAGTTATTACTATATTAAAAAATGACACCCAAGTTAATACTGCACAAAAAACGAATGAATTACATTTTTTTACGAAAAATTTGTATGATGCTAGAAAATGAAATGAAATGAAAAAGTTAATTATCTCGTAAACAACAAGGAAAACCGTAATATCCTTACAGGTGGTTATAGTACTAATTATTTATGATTTTTTGACATATGCCATATAACGGCTATCGCTGCTATTCTTTTTTTATCGTCAAAATATTTTAATTTAATTTACATATGAAACGGTTCCTTTTGGTGTTTAAGTTGAGGAACACAGACTTTTAACAACACGTAACATAAAATAGCATCACCCCTATATTCCCGAAGCAGTAGTCAGAGGTTTATAGTACATGCACACTAGACAACTATGTTTGAGCTAGATATTTATCAATACAAATAAATATCTAGCTCAAACATAGTTGTCTAGAATGAGTTTTCTAACTTTACATACAACCAAAATATCAAATAACAAATTGTTTAGTTTTCTAGTGAGTCTGAAAATAAGTGATTAAGTAATTACAATGATTTAGTCTTCTAATAAGTCTGAATAGGTGATTAAATGATTGTTAATTATTTCTGATAAGTAAGCTGATTTGTTGATTAGTTGTGTTATGAATTCTAAGAAATGTTTTTGACGATTATAAATTTTCATTAGCACATCTTTTAAAACTCTAATCGACGTTTTGCAATAAAAGGGCTAAAATTTTGCTTTATAATTTAGATTGTTCACAACTGTGTTACTGCTAACACAAAATTGTTGCTCTGCGATTATAAAATCTTAAATGGAAAGTTTAGTCACCAATTTAGACTTGTTTGTTCTTCTAAAAAGTGAGAGTACTTCATTTAATCATGAAGTATTGTTTGGTGCAGTTGTATCCCGCATAGGCTTTCTGCCGAAGATCGAGTAACTCTCAAAGAATTTTGTGGGAAATTCACGCGAGCTGCTTTACAGAGGTGGCAGAAATCTAAGCGATTCCTTGATTACTTCAGAAGATTGTACGGAAATTGGCTGCAAGCAAATATTGATTGGCCAAGTTGTGTGCAAACTTCAGTTAATCAAGAACCAACTGTTGAAGAGATACCAAGAATACAATCGGACTCTTAAGAACCGTCGTCGTCGCCATCATCGTCCGTTGGAATAATGACAAAAAGGTCCCGAAAACCATTCGAAGATTTAACAGAAAAAGAGAAGATCTGATGATCATACAGGCAAAGACTCCAGTGAATTGGCATATGCAGCTGCAGCGCATTTAAAGAAGAAGGGCATGAGGATATCGCATCTGTGATCGAATACATGATGAAAAATTGCCGATATCTAAAACTCCTCTTCATAAATATTGTTTTCACAAGGCCAACTTTGAAAATATTAATTTTAACATACAGCAACTGAACTGGTCTGAACTGCTTTCCCCTATGACTTCTGAAGAGGCTCTGACTAAATTCTATACTGAGATAGATAATATTATTAAACAAGACACTCCGCTGGCCCGACCTAGATCAGTTAGTTATCCCATATGGTTCTCTCGTACTCTCATAACTATTTCTAAAAAGAAACATAAGGCATAGATTAAGTGGAAGAAATATAATAACTTATCTGATTATGAATCATTTTCAAACTATAGAAAACAGTTTAAAGTTACATGTCTTAAGTTTTTCAGTTCGTACATCAGTTCTGTTGAGGACAATCTAAGTAAAAAAATAAAACACTTCTGGACCTATATTTCGAAACGAAAAGATAAACCTCAGGCATCCCATCTAAGCTTCAATACAAAAATGCTGAAACAAATGATCCAGATATGGTACGTAATATGTTCTTTGACTTTTTTTACTCGGTATATGAACCGACATATCCTTCGTTGCCTCATTGGTAACCTCCGCAGCAGGACAACAGCTCACAACACGATGTCTCTATTTGCGACCTATCTTTTAGTGAAGAGAACATATTGAAGGAGCTTAAATCCCTAGATCCAGCGAAAGGCCCTAGGCCTGACGGAGTTTCACCTTACTTCCTTAGGAATACTGCGAATTCCATCTGCAAGCCTCTACTTGTTATATATAATAAATGTATCTATGAGGGAGTTGTACCTAGAATGTAGAAGCATGCATATATTGTGCCTGTTCACAAAAGTGGATCCAAACGCAACGTAGAACATTATCGTCCCATTTCCATCCTGTCTGCCTTGTCGAAACTATTTGAAAGGTTAGTCCATAACGAAATATATCCTGTGCTCCACAATATCATAATTCACCAACAGCACGGCTTTGTCAAACGGCGGTCGACAAATACTAATTTACTATTATTTTCTAGCTTTTTGTTTGATTGTGTTGATAGCCGTGTACAAGTGGATGCAGTGTATATGGACTTCTATAAGGTTTTCGACAGGATAAACCATGAAATGCGTGTACCGTGTATACACTCCCTGTTCCCTGTTCACTCCTGGTGTTTACCTCTTATATAACCAATCGCAGTCAGATGGTTGTAATCAATGGTCACCAATCTAACATCGCACAGGTGACCTCTGGTGTGCCTCAAGGCTCTATACTTAGTCCACTTTTGTTTATCTTGTATATCAATGATATCAGCCAATGCTTTCATAATACCAAGTTTTTACTATATCGACCTCAAGGTATACAGAGCCATACGACAAACAAACGACTGCCTTCTGCTGCAACAAGATTTGGACCGACTATCCTGTTATTGCCAGGAAAATAAATTGCAACTAAGTTTACCCAAATGTAACTTCTTAAACTTCACAAAAAATTAATCTAAAATAAACTTTACATACACGTTGTGCAATGCCCCCCTCCTTAAAGTGGACTTTATTCGAGATCTCGGTGTCATCCTTGATTCTAAGCTTTGCTTGGACCTACACATAGGAAAGATTGTTAATAAAGCATATCAACTATACGGATATGTAATGAGATCAACAGTTGATTTTAAAAAGAAAAGGCTTTTTTCTTTCATTTACTTATATAAGTCTCTGATACGCTCTCAACTGGAGTATGAAGTGTCCGTCTGGAGTCCATACTAAAAAAATACGTTGAAATGATTGAGTGTGTTCAATATAAATTCCTGCGTACCATACATTATAGATGCTATGGATATTATTTGCCATACCAAGATCTGCTTGCGAAATATAAGCTCGCAACACTTGAAAATAGACGTAAGTACTTAGAAGCCATGAATTTATATAATATTGTTAAAAATAAATTTGACTGCATTGAACTGTCCAACATGTTATGCTATGCGGTTCCTAGGACAGTTCACAAGCGAAAGGTACGCGCTGGTAAATTATTTTCAGTGGGCATTTGCAAGTTCAACTCTGGCTTGCGTTCGTCTGTTCGCAGAATGGTGGATTCCTACAATGCGACTTTTCAACATATTGACATTTGCATGTCCTCCCTGTAGGTTCAAAGGTCTTATAATGAAGGAGCTTACTTGAATATTTTTATATTTTTTCTTTTTTTGTTCCTTTTCTTGTTTATTATATACATATATACTTCTTTAACTTAAACACGATAGTTAATATAAGTTAGAATAAAATTATAATTCTTGTATCTGTAACCCTTTTTTTTTTTTTGGGTGTGAAATCATCAAATAACTTCTCCCGCTCTGGGCGGAGCGGGAGGGTGTGTCAGACTCTTACTGACTAAAACCCACCCGTATTCCTTCCTGTTGCCTGTGTTGCCAGGGGACTCGGTGACCCATAAGTACCTTCCCGCGACCCCGGCAGGCATCGGCCCTAGTGGACCCCTACATTTGTGCTGACATCTCTTTGAGGCGCGCGTGGAATACGACGCGCCGTCGATCCGGGCCTGGTCCTTACCGGACGGTGAGCTACCCATTGCTCACCGTCCGCAAGCCTGCGCCTACGGTGGCTGGAAATCCGCCCGAGATTCCCGACGCCCAGGGCGTCTCCTGCGGTGGCTAGGGGCGAGAGGGCGCGAAACGTGCCTTTCCCTCAACCGTCCCGCCTCCTCCTTCGCGAGCATTACTGCTTCGCAGAAGGAGGTGACGGCTGCCCATGCCCTCTCGCTCCGTACCATGGCCTGAACCAGGGCCGGACGCGAGAGGTCTCTGCCGCCGATCGCCTCCACGAGGACACGGCGGTGCTCTGCCCAAGCCGGGCAGACCTCCACCGTATGCTCCACCGTGTCCTCTGGGCGATCCACACAGTGGTGACACCCGGACGTTTCCTCCCGCCTTATCCGACACAGGAACCTCCCGAAGCTGCCGTGTCCAGTGAGGACCTGCGTCAGGCGGAAGGTGAGGACGCCGTGGCGTCTCTCCAGCCACTCCTCAAAGAGGGGACTTATCGCCGCAATCGTGGCGTGCCCAATGATTTTGCACGGGGCTGACATACGAATAATCGAGAAAAATCATATACGGAAGAAGCCTCAGAGTCTCGAAACAAAGATTTTAGGAGGTTCCGGGAACATCATTCGTGGAAAAGAAGCAGGCAAGATTCTAATCAAGATATCTTAAATATGCTTGTTGTTTCTTCGGATCCTTTCCTAAGTGCACAAAGGCCTAAGTTAGATGCCAAGAGAAAACGGAGCTTTTTTGCTGAAACTCTCGACTTAATTCAGTTTCAGGAAAGTTAGGTGGATTTTTAGATATATTCAATCTGGATTCTGACTCAGATCTTGTAATTCCACCGACAAAGATCTTGTTTTTAAGGTACAGAAACGATGCATCCGGGCTATGTTTGGTTTAAAAACAACGGAGAGCTGTGTACCTTTCTTTAAAAAGCATAGTATCCTTTCATTACCGTCACTATACATATTTGAAGTAGCGGCTTTCGTTAAACAAAATCCTCATTTGTTTACTTTAGCATCTGTAGCTTTCAATCGGACCCAAAGGGACGAAAGTCGTCTGTGCATTCCAAAAGCCAATACTGCCTTGATGTATAAAAGTATCTTTCACATGGCAACAGTTGTATTTAATAAATTGCCAAAAGAGCTAAAAAATCAACATATTAACTTATTTAAACATAAACTGAGAAGTTTGCTGTGTCAAAAATGTTATTATAATGTATCGGATTTTTTATCAGATAAATTTTGACATTTAATTTATTTCTTGTAATGTAATGTAATTTGCTTTTTTTGACTATATTGTATCACAAATCTTGACTGAGCTGAATTATTTTTGACTATATTGTATCACAAATCTTGACTGAGCTGAACTATTTTTGACATTTACCTAACAAATTATTTTGACTTTTGTTCCAATAATAATCAAATAATACAATCATTTATGTTGTTAATTTGTAGTTTAGTATAAGTAAACTCTTTATTTGCATGTAAACATTGTAATTATCTTTTTGTATGCCTATAGTAGGCTGATCATAGCGAACATCAACCTAAATCATGTCCAACCACTGTACCTACCTATGTATCACAAATAAAATATTTCTGATTTCTGATTTCTGATTTCAGAATTGGAATCCGACAACGACAGAGATAAGGAAAATGTTTAATATTTGATTTAATTTTTTCTGTTTAATTTTTGTTATTTTTAAATATTATTTTTGTTTTATATATTCTTAATATTTGGGTCAATAACATTCTTCATAATTAACAATGTTCTTAATTTAGTCACTAAAAGGAACCGTTTCATATGTAAAAATAAATACAAATATTTTGAAGATTAAAAAAAAAATAGCAGCGATAACCATTATATGGCATATGTCAAAAAAACGGGTTTCCTTGCTGTTTACGAGATAATTAACTTTTTCATACTAGCTTTATACAAATTTTTCATAAAAAAAATATAATTCCTTCCTTTTTGTGCAGAATTAACTCTGGTGTCATTTTTTGATATAGTAATAACTAATAGAAGCGATATCCGGCAAAAAAATCCGGCACTTGCAAATTGAAATCCCTAAGTCTATGAAAGCCGATTTTTAGCCCACCGTGCCGGTGCGGCAGAGAGGGGTGACACGGCGCGCTAACGTTTACCGATCATATACAGAAACACGCTCATCAAAAACATATTTCTAAGTAGAAAAGTTGAATTGCTTTTGAACTCTCTTTCATACCAAAAACATCTTGACTCCATTCTCACTGCAATATATACTTTGAACCTTATTCTGTCACAATAAAGTTGAATTCAGCTTGATTTAGATTGCAACGTGAGACGAGGTGTCAGTAAGTAGGTAACAATCTGGAGTCCCGAAATTCTATGAATAAGAAACACTTTAGGGGCGCTTTGCGATGAGCGCTCGCCTCCGTCGCCGCGTCGTTTATACACATACAATGACGTCCACACTCCGTCACTCCGCCACCACGACACGCGACACTACACTCGCGCCACTGCGGCGGGTGTCTTCATAGTGCGAGTGTACGGTGTGTTTATAAACATACAATGACGTCCATACGCCGTCACTCCGCCACCATGACACGCAACACTACACTCGCGCCACTGCGGCGGGTGTCTTCATAGTGCGAGTGTACGGTGTGTTTATACACATACAATGACGTCCATACGCCGTTACTCCGCCACCATGACACGCAACACTACACTCGCGCCACTGCGGCGGGTGTCTTCATAGTGCGAGTGTACGGTGTGTTTATACACATACAATGACGTCCACACGCCGTCACTCCGCCACCACGACACGCGACACTACACTCGCGCCACTGCAGCGGGTGTCTTCATAGTGCGAGTGTACGGTGTGTTTATACACATACAATGACGTCCACACGCCTTCACTCCGCCACCACGACACGCGACACTACACTCGCGCCACTGCGGCGGGTGTCTTCATAGTGCGAGTGTACGGTGTGTTTATAAACATACAATGACGTCCATACGCCGTCACTCCGCCACCATGACACGCAACACTACACTCACGCCACTGCGGCGGGTGTCTTCATAGTGCGAGTGTACGGTGTGTTTATACACATACAATGACGTCCACACGCCGTCACTCCGCCACCACGATTGCGATTTGGGTCTTTTTGATAGTAACTCGTGCATTTGCTCTCGGAAAGCACCATTTGGTGAAGTGGAACTGCGGATGAAGACCACAGATGACCACCGGAACTACTTAATTATAAGTATTTCAAAGACACCGACTTAATAAATATCGAAAAAGTTTTTTGATAAAATGTACCGTCGCACAGTGGAACGAATGTATGGGAGCGGTTGGACGTAGACATGTCCGAAAAAAAAGAGTAAAATTATGCCAAACTAATGATGCCATCTTATTCGATTACTTAATGCCTTCATAACTTGTGGTGATGAATTTCTTCATAACTCCCATATTTCGGGAGTAATTTGAGAAAATGTGAAATTTTACTATGAAAATGAGTGTATCGAGCTCTCTCCCTCCTGATTCCGGGCTTGTTTCAAGTAGCGGTCTCTAATATCATAATGCTAATACTAAGAGCTATATTTAATACTAAGACACATAGTGCGCCAAATGTGCACTTTCTGGGATAAAGAGTGATGTTTATTTTATAACACAATTTTTTTATTTTTTGTTTATTTTGTTGATTAAAACCGTTTTTCTAAAGGTTTACCTTATTACAATAACATTTCTGAGCAGCCAATTAGAGAAGATATAAGCTAATTAGGATATATAATTAGGGACTTAAGGTTTACATATAAAACTGATGCACTAATGATTACTGATAAGAACATTGCTATTATTTAATTACTAAATGGCTCTTAATACACTAATTTAGCATGCATCATTTACTAATTATCACAATAACTAATTACCTTGCAATATTTAACAAAGGATACCTGGGATACCTGGATTTTATATAAATAGGTCACTATTAGTAACTTTAAAATCAGTGTTGATTTACACCTCGTTGTATCCAAGCTAATCTCGCAATGTATTTTCCAAATTTTAATACAAATCTTGATATTCACGTTGCTTTATGCGCACGCACACATAAAGATTTACGCGACTTTAACTATTTGTTCAGTGTTTTAAAAGATAACAGTTGTGTTCAGTTATGTGAAAGTGCTGAAACAAGTTTAAAAGACTGGTGTCGTCGATTTTGCTACCGCATTTATGCAAAATGGACACAGTCTGGAAGAAGCACAGATAAGTTTCGGAAGAAACATGAGATTTGGCTACAGGCTGCAATTCAATGGCCGGAATTACAGAATGAAAATATGGAACCTTCTACAGAAAATATAAGTGACGTCATCGAGCCCATAATTTCTCCTGCTAAATCTGATGCTTCAACTTGTACACATCCTAGTCCTCGTAAATCTTTTGAGGACCTTAGTAACCGGCAAAAAAGAAGACGCACTGAAGATAGTCTTTCATGCAGCAGTAGCAGCGCTGAAATTATGTTTTCGGCCGAAAGGGCGCTTCAAAAGGCAGGACAAAGCGATACAGCTTATGTTATGAAATACTTGACGGAGAATCCAGAAGAGGCCTCAAAAATCAAAGCCTTCATTGAAGGTAAATCAATTCAGGTACGGGAAATATCCCCTTTGAAGGCATTGGCTCTTTATGTATCGATGAACTTATCGAAATGGCGCTATAACACTCTTCGGGATTTCAACACTCAAGAAGGAGCTCTTCAATACCCGAGTTACTACATGTTGGTTAAAGAAAAAATTAAGTGCTATCCGGCCAAAGAAGATCTCACAGTTACAGAGAGCTCTGCAAAAATCAAATTACAAGCCTTGATGGATTTAACCTCAAGAAGACTTATTAGGTCGTTAGAAACCCCTGTTGATCCCAATCAACAGCTCGTATTGACCAGCAAATGGGGTTTTGACGGATCATCTAGCCAAAGCATTTATCATCAAAGGACGAGTGAAGATGAGCAAATCGATCTTGCTAGTAATTTTATGATTAGTCTTGTACCACTGCGGCTCGTCTCAAAAGGTGTAACAATTTGGGAAAACGAGCGACCATCTTCCACTTCATTTTGCCGGCCAATATTGTTTAAGTTTATAAAGGAAACCAAAGAAAATGTGCAGAGAGAGATGGCTGAAATCGAAGCAGAGATTGAAGCCTTAACTCCATCCACCATCACTGATGGAATTAGTGTCAAACACCAACTGCTGTTGACAATGATTGATGGTAAAATTCATTCCATTATATCCAATACAGCAGCTTCAGTGTGTGACATATGCAAGGCTTGTCCTAAAGAAATGAATAATTTAGAGTTAATCAAAGATAAACACGCAAACGAGGACATGTATAAATATAGCTTAAGCACCCTTCACGCTTGGATTCGCTCAATGGAATGCTTATTACACATTTCCTACAAATTAGACATAAAATCATGGCAAGTAAGGGGTGATATAGCAAAAAGGCAAGTTGATGACAGGAAGAAAAGAGTTCAAGAGGCTGTAAGAAGAGAAACGGGCTTACTTCTCGATGTTGTGAAACAAGGCAGTGGATCCACCAACAATGGCAACTCGGCAAGGAGATTTTTTGAAAACTACACTAAATCTGCTGAACTGACCGGAATTGATGCTATGCTTTTAAGAAAAATCTGTGTGATCTTGCAGTGTATTTCATCAGGAGAGAAGATCAACGTAACTAAATTCCGAGAGTTCTGCTTTGATACTGCTAAGCTTTACGTGGAGTTATACCCATGGTATTATATGCCTTCTTCACTTCATAAAATTTTAATGCACGGGCCAGACATAGTTCAGAACATGTCAATTGTGCCCATTGGTTTTCTATCCGAAGAGGCATCTGAGGCTAGAAATAAAGATTTTAGAAAATATAGAGAGGGGCATTCTCGAAAGCATAGCAGTATCTCATGCAATGAAGATATTATGCACAATCTTTTACTGTCTTCTGATCAACTTGTTACAAGTATCCGTCCAAAAGGAAATAAGTTTGTAAAAAAATCTTCTTTTAAGGAATTTTATGAGCTTACGGATTCTGAGAAAAGTGATATCGAATTTGTTAACATAAATGATTTAGCGGACATCGATTCTGAATTTGAATTAATTGATGATGATGATGATGACGAAGATAATTAAATGATGTTATTGTTTTAAAATGTGTAACTTAGTAAATTAGAGCTTACATCTTAATTATTTATTGTACTTTTAATGAAACTAGGTAATTTATTATCAACTTACTTAAAAGTCATACTCTCATCAGTTCTTGTGAATATTTTTGTTAATATATATTTCTGTATATATATAATATATTTATAGACCTCTTAATAAGTCTGTCTGCGGTTTAAAGTAAATACAAATGGGGAAAAAACGTTTTTTTTTTTAAATTTTCATTTCCTTTTATCCCAGAAAGTGCACATTTGGCGCACTATGTGTCTCAGTATTAAATATAGCTCTTAGTAATAGCATTACGATATTAGAGACCGCTACTTGAAACAAGCCCGGAATCAGGAGGGAGAGAGCTCGATACACTCATTTTCATAGTAAAATTTCACATTTTCTCAAATTACTCCCGAAATATGGGAGTTATGAAGAAATTCATCACCACAATTTATGAAGGCATTAAGTAATCGAATAAGATGGCATCATTAGTTTGGCATAATTTTACTCTTATTTTTCGGACATGTCTACGTCCAACCGCTCCCATACATTCGTTCCACTGTGCGTCGCCGTCGCCGCCCGCGCGCCGTAGGGCCGGCCCGTGGAGTCGTACGGCGCTATCACATTTATTTATAGTTTCAATCGTCGGAGCGTTGACTGATTTCGGTTATTTGAACACTGCACTGATGGTATTTCTTTTTCAGAAAATAGTTTTTTTTCTATCAAATGGGAGCGACGAGATGACGGAATTTGTTTATTATTTAATCTAAATCTAAAAAGGCACACAATTTTATCCTGAAATACCTTTTTTGGAGCGCCACTTGACAGATGTATTCAATAAGTTGTTCGTCGGCACAGCTCGGCCCTCTCGGCCTTTTCGGCCCTCTTGGCTCTATTCAAGTTGACATGTGTTTTATTTGGCGTGTCCCACATTTCGGCTCTGTATGGTCGTCCATACATTACGTGATGTATTGAGCGGAGTGGGTGTTGCGGTATTACACTGACATTCAATTAAAGGGGGAATGTGCGCAGGTGAAAAAGTGGGCAAGTAAAAAAATCCAGTAAATTCCTGTGACGTAATATATGGCGCTAGGTGAGGGCGTGAAATGCGCGAGAGCTGTTAAGTGTCAAATGTTTATTAAAATTTTCATCGTTATTGTACGGTAACGTGTAGAGGATGATAAACGACGTTATATTTCATTAGTTTGTAGATCCTGGCCTTAACAAAATCACTCGCTTCAAAGTTAACGTTTAATAAAAACGTCTGAAGTACTGGTGACACATACTTCATTTCGTTTTCTGTTTTGACGTTAACTTTACTCTGAAGCGAGTTTAGTTCAGTGCTTAACTTACAGCTTACCTGTTTATTTCAATTCAACATTAAATTCACGATCAATATACAAACGGTGAACAAAGTTGCATCTCATTCATACAACGAGCTTTATCGTCGTGAGAAATATGTAACCCTTTAAAATAATATACACTGTACAGTACTGTGTACAGAACTGTTCTGCATTGTTACTATTCCGGGCACATGTTTTGGTTAGAGATCAACATAATCTACACCCGGTACTTAGAATTCCTGAATGTATTTATAATTTTAACTGCCTAGTGCGACTAGGCAGTTACAATTATAAATACAGTGGGCCTTCATTATGTAGTAAGTCGGCCTCAATAAATAATAGTTTAAAAAACTAAAAAACACGCTTTAGTTGAAAACTAATACTAAAACGTAATTTTAAATAAATTTGAAATAAGAAGAGAGTGATTGACAAGAAATTTATTTTATCGTAAAAAAGCGCGGGGTGCTTGATGTAAATTTTTGTAAATATTTCATAGACAGATATTGGTAAAATTAGAATCATTATGAAAATATGTATCTTAAATCACAGACTTTGCCAATATGAGATAAAATTGGAATCAAAAGCATTTACTTTGCGAATCTGAGCATAATCTGAAAAGATTCCTTTAAAAAAATATTTAATATTATTAACATTCATAATCATAATTAGTTATTTGTCAGAATATGGTACATGATGTTTTCTTAAGTTTAAACAACGTGGGGTTGTTTAAACTTAAGAAAACATCATGTTCCTCCTAGTAACATCTAATATTATCACATTCTGCCAAGTGCAAATATTAGGTACCTAGTACATACAATTATTACAGGATAGAGTTTATTAGGTTAGTATTATCATTATTGATTGCATAATTAATATTACAATTTGACGTATGTCAGTTAAAATAATATCCTTTAGGTACTGTAGTGTGCGGGACGTGCTACACTAATAAATAATGTTCCTTATTGATAACTGTTAATATATTTATCTTTTTTAATTCAATATACATTTGTTTGTAAGTTCATTTCAGACTGTGGTGGTGGAGGAGGCGGTTGCGGTACAAAAGATTCTTTAAGATGTGCTAGTGTATGAGGTGGCAAAAACCCTGTTCTAAAGAAATGTTCCTTTTCAAATACAGTTGCATGTACAAATTTGCACTTAGGAAAAGAACACACCGAATTTTGAAAGTTTTGGACGTCGCGGGGGGAGTTTTACACCTCATTCCCCCCGCGAGCTTGAGGTAGCCCACAATGGCGGGCAACCCGCCGAGCATTTCGATCCCATGATCCCCAGTGCAAGTGTCGGAGGGGAACACCGAGGTGGTTTTTAGTCAGTAAATGTCTGACAGACCCCTCTGCTTGCCCCAGGGCGGAGGACATCCACGAGGATTTTCCACCCCGAAACAAAAAAAAAAAGATCATGCTATTGAGCGAGATGGGCAGCCGTTACCTCCTTCTGCGAAGCAGTAATGCTCGCGAAGGAGGAGGCGGGACAGTTCAGGGAGAGGGAAAGGCAAATTTCGCACCCCTTGCCCCTAGCCACCGCAAGAGTCGGCCTGGGCGTCGGGAATCCCGGGCGGATTTCCGGCCACCGTAGGTGTGGGCTTGCGGACTGTGAGCAATGGGTAGCTCACCGTCCGATGAGGACCAGACCCAGGTTGACGGCGCGTTATGTTCCACGTGCACCCTTAAAGGGATGTGGTCAGCACAAGTGTAGGGGTCCACTAGAGCTGATGCCTGCCGGGGTCGTGGGAAGGTCCGAAAGGAATACCGAGGCCCCTGGCAAGACAGGCAAAGGACGGAACACAGGTGGGTTTTAGTCAGTAAGATTCTGATACACCCTCCTGCTCCGCCCAGAGCGGGAGAAGTTATATGATATTTTCCAACCAAAAAGAAAAAAAGGGTGTATTTCCTGACCGTCTCCGATCTCTATATAACAAAATTCCAAAATCCATCAAAGAGTAGCGTGCCCAGCACTGGGTTGCGACAATCGCACTCTCCATGTCGCCATGAGATCCCGCCAGAGCTCTGTCCGCTGTGCCGTTATTTCTCGCAGCAGCAGAGTTACGCCCCGGCGTTTCGCCTCGTCGTGTCACTCCCATACGTGCTACTTTTGCCTCTAGATCCCATGGCGGCAATCCGGCAAGCTGGCTCGCCGCCTCACCGGAGACCGTGCGATAGTCCCGGACCAGCCGAATGGCCCTTTGGGCCACGCTCAACCGGCGGGCTGTCCACCACGCCAGAGAAAATACACCCTGGCTAATACACACGTTAAGAATATGGCTTAAGTTTTTAGAAATTAAACCGGCAACATGTTTTATAATATTAGTTGAGATTTCGTCATACCCTACGCTATTAGTGTTTTTAAGACCTTGCATAATGTTAAATATTTGTATCGGTTGACATAGATTTTTGTTTCTATACAGCCTTACTAATAAAGATTTGCACACGAAGTATACCGGAGTTATAATGCTTACTCTATCAATAAAATATATTTGACAGTTCATTTGTACACATCTGTTATAGCGGGAGTTTTTATTGTATGAGAAATTACGCAACTGTTATTCAGTCCCCAACCCTTATTTAGTGAGCGCGTAAACGTATTAACCGGACATCTGGCAAATCTCAATGATGGATTATTTGCATTATTTCGATGTTTTTGATGAAATGGACCGTGAAGACCCACCAAGAAAAAAAAGGTTACAAAAATCGTTTCGATCCTTTTACTTTACAAGACACATACTTTCGAATGAAATATAGATTCAGCAAAATATAATTTATGGAAAATAGTTGAGTTAGTTAGAAGTGATATCGAAATGTAAGCTCGTGGATGCGACTGGCTGTAGAACTTCAAGTCTGTACTGCTCTCAGGAGGCGAGCTAGGCAAGAAGCTCAAGACGACGCAGCAGACATTCATGGACTTAGCCAACAGTCCATTAAGAATGTATGCCAAAGAGTGGCTCTCGTTTTGGCAAATAAAGCGGCACAATTAATACAAATGCCTGGGACTCATTAAGAGCAGGAACCAGTAGTTTCTGGATTTAGAAACATTTGTGGCTTCAGAAATGATTGGCGCCATCAATTACACACATATTAAAATTTAAAAAGTTGGTGGCGATAGTGTTCAATACTGTAGGCAAACATCACTAATCACACATTTTATTTTTTGTAATTTTTGTCTTTACTTCATAAAAATGCTGAAAAGTGCAAACAAAAAAAATCCTACGACTGATGTACAAATTACTAGAAAAATATCCTTCTCTTATCAGCTATTCAAAAAGGTATGATTATCAATACTTTTGCTTTTTTCCTTCAACTAGTCACTATTAATGTTATTAAAGTATTCACCCTTGTAAAAGTATTACAAACCAAATTCTATAAAGAAAAAAAAAATCGATCCAAATTTCGTTGGGACATAGTTCCTTTACAGTTATTATGTACTCTTTGCACTACTTTGACAATTGAAAGGTGCGTTCTTAAAGTCAATAACGAAGTTATAAAGTATGTTTCAATCTTTCTTTCATATTACCGTAAAAAAAAACATACAGTTATTTTTAAATACATTGTGAAACAATATTTTGGGCACATTTTGTATTATTTATTAAAAATAAACATTTTTTATGCTGTTTACAAGGTTTTCTAAATGTGTCTACAATTTGGTAATCTAGTTTCAAAACGTTTCCGGAGAATGTTGCCAGTGACTTTTGTTATTGTTGGGATTTGAGAACGCAACCATTATTGTTTATTGTTGGCTTTACTGCTTCCCTTATTTTGTACCTTATGTTGGCATTACTTTATTCTTACTTAACTCCGCCATGTCAATGTGTCTATATACAATAAATACCTTTATGTGTATCTTTCCGAGTTCTGCGTAATTCTCCTATTATCTACACCCAAATTATCAACATGGTAGCAGAGCGTGGTTGATTAAAGTGAAAATTCAGACAGAATTAACAAGAACCGACCGTCGTATTTATTCCGTCATACATTTTGAGGTTACCGCACCGCTTAACCTATTAGGAGCGGCGTGGTCAGTCATCTTAATATTCATCGAAAAATTTATATTATACGAAGAAGATGTCCAATACTAGTTACAATCCTTTTCACATAGACAGACTCGTCGGAAGAGGCAATTATGCGAGTTGGAAATTCGCAGTAGAAGCTTATTTCAAACTTGAAGAATTATGGAGCTGTATTGAAGGAAGTAACAACGACGAAAGAAAGGAAACAAAGGCAAAATCGAGACTTATTCTACTGCTAGACCCTATCAACTATGTACATGTACAGAGCGCGACTACATGTAAAGAAGTCTGGGACAGTTTGCAACAGGCTTTTGATGACAGCGGGTTATACAGGAGAGTAGCCTTGTTGAGAGACCTCATCACAACTACATTGGACGGCTCACGAAACGTAGATGACTATGTGAACAAGATTATGTCGACCGCTCACAAACTTAGGAACATTAAATTTGACATTGACGATGAATGGCTCGAGACACTGATGTTGGCAGGCTTACCAGAAACTTATAAGCCAATAATAATGGGTTTGGAGAGCTCAGGGATCAAGATCAGTGCAGATTCAATCAAAACAAAACTTCTGCAGGAAGTTCAATGCTCAGAAAGTACAGCATTCTTCACTAGAAAAGCAGCCATTCACGGGAATCAAAATACAGCCAAGGCTCGAAATCATAAAGGGCCCCGATGTTATAACTGTAACAAACATGGACATTTTGCCAAGAAATGTCGTGTTCCGAAGAAAAAGAATACAGAAAAAGTAGATGCAAATAAAAGTTTTGTTGAAGCATTCTCAGCATCTTCACAGACAATGAATCCGGACCTTTGGTATGTGGACTCAGGTGCCTCAATGCACATGACCAATAGATGTGATTGGATGTATGATGTTACAAGTCCACCGATACCAACCATAACTGTTGCCAGTAAGACACCGCTACCTGTGGAAAGTATGGGAAAGGTTAATTTATTGATGAATAGTAATAAACAAACTAAAATTCAGGTAAGAGAAGTTCTATACATACCTAAACTCGCTGCCAATCTCTTATCAGTAAGTGCAATGGTGAAAAATGGCTGTAAAATAAACTTTAAGAGACAAATGTTGTGATATTTATGATCAAGAAAACAAATTCCTGTGTTCAGCCACACTAGTAAACAATTTGTATCAGTTAAACACTCACAGAGAAGTTTATTCGAACCTAACATGCTCCAATAACTTAGATTATGTTGTCCTGTGGCAGAGGCGTATGGGACACTTGAGTGTACGTTACCGGAGTGTGTAGAGGGAGTTAATCCATTTTCTGAGAAAAGTGAAGGTCCCATCACATGCACCACCTGTCTCCAAGGTAAACAGAGCAGACGGCCTTTTAATAATATTGGTTCAAGAGCTTCACAACCACTGCAGCTTATCCACACCGACTTATGTGGACCGATGGAACAAGTATCATTGGGAGGTATGAAGTATTTTATCACCTTTATTGATGATCTTACAAGAAAAGTTCATGTTTATTTATTGAAAAATAAATTAAGTATACTTGAAGTATTCAAAGATTTTAAAAACAAAGTTGAGAATGAACTTAGTGCAAAGATAAAAATTGTTCGGTCAGACAATGGAAAAGAGTACTGTAACAAAGAATTTGATAGTTTCTTAAGTAGGCATGGAATTGAACATCAAACAAGTACCCCGTACTCACCCCAACAGAATGGCCTTGCAGAAAGGATGAACAGGACACTGGTGGAGAGAGCTAAGTGTATGTTGTTTGATGCTAATTTGTCAAAAGAATTTTGGGGAGAGGCGCTAGCTACAGCGGCATATATAATTAATAGATCACCCACAAGATCACTTGATGGCAAAACTCCAATGGAAAAATGGTCTGGCAAGAAACCAAATTTGTCAAATATAAAAATTTTTGGTTCTGAAGTTATGGTTCAAGTACCTAAAGAAAAACGCCAGAAATGGGATTCTAAATCTAGAAAATTTATATTTGTTGATTATTGTGAATCTAGTAAAGGATATAGACTACTTGCTCGAAACACTCATAAAATCATAAAAAGTAGAGATGTAGCATTTTTAGAAAATTTACAAAAATTTGATCAGGCAGTGTTACTTACCATGTCCATCTGACAGTGGTCCTGAAATGCAGTTACCTGAAGAACCCTGCAAGGAAGAACTTAAAAACAACTCAGATCAGTGTTCAAGTGATGACTATCTGACAGATGACAATGATGATTCATCATACATACCGGATGAAACAGTTGATTTTTCAACTCCAGTACGCAATATACATTTACGTCCACGTAGAGCTGTCAATGCAGAAAAGGATGATCGGGATGTGAGTTATTTTTGTCCAATACTTGATTTGAATGACCCACAGACTCTTGATGAAGCTTTTACATCTGCTCATGCTGATCAGTGGAAGAAGGCAATGCAGGAGGAATATGACTCCTTAGTAAAGGATAAAACTTGGTCAGTGGTAGATTTGCCATCAGGTAAAAGGGCCTTGCCATGTAAATGGGTATTTAAAAGTAAGACTAATGAGAAAGGAAATATTGTTCGTTTTAAAGCAAGATTGGTAATTAAGGGGTGTGCACAAAGAATGGGAAATGATTACGACGAGGTCTATGCTCCTGTGGTAAGATACACCTCAGTTCGATTGTTGCTTGCTCTAGCTGCTAATTATGACCTAGAAATGATTCAGATGGATGCCATAAGTGCATTTTTACAGGGTGACATAGACACCGAAATTTACATGTCGCAACCAGAATGTTATGTAAAAAATGCTCAGGTATGTCACCTACATAAATCAATATATGGGCTCAAGCAAGCTAGCCGTCAGTGGAACCTGAAATTGAACAATATTCTACTTAAAATTGGATTACAAAGATCAAGAATAGACCCATGTATTTAATATTTAGTAAATGAATCAAAAATGATATTTATTGCAGTATGGGTGGACGATTTTATGATTTTTACGAATGATAAGAAAACAGCAATAGATATAAAGGAAAAATTAAAAGCCGAGTTCTGCATGAAAGATCTAGGTGAGTTACAGCAATGTATTGGCATGAATATAAAAAGGAATCGTGAAGCAGGTGTGATTATGATAGATCAAGAAAAATATATTAACCTAGTTTTGGAACGCTTTGGCATGTCTGACTGCAAACCAGTACGCACTCCAATAGAGGTAAATACAAAATTCGATCAGAAATCGAATAATGAAGATAGCAATTTTCCATAGAGGGTAGCGGTGGGATTTCTTATATATCTGACACAAGTCACACGACCTGATATCACCTATGCGGTCAATAAATTAAGTCAGTTCTGTAATGATCCAGAAATTCAACACTGGCTAGGAGTAAAAAGGGTCATGATCAAAAATCAAAATAAAAATATTTTTATTTCACATAAACCTACATGGGCACTTATGAAACGTCAGAAGCTAGGTGCACGGTCCCAATTGGTCGTTTCCTATGGAGAAGAGCCGGCAAGAAACTCCACGGTTACTCTTTTAAAAATAATTGCCTTTTACAATGTTTTCAAATTACACAAATTAGGTATGGGAGAACAGTGTAGGCCTGTCGAAAAGTACTTAACAAAAAAAAAGAGAAAAGGAAACGGTCTAAAGAAAAAAAGATCTAGTCTATTAAGCCTACAACGTTCTCACATTCACAACGTACACAAGAATCCATGTAAAATAATATTAATAATATTAAGTCTGAAATATAAATTGTAGGTATATAATGTCAAATAGTGAAAATATAATGTCAAAAATGTATGTCTAAAAAATAATAATAATAAACATCGTAATTTGGGAGCAGTTAAGCATGAGATATCTTCAAGGAACTAAGAATCTAAAGTTTTGTTATGTCAAAGAAGACTCAAGAGAAATAACTGGGTATTGTGATGCAGATTGGGCCAGTGACCCATTGAATCGGAGATCATGCACCGGCTACACATTTATTTTTCAAAATGCTTGTATATCTTGGCTCCTGTAAACAACAGACTGTGGCGCTCTCTACAGCAGAGGCTGAGTACATGGCGATGGGGTCGGCGACCCAGGAGGCCTTGTGGCTTCGCCAATTTCAAGAAGAACTTGGTCAAGGTCTGGACAGTGCATTAGTCATTTACAGTGATAACCAAAGTGCAATAAAATTGTCGGCCGCGGCTACCAGCGCACGCGGTGTATGCGAGCTATTCACAACGGGTTCACTAGTAAAACATAACAAAGTATGGTGCTTAGAATTACACCTCCTACATGAAGAATTGGACCCACATTCCGAAGCACGATGACCACTACTTAAACAATGAATGATTTGCTTTCACAAACTTAAAACTATCATTTGGTTTATAATTTTTGAAAACTGAACATTTGTAAATCTGATCGTGTTGACTGTTGCACAAAGAACACGAAGTTGACTCCGAGCTAGATGTGGCATTCACATAAGCACACGTAGTTGACGACTTATGCAATTTAGAAGTTGCATCCATTTTTCGAGGATTAATTTGTGTAGCTTCATACTTTACTGACGAAGTACGCTGTAATATTTTAATGTGATCGCGCACAAACGAGACTAGATTCTCGAAAGATGGCAGTTCACAGCCACGTCTGTTGGACTCAAACGAGCGTGTGGTATCAGTCTAATTTCTTAAACGCAATATACAAGAAAACAAAATCCGAGAGGTCATCGACCTTTAAATGTTTCAACCCGGCGACAGATGAAGCGAATTTATCTAAGAAAGTTTCTAGATTGTTAGGGTTTGCAGACGAGATAGGTTTAAAATCAAATATTTGGTCTAAATATGAAGTGGCCAAAAGTCGTTTGTCTTCATATTTAGCTATAAGCAAATCAAATATCAACGAATAATTTTCCATTCCAATAATTTCGCATAAGGGACGCGCCTTACCAGTTAATTTACCAATTAAATAATACAATTTCTCTGAATCCGTGAGTGATACATTATTGTGAACGGCATTCTGAAAACTAGCGGAAAACAAAGGCCAATATCACCGTTAAACTCGGGAATCTTAATAGGAGGCAGTCTAGGATACCTATGTTGGCTTGATGACTTACAGTCATCTTCAGTATTCGAGTTCGATTTTAACTTATTGGCGGTTCGTTTCACGCAACCTAATAGGTCTTCAAAAGAGGAGAGCGACTGGTAATTAACGGCGTAATCGGGATCCAATTTCAATTCAATAGTTGCTATTTTATCCAGCACACTTTCAAAATCCTCACGTAATGAATCTGTGGTTTCAATTTCAGATAGAAACGTTTCTACGTTAAATGATTTTGTATCGATATCCCGAGTTCGATTACAAATAGTTTGCATACAGGAAAATATCCTATCTCTCTTAGCATATAACATTTTCAAAGTTACCGATTTTTTTTTTTTTTTTTTGAGGGTGGGAAATCATCAAATAACTTCTCCCGCTCTGGGCGGAGCGGGAGGGTGTGTCAGACTCTTACTGACTAAAACCCACCCGTATTCCTTCCTGTTGCCTGTGTTGCGGGGGCCTCGGTGACCCATAAGTACCTTCCCGCGACCCCGGCAGGCATTTGGTTGGTATGCGATGGAAAACAGAATACCTCAAATGTGGGTACTTGTTGAATGCCTACACCTAGTAGGCATTCAACAAGTACCCACTTCTACTTATTATTAGGTAGGCTACGTCTGTTTCCTTTAAGAAAGAATCTATAATATTCTACGTACCTAACTTCCTAGTATCTTATTATATGCGGGTCGATCGAAATAATGTTATAATTAAATACTATTCAGGTTTGGTTACGAATGAACGATAACGAATGTAATACTAACTTATTAACTTGACGCGGGTTGAACTAAAATAAATATTACAAGTAAATAAGTTAAGTAGTTGCGGATTTAGCGATCGAGAACGATATTTTACAATTATTATCTTCGATTTAGATAATAATTATGAAGCGGTTTTAACAACAATAAGTACGTACCTACAGACCGACACGGCGCTTACGACACGCACGCACGCGGCCAGGTACTTACGAACGAACTAATTTGAATTTTACAAAATATAAATTGCACTGATTCGACTTCAATTACAATATATATTATATCTCGGTTCGAAGGACCATAAATGGATGCGCGGGGAAGCACTTAATCGATATTTTGGAATTGGTTTTACGAACAAAAGTATGGACGAATGCACAACCACTGTTAGGAGAGAAATTAGGTCGCAAATCAGTAGTTGGCGAAAGGAAGGTGGCACGACACCTTATTTGATACGATGATGATGCACTGTCCCGACGATACAAGCGATTTCCGCGAATTTTTACTTGGTTAAATGAATTTTGGGTGCAATGGGGTGCGCACGTGAAGACGCACGAAAACCGATGCCATCTTGATCTTCGACGACATTCCGCGGGTTGGCGCTGATTGGTGTAGCGGTCTCGCTCACACGCGGGTGAAAGGCAATGTGCAGGAATGGGATAGGGGGGAGAGGAGTGCAGTAAAACCAACCTAATCCCAAGAATTAGTTATACCAACAAAAAAAACTAAGGAAATGACAATACATAATTTCAGTCGTTCAGCGCGCAAGCAATGTCATTGATGAGTTCGAAGTCATTTCGTCTGACAAAGTTGGTCTCGGTAAAACTACTTGGCTATCACACAAAATAAATACAACAGGTCCGCCAATAAGACAAAGATTTTATTTTCTCTCTCCCGTCAAATTAAAGATTCTCAACGAATAATGTTAGAGATTGGTGTGATCCGTCCGTCTCGATCTCGGTGGGCCAGCCCTGTGGTCATGGTTACCAAAAAAGATGGTTCTGTTCGTTTATGTGTTGATAGCAGAAAGCTAAATAGCGTTACCATCAGAGATTCATATCCTCTTCCCCGCATTCAGGACATCCTAGATAATCTATAGCAAGATATACGAGTATAAGCTCGCTTGATTTTAGGAGTGCATTTTGGCAAATACCACTGGCAGATAAAGAGAGTTTTGAGAAAACCGCCTTTATAGTTCCTCAACGTTTATTCAAGTTCGTCAGAATGCAATTTGGTCTCTCAAATGCAGCTTCTGAAATGCAACATCTTACCGATATGATTGTTAATGAGTTCACTTGAACTCAAAATTAACAATCATATCACTTTTGCAATAGATTTTAAAAGTGGACTTTGGACTCAATAGATGTATTACAACTAGCGCCAATACACCCCCAAGTGGTGCATAGAGGAACAAAAAAAGTAACACACGTAAGCTTGGCAACGTAAAACTGACAGTTGGTGTGACCGCACTCGAAAAATTATTAAAAATTGGTAGTTATTTTATTGAAGTCTGAAACCATCACAAAAAAAGCGCCAATGGCTTCGAGAAATAAAACTATTAATAATAGTGGCCATAAAGAGCCTTTATTAGTTACTTGCCACAATTGCTAAAATCGAGTTGAACACAGAAGCACCTTGTTATGCACCATATGTAAAGACCACTATGAATTTGATTGTGCTGGCTATCCTGAAAAAGTGTACCGCTTAAAAAAATTCAAAGAGAGGAAAAAAACTAGATGGGAATGTAAAACATGCACCAAGAAGGTAAAGCTGCCGAACACACCCAACTCTGTTGTATCGAATGTGACTACGAGAAAAAAGCGATCATCTCCTAAGTCATGCATAGCTGCTATTTATAACGCCACGGAGGAGACTACGCCCTGGGCTACCCCAAAAAGTACTAACTCTGAAACATACGACTCGCATATACTTACAATAGATCATAAATTTGATGACTGTGCGTTCTCTGATAAAACATTGTCGCGAAGTATGGACTACACTGAAATTGACTATATCAATGCTCAAGAGTTTAAGGATACAATTAATCTACTTCAGACGCAACTCAGTAGCTCTCAAAATGAACTTGAAATGTCATACTCGAAAACAACGACCTTCGTATGCAAAATGATAAACTACTCAAAGATAATGCGACTTTGAAAGGATTCCTGAGCCTACCAACACAGAGAGAAAATAGAAGTGTAGATTTAGTAAATACAAGAAATGCGCATACATACTCTCTCTTGAACTCAGATATGCTAGCTTTCTCTACGCCACCTAGATATGCGACTACAAGTTAAACCAACACAAAATCACAACACTATTGCAATATCTCGCACCTACAAAAAGGTATCGCAGATCTGGAGGACCAGTTAAAACAAGCTAGAAATCAAATAGTAAACCTTAAGGATAAAAATTTAAATCTTGAGAAGTTAGTAAAGGAAACAGAAAGGAAAGAAAACCATAAGGAAGAAAACTTTTCATTGAATGATCTGAAGGAAAACCGCGTGCACAAAATATATATTTGTGGCACACAACAATGCGTTGGACTTTCATCTGCATTAATACAATCACGAGTGGATACACCTTACGTTAAGTATACCGTCACGTCTGTAACAAAACCACACGCGCTTACCAGTGACGTCTTTAAAAGCTGTCAAAACATTAAGTTATCGTGTAATGATAAGCTCATAGTCTGTGTGGGTGAAAATGACTATGACATAATGATTTTGTCTTCTCAACTTCGAGAACTTCTCAGTAAATTCCGTAATAATAATGTCATTGTTCTGAGTCTACTGAAGAATATGTATATAAATGTAAATGACTTAAACACAACTATGCGTAATATTTGCAATGAATACAAAAAATCTAGTTTTGTTGACTCTAATTACAATTTGTTTAATACCTGTAAATCTATTAATTATGTTATTGACTATGACGAATATGAGAAAAAATAATTAAATGTTAAAGAACTAAAGAAATTAATATTCCGTAATCCACAAAAACTCAAAAAATCTGTCAAGCTTTTGATTTTGTAGCGCATGACGTATTATTGAGAAAGTTGGAAATCCTGGGAATAAGAGGAGTTGCACTGCAGTGGATTTCTTCTTACATAAGTAATCGAAAGCAATACGTTGTTATAGACAACGTAAATGAAGACTTACTTACTTGCTACTGCTCTGAACCTAGGATAAATAAATGCGGCGTCCCTCAAGGAAGTGTACTAGGTCCCATATTGTTTTTATTATATGTAAATGACATACCACTGGTGTCTAATCATAAATTTATACTATTTACAGATGACATTTCAATTATTGTGTTATCTGATAAAAAATCATTTCTGACCATGAATTAGACATTAATAATACTATTGACAAAATTTTACAATGGCTACAGACTAATAAATTAAAAATGAATTTAGATAAATAAAATTATATTCAGTTTAATAAGTCAAAACATGCCAAACACAATTTTAAACTTAATGTTGACAGACTTAATGAAGTAACACAAACCAAATTCTTGGGTGTGCTCATAGATCAAGACTTAAACTGGAAAGGATATTTAGATGATTTATGCATTAGGATTAATAAACTCACTTACGCCCTCAGACAAGTAAAGAACGTTACAAACGTAAAAACGGCAATTACTACGTACCATGCATATATTGAATCAATTTTAAGTTACGGGCTTATTATTTCGGGAAACAGTACGAATAAAGACAGAGTATTCATCGCACAAAAGAAGTGCATCAGGGCCATTTGCGGACTTCGTCCTGACGAATCCTGTCAGTCATTTTTTAAAAGCTAGGTCTGTTACCACTTCCTGCACTTTACATATACGCAGTCTGTAACTTTGTGTATAGTAATAAAGGATTGTTCAAAAAAGCTTATGAAGTAATCCCTCGTCCAAGTGATCCAAACAGACTTGTAACAGAGGATACTCCTAAATCAGCCAAGTACGCTAAAAGCTGCCTTGTGATGTGTGTACGCATTTACAACAAAATGCCGAAAGAATTAAAATGTATAAATAATGCAAATTCATTTAAAAATAAGCTGTATAAATGGCTGAATGAACATAATTTCTATGACATTAATGATTTCTTTGATATAAAATTATAATATTATATCCATCTATTTATTTGAATGACTTATTTACTAATTACTGTTTTATTTTAAAGGACGTAAATTTTTTGCATGCAATTGACATATTCTGTGTAGCTAAACATGTGGACATTGTATTTAAATAAGACTAACACCATTATACCATGTTTAAGACAAATAAAGATTTATCTTATCTTATCTTATCTTATCTTGGACCAGTGATGACTGTATTTTTGGGTATGTCGACGATTTAATTCTAATTTCGAAAGACTACAACAGTCATCTCGCTCTCCTTAGAAAGGTACTTAACCGTCTTAAGGAATCTGGTCTGTCCATAAATCTAAAAAAATGTGAATTCTGTAGAAGCGAGTTAAAGTATCTTGGTTATATTGTAAACGAAAAAGGTTTACAAACTGATCCTTGTAAACTCGATGCAATTAGTAATTTTCTGACACCAACTACAGCTAAAGTTTTGCGCGGTTTAATTGGTATGTGTTCCTACTATAGACGTTTTGTACATGGATTTTCTTCCATCATAGCTCCACTTACCGCCCTTATTGGTAAGAAGAAAGGACGGGATCCTATAACTTGGGATGACGCAGCTGGGCAAGCCTTTATCAAGTTAAAAGAGGCTTTAATTAACACACCTGTCGTGGCTTGTCCTGATTTTTCCAAGCCATTCTTTTTACAGTGTGATGCTTCAGCAGTCGGCCTTGGTTCAGTCCTTACTCAAAAGATTGACAATGTCGAGCATCCCATTGCTTATTACTCCCGTTTATTCTCCAAAGCAGAACGCAACTATAGCACGACGGAACGTGAACTTTTATCTGTTCTTGATTCTATAAAACATTTCCGTTGTTACTTAGATGGAATGAAGTTTTCAGTTATAACGGATCATATGGCTTTGAAATGGCTCCTTACGCTAAACAACCCGTCTGGACGTTTAGCTCGTTGGGCTTCTATTCATATACATTTCTCAATATACCTTTGACATCATTCATCGCAAGGGGACGCAACATGTCGTTCCAGATGTTTTATCAAGAATTTATGTAAGTCCAGTTACTTTCGATCAGGGTCCCGACCATACTAATGATATATGGTATAAGAAAGTTTATTTAGGTGCCCAAAATTCACCCCAAATGTTTTGCTGCATACACCATCCAGAACGTTGTTCTTTTAAGGTGCATGCCTATCACTAGTCCATTATCCCCAGAACCATGGCGAACTGTTTTACCCGCTGAAAAGATTCCACTCGCAATTTGGGAAATTCATAATAATTTTCCTTCAATACACCCTGATGTCACTAAAACTTATCTCAAAATAAAAGAGATATTTTATTGGCCTAATATGTTTTGTGATGTAATCGAAACCTTGAGACAATGTGATGTTTGTAAAGCCTATAAAATCGCAAACGCTCAACCACGAATAACACATAGGATACTTTTGTCCCGATATACCCACAGGGTCAAAACTTATGCGGGTGAAATCGCGGGGTGCATCTAGTCAGAAATATTTTTATAATTTTTGTGTGCCGCGTGCTATCCTCTGTGACAACGCTACTGTTTTCCGCAGCAGTCAGTTTTTAAATTCCTTATATCCTTTCACATCGATTGACCGACATATACCCCGTATTATACCCCTCAAGCTAAAACAGTTGAACGCTATAATCAAAGTGTTGTTACTTGTTTAAGTATTTTAGTCGGTGAGAACCAAAGAAATTGGTCTAAAATGGTACCTAAAGTTAAGCTTTATCTTAACTCATGTATCAATTTAGCTACTGGTTATACGCCAAATTTTCTAATTTTCGGTCGGGAAATTATCATTGATTCCAGGCGAACTAATAGTCAGACTCAAGGTGCAAATTTAGCTACGAGTCGGACTCGTCACGCCGACAACCTCTCCTTCCTCACCGAAGTATACGCTAAGCTTGGTGATAATCTTTTTCTTTAGCTTCTCTCCGTAACTCTCAAACATATAATAAAAATCGGTATGCTATTACTCTTAACGTTCAACGTTACTGTATGGAGACGAAACTTCTCTAGGTCTTCAGGAATTGATTACCTTTCTGGTAAGCTCACTACCCGCTTTATCAAATGTCACGTTACTAGAGATATTTCGAGAACCATCTATGTTCTCCAAGAATGTGACTCTGTCCATTCCGGACGATATCATATTAAATATAACCTCAAATGATTCCTTTTAATTTATTACCAAATTAATTGTCTTAATGATAACAATCAAATTTTAATAGTTTTATTAGTTTCACATATAATTCTTCCCTTTAATAATAACGTTGTACATTACAACAAACATTTTTGTTTGTTGAACGTTTACTCCCAACAATAGTTATTTCCTTATAGTAGCAAAACGTTTTTTTTTTCAGTATAAGATACAAAATTGAATTCTATTTTCATATTCATTTCCCTTGCTTTTAAAATTTCTAAATAATTCACATAAACAAAAAGTTAATTTTAAAATATATTTTACGATAACGATTTACTTAACTTTTTATTTGGTAAGATCTATCGGGTATCAACTAGTTACGTACGTCATCTCTTAACAGCCTCTTGATATTGTATACAGTTGGCGTTACTTGTTGTTTTGTTTAGTGATGGAAGAATGTTGATAATATTTTATCAATGAAATGGAATTATAAGTTTATTAAAGGTGTTTCTAACCCTTCTTCTCCTTCTGATTATTTTTTAACCAGTATCCGCCTCTTATTTTTTTTTGTCTGAAGTGATTCCTTCATAATTCTTTCTTAGTTCTTGAATATTTTTAAAGATCCCTGGGTATAATTAGGTTAAGTTAGGTTAATTTACTCTCGAGTTTTATTGGTTAATTATTTATTTTATTTATTTAGTAAAACTTTATGCACAAGTAAAAAAAATAATACCGTACAAAGGCGGACTTAATGCCTGAGGTATTTTCTACCAGTCAACCTTAGGGTGATGCAGAGACGACACATGGCAGGTGCAACTTAAGGGATAGATAACACGAAAATAACTATACAATACAAGAATTGATACGTAGATACATACATATAAACTAATAAACTTTGTCAGGAGAAATAACGATCGGTAGTGAAGAAATAACGATCAGTAGAGGAGAAAACGAATCCAGTAAAATATCAGCGCTGGGATGTTTCGGCCAACTTCTTACGCATATGTTCACGTGCCTTCAGTTTAAAAGACAACCGACTGGTCGCCGTCCTGATGTTCAGAGGGAGCGCATTCCAAAGAAAGACAGTCTGGACAAAGAAAGAAGAGCGAATAAAACCAGAGCGGTGAGAAGGACATCGAAGAAGACGATTGTTGGTGGAACGAAGATTTTTACTAAGGGCAGAGCACAAGTATTGTATATGGGAAGTCAGGTAAGAAGGAGAAGTGGTTTTGTTGAGAATAGAGAACAACATAGACAGAGCCCTCACCTCTTTGCGCTGACGAATGGGTAACCATTTTAGAAGCACACGGTGTGCGGATACATGGTCATACTTACGAAGATTGAAAACGAATCGAATGCAATTATTGAGAAGTCGGTCAAGTTTATTGAGGCGATCTGCATTCAGGTCATGGTAACATATATCACCATAGTCAATTATGGGAAAGATTAAGGACTGTACAAGCATTGCTTTTATATATTTCTCAACCGATAGAGCGACCGCAACGTTCAGGTAACTTTTTTACTAACAGTCATCACCTGCTTTTGCCAGTCAAGACAAATGTCGACATGCAGACCAAGATCTTTAACATCGGAGCTAAATGGAATGACGGAGTTGTCAAAGATTACAGGCGGCAAAGATAAGCCATTCAGCTTCCTTATGCTGTAGGGGCTCCCTATTATGATAGCCTGACACTTGGTAGGGCTAACCGCCACTCCAAATCGATCAGACCAGTTTTTGACCACACCTAAATCCCGGTTTAGCTCGTCAATAGCATCAGAAATGTTATCAACACTTCCATGGCAGTAAAGCTGCAAATTGTCGGCATAGAGATGACACGCAGCCCGAATATCTTGAATTAGATTTAGCTAGGTTAATATACCCTCGGGTTTTATTAGGTTCTTGTTTTTTTGTTAACTAGGCTAATCAGTTAATATCTAGTTTAATGTATTCCTGTAGATTATATCGCTCCCCCCACCGAATGATATGGTAATTGATAAATCTAAATTTTACAGGAAAAATAAAAAACTGTTTTATGCGTATATTTCAGCACGGGTAGATCGTAAGATAGACATTTATACGTCAAAACAAAGCTATTTTTTTTACAATATATTTTATATTATGATTTTTTAAATAATAGTTTGACAAAATGAAGTTATTGACAAAAATAATGTTACTGAAATTAAAGGGCAAAAATATAGTATGCAACGCATCATCACCATATTATTCGCGTGTAAACACAACGATATCGTAGTCAATCTTAATGTATTATAGTATTATTCGTTGAAATACAGTGTCAAAAAACCTAACGGCAATATGATATTACGGTATGATACGGGTGAAATACAATATATTTAAAAATATTATAGAATAATATTCAAAAATATGAACTATAAGATACAGTGCAACGACGTTACGATTTTGCATAAATAACTAACACGTTTTGTAAAAAGACATTACCAAATCCTGTAAATAAAAATAAGACATGAATATAATTATTGTTTTATAGTTTACGTGGAAAAAGATATGCATTTCTTACGCGAATATGATGGTAATCGTCGCTTACCGAAAAAGTTAATGATTGCATAATTTGTAATAACTTGTTATGGTATTATTCGAGCAAAAAGTATCATTAGATTTTAAGGGAATAATCTTGTTGTGTTCATTACGATACCATTGAATGTATTGTACTTTTATAAATATACATAGAAAAAATACAAAAAAAAATCACAAGATGGTAATAAATGCTCTAAACACCGAATATGCAATAAAACGAAAAGTATCGTAGTATCACATTACCATATTATTCGGTGGGGGAGCGATATTATTGTTATTATTAACCTAAGGTTACAATGAGTCTAGGAGGACGCTCCATTTATTTTTTGGTATAGGCTATTTAGGTTTCTCTATTTTATTTATTCCTTTGATTTTTAGTAAGATTCTTACCGTTTGTCTTTAGGGTTGTCATCCTTTCTTTAGAAATATTCTTTCTTTTTTGTCGGAAAGAGGTACCCTCTTTCCGACAAAAAAGAAAGAATATTTCTCAATATTGTAGAATTATTAATTCTACAATATTTTTTTTTGCTATTGATCCTTTTTATAACCATCTCATGTTCAAACTTAGGGCGGGTTGTTTCACGTCCACTTAACCCACGTGTATACGCCAAAAATGGCGCTAACTATCTTCAATCCAAAAAAGCGTTGTTTCACAAAAGTATGGCCTTAACGTCCGTTAAAAAATTACGATTACAGTAACCGTGGGACCCCACTGGTTAACGTCATTTTATTCTCAAACATTCTTATTTTCGAATGTTCGAATTTTTATTTTAAATATTATTTTTGCATGTCAAAACATTTGATTTCCAACGCATTCCTCTGCCGAGCTCCGAGATAGACAGTTATATTTATTATTGTTTTCAAGATAACACCAAAATTTTTGTTTGAACCAGTGCTCTTACCTTCTAAATTATTGTGGTGACGAAATTACTCCTTTAATTTATATGTGATGTGCAGTCAGGAGTCTGTACTGTCGAATTAAGATCATTTTATCTCAAGGGACTGGTATGCTATTTTTTCTTTATATATTCAGAAACGTGGCGTGGTGACTTATTCGCTTCTGTTTTGTTCTAGAAAGAAGTCCCATCAAGCTAGGCTTTTTTTCTGTTTTTTTTTTTTTATTATTTTTCCCCTATTGAACCTATCAAGTGACTTTGGTATGAATTTACTGATCCGCTGCTAAGCTGACCGATCGGAAGACGTAGTTCCAGCAGCTATTATCTCTGCCGAGCAGAGGAATCTCTGCCGAGCTCCGAGATAGACAGTTATATTTATTATTGTTTTCAAGATAACACCAAAATTTTTGTTTGAACCAGTGCTTTTACCTTCTAAATTATTGTGGTGACGATTACAAGGAGTAATTTATATGTGATGTGCAGTCAGGAGTCTGTACTGTCGAATTAAGATCATTTTATCTCAAGGGACTGGTATGCTATTTTTTCTTTATATATTCAGAAACGTGGCGTGGTGACTTATTCGCTTCTGTTTTGTTCTAGAAAGAAGTCCCATCAAGCTAGGCTTTTTTTCTGTTTTTTTTTTTTATTAGTTTTCCCCTATTGAACCTATCAAGTGACTTTGGTATGAATTTACTGATCCGCTGCTAAGCTGACCGATCGGAAGACGTAGTTCCAGCAGCTATTATTCACCGGGATTTCGGTAACCCGAGGTGATCCAGTGAAATCTACGCCACGTTCGCTTCTGGAAAGCTACCAGCTAACTTCTTTAATTATTACTTTCTTTCATTGTGTACTGAATTTTGCCACCTGTTCTTTTGAATGCATATCAGATTTTAGATTGCCGGTTTCAGTTAAGTCAGGACCACGAATAAGGTTTAGAGCTTAGCACCACTTTTTTGCATTAACGTAATTTAAAAACCCAATCATTCAAGCGCTTAAAATGATTTTTAGGGAATATTTCATAGTTCTAGTTAGTGTGCTCTAAGTTCTAATTCTGTTATGTAAAACTTTTTTTAACTTATCCAAAGGCATGAGGATTTTTTTTAAACGTGTAATTTAATCTATCATTCATAATTTTTGTTATTTTTAGATTCTTGTGTTTTTTATATTTACTAAATTACACGTGTATAATGTCGCGAATGTTTCCTTTTAATCCTTCCACACACGTTACAACTGGTGTTAAATATTAAAGCTAAATAGGGCGCAATGGTTTCGATCATAGATCTATAGACTATTACAGACATTCCCAGAGGTCTTCTGTTGATTTAATTTTAAGATGTTTAAAAGCTTTTATAAGAGCCTGGGAGTTTGTGTGCTGAATCCTAAACTCCAATAGGCATGCCTTTACATTCTTTCTAAGTAAAGTAGCAGAATGTGCGGGTGAGGAATTTAAAGTTTCAGTCGTTTTATGGGGAATATTAGCACAAAAGTTTTAAAATTCCTGAGCTATTTCTACATCTGAAGTGATGGGCCCATGTGCAGTCTCGAAATTAAATTTGCCAGATAGTTTTTATTTTATCATCAGCAGATTTTATTTTATTGCTAATATAAAAGGCTTTAGCTAATTTGCACACACTTTTAGAAGTTTTAGAATATTTTGCAACATACTGATGAAAGCTTTTATTATTCATATGTTGCTTTAGGCCATAAAGTTCAAAAAGCTTTTCCCTGCTTTTACGAATACCTGGAGTCGCCCAATCACTAAATAAGAACTTTGTGTAAATACTTTTAGTCTTTAGTGGAAGAGTGTCATTAAATTGCGTTTTTAATAGTAAAAAGAACTCGGCATAGAACTCATTTTGGTCACATATATTATTAAAACTCTGAATACATAGTTTACTGGCCAAAAAACTGTCTAATTTGTCTAAATTTTTACATGTGATTGACTAATTCATTTTTTTTAAAGGCATATAGAAACACGATGTTATTGATTTTCCACTGTGATCAGATGGCAACTTATTTACAATTTTTTTGTGTAAGTAATCACAATTACTAAAAATATTATATATACAAGTGCCAGAAGAAGCTGT